>OY720630.1:24169503-25603503 GCA_963170105.1 Cantharis lateralis | reverse complement strand
CTGTTTTTTTCAAAAATCGCAAATAATTAAATGGTCTTTTTATCACTCTACCCGACGTATTTTGACCCGGGGAGTTCGAAAAACCACATTACAAGTGGCGCAAACGCTCGTAAGCATGACCAAAATGCGTTTGAATTATTTCAACTTTAAACGCCCATAAATCCTAAAATATGATACTTACGTGAAATCTGCCTGCGCCAATCGCTTTATCTCGGCAAATTACATAAGGAACAGTGAAAAAAGTGCTCGATTTCGAACTTTTAACTTTTGGGGTAAAAAAGTAGCAAAGGGGTTAACCTTCTGTTTTTTTCAAAAATCGCAAATAATTAAATGGTCTTTTTATCACTCTATCCGACGTATTTTGACCCGGGGAGTTCGAAAAACCACATTACAAGTGGCGCAAACGCTCGTAAGCATGACCAAAATGCGTTTGAATTATTTCAACTTTAAACGCCCATAAATCCTAAAATATGATACTTACGTGAAATCTGCCTGCGCCAATCGCTTTATCTCGGCAAATTACATAAGGAACAGTGAAAAAAGTGCTCGATTTCGAACTTTTAACTTTTGGGGTAAAAAAGTAGCAAAGGGGTTAACCTTCTGTTTTTTTCAAAAATCGCAAATAATTAAATGGTCTTTTTATCACTCTACCCGACGTATTTTGACCCGGGGAGTTCGAAAAACCACATTACAAGTGGCGCAAACGCTCGTAAGCATGACCAAAATGCGTTTGAATTATTTCAACTTTAAACGCCCATAAATCCTAAAATATGATACTTACGTGAAATCTGCCTGCGCCAATCGCTTTATCTCGGCAAATTACATAAGGAACAGTGAAAAAAGTGCTCGATTTCGAACTTTTAACTTTTGGGGTAAAAAAGTAGCAAAGGGGTTAACCTTCTGTTTTTTTCAAAAATCGCAAATAATTAAATGGTCTTTTTATCACTCTACCCGACGTATTTTGACCCGGGGAGTTCGAAAAACCACATTACAAGTGGCGCAAACGCTCGTAAGCATGACCAAAATGCGTTTGAATTATTTCAACTTTAAACGCCCATAAATCCTAAAATATGATACTTACGTGAAATCTGCCTGCGCCAATCGCTTTATCTCGGCAAATTACATAAGGAACAGTGAAAAAAGTGCTCGATTTCGAACTTTTAACTTTTGGGGTAAAAAAGTAGCAAAGGGGTTAACCTTCTGTTTTTTTCAAAAATCGCAAATAATTAAATGGTCTTTTTATCACTCTACCCGACGTATTTTGACCCGGGGAGTTCGAAAAACCACATTACAAGTGGCGCAAACGCTCGTAAGCATGACCAAAATGCGTTTGAATTATTTCAACTTTAAACGCCCATAAATCCTAAAATATGATACTTACGTGAAATCTGCCTGCGCCAATCGCTTTATCTCGGCAAATTACATAAGGAACAGTGAAAAAAGTGCTCGATTTCGAACTTTTAACTTTTGGGGTAAAAAAGTAGCAAAGGGGTTAACCTTCTGTTTTTTTCAAAAATCGCAAATAATTAAATGGTCTTTTTATCACTCTACCCGACGTATTTTGACCCGGGGAGTTCGAAAAACCACATTACAAGTGGCGCAAACGCTCGTAAGCATGACCAAAATGCGTTTGAATTATTTCAACTTTAAACGCCCATAAATCCTAAAATATGATACTTACGTGAAATCTGCCTGCGCCAATCGCTTTATCTCGGCAAATTACATAAGGAACAGTGAAAAAAGTGCTCGATTTCGAACTTTTAACTTTTGGGGTAAAAAAGTAGCAAAGGGGTTAACCTTCTGTTTTTTTCAAAAATCGCAAATAATTAAATGGTCTTTTTATCACTCTACCCGACGTATTTTGACCCGGGGAGTTCGAAAAACCACATTACAAGTGGCGCAAACGCTCGTAAGCATGACCAAAATGCGTTTGAATTATTTCAACTTTAAACGCCCATAAATCCTAAAATATGATACTTACGTGAAATCTGCCTGCGCCAATCGCTTTATCTCGGCAAATTACATAAGGAACAGTGAAAAAAGTGCTCGATTTCGAACTTTTAACTTTTGGGGTAAAAAAGTAGCAAAGGGGTTAACCTTCTGTTTTTTTCAAAAATCGCAAATAATTAAATGGTCTTTTTATCACTCTACCCGACGTATTTTGACCCGGGGAGTTCGAAAAACCACATTACAAGTGGCGCAAACGCTCGTAAGCATGACCAAAATGCGTTTGAATTATTTCAACTTTAAACGCCCATAAATCCTAAAATATGATACTTACGTGAAATCTGCCTGCGCCAATCGCTTTATCTCGGCAAATTACATAAGGAACAGTGAAAAAAGTGCTCGATTTCGAACTTTTAACTTTTGGGGTAAAAAAGTAGCAAAGGGGTTAACCTTCTGTTTTTTTCAAAAATCGCAAATAATTAAATGGTCTTTTTATCACTCTACCCGACGTATTTTGACCCGGGGAGTTCGAAAAACCACATTACAAGTGGCGCAAACGCTCGTAAGCATGACCAAAATGCGTTTGAATTATTTCAACTTTAAACGCCCATAAATCCTAAAATATGATACTTACGTGAAATCTGCCTGCGCCAATCGCTTTATCTCGGCAAATTACATAAGGAACAGTGAAAAAAGTGCTCGATTTCGAACTTTTAACTTTTGGGGTAAAAAAGTAGCAAAGGGGTTAACCTTCTGTTTTTTTCAAAAATCGCAAATAATTAAATGGTCTTTTTATCACTCTACCCGACGTATTTTGACCCGGGGAGTTCGAAAAACCACATTACAAGTGGCGCAAACGCTCGTAAGCATGACCAAAATGCGTTTGAATTATTTCAACTTTAAACGCCCATAAATCCTAAAATATGATACTTACGTGAAATCTGCCTGCGCCAATCGCTTTATCTCGGCAAATTACATAAGGAACAGTGAAAAAAGTGCTCGATTTCGAACTTTTAACTTTTGGGGTAAAAAAGTAGCAAAGGGGTTAACCTTCTGTTTTTTTCAAAAATCGCAAATAATTAAATGGTCTTTTTATCACTCTACCCGACGTATTTTGACCCGGGGAGTTCGAAAAACCACATTACAAGTGGCGCAAACGCTCGTAAGCATGACCAAAATGCGTTTGAATTATTTCAACTTTAAACGCCCATAAATCCTAAAATATGATACTTACGTGAAATCTGCCTGCGCCAATCGCTTTATCTCGGCAAATTACATAAGGAACAGTGAAAAAAGTGCTCGATTTCGAACTTTTAACTTTTGGGGTAAAAAAGTAGCAAAGGGGTTAACCTTCTGTTTTTTTCAAAAATCGCAAATAATTAAATGGTCTTTTTATCACTCTACCCGACGTATTTTGACCCGGGGAGTTCGAAAAACCACATTACAAGTGGCGCAAACGCTCGTAAGCATGACCAAAATGCGTTTGAATTATTTCAACTTTAAACGCCCATAAATCCTAAAATATGATACTTACGTGAAATCTGCCTGCGCCAATCGCTTTATCTCGGCAAATTACATAAGGAACAGTGAAAAAAGTGCTCGATTTCGAACTTTTAACTTTTGGGGTAAAAAAGTAGCAAAGGGGTTAACCTTCTGTTTTTTTCAAAAATCGCAAATAATTAAATGGTCTTTTTATCACTCTACCCGACGTATTTTGACCCGGGGAGTTCGAAAAACCACATTACAAGTGGCGCAAACGCTCGTAAGCATGACCAAAATGCGTTTGAATTATTTCAACTTTAAACGCCCATAAATCCTAAAATATGATACTTACGTGAAATCTGCCTGCGCCAATCGCTTTATCTCGGCAAATTACATAAGGAACAGTGAAAAAAGTGCTCGATTTCGAACTTTTAACTTTTGGGGTAAAAAAGTAGCAAAGGGGTTAACCTTCTGTTTTTTTCAAAAATCGCAAATAATTAAATGGTCTTTTTATCACTCTACCCGACGTATTTTGACCCGGGGAGTTCGAAAAACCACATTACAAGTGGCGCAAACGCTCGTAAGCATGACCAAAATGCGTTTGAATTATTTCAACTTTAAACGCCCATAAATCCTAAAATATGATACTTACGTGAAATCTGCCTGCGCCAATCGCTTTATCTCGGCAAATTACATAAGGAACAGTGAAAAAAGTGCTCGATTTCGAACTTTTAACTTTTGGGGTAAAAAAGTAGCAAAGGGGTTAACCTTCTGTTTTTTTCAAAAATCGCAAATAATTAAATGGTCTTTTTATCACTCTACCCGACGTATTTTGACCCGGGGAGTTCGAAAAACCACATTACAAGTGGCGCAAACGCTCGTAAGCATGACCAAAATGCGTTTGAATTATTTCAACTTTAAACGCCCATAAATCCTAAAATATGATACTTACGTGAAATCTGCCTGCGCCAATCGCTTTATCTCGGCAAATTACATAAGGAACAGTGAAAAAAGTGCTCGATTTCGAACTTTTAACTTTTGGGGTAAAAAAGTAGCAAAGGGGTTAACCTTCTGTTTTTTTCAAAAATCGCAAATAATTAAATGGTCTTTTTATCACTCTACCCGACGTATTTTGACCCGGGGAGTTCGAAAAACCACATTACAAGTGGCGCAAACGCTCGTAAGCATGACCAAAATGCGTTTGAATTATTTCAACTTTAAACGCCCATAAATCCTAAAATATGATACTTACGTGAAATCTGCCTGCGCCAATCGCTTTATCTCGGCAAATTACATAAGGAACAGTGAAAAAAGTGCTCGATTTCGAACTTTTAACTTTTGGGGTAAAAAAGTAGCAAAGGGGTTAACCTTCTGTTTTTTTCAAAAATCGCAAATAATTAAATGGTCTTTTTATCACTCTACCCGACGTATTTTGACCCGGGGAGTTCGAAAAACCACATTACAAGTGGCGCAAACGCTCGTAAGCATGACCAAAATGCGTTTGAATTATTTCAACTTTAAACGCCCATAAATCCTAAAATATGATACTTACGTGAAATCTGCCTGCGCCAATCGCTTTATCTCGGCAAATTACATAAGGAACAGTGAAAAAAGTGCTCGATTTCGAACTTTTAACTTTTGGGGTAAAAAAGTAGCAAAGGGGTTAACCTTCTGTTTTTTTCAAAAATCGCAAATAATTAAATGGTCTTTTTATCACTCTACCCGACGTATTTTGACCCGGGGAGTTCGAAAAACCACATTACAAGTGGCGCAAACGCTCGTAAGCATGACCAAAATGCGTTTGAATTATTTCAACTTTAAACGCCCATAAATCCTAAAATATGATACTTACGTGAAATCTGCCTGCGCCAATCGCTTTATCTCGGCAAATTACATAAGGAACAGTGAAAAAAGTGCTCGATTTCGAACTTTTAACTTTTGGGGTAAAAAAGTAGCAAAGGGGTTAACCTTCTGTTTTTTTCAAAAATCGCAAATAATTAAATGGTCTTTTTATCACTCTACCCGACGTATTTTGACCCGGGGAGTTCGAAAAACCACATTACAAGTGGCGCAAACGCTCGTAAGCATGACCAAAATGCGTTTGAATTATTTCAACTTTAAACGCCCATAAATCCTAAAATATGATACTTACGTGAAATCTGCCTGCGCCAATCGCTTTATCTCGGCAAATTACATAAGGAACAGTGAAAAAAGTGCTCGATTTCGAACTTTTAACTTTTGGGGTAAAAAAGTAGCAAAGGGGTTAACCTTCTGTTTTTTTCAAAAATCGCAAATAATTAAATGGTCTTTTTATCACTCTACCCGACGTATTTTGACCCGGGGAGTTCGAAAAACCACATTACAAGTGGCGCAAACGCTCGTAAGCATGACCAAAATGCGTTTGAATTATTTCAACTTTAAACGCCCATAAATCCTAAAATATGATACTTACGTGAAATCTGCCTGCGCCAATCGCTTTATCTCGGCAAATTACATAAGGAACAGTGAAAAAAGTGCTCGATTTCGAACTTTTAACTTTTGGGGTAAAAAAGTAGCAAAGGGGTTAACCTTCTGTTTTTTTCAAAAATCGCAAATAATTAAATGGTCTTTTTATCACTCTACCCGACGTATTTTGACCCGGGGAGTTCGAAAAACCACATTACAAGTGGCGCAAACGCTCGTAAGCATGACCAAAATGCGTTTGAATTATTTCAACTTTAAACGCCCATAAATCCTAAAATATGATACTTACGTGAAATCTGCCTGCGCCAATCGCTTTATCTCGGCAAATTACATAAGGAACAGTGAAAAAAGTGCTCGATTTCGAACTTTTAACTTTTGGGGTAAAAAAGTAGCAAAGGGGTTAACCTTCTGTTTTTTTCAAAAATCGCAAATAATTAAATGGTCTTTTTATCACTCTACCCGACGTATTTTGACCCGGGGAGTTCGAAAAACCACATTACAAGTGGCGCAAACGCTCGTAAGCATGACCAAAATGCGTTTGAATTATTTCAACTTTAAACGCCCATAAATCCTAAAATATGATACTTACGTGAAATCTGCCTGCGCCAATCGCTTTATCTCGGCAAATTACATAAGGAACAGTGAAAAAAGTGCTCGATTTCGAACTTTTAACTTTTGGGGTAAAAAAGTAGCAAAGGGGTTAACCTTCTGTTTTTTTCAAAAATCGCAAATAATTAAATGGTCTTTTTATCACTCTACCCGACGTATTTTGACCCGGGGAGTTCGAAAAACCACATTACAAGTGGCGCAAACGCTCGTAAGCATGACCAAAATGCGTTTGAATTATTTCAACTTTAAACGCCCATAAATCCTAAAATATGATACTTACGTGAAATCTGCCTGCGCCAATCGCTTTATCTCGGCAAATTACATAAGGAACAGTGAAAAAAGTGCTCGATTTCGAACTTTTAACTTTTGGGGTAAAAAAGTAGCAAAGGGGTTAACCTTCTGTTTTTTTCAAAAATCGCAAATAATTAAATGGTCTTTTTATCACTCTACCCGACGTATTTTGACCCGGGGAGTTCGAAAAACCACATTACAAGTGGCGCAAACGCTCGTAAGCATGACCAAAATGCGTTTGAATTATTTCAACTTTAAACGCCCATAAATCCTAAAATATGATACTTACGTGAAATCTGCCTGCGCCAATCGCTTTATCTCGGCAAATTACATAAGGAACAGTGAAAAAAGTGCTCGATTTCGAACTTTTAACTTTTGGGGTAAAAAAGTAGCAAAGGGGTTAACCTTCTGTTTTTTTCAAAAATCGCAAATAATTAAATGGTCTTTTTATCACTCTACCCGACGTATTTTGACCCGGGGAGTTCGAAAAACCACATTACAAGTGGCGCAAACGCTCGTAAGCATGACCAAAATGCGTTTGAATTATTTCAACTTTAAACGCCCATAAATCCTAAAATATGATACTTACGTGAAATCTGCCTGCGCCAATCGCTTTATCTCGGCAAATTACATAAGGAACAGTGAAAAAAGTGCTCGATTTCGAACTTTTAACTTTTGGGGTAAAAAAGTAGCAAAGGGGTTAACCTTCTGTTTTTTTCAAAAATCGCAAATAATTAAATGGTCTTTTTATCACTCTACCCGACGTATTTTGACCCGGGGAGTTCGAAAAACCACATTACAAGTGGCGCAAACGCTCGTAAGCATGACCAAAATGCGTTTGAATTATTTCAACTTTAAACGCCCATAAATCCTAAAATATGATACTTACGTGAAATCTGCCTGCGCCAATCGCTTTATCTCGGCAAATTACATAAGGAACAGTGAAAAAAGTGCTCGATTTCGAACTTTTAACTTTTGGGGTAAAAAAGTAGCAAAGGGGTTAACCTTCTGTTTTTTTCAAAAATCGCAAATAATTAAATGGTCTTTTTATCACTCTACCCGACGTATTTTGACCCGGGGAGTTCGAAAAACCACATTACAAGTGGCGCAAACGCTCGTAAGCATGACCAAAATGCGTTTGAATTATTTCAACTTTAAACGCCCATAAATCCTAAAATATGATACTTACGTGAAATCTGCCTGCGCCAATCGCTTTATCTCGGCAAATTACATAAGGAACAGTGAAAAAAGTGCTCGATTTCGAACTTTTAACTTTTGGGGTAAAAAAGTAGCAAAGGGGTTAACCTTCTGTTTTTTTCAAAAATCGCAAATAATTAAATGGTCTTTTTATCACTCTACCCGACGTATTTTGACCCGGGGAGTTCGAAAAACCACATTACAAGTGGCGCAAACGCTCGTAAGCATGACCAAAATGCGTTTGAATTATTTCAACTTTAAACGCCCATAAATCCTAAAATATGATACTTACGTGAAATCTGCCTGCGCCAATCGCTTTATCTCGGCAAATTACATAAGGAACAGTGAAAAAAGTGCTCGATTTCGAACTTTTAACTTTTGGGGTAAAAAAGTAGCAAAGGGGTTAACCTTCTGTTTTTTTCAAAAATCGCAAATAATTAAATGGTCTTTTTATCACTCTACCCGACGTATTTTGACCCGGGGAGTTCGAAAAACCACATTACAAGTGGCGCAAACGCTCGTAAGCATGACCAAAATGCGTTTGAATTATTTCAACTTTAAACGCCCATAAATCCTAAAATATGATACTTACGTGAAATCTGCCTGCGCCAATCGCTTTATCTCGGCAAATTACATAAGGAACAGTGAAAAAAGTGCTCGATTTCGAACTTTTAACTTTTGGGGTAAAAAAGTAGCAAAGGGGTTAACCTTCTGTTTTTTTCAAAAATCGCAAATAATTAAATGGTCTTTTTATCACTCTACCCGACGTATTTTGACCCGGGGAGTTCGAAAAACCACATTACAAGTGGCGCAAACGCTCGTAAGCATGACCAAAATGCGTTTGAATTATTTCAACTTTAAACGCCCATAAATCCTAAAATATGATACTTACGTGAAATCTGCCTGCGCCAATCGCTTTATCTCGGCAAATTACATAAGGAACAGTGAAAAAAGTGCTCGATTTCGAACTTTTAACTTTTGGGGTAAAAAAGTAGCAAAGGGGTTAACCTTCTGTTTTTTTCAAAAATCGCAAATAATTAAATGGTCTTTTTATCACTCTACCCGACGTATTTTGACCCGGGGAGTTCGAAAAACCACATTACAAGTGGCGCAAACGCTCGTAAGCATGACCAAAATGCGTTTGAATTATTTCAACTTTAAACGCCCATAAATCCTAAAATATGATACTTACGTGAAATCTGCCTGCGCCAATCGCTTTATCTCGGCAAATTACATAAGGAACAGTGAAAAAAGTGCTCGATTTCGAACTTTTAACTTTTGGGGTAAAAAAGTAGCAAAGGGGTTAACCTTCTGTTTTTTTCAAAAATCGCAAATAATTAAATGGTCTTTTTATCACTCTACCCGACGTATTTTGACCCGGGGAGTTCGAAAAACCACATTACAAGTGGCGCAAACGCTCGTAAGCATGACCAAAATGCGTTTGAATTATTTCAACTTTAAACGCCCATAAATCCTAAAATATGATACTTACGTGAAATCTGCCTGCGCCAATCGCTTTATCTCGGCAAATTACATAAGGAACAGTGAAAAAAGTGCTCGATTTCGAACTTTTAACTTTTGGGGTAAAAAAGTAGCAAAGGGGTTAACCTTCTGTTTTTTTCAAAAATCGCAAATAATTAAATGGTCTTTTTATCACTCTACCCGACGTATTTTGACCCGGGGAGTTCGAAAAACCACATTACAAGTGGCGCAAACGCTCGTAAGCATGACCAAAATGCGTTTGAATTATTTCAACTTTAAACGCCCATAAATCCTAAAATATGATACTTACGTGAAATCTGCCTGCGCCAATCGCTTTATCTCGGCAAATTACATAAGGAACAGTGAAAAAAGTGCTCGATTTCGAACTTTTAACTTTTGGGGTAAAAAAGTAGCAAAGGGGTTAACCTTCTGTTTTTTTCAAAAATCGCAAATAATTAAATGGTCTTTTTATCACTCTACCCGACGTATTTTGACCCGGGGAGTTCGAAAAACCACATTACAAGTGGCGCAAACGCTCGTAAGCATGACCAAAATGCGTTTGAATTATTTCAACTTTAAACGCCCATAAATCCTAAAATATGATACTTACGTGAAATCTGCCTGCGCCAATCGCTTTATCTCGGCAAATTACATAAGGAACAGTGAAAAAAGTGCTCGATTTCGAACTTTTAACTTTTGGGGTAAAAAAGTAGCAAAGGGGTTAACCTTCTGTTTTTTTCAAAAATCGCAAATAATTAAATGGTCTTTTTATCACTCTACCCGACGTATTTTGACCCGGGGAGTTCGAAAAACCACATTACAAGTGGCGCAAACGCTCGTAAGCATGACCAAAATGCGTTTGAATTATTTCAACTTTAAACGCCCATAAATCCTAAAATATGATACTTACGTGAAATCTGCCTGCGCCAATCGCTTTATCTCGGCAAATTACATAAGGAACAGTGAAAAAAGTGCTCGATTTCGAACTTTTAACTTTTGGGGTAAAAAAGTAGCAAAGGGGTTAACCTTCTGTTTTTTTCAAAAATCGCAAATAATTAAATGGTCTTTTTATCACTCTACCCGACGTATTTTGACCCGGGGAGTTCGAAAAACCACATTACAAGTGGCGCAAACGCTCGTAAGCATGACCAAAATGCGTTTGAATTATTTCAACTTTAAACGCCCATAAATCCTAAAATATGATACTTACGTGAAATCTGCCTGCGCCAATCGCTTTATCTCGGCAAATTACATAAGGAACAGTGAAAAAAGTGCTCGATTTCGAACTTTTAACTTTTGGGGTAAAAAAGTAGCAAAGGGGTTAACCTTCTGTTTTTTTCAAAAATCGCAAATAATTAAATGGTCTTTTTATCACTCTACCCGACGTATTTTGACCCGGGGAGTTCGAAAAACCACATTACAAGTGGCGCAAACGCTCGTAAGCATGACCAAAATGCGTTTGAATTATTTCAACTTTAAACGCCCATAAATCCTAAAATATGATACTTACGTGAAATCTGCCTGCGCCAATCGCTTTATCTCGGCAAATTACATAAGGAACAGTGAAAAAAGTGCTCGATTTCGAACTTTTAACTTTTGGGGTAAAAAAGTAGCAAAGGGGTTAACCTTCTGTTTTTTTCAAAAATCGCAAATAATTAAATGGTCTTTTTATCACTCTACCCGACGTATTTTGACCCGGGGAGTTCGAAAAACCACATTACAAGTGGCGCAAACGCTCGTAAGCATGACCAAAATGCGTTTGAATTATTTCAACTTTAAACGCCCATAAATCCTAAAATATGATACTTACGTGAAATCTGCCTGCGCCAATCGCTTTATCTCGGCAAATTACATAAGGAACAGTGAAAAAAGTGCTCGATTTCGAACTTTTAACTTTTGGGGTAAAAAAGTAGCAAAGGGGTTAACCTTCTGTTTTTTTCAAAAATCGCAAATAATTAAATGGTCTTTTTATCACTCTACCCGACGTATTTTGACCCGGGGAGTTCGAAAAACCACATTACAAGTGGCGCAAACGCTCGTAAGCATGACCAAAATGCGTTTGAATTATTTCAACTTTAAACGCCCATAAATCCTAAAATATGATACTTACGTGAAATCTGCCTGCGCCAATCGCTTTATCTCGGCAAATTACATAAGGAACAGTGAAAAAAGTGCTCGATTTCGAACTTTTAACTTTTGGGGTAAAAAAGTAGCAAAGGGGTTAACCTTCTGTTTTTTTCAAAAATCGCAAATAATTAAATGGTCTTTTTATCACTCTACCCGACGTATTTTGACCCGGGGAGTTCGAAAAACCACATTACAAGTGGCGCAAACGCTCGTAAGCATGACCAAAATGCGTTTGAATTATTTCAACTTTAAACGCCCATAAATCCTAAAATATGATACTTACGTGAAATCTGCCTGCGCCAATCGCTTTATCTCGGCAAATTACATAAGGAACAGTGAAAAAAGTGCTCGATTTCGAACTTTTAACTTTTGGGGTAAAAAAGTAGCAAAGGGGTTAACCTTCTGTTTTTTTCAAAAATCGCAAATAATTAAATGGTCTTTTTATCACTCTACCCGACGTATTTTGACCCGGGGAGTTCGAAAAACCACATTACAAGTGGCGCAAACGCTCGTAAGCATGACCAAAATGCGTTTGAATTATTTCAACTTTAAACGCCCATAAATCCTAAAATATGATACTTACGTGAAATCTGCCTGCGCCAATCGCTTTATCTCGGCAAATTACATAAGGAACAGTGAAAAAAGTGCTCGATTTCGAACTTTTAACTTTTGGGGTAAAAAAGTAGCAAAGGGGTTAACCTTCTGTTTTTTTCAAAAATCGCAAATAATTAAATGGTCTTTTTATCACTCTACCCGACGTATTTTGACCCGGGGAGTTCGAAAAACCACATTACAAGTGGCGCAAACGCTCGTAAGCATGACCAAAATGCGTTTGAATTATTTCAACTTTAAACGCCCATAAATCCTAAAATATGATACTTACGTGAAATCTGCCTGCGCCAATCGCTTTATCTCGGCAAATTACATAAGGAACAGTGAAAAAAGTGCTCGATTTCGAACTTTTAACTTTTGGGGTAAAAAAGTAGCAAAGGGGTTAACCTTCTGTTTTTTTCAAAAATCGCAAATAATTAAATGGTCTTTTTATCACTCTACCCGACGTATTTTGACCCGGGGAGTTCGAAAAACCACATTACAAGTGGCGCAAACGCTCGTAAGCATGACCAAAATGCGTTTGAATTATTTCAACTTTAAACGCCCATAAATCCTAAAATATGATACTTACGTGAAATCTGCCTGCGCCAATCGCTTTATCTCGGCAAATTACATAAGGAACAGTGAAAAAAGTGCTCGATTTCGAACTTTTAACTTTTGGGGTAAAAAAGTAGCAAAGGGGTTAACCTTCTGTTTTTTTCAAAAATCGCAAATAATTAAATGGTCTTTTTATCACTCTACCCGACGTATTTTGACCCGGGGAGTTCGAAAAACCACATTACAAGTGGCGCAAACGCTCGTAAGCATGACCAAAATGCGTTTGAATTATTTCAACTTTAAACGCCCATAAATCCTAAAATATGATACTTACGTGAAATCTGCCTGCGCCAATCGCTTTATCTCGGCAAATTACATAAGGAACAGTGAAAAAAGTGCTCGATTTCGAACTTTTAACTTTTGGGGTAAAAAAGTAGCAAAGGGGTTAACCTTCTGTTTTTTTCAAAAATCGCAAATAATTAAATGGTCTTTTTATCACTCTACCCGACGTATTTTGACCCGGGGAGTTCGAAAAACCACATTACAAGTGGCGCAAACGCTCGTAAGCATGACCAAAATGCGTTTGAATTATTTCAACTTTAAACGCCCATAAATCCTAAAATATGATACTTACGTGAAATCTGCCTGCGCCAATCGCTTTATCTCGGCAAATTACATAAGGAACAGTGAAAAAAGTGCTCGATTTCGAACTTTTAACTTTTGGGGTAAAAAAGTAGCAAAGGGGTTAACCTTCTGTTTTTTTCAAAAATCGCAAATAATTAAATGGTCTTTTTATCACTCTACCCGACGTATTTTGACCCGGGGAGTTCGAAAAACCACATTACAAGTGGCGCAAACGCTCGTAAGCATGACCAAAATGCGTTTGAATTATTTCAACTTTAAACGCCCATAAATCCTAAAATATGATACTTACGTGAAATCTGCCTGCGCCAATCGCTTTATCTCGGCAAATTACATAAGGAACAGTGAAAAAAGTGCTCGATTTCGAACTTTTAACTTTTGGGGTAAAAAAGTAGCAAAGGGGTTAACCTTCTGTTTTTTTCAAAAATCGCAAATAATTAAATGGTCTTTTTATCACTCTACCCGACGTATTTTGACCCGGGGAGTTCGAAAAACCACATTACAAGTGGCGCAAACGCTCGTAAGCATGACCAAAATGCGTTTGAATTATTTCAACTTTAAACGCCCATAAATCCTAAAATATGATACTTACGTGAAATCTGCCTGCGCCAATCGCTTTATCTCGGCAAATTACATAAGGAACAGTGAAAAAAGTGCTCGATTTCGAACTTTTAACTTTTGGGGTAAAAAAGTAGCAAAGGGGTTAACCTTCTGTTTTTTTCAAAAATCGCAAATAATTAAATGGTCTTTTTATCACTCTACCCGACGTATTTTGACCCGGGGAGTTCGAAAAACCACATTACAAGTGGCGCAAACGCTCGTAAGCATGACCAAAATGCGTTTGAATTATTTCAACTTTAAACGCCCATAAATCCTAAAATATGATACTTACGTGAAATCTGCCTGCGCCAATCGCTTTATCTCGGCAAATTACATAAGGAACAGTGAAAAAAGTGCTCGATTTCGAACTTTTAACTTTTGGGGTAAAAAAGTAGCAAAGGGGTTAACCTTCTGTTTTTTTCAAAAATCGCAAATAATTAAATGGTCTTTTTATCACTCTACCCGACGTATTTTGACCCGGGGAGTTCGAAAAACCACATTACAAGTGGCGCAAACGCTCGTAAGCATGACCAAAATGCGTTTGAATTATTTCAACTTTAAACGCCCATAAATCCTAAAATATGATACTTACGTGAAATCTGCCTGCGCCAATCGCTTTATCTCGGCAAATTACATAAGGAACAGTGAAAAAAGTGCTCGATTTCGAACTTTTAACTTTTGGGGTAAAAAAGTAGCAAAGGGGTTAACCTTCTGTTTTTTTCAAAAATCGCAAATAATTAAATGGTCTTTTTATCACTCTACCCGACGTATTTTGACCCGGGGAGTTCGAAAAACCACATTACAAGTGGCGCAAACGCTCGTAAGCATGACCAAAATGCGTTTGAATTATTTCAACTTTAAACGCCCATAAATCCTAAAATATGATACTTACGTGAAATCTGCCTGCGCCAATCGCTTTATCTCGGCAAATTACATAAGGAACAGTGAAAAAAGTGCTCGATTTCGAACTTTTAACTTTTGGGGTAAAAAAGTAGCAAAGGGGTTAACCTTCTGTTTTTTTCAAAAATCGCAAATAATTAAATGGTCTTTTTATCACTCTACCCGACGTATTTTGACCCGGGGAGTTCGAAAAACCACATTACAAGTGGCGCAAACGCTCGTAAGCATGACCAAAATGCGTTTGAATTATTTCAACTTTAAACGCCCATAAATCCTAAAATATGATACTTACGTGAAATCTGCCTGCGCCAATCGCTTTATCTCGGCAAATTACATAAGGAACAGTGAAAAAAGTGCTCGATTTCGAACTTTTAACTTTTGGGGTAAAAAAGTAGCAAAGGGGTTAACCTTCTGTTTTTTTCAAAAATCGCAAATAATTAAATGGTCTTTTTATCACTCTACCCGACGTATTTTGACCCGGGGAGTTCGAAAAACCACATTACAAGTGGCGCAAACGCTCGTAAGCATGACCAAAATGCGTTTGAATTATTTCAACTTTAAACGCCCATAAATCCTAAAATAGATACTTACGTGAAATCTGCCTGCGCCAATCGCTTTATCTCGGCAAATTACATAAGGAACAGTGAAAAAAGTGCTCGATTTCGAACTTTTAACTTTTGGGGTAAAAAAGTAGCAAAGGGGTTAACCTTCTGTTTTTTTCAAAAATCGCAAATAATTAAATGGTCTTTTTATCACTCTACCCGACGTATTTTGACCCGGGGAGTTCGAAAAACCACATTACAAGTGGCGCAAACGCTCGTAAGCATGACCAAAATGCGTTTGAATTATTTCAACTTTAAACGCCCATAAATCCTAAAATATGATACTTACGTGAAATCTGCCTGCGCCAATCGCTTTATCTCGGCAAATTACATAAGGAACAGTGAAAAAAGTGCTCGATTTCGAACTTTTAACTTTTGGGGTAAAAAAGTAGCAAAGGGGTTAACCTTCTGTTTTTTTCAAAAATCGCAAATAATTAAATGGTCTTTTTATCACTCTACCCGACGTATTTTGACCCGGGGAGTTCGAAAAACCACATTACAAGTGGCGCAAACGCTCGTAAGCATGACCAAAATGCGTTTGAATTATTTCAACTTTAAACGCCCATAAATCCTAAAATATGATACTTACGTGAAATCTGCCTGCGCCAATCGCTTTATCTCGGCAAATTACATAAGGAACAGTGAAAAAAGTGCTCGATTTCGAACTTTTAACTTTTGGGGTAAAAAAGTAGCAAAGGGGTTAACCTTCTGTTTTTTTCAAAAATCGCAAATAATTAAATGGTCTTTTTATCACTCTACCCGACGTATTTTGACCCGGGGAGTTCGAAAAACCACATTACAAGTGGCGCAAACGCTCGTAAGCATGACCAAAATGCGTTTGAATTATTTCAACTTTAAACGCCCATAAATCCTAAAATATGATACTTACGTGAAATCTGCCTGCGCCAATCGCTTTATCTCGGCAAATTACATAAGGAACAGTGAAAAAAGTGCTCGATTTCGAACTTTTAACTTTTGGGGTAAAAAAGTAGCAAAGGGGTTAACCTTCTGTTTTTTTCAAAAATCGCAAATAATTAAATGGTCTTTTTATCACTCTACCCGACGTATTTTGACCCGGGGAGTTCGAAAAACCACATTACAAGTGGCGCAAACGCTCGTAAGCATGACCAAAATGCGTTTGAATTATTTCAACTTTAAACGCCCATAAATCCTAAAATATGATACTTACGTGAAATCTGCCTGCGCCAATCGCTTTATCTCGGCAAATTACATAAGGAACAGTGAAAAAAGTGCTCGATTTCGAACTTTTAACTTTTGGGGTAAAAAAGTAGCAAAGGGGTTAACCTTCTGTTTTTTTCAAAAATCGCAAATAATTAAATGGTCTTTTTATCACTCTACCCGACGTATTTTGACCCGGGGAGTTCGAAAAACCACATTACAAGTGGCGCAAACGCTCGTAAGCATGACCAAAATGCGTTTGAATTATTTCAACTTTAAACGCCCATAAATCCTAAAATATGATACTTACGTGAAATCTGCCTGCGCCAATCGCTTTATCTCGGCAAATTACATAAGGAACAGTGAAAAAAGTGCTCGATTTCGAACTTTTAACTTTTGGGGTAAAAAAGTAGCAAAGGGGTTAACCTTCTGTTTTTTTCAAAAATCGCAAATAATTAAATGGTCTTTTTATCACTCTACCCGACGTATTTTGACCCGGGGAGTTCGAAAAACCACATTACAAGTGGCGCAAACGCTCGTAAGCATGACCAAAATGCGTTTGAATTATTTCAACTTTAAACGCCCATAAATCCTAAAATATGATACTTACGTGAAATCTGCCTGCGCCAATCGCTTTATCTCGGCAAATTACATAAGGAACAGTGAAAAAAGTGCTCGATTTCGAACTTTTAACTTTTGGGGTAAAAAAGTAGCAAAGGGGTTAACCTTCTGTTTTTTTCAAAAATCGCAAATAATTAAATGGTCTTTTTATCACTCTACCCGACGTATTTTGACCCGGGGAGTTCGAAAAACCACATTACAAGTGGCGCAAACGCTCGTAAGCATGACCAAAATGCGTTTGAATTATTTCAACTTTAAACGCCCATAAATCCTAAAATATGATACTTACGTGAAATCTGCCTGCGCCAATCGCTTTATCTCGGCAAATTACATAAGGAACAGTGAAAAAAGTGCTCGATTTCGAACTTTTAACTTTTGGGGTAAAAAAGTAGCAAAGGGGTTAACCTTCTGTTTTTTTCAAAAATCGCAAATAATTAAATGGTCTTTTTATCACTCTACCCGACGTATTTTGACCCGGGGAGTTCGAAAAACCACATTACAAGTGGCGCAAACGCTCGTAAGCATGACCAAAATGCGTTTGAATTATTTCAACTTTAAACGCCCATAAATCCTAAAATATGATACTTACGTGAAATCTGCCTGCGCCAATCGCTTTATCTCGGCAAATTACATAAGGAACAGTGAAAAAAGTGCTCGATTTCGAACTTTTAACTTTTGGGGTAAAAAAGTAGCAAAGGGGTTAACCTTCTGTTTTTTTCAAAAATCGCAAATAATTAAATGGTCTTTTTATCACTCTACCCGACGTATTTTGACCCGGGGAGTTCGAAAAACCACATTACAAGTGGCGCAAACGCTCGTAAGCATGACCAAAATGCGTTTGAATTATTTCAACTTTAAACGCCCATAAATCCTAAAATATGATACTTACGTGAAATCTGCCTGCGCCAATCGCTTTATCTCGGCAAATTACATAAGGAACAGTGAAAAAAGTGCTCGATTTCGAACTTTTAACTTTTGGGGTAAAAAAGTAGCAAAGGGGTTAACCTTCTGTTTTTTTCAAAAATCGCAAATAATTAAATGGTCTTTTTATCACTCTACCCGACGTATTTTGACCCGGGGAGTTCGAAAAACCACATTACAAGTGGCGCAAACGCTCGTAAGCATGACCAAAATGCGTTTGAATTATTTCAACTTTAAACGCCCATAAATCCTAAAATATGATACTTACGTGAAATCTGCCTGCGCCAATCGCTTTATCTCGGCAAATTACATAAGGAACAGTGAAAAAAGTGCTCGATTTCGAACTTTTAACTTTTGGGGTAAAAAAGTAGCAAAGGGGTTAACCTTCTGTTTTTTTCAAAAATCGCAAATAATTAAATGGTCTTTTTATCACTCTACCCGACGTATTTTGACCCGGGGAGTTCGAAAAACCACATTACAAGTGGCGCAAACGCTCGTAAGCATGACCAAAATGCGTTTGAATTATTTCAACTTTAAACGCCCATAAATCCTAAAATATGATACTTACGTGAAATCTGCCTGCGCCAATCGCTTTATCTCGGCAAATTACATAAGGAACAGTGAAAAAAGTGCTCGATTTCGAACTTTTAACTTTTGGGGTAAAAAAGTAGCAAAGGGGTTAACCTTCTGTTTTTTTCAAAAATCGCAAATAATTAAATGGTCTTTTTATCACTCTACCCGACGTATTTTGACCCGGGGAGTTCGAAAAACCACATTACAAGTGGCGCAAACGCTCGTAAGCATGACCAAAATGCGTTTGAATTATTTCAACTTTAAACGCCCATAAATCCTAAAATATGATACTTACGTGAAATCTGCCTGCGCCAATCGCTTTATCTCGGCAAATTACATAAGGAACAGTGAAAAAAGTGCTCGATTTCGAACTTTTAACTTTTGGGGTAAAAAAGTAGCAAAGGGGTTAACCTTCTGTTTTTTTCAAAAATCGCAAATAATTAAATGGTCTTTTTATCACTCTACCCGACGTATTTTGACCCGGGGAGTTCGAAAAACCACATTACAAGTGGCGCAAACGCTCGTAAGCATGACCAAAATGCGTTTGAATTATTTCAACTTTAAACGCCCATAAATCCTAAAATATGATACTTACGTGAAATCTGCCTGCGCCAATCGCTTTATCTCGGCAAATTACATAAGGAACAGTGAAAAAAGTGCTCGATTTCGAACTTTTAACTTTTGGGGTAAAAAAGTAGCAAAGGGGTTAACCTTCTGTTTTTTTCAAAAATCGCAAATAATTAAATGGTCTTTTTATCACTCTACCCGACGTATTTTGACCCGGGGAGTTCGAAAAACCACATTACAAGTGGCGCAAACGCTCGTAAGCATGACCAAAATGCGTTTGAATTATTTCAACTTTAAACGCCCATAAATCCTAAAATATGATACTTACGTGAAATCTGCCTGCGCCAATCGCTTTATCTCGGCAAATTACATAAGGAACAGTGAAAAAAGTGCTCGATTTCGAACTTTTAACTTTTGGGGTAAAAAAGTAGCAAAGGGGTTAACCTTCTGTTTTTTTCAAAAATCGCAAATAATTAAATGGTCTTTTTATCACTCTACCCGACGTATTTTGACCCGGGGAGTTCGAAAAACCACATTACAAGTGGCGCAAACGCTCGTAAGCATGACCAAAATGCGTTTGAATTATTTCAACTTTAAACGCCCATAAATCCTAAAATATGATACTTACGTGAAATCTGCCTGCGCCAATCGCTTTATCTCGGCAAATTACATAAGGAACAGTGAAAAAAGTGCTCGATTTCGAACTTTTAACTTTTGGGGTAAAAAAGTAGCAAAGGGGTTAACCTTCTGTTTTTTTCAAAAATCGCAAATAATTAAATGGTCTTTTTATCACTCTACCCGACGTATTTTGACCCGGGGAGTTCGAAAAACCACATTACAAGTGGCGCAAACGCTCGTAAGCATGACCAAAATGCGTTTGAATTATTTCAACTTTAAAC
The DNA here is from genome assembly GCA_963170105.1 of Cantharis lateralis. Lineage (NCBI taxonomy): Eukaryota > Metazoa > Arthropoda > Insecta > Coleoptera > Cantharidae > Cantharis > Cantharis lateralis. Next base: position 25,583,252 of record OY720630.1, on the reverse strand, counting down.
GCCCATAAATCCTAAAATATGATACTTACGTGAAATCTGCCTGCGCCAATCGCTTTATCTCGGCAAATTACATAAGGAACAGTGAAAAAAGTGCTCGATTTCGAACTTTTAACTTTTGGGGTAAAAAAGTAGCAAAGGGGTTAACCTTCTGTTTTTTTCAAAAATCGCAAATAATTAAATGGTCTTTTTATCACTCTACCCGACGTATTTTGACCCGGGGAGTTCGAAAAACCACATTACAAGTGGCGCAAACGCTCGTAAGCATGACCAAAATGCGTTTGAATTATTTCAACTTTAAACGCCCATAAATCCTAAAATATGATACTTACGTGAAATCTGCCTGCGCCAATCGCTTTATCTCGGCAAATTACATAAGGAACAGTGAAAAAAGTGCTCGATTTCGAACTTTTAACTTTTGGGGTAAAAAAGTAGCAAAGGGGTTAACCTTCTGTTTTTTTCAAAAATCGCAAATAATTAAATGGTCTTTTTATCACTCTACCCGACGTATTTTGACCCGGGGAGTTCGAAAAACCACATTACAAGTGGCGCAAACGCTCGTAAGCATGACCAAAATGCGTTTGAATTATTTCAACTTTAAACGCCCATAAATCCTAAAATATGATACTTACGTGAAATCTGCCTGCGCCAATCGCTTTATCTCGGCAAATTACATAAGGAACAGTGAAAAAAGTGCTCGATTTCGAACTTTTAACTTTTGGGGTAAAAAAGTAGCAAAGGGGTTAACCTTCTGTTTTTTTCAAAAATCGCAAATAATTAAATGGTCTTTTTATCACTCTACCCGACGTATTTTGACCCGGGGAGTTCGAAAAACCACATTACAAGTGGCGCAAACGCTCGTAAGCATGACCAAAATGCGTTTGAATTATTTCAACTTTAAACGCCCATAAATCCTAAAATATGATACTTACGTGAAATCTGCCTGCGCCAATCGCTTTATCTCGGCAAATTACATAAGGAACAGTGAAAAAAGTGCTCGATTTCGAACTTTTAACTTTTGGGGTAAAAAAGTAGCAAAGGGGTTAACCTTCTGTTTTTTTCAAAAATCGCAAATAATTAAATGGTCTTTTTATCACTCTACCCGACGTATTTTGACCCGGGGAGTTCGAAAAACCACATTACAAGTGGCGCAAACGCTCGTAAGCATGACCAAAATGCGTTTGAATTATTTCAACTTTAAACGCCCATAAATCCTAAAATATGATACTTACGTGAAATCTGCCTGCGCCAATCGCTTTATCTCGGCAAATTACATAAGGAACAGTGAAAAAAGTGCTCGATTTCGAACTTTTAACTTTTGGGGTAAAAAAGTAGCAAAGGGGTTAACCTTCTGTTTTTTTCAAAAATCGCAAATAATTAAATGGTCTTTTTATCACTCTACCCGACGTATTTTGACCCGGGGAGTTCGAAAAACCACATTACAAGTGGCGCAAACGCTCGTAAGCATGACCAAAATGCGTTTGAATTATTTCAACTTTAAACGCCCATAAATCCTAAAATATGATACTTACGTGAAATCTGCCTGCGCCAATCGCTTTATCTCGGCAAATTACATAAGGAACAGTGAAAAAAGTGCTCGATTTCGAACTTTTAACTTTTGGGGTAAAAAAGTAGCAAAGGGGTTAACCTTCTGTTTTTTTCAAAAATCGCAAATAATTAAATGGTCTTTTTATCACTCTACCCGACGTATTTTGACCCGGGGAGTTCGAAAAACCACATTACAAGTGGCGCAAACGCTCGTAAGCATGACCAAAATGCGTTTGAATTATTTCAACTTTAAACGCCCATAAATCCTAAAATATGATACTTACGTGAAATCTGCCTGCGCCAATCGCTTTATCTCGGCAAATTACATAAGGAACAGTGAAAAAAGTGCTCGATTTCGAACTTTTAACTTTTGGGGTAAAAAAGTAGCAAAGGGGTTAACCTTCTGTTTTTTTCAAAAATCGCAAATAATTAAATGGTCTTTTTATCACTCTACCCGACGTATTTTGACCCGGGGAGTTCGAAAAACCACATTACAAGTGGCGCAAACGCTCGTAAGCATGACCAAAATGCGTTTGAATTATTTCAACTTTAAACGCCCATAAATCCTAAAATATGATACTTACGTGAAATCTGCCTGCGCCAATCGCTTTATCTCGGCAAATTACATAAGGAACAGTGAAAAAAGTGCTCGATTTCGAACTTTTAACTTTTGGGGTAAAAAAGTAGCAAAGGGGTTAACCTTCTGTTTTTTTCAAAAATCGCAAATAATTAAATGGTCTTTTTATCACTCTACCCGACGTATTTTGACCCGGGGAGTTCGAAAAACCACATTACAAGTGGCGCAAACGCTCGTAAGCATGACCAAAATGCGTTTGAATTATTTCAACTTTAAACGCCCATAAATCCTAAAATATGATACTTACGTGAAATCTGCCTGCGCCAATCGCTTTATCTCGGCAAATTACATAAGGAACAGTGAAAAAAGTGCTCGATTTCGAACTTTTAACTTTTGGGGTAAAAAAGTAGCAAAGGGGTTAACCTTCTGTTTTTTTCAAAAATCGCAAATAATTAAATGGTCTTTTTATCACTCTACCCGACGTATTTTGACCCGGGGAGTTCGAAAAACCACATTACAAGTGGCGCAAACGCTCGTAAGCATGACCAAAATGCGTTTGAATTATTTCAACTTTAAACGCCCATAAATCCTAAAATATGATACTTACGTGAAATCTGCCTGCGCCAATCGCTTTATCTCGGCAAATTACATAAGGAACAGTGAAAAAAGTGCTCGATTTCGAACTTTTAACTTTTGGGGTAAAAAAGTAGCAAAGGGGTTAACCTTCTGTTTTTTTCAAAAATCGCAAATAATTAAATGGTCTTTTTATCACTCTACCCGACGTATTTTGACCCGGGGAGTTCGAAAAACCACATTACAAGTGGCGCAAACGCTCGTAAGCATGACCAAAATGCGTTTGAATTATTTCAACTTTAAACGCCCATAAATCCTAAAATATGATACTTACGTGAAATCTGCCTCGCCAATCGCTTTATCTCGGCAAATTACATAAGGAACAGTGAAAAAAGTGCTCGATTTCGAACTTTTAACTTTTGGGGTAAAAAAGTAGCAAAGGGGTTAACCTTCTGTTTTTTTCAAAAATCGCAAATAATTAAATGGTCTTTTTATCACTCTACCCGACGTATTTTGACCCGGGGAGTTCGAAAAACCACATTACAAGTGGCGCAAACGCTCGTAAGCATGACCAAAATGCGTTTGAATTATTTCAACTTTAAACGCCCATAAATCCTAAAATATGATACTTACGTGAAATCTGCCTGCGCCAATCGCTTTATCTCGGCAAATTACATAAGGAACAGTGAAAAAAGTGCTCGATTTCGAACTTTTAACTTTTGGGGTAAAAAAGTAGCAAAGGGGTTAACCTTCTGTTTTTTTCAAAAATCGCAAATAATTAAATGGTCTTTTTATCACTCTACCCGACGTATTTTGACCCGGGGAGTTCGAAAAACCACATTACAAGTGGCGCAAACGCTCGTAAGCATGACCAAAATGCGTTTGAATTATTTCAACTTTAAACGCCCATAAATCCTAAAATATGATACTTACGTGAAATCTGCCTGCGCCAATCGCTTTATCTCGGCAAATTACATAAGGAACAGTGAAAAAAGTGCTCGATTTCGAACTTTTAACTTTTGGGGTAAAAAAGTAGCAAAGGGGTTAACCTTCTGTTTTTTTCAAAAATCGCAAATAATTAAATGGTCTTTTTATCACTCTACCCGACGTATTTTGACCCGGGGAGTTCGAAAAACCACATTACAAGTGGCGCAAACGCTCGTAAGCATGACCAAAATGCGTTTGAATTATTTCAACTTTAAACGCCCATAAATCCTAAAATATGATACTTACGTGAAATCTGCCTGCGCCAATCGCTTTATCTCGGCAAATTACATAAGGAACAGTGAAAAAAGTGCTCGATTTCGAACTTTTAACTTTTGGGGTAAAAAAGTAGCAAAGGGGTTAACCTTCTGTTTTTTTCAAAAATCGCAAATAATTAAATGGTCTTTTTATCACTCTACCCGACGTATTTTGACCCGGGGAGTTCGAAAAACCACATTACAAGTGGCGCAAACGCTCGTAAGCATGACCAAAATGCGTTTGAATTATTTCAACTTTAAACGCCCATAAATCCTAAAATATGATACTTACGTGAAATCTGCCTGCGCCAATCGCTTTATCTCGGCAAATTACATAAGGAACAGTGAAAAAAGTGCTCGATTTCGAACTTTTAACTTTTGGGGTAAAAAAGTAGCAAAGGGGTTAACCTTCTGTTTTTTTCAAAAATCGCAAATAATTAAATGGTCTTTTTATCACTCTACCCGACGTATTTTGACCCGGGGAGTTCGAAAAACCACATTACAAGTGGCGCAAACGCTCGTAAGCATGACCAAAATGCGTTTGAATTATTTCAACTTTAAACGCCCATAAATCCTAAAATATGATACTTACGTGAAATCTGCCTGCGCCAATCGCTTTATCTCGGCAAATTACATAAGGAACAGTGAAAAAAGTGCTCGATTTCGAACTTTTAACTTTTGGGGTAAAAAAGTAGCAAAGGGGTTAACCTTCTGTTTTTTTCAAAAATCGCAAATAATTAAATGGTCTTTTTATCACTCTACCCGACGTATTTTGACCCGGGGAGTTCGAAAAACCACATTACAAGTGGCGCAAACGCTCGTAAGCATGACCAAAATGCGTTTGAATTATTTCAACTTTAAACGCCCATAAATCCTAAAATATGATACTTACGTGAAATCTGCCTGCGCCAATCGCTTTATCTCGGCAAATTACATAAGGAACAGTGAAAAAAGTGCTCGATTTCGAACTTTTAACTTTTGGGGTAAAAAAGTAGCAAAGGGGTTAACCTTCTGTTTTTTTCAAAAATCGCAAATAATTAAATGGTCTTTTTATCACTCTACCCGACGTATTTTGACCCGGGGAGTTCGAAAAACCACATTACAAGTGGCGCAAACGCTCGTAAGCATGACCAAAATGCGTTTGAATTATTTCAACTTTAAACGCCCATAAATCCTAAAATATGATACTTACGTGAAATCTGCCTGCGCCAATCGCTTTATCTCGGCAAATTACATAAGGAACAGTGAAAAAAGTGCTCGATTTCGAACTTTTAACTTTTGGGGTAAAAAAGTAGCAAAGGGGTTAACCTTCTGTTTTTTTCAAAAATCGCAAATAATTAAATGGTCTTTTTATCACTCTACCCGACGTATTTTGACCCGGGGAGTTCGAAAAACCACATTACAAGTGGCGCAAACGCTCGTAAGCATGACCAAAATGCGTTTGAATTATTTCAACTTTAAACGCCCATAAATCCTAAAATATGATACTTACGTGAAATCTGCCTGCGCCAATCGCTTTATCTCGGCAAATTACATAAGGAACAGTGAAAAAAGTGCTCGATTTCGAACTTTTAACTTTTGGGGTAAAAAAGTAGCAAAGGGGTTAACCTTCTGTTTTTTTCAAAAATCGCAAATAATTAAATGGTCTTTTTATCACTCTACCCGACGTATTTTGACCCGGGGAGTTCGAAAAACCACATTACAAGTGGCGCAAACGCTCGTAAGCATGACCAAAATGCGTTTGAATTATTTCAACTTTAAACGCCCATAAATCCTAAAATATGATACTTACGTGAAATCTGCCTGCGCCAATCGCTTTATCTCGGCAAATTACATAAGGAACAGTGAAAAAAGTGCTCGATTTCGAACTTTTAACTTTTGGGGTAAAAAAGTAGCAAAGGGGTTAACCTTCTGTTTTTTTCAAAAATCGCAAATAATTAAATGGTCTTTTTATCACTCTACCCGACGTATTTTGACCCGGGGAGTTCGAAAAACCACATTACAAGTGGCGCAAACGCTCGTAAGCATGACCAAAATGCGTTTGAATTATTTCAACTTTAAACGCCCATAAATCCTAAAATATGATACTTACGTGAAATCTGCCTGCGCCAATCGCTTTATCTCGGCAAATTACATAAGGAACAGTGAAAAAAGTGCTCGATTTCGAACTTTTAACTTTTGGGGTAAAAAAGTAGCAAAGGGGTTAACCTTCTGCTTTTTTCAAAAATCGCAAATAATTAAATGGTCTTTTTATCACTCTACCCGACGTATTTTGACCCGGGGAGTTCGAAAAACCACATTACAAGTGGCGCAAACGCTCGTAAGCATGACCAAAATGCGTTTGAATTATTTCAACTTTAAACGCCCATAAATCCTAAAATATGATACTTACGTGAAATCTGCCTGCGCCAATCGCTTTATCTCGGCAAATTACATAAGGAACAGTGAAAAAAGTGCTCGATTTCGAACTTTTAACTTTTGGGGTAAAAAAGTAGCAAAGGGGTTAACCTTCTGTTTTTTTCAAAAATCGCAAATAATTAAATGGTCTTTTTATCACTCTACCCGACGTATTTTGACCCGGGGAGTTCGAAAAACCACATTACAAGTGGCGCAAACGCTCGTAAGCATGACCAAAATGCGTTTGAATTATTTCAACTTTAAACGCCCATAAATCCTAAAATATGATACTTACGTGAAATCTGCCTGCGCCAATCGCTTTATCTCGGCAAATTACATAAGGAACAGTGAAAAAAGTGCTCGATTTCGAACTTTTAACTTTTGGGGTAAAAAAGTAGCAAAGGGGTTAACCTTCTGTTTTTTTCAAAAATCGCAAATAATTAAATGGTCTTTTTATCACTCTACCCGACGTATTTTGACCCGGGGAGTTCGAAAAACCACATTACAAGTGGCGCAAACGCTCGTAAGCATGACCAAAATGCGTTTGAATTATTTCAACTTTAAACGCCCATAAATCCTAAAATATGATACTTACGTGAAATCTGCCTGCGCCAATCGCTTTATCTCGGCAAATTACATAAGGAACAGTGAAAAAAGTGCTCGATTTCGAACTTTTAACTTTTGGGGTAAAAAAGTAGCAAAGGGGTTAACCTTCTGTTTTTTTCAAAAATCGCAAATAATTAAATGGTCTTTTTATCACTCTACCCGACGTATTTTGACCCGGGGAGTTCGAAAAACCACATTACAAGTGGCGCAAACGCTCGTAAGCATGACCAAAATGCGTTTGAATTATTTCAACTTTAAACGCCCATAAATCCTAAAATATGATACTTACGTGAAATCTGCCTGCGCCAATCGCTTTATCTCGGCAAATTACATAAGGAACAGTGAAAAAAGTGCTCGATTTCGAACTTTTAACTTTTGGGGTAAAAAAGTAGCAAAGGGGTTAACCTTCTGTTTTTTTCAAAAATCGCAAATAATTAAATGGTCTTTTTATCACTCTACCCGACGTATTTTGACCCGGGGAGTTCGAAAAACCACATTACAAGTGGCGCAAACGCTCGTAAGCATGACCAAAATGCGTTTGAATTATTTCAACTTTAAACGCCCATAAATCCTAAAATATGATACTTACGTGAAATCTGCCTGCGCCAATCGCTTTATCTCGGCAAATTACATAAGGAACAGTGAAAAAAGTGCTCGATTTCGAACTTTTAACTTTTGGGGTAAAAAAGTAGCAAAGGGGTTAACCTTCTGTTTTTTTCAAAAATCGCAAATAATTAAATGGTCTTTTTATCACTCTACCCGACGTATTTTGACCCGGGGAGTTCGAAAAACCACATTACAAGTGGCGCAAACGCTCGTAAGCATGACCAAAATGCGTTTGAATTATTTCAACTTTAAACGCCCATAAATCCTAAAATATGATACTTACGTGAAATCTGCCTGCGCCAATCGCTTTATCTCGGCAAATTACATAAGGAACAGTGAAAAAAGTGCTCGATTTCGAACTTTTAACTTTTGGGGTAAAAAAGTAGCAAAGGGGTTAACCTTCTGTTTTTTTCAAAAATCGCAAATAATTAAATGGTCTTTTTATCACTCTACCCGACGTATTTTGACCCGGGGAGTTCGAAAAACCACATTACAAGTGGCGCAAACGCTCGTAAGCATGACCAAAATGCGTTTGAATTATTTCAACTTTAAACGCCCATAAATCCTAAAATATGATACTTACGTGAAATCTGCCTGCGCCAATCGCTTTATCTCGGCAAATTACATAAGGAACAGTGAAAAAAGTGCTCGATTTCGAACTTTTAACTTTTGGGGTAAAAAAGTAGCAAAGGGGTTAACCTTCTGTTTTTTACAAAAATCGCAAATAATTAAATGGTCTTTTTATCACTCTACCCGACGTATTTTGACCCGGGGAGTTCGAAAAACCACATTACAAGTGGCGCAAACGCTCGTAAGCATGACCAAAATGCGTTTGAATTATTTCAACTTTAAACGCCCATAAATCCTAAAATATGATACTTACGTGAAATCTGCCTGCGCCAATCGCTTTATCTCGGCAAATTACATAAGGAACAGTGAAAAAAGTGCTCGATTTCGAACTTTTAACTTTTGGGGTAAAAAAGTAGCAAAGGGGTTAACCTTCTGTTTTTTTCAAAAATCGCAAATAATTAAATGGTCTTTTTATCACTCTACCCGACGTATTTTGACCCGGGGAGTTCGAAAAACCACATTACAAGTGGCGCAAACGCTCGTAAGCATGACCAAAATGCGTTTGAATTATTTCAACTTTAAACGCCCATAAATCCTAAAATATGATACTTACGTGAAATCTGCCTGCGCCAATCGCTTTATCTCGGCAAATTACATAAGGAACAGTGAAAAAAGTGCTCGATTTCGAACTTTTAACTTTTGGGGTAAAAAAGTAGCAAAGGGGTTAACCTTCTGTTTTTTTCAAAAATCGCAAATAATTAAATGGTCTTTTTATCACTCTACCCGACGTATTTTGACCCGGGGAGTTCGAAAAACCACATTACAAGTGGCGCAAACGCTCGTAAGCATGACCAAAATGCGTTTGAATTATTTCAACTTTAAACGCCCATAAATCCTAAAATATGATACTTACGTGAAATCTGCCTGCGCCAATCGCTTTATCTCGGCAAATTACATAAGGAACAGTGAAAAAAGTGCTCGATTTCGAACTTTTAAGTTTTGGGGTAAAAAAGTAGCAAAGGGGTTAACCTTCTGTTTTTTTCAAAAATCGCAAATAATTAAATGGTCTTTTTATCACTCTACCCGACGTATTTTGACCCGGGGAGTTCGAAAAACCACATTACAAGTGGCGCAAACGCTCGTAAGCATGACCAAAATGCGTTTGAATTATTTCAACTTTAAACGCCCATAAATCCTAAAATATGATACTTACGTGAAATCTGCCTGCGCCAATCGCTTTATCTCGGCAAATTACATAAGGAACAGTGAAAAAAGTGCTCGATTTCGAACTTTTAACTTTTGGGGTAAAAAAGTAGCAAAGGGGTTAACCTTCTGTTTTTTTCAAAAATCGCAAATAATTAAATGGTCTTTTTATCACTCTACCCGACGTATTTTGACCCGGGGAGTTCGAGAAACCACATTACAAGTGGCGCAAACGCTCGTAAGCATGACCAAAATGCGTTTGAATTATTTCAACTTTAAACGCCCATAAATCCTAAAATATGATACTTACGTGAAATCTGCCTGCGCCAATCGCTTTATCTCGGCAAATTACATAAGGAACAGTGAAAAAAGTGCTCGATTTCGAACTTTTAACTTTTGGGGTAAAAAAGTAGCAAAGGGGTTAACCTTCTGTTTTTTTCAAAAATCGCAAATAATTAAATGGTCTTTTTATCACTCTACCCGACGTATTTTGACCCGGGGAGTTCGAAAAACCACATTACAAGTGGCGCAAACGCTCGTAAGCATGACCAAAATGCGTTTGAATTATTTCAACTTTAAACGCCCATAAATCCTAAAATATGATACTTACGTGAAATCTGCCTGCGCCAATCGCTTTATCTCGGCAAATTACATAAGGAACAGTGAAAAAAGTGCTCGATTTCGAACTTTTAACTTTTGGGGTAAAAAAGTAGCAAAGGGGTTAACCTTCTGTTTTTTTCAAAAATCGCAAATAATTAAATGGTCTTTTTATCACTCTACCCGACGTATTTTGACCCGGGGAGTTCGAAAAACCACATTACAAGTGGCGCAAACGCTCGTAAGCATGACCAAAATGCGTTTGAATTATTTCAACTTTAAACGCCCATAAATCCTAAAATATGATACTTACGTGAAATCTGCCTGCGCCAATCGCTTTATCTCGGCAAATTACATAAGGAACAGTGAAAAAAGTGCTCGATTTCGAACTTTTAACTTTTGGGGTAAAAAAGTAGCAAAGGGGTTAACCTTCTGTTTTTTTCAAAAATCGCAAATAATTAAATGGTCTTTTTATCACTCTACCCGACGTATTTTGACCCGGGGAGTTCGAAAAACCACATTACAAGTGGCGCAAACGCTCGTAAGCATGACCAAAATGCGTTTGAATTATTTCAACTTTAAACGCCCATAAATCCTAAAATATGATACTTACGTGAAATCTGCCTGCGCCAATCGCTTTATCTCGGCAAATTACATAAGGAACAGTGAAAAAAGTGCTCGATTTCGAACTTTTAACTTTTGGGGTAAAAAAGTAGCAAAGGGGTTAACCTTCTGTTTTTTTCAAAAATCGCAAATAATTAAATGGTCTTTTTATCACTCTACCCGACGTATTTTGACCCGGGGAGTTCGAAAAACCACATTACAAGTGGCGCAAACGCTCGTAAGCATGACCAAAATGCGTTTGAATTATTTCAACTTTAAACGCCCATAAATCCTAAAATATGATACTTACGTGAAATCTGCCTGCGCCAATCGCTTTATCTCGGCAAATTACATAAGGAACAGTGAAAAAAGTGCTCGATTTCGAACTTTTAACTTTTGGGGTAAAAAAGTAGCAAAGGGGTTAACCTTCTGTTTTTTTCAAAAATCGCAAATAATTAAATGGTCTTTTTATCACTCTACCCGACGTATTTTGACCCGGGGAGTTCGAAAAACCACATTACAAGTGGCGCAAACGCTCGTAAGCATGACCAAAATGCGTTTGAATTATTTCAACTTTAAACGCCCATAAATCCTAAAATATGATACTTACGTGAAATCTGCCTGCGCCAATCGCTTTATCTCGGCAAATTACATAAGGAACAGTGAAAAAAGTGCTCGATTTCGAACTTTTAACTTTTGGGGTAAAAAAGTAGCAAAGGGGTTAACCTTCTGTTTTTTTCAAAAATCGCAAATAATTAAATGGTCTTTTTATCACTCTACCCGACGTATTTTGACCCGGGGAGTTCGAAAAACCACATTACAAGTGGCGCAAACGCTCGTAAGCATGACCAAAATGCGTTTGAATTATTTCAACTTTAAACGCCCATAAATCCTAAAATATGATACTTACGTGAAATCTGCCTGCGCCAATCGCTTTATCTCGGCAAATTACATAAGGAACAGTGAAAAAAGTGCTCGATTTCGAACTTTTAACTTTTGGGGTAAAAAAGTAGCAAAGGGGTTAACCTTCTGTTTTTTTCAAAAATCGCAAATAATTAAATGGTCTTTTTATCACTCTACCCGACGTATTTTGACCCGGGGAGTTCGAAAAACCACATTACAAGTGGCGCAAACGCTCGTAAGCATGACCAAAATGCGTTTGAATTATTTCAACTTTAAACGCCCATAAATCCTAAAATATGATACTTACGTGAAATCTGCCTGCGCCAATCGCTTTATCTCGGCAAATTACATAAGGAACAGTGAAAAAAGTGCTCGATTTCGAACTTTTAACTTTTGGGGTAAAAAAGTAGCAAAGGGGTTAACCTTCTGTTTTTTTCAAAAATCGCAAATAATTAAATGGTCTTTTTATCACTCTACCCGACGTATTTTGACCCGGGGAGTTCGAAAAACCACATTACAAGTGGCGCAAACGCTCGTAAGCATGACCAAAATGCGTTTGAATTATTTCAACTTTAAACGCCCATAAATCCTAAAATATGATACTTACGTGAAATCTGCCTGCGCCAATCGCTTTATCTCGGCAAATTACATAAGGAACAGTGAAAAAAGTGCTCGATTTCGAACTTTTAACTTTTGGGGTAAAAAAGTAGCAAAGGGGTTAACCTTCTGTTTTTTTCAAAAATCGCAAATAATTAAATGGTCTTTTTATCACTCTACCCGACGTATTTTGACCCGGGGAGTTCGAAAAACCACATTACAAGTGGCGCAAACGCTCGTAAGCATGACCAAAATGCGTTTGAATTATTTCAACTTTAAACGCCCATAAATCCTAAAATATGATACTTACGTGAAATCTGCCTGCGCCAATCGCTTTATCTCGGCAAATTACATAAGGAACAGTGAAAAAAGTGCTCGATTTCGAACTTTTAACTTTTGGGGTAAAAAAGTAGCAAAGGGGTTAACCTTCTGTTTTTTTCAAAAATCGCAAATAATTAAATGGTCTTTTTATCACTCTACCCGACGTATTTTGACCCGGGGAGTTCGAAAAACCACATTACAAGTGGCGCAAACGCTCGTAAGCATGACCAAAATGCGTTTGAATTATTTCAACTTTAAACGCCCATAAATCCTAAAATATGATACTTACGTGAAATCTGCCTGCGCCAATCGCTTTATCTCGGCAAATTACATAAGGAACAGTGAAAAAAGTGCTCGATTTCGAACTTTTAACTTTTGGGGTAAAAAAGTAGCAAAGGGGTTAACCTTCTGCTTTTTTCAAAAATCGCAAATAATTAAATGGTCTTTTTATCACTCTACCCGACGTATTTTGACCCGGGGAGTTCGAAAAACCACATTACAAGTGGCGCAAACGCTCGTAAGCATGACCAAAATGCGTTTGAATTATTTCAACTTTAAACGCCCATAAATCCTAAAATATGATACTTACGTGAAATCTGCCTGCGCCAATCGCTTTATCTCGGCAAATTACATAAGGAACAGTGAAAAAAGTGCTCGATTTCGAACTTTTAACTTTTGGGGTAAAAAAGTAGCAAAGGGGTTAACCTTCTGTTTTTTTCAAAAATCGCAAATAATTAAATGGTCTTTTTATCACTCTACCCGACGTATTTTGACCCGGGGAGTTCGAAAAACCACATTACAAGTGGCGCAAACGCTCGTAAGCATGACCAAAATGCGTTTGAATTATTTCAACTTTAAACGCCCATAAATCCTAAAATATGATACTTACGTGAAATCTGCCTGCGCCAATCGCTTTATCTCGGCAAATTACATAAGGAACAGTGAAAAAAGTGCTCGATTTCGAACTTTTAACTTTTGGGGTAAAAAAGTAGCAAAGGGGTTAACCTTCTGTTTTTTTCAAAAATCGCAAATAATTAAATGGTCTTTTTATCACTCTACCCGACGTATTTTGACCCGGGGAGTTCGAAAAACCACATTACAAGTGGCGCAAACGCTCGTAAGCATGACCAAAATGCGTTTGAATTATTTCAACTTTAAACGCCCATAAATCCTAAAATATGATACTTACGTGAAATCTGCCTGCGCCAATCGCTTTATCTCGGCAAATTACATAAGGAACAGTGAAAAAAGTGCTCGATTTCGAACTTTTAACTTTTGGGGTAAAAAAGTAGCAAAGGGGTTAACCTTCTGTTTTTTTCAAAAATCGCAAATAATTAAATGGTCTTTTTATCACTCTACCCGACGTATTTTGACCCGGGGAGTTCGAAAAACCACATTACAAGTGGCGCAAACGCTCGTAAGCATGACCAAAATGCGTTTGAATTATTTCAACTTTAAACGCCCATAAATCCTAAAATATGATACTTACGTGAAATCTGCCTGCGCCAATCGCTTTATCTCGGCAAATTACATAAGGAACAGTGAAAAAAGTGCTCGATTTCGAACTTTTAACTTTTGGGGTAAAAAAGTAGCAAAGGGGTTAACCTTCTGTTTTTTTCAAAAATCGCAAATAATTAAATGGTCTTTTTATCACTCTACCCGACGTATTTTGACCCGGGGAGTTCGAAAAACCACATTACAAGTGGCGCAAACGCTCGTAAGCATGACCAAAATGCGTTTGAATTATTTCAACTTTAAACGCCCATAAATCCTAAAATATGATACTTACGTGAAATCTGCCTGCGCCAATCGCTTTATCTCGGCAAATTACATAAGGAACAGTGAAAAAAGTGCTCGATTTCGAACTTTTAACTTTTGGGGTAAAAAAGTAGCAAAGGGGTTAACCTTCTGTTTTTTTCAAAAATCGCAAATAATTAAATGGTCTTTTTATCACTCTACCCGACGTATTTTGACCCGGGGAGTTCGAAAAACCACATTACAAGTGGCGCAAACGCTCGTAAGCATGACCAAAATGCGTTTGAATTATTTCAACTTTAAACGCCCATAAATCCTAAAATATGATACTTACGTGAAATCTGCCTGCGCCAATCGCTTTATCTCGGCAAATTACATAAGGAACAGTGAAAAAAGTGCTCGATTTCGAACTTTTAACTTTTGGGGTAAAAAAGTAGCAAAGGGGTTAACCTTCTGTTTTTTTCAAAAATCGCAAATAATTAAATGGTCTTTTTATCACTCTACCCGACGTATTTTGACCCGGGGAGTTCGAAAAACCACATTACAAGTGGCGCAAACGCTCGTAAGCATGACCAAAATGCGTTTGAATTATTTCAACTTTAAACGCCCATAAATCCTAAAATATGATACTTACGTGAAATCTGCCTGCGCCAATCGCTTTATCTCGGCAAATTACATAAGGAACAGTGAAAAAAGTGCTCGATTTCGAACTTTTAACTTTTGGGGTAAAAAAGTAGCAAAGGGGTTAACCTTCTGTTTTTTACAAAAATCGCAAATAATTAAATGGTCTTTTTATCACTCTACCCGACGTATTTTGACCCGGGGAGTTCGAAAAACCACATTACAAGTGGCGCAAACGCTCGTAAGCATGACCAAAATGCGTTTGAATTATTTCAACTTTAAACGCCCATAAATCCTAAAATATGATACTTACGTGAAATCTGCCTGCGCCAATCGCTTTATCTCGGCAAATTACATAAGGAACAGTGAAAAAAGTGCTCGATTTCGAACTTTTAACTTTTGGGGTAAAAAAGTAGCAAAGGGGTTAACCTTCTGTTTTTTTCAAAAATCGCAAATAATTAAATGGTCTTTTTATCACTCTACCCGACGTATTTTGACCCGGGGAGTTCGAAAAACCACATTACAAGTGGCGCAAACGCTCGTAAGCATGACCAAAATGCGTTTGAATTATTTCAACTTTAAACGCCCATAAATCCTAAAATATGATACTTACGTGAAATCTGCCTGCGCCAATCGCTTTATCTCGGCAAATTACATAAGGAACAGTGAAAAAAGAGCTCGATTTCGAACTTTTAACTTTTGGTGTAAAAAAGTAGCAAAGGGGTTAACCTTCTGTTTTTTTCAAAAATCGCAAATAATTAAATGGTCTTTTTATCACTCTACCCGACGTATTTTGACCCGGGGAGTTCGAAAAACCACATTACAAGTGGCGCAAACGCTCGTAAGCATGACCAAAATGCGTTTGAATTATTTCAACTTTAAACGCCCATAAATCCTAAAATATGATACTTACGTGAAATCTGCCTGCGCCAATCGCTTTATCTCGGCAAATTACATAAGGAACAGTGAAAAAAGTGCTCGATTTCGAACTTTTAACTTTTGGGGTAAAAAAGTAGCAAAGGGGTTAACCTTCTGTTTTTTTCAAAAATCGCAAATAATTAAATGGTCTTTTTATCACTCTACCCGACGTATTTTGACCCGGGGAGTTCGAAAAACCACATTACAAGTGGCGCAAACGCTCGTAAGCATGACCAAAATGCGTTTGAATTATTTCAACTTTAAACGCCCATAAATCCTAAAATATGATACTTACGTGAAATCTGCCTGCGCCAATCGCTTTATCTCGGCAAATTACATAAGGAACAGTGAAAAAAGTGCTCGATTTCGAACTTTTAACTTTTGGGGTAAAAAAGTAGCAAAGGGGTTAACCTTCTGTTTTTTTCAAAAATCGCAAATAATTAAATGGTCTTTTTATCACTCTACCCGACGTATTTTGACCCGGGGAGTTCGAAAAACCACATTACAAGTGGCGCAAACGCTCGTAAGCATGACCAAAATGCGTTTGAATTATTTCAACTTTAAACGCCCATAAATCCTAAAATATGATACTTACGTGAAATCTGCCTGCGCCAATCGCTTTATCTCGGCAAATTACATAAGGAACAGTGAAAAAAGTGCTCGATTTCGAACTTTTAACTTTTGGGGTAAAAAAGTAGCAAAGGGGTTAACCTTCTGTTTTTTACAAAAATCGCAAATAATTAAATGGTCTTTTTATCACTCTACCCGACGTATTTTGACCCGGGGAGTTCGAAAAACCACATTACAAGTGGCGCAAACGCTCGTAAGCATGACCAAAATGCGTTTGAATTATTTCAACTTTAAACGCCCATAAATCCTAAAATATGATACTTACGTGAAATCTGCCTGCGCCAATCGCTTTATCTCGGCAAATTACATAAGGAACAGTGAAAAAAGTGCTCGATTTCGAACTTTTAACTTTTGGGGTAAAAAAGTAGCAAAGGGGTTAACCTTCTGTTTTTTTCAAAAATCGCAAATAATTAAATGGTCTTTTTATCACTCTACCCGACGTATTTTGACCCGGGGAGTTCGAAAAACCACATTACAAGTGGCGCAAACGCTCGTAAGCATGACCAAAATGCGTTTGAATTATTTCAACTTTAAACGCCCATAAATCCTAAAATATGATACTTACGTGAAATCTGCCTGCGCCAATCGCTTTATCTCGGCAAATTACATAAGGAACAGTGAAAAAAGTGCTCGATTTCGAACTTTTAACTTTTGGGGTAAAAAAGTAGCAAAGGGGTTAACCTTCTGTTTTTTTCAAAAATCGCAAATAATTAAATGGTCTTTTTATCACTCTACCCGACGTATTTTGACCCGGGGAGTTCGAAAAACCACATTACAAGTGGCGCAAACGCTCGTAAGCATGACCAAAATGCGTTTGAATTATTTCAACTTTAAACGCCCATAAATCCTAAAATATGATACTTACGTGAAATCTGCCTGCGCCAATCGCTTTATCTCGGCAAATTACATAAGGAACAGTGAAAAAAGTGCTCGATTTCGAACTTTTAACTTTTGGGGTAAAAAAGTAGCAAAGGGGTTAACCTTCTGTTTTTTTCAAAAATCGCAAATAATTAAATGGTCTTTTTATCACTCTACCCGACGTATTTTGACCCGGGGAGTTCGAAAAACCACATTACAAGTGGCGCAAACGCTCGTAAGCATGACCAAAATGCGTTTGAATTATTTCAACTTTAAACGCCCATAAATCCTAAAATATGATACTTACGTGAAATCTGCCTGCGCCAATCGCTTTATCTCGGCAAATTACATAAGGAACAGTGAAAAAAGTGCTCGATTTCGAACTTTTAACTTTTGGGGTAAAAAAGTAGCAAAGGGGTTAACCTTCTGTTTTTTTCAAAAATCGCAAATAATTAAATGGTCTTTTTATCACTCTACCCGACGTATTTTGACCCGGGGAGTTCGAAAAACCACATTACAAGTGGCGCAAACGCTCGTAAGCATGACCAAAATGCGTTTGAATTATTTCAACTTTAAACGCCCATAAATCCTAAAATATGATACTTACGTGAAATCTGCCTGCGCCAATCGCTTTATCTCGGCAAATTACATAAGGAACAGTGAAAAAAGTGCTCGATTTCGAACTTTTAACTTTTGGGGTAAAAAAGTAGCAAAGGGGTTAACCTTCTGTTTTTTTCAAAAATCGCAAATAATTAAATGGTCTTTTTATCACTCTACCCGACGTATTTTGACCCGGGGAGTTCGAAAAACCACATTACAAGTGGCGCAAACGCTCGTAAGCATGACCAAAATGCGTTTGAATTATTTCAACTTTAAACGCCCATAAATCCTAAAATATGATACTTACGTGAAATCTGCCTGCGCCAATCGCTTTATCTCGGCAAATTACATAAGGAACAGTGAAAAAAGTGCTCGATTTCGAACTTTTAACTTTTGGGGTAAAAAAGTAGCAAAGGGGTTAACCTTCTGTTTTTTTCAAAAATCGCAAATAATTAAATGGTCTTTTTATCACTCTACCCGACGTATTTTGACCCGGGGAGTTCGAAAAACCACATTACAAGTGGCGCAAACGCTCGTAAGCATGACCAAAATGCGTTTGAATTATTTCAACTTTAAACGCCCATAAATCCTAAAATATGATACTTACGTGAAATCTGCCTGCGCCAATCGCTTTATCTCGGCAAATTACATAAGGAACAGTGAAAAAAGTGCTCGATTTCGAACTTTTAACTTTTGGGGTAAAAAAGTAGCAAAGGGGTTAACCTTCTGTTTTTTTCAAAAATCGCAAATAATTAAATGGTCTTTTTATCACTCTACCCGACGTATTTTGACCCGGGGAGTTCGAAAAACCACATTACAAGTGGCGCAAACGCTCGTAAGCATGACCAAAATGCGTTTGAATTATTTCAACTTTAAACGCCCATAAATCCTAAAATATGATACTTACGTGAAATCTGCCTGCGCCAATCGCTTTATCTCGGCAAATTACATAAGGAACAGTGAAAAAAGTGCTCGATTTCGAACTTTTAACTTTTGGGGTAAAAAAGTAGCAAAGGGGTTAACCTTCTGTTTTTTTCAAAAATCGCAAATAATTAAAAGGTCTTTTTATCACTCTACCCGACGTATTTTGACCCGGGGAGTTCGAAAAACCACATTACAAGTGGCGCAAACGCTCGTAAGCATGACCAAAATGCGTTTGAATTATTTCAACTTTAAACGCCCATAAATCCTAAAATATGATACTTACGTGAAATCTGCCTGCGCCAATCGCTTTATCTCGGCAAATTACATAAGGAACAGTGAAAAAAGTGCTCGATTTCGAACTTTTAACTTTTGGGGTAAAAAAGTAGCAAAGGGGTTAACCTTCTGTTTTTTTCAAAAATCGCAAATAATTAAATGGTCTTTTTATCACTCTACCCGACGTATTTTGACCCGGGGAGTTCGAAAAACCACATTACAAGTGGCGCAAACGCTCGTAAGCATGACCAAAATGCGTTTGAATTATTTCAACTTTAAACGCCCATAAATCCTAAAATATGATACTTACGTGAAATCTGCCTGCGCCAATCGCTTTATCTCGGCAAATTACATAAGGAACAGTGAAAAAAGTGCTCGATTTCGAACTTTTAACTTTTGGGGTAAAAAAGTAGCAAAGGGGTTAACCTTCTGTTTTTTACAAAAATCGCAAATAATTAAATGGTCTTTTTATCACTCTACCCGACGTATTTTGACCCGGGGAGTTCGAAAAACCACATTACAAGTGGCGCAAACGCTCGTAAGCATGACCAAAATGCGTTTGAATTATTTCAACTTTAAACGCCCATAAATCCTAAAATATGATACTTACGTGAAATCTGCCTGCGCCAATCGCTTTATCTCGGCAAATTACATAAGGAACAGTGAAAAAAGTGCTCGATTTCGAACTTTTAACTTTTGGGGTAAAAAAGTAGCAAAGGGGTTAACCTTCTGTTTTTTTCAAAAATCGCAAATAATTAAATGGTCTTTTTATCACTCTACCCGACGTATTTTGACCCGGGGAGTTCGAAAAACCACATTACAAGTGGCGCAAACGCTCGTAAGCATGACCAAAATGCGTTTGAATTATTTCAACTTTAAACGCCCATAAATCCTAAGATATGATACTTACGTGAAATCTGCCTGCGCCAATCGCTTTATCTCGGCAAATTACATAAGGAACAGTGAAAAAAGTGCTCGATTTCGAACTTTTAACTTTTGGGGTAAAAAAGTAGCAAAGGGGTTAACCTTCTGTTTTTTTCAAAAATCGCAAATAATTAAATGGTCTTTTTATCACTCTACCCGACGTATTTTGACCCGGGGAGTTCGAAAAACCACATTACAAGTGGCGCAAACGCTCGTAAGCATGACCAAAATGCGTTTGAATTATTTCAACTTTAAACGCCCATAAATCCTAAAATATGATACTTACGTGAAATCTGCCTGCGCCAATCGCTTTATCTCGGCAAATTACATAAGGAACAGTGAAAAAAGTGCTCGATTTCGAACTTTTAACTTTTGGGGTAAAAAAGTAGCAAAGGGGTTAACCTTCTGTTTTTTACAAAAATCGCAAATAATTAAATGGTCTTTTTATCACTCTACCCGACGTATTTTGACCCGGGGAGTTCGAAAAACCACATTACAAGTGGCGCAAACGCTCGTAAGCATGACCAAAATGCGTTTGAATTATTTCAACTTTAAACGCCCATAAATCCTAAAATATGATACTTACGTGAAATCTGCCTGCGCCAATCGCTTTATCTCGGCAAATTACATAAGGAACAGTGAAAAAAGTGCTCGATTTCGAACTTTTAACTTTTGGGGTAAAAAAGTAGCAAAGGGGTTAACCTTCTGTTTTTTTCAAAAATCGCAAATAATTAAATGGTCTTTTTATCACTCTACCCGACGTATTTTGACCCGGGGAGTTCGAAAAACCACATTACAAGTGGCGCAAACGCTCGTAAGCATGACCAAAATGCGTTTGAATTATTTCAACTTTAAACGCCCATAAATCCTAAAATATGATACTTACGTGAAATCTGCCTGCGCCAATCGCTTTATCTCGGCAAATTACATAAGGAACAGTGAAAAAAGTGCTCGATTTCGAACTTTTAACTTTTGGGGTAAAAAAGTAGCCTTCTGTTTTTTTCAAAAATCGCAAATAATGAAATGGTCTTTTTATCACTCTACCCGACGTATTTTGACCCGGGGAGTTCGAAAAACCACATTACAAGTGGCGCAAACGCTCGTAAGCATGACAAAATGCGTTTGAATTATTTCAACTTTAAACGCCCATAAATCCTAAAATATGATACTTACGTGAAATCTGCCTGCGCCAATCGCTTTATCTCGGCAAATTACATAAGGAACAGTGAAAAAAGTGCTCGATTTCGAACTTTTAACTTTTGGGGTAAAAAAGTAGCAAAGGGGTTAACCTTCTGTTTTTTTCAAAAATCGCAAATAATTAAATGGTCTTTTTATCACTCTACCCGACGTATTTTGACCCGGGGAGTTCGAAAAACCACATTACAAGTGGCGCAAACGCTCGTAAGCATGACCAAAATGCGTTTGAATTATTTCAACTTTAAACGCCCATAAATCCTAAAATATGATACTTACGTGAAATCTGCCTGCGCCAATCGCTTTATCTCGGCAAATTACATAAGGAACAGTGAAAAAAGTGCTCGATTTCGAACTTTTAACTTTTGGGGTAAAAAAGTAGCAAAGGGGTTAACCTTCTGTTTTTTTCAAAAATCGCAAATAATTAAATGGTCTTTTTATCACTCTACCCGACGTATTTTGACCCGGGGAGTTCGAAAAACCACATTACAAGTGGCGCAAACGCTCGTAAGCATGACCAAAATGCGTTTGAATTATTTCAACTTTAAACGCCCATAAATCCTAAAATATGATACTTACGTGAAATCTGCCTGCGCCAATCGCTTTATCTCGGCAAATTACATAAGGAACAGTGAAAAAAGTGCTCGATTTCGAACTTTTAACTTTTGGGGTAAAAAAGTAGCAAAGGGGTTAACCTTCTGTTTTTTTCAAAAATCGCAAATAATTAAATGGTCTTTTTATCACTCTACCCGACGTATTTTGACCCGGGGAGTTCGAAAAACCACATTACAAGTGGCGCAAACGCTCGTAAGCATGACCAAAATGCGTTTGAATTATTTCAACTTTAAACGCCCATAAATCCTAAAATATGATACTTACGTGAAATCTGCCTGCGCCAATCGCTTTATCTCGGCAAATTACATAAGGAACAGTGAAAAAAGAGCTCGATTTCGAACTTTTAACTTTTGGGGTAAAAAAGTAGCAAAGGGGTTAACCTTCTGTTTTTTTCAAAAATCGCAAATAATTAAATGGTCTTTTTATCACTCTACCCGACGTATTTTGACCCGGGGAGTTCGAAAAACCACATTACAAGTGGCGCAAACGCTCGTAAGCATGACCAAATTGCGTTTGAATTATTTCAACTTTAAACGCCCATATATCCTAAAATATGATACTTACGTGAAATCTGCCTGCGCCAATCGCTTTATCTCGGCAAATTACATAAGGAACAGTGAAAAAAGTGCTCGATTTCGAACTTTTAACTTTTGGGGTAAAAAAGTAGCAAAGGGGTTAACCTTCTGTTTTTTTCAAAAATCGCAAATAATTAAATGGTCTTTTTATCACTCTACCCGACGTATTTTGACCCGGGGAGTTCGACAAACCACATTACAAGTGGCGCAAACGCTCGTAAGCATGACCAAAATGCGTTTGAATTATTTCAACTTTAAACGCCCATAAATCCTAAAATATGATACTTACGTGAAATCTGCCTGCGCCAATCGCTTTATCTCGGCAAATTACATAAGGAACAGTGAAAAAAGTGCTCGATTTCGAACTTTTAACTTTTGGGGTAAAAAAGTAGCAAAGGGGTTAACCTTCTGTTTTTTTCAAAAATCGCAAATAATTAAATGGTCTTTTTATCACTCTACCCGACGTATTTTGACCCGGGGAGTTCGAAAAACCACATTACAAGTGGCGCAAACGCTCGTAAGCATGACCAAAATGCGTTTGAATTATTTCAACTTTAAACGCCCATAAATCCTAAAATATGATACTTACGTGAAATCTGCCTGCGCCAATCGCTTTATCTCGGCAAATTACATAAGGAACAGTGAAAAAAGTGCTCGATTTCGAACTTTTAAGTTTTGGGGTAAAAAAGTAGCAAAGGGGTTAACCTTCTGTTTTTTTCAAAAATCGCAAATAATTAAATGGTCTTTTTATCACTCTACCCGACGTATTTTGACCCGGGGAGTTCGAAAAACCACATTACAAGTGGCGCAAACGCTCGTAAGCATGACCAAAATGCGTTTGAATTATTTCAACTTTAAACGCCCATAAATCCTAAAATATGATACTTACGTGAAATCTGCCTGCGCCAATCGCTTTATCTCGGCAAATTACATAAGGAACAGTGAAAAAAGTGCTCGATTTCGAACTTTTAACTTTTGGGGTAAAAAAGTAGCAAAGGGGTTAACCTTCTGTTTTTTTCAAAAATCGCAAATAATTAAATGGTCTTTTTATCACTCTACCCGACGTATTTTGACCCGGGGAGTTCGAAAAACCACATTACAAGTGGCGCAAACGCTCGTAAGCATGACCAAAATGCGTTTGAATTATTTCAACTTTAAGCGCCCATAAATCCTAAAATATGATACTTACGTGAAATCTGCCTGCGCCAATCGCTTTATCTCGGCAAATTACATAAGGAACAGTGAAAAAAGTGCTCGATTTCGAACTTTTAACTTTCGGGGTAAAAAAGTAGCAAAGGGGTTAACCTTCTGTTTTTTTCAAAAATCGCAAATAATTAAATGGTCTTTTTATCACTCTACCCGACGTATTTTGACCCGGGGAGTTCGAAAAACCACATTACAAGTGGCGCAAACGCTCGTAAGCATGACCAAAATGCGTTTGAATTATTTCAACTTTAAACGCCCATAAATCCTAAAATATGATACTTACGTGAAATCTGCCTGCGCCAATCGCTTTATCTCGGCAAATTACATAAGGAACAGTGAAAAAAGTGCTCGATTTCGAACTTTTAACTTTTGGGGTAAAAAAGTAGCAAAGGGGTTAACCTTCTGTTTTTTACAAAAATCGCAAATAATTAAATGGTCTTTTTATCACTCTACCCGACGTATTTTGACCCGGGGAGTTCGAAAAACCACATTACAAGTGGCGCAAACGCTCGTAAGCATGACCAAAATGCGTTTGAATTATTTCAACTTTAAACGCCCATAAATCCTAAAATATGATACTTACGTGAAATCTGCCTGCGCCAATCGCTTTATCTCGGCAAATTACATAAGGAACAGTGAAAAAAGTGCTCGATTTCGAACTTTTAACTTTTGGGGTAAAAAAGTAGCAAAGGGGTTAACCTTCTGTTTTTTTCAAAAATCGCAAATAATTAAATGGTCTTTTTATCACTCTACCCGACGTATTTTGACCCGGGGAGTTCGAAAAACCACATTACAAGTGGCGCAAACGCTCGTAAGCATGACCAAAATGCGTTTGAATTATTTCAACTTTAAACGCCCATAAATCCTAAAATATGATACTTACGTGAAATCTGCCTGCGCCAATCGCTTTATCTCGGCAAATTACATAAGGAACAGTGAAAAAAGTGCTCGATTTCGAACTTTTAACTTTTGGGGTAAAAAAGTAGCAAAGGGGTTAACCTTCTGCTTTTTTCAAAAATCGCAAATAATTAAATGGTCTTTTTATCACTCTACCCGACGTATTTTGACCCGGGGAGTTCGAAAAACCACATTACAAGTGGCGCAAACGCTCGTAAGCATGACCAAAATGCGTTTGAATTATTTCAACTTTAAACGCCCATAAATCCTAAAATATGATACTTACGTGAAATCTGCCTGCGCCAATCGCTTTATCTCGGCAAATTACATAAGGAACAGTGAAAAAAGTGCTCGATTTCGAACTTTTAACTTTTGGGGTAAAAAAGTAACAAAGGGGTTAACCTTCTGTTTTTTTCAAAAATCGCAAATAATTAAATGGTCTTTTTATCACTCTACCCGACGTATTTTGACCCGGGGAGTTCGAAAAACCACATTACAAGTGGCGCAAACGCTCGTAAGCATGACCAAAATGCGTTTGAATTATTTCAACTTTAAACGCCCATAAATCCTAAAATATGATACTTACGTGTAATCTGCCTGCGCCAATCGCTTTATCTCGGCAAATTACATAAGGAACAGTGAAAAAAGTGCTCGATTTCGAACTTTTAACTTTTGGGGTAAAAAAGTAGCAAAGGGGTTAACCTTCTGTTTTTTTCAAAAATCGCAAATAATTAAATGGTCTTTTTATCACTCTACCCGACGTATTTTGACCCGGGGAGTTCGAAAAACCACATTACAAGTGGCGCAAACGCTCGTAAGCATGACCAAAATGCGTTTGAATTATTTCAACTTTAAACGCCCATAAATCCTAAAATATGATACTTACGTGAAATCTGCCTGCGCCAATCGCTTTATCTCGGCAAATTACATAAGGAACAGTGAAAAAAGTGCTCGATTTCGAACTTTTAACTTTTGGGGTAAAAAAGTAGCAAAGGGGTTAACCTTCTGTTTTTTACAAAAATCGCAAATAATTAAATGGTCTTTTTATCACTCTACCCGACGTATTTTGACCCGGGGAGTTCGAAAAACCACATTACAAGTGGCGCAAACGCTCGTAAGCATGACCAAAATGCGTTTGAATTATTTCAACTTTAAACGCCCATAAATCCTAAAATATGATACTTACGTGAAATCTGCCTGCGCCAATCGCTTTATCTCGGCAAATTACATAAGGAACAGTGAAAAAAGTGCTCGATTTCGAACTTTTAACTTTTGGGGTAAAAAAGTAGCAAAGGGGTTAACCTTCTGCTTTTTTCAAAAATCGCAAATAATTAAATGGTCTTTTTATCACTCTACCCGACGTATTTTGACCCGGGGAGTTCGAAAAACCACATTACAAGTGGCGCAAACGCTCGTAAGCATGACCAAAATGCGTTTGAATTATTTCAACTTTAAACGCCCATAAATCCTAAAATATGATACTTACGTGAAATCTGCCTGCGCCAATCGCTTTATCTCGGCAAATTACATAAGGAACAGTGAAAAAAGAGCTCGATTTCGAACTTTTAACTTTTGGGGTAAAAAAGTAGCAAAGGGGTTAACCTTCTGTTTTTTTCAAAAATCGCAAATAATTAAATGGTCTTTTTATCACTCTACCCGACGTATTTTGACCCGGGGAGTTCGAAAAACCACATTACAAGTGGCGCAAACGCTCGTAAGCATGACCAAAATGCGTTTGAATTATTTCAACTTTAAACGCCCATAAATCCTAAAATATGATACTTACGTGAAATCTGCCTGCGCCAATCGCTTTATCTCGGCAAATTACATAAGGAACAGTGAAAAAAGTGCTCGATTTCGAACTTTTAAGTTTTGGGGTAAAAAAGTAGCAAAGGGGTTAACCTTCTGTTTTTTTCAAAAATCGCAAATAATTAAATGGTCTTTTTATCACTCTACCCGACGTATTTTGACCCGGGGAGTTCGAAAAACCACATTACAAGTGGCGCAAACGCTCGTAAGCATGACCAAAATGCGTTTGAATTATTTCAACTTTAAACGCCCATAAATCCTAAAATATGATACTTACGTGAAATCTGCCTGCGCCAATCGCTTTATCTCGGCAAATTACATAAGGAACAGTGAAAAAAGTGCTCGATTTCGAACTTTTAACTTTTGGGGTAAAAAAGTAGCAAAGGGGTTAACCTTCTGTTTTTTTCAAAAATCGCAAATAATTAAATGGTCTTTTTATCACTCTACCCGACGTATTTTGACCCGGGGAGTTCGAAAAACCACATTACAAGTGGCGCAAACGCTCGTAAGCATGACCAAAATGCGTTTGAATTATTTCAACTTTAAACGCCCATAAATCCTAAAATATGATACTTACGTGAAATCTGCCTGCGCCAATCGCTTTATCTCGGCAAATTACATAAGGAACAGTGAAAAAAGTGCTCGATTTCGAACTTTTAACTTTTGGGGTAAAAAAGTAGCAAAGGGGTTAACCTTCTGTTTTTTTCAAAAATCGCAAATAATTAAATGGTCTTTTTATCACTCTACCCGACGTATTTTGACCCGGGGAGTTCGAAAAACCACATTACAAGTGGCGCAAACGCTCGTAAGCATGACCAAAATGCGTTTGAATTATTTCAACTTTAAACGCCCATAAATCCTAAAATATGATACTTACGTGAAATCTGCCTGCGCCAATCGCTTTATCTCGGCAAATTACATAAGGAACAGTGAAAAAAGTGCTCGATTTCGAACTTTTAACTTTTGGGGTAAAAAAGTAGCAAAGGGGTTAACCTTCTGTTTTTTTCAAAAATCGCAAATAATTAAATGGTCTTTTTATCACTCTACCCGACGTATTTTGACCCGGGGAGTTCGAAAAACCACATTACAAGTGGCGCAAACGCTCGTAAGCATGACCAAAATGCGTTTGAATTATTTCAACTTTAAACGCCCATAAATCCTAAAATATGATACTTACGTGAAATCTGCCTGCGCCAATCGCTTTATCTCGGCAAATTACATAAGGAACAGTGAAAAAAGTGCTCGATTTCGAACTTTTAACTTTTGGGGTAAAAAAGTAGCAAAGGGGTTAACCTTCTGTTTTTTTCAAAAATCGCAAATAATTAAATGGTCTTTTTATCACTCTACCCGACGTATTTTGACCCGGGGAGTTCGAAAAACCACATTACAAGTGGCGCAAACGCTCGTAAGCATGACCAAAATGCGTTTGAATTATTTCAACTTTAAACGCCCATAAATCCTAAAATATGATACTTACGTGAAATCTGCCTGCGCCAATCGCTTTATCTCGGCAAATTACATAAGGAACAGTGAAAAAAGTGCTCGATTTCGAACTTTTAACTTTTGGGGTAAAAAAGTAGCAAAGGGGTTAACCTTCTGTTTTTTTCAAAAATCGCAAATAATTAAATGGTCTTTTTATCACTCTACCCGACGTATTTTGACCCGGGGAGTTCGAAAAACCACATTACAAGTGGCGCAAACGCTCGTAAGCATGACCAAAATGCGTTTGAATTATTTCAACTTTAAACGCCCATAAATCCTAAAATATGATACTTACGTGAAATCTGCCTGCGCCAATCGCTTTTTCTCGGCAAATTACATAAGGAACAGTGAAAAAAGTGCTCGATTTCGAACTTTTAACTTTTGGGGTAAAAAAGTAGCAAAGGGGTTAACCTTCTGTTTTTTTCAAAAATCGCAAATAATTAAATGGTCTTTTTATCACTCTACCCGACGTATTTTGACCCGGGGAGTTCGAAAAACCACATTACAAGTGGCGCAAACGCTCGTAAGCATGACCAAAATGCGTTTGAATTATTTCAACTTTAAACGCCCATAAATCCTAAAATATGATACTTACGTGAAATCTGCCTGCGCCAATCGCTTTATCTCGGCAAATTACATAAGGAACAGTGAAAAAAGAGCTCGATTTCGAACTTTTAACTTTTGGGGTAAAAAAGTAGCAAAGGGGTTAACCTTCTGTTTTTTTCAAAAATCGCAATTAATTAAATGGTCTTTTTATCACTCTACCCGACGTATTTTGACCCGGGGAGTTCGAAAAACCACATTACAAGTGGCGCAAACGCTCGTAAGCATGACCAAAATGCGTTTGAATTATTTCAACTTTAAACGCCCATAAATCCTAAAATATGATACTTACGTGAAATCTGCCTGCGCCAATCGCTTTATCTCGGCAAATTACATAAGGAACAGTGAAAAAAGTGCTCGATTTCGAACTTTTAACTTTTGGGGTAAAAAAGTAGCAAAGGGGTTAACCTTCTGTTTTTTTCAAAAATCGCAAATAATTAAATGGTCTTTTTATCACTCTACCCGACGTATTTTGACCCGGGGAGTTCGAAAAACCACATTACAAGTGGCGCAAACGCTCGTAAGCATGACCAAAATGCGTTTGAATTATTTCAACTTTAAACGCCCATAAATCCTAAAATATGATACTTACGTGAAATCTGCCTGCGCCAATCGCTTTATCTCGGCAAATTACATAAGGAACAGTGAAAAAAGAGCTCGATTTCGAACTTTTAACTTTTGGGGTAAAAAAGTAGCAAAGGGGTTAACCTTCTGTTTTTTTCAAAAATCGCAAATAATTAAATGGTCTTTTTATCACTCTACCCGACGTATTTTGACCCGGGGAGTTCGAAAAACCACATTACAAGTGGCGCAAACGCTCGAAGCATGACCAAAATGCGTTTGAATTATTTCAACTTTAAACGCCCATAAATCCTAAAATATGATACTTACGTGAAATCTGCCTGCGCCAATCGCTTTATCTCGGCAAATTACATAAGGAACAGTGAAAAAAGTGCTCGATTTCGAACTTTTAACTTTTGGGGTAAAAAAGTAGCAAAGGGGTTAACCTTCTGTTTTTTTCAAAAATCGCAAATAATTAAATGGTCTTTTTATCACTCTACCCGACGTATTTTGACCCGGGGAGTTCGAAAAACCACATTACAAGTGGCGCAAACGCTCGTAAGCATGACCAAAATGCGTTTGAATTATTTCAACTTTAAACGCCCATAAATCCTAAAATATGATACTTACGTGAAATCTGCCTGCGCCAATCGCTTTATCTCGGCAAATTACATAAGGAACAGTGAAAAAAGTGCTCGATTTCGAACTTTTAACTTTTGGGGTAAAAAAGTAGCAAAGGGGTTAACCTTCTGTTTTTTTCAAAAATCGCAAATAATTAAATGGTCTTTTTATCACTCTACCCGACGTATTTTGACCCGGGGAGTTCGAAAAACCACATTACAAGTGGCGCAAACGCTCGTAAGCATGACCAAAATGCGTTTGAATTATTTCAACTTTAAACGCCCATAAATCCTAAAATATGATACTTACGTGAAATCTGCCTGCGCCAATCGCTTTTTCTCGGCAAATTACATAAGGAACAGTGAAAAAAGTGCTCGATTTCGAACTTTTAACTTTTGGGGTAAAAAAGTAGCAAAGGGGTTAACCTTCTGTTTTTTTCAAAAATCGCAAATAATTAAATGGTCTTTTTATCACTCTACCCGACGTATTTTGACCCGGGGAGTTCGAAAAACCACATTACAAGTGGCGCAAACGCTCGAAGCATGACCAAAATGCGTTTGAATTATTTCAACTTTAAACGCCCATAAATCCTAAAATATGATACTTACGTGAAATCTGCCTGCGCCAATCGCTTTATCTCGGCAAATTACATAAGGAACAGTGAAAAAAGTGCTCGATTTCGAACTTTTAACTTTTGGGGTAAAAAAGTAGCAAAGGGGTTAACCTTCTGTTTTTTTCAAAAATCGCAAATAATTGAATGGTCTTTTTATCACTCTACCCGACGTATTTTGACCCGGGGAGTTCGAAAAACCACATTACAAGTGGCGCAAACGCTCGTAAGCATGACCAAAATGCGTTTGAATTATTTCAACTTTAAACGCCCATAAATCCTAAAATATGATACTTACGTGAAATCTGCCTGCGCCAATCGCTTTATCTCGGCAAATTACATAAGGAACAGTGAAAAAAGTGCTCGATTTCGAACTTTTAACTTTTGGGGTAAAAAAGTAGCAAATAATTAAATGGTCTTTTTATCACTCTACCCGACGTATTTTGACCCGGGGAGTTCGAAAAACCACATTACAGGTGGCGCAAACGCTCGTAAGCATGACCAAAATGCGTTTGAATTATTTCAACTTTAAACGCCCATAAATCCTAAAATATGATACTTACGTGAAATCTGCCTGCGCCAATCGCTTTATCTCGGCAAATTACATAAGGAACAGTGAAAAAAGTGCTCGATCTCGAACTTTTAACTTTTGGGGTAAAAAAGTAGCAAAGGGGTTAACCTTCTGTTTTTTTCAAAAATCGCAAATAATTAAATGGTCTTTTTATCACTGTACCCGACGTATTTTGACCCGGGGAGTTCGAAAAACCACATTACAAGTGGCGCAAACGCTCGTAAGCATGACCAAAATGCGTTTGAATTATTTCAACTTTAAACGCCCATAAATCCTAAAATATGATACTTACGTGAAATCTGCCTGCGCCAATCGCTTTATCTCCGCAAATTACATAAGGAACAGTGAAAAAAGTGCTCGATTTCGAACTTTTAACTTTTGGGGTAAAAAAGTAGCAAAGGGGTTAACCTTCTGTTTTTTACAAAAATCGCAAATAATTAAATGGTCTTTTTATCACTCTACCCGACGTATTTTGACCCGGGGAGTTCGAAAAACCACATTACAAGTGGCGCAAACGCTCGTAAGCATGACCAAAATGCGTTTGAATTATTTCAACTTTAAACGCCCATAAATCCTAAAATATGATACTTACGTGAAATCTGCCTGCGCCAATCGCTTTATCTCGGCAAATTACATAAGGAACAGTGAAAAAAGTGCTCGATTTCGAACTTTTAACTTTTGGGGTAAAAAAGTAGCAAAGGGGTTAACCTTCTGTTTTTTTCAAAAATCGCAAATAATTAAATGGTCTTTTTATCACTCTACCCGACGTATTTTGACCCGGGGAGTTCGAAAAACCACATTACAAGTGGCGCAAACGCTCGTAAGCATGACCAAAATGCGTTTGAATTATTTCAACTTTAAACGCCCATAAATCCTAAAATATGATACTTACGTGAAATCTGCCTGGGCCAATCGCTTTATCTCGGCAAATTACATAAGGTACAGTGAAAAAAGTGCTCGATTTCGAACTTTTAACTTTTGGGGTAAAAAAGTAGCAAAGGGGTTAACCTTCTGTTTTTTTCAAAAATCGCAAATAATTAAATGGTCTTTTTATCACTCTACCCGACGTATTTTGACCCGGGGAGTTCGAAAAACCACATTACAAGTGGCGCAAACGCTCGTAAGCATGACCAAAATGCGTTTGAATTATTTCAACTTTAAACGCCCATAAATCCTAAAATATGATACTTACGTGAAATCTGCCTGCGCCAATCGCTTTATCTCGGCAAATTACATAAGGAACAGTGAAAAAAGTGCTCGATTTCGAACTTTTAACTTTTGGGGTAAAAAAGTAGCAAAGGGGTTAACCTTCTGTTTTTTTCAAAAATCGCAAATAATTAAATGGTCTTTTTATCACTCTACCCGACGTATTTTGACCCGGGGAGTTCGAAAAACCACATTACAAGTGGCGCAAACGCTCGTAAGCATGACCAAAATGCGTTTGAATTATTTCAACTTTAAACGCCCATAAATCCTAAAATATGATACTTACGTGAAATCTGCCTGCGCCAATCGCTTTATCTCGGCAAATTACATAAGGAACAGTGAAAAAAGAGCTCGATTTCGAACTTTTAACTTTTGGGGTAAAAAAGTAGCAAAGGGGTTAACCTTCTGTTTTTTTCAAAAATCGCAAATAATTAAATGGTCTTTTTATCACTCTACCCGACGTATTTTGACCCGGGGAGTTCGAAAAACCACATTACAAGTGGCGCAAACGCTCGTAAGCATGACCAAAATGCGTTTGAATTATTTCAACTTTAAACGCCCATAAATCCTAAAATATGATACTTACGTGAAATCTGCCTGCGCCAATCGCTTTATCTCGGCAAATTACATAAGGAACAGTGAAAAAAGAGCTCGATTTCGAACTTTTAACTTTTGGGGTAAAAAAGTAGCAAAGGGGTTAACCTTCTGTTTTTTTCAAAAATCGCAAATAATTAAATGCTCTTTTTATCACTCTACCCGACGTATTTTGACCCGGGGAGTTCTAAAAACCACATTACAAGTGGCGCAAACGCTCGTAAGCATGACCAAAATGCGGTTGAATTTTTTCAACTTTAAACGCCCATAAATCCTAAAATATGATACTTATGTGAAATCTGCCTGCGCCAATCGCTTTATCTCGGCAAATTACATAAGGAACAGTGAAAAAAGTGCGCGATTTCTAACTTTCAATTTTTGGGGTGAAAAAGTAGCAAAGGGGTTAACCTTCTGTTTTTTTCAAAAACCCCAAATATTTAGATGGTCTTTTTATCACTCTAACCGACGTATTTTGACCCGGGGAGTTCGAAAAACCACATTACAAGTGGCGCAAACGCTCGTAAGCATGACCAAAATGCGTTTGAATTTTTTCAACTTTAAACGCCCATAAATCCTAAAATATGATACTTATGTGAAATCTGCCTGCGCCAATCGCTTTATCTCGGCAAATTACATAAGGAACAGTGAAAAAAGTGCTCGATTTCGAACTTTCAATTTTTGGGGTGAAAAAGTAGCAAAGGGGTTAAACACCTTCTGTTTTTTTCAAAAACCCCAAATATTTAGATGGTCTTTTTATCACTCTAACCGACGTATTTTGACCCGGGGAGTTCGAAAAACCACATTACAAGTGGCGCAAACGCTCGTAAGCATGACCAAAATGCGTTTGAATTTTTTCAACTTTAAACGCCCATAAATCCTAAAATATGATACTTATGTGAAATCTGCCTGCGCCAATCGCTTTATCTCGGCAAATCACATAAGGAACAGTGAAAAAAGTGCTCGATTTCGAACTTTCAATTTTTGGGGTGAAAAAGTAGCAAAGGGGTTAACCTTCTGTTTTTTTCAAAAACCCCAAATATTTAGATGGTCTTTTTATCACTCTAACCGACGTATTTTGACCCGGGGAGTTCGAAAAACCACATTACAAGTGGCGCAAACGCTCGTAAGCATGACCAAAATGCGTTTGAATTTTTTCAACTTTAAACGCCCATAAATCCTAAAATATGATACTTATGTGAAATCTGCCTGCGCCAATCGCTTTATCTCGGCAAATTACATAAGGAACAGTGAAAAAAGTGCTCGATTTCGAACTTTCAATTTTTGGGGTGAAAAAGTAGCAAAGGGGTTAACCTTCTGTTTTTTTCAAAAACCCCAAATATTTAGATGGTTTTTCTTATCACTCTAACCGACGTATTTTGACCCGGGGAGTTCGAAAAACCACATTACAAGTGGCGCAAACGCTCGTAAGCATGACCAAAATGCGGTTGAATTTTTTCAACTTTAAACGCCCATAAATCCTAAAATATGATACTTATGTGAAATCTGCCTGCGCCAATCGCTTTATCTCGGCAAATTACATAAGGAACAGTGAAAAAAGTGCTCGATTTCTAACTTTCAATTTTTGGGGTGAAAAAGTAGCAAAGGGGTTAACCTTCTGTTTTTTTCAAAAACCCCAAATATTTAGATGGTCTTTTTATCACTCTAACCGACGTATTTTGACCCGGGGAGTTCGAAAAACAACATTACAAGTGGCGCAAACGCTCGTAAGCATGACCAAAATGCGTTTGAATTTTTTCAACTTTAAACGCCCATAAATCCTAAAATATGATACTTATGTGAAATCTGCCTGCGCCAATCGCTTTATCTCGGCAAATCACATAAGGAACAGTGAAAAAAGTGCTCGATTTCGAACTTTCAATTTTTTGGGTGAAAAAGTAGCAAAGGGGTTAACCTTCTGTTTTTTTCAAAAACCCCAAATATTTAGATGGTCTTTTTATCACTCTAACCGACGTATTTTGACCCGGGGAGTTCGAAAAACCACATTACAAGTGGCGCAAACGCTCGTAAGCATGACCAAAATGCGTTTGAATTTTTTCAACTTTAAACGCCCATAAATCCTAAAATATGATACTTATGTGAAATCTGCCTGCGCCAATCGCTTTATCTCGGCAAATTACATAAGGAACAGTGAAAAAAGTGCTCGATTTCGAAGCTTATATCTCCTAAACGGCTGGGATTTCGACAGGTTTTTTGACGGATTCGGGTAGTACTCCGCCTCCCGCATCCGATGCGACCTATCCCGACGCCGTGCGACGCACCGTTTAGAAGTTGGCGAATCGAAAACCTGGACGGCGTCGGTTTTTGAAGTTTTTTACGCGGCCATCGGACGTCGTCCGGCGTCCCCCGTCCGACGCGACCTATCGCGATTCCGTAAAACGAGTCGTTTAGAAGTTAGAAATGCAAAAACCTAGAGGGCGCCACTTTTTGACGGTTTTTTTGACAGATTCGGGTAGTACTCGGCGAGCCGGACTCAGTCGTCTTTCTCCCGACGCCCTACGACGTCCCTGTCAAAAGTTAGCGTCGCAATGTACAGGGTGTTTCGTAATGAAATGTACAAACGCTTATATCTCCTAAACGGCTGGGATTTCGACAGTTTTTTTGACGGATTCGGGTAGTACTCGGCCTCCCGCATCCGATGCGACCTATCCCGACGCCGTGCGACGCACCGTTTAGAAGTTGGCGAATCGAAAACCTGGACGGCGTCGGTTTTTGAAATTTTTTACGCGGCCATCGGACGTCGTCCGGCGTCCCCCGTCCGACGCGACCTATCGCGATTCCGTAAAACGAGTCGTTTAGAAGTTAGAAATGCAAAAACCTAGAGGGCGCCACTTTTTGACGGTTTTTTTGACAGATTCGGATAGTACTCGGCGAGCCGGACTCAGTCGTCTTTTTCCCGACGCCCTACGACGTCCCTGTCAAAAGTTAGCGTCGCAATGTACAGGGTGTTTCGTAATGAAATGTACAAACGCTTATATCTCCTAAACGGCTGGGATTTCGCCAATTTTTTTGACGGATTCGGGTAGTACTCGGCCTCCCGCATCCGATGCGACCTATCCCGACGCCGTGCGACGCACCGTTTAGAAGTTGGCGAATCGAAAACCTGGACGGCGTCGGTTTTTGAAATTTTTTACGCGGCCATCGGACGTCGTCCGGCGTCCCTCGTCCGACGCGACCTATCGCGATTCCGTAAAACGAGTCGTTTAGAAGTTAGAAATGCAAAAACCTAGAGGGCGCCACTTTTTGACGGTTTTTTTGACAGATTCGGATAGTACTCGGCGAGCCGGACTCAGTCGTCTTTTTCCCGACGCCCTACGACGTCCCTGTCAAAAGTTAGCGTCGCAATGTACAGGGTGTTTCGTAATGAAATGTACAAACGCTTATATCTCCTAAACGGCTGGGATTTCGCCAATTTTTTTGACGGATTCGGGTAGTACTCGGCCTCCCGCATCCGATGCGACCTATCCCGACGCCGTGCGACGCACCGTTTAGAAGTTGGCGAATCGAAAACCTGGACGGCGTCGGTTTTTGAAATTTTTTACGCGGCCATCGGACGTCGTCCGGCGTCCCCCGTCCGACGCGACCTATCGCGATTCCGTAAAACGAGTCGTTTAGAAGTTAGAAATGCAAAAACCTAGAGGGCGCCACTTTTTGACGGTTTTTTTGACAGATTCGGGTAGTACTCGGCGAGCCGGACTCAGTCGTCTTTTTCCCGACGCCCTACGACGTCCCTGTCAAAAGTTAGCGTCGCAATGTACAGGGTGTTTCGTAATGAAATGTACAAACGCTTATATCTCCTAAACGGCTGGGATTTCGCCAATTTTTTTGACGGATTCGGGTAGTACTCGGCCTCCCGCATCCGATGCGACCTATCCCGACGCCGTGCGACGCACCGTTTAGAAGTTGGCGAATCGAAAACCTGGACGGCGTCGGTTTTTGAAATTTTTTACGCGGCCATCGGACGTCGTCCGGCGTCCCCCGTCCGACGCGACCTATCGCGATTCCGTAAAACGAGTCGTTTAGAAGTTAGAAATGCAAAAACCTAGAGGGCGCCACTTTTTGAAGGTTTTTTTGACAGATTCGGGTAGTACTCGGCGAGCCGGACTCAGTCGTCTTTTTCCCGACGCCCTACGACGTCCCTGTCAAAAGTTAGCGTCGCAATGTACAGGGTGTTTCGTAAGTAATGTACAAACGCTTATATCTCCTAAACGGCTGGGTTTTCGACAGTTTTTTTGACGGATTCGGGTGGTACTCGGCCTCCCGCATCCGATGCGACCTATCCCGACGCCGTGCGACGCACCGTTTAGAAGTTGGCGAATCGAAAACCTGGACGGCGTCGGTTTTTGAAATTTTTTACGCGGCCATCGGACGTCGTCCGGCGTCCCCCGTCCGACGCGACCTATCGCGATTCCGTAAAACGAGTCGTTTAGAAGTTAGAAATGCAAAAACCTAGAGGGCGCCACTTTTTGAAGGTTTTTTTGACAGATTCGGGTAGTACTCGGCGAGCCGGACTCAGTCGTCTTTTTCCCGACGCCCTACGACGTCCCTGTCAAAAGTTAGCGTCGCAATGTACAGGGTGTTTCGTAAGTAATGTACAAACGCTTATATCTCCTAAACGGCTGGGTTTTCGACAGTTTTTTTGACGGATTCGGGTGGTACTCGGCCTCCCGCATACGATGCGACCTATCCCGACGCCGTGCGACGCACCGTTTAGAAGTTGGTTTAGAACTTCTAAACGACTCGTTTTACGGAATCGCGATATGTCTCGTCGGACGGGGGACGCCGGACGACGTCTGATGGCCGCGTAAAAAATTTCAAAAACCGACGCCGTCCAGCTTTTCAATTCGCCAACTTCTAAACGGTGCGTCGCACGGCGTCGGGATAGGTCGCATCGGATGCGGGAGGCGAAGTACTACCCGAAACTGTCAAAAAAACCGTCAAAATCCCAGCCGTTTAGGAGATATAAGCGTTTGTACATTACTTACGAAACACCCTGTACATTGCGACGCTAACTTTTGACAGGGACGTCGTAGGGCGTCGGGAAAAAGACGACTGAGTCCGGCTCGCCGAGTACTACCCGAATCTGTCAAAAAAACTGTCACATTCCCAGCCGGATTACTTACGGAACACCCTGTACATTGCGACGCCATCTTTTGGTAAATATTGGTAATATCCAAGTAGCTTCCTATACTTTCTAGATTTCGTGTCCAATTCGAAATATCAACCCAAAATATTTAATTTATAGAAATTTTGAAAGGCATACAAATTACAAGTAGTCATTGGTAAACAAGTAAACACCTCTAAAATTGATAATTAACTTAGCAAACGTAAACAATCTGTTTTCGCATTATAGGCAACTTTCAATGCACACACTCAGAGAAAAATGTTGTTTTCATTTGAACAATTATTTTATTGTAACATTTTTAAAACTTAAATTAAAACTTACGGTTCAGTAAACTCAACAAATAAAGAAATCAACAAATTGTAAAATACAATTATTCTAAAAACGAATAGATTAATATGTAATAATTATTAATGTTATTTGATATAATGTTGTAATGTTTGAAATCAAGCTGATCATTGTTGTTAATAAATTGTAAGCTGCGATTATGCTGTTAATATACCATTTGAACCTGCCGTTCTCTTTCCTTGGTTCGTTTCTTTATTAGTATTGTACATACCACTAACAAAGCCAATAACGCAATTACCAATCCCAGCAATGTGTACATAGCGTGTCGGTACCCTGACTCAGGAGAAACTATAATACATCAATTATTCATTAAATTACAAAATATTGAGAAAACATTACCATACGTGTTTTGAAGTTCTTGTAAAATATTTTTCGAGTTATCATTCGAATATTCTGAAATTTTTGGTAAGAGCTCATTCCAAAAATTAATCCTACGAGTTCTGCCAATTACTTCTCTTTTTATTTCGTCAAGTTCCATTCCAACGTATTCTACATAAGTATTCTCGGTGTTATATTTATTCCAAAATTTACCTTGATTATTAGGAGTTGGATTTCTAAAATAAAAAATGTAAAATTGTTTCCTTGTTTAGAATTTTTTCTCTTACCCGTAGATAATGAAATTTTTCCACATTTGCTTTATGTATTGGCTAAACCTTAATTCTCTATTATTAAATCGTCTTCTTGCTAACTGATTCAATAATAATGGACCAAAGACCAATAACATGTCGACAGACAAGCAGGAATCTAAAAAGATACTTTTAGTTTTTTTTGTTTTTTTCAAAAATTAAAGGATTACTTAATTTATTGCTTGAGTTCAATTCAAAACCAGGGTTTTGTAAGTAGTAGACATAAATGGGCTGTGCATAGGATGCCTTGAGTAAGTACGAAATTTGAAGATAGTGAGGAGCCTCTATTTTTGCTTCAAAATCCAAATTTTTTAACTCGCTCAATAATATTTGGACGGTTTTGTTGCTGGGCTCAACATATCTCCATTTAATAATATCTATCAGTTGATTCATATTTCCAGTGTTAAAATTATACTGATTTATAAGTTCTGGAATTTTTACCGTTTCAATATAATTTTCAATTTTATTATATCCTTGATTAGCAATATTTGCCCATTTAACTAAAAAAATCAGCAAATTTTTGTGTTCTGATTAAAAAAATTTGTCATGGCAGCATAAAATTTGTTATAGCAGCAAAAATACTTAGTTGATTCGACAAATTTTTTTCTTTTTGTATTTTCTTGTTTTTTCCAGACAGACAGAAAAAAAAATCTTTTATGCCACTACCAAGCTATGACCATTGCATACCAGTAAATTATAAACTATATAAATTGGCTTACCATAATCAGAACAGCTTATTGGTTTTGATAACCCAGTTAACATGGGTACCTGTAAAGATAACCCACTTCTGAAAGATTTTTCTGGAGTTGTGGGTAAATATTGATGATTATAACTCAAAAATGAATCGACTACAGGTAAAAAATGACTGGTTGAATTATTGAGCTAAAATTGTTACAAAATTTGTAACATTCGTTAGTATTATTTAAATGTTTTTGATACCTTGGAGAAGTTCTCGTACGCTCTCAAAATATTCACACTGCTTTTAGAGCGAAGGCAGCGTATTAGTTTTGAAAATGACTTTTCTGAACATTCTAAACTTTCTGCAATCATTACCGACGCCGACTTTGCGTCGGTAGTCATGTGCCAAGGAGAAATGACAGATCCAGATGATAAAATAACTTTTTGGAAATAACCTAAAAAAAATTGTTATGACAGTTTTTGTGTTATTGTTAATTTCACCTGCAGTTCGAGGAGAAGTCATATGGATAGCGATACTGGCGGCGCCCGCGGAATGCCCATATAATGTAACTTTATCAGGGTCTCCACCAAAAAATCGGATGTTTTCGCGAACCCACACCAAAGCTAAATATTGATCCAAAATGCCCATGTTTCCTCTAACTTCCAGAGTTTCAAAACAGAGAAATCCAAAAACATTAAGTCGATAGTTAAAGCTAATTACAATAATTTCTTCCATCGCTAAATCCTGACCGGATAGTGGATGTCGATTTCCTGTTGCAAAATCGTCTCCGTCAAGAAATATAACTACAGGTAACGGATATCTTAGAGCCGTCTAAAGGGCAAGATTTTTAAGTAATATTTCTATTACAGCACAGTTAACTTACTTCCGGTGTCCAAATATTAAGAAATAGGCAATTTTCACTTTCATTGATTTTTTCTTTTATCGGCAATTGGGGACAGGAGGGACCATAATCTGACGCATATAGTGTTCCATTCCATCCTTCATGTCTTTGAGGGGGTGCAAATCGTAAACTACCCACTGGAGCAGCCGCATACGGTACTCCCAAATAAGCATCCAATATTTTTCCCGAGTCTTGGTAAACTTTAACCTAGAGTGGATTTGCGTGAGACTTAAGATTTGAATTAAGTTAAAATACACTTACGCCGACCATTAATCCTTGAGCAATTTTAATTGTTGGTCTCTGATCTCTTGTTAAAACTTGACACATAACTGTGGTTATAATACATAAATATAAATAACTGCGCACCCACATAATATTGAATGTTTAAAAAAAAATTGCTACTATTGGAGACATTTTAGACTTTGCTTTTGAAATCAGACACGTTAAATTGAAAATGTTTAGCATTATTGATGTAAAATGCGACTAAATATACGGTGGTTAAACATATTTAGATCGGAGGTATATGTCCATATCGTGTTTCCTGTTAACTCTTTGTTTTTATATCCGGTTCGTGTGTAATAAAATTACCTTTTTTGCCAAATTGCATATCAACAAGCGAAAAGTATTTGCATATTATTTTTCAGTAGCTATATGTGATACAGTACAAAACAAGTGAAAGGGATAGAATTTTGAATAGCAAAACAAAAGAAAGTCAACATTTTTGGAGGGAATTTTTAATTTTTTAATTATTTTTAGTTACGAATGAAGTAATGTAGTAGAAACAATTTTGAAATCGTTTAACAGAAAGTTGCTTCTTTTCTTTTGCGTGCACACACATATATACATATTAGAGTAGATTCAGGTTAATTCAACCATATATAGATGTAAAATTTGTTATGTAATAATTCTTCAATTATCTGTGCCGGATTAAACCATAAAAGGCAAGCTTATACTAGAGAGACAAATTTAGTTTACGTTCCAATTCTAATCAGTACTTTTTATTTTTTATATTTTGAAGGTACATAAGTACACATGTTGATTATAGTATATCTTATTTACATATTTAAATAAGTACACTTTAAATTTTGGTTTACATTTTAAATATTTCGCATTGCAGTTTTACTGGCACAGCGATTAAATTATATAAGCAATTAAATTAAAGGCCATTTAATTAATGTTATCTACCCAGTGGATATTCATTTTTTGACTTTTTTTGGCATCATTTGGGCAAACTATATTTTTGAGGAAAATTATCCCTTAAAGAAAAATTCCTTATCGAAACAGCTTCATCAGGATTTTGGTGATTACGCCACTGCAAACATCCATATAAGACAAATATAACACAAGTAAATTGGTTTAATGCCAAATGATTTAAAAGTATCGCAAATACTTAATTGAAAAAGTTACAAAATTTCAATCAGCGAGAATGCAGTGAGTCATGGTTTATTATCTGAAGTAGGTAAGTGTAGTTCTAAAATCACACAAAATTTATTATCGTCATATAAGGTAAAAGTACAGTCAAGCATACCAAATGTATTACTTAATATTTTATTAATGTGAATAT
Organism: Cantharis lateralis; assembly: GCA_963170105.1. Lineage (NCBI taxonomy): Eukaryota > Metazoa > Arthropoda > Insecta > Coleoptera > Cantharidae > Cantharis > Cantharis lateralis. The sequence continues at coordinate 25,541,608 of OY720630.1, read as the reverse complement.
TCTTTAATGCAAATGAATCAACGTCTGAATTTCAAAAATTACATTTTATGCGACCGCAGCGGTAGTATTACTTTTGCCTAATCACAATTTTATCCATTGACCTTAGATTTTGAAGGTCTTGGCCAATCTATTCTACTTTATAATATTTGAGTTCATAATAGTTTACAATTTATAAATATTTATGAATATCTAACATTCAAATTTGTTATAATTTTTTTTTGTACTCACTTTAGACCCCGATTTGCGGGTGTAAAGTGGTACTTTTTTGCCCTAGGGCAAAAAAAAAGTTACTGCCGGGTAAAAAAGAAGTTACTGCCGGGCAAAAAAGTAGTCACCAGATTTTATTATCAATTTAATCCTCATTTTTTTGTAACATTTATATTTATGTTAACTTGACCGTAATTTGTGATTCCAATATTACTGCAACCTACAGTGAAATAAATTGGTAAATAAATAAAAGCACTTACTTTAGCTACAAAAAAATTCTCACTAGGCGCCCTTTTAAAAATTTTACCACGTGGTCAGAGGTTACGACGCGCGATTGTTTCGGAACATATCCTTCGTTTTTCCGCTTCATAAAAGCGGATAACTTGTGGAAATTGCCGATGTCAATCTTATTTTCCAATTTGGTGACCGCCTTGATCATAGAATACTGCGACCACATGGTCAACGACTTCAACGTTTTAGCCTTTTGACACGTCTTATTCCTTCAAAGGCACAAATGTAACTGAACCATTCTAGTACCCGAGGGGCCGTCAGCTTTGGAATTAGTTGTACAAATATTTGGAATTTAATCGGAATTATTGGAATTATCGGAATTGATTTGGAATTACCGGAATTATTTGAATTAACATGGAATTATTGGAATTACTTTGGAATTATCGGAATTAATGTGGAATTAAAATAGAATTATTGGAATTAAAATGGAATTATAATGGAATTATTGGAATTGATTTGGAATTACTGGAATTATTGGAATTCTTGGAATTAATATGGAATTACCGGAATTATTGTGGAATTACCGGAATTGTTGTGGAATTACCGGAATTATTGTGGAATTACTGGAATTGATGTGGAATTGTTACAAGAATACAAGGGGAGGGTAATGGGGTTAACTAGCTCTCCCCAAGAATAAATATTTATTATAAATCGGTTAAATGCATTCATAACACGAATTTTAATAATGCACATACTGACTTCCTTCTGCATTAGAAATAAAAATATAATAATCTCTTCCTAATCTCTTTACAGCACAATATTTAATTATAAGACAATTTACCACAGGTGACAGGTACCACACGGTACAACAGGTCACAGGTACATTGTAATTTACAATTTGTAAAACACAATATTATTCGTGTTGTTGTGTGAAATTGTATACACTTTTTGTTAGAAATTTTTAAAATGTGTGTATTTATTTCCCAATTCTTATAAAATTCCCAGAGTTTAAGTAAATACTGTGGATCCTTGCTAACTAATTCGGCAAATTTCAAATTTCCTCCAGGTCATTTGGTTGTATTGAAAAAATTGAAATAAAATGCTTTGGAAAAAGTAAAAGCAGTAAATAGCGGCGCTGTAGGCACAGGACATCGAGAAATTCAAGTACGTAATGATAACAGCTCTAAAAGTCTAATGGGGAAAAAATTTGTGTCTGATGAACAAACTGTGTCAGAACAACTAAAAAAATATTTTGCTGATAAAAACATTAAAGTACCAAATGAAGATATACATATGCTGCCAAATTTTGAATTTGAATGCAAACTCAGAATCAGATGAAAACTCAAAATATAAGGGTTTCATCAAGTGCATAATTTGCAAAAGAAAAATAACCATATTTTTTGATAAAAAAAACAGAAAACGTAATGGGTCATATCTAATTTTACAAAACATTTCGAAGCCCATCAAAATGAGAAGAATACCGAAAAACGAATATCAAAAAGAGCAAAGTATTTTTCGATTAATAACTTTTTTGATCAAGAAAATGGTGCCGCAAGTTTAATTTTTCCGTCAACTCTCGGTGACGGTGTTCAAGAAAAAACTCGGGAGGAAACTTATCAGCAAGCTTTAGAAACTGTAAAAATTCCAGACGACTCCGGGAACAATCCATCTGTTTCGGGGGAATAGGAAAGGGTTGTGGTGTTAGGAGTGATTGCAACCTTATTACTCTCTGCCCCAAATCTTCAAAATATAAAAGTTTTAATAGAAGTATAGACGTATAAAATCAAAACTAGTGCAATGTGCTATAGGTCGAGATCAGACAAAAATAACTGAATTTTTTACAGTGATTATTACCCTCGAGCTGTTTCATACTCATTTCTGACGAATCGGAGAGTTGCATTTGGAGCTGTCTGAGCGGAGACAGGTGCTTGTGTCATGTCATGTGATCTGTCGATCGATGATCGGCCCAATTCTCTACGATCGAATATTGCCCTTGGGACATATTAATGGAATTATTGGAATTACTTTGAAATTATTGGCATTACTTTGGAATTATCGGAATTAATGTGGAATTATTGGAATTATCAAAATTAATGTAGAATTATTGGAATTACCGAAATTAATTTGAAATTACTGGAATTCCTACGGAATTATTGGAATTACTTTGAAATGAATGGAATTACTTTGGAATTATCGGAATTAACTGGGAATTATCCTGATTAATTTGGAATTACGGAATTATATTGGATTACTGGAATTTTTTTGGAATTACGGAATTATATTGGATTACTGGAATTTTTTGGAATTAAACTGGAATTGGAATTAATTGTACAAATTTTTTCCAAGCTGGCGGCCCCTCGCTAGTACCTTTTAGTGAAAAAATTCTAGTTGGCAATAATAATATAACCAACTATGCTTCATTTACTTTGGTACTATCAACCACGTGCTTTATTGAACAAATTTTAATTAAAATTTCGTAATTATTGTCGAAGTAAGTACTTTACCTCCCGCAATTGCAAAAAACAGTATATGCACCTCGGGAATAAAGTGAATTTTTTGGCCTGAGGGTAAAGGTTTGTTTGCACGAGGCGTAGCCGAGTGCAAAAATTACCCTCAGGCCAAAAAATTCACTTTATTCCCGAGGTGCATAATGTACTATTATTGAAAATATTTTCGGAAAAATATTTAAAAAAATTTTTTTTACAAAATTGATATTTTCGTTTTGGTAGTAGTGATTGTACACTATGTAGAAGAGAAAATGTGAAAGTGTAGTAATATGTGAGTTTTGCGATTAAAGTGCCGAAGAGACTATTTTTGGATAAATTAATTAAGGCAAAATAAAACCTTGATAAATGAGAACTTACTTTTAACATTTGCATTGTTTTTGGTTATCTTACTGTATAAAATTCACCTTGATGCAGTTGTAAGTAAGTAATTTTTGATTTTAAATATTGCAAACATGCGCAAAGAAAATATGTAGTAAAGTAAATTTTGAGTAGGCAATGTGCAATGGAGGAGTTTGTTTACATTTGTTGCAATTATTTAAATAATTTTGAAAGCATGAAAAAAGTGGAAGGAGTACCTTAAAAAGTGGGGTTTAAAAATTAAGACAATCTATATCTATCTACACATCCGAACTCATGGACAGGAAAGTGCTATTATTAGGTATGGTATATGCCTTGTGAGACGCGTTCACTAGAGCTTTCTACATGATTTCTAAGTGCAATGTATTTATTTATTGTGTTCGCATTATCCTAGTGTATGTTTTACAAAAAGAAAACAAAAAATTTAATCGGTAAGTTTTTGCGCTATTCCGCCGAATCTCAATAAAACCAAATTTGAATATCTGCTCAGTAGAAAAAATCAAAGTGATCTCATTTATTGCTTCTGACAAGTCAAAAAATAAAATTCTATCTGTCGGTAAATCTTTTTGGCTTACTTTTTATCATGTGCAGGTTAAATAAACAAAATTTTATTTATGAAGGTTAAACATCCAAATTTTAATTAATTTCAAAAATTAAAAACTCCAATTTTTAAACAAAAATGTATTTTTTGTAAAACCGCAACTTAACCACTCGTTTCCGTTTTCTGATAAAGTAAATTTTCTTTTATTATCAATATTTTACATAACCAGGTATTTTTTTAGTTTTATTATAAATATTGCTTATTATAAATTTTTAATCCTATGGTTGTTTATAAACAAAATAAACAAACATTGAAGAATTTAGTTAAAAATAATTTAAACTTGGTACCTCTTGCAATTTAATGATGCATCAAATTTTTCTTTATTTGTGTTAGTCGGAAATTTATTTTTAAGTCTTTGATTTTATTATTAACTTGCTAGGGGATTAACTTTTGTAGGAAATACCTACCTTTTAATCGTTTTACGAAAAGCTGTTTAAATTTTGTAAAAAGGATTAACTTTTGAATAAGTGAAAGCTCTTGCATTTTAATGTTTCCAACAATTTAAGCCCAAGTAAAATGATTGTTTGTCTTTGTGGATCTCAAATTTAAAGAATTAGTTTGCAGTGAAGGTTATTTTGTTATATTTAGCTGGTTTTTGCAAATGCAGCGACGTTAAGGATTCCAGCAAAAAAAAACAGATTCGAACGTGGAACTTCCGGTTGATAATCAGAGCTAATGGCAAACCACTACCACTATTATTGTGGTAGTTCTCGTTTATAAAATGTTCGTATTTCATCCACAGTAAGCAACATCAATTAATTCTATAAACATAAAAATAATAACATTGTTAACCTTTCCTTTAACAATAAATTGTTTAATATTGCATTTTATCATGTATACAACTCGAGTAGTTTTAATTAACGAGTCATATTCAATATCAAGTGGCGAAATTAATATAAATAATTTTGTGACGTGCTTATTTTCATAACAATTATTACATTTAATTTAGATTAAACATAAATTTAATCATACATTTGTAGTTTATTGTTAACCGTTAAAGCATTGTATTTATTGCTTTAAAGTTGTAAACGAGTGAGTAAATTAAGTGAATTATTAATTGGTGTGATTTATGTTTTTTAAATTACGTCAATTACTACGGTAATTATTATTTTTAGTATTTGATTCATAATTTTTCAATATTATTTACATTAACTAAGAAGGAAAGTCGTACATCCTTTCCGAGTTTTAATAAACCAGTTTTTAATCCAGGACCATATAGTAGATACGATACATTCTGCCATGCAATTGAAGAACCTAGTAACGCGAGTTACTTTCAAGGAATATTAAAAAACGCCACCAATGTAATTTTTCAGTCGGTCTGGTTACTAAGTTCTTAGATTACAAAATGAACATTTTCAAAATTCATTATAAAAATTCAATAAATAAATATTTTTCAAAAGTTGCGTTAATAAAAACTGTAACCGATTTTCAAAAATTTTTAACGAATTTTCCGGTACGAATTCAGGATATAGTTTTTCAAATAGGAAGAGGTATTATCGAAGTTTTTTCTTTCTAATTGTTTGTCATGGATTTCTATTATTACACATAGATAAAATAAATAAGATATACATTATAAAAATTAGATTTTATTGAACAAAAGAATACTTTTCCCATTTTCCGAGGTTATTTTTGATTTCCCACAAGAGTAATGCTAGTTTTATTAAAAATTTTCGAGTTCTTTAAAAACAAAAAAATCACCGAATCATGGAAGTTTTTCAGGTTTTTCATAACTCTCTTTGGATTTGAACTAACTCTACCCTACAATTAAAGAACCTAGTAACTCTTAAAAAGTATAGTGCCTTTACACTAATAAACCCTAATATTTTTAACGACATCAAAACAGTTTTTAGTAAATCGAGTTACTAGGTTCTTAAATTGTAAGGTTAAGCTGAAATATTATTATAAAAATATTATTTATAAAGAAAATTTTCTTCCACTCGTTACCGGTGTACGAGGTAACTAACTAGCGTTTGACAATTTTCCAGTCATATTGCATGTTCTCTTTAATTACCAATTAATTTCTTCGGAGCTTGTAGGGTAGTTCTGTGTATACAGGATCTTTTTTATTATTTTGTATTTGATTCTTAATTTTATGATTGACGTTTTAAATTTTCAGTTCTTTAACGTAATAAATTTTGAAATAAACTTAATTTTAAAATTTAGTAAAATAATACGAAGACTGCTGGAATTGGGGAACAATTTTTAGGGACACCTTGTATGTCTTTAGTAGCCGTACCATATCAATTGTTTGACCTTTATTGTATCTGTGATATGGATATCTATGTCTACCTCGACTTGTTTTCTAATTTGGTTGTTTGTGATCCTATCTAACCTCGTCAAGCCGGTTACTCCATCTCGACTACTTTTTTCCTCGACAGTATGTTCCGGATTATTGGATATAAACTTCGATAGCTGTTATCATTATGCTATGTACTACTGAATGTGAGATTTTGCTATTCTGCTACAGGGGTGTCTGATAATGTGTTTCAAATAAAGCAGATAATTTAAATTATCAAAATTTAAAATTCAAGTTGTATGATTAATTACAATAATTATGGACGAAAAAGAACATAGGACTCTCTTTTTGCACGAAGCCATCCTTTCTGCCTAAAATTTTAATGACCTCTGAGCATAATCGCCTTTCAATCTCAGGAAGTGGACAATTGATATCACCAGTCAAACACTTGGCTGTTTTTGCTTTTGGACGTATCCAGTAATATGGAAGATGATTTTTTTTGAATAATCAAATCATTTTTTATTTTTGCAATGCTTTCTTCCATCAAAACCATCAGCAGATTGAAGCATCCTCACAGAGATTTTGTGCTGACTGAGCTACTATTAATTTTGATTAGTGTACTTTCTTCTTTTATTTAAGCCTTGAGTTCAAATACCTTATTAGTTTTTGACTTTTTGTTATTGGGAAAATCTTTAATATTCTCGTTAAAACTCAAAATTTTCCCCTCGAGGAAATTTTCAAAAAACCTACAAGAGCAAAATAAATGTTTCTTGCTTCTTATGTAAATTTTATTTGGAGTGATTGGACGAAAATATAGCTGAGTGTCATTAAATTTTCCAGTCATATTTTGAACTGATAAGAATGTTAAAATGAAAGTGTATATAATTGTCGATAAGATTATATATTATATATACATATGTATTTGTGCATCAAATAGGTATAGTATATATACCTATTACAATAGTTATTTTTGTTCATGTTGTGATAAAGAAGGCGAGGTATTTTACTGGTTTTTTCTGAACACGTAAGACAGACGATCACAGAAGACCTTCGGGCTGACGAGTTGAAAAGCGCACAGTTGCAGTCTGTCTTGCAGCCGAAGTGGTCACGGTTTAGTTTTAACATAAACAAATTAGTTTTTGTAATAATTGGAATATAATTTTACAATTTCAGATAGTCAAAGGTGATTTACATTGGTCAATAGTAGTTTACTAACCGGCAATATGAGCGCGGAGCAGGGATATGCCGGGTTGGGTTCTCCGGTAGTCCGCGAACTACACGAGTATATCGAAGTTGACGAAGAGGACGAGATGGTGGCTGCGGAACGCGATTTAGCCGAAGACGCGCAATGGAAAAAAATTCAGCAAAATACTTTTACGAGATGGGCTAACGAACATTTAAAAACCGTTCAAAAACACATAGGAAATTTGGAAACTGATTTAAGTGATGGATTACGATTAATCACCCTAATTGAAGTACTCTCGGGCAAAAAACTGCCAAAACATACCAAGAGACCATCATTTCGATCTCAAAAACTTGAAAATGTTTCGGTGGCGCTTAAATTTTTACAAGATGATGAGGGAATAAGAATCGTTAATATAGGTGAGTTTTTTAATTTTTTAAACCTCGCATTACAAAATTATTCCATATCGTGTTTATGTGGTAACATTTTTGATTAATTAAAAAAACTTCGAATACCGGAAACTCAAGGATTATTTAAATACGTGTAACTAAATGAATTAATTTTTATTGCTCTTTATCGAGATTATTAAACAACACGTGTGTAATTTGTATTGTTTTTGACATGCTACGTTAACTGGACCGGACCTACTTTACTAAACTCAAATCTAATTTCAAACTTTTTTATTTGCTTCCAACCGTGTATCAATCTTATAAATAAATACCCACTATGTTCAAATAAACTAAACAATTATTCCATGCATAATTTATATTTTCAACCTGTAAATTGTAAAATTATATATATAATATATATATATACAGTGTGTTTAACATTAATTTCATCTATTTGATTAAACCTTTTTGGATTCTGAGGGGTCACCATTCTTTTTAATTTTCCATTCTCAAATGGTTTAGAGTGCACTGGCGATATCGATAAAATATATTGAAAATATTAATTTTAGATATTTGCAATAGCTAATAGATTCGCTATTACCCATATAGATTCCTATATACAGTGACTCACACGGGCAGTCCTATGTTAACAATTTAAATTGACCATTTTGAATCCGTTTTTTTGTCATATTAAAATCGACTTTACAGCAAAACATTTTAGACATTTTTTGTTAAAAATTGCATTGCCTTCAATTTTGTTTCTATACATTTTTCTATTTTTGCAATGAAAATGCAAAAAATATATACGTCTATATCTCGGAAACGGTGCAACGAAATAAAAAAATGAATATACTTCTTTTTCTTGTAAATTTAATTCTCTACATTTTTGTTCCTATACATTTTTATATTTTTTTGAACCGTTTCCGAGATATAAACGACAATATTTTTTTGCATTTTACAGAATCATGTTTAAGTCGCTCTCAGTCAGAAACGGCGCGACAAAATAGAAAAATGTATAGAAACAAAATTGAAGGCAGTGAAATTTTCAACCAAAAATGTCTAAAATATTTTGCTGTAAAGTCGATTTTAATATGACAAAAAACGGATTCAAAATGGTCAATTTACATTGTTAACATACGACTGCCAGGGTTCTTATGTGAGTCACTGTATGTAGCCCATATAGCATATTATTCTAAAACATGTACATACAGTGGCTCACAGAAATAAGTTTCCAGTCCTATGGTGACAATGTAAATTGAACATTTTGAAACCGTTTGTTGCCAATTTAAAATTGATTTTAGAGCAAAACTTTATTGACTTTTTTTATTGAAAATTTTATGGCCTTCAATTTTGTTTATATACATTTTTTTATTTCGTCGCGCCGTTTCTGTTTTATAGCGACTTAAACAAGACTCGATAAAATACAAAAAATATTGTCGCCGATATCTCGAGAACGGTGCAACGAAATAAAAAAATGAATAGGAACTTTTTCTTGTAAATTTCATTCTCTACATTTTTCTATTTTGACACACAGTTTACGAGATATAGATGACAATATTTTTCGTATTTTACAGAGTCTTGTTTAAGTCGCTATAAAACAGAAACGGCGCGACGAATAAAAAAATTGTCAACATAGGACTGGAAACTTATTTCTGTGAGCCACTGTATATATTTTTCAAGTTTCTGTCCTTATCTTCTATTTATATTTTAATTGTTGATTTTAGATTTCTTATATTTTGTACATACATTAAAGATTAGAAGATATTTACTAATATTGATTGAATGAAGGTAGATTCATCGAATTCGTCATAAAAATGCGGTTTTCTCAATATTGACCAGATAATCAAATGAGGCAATTAATAAACTCCAATGAGGGTTTGCTTTCATTTTTGTGTTTAAAGAATGGTATTTTATAAATCACACCGTGTAAGCCATGTTGAATTCAATGGATGAGGTCATATTTTAATGAATTGTTGTTAAGTTATGTCATCTTAAAGTTTACTCATTGCAAACACCGTTATTACACCTATACATTTGATTCAGTGGCGTAACTACCTATAGGCCAGGGCAGGCAATCTCTAAGGGCCCACGACTTCAGAGGGGTCCCCAAAAAGATTTCTGCGTTACGGTACAAAATTTCTAGTTACGCCAGTAATTTGATTTAGTTGCTTATCTAAAGGAAGCTGATAAACATATTAACTTCCTTTTATATTGCAAACAAGTAGTATACATATATTTTTTACCGTCTTACTGCTTTTTGATAATCATAAAATTTTATTGATTGACTACCAATTTTGTATTTATTACTTCGATTTTTATTTTTCGCAAATTAAATAATAGGTACTACTTGCAATAATCTCAGTAACTAACAATTTTGAAGGATATGGAAGGATTTATATGGTTTGTATGAAAAATTGCACATTTCCTCTGTAGATCATAATTTATGAATCAGTATTTTTTACGAGATAAACTCACTTAAGAAATGCAAGTTTGCAGATTTTATTTACAATTACAAACTTGCATTAGCTTGAAATCCGAATAACGGCAGAAATATTTCAAGAGTAGCTGAGAATCAAACCCCCACCAATCCCCCCAGTTTCAGCTCAGTTTTTATTTTTGACGTAAAAATAATTGAATCTGTCTAAATGTTATGTCTGAAATTATACAGCAGAAATTCTGGGTTCAAATCTAGAACTTCTCAACTTGTAAATGCAAAGGCAAAAATAGAATACTTCTAATATTAAAAGAAAGCAAATAACAGATGGATCAAGGACTCAAAAAGAATAATTATATTATATTACCTTATAGCTTATATATTACCTATTACCAGTAGGTATACATAGTATAGATTATTGTCAACTCTATACCTAGTTCATATCAGTATAACAACAACAGCTCTGCCAATCACGAGATAAAAAGATAAAATCATGGTAATTTCAGATTTGAGATTTTAATCTTTGAATACACAATATCAAGTATTAGTTTGGATTACTAGTTTTTTTAATATGCCGCGTACAAACGTCCAAAACCAGGAACAGAACGTTTGAACGCGACCAATTGGAGGCGACCATTTTAGCAGCAGACGTTTGAACGCAAGATCGTTACGGAACTGTTTTTTCAATAAACCTAGATTAGCAATGATGTAAATTTTAAAATCACTATAAAAACCGTTGGTATTCAATGTTTATTCACCAATAATGCAATTCATATTTTTGAGTATTTTTAGGGAAAAATTAAATTTTATTTAAATCGGATTTAGTTTTAGTTTTTAACAAGTAGGCTATTCAGATGCCTATTAATTTCAAGTTCTTTTATTTGCTTCGGTCTGTCGTTTTCGGGGACATTTTAAGATTAAAATTTTAAATTTTAATGCCAGATTAAATTTCATTGAAAATTAGACCTAAATCTTTTATTATGCTATTATAAAGGCTAGAAAGAAGACCTTAAAGGTCGAGCCCAAATGTTTTATACCATACAGAAGAGGAGGAAATTGCAGTTTCCTCGGGATAACTGGTTTTACAAAATTATTACTTGGAAAATGCATAAGGAATGGGCAGTCCAATTCTCAACCAAAGATTTAACAAATAGTTCACGTCGCTGTTAGAGAACTTTCAAGTTGATGGTAAATTTTGTGAGTTGGACGAAGCAAACTTTTTCTTAAATGGAGCTAGCGTATCTGGGATGCCCAGTGCCCCACATCATCCAAGACCAACTAGGCACATATTTACATTAAATCCTGATTGGGTTCTCTTAAATTGATATTGGAGCAACATTCTGGAAATGAAATGAGGAAAAAATCAGTAAAATATTTTTTAAAGCCCTCTTGATTTAAACCTTTTGGAAAAACTTTGGTCAAAAAGAACATAGCAACACAATGAGGTTGCTTATTTTTTGGTTCAATATAATATTCTTTGCTTGTATTTTATGATGATGAATGATATAGAAATACTTGTTAACAACTTACATCAATTCATCAGGGCCAACATGTTTTCTTCAACCAGAAATGTGAATGAATTATTTTGGGCGTAGGTGGCATATCGATTGTTATTATTCGTCCAATTTTGCAAATAAACATGAATAAACTCACAATATAAACAAATGGAGTATAATATTCCTTTCTCTCCCTGCACAGCCATTGCGGTAAATATGCTAAAAAGAATGAAGTGAATTTTCCAAAAACAAATGAGTTTTCAAAACGATTTGAAAAATTGAACTTGAAAAATTAGAAAAATATGTAGATTACTAAATATATTTAAATTTATACAGTGCTACAAGGTTTTTTTTCTTTATTTGTAAATTAATTCAAATTTTTAGACAAAAATAAATTAATCAGAGTTGCATTATAACCGAAAAAATAATACATAAATATGTAGTACATAATATTTCAAATGTCAAGTACTTTTTACGATAAATTAAAAAAAAGCACTTTATAAATCGAAAAAGTTCATATTTCAGTCGAAAATTGTAAAAATAAGTGTATTATTAAATTCTCATTTTTTAAGATAAAGGTAATAAACAATTTCAAAACCATCAAATGATTTCGAAATTTCAAGTCAGTTTAAGCCTATGATTTGTGAATTAATCAACCTATTAGCATATACATTTAATTTTATATCGGAGATAACCTCACATATAATTATAAATGACTTGGGGTCAAATCTGTGAATGGGGTGATTACTCTAATACCTACACAGAAAAATTTATATTTCGTCAGACAGTTCTGAAGTAAAACAAATTATTATTATTTATACTTATAAAATTTGACTAATAAATTTTTCTAACCACTCAACATTTGATTTTAGTCACAGTAAATAAATTTATATAAAACAATAAAAGTAGTGTTTTTGGTAAAATTACGTCATAGCCGTAACAATATTATCTATTATTAGCACCTAAATTCGACATCCTTTTTAATGTAAATTATAAGTATTTCTTTTCTGCATCTCATGTTGAATGAAATTTTTCCATAAGCCATTCAAGCGTCGTCCAAAAAAAACTGCTTAATTTTTATAATATAGAACATAAATAAGCTCTTGTCTAAATTCAATGCACTTATTATTTCTGTTGATAAAACTTATTTATAAATAAACAATCATTCTATTTGACTCGTTATAATTTAATTACGCTTAATTACAGAATATAATAATTTACTATTTATAGAATAATTTATGTATGTGTAATTCGTTACTCACTCTATACTTCTCCAAACTCGATATAACCATACAATAGTGTGATTTAAAGCTAAATTGTATTTTTTTTTCAACCATTATTTTGTATAGAAATTTTAAAATATACCTACTGAAACCAAACATGTTTGAGAGTTATCGCCGAGATAACTAACCTGTCACTGTTAATTACTAATTGTTATATTTTTGGAGATTGCCAATTTTGTTATATTCATCAAAATTTACAAAATAAATTTCCGGTTTTATCACAGCGCTGGAATTTTTCGACTTGGGCACAACCGGTTTTGTTTCTCAGGAGGTTACAGAATTATAACTGCGCTAATGAAAATATCAATTTTCATAATTTCTTTAATTTCTTAACCTCGAAAACAATGCTGTCAGTTACACTTTTGTACTTATTTCACTGTCAGTTTCATGACCTTGACCCAGTTCTCTTTGCAAATACCTACCCACACAGGTAATTAACTTGTTTAATGTCTCGCGAAAAAAATTTCTTTACACATTTGGGAAGATAAAATTTAAAGAAAAGTGTAGCAAGCGTGACAGAATTCTTTTCTCTCAATCCTGAAGGAGATGGGGTGGAAGAACCGTTATCAAAGAGATGTTCCATCGGCCTACTGATGCGCAACATTTGTTGGTCAGAATATAGCATATCGAGTGCTAAACGGCAGTACCTCGTAAGTGCAAAAAAAATTTTTTTTTTGAAAAACTGTCTACAAGATAGAGACACATTTTTTCAATAGAATGATACCAAACACAAAAAATGTTCAAAAATGCGACTTACGAGGTACTGCCATTTAGCACTCGATATTGCATATTATGCAGATTTTTGACTATTTTCTATTTGAAATAGATCCTTAAAAATTGATCGCTTTATTAGAAACTTGATGGTTTATCAAAATAGACAATCTTTATTTAACTAATATAAATTTAACTTTTCATGTGTATTTTTGTATTTTCTTTTTATTTTTGTCAACTTATTTTTATCACAAGTTGCATCTGACTATTGAGTAGTAAGGACCAAACATTAAACCTGTTTTAGTTGAAGGTAAATTGTCTATTTTTAAAATATGTTACAATTTGACTAACAATAACGAAGGTCGTACATTTTTGCCGAACCCGTGTAATGAACGAGCAATGAGTAACGTTTACAGAAATCTATTAGTTTTAATTAGTATTAGGTGTTTCGTATTAATTTCATGTTTCCAAGAATATTCTTACGTAATCGAATCGTCGAGATGTTCTTGTTTGACCTGTATCCGTCTGAGACTGCATTTCTTGACTGTAACTGGTTCACTATATATGGAAATAAACAACCAGTCCGCATTGTCTTGGTGTTCTTTTTTATAATTTCGCCTTGGAGATTCTATTATTTCATTTAGGCAAAATTTTTTTTTCTCCTCTGGGTGGTAGAGTACTCGTAATTGTATATTGACTATGAAACTTCCCTTAAGACGGCCCTGTTTTATTTTATATTTTTAATTATTAAGAAACCCTTGCTTCTAAATTAATGACCCTCCAAACCCCCCAATTTAATCAAAAGCTAACTGCACCTCTTAAGGTAACTTACTGGAGGTAGGAGAGATGTAGCGGTCCTAATGGCAAAAATTATTACTATTTGGTTCAATTAACAAATTAATCGTTAATTTGTATCTCACTACTGTAGTGTTCGCTCCCTGTTATTTTAACCAGATCGCGTTTGTTGGTATCACAATAATTTATCAAATATAATATTTGAGGTTATGTAAAACAGGCACGTGCTTAGTTATAATTTGATTTGCAGGCTACTTATTCTTTTTAAATTTAGAACTAAATTGCAAAAAATTATTTTCTAATCTGAAGGTAAAATTCTATTTTAATTTTACAGTTTTTTCAAGTTGGCTCATTTTACACAAGCATTACTTTTCCATATTTTGTATGTACATACAGTGACTCAAAAAAGTCACCGTACGATCCGCTATTTCCCTATATTATCAATGTAAATTGCATAGTACGGTGACTTTTTTCCGCCATATAAATTTCAATTTTACAGCTTTTACTTATTAAACATTATTTATTGTAAATTTCAATGGCTTCATTTTTGTTTATATACATTTTTGAATTTTTTCGCGCTGTTTCTGAGATATAGTGACTTAAAGATGTCCATGTAAAAATTTTAATAAAACTCTCATAAGAGCAATGTTAATTTTATTAAAATGTTTACATATATTTTTTTAAGTCGCTATAACTCAGAAACGACCCAACAAAATTCAAAAATTTATATAATCAAAAATGAAGAGAAATAAATTTACAACAAAAAATGTCGAATACGTTTTGCTGTAAAATCAATCTTTATATGGCGGAAAAAAGTCTCCGTATACGATGCAATTTACATTGATAATATAGGGAGATAGAGGATCGTACGGAGACTTTCTTGAGTCACTGTATATGTATTTACGCGCTATCAACTCTCAGGTTTCCTCCTCAAGAAGCGCAGATTCAACAGTCAACCAATACTTAAATTAATACTTAGGGGTAATTTTACTGAAAGTAAATACGTTGAAAATTAATTTTAATTGAACCTATTAATATAATTTGCATTACTTATTGCACCTGTTGAAATAATTTTAAACTATCGCATCTGGAATGTGTAAATTCAAAATATGAAAACCTTCGATTTTTTTTATAGAAAAATTCATTAATTTTAACTTTTTATTGAGTTTTTGGGTCCATCGAATCTGAAAATATCCTTTGGAACATTTTTTGATTTTGAATTTTTTTTTTATTTATTTATTTTATTTTTTTAATGGAGTGTTACAGAAATTTCTATTTCTATTTCCATTTGTAAAAATGGATATTATGATTATATAACAGCAATGGATGAATTAAATCGATAATCCTAGGTAGAAAAAATGTTACACCTACTGGTGCCATAATTTTTAATTGCTTAATTGTCATTATAGAATTTAACCTTGTAAAACAATGCACATGTTTTGCAATTGTTTATTTTTTCTAAAGCTAGCAAACTAATTCTTATCGAAATCATTCATATTTTTAAATATCGTCACTCAACAATACATATTACCGTATTAATATTATACTATACTATACATACAATACATAATATGGGTTATGGGATAAAGCTAAATGAGAAAAACCACACGTAGACCATGATTTATGTTTTCGCAGTTTTGAATCAAAATTATTAAACAAAACTCGATATTTTGGAGAGTTTAATTATTTGACCCTATGATATAAAATCGAGAGTCACGATATCTCAAGTTAAGAAAATAATTAATTTCGCTTAACCCAATTGCATAGAAAGTTGTTGTCAAAACGTGACAACAACCAATTGTACACATTTTATAGCCTTTTATTTCTTTTTTTATATTATATTGCTACCATTGACTGCACAGGGTAACTAACCTTTGCAGGTTTTGAAAACTATCCCCAATTTTTGTGCTTATGTTTATCAAATGACTTTTGAAATTTTTTTTAGAATATTCCAGTTCAAGTTTTTTTTTTTAATTTTCAAAATAAAAATTAGCTAAGTGTTAATTTGCAATCGGCGATGATGTCATTTGCAGAATTCAAACTGGTTTTTAAATAATTTTAATTTATGAATAATATTTTTAAGATGAATTTGTACGTGCAGTTCATCTTCAAGTATGCATTGTTTTATTTTTTCTTTTTAATTATAAAATAACAATGATAATTCAACAAGTTTTTAGTAAATTGAAAATGTTGCTTTAAATTCATAACGGCCTTTTGGAAAGTATTACAAGGACGATAACGTCAGCGAATCCGTGGATAAAAAAATAACCATATACAGAATTAATAGTTAGTATCAAGGTAGTACCAGAAAAATCAAACAAAATTGGCTTATTTTCAATATAATGGAATGGATTCTCAGCCATTCAATGGCTCAATGAGTTTTGGGATTCGAATAGAATTATTTCTCCAAAATAATTGGAGTTAAATCTCCAATTAGATTTTGGGGTACACACTATCAATTACAATTGTAATTAAATATTTCATAAATTTTCCTATCGGATTCACATTTTCCTGAAATTTCCTTTATTTTCAAAAATTTTAAAAATAAATAATTTCAAATTTGGTCGAAATACAATTATTAGTTGACGCTAAATACATTTTCTATATAAATTTAAAAGAATTAAATATCGAAAAATTTTCGTTTATTGTAGGATCTTACGTGTTAAACAAGAATTCCATCAAAAATTATTTACTACTGCTGTTATTATAATTATCACCTAGCATAATGCAATACGAAGCAGTGTGAAATACAAATAATTGAATATAATTTACATAACAAAAATAGTTTTAGTGCTGGACAAAGACGTAACAGATGCTAGAGCTTTTTATTCGTACTTATCTGTTTTTGTAATGGAATAACTTAAAAGTTATAAATATTTTTCTCTTAATGATACCAGTTTTTCACATAGTTTTAATGTTCTAGATTCAAACGGTAATTTTTTTATTCAATAATTAAAAATAAATTCAATTTTGTAAATCTCGATATTCTCGAATTGTAAAAAAAAGTTGAACATAGCAAAATATAAATCATGCGTTTTTGATTGATTGCCATAGGAAATCGAATTATAGCTCTAACGGTCTGGAATTCAAATCTAGCTCTAGGTGTATTATATAATGCAGTCGATTCCAGTTAATTGTCTTTACCTAACAGCTTCCATTGGAAGACAAGAAAATAGAGAAACTGCTACATAGTGAGCAACAAAGTATGAAAACATGAACATATCGCACTGCCAGTTAAAGACTAGTAACTCGAAAAACTTGTTTTTTTGCAAGATCACACTTGAAGTTTGCTTTATTACACTAAATCAAAGATTTGCTCTCCCTGTAGAGAAACAATTTAAACATTATAATAAAGAATAATGACCAGAAGGGCATTTTCAAATAATAAATAATCCTCATTTTGTCTTTAACACCAAGAACCCGTTTGCTTTTAATTTTACCAACTTACCAAAAAAATTTTGTTTTTGGGGGAAAACCCTTAATTTTCTTTTTTTTTTCAGACTCGTCGCATATAGTCGATTGTAAATTAAAACTAATATTAGGATTAATATGGACCCTAATTTTACATTATTCAATATCTTTGCCTATGTGGGAGGGTGAAGATGAAGTTAGCAACGGACATGGGCCCACTCCAAAACAAAGGTTTCTAAATTCCATTTTGAAATTATATTTTTAAAACACTCAAATGTTTTAGACTTTTAAATTGGATACAAAACAAAGTACCAGATTTACCCATCACGAATTTCACCAACGATTGGTCAAGTGGTAAAGCCGTCGGTGCATTGGTTGACGCCGTCGCTCCAGGATTGTGTCCAGATTGGCCTGTAAATTCCGCACGTAATATTGTATAATTTAGCGTTACACCTTTTTTTATTTTTAAGGATTGGGATTCAAAAGATTCGATTCAAAACGCATCAGAAGCCATGGGATTAGCCGACGACTGGCTAAATATTCCACAACTCATTAAGCCTGAAGAAATGGTCAACCCTAAAATTGACGAACAGTCCATGATGACTTACTTGTCGCAATACCCCAATGCCAAAATTAAACAAGGTGCTCCACTTAGACCAAGAACCAACCCCAACAGGTAATTTGATTATTTTTTATTGCACCAAAATCGTCAAAACAAAACTTCACTTCTTAGACCACAAAATTGCAAAATAAAAATTTATTAATTTATTTCTTTTTTGTATCAGTATTCCCCCACCTCGGTAAGTCAAAAATGTTTTAAATTTAAATCTACAATAACATTTAATTGGTTTTCCCCTATTTTGACTAACCAATAGTGTGTGTTACATGTGATAAATTGTTGTTGATATTTTTGTGAATTTCACTCTAAATTGTTTCACAAAATTGCGCTTCTTTGGCTTTTAAGTTTTAGATTGCCGTTATCACACTCATATTATGAAATATAGAGGCACTTGCTTTATTATTCACTGTTTTTTTAAATATCATAATCAGTCAGTCAAAACATTTTTTAAACCCTGGTCAAGCTAGCACCCCCACCTCTTCAAAATAGAAAAATTTTTATACTATAATTATGGACTAATTATGGACTAATTTTGGACAGCATTCGCGAATTTTGGACAACAACGGTTTCGCGATAAATGATAAATCTTTGGTGGGGGTGCTGAGTTGACGTCAAGCTAGCACCCCCACCTCGAAAAAATGACTTTTTTTTAAAATTAAGTATGCCATAATTATGGACTAATTATGGACTAATTTTGGACAGCATTCGCGAATTTCGGACAACAACGGTTTCGCGATAATAGATAAATCTTTGGTGGGGGTGCTGAGTTGACGTCAAGCTAGCACCCCCACCTCGAAAAAATGACTTTTTTTTTTAAATTACGTATGCCATAATTATGGACTAATTTTGGACAGCATTCGCGAATTTCGGACAACAACGGTTTCGCGATAATAGATAAATCTTTGGTGAGAGTGCTGAGTTGACGTCAAGCTAGCACCCCCACCTCGAAAAAATGACTTTTATT
Organism: Cantharis lateralis; assembly: GCA_963170105.1. Lineage (NCBI taxonomy): Eukaryota > Metazoa > Arthropoda > Insecta > Coleoptera > Cantharidae > Cantharis > Cantharis lateralis. The sequence goes on along the minus strand of OY720630.1, from coordinate 25,522,184 downwards.
TTTAAATTAAGTATGCCATAATTATGGACTAATTATGGATTAATTTTGGACAGCATTCGCGAATTAGTAAGGCTTTTATACGTTTTGTTATCAATTGATCCCCTGTCTTTCATTTCTACGAGAAATTTTTTTCCTTTTTTTCCATGGTCGGGTTATATGAGTGATGAGTGACTAATAGTGTGAGTAATAGATACTTTATAATTACTGGTAGTACGGGAGATATAATGGTTCTTGCTTCAAATCGGGGAATCCCGGCCATAGCCAATATTTATAATATTAATTTTATATTTAATATTATCTATGACTGGAATAAATGTATATTCTCAGAATTAAAAAGTTGACATGAAATTTTCATTAATCCCCCCAACCCATTGGTGAGATTTAGTGAGATTTTGCCGGACCCTCCCCCCAATTTGAGCTCACGTAATTAATGGACGCCCCCTAATTGTATTCAGAATAATAGTTTATTTTTTTTAATAAAAACATTATATTGTTAGTATTTGCAATGTTAAATAATTAAAATAATTTCGCCCTACGAAGTTTTTTCATTTTTCCATAATTCTGTGGCTAATTGACAAAAGAGAATAAGTCTCATTTTGTAAATATTCAGGTGAGGTAAAAGAAGTTCAGCTTATATTCTTGTAACATATATGTTACATATATATGCTATAGCATTTTAAATTTTTGTCGTGGTACGTCTGTGTTCAAAAGGAGGGGGGTATTTAAGCATTAAGTTTAAAATTTTATTTTATTTATATTATAATTTTAAAATTCGCGCTAGCTGGCGAACCCGCCGCTAACTGGCGAGGAGATAATGGCTTTTTGCCAAGATGGCCGAGGGGCATCAAATACAATTTTTAAGCCCCTGAATTTTGATTTGTATTTTGAACAATCAATAAAATAAAAAAAAAGTGAATTTAAGTGAACAGATGATTGTGTTTAATATTTGATATTTTAAATTAAAAATTGGAAACAAAAGAACTAGAAGCTGTAAGTGTTGATTAAAAGATAAGGTAAAGATAGACAAAACGTGAAATTTTAATCGATGATTTGGAATGAATTTAATGGTGCTCAAATTTTTACACAATATTTTAAATAAATCTAAAGGAACGACGGAGTTTAAATGATAAGAGGACAACTGCATATCGGCATAAAATTCTATTTAACGTTCGATTTTTAAAAGGTTAAAACTAGCCGGACAAAATTATAATGGGAGAATTGTTTTTCCGGTAAAAACACAAAAAATAATAAAATTTGAAATCAGTAAAATCACGTCAATACAAACAGTAACCTAAAGAACCTTCAATGTGCCCAAATATTTAAACTGCATATTACAAGAATTTTTAGTATTAAACTGAACTGCTTTGAGCTCACCTGAAAATTTACAAAATCAGACTTATTCCATTTTGTCAATTTGCCACAGATTGGTCCATAATCATAGCATACTTAATTTAAAAAAAAGCCATTTTTTCGAGGTGAGGGTGCTAGCTTGACGTCAATTCAGCACCCTCGTCAAAGATTTCTCTTTTATCGCGAAACCGTTGTTATAAAAATTTCGCGAATACTGGCCAAAATTATTGTATACTTTATTTTAAAAGAAGTCATTTTTTCGAGGTGGGGGTGCTAGCTTAACGTCAACTCAGCACCTCCACCAAAGATTTATCTATTATCGCGAAACCGTTGTTGTCCGAAATTCGCGAATGCTGTCCAAAATTAGTCCATAATTATGGCATACTTAATTTTTAAAAAAAGTCATTTTTTCGAGGTGGGGGTGCTAGCTTGACGTCAACTCAGCACCCCCACCAAAGATTTATCATTTATCGCGAAACCGTTGTTGTCCAAAATTCGCGAATGCTGTCCAAAATTAGTCCATAATTAGTCCATAATTATAGTATAAAAATTTTTCTATTTTGAAGAGGTGGGGGTGCTAGCTTGACCAGGGTATTTTTTAATTTATTTTCACGGAATATTTTAGAGTAAGAGTTTATGGTCCAGGAATAGAACCCGTAGGACCCGTGGTTGGCGCTCCTGCTAATTTTACTGTTGAAACTTTTTCGGCTGGTAAAGGCCAAGTAGATGTTTCCGTAGAGAATCCAAATGGTCAAAATGAGCCTGTAGATATTAAATTTAACAACGACAGAAACTTAACGTACTCTGTTGCGTATACTCCAAAACATGAAGGGGTTCACAAGGTTACAGTAAAATTTTGTGGTAGAGAGGTTTCAAAGAGTCCCTATGATGTTACTGTTGAAGGACATGCAGGAGATCCAACTAAAGTAACTGCATCCGGTCCCGGTTTACAACCTGATGGTGTTAGTATTAATAGATCTACTTATTTTGATATTTTAACTAAAGGTAATATAAAAAATAATTTTATTTCGCTATTTTTAATGAATATATACTAGATGCCGGTAGGGGAGTTCCCGAAGTTATAATATTAGACCCATCGGGTAACAAAAATACCGTTCCTGTAAAAGTTCGCCAAACTAACCCAGATTTGTGGAGATGCGAATATGTTTCTCCGACTGTCGGTTTACATTCCGTTAATATTTTCTTCGCTGGACAATCCATTCCAAACAGTCCTTACGGAGTACGAGTCTCACCAGGTATCTTTAAATTAAAAATTAAATATTTTTTAATTGTTTTATTTAATACAACAATGCAATTTTAGTTTCGGATGCTAAAAAGGTTAGAGCTAGTGGTAGAGGACTTCAATCACAAGGAGTTCGAGTTAAAGATAATGCAGATTTTAAAATTTATACTGAAGGAGCTGGCGAAGGAATCCCCGAAATCCAAATAATAGGGGCTGGAGGTTCAAAAGTTCCATGTAAATTAGAAAAGGTACTCGATTTGTTTTGGCTGTTCCAATTATGACAATAACGTTGTTGTAGATTGATGGAACAACTTATAGCGGTGTATATCATCCGACTAAGGAAGGAAGATATGTTATTATGATTACATTTGCCGGACAAGAAATATATAAATCTCCATTTGAAGTAAATGTGGGACCATACAAAGAAACCCAAATAAAAGCTTATGGTCCTGGATTAGTAGGAGGTGTTGTTGGATATCCAGCGTTGTTTACCGTTGAAACGCACGGAGAAACTGGAGCTTTGGGTAATAATTTTTGAGGTATTCAAAAACATGTTACTCATGATTTTAATTAGGTTTCAGTATACAAGGTCCATCGCAAGCAAAGATTGATTGTAACGACAATGGCGATGGATCAGCAGATATCAAATATTATCCAACTGCGCAAGGAGAATATTCCGTTCATATTTTATGTGACAATGAAGACATTCCAAATAGCCCGTATATTGCTCAAGTTTTACCCAATACTGATTATTATCCGGATAAAGTAGAAGTCTATGGACCCGGTATCGAACCAACTGGTGTCCAAAAAAATGTCCCCACTAAATTTTTCATTGATTCTAAATTGGCTGGATCAGCTCCAGTTGACGTCAAGGTAATATTTGTCCATGTTTCTGTACATTTTTAAACCAAATTAATTTATAAAGGTGATGGATTCTAATTGCAATAATGTAGATGTAAAATTAACTCAAAAGCCAGATGGTATTATTGAAGGTATTTATGCTCCCAACAGTGGAAACAAACATACAGTGCAAGTCAATTATGGAGGAGTTGCTACGAAAAATTCTCCATATAGAATTTTTGTTTCTGAACCTCTCGATGTATCTAAAGTTTATTGCTTTGGACCAGGAGTACAAAATGGCGTTAAAGTTAACACGCCGACTCATTTCAACATAGACACTAGGTAATTTATTAACTTAACTTAGTTTATGTCTTTTTAACTTCCATTATTGCTTTAGGGAAGCTGGTCAAGGTGAATTGAATGTTGTTTTAAGAAATGAAGAGACTAGGCAAGAAATTCCAGTACATTTAACAGATAATGAAGACAACACTTATACTGTCGATTACACTGCTCCACTTTCGGGACTTCACACGGTCACTTTAGAATATGGAAGTCTTAAAGTTCCAAGTACTCCAATAAAGTTCAAAGTTGAACCATTTGTGGACGTGTCCAAAATAAAAGTAGATGGATTAGAACCAAGTAAGTAACATTTTCAGTTTTTTAACTTAATTTAAATGAGAAAAAAAATTTAAACGCGTTTTGTGAATTACGATTAGCTGCACCTGTAAACAGTTTGCAACAATTTCGGGTTATAACTCAAGACGCTGGGAAAGCAGAATTTACTATTTCGATCACAAGTCCATCAGGCAGTAAAGTGAAAGCGCATGTTATTCCAACCCATGAAGGTTTCTTAGTTAATTTTACACCCACTCAATTGGGAGAGTATCTTTTGGGTATTTCCTTTGGTGGAGAACCAATTTCTCGTAAGCCATTTCGCTTAAAATGTCTTACGGGAAGTGATCCACATAAAGTAAAAGCGTCTGGTCCCGGATTACACAGGGGAATAGTTAATAAACCAGCCGAGTTTATGATTGATACTCGTGGTGCTGGACAAGGTGGACTTGGGGTTACTGTGGAAGGGCCTTGCGAAGCCGCCATTAACTGCAGAGATAATGGAGATGGTACTTGTTCCGTTGCGTATCTACCAATTGAAATTGGGGATTACGGAATTAATATTACCTTCAATGAAGATCATATACCGGGAAGTCCTTTCCAGGCGATAATATTACCGGACGTTGACATGAAAAAAATTAAAGTATCGGGAAATGGCATTCAGTTTCATGGTAAAACTGTGTGCGTTAATTTTTACAAGTGTGCATTTTCATTAACGTTTTTGTCAAGCATGCAAAGTTTTTTCGCTGTGTGCCTTAACATTTGTGTAATGTATAATGTTTTCCAGAGCAAGTTAGAAACGCTAACAGTAAATATTTTGGGCTGATTGTGCTTGCCTCAAAATTTGAATTTAACTTTAGCGCTGTGTTCCGACATTTTCAGTTTCTCTGAAATGCTGTAAAAAATGTCCACAGTTGATTATTTGTGTTTGCCCAAATGTTGTAAATCATCAAAATTTGTTGTCATAAAATTATTAACAGCATGAAAGTTGTGTGCAAAAATACATGAATATTTTTAAATAAAAATTCATTTTATTTATTGTTGTTAAACCTAAAGCATTTTCTCGTTCATTGTCTAAATATAATGGTAAATTATCTGAATAGCTGACGACACGGCGTCATGTTTTTTTCTTCTTATTGCCTTGTTCAGATTTTTTATCATTCTTTCTTGTCTGTGTTGTGCATTTAAAGTAATACATACAAGACTTCCTATTTACCTTGGGCTCATTTTGGGATTTACCTCGGTGGTTTGCCATTGCCTTCCGGGGATAAACCGTTAGAATGAAATTCTTTCTATGCCCAGACTAAAATCGTGGATTTCGGGTTAGCAGTCAACACATTTAACCGTCTTCAGATGTTTCAGTTTCTTAACTTATTTTACCTTTAAATTTTTATTTAAAAAGACTATTGTGCTCAATTACTGCAATTTTCAAATATATAAAATAATTTATATATGGCATTTTAGGCGTGTATGTGGATTCGCCAACCGATTTCTTAGTGGATACACGAGGAATTCCAAAAACAACTGATGATGGTAAAATAACCTGCACAATAACGAACCCATCGGGAGCTCAAACAGAAAAATTGGTAACTCCACTGCTGGATGGTACATACAAAGTAAGTTACACGCCATTCGAAGAAGGACGCCATACAATCGATATATTTTACGATAACGTACCCGTACCTGGTTCTCCATTTATTGTTAATGTACGACGAGGATGCGATGCCAAAAAGTGCAGAGCGTTCGGCCCAGGATTAGAACAAGGATTTGTCAATAAATCTAACGTTTTTACTGTTGAAACTAAAGGTTTATAAATAAAATAATTCTTGTTTCCTTTTTTAAAGTTCTCATTTTCAGGTGCCGGAACTGGTGGATTAGGTTTAGCTATCGAAGGACCTTCCGAAGCTAAAATGACGTGTAAAGATAATCGAGATGGATCTTGCTCGGTAGAATATATTCCAACCGAACCTGGCGAATATGATGTAACTATCAAATTTGCTGAGCAGCACATATCTGGATCACCATTTAAAGTAAATGTCAACTACGATGTAGATACAAACTTGGTGAAAGCATATGGCCCAGGATTGGAAGCTTTAAAATGCAGAGCAGGAGTTCCAACTAAATTCACGATTGATGCTAGTAAATCAGGAAGAGCTCCTTTGGCAGTCAATATTAAATCCGACCAAGAGCCTTTACCTAAGAAACCCGAAGTCGCTGATAACGGAGATGGAACTTACACAGTTACGTATGTGCCTCCAAATGAGGGCTCTAATCTTCAAACTCAAATTTTATACAATGGCAAAGATATACCTCAAAGGTACAACCAGCCAAAATTTCTGATTTCAATGATTGTCACTTTCAAATTTCAGTCCATTCCCAATAAAAGTACGACCGTATGCAGAGCCTGATAAAGTGAAACTTAGTGGACCAAGTATGTCAGAAAAAGGTGTTCCTGCTTCAATTCCAACCACCATTCAAATTGATACAAACGAGGCAGGCTATGGGGATCTAGAAGTCCGAATTCTTGTATGCATTGTATTTGACATTGCCTCAGATTATTTTATTGTGTGATTTTTATAGGGACCCGACGGAAATCCTCGACCAGTGAAAATTATCGATAATGGTGATGGAACTTTTGGTGCTACTTTTGTGCCTGATGATTGTGGACGATACAAAGTGCATGTCAAATATGCAGGAAAAGATATTCCCAAATCTCCAATTCCTGTTCAGGCATATGCGACTGGCAATGTATGTAATTATTTTAAATGTTCCTTAAATTTAAACTTATTAAATTTTTCAATTGCAGGCTGATAAATGTCAAATTACGGAAGGCATCCAGAAAAGTGTAGTAAACGGCGAAGAGTGCTGTATTACAGTCAATACTGAAAATGGTGGATGTGGCGCTGTTACGTGTAGAATTCGTTCAACTTCAGGAAGGTGAGAAAATATTTTGCAATTTAAATTTTGAATACTGATTTTTGGGTATTTTTGAACAGTGATTTGGATATCGACATAGTTGACAATGGAGACGGGACGTTCAGCATTTATTACAACGTGAAAGATGCGGGAGATTACACAGTTAGCATCAAGTTTGGTGGTCAACCAATATCTGGAGGATTCTACACATTTACTGTAAGTTGAATTCTATTGTTTATTTTGGTGGTGGTAAATTATACAATTAGCATTACAAAAAAAAATTAAAAATTACCAATAGTAATTTTTGTACTCGTAGTTCTCATTTATACAATGCAAAGTTCCTGTTTATAAAAAACGCGTTTTCTTATCCGTTATTCAGGGTGTTCTGCGATAAGGGAAAGCATCCTATAATGACATGGTCGGAAAAATGACATATTAACTTTTGGTAAGAAATTGCAAGAGAAATCTGCATTTGAAGTCACTTCCTTTCCGATAATGACTTTTGGCAGGTGTATTTAATAATTTTATTACAGTGGTTACTGGTTATATTTGCATTGCTTAAAAGTGTTGTTCAACGTTCGCTTAAAATCTTTTTTTATAAATCTAAAAAAGTGGCAAATTTAACGTCGGATTAATAGGTAAGTTTCAATAGTTATTGTAAAATTTTTACAAAAAGTTGCAGATTGCTATATAACATTTAAAATGACACACCAAAGTTGGTCAAACGACATACTATTATGTATATTATTAATAAATAACATTTTATTAGTTATCCCATATAAATTTAAAATCAAAGTTTATTGAAAGGAAATAGGATAATGTATTTCATTATAGGATGCTGCTTTCACCTATAATCTTGATGTTAAATTTATTTCATCTTGTATTGATGCTGGATTCGGCAAAGGGAAAGTAAATGTCTTTTCTGAAAGAACGCCGCGTCTAAAACCGGTACAAAATTATACTTGTTTTTTTTTTTTCAATTTAAAATAACTTTTATTTCAAAAACGGGTATATTTTTAAAAAATTTAAATTAATAAAAAATAATTAAAAACTTTGAGAACTACTGTAACTAAAAATCTAGATTTTATAAATCATAACCTCAATCTCATAAATAAAGTAATTTTTTGATGTAGTTTTTGAAAATCTCCGAAATAATATTTCATCTTTTGGCAGTTTTTCAGTCTGAATTTTCTCAATTTGGCTCAGTCAATTGATGCATTTTTAAGTCAAGTAGAGGACGCAATTTATAAACTTAAATTATTTTGCAATATAATTTTTTGCTTTTTTTGATTTATAGTATGTTCTATTTTACAAAATTTGTTATTCTATCTGTGGAATATTCTGGATAATGTTCAACGAAGACTTTTTTATAAATCATAAAATATGGAATTTTGCATATTAATGTAGGTAAATTATTATTAATTATATTAATCCAAAAATGATTGTTGGATTATTTGTAAATTTATTATTTAATCCCTTTTGTTCAAAATTAAAAATTTGGAAATTGAAAAGAATGTACGGTCCTAGAATTATAATAAATTATTGTGTAGAATAAAAGATGACATTTTGTTTAATTAAGTGTGTGTTACCATCAATACTCTAATTAGTAATTTCCTTAAGTATTTTGAAGTGATTATGTTTTTATGCTTTGGAACCATAATAACATTTTTTATAAATTTCTGTTAATTTTTTCTTTTCTTCTCTATTACTTTTTTTATAAACTATCGAATGAATTGACTGTTATTTTTTTTCATATTTTATATAATTTTAGTCATATATTTTTAAGCGTGTGTTTCTAATCGTGTGTATTTACATTGTTACCTTTAATATATTGATCGTTCTTGGTCATTAGTGGTATATTTTACTTACACATACACAACTATCCTTTTCCTATCATATTTTCTTCTTAAATTTTTAAATCCTTAAATCTTGCTATTCATAATATACATACATGCTAAAACGATTGTTATTCAAAAATGGTAAAATATTGTCAAGTTACAGTATATACCAATATAACATATAGATCAGATCATTTCATATTTATTAATAATTAAATTATCCACTCGACTTTCGTCTCGCGACATATTATCTACCTCGCGATTAAAAAGATTTTTTACACCCTTGCTATATAATCTATTATTTTACAATTTTCTTTATTCCTTTCGCTACCATTCCTGTTAAAGTAGTTTTTATAGTAACTCGAGTTACTAGGTTCTTTAATTTTAATTGTGAAATTATTTATTAAAACTGTAAAAAATATCCTAGTAGCAAAATAGCTTAGAACCGGAGAGAATATTTTTAGTGCGTAATGAACGGGATGTTTTAGAAGGGGTAGATTAAAATTATAGATATTTTTTATTATAACAAAACTGGAAAACAATTTGGCAGAACTTACGAAACAGATATCATTGTTTACATAAAAGATGAACATAAATCGTGGGGAATTTCCACTATTTCCTTATTAACTTAAAAAATGTTAAAATTTTGGCAAATGTAATTTCGTTCAACATTAAAAATAATAGGTGTATAAAATTAATACAAAAGTTTGTTTTTAGTACTATGCAGTGTATGGCGATCGACCAATATTATACAGAATCAATTTGTTGGGCTGCTATATCGTAAAGAGCATTCATTATTACTAAAGACCGGATTTTAAGCATTTTTGCTTATTGTCAATTTTAAAAGCAGCTCTTTGAAATTTGAGATCTGGACGAATTACATAAAAAGATGTATTTTAACGTAAAGTTTTTCATGCTTTTTTTGCTTTTTTTGCAATTTTTCGCTTATTTTCTACTTTTGTGCTTATTTTGAACTTATTTTCGAGTTTAAATTTAACTTTGACTTAAAATTAATTTTTTTGGCCTTCAGCAGCAATGTTTGGCTTTTTTGCTTTTACTCATATGCTTATTATTTTATATTAGTGCTTATTTAAGACTTATTTTATTCTTGATAACTACTTATAGGGTATGTTTATGTTTATTCTTCTAGCTGCGATGTTATGAGCTAGCTGTGAAGCGCTAAAAGCCGCGATACTAGCGAAGCAGAGAAAAGCAAAACGTTGAAACATTATGTGACTGCTTATGTTGAAGCAGGGCGCAAGCCAATATTAATTCATAGAACAGCGATTACAGCTAAGAAATTTCTCCGCTCTTATCACTTATCATAGCTCCAACATAAACGTACCCTTAAATATGATTTTTCTACCTGCTCTATTTTAACTGCATTAAATAGATTTTATTAAACTGATTTCAGTCAGCTTTTCCGTTTTGTTTATCTAGCATTGCCAGATACACCTTTTTTGCATTAAACTAAAAATAAGCGGTGAACGCAATGATTTGGATCAAAATCATATATTTTTTTTTAATGAACATTGAAAATCAAAAACTTTAAAAATAAACGAGCCCATATATACATCTCTCGCAATGTTATAAACATTTTAATTAAAATTTAAAAAAAAATTTTCTTGACTAAAAAATCAAGAACGAGTATTACAACGGTCTCAGAATCTTATTTTGAGAAAAATTGAAAGGGGTCACCTAAAAAAGTGTCCGATTAAATAATAGGTACAAAAGTGCTTGGTTTATTTCTTTCGAATAATTCCGTCTAAGCTGCCATGCTTTGCTTTTTTTGTTTTAATTATTAACTTTTTCATAACTTTTTTTGACATAATTCGAACTTATTTTTGCAAAATAGCGTGCTTTTTTAAGCACTTATTTTTCAAAAAGTCATGCTTATTTATCCGGTCTCTAATTATTACTAATAAGAAGACGTTAACTTATTGTTAATTGATTCTGTATAATATTGGTCGATTGCCATACACTTCGCATACTACAAAAAACAAACTTTTGTATTAATTTTATAAATCTATTATTATTATTGAACCAAATCGCATTCGCCAAAATTTTAACTTTTTTTAAATAAATATTAGTAGGATATTTAAAAAAATTAATCACATTTAACGGATATTTTGCTGTGGTTTAGTTGGCCGTGAAATATTTGTTTTGTCTTGGAGAGGGAGGGGGGGGGCATTTATTATCGAGAGTTAAAAAATCATGTTTGTAGATCTAATGATAGCAATGATACCGGTAATATATCATTTGATTTTACCATTGCCTATTCGAAACTGTAACTTTACATAAAAACATTTTTGAATAACAATGCCGCCATGGTGAAATCCCCCATATAAGCTTTTTGGAAACATTTAAAATTATATACGTCCACATACTACATGTACATAATATTATGTACAAATCAACTTATACGCTTCAATGAAAACAAAATGCACTCCTTACACACAAGCACCAGCTTGGGTGCTTTACCGCCCTATACAAAAATACACGGCTTGGTATCTTAAGTATGTTGTGTAAAATGAAAGTGAACCCATCATAGTGATTTTTATAAATATTAATTGATTAATTCATTGTTAATATAATATTTAAAATTCAAAAATTAACAAGTTAATTCAGCGATAAAAATTTCAATAGTTTTCATTGGCTTCCAGCAAGCAATCTGATATTATTGCTGAAATCTCATGGAAATAATTTGATTCATTTTGTTTAATTATCTTGTTAATTTATAAATTTAAATTTAACAATTTAATGGACACACAATTTAATGGACCTGATCCTAACTTAGTCAATAACAAATACCACAACAAAGGTTTGACGTGCTGCCAACCTTTGTGATGATAATCTTGAAACGACACAAAAACGTCAAAGTTAAAATGTTCGAGACGGAGCAATCTACTTTAACTAGCCAAAAGTAATTGAGCATAATCACGCTCCGATGGATATAATTCGTCAGTTTTGCGATTTGAAAGATTTCCTCGCTGAGCATCCATTAGAAAAGAAATTTAGCAGCAAAAAACGGAAATGTACTTGATTATCTTGAAAAGGCCAAATATGTGTTTTTCGGGATATCATCGCTTGAGCGAGATGTCAGTGTTTATCACGAAAATTCAGCAAATTCCCAAGAACTGGCTCAGATCGTCTGATGTATCAGAGATAGTCAAGGTTCCGCTTCATGCATAGAGCACTAATGCAGTTAGCAATCAAAAAATATGGACAGCTTCATCCCACTGCATGATCAAGATTACGAAGATGAACGGTAACCCTGTCTAGACTGCAACATTTCATCTGTAAAACTGTTTTAATTTTGGACGAAATTGGATGGATAACTTTGAGAATCAACTATTTTGAAACCAACTAAATTCCAAAAGTTCTTGTCAAAGTTGCCTCCTCAAAATAAATTTCGTTAAAAAATTTCACGTAGTTTGATAGTTTTAGAATGTACCCAAAAGTCAACGTCTGTTACAATCTATATTTTTATTTATCATAATATGAAATTATTTTTAATTTTTAAATATTTTTGGCTAAAGTAAGTTATTTTGAATTGAGCAAGAAGTTATTAATACTTTTAGCTATCTGTCCATTTCTTTGAGTACCAATTTTGTTTATTGGAAAGTTTATATTTTGAAAAAGTTACCTTTTTGTAACTTTGGAGTTTTTCTAACTTTTTTCTTTTTTTAATTTAGTTCTATTTTAACATAGATTGTAGTTTTCAGTTTTTTCTAAATTTTGCCAACCAGGACGGCTCCAGAACGAGAACCAGGACTCTCCTTTAGAGATTCCCAATCTCTAATTTTCATTTTTCGCTATATTCACTGAGTAAATCAATTGTTTTGTTTGAACATTGATACATTGTGTCCCAAAACTTTTTCCTCCTCATATATTATTTTTGAAATAATTTTTGGAAATTGAAATTTTCGTCTGACAAGGATTCGATGAACCCAGATATAAATGTAAATACTTACATACATAGTATACGCAATAAACCGCGAAAGCAAGAAATATTGTGATGCCAAATCCCCTAAAACTTGAAAATACATTAATTATTGCTTGCAAGAGTAATAAAACTGCAATAATAATTTACAGAAGTAAACAATTTATTTTAACTTTTACATGTGATTTAGATAATTTTAGTTTTAAAATAATTTATGGGAAATTATTTTAAAAAACGTTCAGTCGACTTGCATAATCTATATTTGAATTTCTTTGACGTAAACTTTGAGTACAACTTCATAGTGGTATTTATGTGTCATCAAACAAAATTGAGCGTTATTTTTTGGGATCAATGCACCACATTCATTTGCCAAAAGCATTAATTTTCAAGTTCATGTTTTTTTAATAAACTTGAATTAAAAAATACATTTTTAGTTTCTTATTTTTTGTCTTTTAATTAAGTTTTTCTAAATTTAGAAAATCATTTGAAACGTTAAGCGGGGTGGGGCTCCCACCTAGGCAATGATTTTCAAATCAAATAGGTTATTTAAAACATTTAGATTAAATTTAACTTAGTGGTAAAATATTTTACAAATTTATTCCGGAACAGCAAACGTTAGTCGAACACTTTCATAATTTTTTAAGTGTTTATTTTTATTTCAACTTTTTGTTAAAACCTAAGCGATAAATTATATCTTGTGGAAAGATATTATTATTTTAAGCTAAAAAATTATCGCATTTGTTTTAAATCTGTTCTTTTCAATTTGAAAGCAAATTAAAATTTTATTGTGCGATCTTTTTTGAAAAAAATTGTTATAAGACAATATAAATTTGTATCACTCCATTAATTTTGATATAAATTTGTGCATACGACAAAAGCTGGATTCAAGGCTAGGATATTCTATAATTATTTTGGCATTTAAGTGAACGTGATTTTAATCATAATACGAATCTAGCAGGGTAAATTTTTCATTATTTTGAAAATTATAAATGAAAATTCAAAAGTTGTTTTACGAGGAAACTCCCAATGTTAAAAATAGCGGGAAAAAAATAATTGACTGTGGTTAAATCCGTAACTTTCCGTTTGCTGCACATTTTAGGTAATTCCCCACTTATTTTTATTAAAAAAAAAGTTGACAATTGAGAGAATTTTTGAAAAAGTTATTTTTTTGTTTTCAATATTAATTACAATTTTAATTTTGTGTTACGAAAACAATCGAATCCCCACGAAGAAAACTATGTATTTTAAAGCACCCAATCGCCCGCAAGACGAACCCAGCAAAAAATTTTGAAAGAGAGACCACAACTTGAATATGTTATTGTCTTATAGTTAGTTTCAGTTTAGTGCCTGCTTTTGTTACTATCAGTTATATATACGTGCCCTAAAAAGGTACGTCATCTTTGAAATAGAAACTTTTAAATTATTAACTTGTTCTCTTTTTGGGTTTTTTCGTTAACCTTTTTAAGCTTTCTAACATTTTCCCGCACTTTATTTTAAAATAAATTTATTGCGTTAATAAATTAATAAATGATATTATCTACTTTACACCGAGAATCAAATTTATGTTGAGTGGAAATTTATGAGCTCTTACAAGAAAATAACTTCAAAATATTTCTTTTCTGTATTTTTACACAATTAATATCCAAAAATTATATGTAGTTGTGCCATCGCTGCGAATTAATGATCTCTGATGATGATCTAAATTGCGAAACTTTTGTGAAGACTTGGCGACTGCCGGTTAATTTTAATAAATTGTAACATAATTTGAGTGAAAGCATGAATTTTATTTTTTTTTAAATTGTGTGTTAAAATGTTACTACGGTCGATTTAAAAATAAATGTTAGCTACATCTGTTCTTAAATTTTTGTACAAAAATTCTTTAAGTTTTGCCAGAATTTCGATGGTAGCAAACAAACGATTTTCAAATTTAAAAATAATTTTCTCGATTTTATCACTGAATTTTAGGCATTCGTCATTGTCGTTCAGTTTACGAAATTGTTATGGCATAATACCAAAATGACAACTATTTAATTCTGCATACCAAATAACAAATTATTTTAAGTATCAATTTTTTTAAGCAACAGTCTAGTGATCATAATTATCTTGCGGGTGCACCGTATTTATGCAAGACCGACGTTCCACCTGTTAACTATCTATTACAACTCTGGATGCTTGGCGTTGGCGTCGTATAAAACTATTTTAGTGATAATTCTTCTAATAACTAATTTATAATTTTGAAATATTTATTTATAGTTTACTTTCATTTTTAAAATACACGGTTATACGTGAATATAATTAATTTAATTTTGCTTGGTATAAAATTAAAATTTAAAAATTCACAAGCCGAAAGCTCAATCAAACTCTCGCACAGTATCCAAGCTTTCGGCAATAGGTTATTGCCTTCCTCGGACGATTTAATTGAGTTAGTGGTGACCATATAATAGAAACAAGTGCATTTAATCTTGGCTTAATCTAGTTCGAATAGTTAACTAACCAACCACATTCTTTTAATTTATTTATTTTATTTTTTTTACTTGAAATAGTTTTGTTTCTTCAACTCTTTTGTATAATTTGAGGTATGTATCGTTTAAATATGCGACTGTTTTTTTTTTCTTAACGTTGACCAGTAGGTAGAGCATAAAGTGTGTTGGAATTAATATTAAAAATCGAATGTCAAGTTAACTTGAGCTAAATACATATGTGTACAATTTAATGGCGCAGTATAGCACTTTCGGGTATTCCCGGAAATCTTCTGATTTTATAAGTTAATTTGATATAAAAACTGTTTTATTAATTAAAAACATTTAAATATCGTTTTATTAGTGTACAAATGCTTTAATACAAAATGTGCTTAAAATTCGGGAAAATCCAAAATAAGGAGTCATGAGAATATTGAATAGTGACCGTTGGCTTCTTTAACCATATTTGAGTTTTCATTGAAAAATTTGCAATAAATTTGGAATATTTGTAACGCTTTTAACACACACTTAAAAAATAACAATTTTACATTTTTTCATTTGAAAAAATTTATTACTTTTTAAACACATGTTGTATTTTTATTTTATGAATGGTTTTAGAATGAGCGATAATTATACTCTGTAAATAAATATAAATCAACGTTTGAAAGTAACTAACAAGGAGTTTTGGCACTAACTTCACATTGATTAGCTGGCTTGTAATCGATAGATATTGAATGAAAACACTTGTTTCGATACAACATGTAATTTGTAGATCACTGACTTGAACATTTATTTATTTTTAAACCTAATAAATATTTTTTGATTAATTAATTAAATGTTATTAAGGACTAATTTTTAATTTAAAATGTTAGATTAATAAGTCAAAAATTGGCATCAAATTTAGAATAGTTAGTTTAAAGTAGTAGCACATAATTTTGATACTTGCTAGCAGTTACATATCTATTTATATTCGCATATACCCACCCAAAATAATTTATAGTAGAAATTAATAGACATTTTTGTCAACAATTTAAGTGTTTTATAAATCAACTTTCTTATGAAACTATCAAAAATAATGATTAAAAAATAACGTTTTTAGGCAAATTTATTGGCAATAAGCAATTATTTTTTGGTAGCCATTTTTGTTTTGGACAGCCTAAGCTACACCCTAACCTTTGCCTAAATATTTAATAAAACTTCTAACAAGCCGTTTAAATTAACCGACGATTTTCATTGGCTTGTCAACACTAACAGATATTTTCTATTGGTTAGTTAAATTTAACGGCTGGTTAAAACTTTTATGAAATCGGGCATAAATTACCTAAAAGCGTTAGGTTTTAATTGGCAGTATTTCGACATTTTCTACACAACTTTCATTTTACAGGCCGAGGAAGAGATCACCAAGACCGAAACTACCAGCGTTTCGAAAAGTCATCAGACAGAATCATCGAAAAAAACTGGCAGTTCCCAAACACAAAAGCAGCAGTCTTATCGAGGCGTATCTCTCGATAATATACCATTACCGACCACAGGAGGACACGTCACAGGTACAAATGTTTACTTTAATCCATAAATCACTCATCAGCTTACCAGACTCCAAAAGCTTCCGATCCAAAATACGTAAACGTTTTTCGTTAATAAATTTTGCATTAAATATAAATAAGTACAGCTGCAGGAGAGTTTTCACAACGCAGATCATTTTTTTCCCATCCAATTCAAATCACATTTTTCCCTCTTGGAAGTGGAATTTCACTTTTCCTACAAATAAAACATAATATAAAATGGGTATTATCTTAGTAGACTTCTCTAAAAAAAAATTAATTAAATTGATTGATTTTCAAAACAAAACAATAAAATAATTTTTGTTTTTTATATTAACCTGAATTATCTAAACCCACCGTTGGAATTCTCTGTTTGTTTTTTGTTTATATGTATGTATTGCTATGATACGAAATTTTGTAATAAGAGTTTTATGCCACGATGCAAATTTGTTGATCACTGGGTCGGTAAAATCGTGATGGGGGACAGATAAGGGTTTCGCGCCGTCTTTACAAATTTAAAATTTTCTTATTGGTTTTGTCTGATTTTGCATTAACGGATGTGACGTAAGAGGATAATATTGTAACTTTTAACACATAACAGGAAACACAAAATTGGGAATAATTGCAAAATATGACTGTAATATTTAATTGAAAGTGAGAAACATAAATTTTTGAAAAAGGTTGGTACCAGGAAAGATAAGGGAAAATGGACACTTCCGGGAGAACTAGCGAGATAGTTGGAACTCAGAGAAAATTTTCAATAAGTTTTTTTTGGAGAAAGATATGATATGATATTTGGATTGATTTAAATTTATTGCTTATTTAATACCATCAAGATTTATTGTTTGCATAGTGCACAGACGGTATCAAAAGTGAGTGGGTTTATTTGTAAATTTTGTTTTCTAATTGTTAATAATTGTTCAACACAAGATTGACATCATCCTTTCTAATGCGAATATTTGCTGTAGTTTGAAAGATTTAAATAATTATTCGCATTGGGAAGGATATCACACATGACACCAATCCAACAAATATCGAAATTGTCGATAAAGTCGCATTTGTTAAGGTAAAATCAGATAGACACTTGTTTGCGCGCCAGAGTGCGGAATATTTTATGTTTGCGCCTTAATTGAGAATTATAATAAAAGAGAAGTTTTTGTTTGTACCTACTATTATTGATTTGCCGACCCTGTGAAGTTTTTTTTAACATTTAGAGCTAACCCGTGGTGTCGGGCGATTTAATTCGCCACCATACCATAGCAGTATATTAGTTAGTACTTATTTTTAATTGGCCGTTAATACTGCGATATTAATTAAAACAAATTTCCGTTATCCGGTGTTGGTTTAAAAATTCATATCTCTCTTGTTCTTAAAAAGTTTTCAACACAATTTGGCGACATTCCAAACGTAAATATAAGCGATCTTTTCATGTTAATGATGTGCGTTTGTACAGGGTATACATTATTTTATGGCTAAAACTCATCAATTTTAGAAAATAGTATCAGTCGCACAGGTTGAACCCCTCAAAAAAATGTCATGTTTGCATAAACATGTATCGTAGCTAAAGGTTGTAATGGCGATGTAAATGGCGAAAATCCGTTGAAAATTACAGAAATGATAATAAAAATAAAAAATGTTTAACTGTCAATTACTTTTGGACCACCATTTTTTATTTTTTTGTTCCATTTGTTTTACGCCAATTGATAAAAAATGTAGTTCTCAATTTAAAAATGTACGAATGAAATCGAAATTTGAGCTTGTGTTAAATTAATGTCGGGTAACTTTTTAGTATTTGGGGATTCCCAAAAATACCCTATTTTAAATGTTCAAATAAATGTCAAGTTGAAATTTTCAAGTTTTTTTAAAATATAGGAATTGTGAAAGTCTATCAAAATAGCTCTCAAAAATTCATAAATGGCACATTTTTTTACATAATTTTGATTTTTGAAAAATCTGATGTGGCATTCGCGTGACTTTATCATACTTTTGCAAAAAAGCTTCCATAAACCGATTTTCTCCAAAATTCTAAATACGAAATTTCAGTTTGAAAATATAAAATAAAGCGCACGCAAAATTTGATCACTACTACACTCAGATATTTTTTGGAAATTCTCTCTCGAATGTATTAAGTTATTTGGGATGATCCATTTAAATTCAAAATTGCATTTTCCGTTTCAAAATCAGAACGAAAATAAGGAAGATTTCAAATATATAGATTGTTCAAATAAGGTAGATAAATAATAGTTTACTATTCAACAAGGGAGAAAGGTAATTTTACTCTCGAAATAAAAGTCAAATTTTTTTAAGTACTTTTTAAATACAATACAGCGGAATAAAACGAAAGTGGGTCTCCCGATGTGGGGTTACCCAGGGTTTCAAAAAAACATGTTAAATGTTTTAAAAAAATATTAAACAAAAAACATGTTTTCTAGCAACCCTGGGATTACCCCTTTTTTCCGATATTATGTTGCGGAAGAAATAAGGAAAAGCAAAATAGCCAAATACTTTCGGAAATACAAAAATTTTTAGCCCGAAAAATGAATTCTGAAGTAATTAAAATTTTAAAAATAAGAGAGTGAAACTCCGTAGAGTTTCAAATTCAGTCTGTGTTGAATCACCTATATTTTATAATTTTTACTATATTTTCCAAGAACATCAATCATCGATTTCGGATGTACAACAATTTTGATTGACGTCCAACTGTTAAATTGGCTTTGAAACTCATCTTCTGTCTATCAACTATTTTATACTTTTGCCAATTTTTTAAATGATCTCTTAAGCGTTTAAGAACGTTAATGGGAAAAATGTGTTTTACACTTATTTTATTAGGAATCTGTTCATGTGAAATTAATTTTTTATAAATTCCGTTCCCGCCAAAATGAATTACGGCAAAATTTTTAGTTTTTAAAATTATAACCGTGAGTGGCTCAACGTTTATCAAAATATATCTGGATATTTTTAGATAAATATTACTTAGTTTACATATTTCTAACCAGCAGCTGCTTACTAAGCTTTTTGACGTTGATATTTCTACCCCAAAAAATATAGTGGGAACGTTAGTTTTGCCGGGTTTTCCTTGAGTGTCGGTTCTAAGTTGACTTTTTATTAAAAAAAAAAGTTTCGATAATTACAACGTTATTTTGTTCTCTTTGGTAATTATCGTATTTTTGTTTTGTCTTTTTTTGAAAATGTTCTCTTGGTTAAGAACTAAAGAACCCAAACAAGCGACATGGTCGGAAGAGACCAAACTTTTTTTAGACTTTTTTAAGTGCATTACTTATTCCATTATTGATCACGAAGAAAACGCTGTAATTTATTTAAACGTTCCCTCTGTACCTATTGGAGGAAAAGGATTTGGGGTTGATTTTACACCAATCACATTTTTATCTAGTTTTTACATAAACAGTCACAAAGGTATTACTCTAACTTATTATTTTAATAAATAATTAAAAATCATTAAGGGCAGATAAATCAACGAGAAATGACAATCTTTCAACAATCGGTTGATTTTATTAGCTTAAATTAGATAAACATATCTTTATATTCATAATTCTTTCAACAATTTATAATTTTTTAAAAACAAAAAATAGCACAGTGATTTAGTAGGCTGGAGTGTGCCATGATTCACATAAAATTGAGTTATGGGATAGGATGACGTTCATTGCCCTGTTTTGCACAATTTTTGCGCAAAAGTTTTTCAAAAATAATTTTTATTTTTATTTGGATCCATTGGGGGTACCATTGTACTGTCTCCACGTGCCCGAATAATACGGGCTAACACTTAAAGCTAAAGAATAATTTATTGAGACCCAAAATCAGAACCAGAACAAACTTAATTTTATAATATTAATTTATTTTTGCAGCCGATATCAAAATGCCAAGCGGAAATATTGATAAGCCTGTAATTGAAGATAACCGAGATGGTACTGTTAGTATTAAATATGACCCAAAGGAAGAAGGTCTTCATGAATTAGCAGTTAAATATAATGGAGAACACGTTCAAGGCTCTCCATTTAAATTCCATGTGGATTCAATCAGTTCCGGTTATGTTACTGCTTATGGACCTGGTCTCACTCATGGAGTAAGTGGCGAACCTGGAAATTTTACAATTTCAACAAAAGGTGCTGGAGCTGGTGGATTATCTATGGCCGTTGAAGGTCCCAGTAAAGCTGAAATTAGTTGTCATGACAATAAAGATGGTACGGTTTCCGTTTCTTACTTACCAACTGCTCCGGGCGAATACAAAATTTCTGTGAGATTTGGCGATAAACATATTAAAGGATCGCCATTTAATGCAAAAATTACTGGGGAAGGTCGCAAACGTAATCAAATATCTGTCGGATCGTGTAGCGAAGTTTCTCTGCCCGGAAAAATTTCGGACAACGATATTCGTTCTCTTAACGCTTCGATCCAAGCTCCCAGTGGTTTAGAAGAACCATGTTTCTTGAAAAGGTTACCAACCGGCAATATTGGAATATCATTCACACCTAGAGAAATTGGTGAACATGTGGTTTCCGTTAAAAAATTGGGCAAACACATTACCAATTCTCCTTTCAAAATAAACGTTTCCTATACCGAAGTTGGTGATGCCAAAAAGGTGAAAGTGTCTGGAACTGCGTTAAAAGATGGCAAAACGCAAATGGAAAATACTTTCACAGTTGATACGAGAAATGCAGGTAAGTTTCATTTATTTGGCCGTGGCACAACCTAACGACAGTTTTTTCAAGGATTTGGTGGTCTTTCCTTATCTATCGAAGGTCCTAGCAAAGCAGAAATTCAATGTAACGACCAAGAAGATGGTACCTTAAATATTTCGTACAAACCCACCGAACCTGGTTATTACATCGTAAATCTAAAATTTGCTGATCATCACGTCGAAGGTTCCCCGTTTACGGTTAAAGTGGCAGGTGAAGGTTCTAACAGACAACGCGAAAAAATTCAACGACAACGTGAAGCTGTTCCAATAACTGAAGTTGGAAGTCAATGCAAATTGACGTTCAAAATGCCTGGTAATACACAACGGCATATTTCTCAATAGAAAATGTGACATTTTGATTTTAGGAATCACTTCATTTGATCTATCTGCAAGTGTCACATCGCCTGGTGGAGTAACAGATGACGCTGAAATTAATGAAGTACATGATGGACTTTACGCCGTTCATTTTGTTCCAAAGGAGTTGGGCATTCATACTGTGTCCGTTAAATACAAGGATATTCATATTCCTGGTAAGGGAAGTGTAATTTGTATTGAAATTTTACCGCAATCATTTTTTCTTCCATTTAGGATCGCCATTCCAATTTACCGTGGGTCCTCTACGCGATCATGGTGCTCATTTAGTTAAAGCTGGAGGTGCTGGTTTAGAAAGAGGTGAACAAGGAGAGAAGAACGAATTTAACGTATGGACAAGAGAAGCTGGTAGTGGACAATTGGCAATTTCAGTTGAAGGGCCAAGTAAAGCAGAAATTCAATTTACTGACCGTAAAGATGGATCTTGCGATGTCGCCTACAAAGTTTCAGAGCCAGGTAAATAATTACTTATTTGGTAAAAAGAATCTATATAAATGTGTTTTGTTTGGCAAAATTCCAAATCAAAATTTTGTTTAAATGTTTTTCTATCAAGTTAAGCTACCACAAAAAAATAATTTCAAGGTAATTTTCACAGCTAAATATAGAAAACTAAATCGTTTAAAAATTCGTTTACGTTTAAAATTGCTTTTGCTAAATTTTTTTATTACAAGATAGTTAGTGAGTGAACTACGGCGGGTCCCTCACTTTCTGAAATCGCAATTTTATTACTCGGATGATGTACAACTGAACACAAATCTTATTTTATTGTTCCAATATTTCATCGGCATCCTTATATTTAAACTTCAATTTAAAACAAATCATACTAGTGGAAATAGCTGCAACAGTTGTTCTACTGCCAAATAGCCGCTAAATAGTTGTTTTAAATTTAGAGAGAGTTAGTTTTGTTACTACATATTAAATTTTTTATTTGGCAGGCTTTGTTAATGGCGCCAATTAGTAAAATAAAGTTTATTGCTAATAAAATCCACTACGCTCCTACGTGTCGTCGTTTTTTGGAATAATAAATTGAGGATTAAGCTATATGATTTTTTTTAAAGGTGAATATCGTATTGGACTTAAATTCAACGACGAGCATGTGCCAGATTCTCCTTTCAAAGTTTACATATCTCCTGCTGTTGGGGATGCTCATTTATTGGAAGTTGTACAATTTCCGGAAGGCTGTGTACAAGCTGACACCCCTTCACATTTCATTGTCAAAACGAACGGAGCAGGCAAAGGAGATGTTGATGGAAAGGTAGGAAGTGTCCGATTATAGAGTAACATAATAAACTGGCGAATTTTAGATTATTGGCCCATCGGGTCACGAAGACGATTGTTTCATTCAACGCATCGACATGGAAGAATATTCCGTAAGGTTTATGCCTAGAGAAAATGGCGTTCATAAAATCCATTGCAAATACAATGGCGTGCATATACCCGGTTCGCCGTTCCAAATCAAGGTAGGTAAGGATACTGCAGATCCCGCAGCGGTTCACGCATCAGGAAATGGTATAAAAGATGTAAAAACTGGTGTGAAAACTGATTTTATTATTGACACCCTAAATGCTGGTGCTGGTACTTTGGCCGTTACTATTGATGGTCCCAGCAAGGTATCTATGGATTGCACCGAAGTGGAAGAAGGGTATAAAGTACGTTACACGCCATTGGCTCCTGGCGATTATTACATTAGCATAAAGTACAACAACAATCATATTGTTGGATCACCTTTCAAAGTTCACAGCAAAGGTAATTTGGATTAAATTTATCTGTTGGAAATTATTAACTTTTTGCGATTAGGGGAATCTACCGTCGTCGATATTGGTGCACAAGAAACGTCATCTGTCATTGTCGAAACTGTGGCGAAAGTTAGCAAAGAAAATAATGTTCGCGGTCCAGTTCTTCCCCAATTTAAAAGCGATTCTTCTAAAGTGTCATCTAAAGGAATGGGATTGAAGAGAGCATACATTGGAAAGCAAAATCAATTTACCGTGGCTGCCAACAATGCTGGTATGTCTACAAACTTGTGTGGCAAAACTTGGCATCCATATATGTATGTTTTTTTTAATTTGTAGGAACAAATATTTTGTTTGTCGGAGTCCACGGCCCTAAAGGACCTTGCGAAGAAGTGTTTATCAAACATCAAGGTCACAATCAATACCAAGTTAACTACGTTGTTAGAGAAAGGGGAGATTATCTCATTATTATTAAATGGGGTGATGATCATATTCCAGGATCTCCTTTCAAAGTGGACGTTTAATTCGTTTATATTTAGTTCTTATTTGTATGCTCTACATTTCATTTTATTGTTATACTTCTCATTAGCCATACAATTAAAGTTAATATTTTCTAAAGTATTTATAAAAATTTTCAGGTTTATTTTTGTTAATTTCATTGTTTCTCTTATTTAGGATTGTAAATATGTATGTATTAAGTGGATTAATAAAATAAAATTGAATCTATATCTGTGTAAATTGCTGAAAATTTTTATGAATTTTTAATGCTTTATTGTTAATAATAATGAAATTCACTTGATTTTCTGCTAGAACTTTGATTGATTTACCTAGGTAACTAAATTAATAAAACGAAACGCTCAATTTTATATTTTGTAAAAGAATTGCTTCCTTTTCCACTCTTCCATTACGTTTTCTTCTATCGCCATCGGTTTGTTCGCAAGTCCTAATCCATAAATCTTGTTACCACATTCCGTTATCTTATAGTTTTAAATATTCATAGACATCTTTTTGTAATAATTTAGATTTAATTTTGAAATTACTGGGTGTTACAAGATAATAATGTGACCGGCAATACTGTCAGTGAATTGGATTGTAATATATGTATTTATTTGGAATTGATTGAAAAAATCCAATAATTTTTTGGAATTCTCTAATAACAGTAGAAAATGTAACGCCAAGTGTTTTGTATGCCCTAGTTTTTTCATCATTTGTGCCTTATTGGCACTCATTGTTATGCTGATATCGAATTTTTATCGGTGCTATTTAATCATACAAATTTTATAATAAACTTGTTGAATATTTTGCTACCTCAATTTTTTTCATCAACCATGTTCTCATTGTACTCGTTCTAACAAGTTTCTACTATATCTGATTAGCTGCCCAGTTTTCTTCTGATCGGCGCTGTTCTTTTTATGGATGTAGGAAAAATTTGAAATTGGAAAAACGGCGGGAGTGAAGTTTGAAAAATTATCAGAAAAGTGCAATGTGAACTAAAAGTGAATGGACTTGGTATATTTTGGTTCAACACGTAAGCAAGCATTTAATTATATTATAGGGTATTTTGTTTTTGTTGCGATCCATCGAGGTGGATAATAAAATATTAGTAAAATAGATAGGATTAATTCGTAACATGTGAAATTATATAATAAAATATCTAAATGATGTACATGTTATATTAAACTGCAAAAATTGAAAAATTCAATTTTATTCCATTTTTGCAGTTTAATTGAAAAATTCAATTTTATTCCATTTTTGCAGTTTAATATAACATGTACACACGGACGTATAGCTATAACTTTTATATGGGGGGGGTTCAACATCGTACTTTACATAGAGTCAGATTAAGGGTAATGTGAGGCCTGGGGCTAACTTCTTTGGAGGCCCCTTGACTTGCATGGCCTGGTAAAATGCGCCGTAGGCGAAAATTTTTGATATTTCAAGGTCAACCGCGCTTAGATCAAAAGTAAAATTTTTAAAAAAATAATTATTATACATACATAGTACTTTATTATACTTTTTTTTGGTTAGAGGTAGTATTCTACGGCTGTCCCCCTTCAAAGTAGGAAAGAAAACCTATAAATATTCTGAAAGAGCACAATTTTAGCTTTCTTATGAGGTGAGGATGAATAAAATCGGCCCAACGGTTATTTCACAATTTAATTTTGAAAATCGACTTTTTGATGTAAATTTTACAAGTTTACCTTCATGTTAGCTTGGAAAAGTCATTCTGTTGCCGGCACGTGTGCCCTGCCTGAATTGTGGCAATGCTAATTTAGGTGGGGATACCCTCACAGATCAACGTGGGAAACCGCGTCAGCGTATTTTACTTGTTTTTTTAACCTTATTGCCAAAACTGCAGACACCAGATGAAGAAGATTAAGGTGCCTACGGCACCAAATGCTTTGCATTGTCACTCCGCTACGCTACGCTACGCTTAGGTGGGGATAGAGCGTGTTCAGTCAAGTTCATGCCGTTCCAGTGATAACATCGTCGTAGTTACTGCATTTTCGAGTGCATTTGCGAAACGGCGTTTGTAACAATTCACACAGGGGTTGAGAAAACCGCCCGGAGCCGCCCGAAGGGCGAGCGGAGGGTAGGTTTTCCCTGCCCCTGACATTGGCTAATCTAGGATCCCAGCCTTCCAATTTCGTCATTTATTCGATGCCCGTGCCCTACGGGGGATGTTTTTAATTATTTTAGTGCTTGTCAAAACGGCTCGGAGCGCTCGAAGCGAGGCGGAGCCGAGCGAGAGTTGGCGTAGAGTCGGTTTTGACATGCACAAACACGGCAATCTCGGATCCATCATTTTTGTTAATTTTGGAAAAACTACTGGACCATCCGCAAATTTTATTATTTATATCTACTATATAGACCATTACCTACCACCCAGTGCAAAAATTTCGTCGAAATCTGTGACCGTAGTCTGCTGCCGGCCCCCGCTCCAAAAATTTGGAGGCCCGGGGCTGCAGCCCTCTTAGCCCCCCCTTAATTTGGCTCTGACTTTACAACGATAAACCAGCTTTTGCCAGTGACTTTGTTAACGCCATAAAAAGTCAGAGCTGTAAACCCCAAATAAAATCAATCAAATGGATATTAAAAATTGCACGAACATGTTGGAATCCGTGTCATAGAAAATGGGTATTTGGCTAAAATTTGCGTAGTTGCTTAGGCTAAGGGGGGGGTTTGAACCCCCCAAACCCCCCCTCATATATTGGTAAAATAGTTTCAATTACAGTAGTTGGCCAATAGCTACGTTTCGCGCTATTATAGTTGTTAGGAACATAATTATAGTCCTATAGGAACGGAAAAGGAGAGCACTCCTTTTTGACATTAATAATATCTTCTTCTTCTGCTTTTCAGGGATTATATAATAATATCTATAGATATTAATGTTTTGAAATTAAATTAACCACCATAAAACTAGCAATTTTAGACAAACACATCCTATTTTTTGTTTTTTCCTGTTTGCCCAAATAAACAAAATACAAATTATCAAAGAGTAAAAATTCTTAACTGGCCAATTACTGTACCTTTTATCTTTTCCGAATAATTTTTTCAATGAATATTCGAATATCAAAATATAGTGCTACGACCTCTACTGTGTGATCTTTATTACACACTTTGCTCCTGGTCGTGGGTACTTGAATGTTGGGCGCCAAATTATTTAAGAAAATAATTAAATGTTTTCGTTCAACTCAAATAAAAGAATTTATATGGATGAACGTATTTAATCAACAAGAAAAAAAAACGGAATAAAAATAATTATAAAACTTTGACAAATTAACAAAATTAACGTGTTGGAGTTGGTGTAGGGTGTAGCGCGTGTACTTAAAACTAGCTCTAAACTACACAACATGAAACAACAACACAAATAGAAAAATTAAACATAAAATAAATTTGAGTCCGAGTTTTAAATTAAAATTTGTTGTACGACCTTGTTTTTTTCAAATATTTTGCGGCACAATCTTCAATGTATCCAATCAATCTTAAACAGCCACTATCCGCTTGGCTCACCACTTGGAAAACTTATTCGAAATTTATTTGTTCGCAATCGAAATTAATATCAACTTGTTCGTACCGGGTAATTCTCAGACTGACCTTCTGGCCGTTATTATTTTCCTCCATTGCCATCGATATGGACCGTCGAGCTATCCTTAATTATTAAAATTTTATTAATTTGAAAATTTATTTGTGAATCTCTCAGCTTTGATCAAGTTAAAATTTTGATACCGATTCCATTGAGGTTTGGTTTCTCCTCATGGCGGCTTGATGGTAGAATTTTCGGTGGTAAAAATATGCTTCCAGGACACTTGCCTGTTCTGCAGTCACTCCAACAAAATAATACTGAAGGATGTGTTTTTGGCCACAACTTCCTTCAAAAATCTTCCCCAATCTTGGTGGATCTTCCACAACTTGTCTTCTTGGTGCCTGAATTTTCATTTCGAAATCGTGTTCGAATTTACAAATATTAAATAAAAAGTTTACTTCGTACGATATTTAAAACTCAGAAAAAATCGTTAAAAACTTAAAATTAGAAACATGATAACTTAACTTATTTACATGGATATTAACATATGGGGTTAACGCCGGTAAAGTGTCTTTTGACCTCCAGGACCCTCTGCACCATTTGCAGGATCGTGGAGTTCCTTCTCACCAAGAAACCTTCCTCCTTGACCCCGGGCATCATCGCAATAGATTGCTCAATGTTTTAAATTTAATAATATATTTATGACGTTGATAAAGGATAGGATTATCCGAAACCGATCCTAAAATAAAATTGAGGAAAGTGTATAATTAATTATTATTATCATCTTCGTTTTCATTCTCGGATTTTAACTTAGCATTAAATTTTATGTTACAAAATCTCATAAAATTTAATATCGAAATTTTAAAGAAATGTGTGTTGCCTAATGTAGAAGTTTACAAAATAATTTTAGAAAACATATTTTCACAAATTTATTTCAATTTTAATGCGATTTTGATAAAATTAATAAAGGAAGGCTGAATATAGGAACTATTTAATTTTAACATTATACATTCTGACATAAAATTAAATGTTATCTGTCAGCAACACGTAAATTTCAGCAGTGAAAAACGGCTAACTTCGTGACAATTTCATTGGCTAATATTCAAGGTCATCATTTTAGTACAAATTATTCTCTGCATGCTTAAATGAAATGGACTATAGGCCAAAATCTACCTTGCATTTCATCAGTTTCAATTGTACTCTCGTTCAAATCCATAAATGCACTGACACTTTCGATTTTTCACGAGCTGCTATAAGAAAATTTACGTTCAAACTACATTGCAAGGCTATTGACATGAACAAGAAATTTAATTTTAACAGAGACAGATGGGTACTACATGCAATGTGTGATTAAAATAATCAAAACGTTTAGTGTTATGCTGGTTGTCTAATTAGAATTTGCACAAAATAATTTTTGAAAACGTAACTTCACAAATTTATTTCAATTTTAATGCCATTTTGATAAAATAAATACAGAAATACTGCATAAGAACTTTTTAATTTTAACGCTATACATCCTGACAATAAAATAACAAGAATCCCTCATAAAATGTGAATTTAACAGAACTTTATTTTAGCATTCGAGTAAAAATATAAGTTAGAAAAATTGTTATTTAAAAAACCTAGAAGACATTAAAATCAACTTCACAACTTCCTCATAAACCTAAATTTAAATATAGTGTGAACCTGGCAACCTAATGTCATTGTTCAATATTTTGCGGTCATCAGTTAAGTACAAATTTTTACATGATTCTTAAATAAGATGGACTATAGTAGAATTCAGAGTAAATAGAAATTTATCTATAGAATCTCCATCAGAGTCTACCTTTTCTCGTTTGTAGTTCAGAAAAGATTCAATGAATTTCAATTATTTTTCTATTTCTGCAGAAATAGAAAAGTGATTTCTGATTCAAATTGGAGTAACCGGGCACATTTTTAAAGTTATTTTTTTATTAAATTCTCCAAGATTCTAACATCAAAATTTGGAACCAGTCCGCCCCTGCGAATAAAAAGATCCTTTAGAAACTTCATTATCTTTATGTTGTACAATAAAAACCATTTTATGCAATATTATTTATTTAATAAACAATACAATTAAAGTTCTGTATTGAACTAATAAAATAACATCAAAATAGAAAATAAATTAGTCAATATAAATCTATAACGATTTATCTTTTTAGGTGCCCACTAAATACTAAACTACAATACTAATATTATAAATTCTAGCACTCGTATTGAATTCAGTTTAGTGTAATTTGTTTAATATAATTTAATTTAAAGCTTGCAGCAGATAAATTTTCAAAAAATTTTCAATCTGTAACGATTTATATACATATATATATAAATACTCTTGTTATCTCGTGATCAATACTGCAATTTCCAAAAATTAATATATAATTTTAGAGTTGAGCAAATATCATCATATTATTAATTATTATTTTTCTTACAAAATATTGCAAATTACAATTTAACATTACAATAATAGATTTCTTTGCACTATTTCATGTTTTACAGCGTGACCCAACTCAATAAAAACTGTAACAGTAACATTTTGTACTAAATGTAAAAACTAAATTTGTAAAAATATTGCACCAAATTTTGCAATTAAAAAAAAAATGTGTTTAAAATTGGTACAATTTTTACATGAATAAATCATCCACTCCATTTTTTTTTTAGTATTTATCGAGGGATAAATCACAAGGTAAAAAATTTCAACATATTTTCCCTATACATCTCATTCGTAACTCCCAAACATTTTCTTACATCTCCTGCCTCGTTTATGCCACATCTCCATTCGTGACTAACACCTCGATATACATAAAAGTTTTTGAATCAGGTAACTGTAATTAGAATACTTGAACAAAATTTAGAATATTGAAATTTCATAAAACAACAATTTTAAAATCTAAAATAAAAACTATATACAATTAAAACCTTAAACACATTCACAGTTAAATAAAAAAAATTGCAACAATCATTTTTTTAAATTGAGCACTAAAACCATTTTAACCACCCATCATTCAAGTGTAAATTAAAAAATTAATTTTCGTAGATTAACCATATAAAGCGCTCACTCTACAAAATAATTACAAAAATTAAATTATATTAACCAAATCGAACAATTATTTTTAAAAATTGATAAAATTCATGTGTACATGATTGATCAACAATTGAAGAGTACACGGGAATAACGATCAGAGTCCATTTTAAAAAAAAAAAAAACTGTTGCAGCCATCATTTAGCTTGGAACCAAAGCTATCATTTAGTAGAAAAAAAATTAAAAAAAGTTTTAACAGTCCAACGTAAAAGCGTTTTTAAAATACTTATGTTGGTAAGGATGTGTGTGTTTGTAAATCTTAAAACTCAATTTACGCAAAACTTGACTTTTGTGACTCTGATCGTTATTCCCGTGTACTCTTCAATTATTATACAGAAGGAAAAAAACCACACTGTTTGATTCAAAATTAACACCCCAGTTATTTTTGTTACAATAAATAAGAACCAATGTTATTTTCAGTTATTTTTCCACCTGTATACATATACGGGGTGATCTTGAAAGTAACTCTACATGAGGTACATTGTATAGCACTAAACAATGCTCTTATGAAATTATTTTCAACCTTATTAAAAAAATTTAATTTCAAAAATTTTCAGGAAGACGTTCAGTGAAGCCAATAATTAAAGTTTGTATAAAAAAATAATCATTTAAACTCTGGGTGTCAGATTTTCAAAACAGCACATTAGTATTTACATTAGAAAACAACTAAAAAGCCTTTAATTTTTTTTTAAATTTAAGCATTACATGCTCAGATGATCTACATTCTTAACAATTTTTTAAATATTTTTCTTCCTCTTACTTGCAGACTTCGTTCTGTTATTGCTTTGCTAACATATTGTGATAACAAAAATCCCAATGGCATATGGCCAAAAATGCTTTATTTGCATGGTATGAGAGTAACAGTTCTCTCAACTCTATGACCATGAAATAATCAAAGAAAAAAGAACTTTTAACAGTCTATAAATGGAAAATAAAACTTTTCCAGACACAAATTTTTTTCCTCTGTTCCGTCGAAATCCTGACAACCCTATAAACTTTTAAAGAAGTTTTCATAAACCACCCTATATATTTGAGTTTTATCAAATTGAAGAGAACGTACTTACTAATTACGTAAAAAATTAATTTATAACTATCTAGTGGTTATTACTGGATGCTTAGTCTTCATTAAATAGTTATTGCTTTTTTAGAAAGCAGTAGAACTGTATTTATTTATATTAAAGAAATACTTAAATACTTACATCTACAATAACACTATTTCAGTCGTTGTCATCATGAGAAAAAAAATTATATTTTACTTAAATATTTTATAGTTTGAAAAAATTTGCATTATATTAATTAATTATTCTATTTCTACATAAATATTGAAAGTAAAATTGAGATCAATGTTTGTATTTTGTATAATTGATCAAAAAATTCCACTAGTAAAAATTAATCAATTAAATTTAATAAAACATAAATACAATCCTACTGTCTTATTGTTATAATATGTACAAACGTCACAGTTAAATTTTAAGCTTCAATAATCAAAATTACTGCAGTGCTATGTCACAGTAAAATTTAAAAAATGTTATCACACATTAAAAGTACTTAAAATAAGGCCATTGTACTATATAAGGGGCATTCCATGCCAATCAACCTTTGAAATATTTCGACGAATGATTTGGCATAGAATGCCCCATAAATAAAAAAGTTAATATTGCCGATAATTAATTGGTCCACCGTTTTTCAATTCAACCAAAGCAATAGCAGTTTGAATATCTGCCCTCGATACTTCTTTAGAAGCACCGCGATCTTGTATGCGCATTAAAACGGTTGGACGCCTTTGATTTTCATATTCAACAATATTAACTTCATCCCAATTGATAGGACGTGCTAGTTCTTGAGACGAATCCCACCTTTGTTGATCTTGCACTGCCTCTCTTAACCAACGCTTTTTTGGTAATTCAACGTGTTCTGAAATTGATGTACAACGTTTCTGACGATTTATTAAACTACTAGTAGAATCAACTTTAGAATTTTCGTTATATAATTGACGTGAACCGGTCGCCAAATTATTACTATACCCCTCAAAATAGTTTACATTTTCGTCACCTAAAAAACTAGGTGACGATGTCTTACTACTACCGTGAGAACTTTCTGAATCCATCGCAGGTAACTTTCGTGAAAAATCTTTTGCAAAAATATTTATATTTTCGGTATCTTCGTTACTTTCAAGTGATCTTAAAAACTTC
This sequence comes from Cantharis lateralis, assembly GCA_963170105.1. Lineage (NCBI taxonomy): Eukaryota > Metazoa > Arthropoda > Insecta > Coleoptera > Cantharidae > Cantharis > Cantharis lateralis. The sequence continues at coordinate 25,489,325 of OY720630.1, read as the reverse complement.
ATTGATTTTCTAGGTGTCGAAGGAACATCGTTTGTAGGGGATGAACTAAAGAAAAAAAATTCAATTAAGAGTATTTCTTACAAATTATTGTTATAGTTTACCCACAAAAGCTTATTATTTTAATAGTGTCCAGCTATAGCAAACTCACAATGAGTTATAATGACTTCCGCTTATAGTGAATTAATTTAAACATCCCGTGAAAATAACCTATCTATAACAAAGGTAAATATTTACCGAATATAACATACTTCTGTTATTATGGGCCAAATCAGTCAGCCTACAGAGGCTTGGAGTTTGTTATAGCTGGACACCGCTGTACACTCCTCAGTTTGCCAACTGTCGCTGTTTATATTTTGCTCCTTGCCCATGTTCGGTATACCAATATGCATTTTTGTTTTTAACCTTTCCATTTTTTTTAAATAAATATAATAGACCTTTATAGTCTTATAGTATTATATATAATAGACCTAAAATAGATCTTTTCATTTTAGGCTTTTATACAAAGTATAGTAAGGAAGCCTTATGTTCTGCTCCCGTGTCCGTCCGCGTGTTTCAAATTTAAGAACTGTTACCAACATAAAAATAGAATAGAATTTGAGAAAAAAAAGAGAATTGAGAAAAAGGTCAAGCAAACTTTCAGCTACCTTAAAATCTAGTGTATTTTTTCTTTTCTTATATAGTAAAATTATATTACCAATTATCGGATTAAAGAATTAAGCGATTGAAGAATAATTTTCACTTAATTCTTATTAATGAATCAAATCGAAGAGAGAAGAGCTTTTGCAAGCTACCGATACCTCGCAATCGACAGGTTGGCGACCACTGGTCTACTGGTTAGTAATGATCCGTATACAATGTGACGTAAATTCATAAGTCAAGATCAACGACTCGTATCAACTTGTAGACAATTCTATTTCTGCGATTGTTCATTCGTAAACAATTCTTTATATCTACACATAACAAATATGAACCGTAACTGAGCCCAATTTTATTTAAAAACAAATACAAGCTTATACACCACTTAATCGTGTATGTAATTTCTGTAATACTACTTTTATATCCTATACTACTGTAAAGCTGCAAATATTCCCCAAAATCCCTAAAATATAATTAAAGAGCACTGAACCAACAGATGTTGATTTAAAAATGTATATAATACAGAATAATTCAATCTAAATTGACCTTGAAAAAGATTAAAACTAAACAGATGTTCGTTACAATCAAACTTCAGTATATCTAACAGCGTTACTTATATTATGTTGATTTTACCTCATGTCAAAGTAAAATAAGCGAAGGCTCATCTTATTTGATGAACAGGAAAGAGAACTCACTGTACTTACTTGTTTATATGCCTTGCATAATATGACTTTTTAAAAATATTACAAAGTTGTTTTACCAACTCCCGTAAAAGCTCAAAGTAGCTCTTTAACCTCAACACATCTGAATTTATTGAAGATATTTATCCGTTTAAAAATTCATAACAAAAGCTTTCATTTATCACTTCCATGAATTTATCTCCAATAATACTTGAGGGCCATCTCTCAGAATACAGTAACTCCGAATTATTTTAAAATTCAAGATAGTTGCAGAAACAATGGCTTTCGATCACAAATATAAACTTCTTGTTACTACGAAGATCGTATCTCTTTTTGAACTTTTATCGGTTTTTCCAATGCAAACTTGTAGTATTCCAAAAGATGGCCTTTAATGTATCATGGAATAGTATTCTCGTTTATAAAAATGCATTAAAACTAAAGTTCTTTAGATTTGCAGTACTACTATAATCAAAATAAAGAAGAATTAATGTTACCTTTTGTTATTTTTTAACCAATTTTGAATAGCCGAAGAATGATCATCATCGTTCAACTTTTCGCCTGAAGGAGAGGTAATTGTGAAACGTTTCAGTTGAGCATCTGGATGTTCTGGACAATGGCGATTAGCATGAGTAAATCTACGCCCACAGTTTTCTGCTGTACATATAAAGGGCTTTTCACCTGTATGTAACCTTTGATGTGTTTTTAATTGTCCGGATTGAGTAAACCGTCGAGTACAACGAGGATAATCACATACGTAAGGTCTTTCACCTAAAAGTTTAAAACAAAGTTTTAATATGTTATCTATTATAATAGCAGCTTATTAGCAGATTCTTGAAACTTGTAAGCTTGTAATTTTGGTTTATTTATATATACCTGTGTGAGTTCGCAGGTGAGCTTGTAGAGACTTTTCCCTTGGAAAAACCCGTCCACAATAAGTACATTTAATTGAACTAGGAGAACTGGATCCTTCTAATATAAGCGTATTTAAAAGTTCAGCACGGGGTCTACCCCTTCGCGATTCACCAGGAGAAACACCAGCGTATTCATTGTGATTACCGTTAACCGGTGTTTTTTCAACGGAATTTGGCGTTTTCACTAATAAAACTCGATTAGGGGATGTCGAATTACCCAACACATTTCTTTCTGAATCGATTTTTGCCCGTTTAGGTGTTTTATTCATTATTTTTTCCATAAAATTTATGTGTTTTCGACATTTAATAACTTAACCAGCTACCATTTTTAAGAAAGGTGGCGCTCACAAATGGAGGGAAATTATACAACTGTCAACAAGGTCATCAATGGGAATTTAAAATTTAAAAGGCAACGTAAATATGTTATCTTATAAAAGTGATAATTCAATTGTATTTATAATCACTCAGCTAAGGCAATTAAATTCACTTTTAATATATTTCCATTACTACAATCTTCTTAAAAACATTTCCATTTCGACAATTTACATGTAAGAATGTAATTTAACTTTTTAATATTTTACTCTACGATTCAATTTTAGGAAAATTTAAAAAAAATAATTTCTTTAATTCAGTAAAGCTACGCAAAGGCAAAATATAAAAATTATTATGTTTTTGTACAATCGCTTTCCGCAGGTGCACACAGTACATCATTGAATAAATATTTATAGCACCAGTGGCGGCGACAACCTAGACTCGTAAGGTAACTTAGACTTTTTGCTTACCTATCTTGTAAGTCACGACACTTTTGAACAAGTACGGACCCAAACATCGGTTCTTGTAAGGGGGCAGGTACAAATTGTTTTTCATTTTTCGCCATTACATTTTTAATTTTATAATGAAAAATGTAGAGTTAAAAATTTCAAATAGGTGACCCGATGAGATCTCTAGAAGATAATCCCCCCCCCCCTGGATCCACGTTTATTTTTTTATTTTTTCTTCTTTATATTTGGTTAAACCTGTAGATTACGATAGGTTTTACATTCTAAGGGTTTTACCTACCTGTAATTTACCAGTTTATTTACAGATATATTATTTTATCTTATTTTAGAAGTAAAAGCGTCAACGCGAGCCGAATCACGAACAGCGAATTTCATAAATCCAAGTAGAAGATTATAGTTCCAGATAATATTGTTCGTCTATAATAATATAGATCGTAAGCTATACACTTACTAGGCCACCTACCTGTCAATATTTTCAGATCAGATGGGCGATTTGGTTGCCCTGACCTGAGATTAATGACTTATTAAATTAAGTTTAGAATGGTATAATAGCATAATTTATCTTAAACTGATTTCTGTATAAATTTAATGCCATCAAGAACACAAGACCTAAATTCTACCCAACTTTCTTAAGTACATCTTACTGAAAACATATATAAGAGGGATCGTCTTAGGCCAAAGTACAGATGAGATAACAATTTCAACTAAATCGTAAGTAAAGGGTCGAGTGATGCTATCACTGTGTTGGGCAGATCAGGGGCTAAAAAATCTAATTTTCTGTATTTGATTGTTTCAAAATCTATTTCGTTAACAATTCTACTTCTGTTCTGAGTAATGATAGTTCTTTGGTCTAACTTAGCAACAACTGGTTCTTGAGGGAGAATTATTGGAACAATTGGAAATATGTATGCAACCAAGTTGAAATATCATTAAATTATTTGGAAGTAGGCGTAAACAATTTTTTGTAGCAGTTCACTCTTCAGTAAGTACTATTGCTTTTATTTGTTAAATGGTAGCCCCCCAGAATATGACTCCTTGAACTTCCCCATAACGGAACTTTGCAAAATGATTTGTCAAAGGCATTTTAAAAAATAGACATTTTTGGTTGAAAAATTTTATTAAATGCTTACACTATTTTTCAGTTTTTGCAATTTTATTGTAACAATTCACATGAAATTAAATGTTGAAATTACATTTAACTAAAATAACATTTCCGACCTCATATTTTCTCTTTAAAATTAGTACAAAATCGAATACACAGAGTGTATAAGTTCATAAGACCATCAGCTTGCCTGCAGATTTTCTCTTGAAATCTGTTTTCATCTTAAATCATCCAAACGTCATACCTTTTACAAAATTATGGTTTCTTGGTTTTACCAAGAACAATTTGATGGACAATTTTTGTACTATTTATTACTAACTTGTTCAAGGTGAAAAAGTAATATAACACTAATACAGTTTAGCATTTTAGAAAAACAATAAAAAGATATGTTTAATTTCGTTGTCTCGATTTAAATTTAGATGTTCTTTGCAAAGGTTCTAAACTTTTGTTATCAAATTCTTGCTTTATTTTTTAAATACACTGATAAAAAATTAAGCTTTGTTTCAAAATTTGATTCCTTTGATTTTGTTTCAAAAAATTTCGTTTTGAATCGGATACATATACTTTTAAAATGTTTCACTTTTTTTGAAACCAAAATCAAGCAAGATCAATCGTTTTACATTATCAACAAGGAATGTGGAAGTAGTGTGTTGGAAGTAGTAAAAACATACGTATCATAAAAACTTTTTTGTTTTGAATTAAAACTTAGCTTTTTATCAGTGTAGGTATATATTTTACCTTCCATGTTCAATAATAATCAAGCTAAACTACCTAGTAAAAATTGAATAAAAATACCACACAACAGCACTTACGAAATAAATTCTTGCCGACATTTGAATGATTCAAGAAACAACCAATTTCATAATAAAATGTTTTAAATGACTAGGACGCCCTGTATTAACTTTCAAGAAGTGTGAGTGTTTGAGTTATAAAATGCTAAAAAACTTAGAAAGTACAGTTCAACAATAATTAACCCTCCGTTAGGCGCACGGTCTACACTCGTAGACCAGTGTTCTTTTATTCAATGTATTTCTTATGGACTAGTATACAACTGAAAATAGCGCGCCTAACGGAGGGTTAATAAAACTTCTCCAGTCTGTTCAAAATTTGTGTTTGATAAATTTACAAATTTTCTACAGTATACAATCAAAATATAAAATGAAACCAATGAAATTTGATTTCATTTATACACATTGTAAGCATTTATTTCGATTAATATTTTGGCAATTTTATAAAATTTATCTTTTTCAATTTTGCAATTTTTCTAAACATATTGGTCCTTCTAAACCTACAAATATTTTTTAAAATTGCCAACACGTTTATATAATATTTATATATAGGCCTAGACATTATGATATTGAAATAAAATCACAAATAAAAATTTTAACTTTTGATTTTTTATTCAGGCAAACTAAACAAATTGACATCACATAGGTTTCAACCGAAATTACAAATTTTAAGGCTCAAAAAGTATAAATAAATATCGAACAAATAATAAACTATTTATTAAACATTAAATACCCTTAGAAATCTGTCTAGTGTTGTAAATCTAAAGGTTTGCAATTTCAAACTGCGTGATGATTATGTGATTGACTAGCAATTAAAAGTTGACTATCGTTGTTGCAAACAAAAACTTAAAATTAAAATAAGTCAAAATTTTAAGTAATAACTATAATAATGAACACAATGGTAAACAAAACAAATTTGTGACCAAAATCATAAATTGCACTAAAAATTGGGAAACCGTCATACTAATGCTCCAAGGGACGGAATAGTTAAAATTTCCTAAATGTTTCCCAATAAATATTTTCTGAGCTCACAACACTAGGCTTTTCAGATTAAAACTAAATACACAGTGTAACACCACAATTGCTAAGTTTAAATATTTGGTATATACACCCCAAATAGGTCAGCTTTTGGTAATCTAAAGATAATTTATCACATTTTATTGAATGTAACTGTTAAATTTTAAATAACAATAACAAAAATATAAAAAACATCTATAAAAAATAATACAAAATGGCGTTACACTTTGCAAAAACTATTTACATATAACCAAGTTTCCTTTAAATCTTGGTAAGAAATATTTAACACTTACTTTGTTAATACTTCTTGACCGAATCTCCTTATTTTAAAATACTGATAATCCTTAAAGAAACTAAATCATAAACTATGTTCTAATTTATGCAAAAATGCAAATTAAGACACACAGCCAATAGTTAAATAAAAAAATAATGCAATGGAAAGAAAGCAGATAAATAACCGTTAGTTGCCATCATCAAATGCGAGGTTATTATGGCCAATACAACAAATTCATCTTAGAAATACTTTATAAATTATATATAACTTTAATTTTTATTAAAAATGCGTAATTTTATACATGCACATTTGTAACTTTTAAAAAACAACGTTTGCACCATCATAAAATTACAATTTTGAAAACTTTTACTTACAAGAAATGTTACTTTCCAAGTATTAAATTTATCTGTAAATGTGTTTTGTTGTGATTGGTAAAACAGCAAACTTTTGTCAAGTATAAAAACATTAAATTTATAATTTTTCTGACCAAATTGCGGGTACTATTTCTATAATCAAGTTAAAATATAACATAACTTTCTTTTACCTATGTGATGTCCAATAATATTAACTATCTTGCACTAACTAGTTTGAAATATAACACCAACAACCAGATTTGCTGCAATTCCACCACCTCCAATGCAATGTAATTATGCTTCCGTTAATATCTGAAATAAAACAAATTTGATTTGAAATTTAAAAAAGTAATCAGAACAATACCTGTAGTAGTTAGGTTTAAAGGGTCCCGCTTTGTTAAGACCCATATATCTTGCCTGATCATCAGTTAATTCAGTTAAGTGAGCATCAAAAGTGGGAAGGTGTAGACTAGCCACATACTCATCTAAAAAAAAATTTAATAAAAAAATTGTCAACTTAAACGATTTGAGTTACGTAAAAAATAATTTAATTACAAGTCTTTTTTTTTTCACAAAGTAAAAAACAATATTTTAGCATAAAATTCTTTTGCATATGCCTTGCGTAATACTAGAGGCTTGTTAATTTAAGCCTTATACCACACTGCTGGTTCTTTATTACAAACCACACAATCTTTATTAATTTAACAAAGTATTTCTGTGACAGTAATAAGTAATAACTAATAACTTAAAATTACTAATGGTGATTCTACATTGATACATTTAAACATGACAAAGTAGTCAAAATACTTTGACGAATAAGTTCATAACAGCAGATTTATTCTAAGTTATTAATTAAAGTTCACTTACCCATTTTCTTGGGTAACAAATATACATCAGATTTGTACCGTCCAGAAGGAGCATTGAAGAGTTCGATTAAAGCCAATGCTTGAGTAGCTGATGTGATAGAAACAACAAAAGAAGGCAAACTTGAACAACTTAGATTTACTAAACGACCCTCTGCTAACAATATGATTCTTTTACCATCAGGCCATATAACATGATCCACCTGAGAACGCACTTTCTCCCATGTTAAATCAGGAGTTCTCAGACTGTTCTAAATTTCAGGAATTTAATAAAAAGAAAATGACAGAAAATTTGTTTGTCAACTTACAACGTCAATTTCCGTGTTTGAATGACCCATATTACAAACTATGCACCCGTTTTTCATCTTATCCATATGTTCCCTTGAAACAACATTTTTGTTACCCGTAGCAGTTATAACAATATCAACATTACGGATTACTTCGTTTAACTTAACAACTCGGAATCCATCCATACTAGAATAAAACATAAAAGTATATTGTAAATTGAAATACAACAATTACCTTGCTTGAAGTGCACAAATCGGATCAATTTCGGTGATATATACAACACAACCAAGACCTTTAAGGGCCTGCGAACAACCTTTACCAACTTCACCGTAACCACAAATAACAACTTGTTTACCGCCAAACATAGTATCAGTTGAACGTTTTAAACTGAAATATTATTTACATGAAACATGGAAACCAAAAACCATTTATACAATACCTATCGATAATTGACTCACGACAACTGTAAAGATTGTCGAATTTAGTTTTAGTAACAGAATCGTTAACATTCATTGCTGGAACAGTCAATTTGCCAGCTTTTGATAATTGATATAAACGATGAACTCCAGTTACACTTTCTTCAACAATACCTAATATAAATCAAAATATTAGATTATCAAAACTATCAAAATTTCAACTTAACCTTTTATTAACTTAAACATGGCTGGATATTTTTTAAGCATAAGATGTGTAGCATCTCCTCCGTCATCTAAAATCATATTTGGCTGCCAATTTTCTCCATTTACACATTTATCGATACACCACCAAAAATCTTCTTCCGTTTCTCCACGCCAAGCAAATATTGGAAAACCTGCTTCAGCAAGAGCTGCTGCAACTTCGTTCTAATAAAATTTTGAAATTAATACCTTAAGAAAATCGTATTACAAGGAAAAATACCTGAGTGGAGTAAATATTACAAGCAGCCCAACGAACACTAGCACCAAGAGTAGCTAAAGTTTCAATTAAAACAGCAGTTTGAGCGTTTATGTGAGTGCAGCCAACAACTTTAGCATTTCTAAGGGGTTTGTCATCACTTGCTCTTTTACGTAAGGCCATGATTCCAGGCATTTCTAAAATATTCGTTTATAAATTTAAATCCACTTGAAAAAAACAGAACTACCTTGTTCAGCAATCTCGATTTCGCGCCTTCCAAACGCCTGTTGATCGATATTACGAACACAAAAGTCAGAACTACCTGTCGAGTTAGTCTGAATTTTTTCACGAGGTGACACATCGTCTCCATCTGAACTACTGCCAGTACACGAAGCTAAAATAAAAAATTAATTAGGCTATAAGAAGATAAATATTTATATAAAATACTCGAACTGTATGAATCTGTAGATGATGCTGATAAAGATCTACTACGATATCGACTGGATTTTTTTAGAGCACCAGAAGATTTCGCATCCTAAAACACAAAGAGCATTAGAACTCATTTTTACTTTAAAATGTTTGCTGCTGAATTAACATGCATAATTAAAAAAATACCAAATAAGCGGTAATCATGCTAGCCAAAAATAAATGAACAAGATGAAACTGGACCGTGAACGTCGTAATTATACTACTGTATGCAAAAGATACATTTTCACCTTATCAAAATATTTTCAACAATAAAAAATAGCCCAAAAAAATATTGAGCAAAAAAAACGAAAATGAATTTAAATTACTGTTTACTGAAGACCAAAACTGGTAAAGCATACACTTTCACATGTATCTTACCAACTTAGATCTTTGACCAACAAATGCATTTGAACCATCCAGCCCCTAAAAACAAATTAGGTATACAAATAACAATATATAGTCCAAAAAAGTATTTTTTAATTCATGTATTATAATTTTTTAATTTTAAAATTTTTATTACCTTATTCATTTTAAAACCTTAATAAAACACCAAAAATTGTTTCAATGCTTTGTGTGGTAACAAAAATTTGATACATAAAGATAATCTTGTTTACATAACTGAGGAAATTAATATTATCTTGCTTATACGTAAACTAGCTGTTTTTATATAATTTTGTATATTCAAGTGTCATACAGTGATTTAAATTACAAAACCCAAAGCTTGATAAAAAGCTTAGAAAAATTTTAATGTGACGGCGTACTAACGTGATTATATGGGCAAAAAGCTTGTTTTTAAATAATAATAATATAATAAACAAGCAAAAAAATAGTGAATTGTACAAATTAGCCACTAGTGCATATCTATTACAGGATGTCAAATTTAATAATAATTACTTATGGAACAAATAATGAAAACGAAAGTTAAAAATAAATACTAAGGTAAGAAAACTACAACTCTCAATCAATGATTTTCTCGTAACTACTTATAAATGAGGTTGTGGGACTTGTATGAATGAACGACAATTTTATAAGACAAGATGTAGTATAAAAAAATTATCTTTATGCTTAATTAAACATGATATGCGAGGATGCCATTTATCAAAAGAGCTTTCGACTACTACCTATTCGCAGTTTAAAAAAGCTCAAAATGTAGATAAAAAGTTCTTAGTATGATCGGGAGTAAAATAAAAAAATTTTACTGTCAATCAACAACAAAATTTTTCTACCCTTACCTGCTGGGTTAGAAAATAACGATCAGAGTCCATTTTTCTCAAAAAAAAACTGTTGCAGCCATCTTTTAGCTTGAAACCAAAGCTATCATTTAGTAGAAAAAAAATTAAAAAAAGTTTTAACAGTCCAGCGTAAGAGCGTTTCTAAAATACTTATGTTGGTAAGGATGTGTGTGTTTGTAAATCTTAAAACTCAATTTACGCAAAACTTGACTTTTGTGACTCTGATCGTTATTCCCGTGTACTCTTCAATTGTATGTATTTATAATATTGTTAATAATAATTACGTACGAGTGGGTCCATTTTGATGTTTTGCGCAAGAGCTCAACAAGACCTCACTATACCACCGAATGGTGTTAAAATATATACGGTGAATTAAATCTTAACTGTATTTTTTCGTTAAGTAGTCTTTTTATACCCCAAGTAAATTTTATGTATCGAAACAAATTTTAAATTACAAGATGATCAGACAGATGATGGACAATACAGGAAAAACTACAGAGTATTAATTGTACAATACCCTTAACAGTAAAATAATTCAAAACTTTAAAAACACTGGCAAAAACCACTTGCATTTTAAATAATGAATTAAAAAAAACCAGGGTTTGATTGAAACTATATATTGATCGTTACAATATAAACATGAAGCGTCTACTTTCTCATCGGAATTTTCTTCGACTTTATTCTTCTTTTACCTTACGGTTTAGTCAATCGTTTCTTATGTACATATTTGCATCTTTGGGTTTTCTAGCTCCCCACTAAAAAATATTATTAGTGATTCAAAGTAGACGTCTTGGTACGCAGTTAGAAATAACAGGACTTAATCCTAACAAGAGAAAAATATTTTTTTATTTTACTAGTTAAATATTTACCTACTTAAAAAAATAGAACTGAATAAACTGTAAATGTACATATTCTAAATTAAAAAATTATGTAAATTTATACTTCACATTTTTATTTGAGAAACCATAATATCGTCGTTGAAATGTGTTAACCTGCTAACTCCACTTTAGAGCATTATGAGTTAAATATATCATTAGAAAGAAAAAAAAATAAGCTATTAGTAGGAAATTCATATAAATAAATTTTAAATGTAAAATTCGGCAGAATTTTGTCTCAATAAAACCTGCTATCTTCAGTCGGTTTAAATTAACGGCTGAAAAGCAGCTATCTCCGACAGACTGCATTAATTGTATATAGCCGGAATTTATTTTAATGTTGTTAAGGAGGAAATCGAAGTATGTTTTCATGCTCTCCTGTACACTTGTGTTAAATGGAGTTAGCAGGTTAACACATTTAAACGACGATATGATAAATTAGTCAAATACAGGAAAATCTATTTCTTAAACAATTACGCATGGACGTTTGACGTTATTAAAGCTGAAGAGAAGACGGAAGCGGTTACCCCCAATGGCTTTTAAAATTTATTTCAAAACTACAAGTTTGACATAACACTCGTTACCACTATTGGTAATAAATTAGTGAACGGACCAATAAAAAGCACATTACGAACAGAACTACAGTTGTATATACATTAAAATATAACAAAAAAAAACAAGGAAATGAGCTTCCTGCAAGATTCCTGATTCTCATTGTAACAGATAAAACTGAAAATAGTATTAGTCAAAATGTATTTTATTCCAAGCTGTAATTCATCTCCGTCTTACAACAAACCGAGATAAATCTACTTCGTTACTCTTACAGGATTGCCACTTCCTGCATTTGGATGTGCTGTATTCAATACAGTGAACAAAATTTGGCTAATAGCAAACACAAAAATTAAATTATTTCAGAATCATAAAAATGGCTCTCTAAATAGTTAATTGCAGCACGACTTCTAATGCTGTTATAAGAATTTTTCACGCGATATTAGATAAACCAATATTATGGTACAGATGAGATAAGTATTATGCAATCAGATATTTATATGACTTTTTATCTCTTTTATGTATCATTTAGTTATTTTGTTTTATGGAAGATAAAAAAATAACAGCAGGTAATAAAACATTAGGTATTATGTAAAATTTGACAAGATAAATATTCAAGTCCATTAATTTCTACTGGTGATCTCCCTTGTATCCCAGTCGTATATTATATTATCATTGATGTAATCCAAATACAAAAATTTGTAGATTTAATTTAGAGGGACCAGAGCGATTATAGTATCCGAGAGCATGCAGCAGCAATATTCCCTTCTTAATTTAATTACTTAACAATCAAAATTTAAATGTGATGATTCAAAATTTTATTTATTAAAAAAGATAACTTTGGTACTTTCGCTTTATAAAGATTCAATTAATTTGAATAAATTATGATATACTACAAATGCAAATTACTTAAGGAATCGTAACTTAAGTAAACCTTACAATTTGTGTAACTATAAATAAATACCTTACGCAATTTTTATTGCTCTACATAATTTGTGCTATGCACAATTAACCATCAGTATTACTGCTTTTTAAATATACCCAATCATTGCAAAATAATCTATTATGCAAAGCTCGATAAATAAATAATAAACACAAGTTTGAACGATATTATGGTTTCATTATTGTAATCATAATAAAGTCATGAGAACGTGAAAAATGTTCATAACTTATTACTTATTTATAAAAAAAAGTACAAGGTTAATTTTTATAATTTTAATGTAAAGGATGATTTAATAACGAAAACATGAATTTTACGGACCTCAATTTAATCAAATACATAAAATTTACCCTTCGAATAAGTAATAGAAGAAATTATAGCTTCAATTGGACTGCGTTATGCATAACTTGACCAAACGCCATTTTTAATTTTGACAAAACAATGCCATTTCACACATATCCGCGTTACCCATCTTACAAAATATTAAATATCTCTTTATAGAAATATATATTAAATACTTATTTCTATAATTACCCGATTTTTTGTAAGATGGGTAACGCGGATATGTGTCAAATGGCATTGTTTTGGCAAAATTAGGAAATGGCGTTTGGTCAAGTTATGCATAACGCAGTCCAATTTAACTGCTTGCATACTTTTAAACTAGGCATCTTAATTGGACGCTTAGAAAACCTAATTAATAATAATAATGGTAACATAAACAACCGTTTAATAATAGAATGCAATTGCTTTTATAATTTTAATTGCCAATGAGGAAATGATAAATTTTTGTTTTTTCTGAATTATAATAATGATAATTAAATTCAGGGAAACACTTTAAACCGGCAAATTTGGTAATGAAACTTTGCAAGTCTACAAACGTGATGAAGCAGCTGATGTGGGTGCTAAAAAAATAAGCTTTCGCAAACAATTCCTCAAGGAACAATATTAATAATATAAAGACTGCTGATTAAAAATTTTGTTATTGCAGTTCCAAAATTATTAATTTGTAATTAGATATTGTTGTTTTTAGGTCAATTCATTTGTGATTCACTACAGTGTCACTAAATCTGTTTTTTACTTATCAGACAAAAGTTATTCTTATAAAACTGGGAATTTAAAAGTGATGTCAAAAGGCAAAACATCGAAAGTCGATAACCATGGTTTACTATTAATTTTTTCAATCGAAATTGATAAAACGCTTTCACGTAAACCAATATTTCATGTTTTCAACCAACAAACTTGAAAAAAAGAATTCCAACCTTCTCAATTGCCACACATTTTAAAGTAGTAAACAAAAACAAGATGTTTTTAATATTCAGACTCAAATTGTATAGAGTAAATCGATAATTCTAATTTATTAGTTGTGAATTTAAAAATAAAAGATTTTCATAAATTCATAAAAGAATTTCATAAATAAAAAATAAGATGAATTATTTACGTTTGTAGTTATTATAATTAAGTCAAAATTCCTTGAAGAACTGGTCGTAACCAGTGAAAAACTATTTTTAAATTGAAGGATATTTAAGAAATTTTGATAAAATCACTTTTCCATGAAAATATAATTTTGAAAATTATGTAAAAATAGGTCAAATTTGAATTTAGCGGTATATCTGTCACAAAAGGCGTTATTAATAAAAAATCATATTAAAACAAACCTTTGCTGAAGCTGGATCAGTGATAGGGGTGTCAGTTATCCGCGTTAAATCAGATTTCGTTCCGTGGTTTGCATGATTTTCTGACATTTCAGACATTTTTGATTAAACTAAACACAAAATTATTGGAAACCTTTTTCGAAGCACTTGCACACATCCCTCCAATTATGAAAGCGATACTGTACCAACCGCATAAATTCAGTATGTAGGGATTTTCGCCGTGACGAAAAATTAATGTTGGTATTAGTAAACAATAGAAGCAGTGTTACGTTAGGAACAGTTAGGAACGTTAAATAAATTTATAACCTAAATTATTATACTATATTGTACAATTTTTGACTGCCTTTAAAAAGTACGGCTCGAGATGTTTAAAAAGAGTATTAAGGTTAAATCCTACAACCAATTACGCAATTGCGACAGGTGAGAAGGATAGTTAACGTTATTTTAATATAACTAAAAGTTAATTTTTGTTTTATAGAAAAACCCTTCGAACTTTAGTGAAACAGAACTACCCCATGTTAACAGATGATGATCTTTTTGAAATCATACCAAAACGTGACGATATAGCCCTGGTAAAAATAGAAACTTTATATAACGGCGTGGTTCACGTTTACACCATTAACAGACTTCCCACACTTTTCCTGTGTGGCTTTAAACCATTTCCCACAGTATATTTGTTATGGCGATTCCCCCAGTTATTACCATCATTCACAACTTACGTGCCCGTCTTAGCGAAACTTACAGATGGAGCTGATCTTATGTTACCTGGAGTTGTATATCCAAACTTCAAAACCATGAAGCAAGAAGTTGATTTTCCGCTTGGTACTGGAGTTTTTGTCAACTTAACAACCAATAAAGCAGCCGTAGCAGTTGGTATTACCATAATGAAAACTGAAGAAATGTATAAGTCCCGTACCGGACGATGTGTAAATATATTACACGTGCATGGCGATTTACTATGCACATTAAATAATATTACCTGTGCTCCATTACCCGAGTTAGGAATGCTTGAATTAGAAGAGATAGAACCGTCGACCTCTGCTGTCGTCGATGATGGTTCTTTTTTAATTACCGATTGTAGTGAACTAACTGACGATGAAGATCCTCTTGACTCCTACGAAGAAGCGGAACCGGAAGTTGATGAGGAAGAACCTATTTTAGAATGTAGCGATAACGACGACGACGAGGAATTAGATTTTGAAGCAATACCTGCCAAGTCAAATGAACATTCAAACGCAGATGAACTCCTAATGCACTGCTTTTTTGCATGTTTGAAATTTAAAAAGGCCAAGATTGAACTTCCTATTTTAATTTCTAAGTTTTATAAAAATCACATTTTGGAAAAATGCCCAGCCGATCAACCTTTGGACATCAAAAAGACTTCGTACAAAAAACTCTTAAATTTCTTAGAATACATGGTAGATGTGAGTACATCATTGATTTTGTTTGTTTGGTTTTTAAAGCAAGTTTTGTGTTATAGCTTGGAGTGATTACTATTCAAAAAGTCAAAACCGGAGTATATCACATTACTGACATTAGATACGAACATCCTTGTTTGATAGATTTTACCGTAAATCCAGTTTATGGACCACCCAAAGAAAAACCACAAGAAGTTAACAAACCTCAATTCTCGATTGCCGAATCCCACTCCGTAACTGCGGCAGTATTGCAAATATTCACACAGTTTGGATATTCGTGAGTACTTTATTCTATTTATTTTTTCACAGCTTTTTCTTTGGTGATTCTTTTAGTAAAGGAGACGCCATTGATAATTCTGAAATAAGACATCTCGTAACCGAATATGTAAAGCAAAATAATTTACAGAACGCTAAAGATAAAAAGTAAGTTTTTAACATTCCTCAATTATCTAATTACATTTATTTGTTACAGCCTTGTTAATGTTACCCCTGGTTTAAAAGCCATTTTTGGTTTAAATCCTTTTATGTCGTGGAAAAATTTGTTTTCCAAAGTGTACGAATGTATGACTCCATGTTATAAGATCACATATGGAGAAAAAGTATTTATTCGTCGAGGAAAACTGCCTCCAATTGACATTTCAGTTGCTAAACGTTCTGGAAACAAAAAAGTTACTTTGGTGGATAACATTGAAGTATATGGAATAGATTTAGAAGAAATGTCGACATATTGCCAACGTAGCGTTGCTGCTAGTTCCACAATTAACAAGTCACAAACTGCCAAAAAAGGTGACCAACTTCAAATTCAAGGGAATCAAGTTTTATTTGTATATAATGTACTCACAGGTAAATTTGATAGTTTGGAATATTTAAGTTACTTATAATTTCTTTATTTCAGATGTATACAGCATACCAAAACGCTATATTAAGGGGCTCGAATTTGCCCCTAAACAAAAGAAATAAATCTTATTCTGGACAATCGTACTATATATTTCGTTAAAGACTGTTTTGTTTGTTAAATTTTACTGTAAAGAAAATGTACAAAATTTTGGTTATCAGTAATACAATATTTTTTTAAACGTTAACTTGTTATGTGTAATTTTATATCACTGGCTGATATTTGAGATCTATTAACTAAACTCACCGATATAGTTTTTTTATGAAAGATTGCCTTTCCTTAATATTTTAGTCGTATGAAAGATTGGAGATTGGAAACAGATCAGCAAATACCGGAACGAACTGGACCTGCATGCACCTACAAGTGCAAAGTATTGACAGAGGTTAATCATTCAGTCAAATGCACCAACCTGGCTCGACTTGCATTGACAGCAATCTAAAAGGGTAAATCCATCAAAATTTTCAAAGGGGCTATAAAGAGCTAGTCTGATGTAGGGAGTATGGAACAAAGCATCATCAGTACTCTACAGTCAAATAATTGTTACACTATAACTACTGTGCGGTCTTAGTGACCGCGCTTTCTTTATTTATCAAACCCCCATACAACTTAACTTTTTGTTGTTTTTTTTGCAACAGAATCTTAATTGGTATTCTAGTAAGCCAGAAAAAATTAAAAAGTAATTAATTTAATGATTTTATTAACTTTTAATAACACAAAAAGATTTATCGGCATATAAAAACACCTTTAATTCAAATTTGATTAGGTCTGGGAGACTGCACGATAGCGATTAAGGGTTAAACCAGGTGTTGCAAGCACCTCCTGTAAACATTCCATGAAATGACCTGAGTTGTGGATCATAAACCCAATATTCTACAGAAAACAAGAGTTGAACGGTGAGTGAAAAGTAAATAAAATTTATTAACGAATGAATCATGGAAATCAGGGATATGACGATCCCATTGTTGAAAATGCGTAATAATTGGTTGCGCGGCGTTTCTGCCAGAGAAATCGAAAAAAGGTGGTCAGGGTTTTCAAAGAATGGATTCGTGTAAAGAACATTTAAAAACTAGAACTTACCACTCTAGGGCGGTAAAATTAAAGGTACCAGCTTTTTTTCGTCTTTGTACCTTTGAGAAAATTAAAAAATGTTGTATTTTTCTCGTACGTTGTAATATGATTTCGTTTGGTTGTACTAAAATTTATCTTAAAATGTGATTACAAAATTAATGTATTCAATTTGTCCAGAAATTTCATCTGAAATAAAATATTCCTTTGCTTAAAATCCTTCCTTTGATTTGAGAAAAAGAGAAACCATGACTACTGGAAAACCGGCATTCATAAGATGTGCGGTATGTTAGGCACTGCCACCGATTTCCGGCCAACTTGAATTTATGAACAAAACCACTAGCCTGACATTACGTGTTGTTGACAGGTGAATTCGCAAACAAAATTTTGTTTCTTGTTAAATAAAGCATATTTGACGTGGCATTGTGATAATTAGTGAACGTTTTTCATTAATTTTTGGAAAAAGTAACAATGGGTTTGACAATCTCTAGCGTTTTAACTCGCCTCTTTGGTAAAAAGCAAATGCGGATTCTTATGGGTGAGGTTATGACATGTAAAAGTTTGAATTATTTTTGATAATGAATTAACTTTTTAGTCGGACTCGATGCTGCCGGAAAAACCACAATACTCTATAAACTGAAGCTTGGAGAAATTGTTACCACCATTCCAACCATTGGATTCAACGTCGAAACTGTTGAATACAAAAATATTTGTTTCACTGTATGGGATGTTGGCGGTCAAGACAAAATTCGACCTTTGTGGCGTCATTACTTTCAAAATACCCAGGGTTTAATTTTCGTTGTCGATTCTAATGACCGTGAACGTATCGGCGAAGCCGAACGTGAATTGAAAAACATGGTAAGTTTTTAAAAAGAAATAATTATTCAAAATTTTGTACAACCCAGGATGAATGCATTGCATTATCTTATATTCGTTTGCACCCCCACAGTTAAGAATAATGATGATTAGTATATAAAGTACATAAGTTAGCATCTAGTTTATTTTCAAAGAAGTATCTGTTACTAAAATACAGTAGAATCCGAATAGTACGACTTTGCTTATAACGACCGACCGCTTTTAACGACGTAAGTGCAACCTCAAGTTTGGTTTTCATATAACATCCTGCGAAAGTATATCCGTTTAATACGACTCCCGTTAAAGCGACCAACCTCTTTAAGCGACGTATTTATTAAAAATCGTCCGATTAAAACGACACTTGTCTCAAAACAATTCATAATTTCAAGAGCAAATGTCGCATTATATCGCCGCCCCCGCAAATGCTTACACAAGTAAAATGCCTTCTATGCACTTTATATTATTATTCCCGACTAAATCACTTAGTATTTTGTTACCTTTCAATGTGTTATAATTTTGTTTCAAAATGAGTTCAGGGAAACGAAAATGTTGCTCAATTGAAGAAAAAAGTGTTATAATACAACGTTTAGAAGCTGGAGAATAGAATGTGACTGATGACCTACAAAAAAACTTCGAGAATACTTTTTTGTACAGAATTTTATGCCTTTTAATTTCTCTGTAGGATGTCCTATACTTAAAGTCCATAGAAAAGAAGATATAAGCAAAAACCTAAATTTAGTACACTTCTGCGCCCTATAACTCGTGAAGCTCAATGTCAAATCGAGGGTACTTTTAAGATGTTGATCGAAAACACGAAATAAAGGAGTACACAAAAACTCAGCTCACTTTGAATTATTCCGAAGTTTTGCCGTAAATTTCACTAATTTGACTGGACTATACTGCCCTGTTAAGAATAGAAGTCGTATCTACAATTTAGAATAAATTCTCTTTATGATGTTCACAGCTTGAAAATGAGTATATCAACTTGGCCGTTTTGACTCAAAGTCCTATATATTCTTTTTATGGCTCATAATTAGCTCTGAAGTTTAGTCATATCTGAGAAATTACTAGATTTGGTAGGTGCATTAATCGTATTTGTAAATACTATTAGAAAAATAAATATTTTTGTCAGTTACGACTTTTATTCTTAACAGGGCAGTATATTGTGCTTTATATTTTAAATTGTTTATTAGCTTAATCATAATTAAAGTTTAAATTTTTGTTTTTTTTTTTCATTTTACACGCATATTATTGAACTAGCTTTCCGGCTTCGCCCGTGAAAATTTCAAACCGTTTTGTGCGTCGTCCGGTTAGTACGACGTAATATCGCCGGTCCCTTGACCGTCGCTATAACCGGATTCTACTGTATTTCAAAGTTAAGAATCAAGTTTAAAAAATACTAACGACAGTAACAGATTAATTGTTCAATATAACCTCGTTATTGCGCAATTACGAGTTTTGTCTGTTCATATTACCATGCAATATCTTGAATTTATATTTGCATTAACATAGTTGATAGTAATAATTATTTTTCTTTTTACAATTTTAATAGCTTCAAGAAGACGAATTGAGGGATGCCGTTTTGTTGGTGTTCGCTAACAAACAAGATTTGCCTAATGCCATGACAGCTGCTGAACTTACCGATAAGTTGCAATTGAATGAGCTTCGTAATCGCCGTGTAAGTTACTTGATCCCCTAAAGTAATTTAATATTAAAAAATGTTTCCTTTTAGTGGTACATTCAAGCTACGTGCGCTACCCAAGGTGATGGCCTGTATGAAGGTTTAGATTGGTTGTCCAACGAATTAGCTAAATGAACTTGATTATACTTCTTTAATAAATATTATATTGCTTAAGTTTTTTTCTATAAGGTAAGTTAATGTTTTGAAACGTTAAAATAGGATACAACATTTTTTAAGATATTTCCTGTTTGTGATTTATATAAGTGACTGATTAACATGAAATAAAAAATTTATTATAAATGACTGTTTATTCTTATCTTTACATCATTTGTGAATAAAATACACTTAATATTCTAATTATATTTAATTAGTACGTAACTGATAATCTCCATTTTGTGTGATATATCGCACCCATGGTAAAGCTTGGTACCCACTCTTCTCGATGATCTTCAGATATCTCACCTGCAAATAAAAATATTATTAATAAATAAAAATACTTCACACAACTTTCTGTCATCACTCGTTCACTCTATACAATTGTTTATAAAATGCCTTGAGCTGATGGGATGATAAAATTTATTTTTTAATGATCAAAATGGCTACATGAATGTACGGAGTGGCGCAAATATTACATTGGGGATTCGGTACAAATTTTATAAAGATTAAACTAATTAATGTACATGGCTTGACTACGATGTTTTAATAAGAACCAATATCCCGAGACAGTTCTCTTTTTTGATTGACAAAAATAGTCAAACTACCTACATTATAGTTGGAAAGTTTTAAAGCAGTTCTTATTTTCTTTAAAACATTTAGATCATAAAGGATTCCAAATTTTAATAAGAATTTCAAACGTTTAGAATAATATGCTTTTACCAATGAAATTCTATCTGAACATCAAATTCTTCAAAAGAATGCATTATATGATAATTCAAAATTTGGAAAACCATTTGATAGAAGAGCTGTGGGCAACCACAAGCAACAACTAGTCTGGGAATCTATTCATTCATACAAAGTGAAAGCCTAATCAACAGCTTACAATACCAGAAATCGTAAATGGGTTCAATGAACCCATGAGAAATAGGTTTAATTGCAAAAGCACGATTATTAAGAGTCACGCAAAACAATTTTTTCAGCATATTAATAAGTTAGGTAGTTGTTAAGTTAATTAATTATTAAGCCTGTCGTAGTCCTTCGCGGCACGAATAAAGATCAAAATTGTTAGCAAATCATCAACCTTTTTTTTTCGAAAACAACAACCACATTTTATTTTACTTCTAGTGATTTAAGCATTATCAACTTTCTCCAAGAGAATTAAAACTACGGTTTAAAAATCCTCCCTTCCACCCTTGAAGACTTTGCAACCCAAAGCAAGAGCTTTTCTTACTTCGAAATGTTAGGATAAGCAAAATCTTTATTTATGGATAACATTTTGAACCTTTAGAAACCAGAGTCATCGATAAACAACTAAGTAAATCTATAATTACATGCGGGAGTTGTCAATAAGTAATTTCTTTATTTGTAAGTTAACATTGAAATTAAAAAACAATTAAATGTATCCTTACTTGAATGCCGGATGTAGTGAAGTATGGAATTTCAAATTTAACTTGTATTGGTGGTTTCCCTTCGCTGTCTTCGCATTCAACACTAGGTAATCCAAAATGAGCCCTCATTAAATATTCTTTTCCACCAGGAAATGATTTAATGGTCCATGTTATGGCGTTTTGTTCTGGTGCATATTTTACACTACCAATGGTGGTTTTAAATTTAGGTGAATCGGCATCTCCTGGAACGGGTATAACAATTTCAACATTATTTGCAGTAGACCTCCTTTTAAACTGCGATTTTGCTTTGATCATGTATTCCACTCGACTGTGTGCATGACGTTCAATAACAGATTCTATCCATATTAAGGGTTTTACCTAAATAACATCGAAACATAAAATTAGTGATTACAACAACTTTTTACACTAATAAAACTTACGTGAGTGTTTAAACGATAAGACATCAACTCAAATTCACCATCTGGCGGAATAAAAGAAATAGTTCGATCGTTTTCGAAACGACTTAATCGTACACATTGATGGAACTTGACATCTTCTAATTCCACCGATTTTGATTTCCCACGTCCTGTACTTTCAAATAATACTTTATCGTTTAATCCTAGCCGAAGTTCGGGCATGCCAGATAAATACACTCTCATTTTTATTGCACCCACAATTTCACTGCGCAGAACATTTCCGTTTGCATTTGCTAACAAATTGACGGACTCGATAACATCTAAGAATACTTCATTTTTTCTATATTTAATTCCTTCCGATCGCCACGAAACTGCATTTGTTACAGCCATGGGAATCCTAGGCTGAATTTCTAATTTATGCCCCTCCTGTGTTATATACTCTTGTAAAATTTTACTGTCTGTCGTTTGTGGGTACCCAAAATCAATTAATTCGTCTAAAAGTTCATAAATTACGACAAAATTGTCTCGTATACTTTCTTCTTCTAATTCTTTAAAATATTCCGCCATAACTTGTACAATTTTATGAAGAAATACAAATACAAGCGCTATATTAGCATTTTTCTTAGTGGTACTCACAATGTATAAATTATTTGTTTTTATATATGAAAATGTGCATTCTGCTATTTGTAACAGCGGTGTCAGTAAACCTTCTTCTTCTTTTTCCATCAATAAAGGCATGAACTTTTCTATCACTCCCATGTCGATATCACCTCTGTAATTCCTCGATATCAATACCTATTCAATTAAAATTATAATTACTTTTAGCACGATGATAAATAAATTTATTTCAATACCTTTCCCTTCACGTCTAAAATATATATTGCCGAAGAAGACATTGTTTACGCGAAATGAAAAATCCTTGATTCACCAGATTACACGACGTCACACCTGTACACTTGGCAGAAAGGTCTTCAGGTAATTTTTAAAAATTCGAAATAAATCGACTTATACATAAGATTTGCTTTAGATGTAAAATTAACAATGGCCCTTAAGGTTATAAAATGTTATTTTGTAAAATAAGTGTAAAATATTTTAAAAAAATTGATATACAACTTCCTAATGACTCGATTTATTGGGATTATTGTCTACGTAATTTTTCACATGATCAGTGTTACCACACCGCACTACACCGACAGTATTATTTAGACAACGTTGCCCTCAAAAAATTGTTATCATTAGCTAAACAAAGTTTTAGCCCATATTTGTATTTATTAGTAATAAACCCACCTTTTATCGTATAAAACTGATACGAAATCGTCTCAGAATTGTTCTAAATATTCAATACAACTTTGAAAGTTGCTTATCGCGGTAATTCATAAAAGGACGAAAAATAACTATTATTGTGACATAAACAGAGATTCTTCGTCAGTGGTTCTCAAAATTTTAAATTTGTTATTGACTTTCAATAAATTATTTAAGTATTACGTGGTTTACTAGAAATTAATGTTAGGGGCTGCTCATGTGATTTAGGGTAGGTCAAATAATTTTTTTATCATGTTTTTTCAGAAATACATTGGAGGAAAACTTGCTCCTTTTATTTTTAACAAAAATTACTTTTGAAATCTGAAAGGATAGATTTATAAGAAACAAATAAGTAGCGTTTGGTTTGAATATGTTTTAATTGCAATATTAAAAATTATTATTTTGTACAGTAATTTAATTTAGCCATGAAATTAGTGCTTTTCTTGCCACCAGAGCAATGCTGCTGCAGTAACTAGTTACCATGGTTACCACTTTAGCCGTTGGGCACAAGCCGTTAAGTTTTTTCCACGGTGAAGCGTGTCGGTTGCTTTTGTGCTTTAATTTATTTTTGTAAGTATTTTTTTTTAATTAATTCTTTTGATTTAAGGTAAGTACATGCACTTTCGATTTGCGTTTTGCGGAATACGATTTTTGTTTTGATTGGTCGAATTTGAAGGCAGTTGACCAATTTGACCAATCAAACATCAGAAATATGGGAAAAATCGCATTACGCAAATCGCTAGTGCATGTACTTACCTTTACAATGATAATTTATTTTTATTGACTAAATTGACGATTTTTATATTTACAGTAGTAACACGGCAGTCGGGGTACCGTAAGTAATAACCGCCATGCTTCTGAACTCCCCCCAAGACCATTTTTCCAAGATGTGATACGTTATGGCTATTGTTTGTGGATTTTGTAAGTAAATCTTAATGTATTTTATATATTCCTGAAATTATTTAAATTTGCTCATTTTTGAGTTGGCCATGCACTACATTTTTGTCGCCACTGTCGATCGAATTGTTATCTTTGGCACCATAACCTCATTATTGTTTACCATTACAAAAATTTGTGTTGTTATTGTTAAACGATTTTTGTGTAAATTGCAGTAAATTGTTATTAATATCGTAAATAGTTGGATGTAGTCCTTTTTTGAAGTATCCAACAGGTTGGTTTAAATCATTGATATTTTAATTTTAATTTAATATTCATCCAACTTGCCTATTCAGTATTAAATTAAATTTTTTTATTATGTACTGTGTTTGTTACGTAAAACTTTTCTTTTACATTTAATTATTGTTCTCAGATTATTAACTATAAGACCTCAATCATGTCTCATCGTTATTCCTGCTTATTGTTATCCCAATTTTCGCCATTCCGTATCTTCATTATTTGGTGAGTAATTTGTAAAATTATTTATTATTCACATCGAAACCTTAAAAATGTGATTGACAATATCGATTAGATTTTTAGTGTTGGTGATCAATACTAGACCACATACAATGCAGCTCATAAACAACACATCTTGGAAAAGAAGCTATTGTTTTATTGCCTACAAACACTCCACTGCAGATATTCAATCGGACAGGTAAAGCTTTGTAATGAAGTGAAGATCCTGGCACACTTACAACTTATCAACAAATGTCAATTAGAGGTGGGACACTTTTTCAGATCATGGAATGTTTCAATGTTTTGGTGTTGGTAAAAATCGTAGTTGTCGGTGGTCTTATTGTATTAGCATTGCCTGCTTCACTACTGTTATAGCAAATTAATTTTCATGCATGTTCCCAGAAGAAGTAGTTCTTTATTGCAAGCGGAGGATTATGATTCTTATTACAGTCATGTCTGGTTTGTTCTTAGGGTCGAGTAGATATTTACATTTATCAGGTTATTTTATTGTTCTAAACGGAAATTTGCTAAATCTAGGTACGTTATAACTGGACCCAACTGTATAGAATTACAAAGGTGAACAGAATAAAATCTGCTTTATTAATTTTAAACATACATTTTGGAAATGTACGTTTTCACAATGGACATGCCAAGTTGCACTCAAATCAACCTGGACTTTATTGGACAGAAAGAATTTTTATTTTAACACAGAATTATTTTATAATTTTTATTAAATAATTTGTTACGTTCATAGTTATCAATAATGATTTTGGCATATAGGACTTTGGTTCAATAGTAAAAAACACTCTTTAATAGGTTGACGTTTTGTTCATTCAATTTTTTTTATGAGCTTCTAGGACTAGAAGAGTTTATTAATATAATGTCAATTATAACAAGGAGCTAACGTATTCTTACCTAAACAAAATATGTGTTATTTACTATCAAACCCAAGTCCTAAATCCCGAAGTCTTTTTTGATAATAACTAACATCTCCGAAGTCAATGAAATCGACAATTTATTGTTGTTTGTTTTATTATTATTGTTTGTTAAATAATTGTTTTGCCCGAGTTGCTTACTTCTCTTGTTATCTTCTTTTGCACTAAAATTTTATTTATCTAATATTGAAATAAGTTTATTATTGTTAATCGTTATTTTTTTTTTCAGATTTAATCCACGTTCTTGGTACTCACAAGATTACTTCGGTGTAGGTACCTACTTCGTACATATTATTATTACTTTTGTACTTTATTATTATTACTTATGAGCATAATCTAATATGCACACTTCTTAAATTTATAAATTGAAGTGAAGAAAAAATGCAATAATGCAAACTGATTTTTTTAGCAACTTTTTGCTAACGTTTTTTATTTCAAATTTGTACGATATTATAATGAGAAGAACCGTAGTAGGTAGTGATCAAATTATGCGGATAAACTGGCTACATTATCAGTTTTACGTTCAGAAACTCCATATTTGCTTTTCTATCTTTTATGGAAGAAGTCTGATGGTTATTCTTCTTACCAAAATTGCATCGACTTGTGCAAGTATCTAAAAAGATTTCAATAAAGCTTATAAACGAGCAGATTCGGAGTTTCTAAAAGGTTAGCTTAACTTTTATCGGTTACTTACTATTTAAAAAATTATACTTACTGGTTCCATGGGTTATACGATCGTTTAATTTCATGGGGTATATGTAACATTCTCTACTGAAAATTTTTAAGTTTGTTTAAATTTTAAATAAAAGTAATTGTCTATTTTCTCTGCAGTAATTTTTACGAGCGCTTACTATTGATGTGGTTTCTAATTGTACTGGAAAGCGATGGTTTTGTGGTGTCGGAGACACCATAGGGTCATCATTATTGAGTATAATTTGACTTGATGTCAGTAGCTAGTATTTGAAATTACTGCAAAAAAATTTGATAGTTTTGTATTTATTTAAAATTTAACAGAATATTGAAGCTTTTAGTAATTAATGCTCTATGTGATCTGTGAAATTAGGTGACCGTTTAATTCATGGTTCTTGTAGAATTTTATTTTTTTAATATTGAATAACTGGTAAAGGATGGGCTCACATTTTAGAAACTTTTTATTTCTTTGTTTATAATCTTTATCGAAATCTTTTTTTCGATACTTGTAGTAGTAGCTGCAATGTTGCTAATAAGTTGAAATAGTTATCTTACGTTTTCCATAAAGATAGAAAACCAAATAAGGTTTACTGAACCTCAAATTAATAATGAAGTTTGTATATGGGTATAACTTGATCATTATTTACCACAATGTTCAATTATAATTTGTTACAGATATGATTTAAACAATAAAAGTAAAGTTTTGCTACATCAATTATTTTGCTCTATTGCATTTTTTCTTCATTCGAATTTAATTAAATTTATAACTTATTGAAATAGTTTAAAGCAATCATCAATATGTGATAATGCTAGATTAGATTCATAAACATTTAAATTTAAAAACTGCTGGTTTTTTAAATACTTCAAACCTGATATAAAAAGAAGTACAAGTTCTAAGTTAATAACGAAGTGATTATTTACATTCTAGATTTACGGATTAGTTAAATTGTGCTATTATTTAAAGTAACATTATTGTATAAATATTTTAAATAACTGTTAATAAATATTATGTTTAAGTTTAAAAGTATTTTGTTTAAATAAAACCCCAAGTAAGTATACTTGTTCTTGAAGAAGACTTTTAGATCTGTTCTTATATAGGCTAAGCTATGCTATATAAATATAGTTGATTAGTAATTTACCTTATCTAATATTCATATAAAATCTGATGTCCGTTTTTTTGAGTTTTAGGCTTCTATACAAAGTATAGTAAGGAAGCCTTATGTTCTGCTCCCGTGTCCGTCTGTCCGTCCGCATGTTTCAAATTTAAGAACTGTTACCAACATAAAAATAGAATAGAATTTGAGAAAAAAAAGAGAATTGAGAAAAAGGTCAAGCAAACTTTCAGCTACCTTAAAATCTAGTGTCTTTTTTCTTTCCTTATAATAGTAAAATTATATTACCAATTATCGGATTAAAGAGTTAAGCGATTTAAGAATAATTTGCACTTAATTCATATTAATGAATCAAATCGAGGTTTCCTTTACAATTAATCCAGAAAGAAAGGAGATGTATAGAAGCCTTATTTAAATAATAATTTTCTACACATACATTCTTCATTACTTTACAGTTAAAATTCTATTATTTTAATGTTTTGTTTAGATTTTCTTCAATATTATGATATTATATTCTACGCTGTATCCTCCTATAATATAATTATTATGTATTAATACATTATGAAATAGTGCAATATAAATAAACTTGAAGTTCTTAAGCGTTTAAAAGTGCTTATTAATTTCTATATTTTAAGATAAGTTTTTAATTTAATGAAGATCTTCTTCTTAATTAGCTTAATTTTTATGATATGGTAATCTTAATCTTGTTTGTCAATATATTAAATCAGTTATTGCAAATCAAACTTCTAGTTTTCTCAGAATTAAATCACTTAGTTGCTTTGATTAGTAGAAGTCGACTTCACTCAAACAAAATTATATAATGAAGCTAACATTTTTGTTATCTTTGGCAATATTGGCCGCTTGTGCTTCCATTGGTGAGTATAAATAATACTTTTATAACAATATTTTTAATAATTAAAACGTTATAAGAAGTTCTCTTTGGGCCCTATGAATTACATAACACATGAAGGTTACAATTTCTACCTACCTGTGCCGTATAGCTACTAATTTATTAAAGCGAAGCTTTTTAACGCAGGGTACCTAAAATTTAAAATAGCGAACGGGACGGAAAAGCAAACGGAAGTGACGTCAGCGACGACCTCATTGGCTGATTCATCCACATGCGAAAATGTTTAGGCTCTTCCGAGGGTCGTGGAAATTTGAAATTTTGGCAGGGGCCGTGGTCGAGGGCACATATAACACGAAAAATCGAAAAAGTTGGAAAAGTCACCCCCCGCCCCCGATGATCGGGTTTAAGCGATTTTTATGAATCCGCTCGCATCTCCCTTATTTTTCAACTTTTTTCGATTTTTTTTTTGATATTTGAAATCCTCGCGAGAAGGGCAATAATTTTGTCGCTGGATTTAAAAAAAATAATTCGGTTTTCACCTATATTTTTTGACCCAAACTTTTCGAAACTTTTTTTCCCTGCAGCTCCCTTAATAAACGTCGGATCTCCATTTGGAAAAAAACAATACGAAGAAAAAGATGAATCCAATGGAAAAGGTATCTTTCATTTTTTTCCTAAAATCAATACTTTGCCCGCGATGATCGTATATAAATTCTGGAATTTGCAACTTAATTTACGGGCAGATAATTTACTTGTACTATGTATTAAAGTTGTTAAGAAGAGGGGTGGGGATAAGCTGTGGTGGGGACTCTGCCCTATAGTACGGGAGATATACGCAAAAAATAAGTGATAGGTGGAACTAATTCCCACAAAGATGGGGTTTGATTTTTTTGGTTCTTTGTTTATATCTTTTTGACATATTAAAAGTCTAGAAAAATCTGAGTGTGCAAAATATGTTTTTTTGACGTTATCTTAAAAAAATTCAAAAAAAATTTTGAAATATTTTGTGTTGTATCAAATTACAGATATTTCTTGCTGAAAATGATAATATTATTGGATTTAAATAATAAAAATAAGTAACAAAATGGTGACCCAAAAACTGAAAGCTCATGCAGTGTCGAAAATCAGTTTTTTTGTCGTTATCTTGAAAAATTTCAAAAATAACATAAAAAAGCGTGTGTGGTATCAAATTACTGAAAATTTCATGATGAAAAAGATTATATTATTATTGGTTTTACATTAGTAATAAATAACAAAATGATGGCCGAAAAACTGAAAGCTGATGTAAGTTAGATGTTAGCTATTGTCCAAGACATCCCGAAGTAACATTGATGTAAGTGCAAATGAAAGCAGTATGTGTCCTCTAACAGCTCATGAATAAGCTTATGATATGAATAAGCTTTACCTGTAAGCAAATGGGAATCTGTGTTTTCTGCGTAAATAGTCTTTAAGGCCTCTTCTATTTCAGATCCACATAACAGTTGACCAATAGTATCTTGATATGATATCAGTATATGGAAGGCATCAAGGCGAATTAATATGTTTGGGAATTCTTCAGGTTTACTGGAAACAACTTCCATAACCTTAATCCACAGGCACTGATCAAAAATACTTTATTGAAGTTGACAATAGCTTGATTTCTGATTTGATCAGTTTTGCTACTGCTTCAATTAAACGATATTTTTCTAATTCAGGGTCTTTTAATTTCTTTTGCTTTTGGTAATTTAATAGAACATTAGTCACTGTTTGACCCATAGTTATAGCATATTAGGCATCCTATCATTTTTGGAAACGATAACATTATCAGAAATGTGTTCTTTAAGCTTTTCCAGAATGTGATGATTACTAATAATGACTAATTATCAACTGATAGGAAATCTTTCATTTTAGTAACCAGCTGCTGGACAGAAACAGGCTCATCACTTCCTTGAAATCACTTTCTCTGTAGGACGACCAAGAGTTTTACAACGTAATTCGCCTTGAGAATCATTTCGATATTTCTTAGGGATTGGGTCACCTTTTTGAAAATTTACGCTGAATGCTTGGTGATAAATGGCATCTGCTACTGGTAAATCTTTAACTGATAGAAATCGTGATTGAACATTGTCTGACCATAAATTATTTCTGGAGTTACACGCCTTCATAATAGATTATTGAAACATTATTGTACGGACCTGTTTAACGCCATATTTAACCCGTTTCTTACTGTCAGTAATAAAGTGACCACAAAATAAATCCGTCCGTAATACTCTACTACAGCTGGCTAGTGCTTCATCATGAGTATGCAACTTCAATTTCCCATTACTCTGAATATTTTTGGGATTTGTCTACAAACTTAGGCATTCGACATGGACACTCACGGAGTTATCAGGCAATGGTTCAAATAACTCTTGGATATTATCTTTTTGAATTTTATTTGCAGTGATGATACTTTGTATACCTTTAGAAGACAACCTAACAGACTTAGAAGTTCCGCTTCCACTTTCAGGCACAAGTTACAGTCCCATTCTGCCATTTGCAGTTTCCTAGAAGACGTCAATATTTATATTATTGTTATAACTCCGGGGTCGTATATAAGGGGGTGGTTTTGGGGGTTCAAACCCCACCATGGGTTGAGTAATACTAAATACTTAAGAAATGAAGAATGAAGAAAATAAAGAAACAATAATATTAACACCACGGATAAATTCATGTCTAAACTGTAAAGTGAAAAAATTTTCAAAGGAAGTAATAAAAGAATCAGCTCATTTGTAACCAAGAAGCTATAATTTCTTCTGCCAACCTCTTTTTTACCTTTTTGACCTCTTTTTTATTTCCATAAAACCCCCCATGGCCAATGTCTAACTACGGTCCTTCATAACTCTTATATTTATAAAAAAAAAGTTACAAATAAAATATGGTAATAAATGGTTTCTTACCTGGTTTGTCGCTACAATAATTTTAAAACTCATTTTGATTAATAAAAATATGATTTTTGACATTACATATAAGCTTTCAGTTTTTAGGTCACCATTTTGTTAATTATTTATATTATTTAAAATCAATAATATAATCTTTATCAGCAAGTAATTTTCTGTAATTTGATACCACGCACAATTTTTTATGATTTTTTCAATATAACGTTCAAAAAGCAAATTTTCGACACTGCATGAGCTTTCAGTTTTTGAGCCACTATTTCGTTATTTATTTCTATTATTTAAAACCAATAGTATAATCTTTTTCAGCAAGAAATATTCGGTAATTTGATACCACATACGATGTTTTATGATTTTTTTGAAATTTTTCAAGTTAACGGCCAAAAAAACATATTTTGCACAATAAGATTTTTCTAGACTTTTAGTATGTCAAAAAGGTATAAACAAAGAACTAAAAAAATCAAACCCCATCTTTGTGGGAATTAGTTCCACCCAAAAACCTAAATCTACCGTACTACTATGCTAAATAAATACATAAGATAATGTATTCACTGCCAACTACAAATAAACAAAATTTTAATAATTAAAATAATGAATAGTATATTCTGCAACAAGTTTGGAATAGCCATTCCAAACGTGTTTCAGACTATACTTTCTATACGACTATTAAAATAATAAGCTGTATAAGTTTTGAATTAATTTGACAGATGAGTAAATAATTTTTTAAAAATAATTTTTTTGCGCGCGATCGATCTGAATTTTTGCACATACGTTCCTACCGATAATACGCTAGGGGTGTGACCGAGGCGAGGGGGGAAGAATTTTTTGCTCAGTTTTTCGATATCTAGCGACGTTCTTGAGTTATTCCTAATTCAAGTTTGTGTGGCGGAACGCAGTAATAGCTCAAGAACGGCGCTAGATATCAAAAAACTGATCAAAAAATTCTCCCCCCCTCGCTTAATTACACCCCCAGTGAATTATCGGTAGGAATGTAAGTGCAAAAATTCAGATCGATCGCGGGCAAAAAAATTTACTCATAATAGTTATTAGTGAGTTATATTATGCTCAATTGTTTTATTGTAAACAAATTAATTTTTAATTGAAAATTGATAAAACCGAACCAAGATGTCCAAAGATGATAGTGGTAGTGATAGTGATGGTGAATTTTTTAATTGTACTCTACCGGAACTTAGGAAATTGGCAAATAACACCACTGGTAATTTATTACCAACGAAATCGAAAGATGTATATATGACATATAATATAATGTAACATGTATATAATTTGACAGATCAGTAAATAAAATCAGTTCAAAAATTTAGTAGTAGATGTCACCACTCACCAGCACTGTGTCGATTGGTCAGATGAAACTGTGCGAGAATATTATTCTCGCACAGCGTGCGAGAATGTAGATATTCTGTTTTTAAAAATATAATCAGAATGCTCATATTCTATGTTAGTCGTATAGAAAATATGTTTTTTTTAATTTTTAAATTTTATTAATTTAAAAAATTTTGTCAAAAAACTTTTCTTGATAACTATCAAATCTAGATAGCTTTTGTGCTCTTTTTTAGAATAAAATCTTAATTTTCTCGGAAACTAAAAACAGGACTTTTTTTAAATTTGGTACACTTATTTGTAACACTTGCATAAATATTTTGGCAAATTTTTGTAATGATGACATTTATGAATGTCGAAGTAATGACAAACCCGTATCTTGCATTTACCTCAATGTAAAAACGTAACTTTGACATTTTTTATCTCGATAACTAAGAAGAGATTAACTTCAAACTTTGACAGAATTTTCTTTATTATACAAATAATATACTGTAAAATTTTCACGAACTTCTCATATACTGAAATTTCCTTCTTAACAACCTCAATAATGAGTAGTTGAATAGTTGACTACAAGTAATTGACTTTTTTTTTATTGATTATTATTATTATGAATTAATTGATATGACTTAGTAGTCGTACAGAAAGTATAGTCTGGAGCACGTTTGGAATTCTTAAATTTACAACGGACGCACATGTATGGATTAACGAGAACCCGACAATTAAACTATAAAATAAAAATAACCCCCCACCGTAGGAATTTTTTTAATACGCCACTGGTATAGAGAACGTAATAAGTTGCTCAAAGCATCTAAATCATCTGCTGACATAGGGTAAACTTGCCTAAATCGTACCTGCTAAGGAGAAACTGTCATAAATGTCTAAAAAATTAATGAAAAAAATTAAATTTGCAGCAACTTTAATTAATGCGGCTAATATTTGAATATAATAAAATATAAAATAACTTATTTTGACATTACAAAAAGGAACAATTAAGAAATACAAAAATACGATTTAAGATTATAGCTCCTAAATCGTACTATACATTTCCGAATAACAATTTACTACCTTATCAAAATTATATTAATAATAATATAATTAATAATAATTGGATTTTATTTATACATAGCGTAAAAAGCTTCGCTTTTGTCGGGTGTCCCACGACACCTTTCGTTTTTTATATTTCAGGATCTGCATTGCAGTGCTTTGAATGCTCACCATTATCTGGATCAAATAATCATAATCTATGTGATGATCCTTTTAAGGAAAATAATGGCTTTATTAAACTATGCCGTTATGGAGAAGTATGCCTAAAACAAATAACCCCTCAAATTACAGTTGGTAAATATACCTAAATACAAAAGAATATTAGTTAAATATAAAGCTTACTTATACTATTGTAGGTGGCCAAGATATTCCTTCAATTACAGTT
The DNA here is from genome assembly GCA_963170105.1 of Cantharis lateralis. Classification (NCBI taxonomy): domain Eukaryota; kingdom Metazoa; phylum Arthropoda; class Insecta; order Coleoptera; family Cantharidae; genus Cantharis; species Cantharis lateralis. The sequence continues at coordinate 25,455,208 of OY720630.1, read as the reverse complement.
AGAGGATGCGCTCCGGAGCCTATCTGTCGCAATAGACCAACAGAATTGCAGGAACATTGTCATATCTGTTCGAATGAACTTTGCAATTCGACAGTACGAATTATTCCATCTTTGAGTACTTTTATTGTTTTATATATTATTAAATTAATTTGTCTGTAGACATGAAAAACATATACTTATCTACCATTGATATAATTATAAATCATAATATTATAAGTATTTTTTATTGTCAATGAAGGTTATGAATTGCCGGCACTTGCTTTCTGTTAATTAATTTTAGAGGGTTAACTGTGATTTTTGAGGACACAGCTCCCTAGTAGGGCTTAATCTGAAAAAAATGAAAATTGAATAAGTTATAAGCTGGTAAAGTTGGGGGTAGAAAGAAAAAGGCGTGTGCTGGTTAACATAATTGCAATCCTTGCGGTCATCTAAAGCAAAATGAAAAACAGTTTCTTAAGTAGTAAGAATGTCGTTATAGCCCCTACCTAAGAGAAAACGGAAAAGAAAACTTGCTGTCTGAAGAAAAACAGGCATATTTTTGCTTTTTTTTTTCACAATGTGTAATTTGTTAAAATAGTAAAAGAAATAATTTTGATACAAAAATGGTAGAAACAAGATTCAAATCGATCGGGTGATTTGTATTTGAGTTAGAACTGCAGCAAACTTGAAAAATGTAGTTTTGAAATAAACGCGTTGCAATATTTTTATGTTTTTTTACCATTATGGCCAGGTTATTATATAAAAATCTGCTTTACAATGTTATTTCTCTTATATTATTTTATTTCTTATCTTATTTCAAGATATTTGGCGTTGAATGTAGCACTCGATTCATTTTTGCCTTTACTTTACTAACAGTTCTCAACTTTAGACGTCATTTAGTAGATTTGGGCTAGAGCTAGGCATAACGGCTATAGGACATATATGAAGTAAAATTTTATGGAGAACATTTTATACCCTTTACATGGTCATGTTTGAGGGTGGGTTTTGAAGCAAACTAAAGTGTTACTGGATTGTAGTATTTACAAATTGTAGATTTTAGAGTGCTTGGATCCGAGATTTGCCGTAGTTGTGCTTGTCAAAACTACGCCCTACACTCCCCCTCCGCGCTCGGGCGTTCCAGGTCATTTTGACAAGCGCTAAGCTCGCCAAAAACGTCCCCTAGGGTTACCGAAATCGAAATCTGGGATCAGAGATTTGACCGCCTGTACTTAATTGACCATCGCCATCGGTGGAATTTACATATAAGAAAATAGTGAGCTAAAACCGACCGGTGGAACTTACATGTATGATTAATAAAGATTTGACCCAGCGGTAGAACTTACAATCGCCCAAGCAGATAGAGCTATTACAAGAAGAAATTGATAGATTGCTAGCCGCTGGAATTATATGAGATTCTTCCAGCCCATGGTCGGCTCCTGTAGTTTTAGTAACACAGAAACTACCTGGATGGTAAGGAGAAAGTGCGTATGTGTATCGATCTTTTACAAGGATATAAATCTGTGGGATTTAATGTGCATTCTGCTATTCAGCGTCATTGAGGTAGCAGAAGCGTACCATCTAATTGAGATGGAGGAAGAATTAATACCTTTAACAGGGTTTAGTACGTTTCAGGGGCATTAAGAGTATGTAAAAATGCCGTTTGGGTTGAAAAATGCTCCCAGTACTGTGACAACATTGTGAGGGTTGACTGGGGACATTTGTATGGTTTATTTAGATGATATTATAATTATTCATAATTCAGAGTTCAGTAATTACAGATCACCGTTCGTTCAAGTTGATGCCGAGTATGCGAGTCAACAATTCGAAGCCTATTCGCTGGCCCATACGCTTTTTATTTATCTATGTATCACAAATCTCAGCTTTGCTAAAATGACGTAGGTCTGGCGGCTCTGGGCTTTTGGACTATAGTTAGGGTGACCATATGTACTTATTTTAGTAGGACAGTACTTTCTTTTTGAATAATGTCCTAGTGTCCTTCAAAGGTTAATTTAGTACACCTAAATGTACTTTTTTCCTGAGATCCAAAAAGTCGAAATGTGAACAACTCGATACCTCAGTACCAAAGTGTAATAAGTCCGAAATTGGTGAAAATGAGATAAGTATATGGGAAATTTCACAAACAACATTTTTCCAACAATGGGAAAATTCTGGTCAAGAACTACATATGATTTTTATTTGATATTACTCATTGGATTATCAAACCTGTAAACAAACAAAGACTATTTTAATTTAAACGAAATAGTAAAATGTAAAAGCTTAGTTATCTCAAAATTAATCCATTTTTGAGTTGTTACACTTTGAAACAGGTATCAAACTGAATTTTATTTTTTAATTAAATAAAAACTAAAGTTCGAACCAAACGAAATAAAATTGTTTAACTGTTTTAGCGGCATTGTATCCAAAGACACTAATCAACTTAGTAGTGCCTTGTTACCAGTAGTTTTTTAACATTTCTTCAAACCCAGTTGACCTTGAAATTGGGGAATGACTCCTGAAACTCCCTATCGCGCCCATTCCGCGAAAAATTCTTTTCTTTTAGGCTTCTATACAACGTATAGGAAGAAGCCTTATGATCTAGCTCCGTGTCCGTCCGTCTGTTTGTCCGCATAATTATTTATTTTGGCGTGAATTTTAGATTTCAAATTAAAATTGTAAATCTTTATTTTATATAGTAAAAAAATCTACTTAATTAAAAAATTAAGGCATTAAAAATTGGAATAAAATAAAGCCCAAATAATTTAACCTACCGAAAAAGTTGATGTATAGAAGCCTAAGAACTGTCGCAAAAGCGAGTTCCACCTTGTTTCCACTTGCATCAATCACTGTTTTGATTTCCGGAAAACCTTTGTCAGCCAAAACAATGTCACCATCTTCAAGTAAATTTAACAATCCCGATTCAATTGTCATTTGAGAATCAGACTTCCGTCCATCAGCTACTTTTGATTTTAAGCAAATGTAGCCTCCTGGAGTAATACCTATAAGTACTTTTGCAGCCAAGTTTTTTTTATAATGCGAGTAACAATAAACACGATTTTTGTTGTTGCGAAGTTGCCACTGTTTTTGCACAATTTGTCCGCTGCGTACGCTGGCGTCGGTTTTAACACCCCCCCACTATGCACTTCGCACCCAGCGAATTAGATCGCACTCTTTTTAGTTCCTCTTTGAAGCGCTGTCGAGGTAGTACTTTATCAGGCCGTATTTTGTTGGCAACAGCTTTGATTTGTTCTCGTTTTGCAACTACGTATCGTTGATCAACTTGAAAACCAAAACGTGTATATCCAATCATTTTTTTATTCACATTGGGCGTGGAACTTACAAGATTTGATTTTGTCGAAGCTGGCGCTGACGAAAACAATTGCTTTTTGGTAACGGGTACAATTTAAGGTATTTTGCTCACCTACGGGTACTTAGTTCTAAAATAGAAGTGAAGATGGGTGCCTCAAGAAGAGAGGTAAATTTTATTAATAAAATTTTTTTTTTAGTGCAATAAATTAAAGTTTGCAATCAGCGTGGAGGCTTAATTTTTAATACGGGTATCTCATGATAAGAAGAATTAAAATAATGCAAATATGGTGGAAAACATATGGTGACGTGGTATTAACGTAAAATTTTCTTTTAACAATGGACGACGAAAGTTTAAAATTCCTTCCTAGCAATTCTTCTAGTCCATTTCTACGTCGACATCTAAGTGATTCGAAGGTTTTACAAGGGCAATCGTCTTTAACCAAGGATATGTTTGAAGAGTTACCGAATTGGAGTAAAAGTGGTTACTGGGGTAAGAAAATGATTAATTAACATGAGTAACTTGGAATATTCAAATATAAAAATTAATTTTGATCTAGATGTTGAAGATGTAGTCGGCAAACCTAAAGCTGAGGATGGATCTAAATCAGTTTCGAATATCGGAAATGCAACTTTCGAATTAAATCGACCTTTGTTGAATAGCACCATAGGTTTGTCCACATCTAAAAAGTCGTTAAAAAGTAACAGCACCTTTGAAATTGAAAAACCTCTCGATGTTTCGCAAAGAAAAAAATCTAGAAAAAAGTGGTCAATTTTAGATGAAAACGAAAGGTCTTCAAGCCTACGATCTCTTCGTGAATCCTTGGCCAACATATCTAAATCACCGTCATTTTTAAATCGAGAAATTGGATATACCCGTTTTGGTTTTCAAGTTGATCAACGAAACGTAGCTGCAAAACGAGAACAAATTAAAGCTGTTGCCAACAAAATACGGCCTGATAATGTACTACCTCGACAGCGCTTCAAAGAGGAACTAAAAGGAGTGCGATCTAATAAGAGGTTTGAATTGTTGATGAAGATGCGCCAAAATTAACGTTTTTAATTGTTGACCAAAAAAATTTGTTTTTATTTTTATGTAAGTTTATTGTATTTTGAAGCCTAATATTTTCTCGTCTTAATGTAAGATGTGCTTTTAAAGGAAAAATTAAAGTTTGTATTTTATTGTGGTTTCGTCAAAATACTTATTGAACTTCTTCCAACCTGCTCTTTTTTTTGGATCCCTTTTACTGTTTGCTGGGCCCAAATTGGGCATTAAACCTAAAACAATCGTTTTTAATTATTTTCAATGTAAACAAAGGCAGGAGCTTGAGTTGTACCAGCTTTCTGTGCCATAGTGACTAAATTTGACATTCGTTTTTGTTGGGTGTTACACAAACCGGTAATTCGTCGAGGCAGCATCAATCCAGCTTGTCGGACAAATTGGCTCAATATTAAAACATCGGTGTGCTTAATTTCTAAATTTAAACTGCAGATAGGACAAGCCGTAGGCACTGCAGGTTTTACGAGGTACGGTTCCCGGCCCGATTCTGTTGTTACTCCTTTTATAATAAGTTCGTTTCCATTTTTAGGCTTCTATACAACGTATAGGAAGAAGCCTTATGATCTAGCTCCGTGTCCGTCCGTCTGTCTGTCCGCATAATTCAAAACCAATCAGAACGCACGTTCTTAAAACAATTTTACTTTTGAATAGAATATTTTTAGATTGGTATTAATTATTCAGATTATCTACATATATATTTTTTAATCCGATATTCTTATTTTGTATTTTTAGAGTAGGTATTTTACGTGTTTTATAAATATTTCATTATGAATTGTGTTTTATTTGTGGTTTGTAAATTGCAAATATTTACCTATAATGGTCGAAATTAAAAAAAAAAAATATTACAATTTCAGACGTTAGCGTTTTCCTTATATAGTAAAAAAATCTACCTAATTAAAAGATTAAGGCATTAAAAATTGGAATAAAATAAAGCCCAAATAATTTAACCTACCGAAAAAGTAGATGTATATGAAGCCTAAGAACTGTCGCAAAAGCGAGTTCCACCTTGTTCAGATTAATTATGCCAAGTAAAAGGAGGACGTTCAGCGGTTTTACAGTCTTATCAACGTTAAAGCCACAATAAAAATTAGAAGAAGCTTTTATACACTTTCTTCAAAACATTGAACTAACTAAAAGCGTGGGTTTATTAATTTTATGTAAAATCAATTAATCTCATTCATTCATTTAATTAATTTTGCAAGATTAAAAAACAGAAAATACTCTTGTGTGTGTAGATAAGTCTTGGAGCACCTCAAGTATAATTTAGCTGGGAGATTTTAACGACTTGATGTCTTAATTAATAACTCTTGTATACAGCTAGGTTCAGTATCAACCCAGTTATTTGATTGGAAAAATAGTGAGTTAACCATAATTCATTTTCACCTGAACTTTAGATTCGATTATTATTTCCCAAGAAGAAGGAGTAATCCCTTATCGCCAGAAAACGTTCTGTAATTTTATTGGCTATTAGTTAAATAGAAAAGAACCAATCACGAACTCAAAAGCGTTGCATATTTAATAATAATAAGTTTACTTTAAATTCTTCGTAAACTACACAAAATGAGGACTGAAAAACTTGCATAGGCGTCCAAATCACATTGACGAAGTTGCCCAAGTCCCATCCATGACTACGTCTATGGAAATTTCTAGACAATTTTAAAAAACTCAAAGCATGTTTTTGAATACATCTCCTTTCTTTCTGGATTAATTGTAAAGGAAACCTCGATTTGATTCATTAATATGAATTAAGTGCAAATTATTCTTAAATCGCTCCCCAAATATTTTTGTACTTTTAAGGTAAGTACATGCACTAGCGATTTGCGTTTTGCGGAATGCGATTTTTCCCATTTCTGATGTTTGATTGGTCAAATTGGTCAACTGCCTTCAAATTCGACCAATCAAAACAAAAATCGCATTCCGCAAAACGCAAATCGCTAGTGCATGTACTTACCTTTAGGCTTCTATTATACACAGTATATGAAGAAGCCTTGTTCTGGTCCCGTGTCCGTCCGTCCGTATAATTCAATTTTTAGATCTCCTTAATTCTAATCCTAAAATCCTTAATTTTCTAGTGTATTTTTTTCTTATATATAGTAAAATTTAAGTTAAATAGTAAATTATCGGTTTATTATTTTTTTAATCCGTTATTTTATTCAGAATAAATCGAATAGTGGTTTTCCGTGATTGGTGAATTTATTAAATATGTTAGATCGACTAGTATTTTATTTAAAAATATCGACTACAATTTATGTGCGTTTGTATTCTTCCAATATTGCTATCCAAAACTTGTGTTCTTCATTCAAAACTTATCTTTAAATAGTAGTTTTCGTATTATTACCAACTTAAAATATTATTGGGTAACGTCTCTTTCTATTGGTCTGTTCATATTTGTATTATACTATTACTAATCACATACCGGGTAGTTCAAATATCGAGTGTTAAACAGCAGTACCTCGTAAGTGCAAAAAAAATTTTTTTTTGAAAACCTGTCTACAAGATAGAGACACATTTTTTCAATAGAATGATACCAAACACAAAAAATTTCAAAAATGCGACTTACGAGGTACTGCCATTTAGCACTCGATATTGTATTAGTCCATTCAACAAATCTGTACTTGGGTAACGTCTCTTTCTATTGGTCTGTTCATAGACCAATAGAGTCTGTTCTTGATTACTAATGCTAACAAATGTGATAAAAAAATAAAGTACAAAAATATTTGGGGAGCGATTTAAGAATAATTTGCACTTAATTCATATTAATGAATCAAATCAAGGTCTCCTTTACAATTAATCCCGAAAGAAGCCTTAGAACTGCGGTCATCTGAGTTCCACCTTGTTTTCTATCATATTTAATAAATTCACCAATCACGGAAAACCACTACTTTTTGATTTATTCTTAATAAAATAACGGATTAAAAAAATAATAAACCGATAATTTACTATTAGTAGTTTAATTTTACTATATAAGAAAAAAATACACTAGAAAATTAAGGATTTTAGGATTAGAATTAAGAAGACCTAAAAATTGAATTATGCGGACAGACGGACGGACGGACACGGGACCAGAACATAAGGCTTCTTCATATACTGTGTATAGAAGCCTAAAATTCAAATTCTATTCTATTTTTATGTTGGTAACAGATTTGAAGCATGCGGACGGACGGACACGGGAGCAGAATATAAGGCTTCCTTACTATACTTTGTATAGAAGCCTAAAATGGAAATACATACTTAATTTTAAAGATAAGATAAGAAGAAGGTGAAACGATATAGAAAAAATACATATTTGTGCAGCACTTGTAAGCAAGGATGTAAAGGTGGGTAAATTTTCTAAATTTAGCAACGCTGTATTTTCACCTGTTCAAGGTTGCAGAGTTTTAATTTGAAAAAAAATGTATTCGTTGATAAAAACTCAGCAAAACTTGACGTTAAATTATATAAGCCGATAGAATTTTAAAATAATTTGGTGTTTTTAAATTGAGATTGGTGTAGTATTTTTTGATAAAGGTGTAACTTGAAAATGAAAAAGAAATTGCCAGGTAGTATATTTCGATCCGTGCAGTGCAGTTTTCCCAGCATGCAACATGAGTGGGAGTGATGTCTGGATGGTTGATCCCGTAGCAAAGTTACATGTCTGATAAGATTTACTCTAAAAACATATTCTATTATATTTTTAAAACTCGTTTAATTGAAATTACGTTTGGTTATTAGTGCATTCAGTCATGTAAATGAATTTATAAGTTAAAATTGTTTTAAACATTAGTGATAACAGTGGCGGCTCATATTGATGACGTAGGTCTCCATTATACCTAATCAGTTCGTTTTCAGTTGGGATACTTTTATAAAAATATATAGGTGAGTTAAGTTTAAAGTAAAGTAGGGTTTTTAACTGTTTAAATGTGTGCTTGGAAAGGTACGATAAAAGTTGTTTGGTCAAAATATTAAATGGGCACGTACGGGTCACTATGCTGATCTACAGCATGTAAACACGTTTAGCCCCGCCCCACCACTTATTATTTTTTTAATGTTATAATTTTTATTGCAATTTTTATTCTGGATGATTTAAACAGAATTTTTTTAATTTGGAACAAAATAGCCATTTACGTTCGACTTTAAAATTCTCGATACCATCTCTAAGCTTATACTATGATTCAAAAATTATCATCGAGTGATTCACTTAATACTTTGTAAAATTTTCTTTGATTTCAGAATGCAACCTAATGGCTAGAAAAATAATGTATCCTAGTGTAAGGTTACAAAAGCTGTGATCAAATGTTCCAAATCGAAATTAAGGTATACCTATCATGACATTAGATTTTTAACGTGATTAAACTTTATAAAGCCAAGGTTTCACTTACCACTAGATAACTCATTCAAAAATGAAAACCATCGTCAAATGAAAACGTTGGCATTTTAATGGTTAATTATTTACATGGTGGGTGTTACTAAAATTCTGCTGTTAAATTTTTTAATTGTCTCACTAACGTTACTAAGTTTTGCACCACCATTTATTTTCTAGATTTTTATTATATGGTCAACATTTTTTTGTCAACGACAAACTTCACAAACTCACATTTTGAACTTAATTTTCACCTACCTCGAGTTAACTTTTCACTCATTCGTCACTCATGTCAGAGCAATATTTGTTTCTTTTTATAATTTTCCAAAAAAAATATAATTAATGCTATATTTAATCTATTTTATTGTCGAAGCAAGGTCAGTAGTACAATAACTTGATTATTTAATGTTGATGGTAACACAAAAATGTACATAAGTTTATAAGTACAAATTCTTTTTATTGTTATTGAAAAGTTTTTTTATGCAGTTGATTCATTTTTTTAGCAGTCATAAATTGTGTGATTAATTAATTCATTTTGCAATGATAACATACTTGGCTTATCTAAATGAGCAAATCCGAATGAATAACAAATAATTGAATTATAAGTCATGAATGTTTGGGTGTAGTTTTGTGAACTTCTTTCATTATTTTGCTACAAAACTCAAAGGATAAGTTAGACTATTGTGTAAAATTTGTCAAGTGTTATTAATGATCAGAAGTTTTGTTTCGACAATGTTTTGTGTACATAAATTGTGATAATAATTTGATGAATCTCTTACTGTATATGTGTATCTATTTGTTATAAGTTTATAATAAAAGTAATAAGAAAATCAATAATATTCATTAGAAGTAAGTATCGAACATGGACATACTTAGCAATTGGTAGATGATTAATAATTCACTAGTAAAATTGATTGATTACATTGAGAAAGTTATTAATTTTTAAAATAATAATGACATTTTACAATTTTTATTTAAAGAAGACCATATGATAATTATCTGTATTTTGTTACCAAAACAATAACATAAACACAAGTTTACACCTAATATCTTTTGCATGTAGCTTAAGGGATACAACACAAGCTTTCATCATGTCTGCTAATCAGCTTGTGGATTCTTGCCTGTAAGTAGTAGGTGTGTGTTTCACAATATACATTCTTTTTCACATTAGATACATCTTCTGCCCTGCTTAACGAAAGTGCTGTATGTACAAAACAGCCATATTGAGATATTTGACTTCTTAGATTTAACTTTGGCCAAGAAACCGTAGGGGCAATGGCGTAGTGAAACACGTATTTCTTAAGTAACTTTAATATTTTGAATTTTCTACAATGGTCAAATTTCATACATAACAATGTTTTCTGCTAGAAAATCCATTATATTGGTATACTGCAGTAATTGTATTGCAATTACGAGAATAAAATGTCGTATGTGCACGCACATACTGACAAGTGCTAACGAAGAGTGCAGTATATACAAAACATATGCTGCACTTTTGCTTAGTATACTGCAGATACTGCGTTTTTATTTAGTATTTATACCAAATTTTGTATATACGGCAAACACCATCTACGAATAATTCCACTAGTTGTGGGAAATACGTCGTTTTTGTTTGGTAAAGAGGTAGCAGACTGCTCGTAGTGTACAAATATATCAATAACTCATTTTGGCCATTTTTACACATACGGCACTCTCGCTAAGCAGGGCAGTCTTCTACCATAATCACAATTTTTTTCTTTAAATTAATGTTGTAGTGTTGTAGTTAACATTTTGTTTTCTCCTCTTCTATGTTGCGTTGTTAAATCACATTTTAATAAGCATTTATGGTAATTCTACTGTACCCAGTCGAGAAATATTTGTTGTACATTAGAATATGCTATTAAAACCACTAGATGCCTTAAATACGCAATTTCATATTGAATTCAATTGAGTCCGGTAGAGATGGCATCTACCGGTGAAATTGCCATAAATGCCTAGTAAGAAGCTGTTTTTTTTCTGATTTTTTCAATTCATGCACCAAGTTTTCCAATAAGAATTTCATATTTATTATTATCCAGTAGCCAATTTAGTTACAGTCCCATTTGGTGTGCATTCGGAAACCCACAAATAAAAAAATCACAAAACCTTTTTGAACTGTGAAAAGTTTACCGTTATTAATTAAATTAACTGCTTCTCGTTGCTAACTTCATAATCATTCGATCTTCAAAAACGATTTAGTTAGCAGAGTAGTAGCATTGTTCATCTTAATTATAATGTTGTAAAAAGAAAACCAATTAAACAAAGTGTTCTCGTTATCGACTAAACTATAATTTGTAGAATGTAATATATTTCATTTATAAAAAGCTAGTTACCCATGAGATACAAAAGCATTGTTTTCATCAATTCATAATATATATTCATCCCAAGCTTTCTTAAAAATACCATACTTTGCTTTGTCACATTTTTTAGCTAATATACAAATAATTCCGCAATTTGTTTTATTTTTTTTTGCGTTAACTTTAACACATCTGTGCTTTAATAAATATAATTTATCTAGGAAATAAAATTTCATCGAAAACATTCAATTCTTTTCTTTCGGGCATCACATTTGAATCAGTCTATATTATTTAAAACGTCATTAGCGCCAGAGGCCCCTAAATGACTAAATTTGCTACTGGTATTTTTAAAAATTACTAAATGAATTAGTTGTAAGTCAGCATGCACCTAAAATCTACACCACGAATTGTAAAAATTCATTCGTTGTGTACATTTAAAAATAACAGCTTTGTTGCTTGCCTAAACGGATTGCTTTTATACTGACAGCCTCGTGAATCGGAGGGTGGAACAGAGGCAGGAGCACAGCATCACCCATACAGAAATTACGCAGAGGTAGGCACATTTGTGAAAGTTTTTATGTGCAAATTCATTCGATTTAAAATAACTGCATGTTATTTTTACTTAAAAATAATAAATTAATTGATGTGTTTACTAATTTTTTTTTATTGGTACTAGTTTTTTGAGTAAAAATTTAGTGTGTATAGTTCATCATTCATCAAATTCATTGTTTGTTGTTTCTAGGAGAGTTTTACACGATAAGGGTCCAGACATGCAGCATTACAAGTAAGTTTATTTTTTTAAGTTGCAAATTTAAAAAGAAATGCTGAATGTTTTAGTTTTACTTATTTTTTCAGAAGTCCAGAAACGACTTCTTCATTACATGAAGGTGTCTATCACTCACACAGTAATGGGCATTCGGAACATTCTCCCAATTCCAGTCACATGTCTGTTCATAGTGACGAACCGTTAGTACGTACTCACAAGCAACAAACGACACAACAAGTGACGACGGTGACAAAAGTAGTTCGTGAAGTGCAACAATTAGGTGACGGGCAGCTAGGTGAATATATACCAGTGTCTATTGGATCGTATCCAACACATCCTCGCCCCCAATACGTGGATTACATGGAACAACCTTCTCATCACATGTATTCTCAATATCACCAACACCCTCACTATCAAGATTACGATCATTATCCTCCTAACCCATATGGAGGTTATATGGGATATCCTGCTGGTGCGGAAAGACCACCCACGCCTCCTAGTCCTAGCGAACACAGTGGAGCCCCCTCACCTTTACCACTAGCAGCTCAACCGGGAGCACCATATTTAAGTTCTGGCTATGACGAATTACCCGAACACTATCGAATAACTCCATCACCGGGAGGGCCTGTTGGTCTAGAACAATTTGTAGACGATCCTGGTGTTGTTTATGGCTACGTATCATCGTCACCTTATGGTACAACCACCAACCATCCTGGCCCTACGTACGATTCTCGTTCATACGAAGATAGTTTAAACGGTCCGGTTCCTGTTTCGGCATCTATGCGTATGTATGATGACGACGAACTTCAAAAGCATATGAGTAAAATGTCCATGTCTCTTCATGGCCATAATATGGGTTTACCAAATAATCGAGGCCATACGATAGCTTCACCAGGAAGTGCCGGTGGAGATGACGATCAACGAGGAATGCGATGGCGTGATCCAAATCTTACAGAAGTGATTGGTTTTTTGAATAATCCTAATAACGTAATCAAAGCAAATGCGGCAGCCTATTTACAGCATTTGTGTTATATGGATGATCCAAATAAACAGAAAACGAGAGCTTTAGGTGGAATTCCACCGCTAGTGAAGTTATTAAGTCATGACAGCATTGAAGTTTATCGAAATGCTTCGGGTGCACTTAGAAATTTATCTTATGGTCGACAAAATGACGAAAATAAAAGAGCAATAAAAAATGCTGGTGGTATACCTGCATTAATTAATTTATTAAAAAAGTCTAACGAAGCTGAAATTAAAGAATTAGTTACTGGAGTAATTTGGAATTTGTCTTCTTGTGAAGATTTAAAGCGTCCAATAATAGACGATGGGGTATACACTATTGTTAAAGTAATTATAATTCAACATTCCGGTTGGGATCCGCAAGGAAATTCTGGCGAAACTTGTTGGTCTACAGTGTTTAGAAATGCATCAGGTGTGCTACGAAATGTTAGTTCGGCAGGGGAATACGCAAGAAAAAAGTTGCGGGAATGTGAAGGATTAGTAGACTCTTTGTTGTTTGTTGTACGTTGTGCCATAGAGAAGAGTAATATAGGCAATAAGATTGTAGAAAATTGTGTATGCATTTTACGCAACTTGTCGTATCGATGTCAAGAAGTAGAGGATCCCAATTATGATAAAAATCCTTTGCCTACACAAAGTCGTGTTGCAGCTAATTCGAAAGGTAAAAATGTGATATTTTATTGTTACGTGGTTTTTATCAACTTTTTTATTTTCAGGTGAAAATTTGGGTTGTTTTGGTGGAAGTAAAAAGAAGAAGGATTCTCAGACTGGCGAAGTAAAGGAAAGTGCATCCGGAATGTCTGGTATTGGAAATCCTGGTAGTTCATCGTCGAGAGGTGAACCTGTGAATGGATACGAACTTTTGTGGCAACCAGAAGTGGTTCAATCATATCTTGCCCTGTTACAAAGTTGTTCTAATCCGGAAACGTTAGAAGCTGCAGCTGGTGCTCTCCAAAATTTAGCAGCATGTTACTGGCAGCCTAGTATAGAAATTCGCGCGGCAGTTAGAAAAGAGAAAGGATTACCAATATTGGTCGAGCTGCTTCGAATGGAAGTAGATCGGGTTGTGTGTGCAGTAGCAACAGCTTTAAGAAATCTTGCCATAGACCAACGCAATAAAGAATTAATTGGTAAATATGCTATGAGGGATTTAGTTCAAAAGTTACCTTCGGGAAATGCACAACACGATCAAGGCACATCAGACGATACAATTGCTGCAGTTCTCGCAACACTCAACGAAGTTATTAAAAAGAATGCCGAATTTTCTAGGTCTCTTTTAGAGGCTGGAGGAGTTGAAAGACTGATGACTATTACTCGACAGCGACAAAAATACACACCAAGAGTGCTCAAATTTGCCGGTCAAGTATTATTTACAATGTGGCAGCATCAAGATTTACGTGATGTATATAAAAAGCATGGATGGAAGGAACAAGATTTTGTGACAAAGACAGTGGCAGCTCGTAACGCAGGTCCTAATTCGCCAAATAATGCTAATAGTACTTTAAATCGGCCAATGGCTTCTCAAAGTGGTACCCGCTACGAAGATCGCACTATAAAACGACAAAATCCGTCGTCTCGTGGTGTTGCTCCTATTTATACGAGAGTAAGTTTTTCTTAAAAGAGTGAGGTGTTTTGTTTTTTAAAAAGTGTAATTTTAGAATGAAGATATACCTATGGCAGACATGGCGTATCCAGATCCACAACCACCTATCGGAGGCGTACGAGCATATCCTCCCGGATCGGGGCCAAACCCACCTCCAGTAAGTCACTAATAAAGCCACTTGCACAAGCTCTATACATCTGTGTCAATTTAATTCGTACATATATAAATATATATTTAAATATTTATAAAGAAGTGAAAGAACTTTTTATGAATACAGGCTGGGCTCATAGGTAGCAATACAGGAGTAATGATGTTTATGTACTAATGTATTACGCAAACACCATGAACCTCATTTAGATTAGTTTTTATTTGAGTCAATTTAGATGAATTTGTAGTAAAAAAACTATTCCATTATTCATTATTCTTGTGTATGTTAACAAGTATCCTCGACTGTAGATTTTTTTACATTTTTATGACTTGTTTATCAGGACATATTTAAGTCTTCCTTTGTATTGTTTACATAATTTAATTTCTAAGTACTCCAGTGTCTGTAATTATAGTTGTAGTAAATGATATTTAATAAACTTGATACTATACGAGCTGTATTGTGGTGGGGTGGGCAGTGAGCGGAAGGCCCTGGCAGCAGCAGCAGCAGTGATTTGTGTTCCTTGATACAGGTAAGGTTGATGTTGTAGCTGCTCGGGGCCTTTGGTTTACTGCAAATGGGCTGCCCGGCAGCAAACGAGAGGCCCTGCCCAGCAGCATTTCACAGGCCTACTACACTCACATGGCCTCTGTTGCAGCCGGAACCTCTGTACGCGCAGGTCAACATGGAGAAAAAACGCAATCGTCAACCTAGCCTTGGAAACGCCAACCATTTAGAAGAACATCATCTTGCAGCTGGTAAAGATTCCTGGGTATAGTTTCTATTATTTGTTATATATCAATGTTAATGCCTCATTATATAATATATAAATTAATATACATACATAATTAATATATACGTATGTTGCACTGATTTGCATTAAAATTTGTAAAGATGTTTAGTTCTTGGTTTACTGTGATGAGCTTCGAGTGAATTTTCTTGTACATATTTATTGCTTTATATTTTATTGTATACAATTTTTTTTTTTATTATTTTTATTTTTAATTTTGATTTATTTTAAATAAATCTTACCATCTACATTCTACACCATAAATGAATTATAATAATTAATTATTATATTAAATTTATTTTAGTTCACACTTTTAAATAATTCCATTTTAAATTACAAAAGTTGATAGTTAATTTAAAAATTATTTATAATAAATCAGTTCAGATTATTCTTTCTTAATTGATTATTTTTACACATCGTACCTACATCTTTTTTTTTATTATAATACAGTGTTATATAATTTTTCTCATTAGTTCATTATTTAATTTATTTTGACTACTTTTTAATACGGACCATTATACAACAAAAATTTTTAAATAAAAATTGTTCGTTACATTATTACCTACGAATTATGTCCTAAAGGCTTTTTTTTAAGTATTCTGGCACGTAGATCTAGTAGAATACGGATAGTGTTTCACAACAATAAATTTTAATTTTAGTTTAATAGATAACTTCATTTTATCATGTGTATATGTTACAGTTAATGCTTGATTACACAAGTATTCTATACAAAAGAGAAAACGATTATGCAGTCCCATTACAGAGTAAGTCACACACTGAATCCTCGACTATTAGTCAAGGGCTGGCTTTCTTTGTTAGATTTTACAGTATGTAGATTCAGTTGCTGATTGCACTTCAATTTACTGTGGGTATGTGAACTGCAATAACCGTTTCTTGAGGGCTGCCCATCCAATTATTGGACATGTCGTATATTGTTTTATCGTGGTGTTCTAATTAAACTGGTATTTTCATGTGTCAAAACCGTTACCCTAAGTTTTGCTATCAAAATGTATTAGCATACTAGGTGTACGAACAACATAAGCTAAATGTGCAAATATAAAAGTTGTGATAGTGGCTTTTATGATATTATGACATAATGGTGAGAAAAAAAACAGCTTGTCTATTAAATAAGAAGGTTCTTCGTTATATTAGTCGTGAAGAAGTATAGTGTAGTCTTGTTTACAAAATAACCACGTTCTACTTACGCTGTGGTCCTTAGTTAAATCGTCTAACCTGAATTTAACGATATCTAGAGCAGTTTGAATAATTTAACTTTGCAATACAGTTAGAAATAGCATTCAGTGTGAAAAAACTGGAGATAGGATGATTTAACTAAGGACGGCTGAGTAGTTAAACCTACGATTTAGGAACCAATATTTTTAATTCTTACGACTAGACAAGTTTTTAAAACGTCTGTAGAGAGCATTAAAATATATTGGTTAAATGGTCAACAAGCAAAGCATAGCGTTCTGCCACCTTTGTAATATTTGATATCAAACATATTATTTTAAAAAATACATAAGCTTCTTCTACTAAATTATCAGGAGTCTTCTCGAAGGTAGGTAATTAGGTATGCTACTCGAATTCAAAAAAATGTAAATAAAGTTTTCTGAATATAATGTTTTCAAACCTTGGAGTAAAGCTTATTGCAGAGCAAAAGAGATGTAAATAGTAAAAATACAAACGTAATCATGTCGAGCAAAAATAGATCTGTTTTGAATATAGGTTTATATTTAAATCCAAATATTTTTTTATAAAAAATTAATAATAAAAGCACCTTACTTTAAAAACTACTGTTCCCTTCAAAAAGAAAAAAATAATTTGTTCTTCTTCACTCAACATAAAGTCTCAGACACTTAACTCGAAAAATTAACTTATCCCCCTCCACTACAAAATTTAAACATTAATTTGTAAGTCAGGGGAAATGGAGATTTGTTCCACTTACGAAATCTGTTTATACATTCCATATCAAAAATTCTTCGTTTCCCCTGACTTAAAAATTAATGTTTAAATTTTGTAGTGGGGGGGGGGTAAGTTAATTTTTCGAGTTAAGTGTCTAGACTTTATGTTGAGTGAAGAATAAAAAATTATTTTTTTCTTTTTGAAGGGTACAGTAGTTTTTAAAGTAAGGTGCTTTTATTATTAATTTTTATTTTTAGAATTTTTTTATAGTCTGGGGTTTTTAAAATTTTTATTTTATTTCACTCTTTTTTGAGTATATTTTGTCAAAATGTATAGAGAAAGTAATATATGTTTTAAACCGCTTCGTGATCCAGTCAGCCGACGTGGTAGCGCGAAAAAGTAGTTAGCGAATGATATAATGGTGGCGAATCGAGTCTTTTTAATGCAGAGGATTGTGCAGAGGCGAGTGCATAAATTTTGGGATAGATAGTTTTCTGAGATAGAATTTCTTCTCATGGGTGAAAATCGAGGTGAAAATTGTATTTGACCAGCCAGGAACACTCCCCTGGTCTTTACAAACATTCTGTCAAAAATGTACGTCGCTACCTGTAACCGTTCGAGAGATATGGTGACGTAAACATATATATAAACACAGATTGTACATAGTAACTTCATATACCCTGTGTTTTTGAAAAACAGTCAGGGCTAAAAATAGGTAAAATTGAGTTTATGGAAACAGCGTGGCGTAACGTGACGCAACGTAACGTAAACCAATGAGAATTGTTGAACATGACTTTCATAAACTCCGCTTATTTAAAGAAGAATTTCTTCATTTATGAAAAAAAGTTAAAAATAGGTGTTCCAAGACAATCACGCATATTAATGGCGTGAAAATTGGATATTAAGGATATATCATATATTGCACTGCAAATTGCAATTATTAATAATGGCAGCTTAATGATTTTCAATTGAGAGGTGCCGTAACTAGCAGGTAAGACTGCACATGGCTCAGACCTGAGGAGGGGGGAACTTGAAGTGCCTACGAAATGAGTTGAAAATTGTTTGAGATCAAAAAATATTACAAGCATTTCTTAAACAAAAAGGTAAAAAAATTCACATGAAGTATTATAGAAACAGCTTATTAGCGGTCCCCAGTAACACATGCACATTATTAACTCTTAATTATGCAATTTTGCATAATAATCGTAATTTTTAAATTGGAAAAATTTTAAATAACAGATATTGTGCGCCAACATTTTTTGTGTTTTTAAAATTTCAGTTTAATTGGTTGAGCTGTTTTAAAGTCGACTTATTTCTTATGAAATCCCAGCCTTAAGTGAAATAGAGCGTAATAAGTAGATATTGTGAATTATTAATTTCTGTTTTGTAATAAATAAAAAATAAAAATTGTCTTTGAAATTAGGCGGTTTGTTAGTGCTAATGTTTTGTGGTTAATGCGCACATTTTTGCCAACCGCTTGATTTTGTCACCAGACGAAGGGTGTGTAAGCATGCGCACACGTATTTATTCCTTATCCTTCTTTAGCACTCTTTATCTCAATCAACCCTATTCTATGCCTATTCATCATTTCGTTTTTTATTGATATATCATGGATAGATGTAGGAGTGGGTGCTAAAGTAGTAAAATTCATGATTAACAAATTAAAATAATCGTTTAAAATGAATTTAGTTTACAAATTTTATTCTGTATGTTGTAGTGTAATTAAATTATGTGCGATACATTTTTCACTTTTGAAATAGAATGGCGCCAATGATATACACACTTTATGGCTTTGCAATATTCTTTTTTGTATTTTGGTGTGGTATTTGGATTATTCATCTCATAGCAATATTCTATGGGTAAGTTTTGTTCAGATAAACCCCTAAATACACTCTCTGTGATGATAATGCAATGTAACCTCACATCTAATTACAAGATATTTCATAAAATATTTGCTATTTCTTTTTTTAGAAAATATAGGTTACATTCTAAAGTCGCCCCATTGATAGGTGATACACCATATCCCGGTGTTTCAATTATTAAACCTTTGATGGGTGTGGATCCTCATTTATTTTCAAATTTGGAAACGTTTTTTACTATGAGTTATCCGAAGGTAAAGTTAGGTTCTTACGGAACCATCAACTTACGTTATAACGATTTTAATCTTTCAGTACGAATTATTATTTTGCATCGAAGATGATACTGATCCGGCCATCATGCTTGTGAAAAGTTTGATGGCAAAATATCCAAAGATTGATACCAGGCTTTTTATTGGTGGATCGATTGTTGGTGTAAATCCAAAAATTAATAATATGAATAATGCATACGAAGCAGCAATTTACGAATTTATTTTAATTTCCGATAGCGGAATCCGAAGTAAGAAATTTACCTTTATTAATAATTCTAATATAACAATTATATTTTAATTTGATATATATCTGCTAAGGAATGTGGAAGCATAATTTAAAGACCTTGGCTTTTAACCTCGAGATATTATTTAAAATTATTCCTTGAACGATTATCTGATTATCGTTGAGTAATTAGCTCCAAAATAAGAACTTTATAACGTGATACGTGCTGACTAATCATGTTTATGGCTAGAATAATTTTAATATTTTTTACAATTTATTAATTAAACATCTGATTTTTTATATCGTTGCTAAACAATTTGTTTAGAAATTCAAAACAATTGATAATATTGTTACATTTTTTTTATGTTTGCCATCTACAAGCTCATAATCACCAGGTGTAATTGATTCATATGGCATTCATCAACATATAAACATGTAACAAGCATTTGATTTGTTTACAGATACGTGTTGATAACTTGTTAACAGTGTGAAGTTTTTGCTCACTTATTATTAGTCCAATTTATTTGGAACCAGAAGAAATAAATACCTTACAATAACAAAGAGATACGAGATAATCATATAATATTGTATACCAGGAGTATAACAATGTTTGTTTGTGTGTTGTGGCGATTGCTATAATCCTGATTAGAAACTAGCTATAACAAAGATGAAATCGGGATCACCCTACATATCTTTCAGATGATCAATTCATAGCAGATCCGTTAAAAATTATGGGGGGAGTTTTGTAAGAATCGATTCAAGTACTATTATCTAAAACCAGAAGAAGGGAAAACTCTCAGTAGAAAAATACAACTTGGAGGCACCACTGCTACTTAATACAAGCGACACAGCATATGAACGTTTTCACATACACCAGTACTAGATTTAATGTTACCAATTGGATAAATAAACTGCACTGTGCGAAAGACTCCATTTATCGTTGAGTAACTGCTCTTATGCAATAGAGATTAGATGATGCAATTGAAGCGCAGCACAGCCAATTAGGTATTGCATTTGTCGCTGATGCCAACCATAACTCGTCTGCTGAGATTGTGCCTAGCAAGTCACACTTTAGAGATAAAAGATAAGATTAGATAAAATGATATAAAGAAAGCAATTATTGATGACAGAATAAGGATTGACAATTAGATTAGAAGAAGGTTGGAGATGAGCAGATGATATTAAGCCAATAATACGTTGCCCCGCAATTATACTGTCGTACATCACAAAATCAAAAAAAATTTGTTAAGAACGCTATCATATATTTTTTTTTTCTGGTATTGTTTCGGAGATATATGGTATGAAGTTTGCCGTATACGCTATAAAATACGGTAGCTTTATACTATTATATTACCGCAAACGCCAATATTTTGGATATACGACAAAAATCATTGCAAAATTATATGAGAAAACTATCCCCAATTGACGTATGTGTCTTTAAAGCAAAATATTATTTTGATGCAGCAATGTTATTGTGTCATTTGTGTCCATGTTTAGTGATTATACTGCATAATAAAAATACAAGTGAAGTATTATATTATGGTTTGTGAATGGGATTTTGTGTTGTTTTGTTCTGCAATACGCTAGTCTTAGAGTGAACATCATTAATGTGGAATCATCTCCTCCATCTGAGTACCTTTATTTTACTTCTATTGTAGATTTGAATGCGAAATAATCGCACCAAATTTACAAAAAATGCCAGATAGTGATGAACCTCGTCTTTTTAGTGTACCTTCAAGTTGTGACATCAGAATCAAATACACCAAAATGTAGCCAAAAAAGACAAAGAAATACTGAAATTGGAAGCAAAATATTCGTAAAAACGGTGGCAACAAGGAAAAACTTATATATTTCATCCAAGGGAATTTTCACTGATGAAAAACGAATAAAACCTGTTTGTTCAGTTACTTGTTCTTATTTGTTTACCAAAAATTTTACCAAAGATAAAAGACATGAGATTTTTACAAGCTTTTGTAGTAAATTTTGTAATAGTGCAAACACATGCTTATTATAATATTTATGTTCTTATAATTTTATTTTATAACTTATATTATTGTTTTGATTGAAAATCTAATCTTTTGTTGGCAGAATGTAAATTTCGTTATTTTTTTTAATAAAGAATTTAATTTATTTATGTTATATAATGGAAGTTTCAATACTTGAACTAAGATTTCCACTATTATTTTTATTTACACTAAAGTTTTATGTACCTACAGCTGCGATCACATAATTAAGAACGACCTGATACATTTAAATTAAGTGTAATAAAAACTTGTTTACGTTAACAATTCAAAGGAATTATTTTGGTAGGTTTTTCCTTTAAAGAATACCTACTTAAAACTGTAGGAACAGTTGGTCCATTCATTCATTCAACAGTTAACAGTTTGGATTTCGGCATCAACGCAGAATAATTGAACAAGTCCATCGTATATAGAGAAAGAAAAAGGATAACCTGGAAACCAGGAGATATTGCAGACTTTTGATAAGCCAATATCTACAACATGTTTTTAGTAAAGTATCCATTGAATTCCGAATCCCACAGGGCAGTATGCTTGGACTTCCAGCAACACAGAGACTACACAAGTTAAGAAGATAGAGACGTGGTTAAAAAAATATGGTGCATTAAAGCAAATTGTACCAAATCAATTCATATTACTGTTATTCTTCAACGAGAAGCATACCCAACTGTGTAACAAAAGAGGAAATAAGTTATCTTGGACTACACAGTCGAAGACTAAGTAAAAGGAGTTTGTTTTTGGAAGTGTGAATGGAAAGAAAATTGGAATTATATTTTTGTATGTGTGAATCTCAAGTACCCTCGGTTATGAAAGTACTTTTTAAACAAATTTTGTCGACTGTTTTCCATGAATTTTTTTTACATTTACTGTTTACATACATATCATGTAAACATTTATTTGGACAAGCACCTGAAAGATATTTGTTTACTATTAAAAAAGAAATGAAAGTGAAATTTCGGTGAAACTATTCTTATCTCTATGTGCAACTGCTTAAAAACCCACTCTATATAGAAAATGTATCTTTGATATAACATTGAATTATGATATATTTTATTTTAGTGAAAGAAGACACGTTGCAAGACATGATGCATTATATGACTGATAAAACTGCTTTAGTACATCAAATGCCATTTAGCGCTGATCGTAGTGGTTTTGCAGCTACTTTAGAAAAGGTTAGTTTATCGATTTTACCAATTGTTTATTAGCTCACTGATCAAGTTAAATATATTTACAGATATATTTTGGAACTGCTCAATCTCGTATTTATTTGGCAGCAGATTTTGTAAAAATTAATTGCCACACAGGAATGTCGGCACTGATTAGAAAGTGTGTACTCGATGAAGACGGTGGACTTAAAAAGTTTGGTTGTTACTTGGCTGAAGATTTTTTTATTGCCAAATCATTCACCGATCGAGGGTGGAAGATTTCTATTTGTAGTCAACCTGCTATTCAAAATTCTGGCTTATGCGATATTAATAATTTTCAAGCTCGTCTAACTAGGTAAGTTAGGTTGATAGTAGAAAATAGAAATAGTTTTTTATCGAAAATTTTTTAGATGGGCGAAACTGCGAGTTGCTATGTTGCCGCTAGTAATGTTTTTTGAACCTTTAACCGAGTGTATGGTAATTGGAGGTTGTGCAGCTTGGGCAGTAGGTGTGTTATTCCAGTGGGACTCTTTAGGCTTTTATCTCATACACATTTTAGTATGGTTTATGTGCGATTGGTTACTTTTATCAATAGTTCAGGTAGGTGTTTTTTATTAGTTTGTCAAGAGATTATTTATTTTATTGTGTGAAATTTTAGAATGGTTCTTTGCCATTTAACAAATTTGACTTTGTGGTTGGATGGCTTTTTCGCGAATGCTCTGGCCCTTATTTATTTCTTCATGCAGTTTTTGATCCAACAATTAGATGGCGAACTAGGGTATATAAATTAGCATGGGGAGGTATTGCACACGAAATAAAACCAAGGATAAAATTTTAATATTATTTTATAAAATAGAAGATCTCATTCAGTATAACTTATTGATATTGTATATAATTATAATTTAAATTAATTACTTAATACCATAAGCTGTATTAATTTTTTAATACATTTTATACACATTTTTAACAAACAAAACTAAAAATTTATGATGGATGCAGATACATATCATTTAAGTTACATTTTTATATTTATTTATTAAGCAATTCCTTGGAATTATGTAAGTGGTTGTACTATTTATAACCTATGTGATTTTTATATCATTAATACAGCTCATTTGCAGTTGCGAGGGTGCACTTTAAATTATAGGCTCATGTTGGCTTTAAAATATAAGTAGCTATATGGTTACATGAGATTTAAAAATGAGACTGATGGTTTTAAAAACCAGATCATCATTTTTATTGTGATTTTATTTTATTTTGTAATAACATTTTGCAAAATATAATAGCTTTGTATACAGGATTCGCCAAAAAACATAAATGTTTTATAATTGTAATATTTCCTACAATAGCTTCAATAATAATTTTGACCAGTCCTGTATATATATTTTTGTTTTAAAACAACAAATTAACTGGGACCTTAAACTAAATAATGGAAGAGAATAAAAATTGCAAAGAAAATACTTTTTTTATGCTTTTCTATTATTGTTTTCTTAAATGATGAGCTTCAATTATACAACAATAAATTGTTACACGTTACATTTTTTATATTATTAAGGTTAGCTAAAATTTTGTTTTTGTTTTGTTAGACAATAATTATATTTTTATGCTGTTTTTTTTTTTCAAGATCTGTCTGTAATAATTACGAAAGTAATATTTAATGAAATTGTATTATATTCTCAATTATATGAATTCTTGTAATGGTGTACATTTGATTTTTTCAAACTTAAGTAATAGAAACGTTTGTGTAGTAATTTGGTGGTTTTACTTACCAATTCCTCGTTTTCATAGCTCTTTTAAATTTAAAATGATTTTCATAATATTTTAAGTCCAAAATGTTACTATTTAAATGCGATAGCAAATTTTCTCGATCTAAAAATTAAACTTTTACATTTCAGTTGAGGAAATAATCGTATTTTTTCCCAAGAGGGTTTCACTCGTAAATATAAAGCAAACATAACAAATAACAAAAATATATAAATATTTATTAATACATTTAAAATACATAATTTTATTTTGAAATTTAACATAATGTGTTACATGCTCCTCTGAATAATTATTACACAACATAATTATAGTCGCTGGACAAATTATGATATTTCTGTATTAACAAAAATTACTTAGTCAATATTTAAAAAATTATACAAGTTTATAAAATTTTATCGCTTATCAAGGATGGAATTCAGCACAACTTTTATTATTTGGCACATTTGATTTTCAAGTCCTGTGTACAAAATTTTTGAGATTTAAAAAATTTATGTGAACTACAAAAACAGTCATCACGTAACTTGTAAAATATTTTTTATATCTTCCGGTAGAGAGCCTAATATATCATCTAATCGTTGTCCTAGTTGTTCCCTGGTTGCATCAGTTATTGGTATGTCACGTTCCTTACAATTAATTATTTTGTTCTTGATTTTTAGTACCATGTCCACAATTTCTACTTCTGCTTTTCCTTGAACCCACTCTTTTATATCCTAAAAGTTTTAAAAAACATTTAAAACAAATCCAAAACACCTTGCTACAATAATTACTGCATCCGATAGTGCTTGCAGTTGCAAAGCTTGTAACTTTAATGCTAACGCTGTGTATCGCATGTCAAACCATTCATTAAAGTTGGGAGACCGGAAAAACTTTTTGTATAAACCCACCCAGTCGCCTTTAATACCCGAAGTCAACTGAGGACCTGTGTTTTCTAAAGTTGCAAAAAAGTTGTCAGGATTAAATGGTAAAGGTGGAGGTGCAGCCTAAAAATATTTTATTTTGATCACACATTAATTTATCACTTTCAGATAGAGAAGAAATTTGAAGGTTATTTTAGCACCAAGCTTACTTTTTATAATATTGAAAAAATTATAATCAAAGCTACAAGGTTTTTATGAGACTGGTAGAAGAATGATTGGAAATATCTGGGGTTTAACCAGGTCTTTGGTACTCACAAATAAGTATGCATCATAATTTGGTAGTATAAAACTTGGAACAGAAATACCGTAAACCAACTAATCAAGCTTAATTTAGGTAAGAATGAAGCTTCCTGCAAACTGTGTGAAGAAGAGAATGAAATTCTATTTTTCTATAGGCATGTTGAACTTTTGATCATATAATTTACGAAAATGCTCATCAGTTATATTCTGGATTAGTAGTGAATATAATATTCTTATAACAATAATTACCTTAAATGGTGAGATATTTCGAAGCAAAGGCATGAGACTCGCAATATATCTTTCCAACGGAATCATAAAACTTTGCGTTAATTCTAGCAGATGTCGTTTTAATAAAGCAGATTGAACCTCTGGCGGCCTTTTCGAATTCATTCCAATTAAAATATTCTTAATGACAGTCTTATCTTTTTGTAAAAATGTTTTGTAAGTTGTGTAAACGCCTGGACTTGCATCCAACATTTTCAAATTTCCATTTTTTTTGAGTTTATATTTCTGTGATGTATCTATAAAAAAATTATTATCATTGATAGTTAAGTTTACAAAAAAGTTACAGCTTACCAGTTTGCTCGGCAAGCCGTATTGTATGAGGCCAGTGATGTAAACTTTTAGCAAAAAAGGGATTCGTTACTCCTAATATAACCGGAGGTGGATTTCGCACTTTACTTGTAAACTGTTTAAATTCGCTATCGTGAATTGTGAAATAAGGACGATGATCTGCACAAAATTTTAACGGTGAGATAATTCTAAAAAAATGTAAAGTAACACAAATGTTGCACACAAACTAAAATTGTTGTTTCAACCTTGTCAATGCTAAAACCATTGAAGAACAATGTGTAGGAGACGAGGCCATAACAACAATCGGTTCGGAAGTTAAGACCAACTCCCAAAGAAGATGTATATGTGATAATACGGGACTTAAAATTTCAAATAAATTTAAATCCTCGACAGAAGCTATTTGTACTTGGTTTTCCATAGAAATTGACGTTTCTTTATTTACAACTGTAGATTTTAACATGGAGCTGTTTAGATATGGAATTTGTACCTAAAAAAGTCATTTTTAAAAATTAAAACTGAGCTAATTGTAGAACATACCTGAAAAACTGAACCCATAATTGGCAGGCTAACAGTTTCTCCTGGTATAGGAGGTGGCCATTGATTAATATTATTACATGCTGCTTCTATACTAAGTTCACCATTCTCAAAATATTCCGGTGAAACCAGGCAACTAATTTCACTAAATAATTTATTAAAGGGTAGTTTTGAAACTATCACAACACTCTAAAATTAATTTGCAATCAACACGGTTAATTTAATTGCACTTATGCACTCACCTTTTGAAAATAGCCTCTAGGTAATGTAATATCTTTAACTTGTCGAAAATATACGTAACCCCAATAAAATCCATCATTTATTTGTAACGAAATAGGACAATTTGAATTATACTTCATATGTGTTTCATTTAAATTCGGTTTACTAGGGCTCCTTGCGAACCGGATCACAAAATGTGTGTCTCCCATACATCCTGAATTTGAATCAGGAAATGCTAAATAGCAAATATTTGAGATTTCTGCTTTCGTCAAACTCACATGTTTTGGATAAATACTCTTCAAAAACAAGATTAAGAACAAGAATATTAAACAAGATCTATTTATTTACCTCGAGAGCCTGACCCAATTCTAAATCAAAAGTCACAACACACATACAATGTATCCAAGTTGAAAATCCTTCCCAGGAAGCAATGCCCTTCTTTTCATAATCATAATCTTCGTTTCCGTTTGTGAATGGGAAACTATTTGTATCCTCAAAATTTGTCATGGTTTTATTAAAAACTTTTTAATACCCATTGCGGTAGACTACCTATCAGGACCAAATATGAAAAGTAACCAACAGAAGACGAGGAGGAGAGGCATAGGCGGCGCTTCTGGATCCAAACAGTTGTTCTTGATTTGTCAAAACTGCCAATATACACAATAAATTTGATTTCAAAAGTCAAAACGCGTTAGTGGTTTTGAAAATTTATTTTAGTTTTGAAAAGTTCAACATTGATAAAAGCTATGATACCGATTTTGAGAGGTGTCACAGTTTAAATCCCGCTGATCAGTTTTCGAGATATTGCGATCTTCGGGTTGGCAACACCAAATTTAACATCCACATTAACCTTTTTTACAAAGTTGTTGAATTGTGTGGACGTATTTTCTCCTAACTAAGAAAAGTTCTAATATTGGTGAGTTGATGAAATTTTTAAATTTAATTATAGATCTAACGAATTGCTAAAAATAAATTTTCATTTTTTTTTAAATTTAAAACTGCAGTAGGATTTATACACGTGTGTACAGTAAATTTAAACATGCTAGTATTAGAAGTGGCCTTAATGAACTGTAATGGGATCAAAAATTAATAAATTTTGCTTTTTAGATAACCATGGTTCAAAATATATATTCCGAGAATGTTTGGCTTGACAAGTGCCAATACGATGAAGCAGAACGTATATATTACGAAAGCAAAGCAAAAAAGGTAAGATTTTTAAAATTACTTATTTTTTAATAATATGGTTTGGATGCATGTAAGTGAAATGGAAAATTTTAACAATTCACTTTATTAACATTCTCGACATGAAGATCTTATATTTTGGAATAATGGTTCTTTTTGATATAGGAAGTCCAAACTCCCTTGGCTGCGGAAGTAGGTAAAGCAAGAGAGTGGTTAACTAACATTAAAAAGTGTATTGAAGAAGTGAGTACTTTATATTTGTTCCAAGGATTTTTCATGTCTATGTCGAGCTTGCACTAAACTTTGCTAATATAAAGTTAGTGCTTTTACATTATTTTAAGTTACTGACATAATGAAAGATCTTAACCACAAATAGCGTATTTGATAAAATATTTATTTTTTTTGTACACTCTCGATGTTTTTAGCAGCTTGACCGGTTTTAATTTTTTTTTGCCTGATTTAGTCTTGTTTGCACCACTTACGTTTAAAGTATTAAGCGTTTCTTAAATCGGTAAGTGCCACTTATTTGCTAAAGTAAGATTTAAGGGAAGCTTAAATGTAGGCAGTGCAAACGGACATTACCAAAATTTATTTTTGATGACATACAACCAAATCTGCAAATTTCACTTGTCTTTAATCCTTTCACTGTTGAGTTTATCTCTTGGCCACTAAACTACATTATTTTGCTTTCTGGTACTCGATATCATCTTTGCTTCACTTGTACATCAATTGAAAACTAATGAAAAACTCACTTATACACAGTGTGGGCTAAGTCAAAAGTGAAAAGATTAATATTGTATGAATATAATGTATGCATGTTAAGAACAGCTTTGCATGACAAATGTTGACAAATTCTGCATTTTGGAAAGGCACAAATTTAAAAATATGTATAAGTTGGCTTATTTTTATTAACCGTTGGTTGCACAAACATTACTTGCACAGTTCAAATTAAATCTTAAAACTCACTTTGCATTTTTAACTTTCCAAATTTTTAGCCTATTCAACAATCGTACAGTGCTGATCAAACAAATACTCTTGCAACACTAGAAGCACAAGTAGCCAGCTTTTCAAAAGGTACAACAAATTTTACAAACCTACTTTATACTTTGTTTATAAAATGTAATGTATTTTTAGTGTTTTCCTTATTCGAAACCAAATTAAATGATTTAATTGATCGAGTAAAAAACCTTGAAACACGTGTTAATGTGCAATCAGGTGGTGCTGTTAGTACTGCAAAGAAATCTATTAGCGAAGAGAAGAAGGGGGATGACGATGATGTAGATCTGTTTGGATCCGAATCAGAAGAAGATGAGGAAGCTGTAGAAATTCGTGAAAAGCGTCTTGCCGCTTATGCAGCTAAAAAATCAAAAAGTAATGTAAGAAAAGTTTTTATTTTGGATTGTTAAACATTTTCTTTTACAGAACCAGTTTTAATCGCAAAATCTAACATAATTTTGGATGTTAAACCATGGGACGATGAGACTGACATGGCAAAAATGGAAACTTTAGTTCGTGCCATTAGTATGGAAGGTCTAATTTGGGGCGCTTCAAAATTAGTGCCATTAGCCTATGGCATTCATAAACTTCAAATTTCTTGTGTTGTTGAAGATGATCTTGTGTCTGTCGATTCATTGCAAGAGCAAATTGAAGCAATCGAAGATTTTGTAAGAATTATTATTTATATTGTACCATTTTGTTTAATATTTACGTTTCAGGTCCAAAGTGTCGACATTGCTGCTTTTAATAAGGTGTAAATTGTTCTTAGCTTGAGAAATTGTTTTAGTCCACACAAACTGATGTTGAAATTGATTCATTAATTTTTTGTTATTAAGTTCTATAATTTCAATAAAATTTTCAAATTTATTTGTGATTGTTTCTGTTTTATAATGAACAACTTATTAGTTTTACGAACATTTTAATATTTGCTTTTCTAAACTACTTAAGAAATATTTTCATTTTGAACTTTTATTAAATTTTAATATAGAAAATTAATTGGAGAATTAGAAAAAATTAATTCGAATGTAATTTGTTTACATTTGAACTTATGTATGTACATCAAAGGGGTAATCACTAATTAAAGTATGGAACGGGGAAAATGAGTCCTTATGCAGTTTCATAAGAGTCACGAAAATGTAAAATATCCTACTTACTAGAAATCTGCGTGCAGTATTCTAATTTTCTGCTCAAAACTCTCCTGAAGTCTTAACTTCAGGAGGTCAAAATTCAAATCGATTACCCCCTTGATGTACATACTTTGTATTGAATGTACTTTGAATTGTAAATATGTATATTATCTATTTTTGTAACTCTTTAAACTTACCGTAAAAATTTCGCAATTATCAAAACAATTCTGGGTTTTTTCTTGAGGTAGCAGATGTACAAAATATAAATATCACCAAAGGGAATTTCTATTTTATTTCTTTATGTGGTCCCCCTCTACTTGATCTAGCACAGTTGGCCGATCTTACTTTTTTCTCCCACTTTCATTCTACAGGAGAAAAGAAGAAAGCTTGACTTTTTGAATTGCAAAATAGTATTTTGTAAGTAAGCTAATAGCCAACTGTAACTTATATAACTGAGCGAGGCTACTTTCATTTCTGCAAAAATGTCATAAATTTTCTTTTCGGAAAATTTATTTCTTCTGTTTCTTTTTGAAGTAATGATTTCTAGATATTACCAAACAACGAATTTGGGCGCTTCTTAGAAAATTCCCCATAAAAATTGTAAATAACATAAGGATTAGTTTAAATTTTGAGAACTGCCGGATTTGTATATAATGTAATTTTGTTTCCTTCCTTTTCTATTCCATATCCAGTACTATCTATCTCTGTTGGTTGCTGATCGACATTTTCATAACTTGTTTGATTAAATCGGTTTTAATGATATTGACGTATAGCAACTTCTTGTTTTCCGTTTTATGAACTTTATTACTTGTTATTAATTTATTGTGAGTCCTTGAACGTTGATTCGTGAGCGTAACAAGTACAAGAGATAACGCGTGACGTTGCAGAAAGTTTCTATAACAATTATTATAAATTAATTACATTCCAGTCGTCGTAATTTAAGGTGTTCAATTTTTAAATAAACAAAAATGAGTAAAGTTTATGTTATTGGGGTTGGAATGACCAAGGTAAAACGAAACGCAGGTTTTGGAGGGAAATCTTTTAATAATTCCAATATATTTTAGTTCGAGAAACCTGGATCCAGAGATATTGATTATCCTGAATATGCACAAGAAGCAATTGTGAAAGCTCTGGAGGATTGTAAGGTTGATTATTCTAAAGTTCAACAAGCTTTTGTTGGTTATGTTTATGGGGACTCAACTTGTGGACAACGAGCAATTTATGGCGTTGGAATGACCGGTATTCCAATTTTTAATGTCAATAACAACTGTTCTACGGGTGCATCTGCACTATACTTGGCACACCAATTTGTAGCAATGGGAAAAAATGAATGTGTTTTAGCATTAGGGTTTGAAAAAATGGAACGAGGAAGTCTTCAAAGCAAGGTAACTTATTTTAAAAGTAATAAATAATAATTCATCTTTATTCTGATCTCATTGTAGTATACTGACAGGACAAATCCAATAGAAAAACATGTAGAACTTATGGCCGACTTGCAAGGCCTTGAAAGTGCACCAATAGCTGCTCAAATGTTTGGTAATGCTGGCATTGAACATATGAATAAATATGGCACAAAATTGGAACATTTTGCTAAAATTGCTTATAAAAACCATAAACATTCGGTCAATAATCCGTAAGTACCTTAAACTTACTATTTTCTTTTTAATAATTTTTCATAGATTTATTATCTTGTTTTAAAATTGTTTCTAACAGAAACTTTACAATTGATAAGTAGCTTATCAAGTTTACAATAAACAACATATTTCTCAAGTACTTCAGTCATCGAACTTCAAATTTTATTTTTAAATTTCTTGGTTTTTAGATATTCTCAATTTCGAGATGAATACTCTTTAGACCAAATTTTAAAATCTCCAAAAGTATTTGGACCTTTAACAAAACTACAATGTTGTCCTACGAGCGATGGAGCAGCAGCTGCAATTTTAGCATCTGAAAGTTTTGTGAAAAGACATGGCTTAGAAGCAAGAGCCGTCGAAATTGTGGGAATAGAAATGGCAACCGATTTACCTACAACATTTGGTGAACGTAGCTGCATAAAAATAGTAAATTATTTCTAAAAATTTGAAATAAAAATTTAACTATTTATTTATAGGTTGGGTATGATATGACGAAAACTGCTGCCGATAACTTGTATCGCAAAACTAATGTTAGTCCAAAGAATGTTCAAGTAGTAGAATTACATGATTGTTTTTCTACTAACGAATTGTTAACATACGAAGCATTGAGATTGTGTCCAGTTGGTAAAGGTGGAGAGATGGTTGATCGTGGTGATAATACGTATGGTGGAAAATATGTTGTCAATCCCAGTGGAGGTCTTATTTCAAAAGGACATCCACTGGGAGCTACAGGTTTAGCACAATGTGCTGAACTTACTTGGCAAGTTCGTGGTGAAGCAGATAAACGACAAGTAAATCAAGTCAAGTACGGATTGCAACATAACATTGGACTAGGAGGTGCAGTTGTTGTTGCTCTGTACACTTTAGGTTTTCCATCACATAATAATCGTACAATTGGAACTAGAAGAGTGTCTGCTATGACGACTAGTGAGGATGGTTTTAAAGTTTCTCCCTACCTAAAAATTTTACAGCAACTTATGATATTAGACGAAGATAATTTAATCGAGAAATTCCGTGGTATTTATGGTTTCAAAGTTAAGAAAGCTAACGGCGAAGAAGGTTTTTGGCTTATTAATGCTAAAGTTGGAAAGGGAACTATCGAATTTAACAATACTTCCAGTAAATTTTAAGTTTTTTAATTTTTCAAATTTTTAATTAATTTTTATTCTAGTTAAACCAGATGTAACTCTTATTATAAATGACGATAGTGTTATAGAATTATTATCTGGAAAATTGAACCCACAAAAAGCGTTCTTCCAGGGTAAAGTAAAAATTCAAGGCAATATGGGATTAGCTTTAAAACTCACCGAACTTCAAAGAGTTGCCCTAAAGAAGGTCGATGTACTACGTTCCAAATTATAAATATTTTACAAAATCTTACAAGTTTTGTGGTTGGGTTTGTGTTATATATTTTCTTATATTTTTATATGTATATTCTGGATACTTCTAAATCATAGATAATTGAAATCTTTTACACCAATAAAAACTTTTACATTTGTTAATAACACTTTTATTACTGTCCTGGTTTTGTAAAATATAGTGTAGTTCAAATTTGAATCATAAAAATGATGAAAATCTAAAAGATTTTTTTTTTTGTTTTCAAAAGCACACGAGTTTTGTACTTTGTAAATCATCCAGGTAGTTTAATGTATAGCTTTAGATAG
Source organism: Cantharis lateralis (assembly GCA_963170105.1). NCBI lineage: Eukaryota > Metazoa > Arthropoda > Insecta > Coleoptera > Cantharidae > Cantharis > Cantharis lateralis. The sequence continues at coordinate 25,421,622 of OY720630.1, read as the reverse complement.
GTGGTCTGGGGAAGTTTTGGATAGTTTTTTTGTTTGAAATTGGACTGCATTTAAATGAATTGAGAGCATTCGTTAGTCATCCCTATAAGTTACTGTTTGAGAAGTGAAGTTTGATGATGAAATGAAGTTTAATCATTTTTGTAAATAAAGAAGTGATTACTTTTCATATCTAAATTGTTGTTTTTTAAAATAGGTTAATTAATTCTTGTTGAAGTGGCAAATGTACCAATTGTTTCAAAATAGAACCAATAGATTTTTGAACTTTGAAAAAACGAAACGACAATACTATCCAAGAAAAACACAGATTTTGTCTTTGAATGAGGTGGATACGATAACATTTTCTTGAAAAATATTTACAAAAACATTTTAAATCATTTTATTGTAAGACACTGTCTCTAAGATAGCAACTGAAAAATGGAAACTACTTCACTTGATATCTAAACAAATGGGCTGATTGATAAGGAAAATGAATTGTTTAAATTAAAATGTAACATATGAGCTGTCGTCCCTAATTATTAAAATAGTAATTCCTGTTTTTGAAATGACATTATAGAATTAAATAACTCGGTCATTTGATTATGTACACCGGCTATTTAGATTATAGATAAGTTCTAAACAAACCCGGTAATTATTCCCTTGAAAAACATATACCTAATTACTTAACATTGTTTTTATTTTTTATTGTATAAAAAATATTAATTTTGTTTTTATTGTCTAGCCTTCAAGAACATACTCATTTAACATAGAATATTTGTTGAAATTCTGATTTAGTGCTTTAGATTTTCAAAAAAATTTTTAGCCTGGATGCAAGTTTTGATTTTAAATGTTTTTAAAGCATTAATAAATAAACAAAGCTTGAGTGCCATTAGAATACCTACCCCTTCTACTAGAGGTGTGAAAATTTCGACATTGAAATTTCCCCCATTCAGTTTACTATTTTTTATACAATTTTAATACAGCTTTGCTGATTTTTTTTAAACTTCAGTATTAACCCATTGTTCACATTAAGTTGAAGCTATGCGGATATTATTGCTTATTTTAATTTTAGTTGGTGAGGTCCTAACTGCAAGTTTTTGGGTATGTCATTTGGGCTACCTACAAAAATTCTGAAAACAAAAATTTATTTATTTAATTAATTGCAGAACCGAAAAATGGTAAAAATTGACGTGTTACAAAATTGTGAAGAAAAGCAAAATACTCCTGTTATAGTTCAAAACCAGCATTTTACAAAATTACACAATTTTTATTCGGTTACTGCTGGGATTATAGTAAATGAAGATCTGCCAAGAAATCAAGTAAGGATTACATCTAAAATAATTTTAATATTGAAAAAATTAAATATTTTACAGATGATGATCTTAAAATCAAATCGATGCAGTTCAAAAGAAGCTTTGGATACTTGTGAAATATTAAATCCTGTCAGTTTTAAGAAAGTTTGCGTGATTATGAGCCAAAAGAAACAATTCTGGTCTTCTTTACTGGATAAAATAGAGCCACCAATTGACTGTCCCGCAAAAAAGGTTTTATTTTCAAAAATAATTAAAGTTTTAAAATTTCACTTTGTGTTTTTAGGGAACTTACAAGATGAGTAATGGTACTTTGGATATAGGAACTCTTATAATGTTTCCCTTATTTGAAAAATATTATTGGAAAGTAAACGTGGAATTGTACGATGAGGAAAAGAAAAAGTTATATTTGTGCGTGCGAATGGAGGGTAATGTGGTGAGCATTATTTAAAATGTATCTTGAATTTATAAAATATAAAAATTCCAAAACTTTGTTTCTTTGTAATATAAAGAGAAATATTAAATAATATCAAAGACTTATTTTTAAATTATCTAAAAAGCAAAATAAATTTTGAATAAAATTTAAAGCAAGAAATTTAAAAAAATTCTAGAAAAGAAACCCAATGACTATAAGCATAAGCGCAACTTGGCCTAATATTTTAGAGAGGCTAAAAATAACGACTTTTTTTTAGCTCCGATCCGGAACCGAACTTATTTTTATTTCCTCCTCTCCTCTTCTTTTCGAACCAACGGCACTGGCTTTCAATCAATAGGGTGCCCCTATTGACCCAAGCCGTCCTAGTTGAGCCTGTAAGACTAAAATAAGTAATTACTAGTTGCCAGATGAAAAATCTAGTTGCCAGTGCGGACTATCATATTCAATCTGGTGGGAAAGTTTAATGTTTTACCTAGATTTCGCATTTCAACTTCGCGCTGAATTCCGACTAGATTTGCGCATGCATTGGCGCTGGCCAATCAAAGAGCTCCATGTGTCAAACGTATCATCAGCCATTGGTTGACTGTTGGTCGGTTTGTCATGCGCAGTTTGATTGTCCATTGTGATTGTGTAAGTTTAACGGCCTAGAAAGTGATTTAAAGTTCTATAATAATTGCTGTTAGAAATGGATGCATTACAATTATGGCGGTCATTCGAAGTGAGTGGATTAAAATCAGGCATTTCGGTGAATGATTTGTTATCTACTTTTGACTCGTTCGGACGTTTATCGCATTTGGATATTCTAAAAGATGGACTTGTTCGCATTGGATATTACAACAGTCGTGACGCCGAACACGCATTTGGAATATTGCATAATTCCCTTGTATTAGGAGATCTGGTGGAGCTGAAGTGGATTGATAATGATGCTCGGGATCCCATCAGAACCTTCAATATTGGCAACCTGAGTAAAGATATTACTGATGAAGGGTTACAAGCCTTGTTCCTGCCTTTTGGAATCTTGCTTTGCTGTGTTATCAACCGCGATGATCAAGGTAACTCGCTTGGGACTGGGCAAGTGCATTACAAAGAATGCATCGTAAAAGATGTATTGTCTAATTTGAACAATGTCGAGGTAAACAATGTAAAACTTTATGTTGAGTTTCTGGAATCACCAACCCTAGAACTGTACTGTTTCAAAACTGGGTCCGAAGGAAACGCAACAGCATATTTATTTGCTACTAACATAAACAAAAATGTTTCTGAGTATCAGATACATTGTGAATTTCAAGCGTTCGAAAATTTGAAGTACGTTCATGTTCAATTTCGAGAAGAGCAGCAATGTGCTTACATTTTCTATGACAGTACCCCGGCAGTTGTAAATGCAGTCAATTTGATGGCCGAACGTATGAATGTTCCCAATATTTCAAATACTTGCGTAGTGAACAATTTCGTAGAGCCTTCACATTTCAGTCATATTAAAGCATTACCAATTCTAGCTCATGGGCAATACACTCCTGAAACTGATCTGTCTTGGAAAGTATCATGGCAAGTGTTCATTACCCCTAGTTTTGATCGTACCACTAAATGGAATGTTTACCAGATTACTTTTCAATAATTATCAGTTTATTTTTGTGTATTTTTAATGTAGTTCTGTATTTTTCGTATTTAATTTGTATTCTATTTTAATAAAAGTTTCCTTCATTGTTCCAAATTTTCTATTCATTCATTCAAAAGCGAATCTTATAATTTAAAAGAATTCATAAAATAATCACCATGTGATAACAATTTCATAATAAACAAAAATCCGTAACAATTTTTAGTGATATACATGAGAAGCATTTGTGAACATTCAATTTGAGAAATACGACAATTATAACGTTACATCTATGTTACATCATGATCGAATAAAATTATGCTAAACCTCGACGACGCATTTCCTTCAATAATTCACTTCCCATTTGGGCAGGTGATTTCGTGACTATAACTCCAGCTTTTTGCAATGCATCAATTTTGTCTTGAGCACCACCTTTTCCACCAGAGATAATGGCACCGGCATGACCCATTCGACGACCAGGAGGAGCAGACAATCCAGCAATAAATGAAACCACAGGTTTTGCATTCGGACCCTATTAAAATATTTTTAATGTCAACAAGTTTTATAAGAATTTTTAGCCGTACCGCATTGTGTTGTGCCAAATAATCGGCAGCTTGTTCCTCGGCCACACCACCTATTTCACCAATTAAGATAATGCCTTTTGTTTCTGGATCGTGAATGAAGACTTCGAGGCAATCTATGAAATCGGTTCCATTAAAAGGATCACCTCCTATACCGACACATAAAGTTTGTCCTAATCCAACTTGGGAAGTTTGATGCACAGCTTCGTATGTCAAAGTACCAGACCTTGACACCACGCCAATTTTTCCTTTTTGGTGAATGTGACCAGGCATAATTCCAATTTTGCACTATACGAAAACCAAATTTTAGTTTTATTTTTCAAAATTTAAAAATATTTACCTCTTCTGGAGCAATTATTCCTGGACAGTTTGGACCTAAGAGACGACTTTTATCTTGACGTAATAATCTATGTTTAACTTTAACCATATCTTGTTGTGGAATACCTTCTGTTATACAAACTATTAAAGGAACTTCGGCATCTATAGCTTCCAAGATAGCAGCAGCCGCACCAGGTGGAGGTACATAAATTACGGTAGCATCAGCTCCAGTTGCACTGCGAGCCTTAAAAACAAGTGTAAGAAACAACTTTTCACCATCAAATATTTACGCACCTCTTTAACATTATTAAAAACAGGTTGGCCTAAATGTGTCTTTCCTCCTTTTCCAGGTGAAACTCCACCAACAATTTTAGTACCATATTCAATGGCTTGCTTACTGTGAAAGGTTCCTTGTTTTCCCGTAAAACCTTGGCAAATTACTTTGGTATTTGAGTTAATTTTTAGATTCGGTCGAGTGGCATTGTAGCTGTTAAAACGAACAAATTGGCACACCTTGAGTCCATCTAAAAGCAAAATCAAATTAAATTAAAAGAAAAAGAACTTTTTAAAAAGGTAACTCTTCACGAAAGCAGGAAACATATTTCAGGATTCTGGCGTGATTATAAGTAACAATCAATGAGAACACTTAATTAAGTTCAAATTGTTCAAATATAAAGATTGAACTTTGTACTAAAATTATTAAATAAGATAGGACGAAACTTTGGTTACAATTTGATATAAATTTTGATTTTATACGGTTTTGGTCCGGCCCTATTTAATATCACAATTTTAAAATAGATTATTAACTAGATAGTGATTCTATTTTGAATTTAAACCAATATGTATTATATAATACTCACCGAAGGCTTTAGTAAATATTCTAGCTGAAACGGCCATAATTAATAATTTTATTAAAATGTTTACAATGAGATGCGACTTTTTAATTAATATTCATTTAAATATATCAATTGCTGGTAAGGTGCCCAATACAGAAACCAAATTGTGATAACCTTGACAATTATATCAGATCAGACCAAATGACTTGGAGGAGAAGGTTCACAATTGAGTATTTATTAAAATTCGGTGGTTATAACAAAATTTTCAACCTTAGATACTGATGTATTAAGGAAGGATAAATGTATTTTAAGCTTAATGTGAACCTAACTTTCTACCTCGCCCAAATTCCATTCTAAAGATACGTCTACACGAGGGACTTTAATATATAGATAATGAATGCTTAACACAGGGGGTCTATAGTCCATTTTATTTAAGCATGCAGAGAATAATTTGTACTAAACTGATGACCTTGAATATTAGCCAATGAAATTGTCACGACGTTGGCCGCTTTTACACTACTGAAATTTAGGTGTTGTTGACAGATAACATTTAATTTTTCGTATTATGTCAGAATGTATAATGTTAAAATTAAATAGTTCCTATGCAGCCTTTCTTTATTTATTTTTGCATATATCTCGAAAACCGTTAGTCCTTGCGAAAAAGTTGTTTTACATAAAATAAAACTGATAAAATTTCGTACAGGAATTATTCTACTAATTTTTGAAGTATCTGTTTCAGTTTTTGAAATATACAATATAAATATAATTATTCTTTTGCCTCAAGGTTTGTCTTTGTTTCTTATTGTTTATTTAATGTTTTTGTGTTCTAAATTTTTGAAAATAAACAAAATTTTATCATATGTTAATAACTTTAATCATAATTATATTATTAAATTAATAGTGGAATAAATAATAATTAAGAATTACTCGCCGATAGGCAACCCAACCTACAATAATGCTTGTGATTCAAAACATTTCAGAAAATTTAAATTTTAGTAAATTAGTTGCACATCTAAGGTTGCACGAAACAAAAATGTTAAATTAGATAAGCTTAATTATTAACTTTTATGCTGGTGGGACCATTTGAATTACACGAACAAAAATTTTTACAGTTTACTTTTTAGGCAGTTTCAGTACCATTGGAACATTGGGATTGGAACCTATGAACTACTAGGTAAACAAGGTAAACATTTGTTGTTTGACAGTTGTTATCTTTTAAATTTATGTTGATTCAATTTATTTTTGTATGACGTGTATTGCCAGCATTTCATATTTGATTTTAAAAGACTTAACTTTATAGAAGGTTAGTTAGTGTTTATGTATTAAATTACTATAAGTTGTCTATAAAACTTCAATTTTTTTCCAGGTTAGCAGATATGACTTTGGAAACAAATCCAAATAAAGAAGGAATGAGGGCTTTAATATTAGTTGGCGGTTATGGAACAAGACTACGACCACTAACCCTTACTCGACCTAAGCCTTTGGTGGAATTTGCCAACAAACCTATCTTATTACACCAAATTGAAGCTTTGGTAGAAGCTGGGGTGACCGAAGTCATACTTGCAGTTTCTTATCGAGCTGAACAAATGGAAGAGGAATTGTCCAGCGAGGCTAGAAAACTGGGTATAACGTTGGTTTTTTCACACGAAACTGAACCGTTGGGTACTGCAGGTCCAATCGCATTAGCAAAAGACTTACTCAATAAAAGTCCTGAGCCGTTCTTTGTTTTGAATTCTGACATTATCTGTGAATTTCCATTTAAGGAATTAGCTCAATTTCATCGAAATCATGGTAAGGAAGGTACCATTGTTGTTACAAAAGTGGAAGAACCTTCCAAGTATGGTGTAGTTGTTTACAACGAACAAAACTGTATAGAAAGTTTTGTCGAAAAACCCCAAGAGTTTATTTCGAATAAAATCAACGCTGGCCTTTACATTCTAAATCCTAGTGTAATAAATAGGATTGAGTTGCGTCCCGTATCGATAGAAAAGGAAGTGTTTCCGGAGATGGCAGCTGACGGTCAGTTATGTGCATTCGAATTGCAAGGTTTCTGGATGGACGTGGGGCAGCCAAGAGATTTTCTGTCTGGTATATTTATTTTTAGTGCAAACGTACAATTTTCTTGTAATCAGATTTTTAGGCATGTGCATGTACTTGAAATCGGTTCGACAGAAGCAACCAGAACGACTACTTACTGGTAAAGGTGTTGTCGGGAACGTTTTGGTTGATCCCACAGCTTCTATAGGAGTCGATTGTCGTATTGGTCCTGATGTTACTATTGGACCAGGAGCTATTCTTGAAGATGGTAATTATTTTAAATTTTATAACATCGATAAATTATTGCTTATTCTTTTGTGCATATAAGCAATTATATGGAATTAATATACAAAGTATGCATTTTTATCTTTTTTAATTACAATAACAACTAGAAAGATTATGACGTCAATGCATAGTTGTACATTTATGATTAATCGTATCATATTCAATAATTTTTAAATATTGTTACCGATAACAAATTTTATAAGATAATACTGCATTGGAAACTACACACTTAAGAATTTTAATTACCAATATTTAATTGTTTTTTTTTCAGGGGTATGTGTAAAACGATGCACAATTCTACGAGATGCCGTCATAAGATCACATTCCTGGTTGGAAAATTGCATAATCGGTTGGCGTTGTCTAGTAGGAAGATGGGTGAGAATGGAAGGTACAACAGTACTTGGAGAAGATGTTATTGTAAAAGACGAACTGTATGTAAACGGTGGACAAGTCTTACCGCACAAAAATATAGCAGCGTCCGTTCCTGAACCTCAAATTATTATGTGACCAAAAAACTATGCTAGAAATCAGCTAGGATTTCCTTTAACTCATATTTTACTTAAATGTTTTTGTTACATTAAAACTCAGGGCCATGCATTTCAGATTCAATCCAATTTCTACTCTTTGTAGAATTTTGAAAGTAAGCGAATATTTTTCACTACTTAATTTTTGAGGAACTTGTTTTCTTGAAATAAAGTTCAAATTTAGTTGATTGTACATACTATTAGAGTTTTGAACTTCTTAAGGCTGGTAATATTAAATAATGTAATATATTTTAAGCAAAGGGCATTGTTTTACATTCCTGTTGAACAGGCTGACTTTGTAAGTTATAAGTACCCCTGTGTGTTTGCTTTATATTTTTATAAATGTTGATACAAGAATTTACGTAAGTGTAACCTTGAAATTAAAGCCTACGTTAATGCAAATTCCTAATTACTGTTAATGTACAATTTTCATTTTTAATCTCAAATTTGTTAATGTGACTTGCTATGCCTCAGATTCAAAATGGTTCACCCCAAGAAAAATTACAAATCTGTAAAATTTTGATCCAGAATTTTTATTTGCGATGTTCAATATAATAAAAAAATCAGTTTGGATAATCGAGACTATATTTATTATTTTGTCAATGTGTATAACTTTGCGACAGTTGTTTTGTATTAATACTTTAATAAATTTTTAAATTATTTAAAAAAACAATTAAGCCAATTTATTCAAAAAAACAAAACCAAAAAGTTGGAGCTTGCGTGACTAGTTGTGAAGTATACATCAATGGGCCTTGCGCTTTTCTCTAAGCCCCTGAGTGGAAGCTACAAATTTTCAAAACGGAAGTAGGCAGTAAATCAATTCTGTCCACTTTTTAATATTTGGTTTTAATTAAGTTTTGTACGGAAAGTGAAATGGAACCCATGCTTAAATCTCGAGCTTCAAAAATATTATCTGTAGGGAGTTGTGGATTTCACGTTAAGCTGTAAAATTACCTTGAATATCCAAAACATGATATTCCCGAGTACAATATTTCCTGGAATTGGATAGTTTATTTGGTTTTTACTTTTACTTGAGATAAAATAAAATAAATTGTGGTATTTTCCTTTATTTGCAATACACTTCAGCCATTGTAATAAGCTTTCACTGTATAAGTAGTACAATACATTTTCTTCAAAATTAAACAGTCTACTCAAAATTGTAATTATGTTAAAAGTAATGTGGTCTGTTTTGGCTATTTGGTTACAAATAATTTTCTAAAGCAAAAATAAAATCTTTACACTACATATTGTTCAAACAGATTGTATGCCACATTTATTTGCTTTTTATTATAGGTATAAAAACATATGGCACGGCTAAATATTATTTGTTTAAAATGCATACATAACTTACAGTTATAAAATTTCTATAAATCTTAAGTATATTTCTAAAAAACAATAGTAAGAAAAGATCACATAATAGAAATAACATCATCATTAAACAATAATTGTGTTAACTTAAAGTTAGTTGGAGGGAGAATTAAAGCAAAAAATAGATGAAATTTGATTTTTGAAAAAAATTAATTTCTAATTAATAATTGTAATGATTTACAACATTAATAACATAGAAATATCTAGTAGCCAGTTTTGAGAGTTTATGCAACTTCTATGTCTTCCATTTTATCAAAAATGTTGGAAAATTACTAAACTAAAATTATTATATTAAGACCCATTGAGGACATTTTAATCAAAATAAATTGGACACTTTCCTCAATTATTTATATTTATATTTAGGACCGGTTTCGGATAATCCTATCCTTTCTCAACTAAAATAAAATTACAACATTATAAATACAATTTAAATTTAAAATCTACCCTGACATCTTACCGTCACTAATATAGTTATCAAATTTAAAAAACAATAAGCAATCTATAAAATAATAATTCACAAAAATATCGTGATTGACAATAATGGCGATATAGTGATCTTTAAAAAATTTCAAAAATTGGTGCGTAACTGAGGTTTTCATGTTCGTTTAGGCAAGTGTGGTTGGGATCTTTTTGTAACTTCCTAATTTCCAGTAATTCGAGAAGATTCATTTTGTATCCCTTTTTTTCGTTATGCAAAATATTTATATTATTATTGTTTATATGATGGCCTGTTTCTAAAATGTGTTGGGAAACTGCTGAAAATTTATTTTTATTCTGATGTTCCTTTAGTCTTATCTTAAGATTCCTTCCGGTTTGCCCAACATATTTTGCAAAAATAAAATTACAACATTATAAATACAATTTAAATTTAAAATCAACTTTATTTTGCAAAAATATGTTGGGCAAACCGGAAGGAATCTTAAGATAAGACTAAAGGAACATCAGAATAAAAATAAATTTTCAGCAGTTTCCCAACACATTTTAGAAACAGGCCATCATATAAACAATAATAATATAAATATTTTGCATAACGAAAAAAAGGGATACAAAATGAATCTTCTCGAATTACTGGAAATTAGGAAGTTACAAAAAGATCCCAACCACACTTGCCTAAACGAACATGAAAACCTCAGTTACGCACCAATTTTTGAAATTTTTTAAAGATCACTATATCGCCATTATTGTCAATCACGATATTTTTGTGAATTATTATTTTATAGATTGCTTATTGTTTTTTAAATTTGATAACTATATTAGTGACGGTAAGATGTCAGGGTAGATTTTAAATTTAAATTGTATTTATAATGTTGTAATTTTATTTTAGTTGAGAAAGGATAGGATTATCCGAAACCGGTCCTAAATATAAATATAAATAATTGAGGAAAGTGTCCAATTTATTTTAAACTAAAATTACGTTTAGGGGGCGTCCATTAATTACGTGAGGTCAAATTGGGGGGGGGGGGGGGTCCGGCAAAATCTCACCAAGGGGGAGGGGGGATCGACGAAAATCTCACGTCAACTTTTTAATTCAGAGAACATACATTTATTATAACAGATAACATTTTATATTACAAATTCAATCCCGGTTATAGACAATATTATTAAATATAAAATTAATATTATAAATGTTGGGGTAAATGGCTGGGATTCCCCGATTTGAAACAAGCACGCACAAGTGTCATATTTCATTGGGGGAGTCTCTCCGCGCTCAATTTATACTAAAATTTTTACAATGCATATGTTAAGCGGCATGCTAATAAGACGAAACAAACATGCCAGCAAGACGTTAATCGTTTATGGAAGGAGGCAAAATTGAAGTTCGTCAATAAGGATGCCCTAAGTGAACATATAAATGAACAGATTGAAAAACTGCGGAATGGCATGGTTCAGAGGAAGGCACAAACAATATTGGCTTTCCTCTGCAAAGTAAGTATAAAGATTCAATGACAACTGTAATGTAAAGGTGTGATTCCTTAGCAGCCGCAATGATAGACCGTTTCCTTAGCTGCGGCTGCAATCGTCCCAATGCAAGAATTAATTTCTGTATGATTAATATTATGATGAATTTGGTCCGACTTGAAGAATCCGAGAACGAAAAATATATTATTGTTATTATTTTTGTATTATCTATTTGAAATTATTGAAAAAATTTACAAATTTCTGAAATTATCAATGTCATGCTAAATACGAGTCTGAAAAAATAAAGAAAGAAGGTATATTCTGCCCTGCTTAGCGAGAGGCCAAATTGAGTTATTGGTATATTTGGACACTACGAGCAGTCTGCTACCTGTTTACCAAACAAAAACGACGTATTTCCCACAACTAGTGGAATTATTCGTAGATTGTGTTTGCCGTATATACAAAATTTGGTGTAAATACTAAATAAAAACGCAGTATCTGCAGTATACTAAGCAAAAGTGCAGCATATGCTTTGTATATACTGCACTCTTCGTTAGCACTTGTCAGTATGTGCGAGCACATACGACATTTTATCTTCGTAATTGCAATACAATTTCTGCAGTATACCAATATAATGGATTTTCTAGCAGAAAACATTGTTATGTATGAAATTTGACCATTGTAGAAAATTCAAAATATTAAAGTTACTTAAGAAATACGTGTTTCACTACGCCATTGGCCCTACGGTTTCTTGGCCAAAGTTAAATCTAAGAAGTCGAATATCTCAATATGGCTGTTTTGTACATACGGCACTTTCGTTAAGCAGGGCAGTATTCCTCAGCTGTTGTTTTAGATACATGATATTATAGTATCTTACGTATACGATTTAGTAATATAATATTATTATACCATTGCTGTTATGTCTGAATGAGAAAAATAATGCTGATGTCCTTCCAATATTTAAAACAAGAGCAGAAGACAGTTTTCACAAACAATTAATTGATCATTCAAAGACTGAATCAATTTCCCTGACCTAATGTTCCAGAATTCATTTTCGCTGAAATATGTTCTTGTTTATACAATAAGAGTAATAAATTACTTTTTTTCACTCAAAAATAGGTCCTCTTACTCGATAGCCGCATTTTAACTTTTTGAAATAAATAATGTTATTCTTGAAAATTCGGTATATAGCATAAGAAAAATTGCTGCAAATTCGGTAATTTTGTAGCATATGAATTAATTTTCGTATTTGATACGAATCGTATTTGATTTTAATAAAAATACTATAAAAATTTTCAAAAAATGGGTTCCTTTTGAAAAAACAAAAAAGCTACTTTCAAATTCTTCCGAAAAATTCTGCTAATTTTTTTACATTTTAATATTTTTAAAATTCGAGTGCGATATTCTACCTAATGAAAAAAAATCAATCCAAAAGCTAGAAAATTATCAAATTGACAACGATTTTTCTTATGCTAGACACCGAATTTTCGAGAATAGTTAACATTATTTATTTCAAAATCTTTAAATGTCACTATCGGGCGACTGGATTATATTTGGTGTGAAAAAAATACGGATCTTAGTATAAACAACATATTTCAGCGAAAAAAAATTCTTTAACATTAGGTCCAGCCAGCCTGCACGACTGGAAATAGATTCCGTTCACTGCAATAATCGTAAAGATACCGCACACAAGTGCCTAAATTACGATTGGATGGAGTGTCCACATTCTTATATTTTAGTTCAAATCGACATTTCATTATAATTATTTACCAATAGATATATGATAGAAATTACCCACTGCAGAAAGTAATCAAAATAATTCAATTTTTATTTGTTTATGTACTGTAAAAGAGTTCAGGAAGAATGAGAACATTTTCCATTTTTTTACAATTTTTAATTCATCATTTGCGACTGCGACTCTACTGCTCTTGAGCTCTTGGAGCAGTCGAGTCCCAAGGGCTGCATGGATCGCAAGCGAGAGTTGTAGCTAAGGAAACAGTTCCATAAGAAAACATGGAGAGCAGTAATTAAAATCAGCCGCATGGCTAGAGCCGCAATAGCAGCTATGGAAGCACTTGGGCCGCAGTCGCAAGGAAGAGCCGCAAGCAAGTCGCATGCGACGATCGCGTTGTAAGGAAACAGTCCCATAAGAAAGCACGAAGAACTGTCATTAAAATCAGCCGCACGGCTCAAGCCGCAATCGCAGCTAAGGAATCACACCTTAAGGTTCAATTTCCAATATAAATTTATGGATCACATTTTTAAATTTCTTTGGGGAGAATTATAAAATCTTATGCACCTACAGTAGCAATATTTTTCTAGTAAATCTCACCGGAGGGGGTCCCACCAAATCTCACCAAGGGGGAGGGGGGGGTCTAAATTTACGATAAAACACCTCATGTAATTAATGGACGTCCCCTTATCTGCTACGAATAACATTACTACGAAAACAACTTGATAAAATACTGAGAAAATAAGCATTTGACTAACGGATGCAAAAATAAAATGCAATCGTAGTTGAAGCTAAACTACAATTAACTAAAAACTAAAACGAAGCCATTCATTATCCATTACTTGACTCGACTATAACGCATATCAAAAGCTGCAAAATAATTAATACCTATTGCTTACTTTGAACTAAATCATCTAAAATTTAACATCACACTAGTATAAGTTAGGCTCAATCTTTATAAGATCGAACATTAAATTAATAAGTACAATTTTAAAAAAATAAACTTAAATTACAGTTAGACTGCAGTTAATAGATCTTTCATACAATAATTCCATCTTTGGTTTGTTGTAATTAAAATCTTACAACATACATTTTTGAGCTGTCGCTGAGCTTATTAATTCTACTTTTTTATCATTAAAAAGGCAAAATTAAAAAATATTTTAAAACACTTAGAGTGCTTTTAAACCCTGTTAATCGTGTAAAAGGCTGATTGTCTATTATTACCAAACTTTGAAATATTTGCGAATATATAAACTGTAACTAAAATTACTCAACTCACAATCTAAAATTTAATCGAGATCTCTTAAATTGACTGTAGAAAAATTTTCGTTTTCCAACAATTCTTCCGGTAATAATCCACTGCCTAACATCAAATCTGACGGGACATCAAGACTTTGTATTGCTTGTTCTAAGAGATCATCAGAAGTGGGTTTTTCTGTTTTCACAGTCACAGTCGTTACAACCACTTTTTCTGATTTAGGATGGTTTTTCTTAATATGCAAATATAGAGCAGATTTTCCACTGAAAGTTGCACTGCAATCTAAAACATAATTGTTAAGCAAACTTAATTACGAAAAGGTACGTACTACTTACCTTCGCAATGAAATGGACGTTGACCAATATGAGTTAAGGTGTGCTCCCTTAAATGCTCCGATCGTAGAAACGATTTGTTGCAAGAGCCCATAGTACAATGAAACTTTCGCTCGTTAGTGTGGGTACTTAAATGACGCTTTAATTTACTCGCAGTTGAAAAGGCCCATTTGCACTCATCATATGTACAGATAAATGGACGTTGACCAGTATGTTGAAGAGTATGCTGCTTTAAACGACAAGGCTGTTCAAAAACACGTCCACAATTGGGCCACTGGCAACGTAAATCAGATAATTTGTAAGAATGTACACGTGCGTGAGTGGATAATGCGGTAAAGAGAAAAAATTGTTTCTTGCATTCGAGAACAGGACACTGATAAGGAGCCTCTACCTGTCCGTGAACTTTCAAGTGACTTTCTCTTGCATGTACTGTTTGAAAGTATTTATCACAGCCTTTTACTAAACAAGGAATTGTAGCTGGTTTATCGTGGGCCTGCCGACGATGACAATTTAAGTTATAAATTGTTGTAAAACGACGGTCACAGTTTGGGTGGGAACAAACAAAATCTTTTCGTTTGGAATGAGTTTCTTGGTGGCGTCTCATTTTAAATGCAGTATAAAATGCCCATTTACAATTGGGAAAGGTGCATTTATAAGGTTTATGATCCAAATGCTTTAAAGCATGTAATTTTGCTAAATTAAAACGATAAAATGCTCTACGACAGTCCACGTGAGGACAAAACCAAACACGTAAACCAAATTCAGCATGCAAGCATGGGATTTGAACCTTCAAGTCTGTACAGAAATTAGTCCTTACGAGCACATTTACCGTTTGCCGAACTATGCTTTCTTGAGTATGACCGGCTTCTTTAGTTTGAATGTATTGAGTTGGAAAAACGTCGACACCATTTTCATCTCTTAATTTTAACTTAAATTTATTGTTGCCTTTAATTACTTCCACCGATACTCCCAATTTAATAATACCTTCCAACAAATCACACTTATTCGGAGTGGACTTGGCACTTATATTTGGGTTGTTCTCTTTCGATAAGGAATTCATATTTTTATCGATTTTAGAAATTAAAGAGCAGGAAGTAGTTTTAGGACGTTCAAAGAAATCCGTATCTGGATTATCCAATATATTCATACATAAATCGCCTAGATGATCTACATCGGCATCGCTGAAATTTAACAAAGTAGGCGAATCTCTAGCATTAACTTGATTTAAAAGTGGATCAGGTTTACTACTATTGCTATTTAGTACCATTTCTTCGTCATTTTTATCAAACCAGTCTACAATATCTTCGGGTTGCTCCGAAATGGTATCCGGAATAAAAGCGCAATTACCGTCTTCCGATGTTATCAAAGAAACGTTTAAAAATACCGGAACATCACTAATGCTTTCGTTAGAAGAGCTTGTCATTTTCACAAAACTTTTAATTTTTATCCAATATTTATTAAAATTTTAAATTACAAGGTTAAGGTTATATCCCACCAAATGTCACCGGTAATAATCCGCCCGCGGTTTTACACTTTTACAGGAACATATGTTATATTTGGTTACATTAAAATAAACAGTCTTTATTTTAAAACTAAAGGAGTTCAGAGGAACGCGTTATCAAGCAGTATTTTATTTCATAAATTTTATTGTTCCTTTTTGGTAAGACATCGGCGCATAAAAATTTTTATACAGTTGCCCTCTTGTATTGAATTTATAAAACACTTTTTGGCGGATTTTCTGTTCCTAACTCTTTCCTAACTGTAACTGACTGTAACTAACGTGTAGGTACTTTATATTTTTTTTTATTTATACTTTTTCTGAGTGGGGTAGGTTGACTTGACTTTAAATTTTTCAAAATTAAGCTACTGTTTTCCAGTTTCACATCTGTTAGATTTCGAAGGATTTTAGTTTAAGTTTTTTATATTCACAAATTATTTTTTAAAATTTAATCTAAAAGTTTGACAGAATAGGGACAGTGGCGTACCCAGACTTGGCCTTCGGTAGGATCAAGGATGGTAATAAGAAAGTTATGTAATTCGAAATAATAAAGGACAACATTTTTTGCGCAATGTATTAAAATTATATTTATGGAGTATGTGGTTAATCGTGATCGGTAAAGGTATTATTAATATCAAATTGGTTAAAAATAAATTAGAAAAACAAAAAAAATACAGAGAATCAGTAAAAATTACAACAAATATTTTAGAAAAAATAATATACAAAATTACAATTTCCACTGATCAATTTTTTGAGAAAAAAAGCATTCAAAGTTATCAGGGCCGGATTATTAATGTAACATTTGCGCCCCTAGGCAAATGTTTTTAAGCGCCCCCCAAAATGATGTTCCTAGAAAATTTTGAGCTCAGCCTCAATGTTTCTAAAATTTTGAAAAATAAACTTGAAATTCTTGTCCTGCAGATACATTTATATACATATCTTAAAATCAGATATCGTGGAAGGCACCAAGTTTTTGTAAAATTGCTTACCTATTTTGTGATAGTTTTATACTCTTTAACAGATTTAACTTTAGTTAAATTTTTAGACATTTGCTATTCATAACAATACTAATAAAAAAATATAAAACAACATTGTATAATATATTATTATTAAAATTAAATTTTTTTCTCGGGATTTCGCGTTTGCAAACTCTGTTATAAAAATTTTTAAAATCAATAGCGTTGGTTAGCTCACTATTTATAGACAAAAAGCCAAATTCGTAAGTCCTTCTTGAGAAATTGAATTTCTTAAATAGGTACGTTTTTGTTCTCTTTAAAGTTGAAAATTACCTTTTCCCACTTGCATTGGGTATTGCCAGCGTTAAAAATATTCTTGTAGCAATTTCTAAATTGGGAAACATTGTAATCAATTTTTTCTCTCGAATAAACCTTAAAATTTTCTTAATATTGCTAACGTTTTCAATATTTTGAATGAAGTATTAGAATTGAATGCACTCTTCCGAAAATTCCAAATTCAAGTCTTCACCGTATACGTTTTGAAGATTTTTTGAATGATTGCGTAAATCATCATATTTTCTATTTCACTATAACCATTTACCCTTTTTTTTCAATTCTTCTTCTAATCTGTATATAATTGCCAAAAATGTGTTAATTTTCATATCAGGTTTTCCATCAAACTTGACTTCATCATGCTCACTTTCGTCAAACTGTCGTTTACGTGTCTTCGTTCGCTTTAAATTTTTCTTTTTGAAGGGAACAGTAGTTTTTAAAGTAAGATGCTTTTATTAAAAATTTTTATTTTTAGAATTGTTTTACAGTCAGGGGTTCTTAAAATTTTTAATTTTTATTTTATTTCACTCTTTTTGGACTATATTTTGTCAAAATGCGTGTTTTTTTAATACACCACCCCAATACCACATACCAATACCAATACCACAGCGGTGGCTTGATGTGATCGCTAGTTGAAGTTATGAGCGGAGATTCTGGGTTCAAACCCCGGACTCGGCAGAATTTCTTAGCTCAGCCTTCTGGTGAACATCAAGCTGTGGATCGAAATACTTATAACTTTCCTTAACAACTCAATGGGAAAACGGGGCACAATAAGCCTAGAGCTTCAGTGCAAAGTGGACCTTGACCACTACCCGTTTCGTAATGATGATGATAATACAGAGGATTGTGCAGGGGCGAGTGCATAAATTTTGGGGTTGGGGGGGGGCGTATAGATAGTTTTCTGAAGTAGAATTTCTTCTCGTGGGTGAAAATTGTATTTGACCAGCCAGGAACACTCTCCTGGTCTTTACAAACATGCTGTGAAAAATGTACATCGCTACCTGTAACCGTTCGGGAGATATGGTGACACAAACATATATATAAACACAGATTGTACATAGTAACTTCATATACCCTGTGTTTTTGAAAAAACAGCCAGGGGTAAAAACAGCAAAAAAGACAGTCAAATATGAAATCTAAAGACATTGTAGATTCCAGAAATTCTACACGGTTTTGACGTCTGACTTGATCATTTGTTTTGATTTTCAGTTAGTAATTGAAACTTAAGACTTAACGTTTTATTTATAGCATAGCCATGTGAAGTAAAGAAAAGTGAATAATATTGTAACTGACTTACGACTCATATTTCACCTGCTAAACGGTTAACAATTTTTACGATACGCGATACGCCGAATGCAATTATTGCTAAATATTCAAATCAGCTAGCAAGCACCGCTCTTCTTTGTTTCTTATCTAAAAATTTTCCGGTATTTTAAAAGTATTTAAAATTAATTTTTTTAGAATAAGAGTCAGACTAATGAAAAAGAAGCTCAAGTTATATATTTTTTAAATAATGTGCTATTCTAGCAAATATAATTTGCTACTCGGCGCCCTAGGCAGTTGCCTAGTTTGCCTATTGGATAATCCGGCCCTGAAAGTTATGCATAATCAACAAATAAATAAGGTTCGCATAAATTCGATAATTTTTACCCCTGACTGTTTTTCAAAAACACAGGGTATATGAAGTTACTATGTACAATCTTTGTTTATATATTTATATGTTTGTGTCACCATATATCCCGAACGGTTATAGGTAGCGACGTACTTTTTTGACAGCATGTTTGTAAAGTTCAGGGGAATGTTCCTGGATGGTCAAATACAATTTTCACCCACGAGAAGAAATTCTATCGCAGAAAACCATCTCTATCCCCCCCCCCTGTTCTTTATATTTGTTAGATTATATAGAGTAATTCATTAACTACTATGATACATCTTTGAATAGGTGTTAATAGATTGCATTAATACCTACATTTTTGCTGACAATTTAGTGCTATTTTGGCTGAAAATTCGCCACCATTATGGCTGTCAAAGTCATATCATTGGCTAACTATTCGCGCAACCACATCCGCTGACTGGATCACGAAGCGGTTTAAAACATAATTATATTCGGTTTATCTATAGGTAGATTTTGACAAAATATACTTCAAAAAGAGTGAAATAAAATAAAAATTAAAAATTTTAAAAACCCCTGACTGTAAAAAAAATCCAAAAATAAAAATTAATAATAAAAGCACCTTACTGTAAAAACTACTGTTCCCTTTAAAAAGGAACACTCAACATCATAAACTCTCGGACACTTAAGTCGAAAAATTAACTTATCATCCCCCCCCCCCCTATACAAAATTAAAACATCAATTATGAAGTCAGGGGGAACAAATTTGTTCCATTTAAGAAACATGTTTATAAATTCCGTATTAATGTTGATGTTTAAATTTTGTATAGGGGGGGGGGGGAGAGGATGATAAGTTAATTTTTCGACTTAAGTGTCCGAGAGTTTATGATGTTGAGTGAAGAAGAAAAAATTATTTTTTCCTTTTTAAAGGGAACAGTAGTTTTTACAGTAAGGTGCTTTTATTATTAATTTTTATTTTTGGAGAATATTTATTCTATATGTCTTCCAAATTTTAATTTTGATTTAATATTTGGAGATATTAATTTCTTTAATTTAAAAATTGTGAAATTGATGAAAAAATATTTAGAAGTAAGAGAAGAGTAAATATTTTCTCATGACTTGAAATTGAAAAGATTGTTTCCGAAAAATCGTAATATTTTGATTTCTTTCAAAAATATTTTATATCTTTATATTTTTGAAAAATCAAATACGATGTTCCACATAAAAGATAAAAATTAATATAAGAGCTACAAAATCATCAAATTGGCAGCGATTTTTCTTTGCTTATACACTGAATTTCAGGAATAACATTTTTTATTTCGAAATCTTAAAATTCTGCTATTGGGCGACAGGACTTTTTCGTCAAGCTTTCACCTAAAATGCTGTTATAATTTGTTTCTGTTATTGTTATTAATTTACTGTGTTGATAAATTTAAAAAGAAGAGAATACATTTTTACGTTTATCGCCGTTATGGCTTTAAATCCATCTCTTTGGGAAATTTCATGTTTCGATTTCAAAATTTCTATCACCTCCAAAATTCCACATTTTATTTTTTATTTAAATTGCTGTTTAATTCTTTTCATATAAGAGTTTCGATAATTTTTCCATTTTTCCAAGGTTATCGTTAGGTTTCTGTAATTTTAAAGTATATTCCTGTTTTCATCTGTTGCCTGGATGTATATGTCTGTTCTGTTTTATCCCGGTCTGTCCTGGCTGGCGTTGCTAGGGTAACGGGATTGATAGACTGGTAGGTGAGTTTGCTATTTGGTCGTGGACTTGATCAGTACAGATTCTCGTTTACTGAAAAAACAAAATGATTTAATGCAAAATGTAGTAAATCTTATTTTAATTGTTGATTTTTTAAATAAATTTTTAATATGTTACAGTTTTGGAACAATAATAATTTTCCTCTATAAATATTTTTTCTAAAATGGAGTTTTGTATTTCTGCTGTACGGCAAACTACCGTTAACAACAATGATGGGACTACGAGCGAAGTGCGAGTTCCCGTCACTATCGGATTAAGAGTACGATTTGGTTTGTTTGAATTATTCTTTTTAACTTCTTAATGTTACAGGCCACCATAAATCCAGTTACAAATAGCAGCTATTCAGTGGCTGAGCCTTATGTGGGGCAAGTTTACTCTTATCCAGGAAATAGACTTACTACTAATGCTTTCAATGAAGAGGTATGAATAATTATAAATTTATATGAAATTTATAAGCTACGGGATTTTATAGGAAGGAAATGTCATCAAAACCAATGGATTGGATATCGTAAAGACGGTGGAGATAGATAAATTATTTACCATTATGTGTGAGAGTGGAAACGGTTTCTTCGATAATTATTTTGAGCTAAATGTTGTCGAATGCCCCGAGACTCAGGATCTTTGTCAGCAATTATCGAAAGGATCAGGTTATTTTATTTTCTCTTGCTTATACATATCAATCTCAATATTGCAATTTGTAGGTGCCAACACAAAGCAGTTCAAGCTAGAAAGTCTCAAAACAATCTTTTATCCATACGCATTTCGCTGTAGCATTGTTTCCAACATACTCAAGTTTATCGACTGTTGCACAGTTAGAAGAGTAACGACAGAAAGAGATCAGTCCGACCGTTGCGTCATTTGCATCTGCAATTATGATCTTGGGCAGGATACAAGGACTTTACCTTGTCTACATAAGTTTCATCGTAAATGTATCGATGAATGGATTGTACATGATCGTTGCTGTCCCTTTTGTCGGGTAAAAATCCAGTTTTGCAGTCACAAACAATGCAAAACCATTATAATTGATGGTAATTTTTCCAACGATTTTCAAGTTCCACCTGCTGTTTCGCCGCCAGAACCAGTTCAAAATGAGCCAGCTGGTGCAGAGGAAGAAGACGATATCGATCGCGTTTTTAATTTAAGTTTTGGTGATCTGGATAGGCTCGGTAACGAGGAAATTGATTTTGTTACTTTTAGAGATACGGTTCAAGCCATTCTTAACTTAGCTAGCGAAAGACATCACGTTGATGTTGTCGCCATGTTTGAAGAGCTCCAGCCAGGTACGTCAAGTCAAGAACGACCAACAACTGCTACAGGAAGACCACGAAGTGCAGCTGAAGGCAGTCGTAAAAGAGAACCATTCCAAAGTGTACCTAATTCGGGATGTCGTAGAGCTACACCGACTGTGTCCACTGAAAATAATCCAGATGCACAGGAAAGCTTGATTAAAAAACGAACACAAAATGAGAAACTTTCGACAGGTCCATGTGTGAAACGTCAAAGAAACGATCCACCAACCGAGGGATGCACTTCAACTCCGACTACGCCATCGACACAAAAACTTAGAAATCCATACCATAAGAATGTTGCAGGGACTGTTGGTGATCAACCTTCGTGCACTTCATCTGAAAATTTATCAATGATTGACAATCAAGTAGCTCCCATATTAATTGAAAATCAACCCACTTGTATTCAGAATGAACCAATAATTGAAAATTTGAATATATCAATCGAATTTGATGGATCGTCTAATTCGGATACTGTAGAAATTGATGTCACTGGTCTATCGCAACGGTCAGCTTCCACATCGGAAGCGGAAGCAAGCAGCTGTGATGAAGTGTACGTGGATAATAATATTCACACAATTATCGTAGAGAACTGCATATGTTGCAACCCCGACGACACCGAGGTAAAAATGTAAGCCATTTTATTACACCTCTCAAAAAATTTATTTTATATGTAGTCAGAACAAAAATTATTTGCAGTGGTAAATAAAAAGGATAAATTTGCTCAGAACTTTTAACCCCTAAAACCAAACTGATTAGAAAGGTGGGGTAAGTGACTAAATAGTTGATTGAGGTTCTTTGTTCTAAAGAAATTTACACTTTTCAGTGCAAATAATTTGAAAAAAAGCATACCGATAAGTCAACCCCGGGATACCAAGAACTTAAAAAATTGAAAAAAAATGGGCTTAAAAATTCATTGTAATAAGAAAAAAAAATAACTAAAATTAAAAATTTATTATTTTTAAATTAAGAAAACTATGAAATATAAATTTTTAAAATTATTTAAAAAGCTCTTAGAAATCCGGACCCTGATGCTAATAAAATAAATATGTCGACAAGAAAACTGTCTATCGCATTAAATTGAAAAGTACGCAAAATATCTGTTTTAGTTTTGTACTCGTCTAGCGCAAAAGAAAAGAAAGGGCCATCAATAATATTTTTTGAATTTAAATATTCTGCACGTACCATTCGATATATTAATGTTCTTGTTCTGGATGTATACTTTTAATCCTTTGTGTTGCTCCATGGCTGTTTAATATTGTTAAATATATATTTTTAACTATTTAAATAATTATGCTGTTATAAATGTGGCCAAATATTTACTAGAAGAAATTTATCTTTTTTGAAAAATAGAATATAAAAATTAATTAAATAGATGCTAGCAATGAAGTCTAGTTTTTAGGAAATGCCAATTAATTTATGCATGCTTCCTCCTTTTTACATAAAAAATATGGATCTAAATTACAGTTAAATAACAAAGAAATATTGTAATTTTTTAAATTAAATTTTTTTTTGTTTACTGTAACTCAAAAATTCCATGATTGGGTTTACCGATTCTTCATTGCAGGTGTAAAATTAAATTATTGTTTATATATGTCATTAATGTGATTATATAATATGTATGTTAGCTGTTTTAAAATCCTTAAAAATTTTATCATCATACCTGTATTTTCGGATGACTTACAAAATTTGTTTTGAAATTTATTGAAAAATAAAGATGTATCTTTGAATTACAATTTTTGTTGTGAGACGCAGTAAGAACCGGAAGCTATTTAGCTCAATCTTAGTTTTTATAAACTTCAACATTTTCATGCTGATTTTCATAAATATTTGATTTTTTATAATTAAATTTGATGACCTTTGAGATGTTTAGATATAAATTTATATTAATTATAAACCAGATATTTTAATCATATTAATATTAATTCCTGCCTCTGATAGAAATAAAACAAAAACAAAAGAGCTGATCAATAAGAAGTATTAACCGCTTAGTTTTTGTGCACCGCAGAGCCAGATCTTTTTGTAAATATTTACAGGTAATACCTAGGTACTATAATTTAAAACTTTCCGATAGTTTCGGGTAACAAAAATTTTTATATTTTTTTACGTTTTTTCTTAAGCCTACGGTGCAGACGTCAATGAAAATCACACTGTTGAAAACGTTGGGCCTAAGAAGCCTGCATGGATATTCTAGGAAATTACAAAAAAATTGCAAAAAAATCCTCTCTCGGTGTGGTCGGTTTTTCGGATTTTCAAGTATAAAAAAACTCTAAAAGAAAGCTTTTTTAGATAGGAATGGGGATAGTGGACTTACGTACTCCGTTACTATGAGACTCACCCCTTCACCTTCAGCTATCTTAACTTAACAACTTGAAATGGCACCGTAATACCCTTCGTGAAACCTTATATCAAAGGTTTTAAAAATAAATGCTTCTATCTTTTTTGGAAAAAAAAATTGACGATTACAGATGGAAGAACATTAAATTGTAGTACTTTAACCTTGACCCAAGATTATTATAGATATTGTAAAAAATCCGACGGTTGATAGGTAACATTAAAATTAAGCTAACTAGGGGCGAACTCCAAATACCGATTAATTAAAAATATAATTGATTTTAAACTGTCGAATTTTTTATTTTTGTTTCTTTGGTAATATGAGGAACAACACTACCTTCTAGAAAGCTAAAGTTTTCAAACCAGTGTAAAAAATATTATTAATTTATTAACACAGTCTGTTATTGCTTCTGTACTTCGTACAGGTTGTACTTTATTATCATACAATGAAATAGCCATCAAACGTAGAAAATTTTGTTTTTCAATTTTTATTATTTTCAAAGAATTCTTGATATTTCATATAATATTGTTTTTAATTTTTTATTATTATACACAGGGCGTCCCCCGATACACTTCACATAGCTTAGAAGGTGATAGAGAACACTTTTCTAAGAAATGTATTGAACATTTTTTTTTTTCTAAATTCAAAAGCTCGAGAGTTAGCCTCTTTAAAGTATTGTTTTAAATTTCCACCTTCACATGGCCATAGCTCCGAAACTATTGATTTTTCGATAAAAAATGCTTAAGTACTTTTTTAAAGAGTGTAAAATAATCTACAAACTAGAATTAAACCTTTGATTGTCTAAAATCAACGGCTTTCGAGTTATAAATTAAATTAAGTAAAAAAATGTCGAAAAATTCGAGCTTTTACTTTTTTTTGTTTTTTTTCAAGATTTTTAAACGAAACATTTTAGAAAAAGTCTGACGCCCCATTCCGGATATGAAATTTAACGGACTACAACTTTTGTCTAGTAAAAATTTTTTTAAAATCAATTCATTCCACAGAAAATCAGAAAATAATAAACTAGGCAAAACTCCCAAAAATGAGAACTTTGAAAAGTCAATGATTTTGTCTGAAAATCTGAAAATTTTTTTCTGAAAAGCACGTATAAAAACGAAAAAAAACTAAAAAATCGTCCCAATTAGTCAATTTTTGAAATAGTTATGAGTGTTTGAAAAAAAAACACAATTTTTCTATAACATGTAAAAATGTCTGTCAAATCAAAAGGGGTCGGGTTCAAAAGTGGTCGATTTGGTTATGTAAAATCAAACCGAATAGCAAAAAATAATTTTAAATAATTTATTTAAATTATTTATAAATATATAAATAAAAACACGAACTGCTGTTATAGGCATACTAAATCAACTAACATAATTGGTTAATTGGAAACTAGTTAATAATGTGGAAAAGTACTATTATGCTTGTTTCATTAGACTTCGACCTAATAATCGATAAATTTTCTGGTTTTATGCTCAATTAAATTTTTTTATTTTAATTTTTCAAGTTTTTAAATGTCAAATATGTTGTTTGTCAATTCGGTCTATAAAATGCTGCTTCCGCGGTTTATCAAGATATCAAGATTAAGAAAGCAAAATACGCCATGATTCAATGGGTACCCTGCCCTGATTTCAACACTGGTGTAAAATAGGTGGTATGTCATGTCCAACCAAAATTTAATTATAGCCTTACAGATAATTTTCGACAGTTTTATGAAATTTTATACGCATAACTTGCGGTTTTTGTTGGTGGAGAAACAACTCAGTTTTATCCAATTTTGAAATTAAAAACAATAATTTTGTTTACCCCTTTATGTCACCCATCTGATTGTTTTTGGTACAAAGCTATCAATATACACGTGTGGGATGTGCGTTTTTCAAAGGTCAATGGAGTATATTGATTATTTATATTTGTTTCAAATAAAATGCATGTTTACATGAATTATGCAATTTATAATCGCAATGCACTTTGGTTTTAAATTGTTTTGCAGTTTATTGGTTCATAAAAGAACGTTAAATATGCTAATTAAAATATCCATAATAAAAAATCGTCCGGTCGACAAAAAGTTTTAAATCAAAATACAAACATTTTCAGCTCAAAATTTTTATAAACAATTTTTATCTGCCATTTTTTACTAGAAAATAAATACGTAATATCATTAATGTACGTAAATACGTAAATTATTGTGTCGTTGGGAAGGCTAATGATATAGTTTGACCTTCTAAAAAAATAATATCATGATCCTTGGAGGAAAACTACAGAACTTCCTGAGCAGAGCAGGATATCAAAGTCGGTGGGAAAATACCCAAATAGTTATGGATAGAAAGGGGGTTAATATTTTTGGAATTTTTTTTTAAAGACTCAACGCTAACGGAGCCTTTTTTTCATTTCGAAGATTTAAAGAAATCAACAGAAATTCCCGTAATTTTCGGGAATAATTTATTTTTGAAAAAGTTTTTTAAATAACGTTTCTGATGGCTAGAACCGTTTCAAAATGTGTCGGGAGTCTTCGTGTTATTATCGTAGCAAATATCGAAAGTAAAATAAATTTTTCCAATTAGCAAAAATAATTTTTGAATACATACAATTTTGAACTTTACACGTGATTTTTTTGAATATCACTCGCGTAAATCGTATACAACAATCTCAATTAACAAATATTTAATTTGCCGATAAAAGCAAATCACTGATATTACAAGCGATAAAATTATTTTAAATACTCAATTATTTAAATTAATTTTATTCATTTCCACTTTACGTTTTGATATGAAAATAGCGACAATTCAAGTGTGAATTACATTGGGTGTGAAGATATGTTGAAGATAGCGAAGATATGTGAGTCAATCTTTAGTTTAATCTTGTATCTTGCATAGTTTTTATTGATTTTTTATTGAAATTTTGTTTATATCGTATCAAAATTACCGAATACATAAGGTGACCTTACTCAATGTTAAAATTAATAGGAACATTACAATAATAGTTGATAAAGCTATTAGCTCAATAATTTAAGCAGAGTCCGGTATAATTTAAATAATAATTTTACAAGAATAGATTACATGCTGCCGTTGCAACACAATTTATTGAATTATATTCATTAGCTTAACTTTATCAAATCAATGTTAATAAATTTTTAATTAATTTTTTAGATGATTTAAAAGTAAGTTTGGGAATATTGTGCATAAAAAAATGTGCTAAACAATAGGTAATTTTTAGTTTAATTTTATCTAACTATCAATTCAAATTTTTGGACCATTCGTCGTATTCATAATAAATTTGTAGGCAGGAAAATAGGGGGACACAGTTTTAAATTAATTTTTCATACTTTTCACAAATAATGAACTGCAAGCATTTCTTGAAAAAAAAACAAAAATCTAAAACCAAAGAGGGGTATAACAGCACAAAATAACGTTTCATATTTTCAATCAAGGGGGCGCCCCATAAACGTGTGCCAAGGGGCACATAAGAAGTACATTAATCCATATTTATAGTTATAATTAAAATTTAGTTACCTTATAACTTTTTGCTTCGTGTCAAGTTCTCTCTGAAATTTGCACCATTATCCTCTCGTTTATGTGATGATAGCTTTGGGTCACGGCCGGGG
This sequence comes from Cantharis lateralis, assembly GCA_963170105.1. Lineage (NCBI taxonomy): Eukaryota > Metazoa > Arthropoda > Insecta > Coleoptera > Cantharidae > Cantharis > Cantharis lateralis. Next base: position 25,393,750 of record OY720630.1, on the reverse strand, counting down.
TCGAAACAAATATTTTCATTATGATTTACAAACTAGCAACCAACTTATCTATTACTTATGAAATCGTAGCAACCGAGCGAGCTGACATTTCATTACTAGGCCGAAATGCTAATGTCTTGAAAACCACAATTATACACGCAATAACTCTCTAATTTTTTTTTTTTATGAACAAAACTAATATATTTACCGTTGTAATTAGGTTTGATTTTTTAGTATAGGTATAAGGTAATAATTAGTTTTTTTGTCCGAAATATTCCGATGCTGTTGATTTCATCTATTTACATTTTTTTCAACTGAAAAAATGAGTTAACCAATCCCAGCTAATTTTTGGTTTCTCACTCTTTGAACTCACAAAACTCCGCGATTCCACCTACAGGTTACAAATTTATTTTATTTTAATTGATTAATTTTTGTAAAATATTACCGTAATCTGTATTCTGTCGGGAAATCGACTTCAGAATTTCCGTTGTTATTTTTCTGTATATTTTCAAAACCAATCCGAACGACCCGAGTCGTTGCAATCCACAGCAAATGAACTAATAAGAATTTTTTGCATTTTGCAGTTTATCGAATTTTGGCACCTTTGCAAATTCTGGGTACGGTCCTGACGGTTTGTTTTTATTATAAACAAAGCCCAGTCAACTTGTAGATAAAAATGATTGCTTCCGTAACAATATTTTTGATATTTCAGTTCATCTCTAAATTATTTACTGATTTAGTATACACATTATTGTAATATATGTAAATCTTTCGGTTTCTATAACGCAAGTGGTACAAAATACAATTGCATTATCAAGTTAATTACATTTATTCCATAATCTTTGTGTATCACATGTGCGAGAAACGCTATTTAACTTGGGTGTAACTAAAGTTCAAAGTTTTTAATTTTTATCGTATTTCTACCTTACTATATAATATATACTTTGCTTTAATATTTTAAATCTATTTCTTCAAGATACCACGTAGATACAGCTAATTTTGCAACTCACACGACAGTAAATAATCATGGAAAATAGTAATAATAATGGTAAGATATTTACATTCTGAATGGAACTGTTACTTCATTAATATTGTAAATTTAGGACCGAATCAAGTTCTGGATGCGACCGAGTGGTATACGTGTAATCCAAGTAAACCCGTTCGTTTGAGAATTCCCGAATCGGGATTGGCCATCGAAACTACTACACCTTTATCAGTGCCTGGTTTATTACATCGAACTGCAACTAAATATCCAAATAATGCTGCACTTATGTACAAAAACGCTCAATGCAAATGGGAAAAATTTACATACAGGTAAGCGAATAAAAATAATCTCTTAGTTACGCCACTGGGTAACATATTTACATTACTTCATGGTTTGAAAATAAAAAAAAAAAATTTCAAGTTATGACTTATAAATGGAATTAATAATTCAATTGAATAATTTAATTATGAATAATCAACTGGTTAAGTAACCTAGGCTATTAAGTTTCAAGAGACTTTACAATGTGCAAGAAGGTTAACCACAATCACAATAGATCACAATGGTAGCTCATTTGAGAATTGAGAAAACACGGAAAACTCTTTGTCGAATGGAATCATCGAATGATTCATAAAATCACTATCGAATGCGTGTGGTAATAAGTAGTGTACTCACCGCCGCGTGCAGGCACCACTTGTGTGATTCCAAATACTGCACGTGTACAGCAGTATCTTTTTCGAAATCAACCAATTAAAGTCTACGAGGCTGTTCTGCCACTTGCGAGTGGCAGTATCAGATTTTAATTTGCCATATTGCTCTTTGATTCAATAACAGACCCATGAGATTTCATGTGATATTCACATCGGCAAACTATTTTCATTAAAAAAATCAAAATTAAAGAATTTTATTTAAGGTTTTATACTTTCTTCATCATCATAAAACCTATATCGCGGAAATAGGCCAGCTAGGGCTAGGGCTCACTCTCAGCTCTCAACCTTCGTTATCTGGCGCCACTTACACATCCAGTTACTGGCAGTTCACCTGAGATCGTTGACTTATTTTCGTATTATTATGCTTTCACTGTGGTATTTGTTTAATCTAACGCATCCATTTCTAATCTTGCACTTATTCGTAATTTTTCCAATCTTCTGGCTGATAATTCTAAGGAGTACTCTAAACCTTGTCCACTTTTAAGGCACGTTGCTGCCCACCAAGACCAAGATTTCGCAGATTTAATTTTTGTATTTTTAAAATGAAAACATTTTACTTAAAACAAGATTAGTCAAGATTGCCTGTTTTGTTTGAGATATTAAAACTCATTCTTTTGGCAAAAACATCCCCGAAGCCGTCAGAACTCGAAAATATTCGTGCGAAACTAGAAAGACGAGATCTCTGCGGTTTACGCGATGGCATTCGATGTGGCAAATGCCATATTAATATCTAACAAATATTCAGTGTTTAATTGATAATTGTTTTAGGGAATATGAAGAAAATGTAAGAACGTGTGCAAAGGCATTTATAAAGTTAGGCTTGGAAAAACATCACTCGGTGTGCATTATGGGCTTTAACAGTCCAAAATGGTTTTTTTCTTCTCTGGGTGCTATGTATGCAGGGTATGTACTTAAGTATTCCTGTGAATTTTTAAAACATTTGAAATTTTCAGAGGAATTTCTTCCGGAATTTATACCACCAATTCAAGTTCGGCTTGTTTGCATTGTGCTGAATGCAGTAGAGCTAACATTATAGTGGTCGAAAATGACCAACATTTGCAAAAAATACTCGAAATTAAAAATTCTTTACCTCTCCTTAAAGCAATAATACAGTACGATGGAGAGCCTACAGAACCTGGCGTTCTAAGTGTTAGTATACCTTGAATTATTATCTACTCTAAATTATCAAAACGAAGATTTATTTTTACCGCAATACTTGAGACATTTTTTACTGAAAATTTTGTCACACCGTTTTCGAGATACCAGTGACTTGGAGATACAGGGACCAAAAAAAACCTTTAATCTTCGTGTATCTAGCAAACGGTGCGACGAAATAGTAAAATATATAGGTATTAAACAAAAATGAAGGAAATGAAATTTGCAATAAAAAATGTCTGATAAATATTACTGCACAAGCGGCTTTTATATGACAAAATACAATAATTAACATAGCATTTAAAGCGACAAATCATTTGAATAATTTATTTGCAGTGGGAACAATTTATAAAAATTGGTAAAAATGAAACAGATGAGAAATTAAATGCAGCCTTAAAGCAAATTGCAATTAACGAATGTTGCTTAATAGTATTTACGGTAAGTAATTATTGTAATTTGCTATGCCATAATTAATTCAATTTGTTTAGTCCGGTACAGTGGGCAACCCAAAAGCTGTCATGCTGAACCACGATAACATCACATGGAATGCATTATCGATAGCTGAACGAATTAATCCCGAAGCTGGACAAGAGCGGCTAATAAGTTATCTACCATTGAGCCATATAGCAGCACAACTTGTAGACATATTTATTGTAATATCAATTGCATCTACGATATATTTTGCTGACAAAGATGCTCTTAAGGGGTCATTATTGAAAACTCTTCAAGAAGTAAGGCCCACTTATTTTCTAGGAGTTCCCCGGGTTTGGGAAAAAATATACGATAAAATGAAAGAAATTGGAGCTAGCAGCGGGCCCTTAAAAAAATTAATAGCCGATTGGGCCAAATACCATGGCTTACAGCATAGTGTAAATAAAGGAAAAGGGTAAGCTAATTTTTTTAACAATTTTTCTTTGTTAATATAAATTTTTAGAGACAATACAACAACTTGGGGATACACCCTAGCTCATTGGATAGTTTTAAAACGAATTAGACAAGCATTAGGCTTAGATTACTGTAAATGCTGCGTATCTGCTGCAGCACCCATTTCGCCGGACATAAAGCAGTACTTTCTCACCATCGATATTCCACTTATGGAAGCTTTTGGTATGTCAGAAGCTGGCGGTGCTCACACAATGTCGCTAGATTCTGCGTTTCCGATAAATAGCATAGGAAAAACACTGGGTGGAATGAAAACTAAGATTATTAATCAAAATGGTGAAAAAAGTGGTGAAGTTTGCCTTTTTGGCCGTCATATATTTATGGGTTACTTGAGAGAACCTGAAAAAACTAAAGAAGTTCTGGATGATGAGGGATGGTTACATTCCGGCGATGTCGGCTATATAGATAACGAATTTGTTTATATAACAGGCCGGATCAAAGAATTACTTATTACAGCTGGAGGTGAAAATATACCTCCGGTACCAATCGAACAAGCTATGAAAACAGAACTGCCGCACTTAAGTAACGTGGTTCTAATAGGCGACAAGAGAAAATTCTTATCTTTACTGATAACATTAAAAACTGTAGTTGATTCAGAAGGAACACCCTTGGACGAACTCACCAAAAGTGTTAAGCAATGGTTAGAATCTCTCGGTTGTCCAGCTGAGACGGTAACCAGCGTAATAAAAGCTGGTCCAGATGAAAAATTAATGAAAGCTATTCAGGTTGGAATCAACCGTGTCAATGCGCTTGCAACGTCTAACGCACAAAAAATTCAAAAATTTTGTATATTGCCATTAGATTTTTCTATTAATACTGGAGAATTAGGTAAGTTAACTTTTTTTTATATATTTTTATTTTTTACAATATGCAATAAACTATTGCCCGTCCAAATCTAAAAACTTACATGTCACTCTGTCCGCACATTATTCTGAAATCTATGAACATGGCCAGAATACTGGAGCAGACTACTATTAACAATAAGTAAAAAAAACTTTAGATAAAATTTAAGCTGAGATTCTGGCAAAAATCAGAACTTATTTCTGGTCATATTTCACTTTCCAAGTTAAATACTTAGTAATTCACTATCAGCGACGTCGGCAGACGCCAATATTAGATAACACCAATCTGCTTTATGGATAAGGATAACATAAGGTCATAATACATTATTATTTCTTACTTCATAAGAGACTTATATTATAAGAGAGGAACTGCTCTGAACTGAAAAAAATCCAGTGACTACTTCAAATTTTACTCAGTACAATATGACTTTACATGATTATGAATAGGAAAACTCGTATTAATTAAAATTTGTTTGTTTCAGGACCTACGATGAAATTAAAGAGGAACGTAATTGTAGCAAAATATGCACAACACATAGAAAAGTTGTATAATTAAAAGATTGAAAAACTCTAGCAATATGTAAAAATATTTTACTTAAAAAATAATATAAATATTATTAAAATATACTATGCTTAAAAATGTTATATATTACAGTGATGTCTTTGTAATAAATAAAAAATGGTATACATAATATAAACATCGATTTACATATAACCGGTACTTAATACTAACAAGTCGAAAAACAATAATGTGCTAGCTATTTCGATTTGATTCAGTTTCAGCACTGCTATCACTACTGTCCGAGTTTTGTTTACAACAATGACACTGCTGTCTATGATGTCCGCACTTAGTTCTACGACAGCTACCGCACTTAGGTCTATAGACTGGCGCCACTACTTCAACTTTTATATTGGCGGTGGCCGTAACTTTAGTTGTAAATGGTCCACTGCAACTCGATTCGGGACTACTATATTCAACAGTAACTTGAGGTTCAACAATAATACTTTGATTACAACTTTCTTCTGTAATTGTACTTAGACTAGGTTCTCTAGTAGTTTTGGCAGTGGTATTTCGACGAGGGGGCTTTGTGTAAGACAAAACACGAGGAGGAACTGGAGGAGCTGGTGGTGGTGGGGGAGTGGATATTCTATCATTATGTTCGGTAGGCTGCAATTCTGCTTTTGGTCCCACTAATATTAACAATATAGGATAAAATACCATAGAATTAATAGCTGACGAACATATGGATATAGCCAGCATAATAAAAAGGTGGTACCGAATAAATTCAAAATATGATGTTACCAGCACAACAATACATATCAGCAATCCTATATCACCTTTAAGTATAGATGCCGCATTCATTTCTAATGACATTCGTAATCGACGTTCACGAGTCCCAATAGCACTTAAAAAACCAGTCACGATTAACATTACGTTTCTAGTAATGATAATAAAATGAAGAGCACCCGTTGCTCCGCTAAAAGCATTAACGTTCATGAAACACATTAGTAATAAGTTAATAAGAATATTAAATAATGAACACCAAAGTTTAGTCCAATGCACCATTACGCAATAAATTAAAAAACACGCTATCACTGTCAGAGCTAATTGAGCAGCTAACATTCTATCTAACTGTAGGAACTGATTAAAAAACGAAAATAGAAGTCCAATAGGATAATTTTTAAGTCCACGATTGTTGAAAGAATCAGATATTTCTCGTATTTCCTTCAACGTTTCTACTATCTTGCCAGTAGTTTTGAGATTCTTGAGGTAGAATGGCATTTGTGTATATACAAGGGGTTGCGATTTAGGGATTTTTAAGTCAAATTCAGTCTTTGAACTATAATACTGGAAAGGTTTCGGCGTCAAATTAGCTTGCGAGCTCGAATACGACATTTCATCGTTACAATTCCACACAGATAAATAATTATAAAAAGCTTTAGGATCAATAATTCCATTCCTAACAAGTCTTTTGTTAAATATTTGACTCTTATCCACAGGAAACTCCACCACTCCTGTTTGAGCCAACAATTTGAAAGCTAATACTGCTTTTTCCGTGGCATTGGGATACCACTTCTCATTACTTAAACAATTCTTACTACGATTATGATCAAATTCTTCTTGTAGGTCAATTAAAAAATCTCGAAAGTTGGCTAACCAAAAATCGTTCATGTTTAATCCTCCATTCGAATCCTTGAGAACATGAGGAACTTGTGTAAGCGATGAATGATATTCGTGTAACAACGGTTGATTAAGAGGATACTCCAATTCTGTTGTTACCAAGTAAAAATTATAGAATCCAAAAAAATGTCCTTGTGCTTCTAAATACTTATATTCTTGTGTGTTTTTGGGAAGAAACGTTGATAACCGTACGTCATATTCCAATTTTAATCCATTGAGAACACAAAATATTATTAATATGACGTACGTCAGACATAAAGTCACTTTCATGAAAGGCTTGAATAGGATGGAATTTAAATAGTAATTGATCAGGTAAGTTAACAAACTCTTCTTCTTTTGGCACAGCGTTTCCGATGTTATTAAGTTTGTCGATTGTTCCTGAAAAAATGACAAAATTTAAATTTTTACTAAACTAAATTTGATTAAATTGAATTTTTTTAATGGACTAAAATTTTAAATAGGTACCACAAATTCGTTTGGAAAAATAGGAAATATTTGAAAATAAAAAACACTTACTGCAACATTGTTGTTGTTTGTAGGCAACGTCGGATTTTCAGGTTTGGAGCGAAAACATGGAACGTCAGATTTCTGGTAACGAACACCCAAAGCCAAAAGTGCAGGTAACACCAACATCATAGCGGCGGATTGGAATAATATAACAATGGCACATTGCATGCAGAAAATTCGAAGGGCTGGAATTGGTAAAACGGCTGCTGCTGCAAACGCTGCTGAATTTGTTAATGTTGCGGTTATTACAGTTGGTCCCATACGTTGTAAAACTTCTTGAGGAGTTAAATTGTAAGTTTGGGTAGAGAGAATTAAAAATAATTCGCGCATTGCCAAACCGACAGTTACGAAAGGTAAAATATGAATGCTTAACAAGTTCATTGGAAGACCCAATAAGCTGCACACTCCCAGACCAGCAGCAGTACACGAAGCTAATAAAGCAACACCAACTGCCGCTAAGCCAGATTGGACAAACCAAGCGTAGATTACAGCAATTACCAAAACTATGCTGTACTTAATTACATCCATATGGGAATTTTCAGCCAAAATTCGATTTAGAGTCGAAGTTGAAAAACTGTTGAAAACGTAGGAAGACGCGGTGGCATTAATTTTGGTTAAGCGTTCTACCTCCTGCAACGAAGAAATATTTTAGAATTTCTTTTAAGTAAGGTAAAACAAAGCATACTTGTGAAAAACGTTTCTGCCAAGCGTCAAGGATGAGAGAAGCTTTTTCTTGGTTCCACCCAATGCGATGTATTTTGTAATGGTTAGACCAAAATTCGTAAAAATCGTGTTCTCCCATTAACTGCACAACAGTTTGAAGAGCTTTGGCTTGCTTTATGTGACCGGTTTTATTTTTTTGAACACCTCCAACAATAAGGTCTTCTGCCCAATGCATATATTTTGCAGCAAAACCATAACAACCGCTAGTTAGTTCTGCTCCAATATCCAACAGACGACTAGAATTTTTATTTGGGGCAGTGTTGGGACATTCCGGATCTCTTGGATCCAAGCAAGGTTTTTCTTGATAACCTGTCGTAATACCAGAACGTTTGAAATAATCTTCCAATGAGTGATAGTCAAAATTTGCTTCTTTTTCTTTTATTCGGGTAACAAGTTCGATAGGATTTAAGTTGGTCCATTTTACGTTATTTCCTAAGTCGTACCTGTAAGTAATAAATAATTTTAAAGTTGCATGGTAATGGTTGAATTTAAAAATGACTTACGGTAATTGAACGGAATATTCCGGACCTAATAATTTAGATCCTTCCCAAAAGCAATCTAAAGGTGTGCTTATTGAACAGGGCATCATATTTTCGAATATTTGTTCGATCAAAAGAATGTCGAAACTGGGTACGCTAGGGGATTGGCAAATATCTTTCAGGCGCCAGGTAATATCGTACATCGTTACAGTAACCTGAGTAGCTTGCCGTATTAGTGATAAATGTTCGAGTAGCCCATGGGGATGTAATAATCCAACGTCGGGATCTACGGCTGTTTGGACTAGCATTTGATGAGTAGAAAGAACTTCGACCGGGGTGACTTCCTCTGAAGTCAACGCACCAGCCCAAAGTTGTTCTATATTTGTGTGAAATACAGCGCTTTTTAATCCAACACAAAACGTCGCGATGATTAGAATACTAACGAAGAGTACTTTTCCTGCATGTTCATCGAGGAAGCCGCCTAGTGAATGCAGCTGCTGTTGAAGTCGGCCACGAACCCAAAGTACACCGCGGTCTCCATTCGCTTTGCCCTGTAAAAGAGTAGAATATTCAAAGACCACCCAAGTTGAAAAGGTGACGTCACTCAGACCACCCAAGTGGCGGCACGTTAACCACACATCAAACCCCGCTAGACCATTCTCTCTTCTAGGAAGGACCAACAACAATACAAACTATCATTTGCCCGGTTCTATGCCAATCATTCTTCAAGGCGGTATAACGTAGTTGACATAAACTAAATTTCTACACCAGAATTTTTTACTTCACATTAACGTCAAAGTTAAATTTCAAAGGAATTACTATGTAAGGCTATAGCAAATTTATCGCTTTTAACACCCACGCATTCAATGTATTTTATTTTGAATGGATATTATGGTATAAAAAAATAATTTACATTTTTTGTTATGCCTAATCAAATTGCAAAATCAGATAAAATCGCTTGGTTTGTATTAAAAAAAGAGGACAAAGTCTACCTTATTATTTTCGCACAGTTCGGCTTCGGTTTAATCGAGTACCACTGTAGCTATCTAATTAAAAAATTGTCGAGTAATTTTCATTTTTTCTCTCTTTCGGTTTCATCTGGTTAATTAAAAGTATGTCGGTAGTTTTAGTTTCTTTAATTATAAATTTAAATTTTACGATTATTTAACCGGTACGGTTACGTTCGAGATCGAAACGAATTATTTTGGATTTTGATTAAGTATTTGAAAATTCGACATTTGTCGTTGAATCGATATTACCTATTGTATCGGTTATAAAATTAGGGCGAAACAAAATAAAACAATTCATTCAAGGATAATTAATACTTATAGCTTACGGTCAATAAAATCGGAATTTGATTTCATAATGCAACTATATAATTTTTAAAACCATTTGAAAACATCAAGTAGCAGTTTTAATGGTTTTATACTCAAGTGTACTTTACTGCTGCCTTTGAAATTGACCGTTAACAACTACAAAACAAAGTTATATTAAAATTCTATACAGTGCTACTGTTACGTTTTGTGGCCTGGTCGCGTGTTCAAATTATATAATATACAATAAAAATTATTACAAAGTGACAGATTTTCCGTTTGACATCAATAGCAGAATGCCTTCCTGCTTTCCATACTGATTGATCAAAACGTTGATTAGGTTTCTATTTAAAGCAAAAAAAGACCCGAGAACTTTCTTCGATACTTACGAAGAGTACCTGTCACGGTCCGGTGTCTCTTCCACAAGTACGGTTGAAAATCCTGCTTTTGCATTAAAAAAAAAAAAATTAATTACCGTCGCTTGGATACGCCACTGGAAGATCAACTATTTTTAATTTTGCAATTTTTAAAAGTGACGTTTTCACCTAAACGTTGATAATTTTTTTATATTAGTAGCTTTATGATCAAACAATGTAGCTTTATATATTTGTATATAATATAACAAGTAGCTTCATAAGTATAATATAATTAATAATGAAGTGACAATGTGAAATGAGACAAAACTATTTTACAAAAGAATAAAGAATAGCGGTAGTTTAAATTATAATGATCTGTAAACGAGCCTTGAGTAAACGTCAAGAAACAATTTCATTTCAATAACGATGGGTTTAATCCTGGTCGAGAGGAAATAGAATTGGATATAATCCTCCTGATTAACAACTTCCTAGGAAGAACTCGCGAGATCAATTTTCATCTCGACATTCTTCGCATCATTTTATTCTGAGAGTTTTTCCCAATTTCAACCCGTCCTTGAAAGTTTGAAACTCGACTTTCTGGTGACAATGTTGACACGCGTGTGAGTAGGTACAACTTCCGCCGAACAGTGTTGAAAAATTATGCGCTAATCATACATAATGAAAAACTTGTGTGCGATGTTTTCCCGAATTACCAAAAATTGGAAACGAACAAGAGGGCCAGAAGAATTCGGTTGGAAATCTTTCCAGAAGACGGCCAAGTTTTGATAATCAGGAGAGCCAACTTGGAATAGTTCCAAATTGGAATAATTGCCTGAGATTTTCTGAAAATAAGAAGATCAAAGAGTGAGGCTTGGTCGTAGGTAGCAATTATTTTTACGTAATTGTTATGTAGCTCTCATGAGAGCTGAGTTCGTACGCTTGGAGGGTTGGAATTCCAAAAGCGGTCCAAAGCAAAGCGTTCGTTGTAATATTTGGGGAAAGTCAAGGTCAAAAAAATAAATTATTTCTGATGAATTCAACCGGAAATGGATATGATTATTTTGTTTTTAAAAATCCAAATAACTTTTGACATATAATTATGTCTACTTCAAATGGTATTTGAAGATCAATTAAACTGTTTCGGAGTCTTAATTAGCATTATGCATTATATACATAATGTATAAGGCGTGTCGTAATTAGGTGATTACTCTTGAAAGAGGTAAGAGAAAACACTTAACGAAGTAAACAATTTAAATGCAGTCTGGTTATTTAATAATAAAGAAGAAGTAATTATAATAAGATGGATTTGATTCAATAATAAATATAGTTCTCAATTTGGAAGAAGAAAATTAGTTCCTATAGTGTTCGTAAGATACATTTAGGATTTTACGACATAAAATCGCAATACAACATGGTCTGGAAAAACAATCAAGGATCGAGTATTTCATTATAATGGTCAATAACCGTGACAATAATATGGCATCATAATATACATCCTACTTTAGTAAAATTTTAAAACAATAATCAATTATTCTGAGATAATAGAATAATTTATTAATTGCAATTTAAACATATTACATATATTTTATATAAATGTATGTTCTTGTAGACAATACCAATTTATATTTAATTGGGGCTAATAAAGAAATTATTAATTTGTAGGTTTACAAATTAAATTTATCGCCAAATTAAATTAACCAATTAATATAAACACAAATTGGCGGTGCAAATAACAAAGGAAGTAATTAATAACCGTTTAATGCATAAATCGTTATCTAATTTAACATAAGTAATTTATATACATTTTGTTCACTTTTCATCTTTAAAACTTTTTTATTTATCAATGAATAATTATATTTAATAAACATACCGACAGAACACCCAAGAAGACTTTATTTATGCTACAATTTAACTTTATTAAATAAATATTCTAATATATTTAATAATTATTTATAAAATTACTCCAAGATAAATATAAAACTGTGGTAATTGTTATTCCTTTTTTTTTATACATATATAATATATAAATTCTTTAATAAGCCGAAGAACAAGTTTGCCATCATTTTAACGCGGTAATTTGTATTTTATGACCATCAGATCCGTACTAAGGATATTGAATTAAATTTAGGGTTCCTACAAATTAAGCGATTTTATCTGATGGAGGTATGTTAATGCTAATTGATTAGAGATCTTGGTTTGGTAGGGTGGAAGAGACACTCGAGTTGGGTTGCGATTGAAAGGTGTTGTTGAGTCGGTGGGCGTAAAATCGAAGAGAATCTTAATTTTCGGATTTCCGGAAAGCAAGTAGAACGGGCGGGCGGATGAGTATTTGTGTATATATATACGTGTGTGGCAACCTCGCGCAGGACTGGGGCGCGGTCATGCGGGGATCAGGTAAGCTAAGCTAGCAAAAGACCACACACGATGCGAGCTGGGTGGTCCTTCGAAGGCTAGCATAACATGGCACATCGCCCACCCTAACGCGTTCAGGTCTGGCTCCAAATGATCTATCACACCTGAATTAAATTAAAACGTAAACCTAATTCTGTCCAGGCGCCACAACATCCGTTTTTAAATGTCACATTACCTGGTCCAGCTGATTCAAAGCGATAGTTGCGTCAACCCAGCCGGTCCTCGTGTAGAGATCGGAACGATGTCGTTCTGGGTCAGTCTGCGAGTCAGCCGTGGAGGCCATCCTCGCCGTGACCGAGGGTCCTGCAGACGCAGTCTATCTGAGCCTCGGAGTGCATTGGCGCTTTTTTGCACCACCGCACTCTCGTGCACTACAACCAATCACCACCACTCATATTCTGTCCCACACGTTTATCACTAAATTAAAAGACGTAGCCTTCGTGTAACAGCTGATCGAAATTTTTGGTTCACAAAACAATCGAGAGCACCTTAAGAACACAAACATTTTCTAAAACTAATATACGATGGATATTCATAGACGAATTTAATAAAATCACAAGCACTGTTAGTATTTCAAATTATATTTTCGATTTAAATGGCCAAGCATGTCTCAAACACACATCGTTAGAACCAAGACAACCACCATAACAAACTTAGTTACGAATACTGAACGAGAACAACGTGAACAGTTGTGAACTGTTCGGTTTACTCTACACTACGATCATTTCCGATACTATGCGAGTCCGGACCACACACGTAGTTGTTTAGAATGTAAATTCTCCAAATTACATTACTTACTTTTTTGTCACCATCCTACAGGGTATTATATTGCTGATAACTTCTCGCGCCGTTTTTCTTCAAGGTAAAGCATTTTTTATATCCACCGTCCACCCCTCCCACCGACCGACCGCAACAAACACACATTCGTTTCAAATCCAAATTTTATAATTATTTTTTCCCCTTACAATTTCTCGGCCGATATCAATCGGAAGTCTTAATAACATTTCTCAAATTCCTCCGTAACTCCATCTCAACCGCAAACTTAATTATGATCAAAAATTTAACTTTTATAATGCTAAATGCTACAAGATCTTATCTTTACGATTCAATTAATTACATATACTATAATTTGAATTAAAAAGAATACCTTATTATATTAATAAAATTATGTATTTCGGTGTCGGTTTAATAACTGTAATTAATCCTTATCACTTATTGGGTCATTTACCTTTAAAAAATAAAGGAATTTGTTAATTTCTTCAAATTGCCGTTAAATTTCAATTTTCGAAAAATAACATAATTGAACCCGATACTGTTACTTTTAATTGACAAAAGCTAATTAAATATTAATCTTTCACAAAAATTTTTATCTTAATTGTTTTACTAGTTTCGCACGGTAATCATCAGGACAACGCAGTGGCGGATTTAGCACTTGAGAGGCCCTAGGCGCAATTCAATTTTGAGGCCCCCCTCTAAATATTTTCACTACCCATATAAGTTGTCATTTTATATTGGTTAATTTTCAATGTGTTTTCCCTATACCACATTTTCTGAGACCACCTGCATACCAGTATATTTCAAAATAGGATTCCTTTAGAAAAAAATTATTATTTTGAGAGCTGAATTTTGAGGCCCCCTGGATGTATGAGGCCCCAGGCGCGCGCCTCTTGCGCCTGTTCGGAAATCCGCCACTGGGACAACGACAAAATATTTACGAATCTATTCGTAATCTTGATAAATTCTCCCAGGCCTGCTTTTTGAAGTCAACCACACACTTGGAATACCTACCTTCCACACGGCCAATTTCTCAGAACACCCTTCCAGCTTTTCAGCAACTTTCTTTCGTTTTCTATTATTCCAGTCATAGGCGCGCAGTCCGATTTATTTCCTACCACGGGCGTATATAAGGGGGGGGTTTGGGGGGTTCAAACCCCCCCCTTAGCCTAAGCAACTACCCAAATTTTAGCCAAATACCCATTTTTTATGACACGGATTCCAACGTGTTCATGCAATTTTTAATATCCATTTGATTGATTTTATTGGGGTTTACAGTTCTGACTTTTTATGGCGTTAACGAAGTCACTGGCAAAAGCTGGTTTATCGTTGTAAAGTCAGAGCCGAATTAAGGGGGGGCTAAGAGGGCTGCAGCCCCGGGCATCCAAATTTTTGGAGCCTCAAAAAATTGCTGGACTCTTTCTTTAAGTAAGAAGAAATGCTTTTAAAATGTTAATGTACATCTACGTTTTATAAAAAAAAGTATAATAAAGTACTATGTATGTATAATAATTATTATTTTTTCAAAAATTTTACTTTTGATCTAAGCGCGGTTGACCTTGAAATATCAATAATTTTCGCCTGCGGCGCATTTTGCCAGACCATGCAAGTCAAAGGGCTCCAAAGTTAGCTCTAGGCCTCACATACCCTTAATCCGGCTCTATGTTAAGTACGATGTTGAACCCCCCCCATATAAAAGTTATAGCTACGTCCGTGTTTCCTACCATATTTTATAAAAATTCATTTCATTCATCTCACCGGCTAACAGATGACCATCTGTCATTTAAGCAATTTTTTAAATTTTTCTAATTAATTTTATGAACAAAACTGTAATAGGTCCAGCGGCGTCGCCAGAGAGTGGACTCGGGGTGAAAATATAGTATATCAAACAGTGACGGTTTGTGAAGACTTTAGGTGGTGAGGCATGGATGTGAAGCCAAGGGGTATAATATAAATTTTGTTTTTGTGAACTTCGGCTTGGTGCGATACTGCCTCCCTGACAGGCCGCCACTGATATCAAACTATACTCGTGCAAGTTTTTTAATGTAATTGTGTAAATGTGTCGAGTTGTGAATGGAGGGTACCCCATGTACCTACGTGTGTGACGTTTTTAAACAACTTGTAGGAATGCATTCAAATTGCTCCCTCAACGCAGTGGCGGATTTAACTTTATTTTAACGTCACTCAAAAAATATTCCCGTCCTATTCCAATCATAAATCAAACATTCTTCCCCCCATTTTTGTAAAAATATGCATTTGAGACTTTTTACTGTAGGTATTTTGTTAACATTTAAACTAGGTAACTAATTAGCCAAATAGGCATTACAAAAAGTCCAGACAACTGTGCTCAAATCACTGGCGTAACCCCCCCCTTGCTCCTTCTAGAAGTCGTTGCGGTTGCCCTCTGGATCCGAATCCGAGCCTGGTATTTGGGTGTGACACCAGTATTCAAAAATTTAAAAAAGTGCTAATAACAATAATATAACAAATCATTTCAATTACTCTCTTACCGCGCATTAACAGACCAATGAAGTTATTCAGTCTACGGGCAGAAGTAATTTTACTTTAAGTAAACATAGTTTGTATTATTAAAGACTATGTGGTAAATATTAAAATTGTAAAGGTAGGAGCGTACAGTGGCGACACAACACATTTTTAATTCGGGGGCATAATGAGTACAACAAAATATTTTGTTTGAATTTATATTTGGCGCTCATTTAAAGGACGATCGATCGTAATTCCGTTCAGAGTTGTTCTATGAGAATTTTATACAAGACCATTTTTGTGCACAATAAAAAGTAAACAAAAAAGATTACCTTGTATTTTTTTATATCTTCTACCGTTTAGGTGGTTTTTACAAAATACTTTCAGTTATCTTAATTAAAAATTTATATAATAAATACTACTGTGAATATTTAAATTGATTTATGCAATTCAATTTTCCACCTTTTTTCATTCGTCTCTGTACAGCTCACACGCTTTTGTTTTTTCTACTTTTGTCTTACAAGACAAAATATAAATGGCCAATAACAAGCAAAAGTAGAATTCTAATACAAACCTTTTTTTAAGTTGTATTTACAGTTTTTCCATAATTAATTTAAAATTAATTTATCGCAATCAACAACAATTTGTTATCTTAATAATAGCAAATCGCTTAATTTATAAACATAAGCTTTGCAAATTCTGTTTTGAAAGATGCTGGAATTGTTGCCGTTCTGAAGTGAAACCGGAAGCGAAATGTTCGGGAATAACATTTCCGGTTACCGTAAACTACAAGTATCAGGAAAAATAATCAACTTATCCCAAATTACGTTTTTATCATCCATATTCATCATTGGCTATTCATGCAGAAGCAATCAAAGCAGCCGATGAATCAGATAAAGAAACGAAATAATTTTTACATCCAGTAATTAAACACAAAGGGCTGTTAATATTTCATATAATTCAAAATAATTAGTTTACGCATTAATATAAATATGTATGGTATTCTTTCATAAATTTAGCATTTTATTTTTTATATATTTACTAGGCAGATGGCCTAACCGACCCTCTAATGAGCGTATACAGTGGAATTATAGACAAAATCAGAGCCCCCCCATCATCCTTTCCGTAACGGCCGCCGCCACTGTGTTTTATTATTTATCATCATAAAAAATTTCAAATAAAAATTCAGATCAAATCTGAACACACATTTTTTTTATTGGTAACCAACCTATACCACTTTACTATACTACCTATAATCAACAAAGGAAACGGATGGAAAGAAGATAATATTTATGAAAAACCCAAAATAAAAAATCACTAAAAACATACAAAACTTTATAAACAAAAATGACAATATAAATAAAATAATAAATTCTTTTATCAATTCTCTAATTGCTCGCAATGAGTAGTAATCTCGAGTCACAACCATGTACACATTTCCTAATCCTCCTAATTTTGGGAGAATTTCCCATATATCTCATACATGTTGAGAAAAATTTCAAAATTCTGTGGCAATATTTTATAAAAATAGTAAGTACACCAAGGAACCAATTTTTATCCTAAGAACAAAGAATTTTTGCACGATGTATCCCTAGTACAAAGATTGTTAAGCCCTAGGAGGTTATTTATAGGGAATGATTTTGGATTTCTTTTATTTAAAAAATCAGAATTTACCTGCTGTATATTTACTAACCGAGGTAACTGCTGGGAAAACACTTGTATGAGTATTAAGAACTCAATCCCCCAACTTCCGACTCCATACATATTTCTTCCAGAAGTCACCACCTTTCATTATCAATTATTGCTTTAAAAAATAAGAGAAGCATAAAAATGGACCTTAGCTTTTGGGGAGGCTAACGTGCAGAAATATATAAAAAAAAATATTGATAAAACATTAAATAAGTATCTTCAAAGTATATTCTACCATAAAACCCATCAACACAAGTTCAATACTTATAAATAAATTTAAAAATTTAACTCACCTTTATAGTTTCCGTTGGTTTAGTTTAACAATAATTTAAAATCCATCGAACATATGAACTCTATGAAGAATTCTCTGTTGCTCTTGCAGGATTACAGTTTCAGGATACAGGGAAGAAAATTTATACTCTTTTACCGTTAAATAAATAACTAAAAATAAATTACAAATTATTATTATCGAATCAAGTTGCTTCAGGTTAACTATGAGAGTCGCCAGCTAACTGGCACATCCACCCTATTTTTTTAAGTTAGAGAAGTTGCGCCATTACATATTTAAATAAATTTTACATTTTAACTGAAACTGTAACACAAAATAATTTATTAAACAATTTTAAAATTATAATCCAGAGTACAAGTTAGCAGTTAAGATTGTATAAATTTAAATACTACACAACAAAAATAAATTGGAAGCTTTCTAGATATTGATAACAAAATTTATGGATCAACTTCCTCTCATACCAATTAATTTTTCAACAAAACAGTTGTTTAAATAAATAAAATTTAGACAATATGGACTCTGTGCTACTCCCGAAATATTTGTGTCGTAGTTCCAATTCCAGCTTAATTTCTAAGTCCTATCATGTACATGCACGTATAGTCTATTTGGGATCTGAATAGAGAAGTAGGTTTCTATGTAGTTTCTTAAAACCGGTGTAACAATTTGAAAAATAATTCTCGAGAAATAATCAAGATTTAATATTTTTAAATTAATGAACACAAATGATATTAAACACAACTCAATATCTACATAGTAAATAATAAGTAATAATTTAACGATAAAAACGTTTAGAAAAGTAATTATATAATTTAATTTGTTTCCAAAGTTACAGGCTACACCTAATACAACAAATTACAAAATATTAAACTTTCAGGAACCATTTCAAACTTTTACGCAAAATAGTAACTAATTACATCGATAATAATATTGCTTATAACATACGAAAAGTGTACAGGGTATTTGAGTATGTGTTGAATAAATAAATAGCCAATATTTTAGGAATTTTGTAAAATAAAGACAAGTTGAATGAAAATAAAGACATTTTCGAATGAATTTATATTTAACTTTTGTACATGTAATTTTTTTATAAAAAATATTGAACACTGCTTAATAAATTCTGATAAAATTTAGTTAATAAAGTGCACTTAAAAATGCAAATTTTTGCTCAATAAAGTTATTCGCCAATCAAGTAGCAGATCACCTTTAAATAGTATGATTTAGAGAATAAGTTTATTTTTCATCGTCAAAACTGGCCGTCGAATACCTATAAATTGGTGATGCAGAGATAAATACATTTTATATAAAATAAAGAAAGAAATTTAGTTTAGCACATATAAAAATATAATTGAAAGATTTGGCTTTATTTTACAAATAAGTTATTTAATCGTGAATTAGAATTAAAAGTTAGGAATGTTTATTAAATAAACTTATCATCGGAACACCCTGCATAAAAATATCAAATTGACAATAGTAAGTTAGTTAATTTTTTAAATAAAGCAAATTATAGCAAGTTTGTACATATTAAAATATCTAAGGCTATCATCGGCGTAAAAGTCTAATAAATAACAAAAGATAGAAACTAAAAAAAAATTTTAACATTATTAAAAAACAACTAAATTATAAATAAATACCTGCTTTAGTAGTATTTTAATAAAAAAAGATTTTTCTAAATTTTTTAATTGCCTAACACGAAAGAAAATACGCAGTAACAAAAATGATTCACAAACATAGGCAAAATAACGATCGCACTAATTATATTGAAGTTAAACTTGTAATGAATGAACAAATGAATGCACTGGGCTACGTTAAGTGTGTAGCATAATTTTTACCTTAAAATGCGGCAACAATATTTTACAATATAAAACAATTCAAGTTAATAATTATAATGTTACGGTTTAATTTATTTACAAAATATATCCTTACAAGTAATATTACAATAGCGATCGTATGCGTAATGTATTAAGACGAAAAATTGCGTGAATGCTATAATTTGTGATTACTAGTAAGCCACGTTAGGCCTTCGTATAAACCATCTCCTGTAGTAGCGCAAGCAGGTTGTACATACCAGTTACGATCACGAATACGAGTAAGGCCCAGTTTCTCTTGAATCTCGTGTGGCTTCATAGCTTCTGGCAGGTCTTGTTTATTAGCAAAAATTAGGATTATGGCGTCACGCATTTCACGATCATTAATAATACGATGTAACTCTTGTCTTGCTTCATCAATACGATCACGATCTGCACAATCCACCACAAATATTAAACCTTGTGTCCCTGTATAGTAATGACGCCACAAAGGTCTGATTTTATCTTGACCCCCGACATCCCACACGTTAAACTTCACATTTTTATAAGTAACAGTTTCTACATTAAAGCCAACCGTTGGTATAGTTGTAACCGACTGTCCTAATTTTAATTTATATAATATGGTAGTTTTTCCGGCTGCATCCAGACCCAACATCAAGATTCTCATCTCCTTGTTGCCAAATATTTTAGACAACAACTTCCCCATGGTGCTGGACGAGCTAACACAGGACGGCGCTCTAAAAATAACATAACACTAATCAAAATTTATTTTAATTAAACTTTTAATAAAATCCGGAAGCAAGTAATCCTATCAATAAGATCCACCCAACACATGACAGCACACTTTGACAGCGCACATATTTCGACATAGGTGTAACTACTATGGCGGGCGGTCTAACTAACGGAACAGATCGATTGACCGTAACACAATTTTTTATCATTACAAATTCATCTATTTCTTTCAATGAGAACATTAATACGTACCACTATTCATTGACAAAAACTACAAAATTAACCAATTTTGACAAATCGCCAACACTAAATTCTCCATATTGGCCGGTCAAAAACTACGAATCTTTTCCTGCGCTACGGTTGGCTGCCGTTTGTATTTGTATGACATCGGCGACGAAAATTAGCCGATCTCTTACGCTATTTAACGATCACTACAACATTTTTTTACCGCTACTTTTTTAAACCAATCCGCCAAATAACGCAAATGAAATAATTTTAATAAAAACAAATTTATTACAAATAATACATGAAAATGTTACAAACATTCGGGAGGTTTAAGTTTCAATAATACACACAATTCTTTGCTCAAGTTTTTTAATATCCAACCGAGAGGCACTTTTTGCGAACCATCCAATTCGACAGTGGGAATGAAAGAAATTGATGGATTAACGTTGTCAGTCCTAATACCATAATACTTTAATAATTTTGAACCTTCTTTTTCGTTCGAACATTTGGATATATCGTCAAATGGGACTCCGAGATCTGTAGCACACTAGAACAAACAACATTTCTATTTCAAGTATTGAAAATACAACAAGTACCTTTTCCGCAATTTCACGTGGAAGCATATTATCGTCAATCATACACGCTACAAATTTTAATTGTAAAGCATGATTGTGTACGTATCGCAACACACATGAGTGAATTTTGTTGGCTAAACATTCGAGAGGACCGTGCTGACATACAAAGCTAATGTCATCATTTTCCTCTTTAGTCTAAAACAGTGCAATAATAACCCCTTAATAATTCTTTAACAAACTTAAATTTACCTTCGCTTTACCATATGGTACTAAATCTAAATCAATAAAGTTGTGTAACTTTTCATACGAAGGTACTAGCTGCTTGATAACAAAGTTTCTTGAATCTGAACACAAAGCTTCGTAATAAACGCTTATTTTTACTTTTTGTGTTTCTTTTTGTAATTGAACACCTTCGATACCATTATCGGTGACATTTTCGTTTGAATTTATAAGAAAGAATTGAAATCCTTTCCATAAGACAATAATTATTAGTAACAATATAATTAATTTATATCTACCGCTCATTTCTTATTAAGGTGATTTTGTAAGGCTATCGATATCATATCTCTTTTATCAACTTGAACATGAGCACCTGTTCAAATAAAATTTTTTCAATTTGTTGTAATTTTCCTATTAGATGTCACAAACTTATTTTCCACTGCTAAATTTTTAGAACCAGTTATTGTGGCAGAAGTATGTTTATAAATTAAGATATAAACAAATCTGTCCAATAATTTCATAGGTTAGTGTGAAATGTCAATTTCATTAGATTTCATTCAAACGTCATCGTTTTCGTAAATTTGCATAATATTGTTCAGGACCGCATTATATAAAATTGTACTTTCGCCATAATTTTTTTTATTTACTACATACAATTTTATTTTATTTCTTGATTAAATAGCCTTAATAAAGCTAGAAGTTGGGTTTCAACATATTACCTGTAATATTTGAATATTTTTGGTTTTCGGTTTGTTTTTGTACATAAGGTTCTCTACGACCAATGCTTACCTCATGGAAAATATTTTTAAAGTAAAATTTGAAATTGAAGTCCTCTTTAAACTTTTTTTATTATATTATATAGGAAGCGGTGCCAGAAGTGTCCAAGTTCTATAACCACTTATTGGTTTTTTTAATTGGCAAAGACAAATTTTTCAAAATTTAAATTAAAAAATGTAATGTATTTCATCACTGGTTTTATTAGATACAGCTCTGATACGATAATGCCACCTGCATTATAATAAAATTTCCCTACATACATTACTTGTCGTTTGAGAGTAACCAGAGTAACCTAAAATTTCAGTATTTTTGCAGTGTTGTCTATATGTAAACGTTAATTTTAATCTTGAATGGTAATTGTTACTTATTGTTTCATTATTTAAAATTCAGTGTTGTGTTAATTGAACTATTTCTATAAGCTGGCAGACAATAACTTATTTTATCACTAAACACTTATTTTATCAAAATTAATATTTTAAAAGGTAATAAAATTAACATTTCTCACTTGTAAATGAAAAACTTTATGTTAGTATTGTGTTTTAGGAGTAATTATGGCTGGTATGCCTAAACCTCTCGTATTTTGTGGTCCTTCTGGAGTGGGTAAATCAACGCTTCTGAAACAATTGCTTGAAGATTTTCCAGATAGTTTTGGTTTCAGTGTAAGCCACACTACAAGAAAACCTCGAAGTGGTGAGAAGAATGGAGTACATTATTTTTTTGACACTGTTGAAAACATGGAAAGTGATATTGCAGCCGGTAAATTCATCGAATCTGCCAAGTTTAGCGGAAATCTGTATGGTACCAGTAAATTAGCTGTTGAATCAGTTAGTAAACAAGGAAAGGTAATATTTTTTAATTTACCTATAAAGATTCTTTCAAATAATTCGTTTAGTAAACAAGCATAATTAAGTTATTTGATCTGGAGTCTAATAATTAAGGTCATGCAATTGATTCTTTGACATTTACTTAATCTATTTTTATAATTGTTTCAAACAGACATTTACCCTTTATTATTCTCAATTAACCATTAATTAATTTTTTATTTTTAACTTGTTTGCTGTTAATGTTTACTTACATCCTTATTACATTTATGAGTCAATACACTTAAATTTAATGTTTTAATGTTGTACTAATTTTTATCACTTGAAATGAAAAATTGCCAGTTCTCATAAATGGTTCTACTCCCAAAAATTTAATTGATTTTAGTGTATAATATCGGATGATAATTAAAATAACGGAATACTTTAATTGTAAGATTATTAAATAATCAAGTTTTTATATTTTTGAGTTACTGACTGATAAATAATTGTGTAGTGGTAGTCCCCGAGGTACTGAGGATGAAGTTAGAAATTAAGCCCCAAGTTGGAGTGGAGTTTGCATAATACGTAATTAATTTTTTTTGCTTTATTAAATTTACATATTCGTTAATCCACCAATTTATTCTTTAAGGTTTTTATAAATTGTAGGTTTGTATTCTTGACATTGACGTGCAAGGAGTGATTCAAGTGAAAAAAACAAATTTGAACCCTTTTTACGTTTTTGTAAAACCTCCTACTGTCAGCCAATTGGAGGAACGGTTACGCTCTCGTAATTCAGAAACCGAGGAAAGCTTAAAGCAGCGCTTACAAGTTGCCACAAATGAGATTACTTATGGTAACTAATTTTGTTTGTTTGAATTATCTATATTGCACAATCTTTTATCACATCGTTATCATGGTTATATCGTCTAAATTAAACTTGTTTTTTAATTTCTCTTATTTTGTAATTTAACAAAATTAAAATAAAAATAATTTTTAGGAGAAACTCCAGGAAATTTTGACTTAGTGATTGTGAACGACAACCTGGAAGACGCATATGTAAAGCTGAAAGCATTTGTGGAATCGTACGTTTTGAGCAAAGCAGAATGTAACGGCAAGAAGTGAGAAATTAATTAATAAAACTTATTATAAGTTAGAATTAAATGTGATTAGATTTATAATAATTGTTAATTATTTTTGTAACATCTAAATTTTATTGAACTGATTTTATTCTGATTAGCTGACTGATTAAATTGGTGCATTTTTGCCATTTTCAAGTCTTATGATGACAAAATCTAGTCAAACTTACGATTATGGTATTCTACATCACGTTTTTTTAATTTACTTTGTAATTTATTTATTTATGTTGACCCAACAACGCAAGTGTTGTAATTTTATTTTAATTTTTTTTTAGTGTAAACAGTATTTTAATTAAAAACTACATTACATAATACAATATTTTTAATGTATCTAAAGCAACATCTAGTACATCTTTCTGCTAAATAATATGATTCACATATTAAATAATTTTCTGCACTCTTTATTGCAGATAATCAGAATTAAATTCTTGTTGTGTAGGTGTAGATAGATGTTACATTAAGTTTTTAGCTAATAAAATATAAACCTTTTTCTTAATTGCTAATTATTATTCTTGGAAAAAGACATATGTTTTGTAGTAATTCCATTCTAATAAGAAGCACTTAGGCTACGTGTTTAAAGGTAGCATTTAATTTATTTTCAGGGTGTAGTATTAAATCAAATTTTGTTTAAAAATTCTAGATTTTATTGTATAATGCTGCATTAATGGTAATCAAATTAATTACTATAACTAACGTGACGAATAAGCCTACAGCATAATTCGTAATGCATTCCCAACATCAAAATTAGTGAAAGTGTGAACAAAAATTACAAATTATGCTTTTGTGTAGTTTCGTATGTTATTTTCAAGGTTGAATGCAGCTTTTTAATTTTCTGAATGTTGAAATTGTTAATGTTAAACCTAGAAGTAACTTATTTTACATGGCTCAAAATTAAAGGGTGGTCTTTAGAGAAATTTTCTAGCTCACTTTGTTTTGAAGTCTAAGGGTGCTCAAGAATTTATTTTTGCTGTATTAATTGGTTTATGTATTTTATTTCGGCCCACAAATTATCTCGAATTGTACATTAGGGGTCATGTTACCACTAACAGTCAAACTTGGTGTGCATTCTACTTAAAAGTTATTGTAATGCAACTTTCAATTATTGTAAATTGTATCGTAGGCAAAATATGTCCAACTACCGTTCCTTTATATAGAAATTCTCTTTGCTTTTATCTATTTTATTATATAGCCCTCAGTCCCACTACAGGCACCGTCAACCACCAACCAAAGTTTTAGTAGATGGTGGTGGATGCCTTTAGTTGGACTGCGGCAATAACATGAAATGTTTTATTCACGAAGACTTGCATACCCTGCAAACAGGCCTTTTGTTAAATTAACAAATAATTGTACAAAGCATTCTTGCCAAATTTATTTAAGCACCTCAAGTTGATCCCTTTGAGATATCGATTGTACCTTCCAATAATCAAATTAATTTTTATGTTCCTATATGTAAATTTTAAGTTCTTGTATAATCAGATGCTTGTAATTTTAGTTCAGTTGATTGTGCACAAATAGGTCAGCTTCGAGTCAGATCAGAAAGACATACAATGAGAGCCCATATATTGTAGTGGGAATTCGCGTCAATTTAATTAATGTTTTATTTCTTAAATTATACAATCGAAGCGTTTCATGCATTGGGTGTGTGCCTCAAGTTTAAATCTAGTCTAATCGAATTTGCGTGTGTCATGGTTTCTATTCTTTACCAAACATATTTATATAATATTTAAATTGTTATGGCATGTTATTAGCCTAGTAGTTCCAACAGTGAACTGCTAACGCGGGACCCAGTTTGAATCCAGTGAGAGACTATCCTACTTATGACCAAATACCTATATTGTTTTGTTATTGGGGTTAATCCATTGAATAATAGTTACACAACGTGATATAAATGAATAAATTATGAAATAAAAATTTTAATTATTTTAATTGAAGGATCATCTGTGTGCCAAACAAAATCTTGTGGTAGGCATAACCACACCCTACCATACTTCTGGTAGGTACTAATAAAAAATATTTTGTATGTATTTTTTCATTGCAAAAATGTTGTGATTAAAGTTATTTATGTCCGTATTAATAGTCATGGATTAATCCGAAATTCAAGATTAATTCTCGGATTGGCTTTAAATGCATTTAATAGTTGCAATATTTTGACTATTTTATTGCGACCAAGAATTAATCTTGAATCTCGGATTAATCCGTGATTATTAATACGGACATTAGTATCCTGATCTGACCCAACCTACCAACATGTTATTGTACAACCAGCCCTAACATACATTTTTTTATTCAAAAGATTGCTCATAACTTACGATATCACTAATAATTTATAATATTTTATATTGTGATATTAGTTTTTTGATATTAACTTTTAATTTGTGCATTTATTTTATTAAATAAATATTTTTACAAAATGTACTTACAAAGTGTTTGAGTTTTTGATATAATATTATTGTAAATGTTTGTGTTAGCAATAATAAAATTTAATCTAAATTACATTGATTTTAAAATGTAGTTACTAAGAAATTTTAACAAAGCTGTACTTCACTAGTCGGTCAAATACATTATAATGTTCTATTGCATATTTTATTATCTTTCATTATAAGCAATATTCTCTCTCGACCATATAAACTTGTTTTATACGGTTGTCATAAGGATGTCGAAAATATATGTTTTTGCTACGTAAAAAGGTGTCAATTTTGCGAAAAGTGAAGTATAATCACATTATGGACGTCAGAAAAATGTGCCAATAAAACTAAACTTGAAACGTTTGAAATTTCCAATGTAAACAGGTACCATGCAGCATCAACTAATTTGATATCGTTGAGTTGAATGATTGGATCGTGATTGGTCTAGTAGATCCTGCATGTGTGGTCAGGGTTGGAGACAACAATGTTGGAGTTACATTGGTTTACTAGATTTTTGGCAAATGCTTCAGCTTTTTCTAGAAGACAAGTTGAAGGAGTCGAAGGATGAATTTGACATTTTACATAATGGTTATATAAAAGACATCGTGGAGACGTTGGGAAGAATCGCAATTGAAATTAGGGTTGTATAATCCTTCTGCTACGATCGTCTTTCTACTATTCCCAGATCTCCCACATAATCCTATAATAGCATCTCAACGAAGAGGGAAATGTAGAAAATATTAAGAATACCATAGAACATAGATGAATTTTTTTTTTTGCTTTTTCAACAACAGTGTACAAAAATTTACCTTGTGACTCTCGGATCTGAACGTCTTTCTGAGCTAGTAAGAAATTCGATGAATAATTTTCATGTTGGGAGCGTTTGCATAGCAAAGTGAGCAGCAATCTATCGTTCTATTCTATCGGAGGCTCCCTCACGCACGATGAAGTAAGTAAATATTTTGACGTATTTTGAGACACTGCCACTTACAACAAAAGCGATCTTGGAAACACGTCAAATTTATTATCGGAACTAATTAAATATAAAAAGTTCATCATTTTGCAATATTTTATTTTAGCTCGCTGTAAAAGTAATTATTAAAGATTGACGTTGGTATTGTACGTGTAACGGGACAGTAACAATAAAAAATAACGGCATTAGTAACGGAGTGCGATTTTTATTTCTTCGAGAGTTGTGATAGCGTGTAGCTTGCGAAAAATATCTGTGGTAGCTGTCAGTTTACTGATTAGCAAAATTTTATACAAACCGTTTTCAGTAATTAACCCAACGATTTATTCCGGTGAAAAATAGAGGTGAGGTTTTGTAAACTTGAGGTTAGTGGCACACCGTTTTTTCTGTTGTATGCTAAATTTAATATTAACGTTTTAGACGTTGCATATTGAAGCATGGCTCGTGGACAACAAAAACTTCAATCTCAAGCAAAAGCACAGGAAAAGTTGACAAAACAAAAAAAGCAAGCAGGCCATAATGCTAACGATCAAAAGAAGGCTGCACAGAAGGCTTTAGTACATGTTTGCCATGTCTGCAAGGTATTATCATTTTCTTTGTTTTTTATTTGTATTTATTGTTATTGATTATATACACACTATTAACAATAACGACTGCTTATCACGTTAATTAATTTTTATTATCAATTGTAGTAAATATTATTAACTATTTTAAATTTTTGACCAACCACTAATTTATTATATATGTTTTTAGGCTCAAATGCCCGACCCTAAAACTTACAAACAGCATTTTCAAAATAAGCATCCTAAAAATGACTTGCCAAGCGAATTACAAGACGTTTAACTCAAGTGCACTTCTTAAACAATGAACACCAATTGTGTTCCACGTTTGTACTTCTTTTAAATTTGTTCCCTTGTCTTTACAAAATGTGTTATTTATCTACATTAATATTGTAAAAATGGCCAGCAACGACATAACTTTGTTTAACAATGTTTTCTTTTTTGCTTAAATTGTTTCTATTGAAGGAAATAAAATTTAATTGAGTTTCTGAATTCTATGCTTTTATTTATAAATCTATAAACTGTTAATTTATGGATATTTGTTTTTGCATACAAAACTTATTTTGTAGTTTAATTTAAAACCACGCAGCTTTGTAAAAGTGTTTGTTGTGCGTCTTCACTTTTTTTATTATTTTTGTTGATAGTTTTAATTTAATTATGCAATTTACAAATATACATGTTTTATATGTAATACACTTATTCATAAGACATAAGAAGGAAAGTGTAAATTAATTTTGCAAAACTTTTTACTAAATTTTTAAATAATTGGTGGACATGTAAGGGGCCAAATTTTCAATTAAAACTTTCTAATTAAACATTTTAATTTTACTCTTCACTCAATATCCTGTTCAATTAGAATTCATCTTGATTTCGCAAATTTTTTAGAAGTGGGATTTGATTTCGGATAGTCAATTTTACCGCCACTCAAATACTGATGTTTAAACGCACCAAACTAATTTTTATGCCTAATTTATGAAAACGTGTTTGAAGATTGTCAAAGATGACCAAATATTTTGGAATATTATTAATGAAAATTTGGCTGCTACATTAACTAATTATTTTGAGAAATATCTTAAAGCTGTATTACATTATCAATTTTCTGTACAATTGGTGTGCAAAGCGCAGACACTAAACACTTCTGCGCAAAATTGGACAACGTAATACAACCTTTATAAAATAATCAATTTCTTTAATCATGCCATAGTTTTTAATGAAATTATCGTATTTTGCTTATACATCAAATTTTTATAATGGTACATTTATTATTGACGTGGCCTTGCTTAGCTTTTTGTAAGGTTGTTTCCAATTCTAAAGAACCTGCACACAAAACGTAAACTTGTCTTAAAAGATAATAGCTGATCTTTTCTCAAATAACAAATTAAAATCTGATTGCTAACTTGATTTAGCATATCTGCAAGTGAAATATCAGTTTTTATTCATAGTAACTCTTTGCTGAGCAGTCGAAATCTAATGTTTATATTGTAAATCTTTAGATTTGGCAAGCACCTTATTCACATTTTGTAATAAGGAATTTTTTAGAAAATAGGAATTGGTGAAGTGGCTGCAATACCTTAAAACGTAAAACCTCTGATGAAACTTTGTTTCAAACGAATACTTACTGCAAAATATCTTCCTGTTGCTCACTAATTTTCTTGTTACATTTTCCTTTCTGTAATACACTTAATATGAGTTAGTTTTTTTTCCTGGTTATGCCGAAAATGTATTTTTGAACCCTTACTTTTACTACTTATGCTGCAGCTATTGACTTTGATATTATTATATTGGCTATACGGTTTGACCTTTTGCTTTGCTAATCAGAGTATTTGTTCTACAATATGAATGGTGAGAGTTTTCTTTTCTATTTTGAAAATACTAATAGACGAGATGAATCTTGAAAATGTGTTTTTTATTGAATAAATGTGCGAGTTGAATAAGAAATATTTCTTCAAAATTTGCTTTAATTTTACATGGAGAAATTGAGTTTGAAGACCTGGGACAGTATGGTCAAGGTATGTTCACACTAAATACAGCTTGAATTTTCTAATATTGTCGCCTAGGCAAGTAAGTATGTAACTATTTAAATTTTTCAAGTACCGCAGGCCATGTTTTCAAAAAAAATTTAAATTACCTTGATTTTTTCTTCAGATTCAAATAAAAATAAATCTCAATTTATTTCCATCGTGATGTATTAATGAATTTCCCCTGCTCGCTTTATAAATTTTGACTTATTATTTTGGTCGATAGCTTGTTACAATGTGTGTTGATACTATTTTTTCAAATTTAAAGCTTAATCCAAGTTTCTTGTCGATCTAACGCATGTATTTGCCAAATTTCATTGATAAAGTAATGAAAATCACTCCCGACATTGTTAACTAAAATCTTCAAGAGTTGTGTTTTGTATTTTCAATTAATGAAGCTTTAGCATCGTACAGTGGGGCTTGTCACATCTTTCAACCATTAGTTTTTGGGACCAATTTTACTATGGAAAGAAATTTTTTAGCTTAGACTCGATCATACTGAATCTATTGAGTTGATTCGGCCTATCCCATAGGCGCCGGAAAGGGGAGGGGCAAAGCAGGGCACTTACCCCCCCTTAGAAAATTAAATTTTTTGTTTCTCTAGCTAGCGCTCGTAAAATATTAAGAATTTTTCTTTTTCAATACTTTGCCCCCCTCTATATTTAACTCTTCCGGCGCCACTGGCCTATCCTATTATAATATATCTTTCATCCATTTGCTATATTTTATTTAGTTTCATACTGACAAGAATTTTGAAATACAAAAGGGGTGGAAAAAATTGTAGATCTGGTTAATTTTTTAGGAGGAAAATGGTCGTTCTCGCCAACAAGAAAATATTTTGAATTATATTTATGTGGTAGGTTCAGGGGAGGAGATTATACATAAGCTTGTAATTTAATTGCAGTATTTAACATTTTTGTGATGTGATGGCCATTCCATCTTAGAAAATTTTTGATGTGGCACCTTTTTTTAAATTTTTGAAGATGCATTTTTTGGTTTTTAGCTATACAACTTGTCACTGGGAATGATACAAGAGCAACAATTTAGTACTACTGAAAAAATGCTCAAAAACCTGGATCTAACAAGTCCTAGCCTTAGATTAAATATCTTTTGAAAATCTAACTAATGAGGAATACTTCACTGCTTCAGAATATCTTGTTAATAATGTATGTGGGCAAGTGATTTAAAAAGAATTATTTCCATTTTAATGGCCATGGGCTCATATTCACGGACGTACATGTAATATGCATCAACATGCGCCTGTAAACAAATCGAATACACGATCATGTATAAAGCCATGAGTATGGGCCTTCTGTTTCGATTTTGTTACGTTAAGTTTGTGTTGTTTTGACATGTACAAATTAAAATTAAGAAATTTTTTTAATAAAGTTTTTTATCGTTTGATATTTTGAGTTTTATTAACTTTCAACAGGATCCAGCCCTCAATGGGACTACAAGAATAATATTACTTATGTGGTTTATTTTCAGAGTATTACAAAAATTGCTTTAGAAAACTGTAGTTTGATGTTGGGTCACGCTGACTAAACTGTTGTGGTCTAGAGCTCAAGTTTTAACTAACTCTACTAGAATGTGTCACAACTGCTCAAAAGAACCACGAATACCAAATGTAAATTTGGTTCAGTTATAATAGAACGAAATCTTAATATAAATGAAAGAATAATTATTTAAAAAATTCTGTTGTTCTTGTGGTGTCGCCAAAGGGCGAACCTAAGTATATCTAAAATTTGTCTGGCTCAATCAAATGAGAATATATTATATCTAACATCTTCTATCCGAGCTTAAAAGGATGTAAAGAGATTCTGTTGGCGGGTCCTGCTTCTTTAAACCCAATAAAAACTTTATATTAGATGAAGTGCTTCATAAACTCACCATAAAAGTTAAGTTTGTTTAATATGAAATAACCTGCTAACGTAGGAAAAGAAACTCAAATACTACTTAAATGTTTATTTATAACAAATTTGATTAGACTCGTGTTTTTGTTATTGATACAAATGAAGTTGTGATTGATTAGAAATATGAAAATATTCACGAACTAATCTTTAATTAAAATAATACGAATTAAAATAATAAATTGAATGATTCAATTTTATTGTATCTTTTACAAGGACGTTTTTGAATGAATTTTATTTACTTAGTAATGGAGTTAATGCAGCGTCGTTTCTATCACATATACACCCTTTAAATAAATTTTCGACTATAATTTGAAAATCAAAAAGCCAAAGATCTACCAGGTTTAAGTACAACTAATTTAATTATCTCTACAAAAAAATAAAATAAATATTAAATGTTTTATGTTACAAAAGTACGGTCACTTTCCGTTTTATTACACCACACCATTATAATTTCGAGAAAAAATAAACAAAATTTACAATATCAAAACTTTCAATACCCTTAAAAGGAAGTTACTTGATCTGATAAAATAAAACACATCAAACGTGACTATCAACTTAAAACTAAATGATTTAGTTAGATACAATAACAAACAAAACTAACAAAGATAAAAAAGCGGTACAAAATCGCATCGAATTTATCAATATTAGAACATGTTTCACTTTACTGCATACGAAAACATTCATTCGGACAACATTTACATTCAATGCTCAACTATACACTTATTACATTTATATTTCACAAAGTCGTGGATTGCTTTAAAATTTGTAACTTCACCTTTATATCTTTAAAGGTTGGTCTGTTTTCGGGGTTTAAATCCCAAGCCTGGAAAGAGAAGAAAAATTAAATTCCAACTGACCAAAAGTAAACACGGCACAATAATTTGAGAGCAATCTGGAGTTGAACCATAACCGACGCTCAACTCCCGTGAACTCGCCAAACTATCTGTATATCATTTACCTGTCGCATAATTTCGTATACTTCAGGTGGACTACCTTCTGGAGCTTCCATTTTATAACCTTTTTCCACATGTTTAACAACATCAGCAAGTGGCTAAAAAATTGTCAATTGTAATTTTTTTTTGATGTTTTCAAGTTTACTTACTATTCTAGGGTAGGGTACGCGACCAAATGAATAAATTTCCCAAAGTAAAATTCCAAAACTCCACATATCCGATTTGTTTGAAAATTTATTTAACTTTAAAGCTTCTGGTGCAGTCCATTTAATCGGTAATTTTGCTGATTCCAAACAAGTATTCTTTTCGTTTCTGGCTAAACCAAAATCAGATACCTTAGCAACTCCATTTTCTGCTATTAAAACATTACGAGCGGCTAAATCACGATGGACCACATGCATTTGTTCCAGATATTCCATACCGGCACATGTATGAAAAGCAAAGTTGATTTGGTCTCGTTTTGTCACATGCAACCTGCCTCGTGATCTCAAATAATCGACTAAACTTCCTTTACTCATGAATTCAGTTACCAGTAACACTTGGTCTTTTCTTCTTACTACACCCAAAAGATTAACCAAATTTTCGTGGTGCAAGGACCTGCAAGTTTGGGTTTTATAAAAATTAGTTTAAAATAAAAATTTTACAGACTTCATTAAGATTGCTTCGGCTTCACTGGAATCTTTGAGGACTTTAACAGCAACCGCTTGCTTTTTCCATTTTCCAAGCATAACCTCACCAAATTCTCCTTTGCCAATAGGTTCACAAATCTAAAAATATAAATAGATAATTGTATTATTGTTATTTTAGTTCAGTGCATCAACATAAAAATTTGGCTTATTGCAAGAAGTACACGAAGTTTCTGTAAGTTAGATCAATATGCAATGGCATTTCCAGAGGAAATAATATTATTTTTTGTTTAACATTAAGAAGAAAACTTTAAGAAATTTTTGAGGCTTTGCAAAGTTTCACTGGATGATTAGGATTAGGATGTTTCCACAAGGAACAGAAATTATTACCTGTTGTAATCATATGTACATACATAATATGATCAATACATGTTTATGATAGTATTAAAAATAATTGAAAATTATGAAGGAATACTTAATCAAGGAGCTGGATATTGTCATACTGAAAGTTTTTAAATTGCTGCCACTGTATTACAAGGCAGATGAACTGCCCATTGTACTTTTAAATTACTTTTACTGTATGGGGAATGCCAATGCAACATTAAGAAAGAGACCACTGTGTCATACCAATAGGATCTTACTTTGAACCTACAATTTAATATGAAATCTAATCCAAGGTAGGTACAGATAGTTTAGATAGATACAATCTACATTTGAAGCTACGATTAAGTTAATTTATTTTATAGGAATAACATAACAACGCCTAATCCAATTCCTAGTTTGTCAACGGCACTGCTACATTAAAAACTATTATTAAATTACCTCCAGGTCGTCTTCTGCTATAACAAACAAATCATTGTCATGTGAATTGCAAATAACTTCTTTTATTATTTCTTTTGGTAAACATTTGACCAATTTTGTACATAAACCATCTGCATCCAACTGATAGTGTTCTATTAATTCTTCTAAATTTTCAAAAAATTCTTCATCATCGATGGTGAGATTTCTGGTACCCAAGATGGAATGGTACTTAACCCTGTAGTGTTCAACTTTATTTTGAAAACAAACACACAAAGTGTAATCTCCTGGAAAGTTTGTTGATTCTCTTACTAAAAATAAACCATCTACTCTAGGTTGGAGAAGTTGTTCAGCCTGTTCTCTCGAAATTTTTCCGTGAAACCATCTGAAAAAAGATAAAATTAAAATAAAACCGGTTTGTAAATTTTTAAAAACGTACGGCATGGTTGTCCATTTAACATCGCTTCTAACAACTGGACTGTGTACTCTATTGACGTTAATGTCATGTGCATTATTGCCCATGTGGTTTTTAATACTGCTGTCTGAATTCGAATTCATGTTGGAATGGGGACTTAGTAGTAAGTTACATTCATGTATAAGGTTGCTAGTCGAATGTCGTACTTGATCATGGGTTGAATTTGTCTGTAATAAATGACATTTACTTTAGCCAATGACTCCTTTTATCTTTTATGAGTCTGCAATGCTCTAATGCAAAATGTATGTGTAATTATCTGATTTGCTGCATAAGTCAAATACTTTTACGGTTATTAATTATTCAAATGAGCAAGCCATCACAATTCTTTTTGAAATTTCATCAAAATTGTAATTATTACTTTATGTTAAAAATAATAAAATAATGACGCAGTTTAAACAAAATTAATGTACTGAGGAAAGAAGATACATCCAAAGGTTTAAAAATATTAATTATAATGCAAATCATAACACACAAGTTGAATAATTGCATAAGTTAAATTCAAGGTTAAAAAAACGACAATATTGTTATGTAAATTGATGAGCTTTTCACTAACTCACCCAAACTTCTGGTAACACTCGAATATTACTCTCATGTACATGGGTGCAATCGCTGGGGGTGTTTCTTTTAATTCCTCTTGCAGGTACAATGGGAGGAGTGGAAAGATTTGCATGTGAAGGATTATTCCACTGATTATTCGGTTCTTGATAAGGCCCAACCACTGCTACTGGCTGATATCTCTAAAATTAAATGACCGATGAAATTATTAAACACCTAACTCAGCAAGGAAGTACATTACATCAGCTTTATTAAATTATGCTAATACAGACGTCTCATTGTACTATCTTTATATTATAATTATTAAACCAAGCTAAATAATATCTTGGGTTAAATTAATTGAAAAAAATTGGATATTTTCAATTTAAAGTTTAATAAAATAATAAGATAATTGTAACACTCAAAAGGATGTTTGAAGAACGAATTACATTCATACAAACCTGAGTTAAGGATGAACTATGAAGATTTTGACTTGTCATTACGTTTAAGTGTACAAGTCACACTTTTGGAACATCATGATACATTCTACAATTAAAAACACTTTTTACACTATATTTACTATCATTTCTTATAATTATTTTTCAAATAATTGCAAGTTTCTATTAAACTGGACGATTATGATTAATTAGGCTATAATAATGAAATTAGTGAATGTTTGAAAGCAACTGATAAGAAAAATTAGTCATGCTACAAATTCACACATGAATAATTACTGAATTAGTTAATTTTACAATTTAAAAAAAGAAAACAAGCGTGTAAAAACTTGTGACTGCCAGTTAAATCACAAAAATTAGCATTATTGTACACAATAATTGTGTGTATACAAGGTTACTAATATGGGTTATATAAATATTTGCAGCAATAAAATTAATGACATTGAATTTTGAAAATCTAAAAATACCCTTCAGCTTTTTATTTTAAGACAATCGACTAGAAGTTACATTGTAACATAAAAACCTTACTTATCGACAATTGGTTCTTGTGAATACATACCCGATTAATTATTACCTAAACGTTAGATGACTAATTAACTTCCTAAAGATATCTTCGTGTAATAACAAAGAGGTAAAGTGTTAAAAAAATCCTTCAGCTATGCTGAAAAACTACGCGTTGTAAAATATTCGAAATTTCTATTGAAAATGCAACAAGATTTCACTATATTTACACATATGACCTATTAAAAAAGCGTTAAATGTAAAATTTGCTTATTTCCTCAAAAACTGGCAAAAATAACTTACGTTTTCAATTCCAAATGTACACCAACAAATATTGTACCAAACTTATACACATAAAATTTTCATTTTATCCATTCGAACACATTAAAACTTATTTACAAATGTCATGAGCAAAATCGAAATTTACTGACACCACCATTTCCTTCCTTCAACATATCTTCACTTTTTACGCTTTTACGAGATAAAAATGAAAATTATTTTAATGGTTTCCAACTGCGCTAACGCTTTCAAATTTTCTTCATAGGTGGCGAAACCAAATTAAAAAACAATTATATATCCAAATTAAAATATAAAAATTATTTTAATTACACCAAAAAAGTATAATTTCAATTTTTCCGCTACAACGCCCATTACGTAAAGGAAAGTGTCTTATATAATGATAATGATACTGTTAATCTTATTGATTATGTGTTTGCTTTTTTCTTTTAAACAATTTTTAAATTTTTAACGAGTAAGAATTCTTTCCGTCGTGATTCTATTTTTCTAAATTTCAGTATTCATTGTACAATTTTTGCCAAAGCGGCATAAAATTTTATTTATAACGCGGCTATAATGTGATCCAGTGGCCATCAATTTTTTTAATTTTTTACAGTGCAAATCACAGCATATATAATGTAAATATATTATTCTGTTGTTCTGCTTTACACTTTGGCTTTAGATCTTTGCTCCCCCCCTCAGCCAAGTTGATATCGCCGCCACTGAAAAATACTTTTACCTCTCATCAGGGCCGTAGTTAGAGATTAGCCATGGGGGCAAAGGGGGTTTATGGAATTAAAACAAAGTGGAACTCGGATGACCGCAGTTCTAAGGCTTCTATACATCTCCTTTCTTTCTGGATTAATTGTAAAGGAAACCTCGATTTGATTCATTAATATGAATTAAGTGCAAATTATTCTTAAATCGCTCCCCAAATATTTTTGTACTTTAGTTTTTTATCGTATTTAATAAATTCACCAATCACGGAAAACCACTACTTTTCAATTTATTCTGAATAAAATAACGGATTAAAAAAATACTAAACCGATAATTTACTATTGGTAATATAATTTTACTATATAAGAAAAAAATACACTAGAAAATTAAGGATTTTAGGATTAGAATTAAGGAGACCTAAAAATTGAATTATGCGGACAGACGGACGGACACGGGACCAGAACATAAGGCTTCTTCATATACTGTGTATAGAAGCCTAAAAGGCACTAAAAGATAAAATTTATATTTTATTGTTTTTTGGTGAAAGAATTTGCATTTCAAAAAAGAAATAAATGCACTATTAAAGTTTATTAATGTCAATTAGTTCTACCAACTCCCTTTATTTTTAAAAATTTTATTTAATTATTTGAATTTCAAATTTTCTGAAATTATAGTGTAAACTTGGTTTTAGTTTCCTCCACGTATCAAATCGCATGTACTTACGCTTGCGCAATTATACCGACTCTGTTGGGTGCGTAGAATACAACACAATCGCAGTCGTTCTTTTCATGGTGTTCTCGTGGTAAATTGGTACGCCGGATATGAAGGTAAGAAAACTTTAATTCATTTCACGTTTTGATTTTTGTATGCTTAAAGAGAAGCTAAATAGTTGAAAATTGCCATTACGATGTTTGTGGAAGGTTTTCGTTACTTTTGTTGAATATAATGTTGAGATGACCTCAATAAAATGCGATTACAAAATGTGAACATGCAGATGTTCCATAGTTTTGAAAACTTCATTTTAATGTTTCTAAACAACTTTCAACATGATTTTTATGCATAAAAGGTATGAAATGACGAGAAATTCAAAAATTAATTATTACGCACACATTGTGCCGTGTAACAAAAACTTAACCTGTAAATTTTACTTGTGCACAGGTTACGTTGTCAACTTTGTTTTCCAAACTTTTCTAATACAATGCTTTACCTTTTAGTTGAACGTGTCTTGCCCCGCTACGGGGTGTCAAAAATTATTTGAAGTAGTCGATGAACATAAAATTCGTATCTTCTACGAAAAGCGCATCGGTGCTGAAGTAGACGCCAGTCCATTAGGTGATGAATGGAAAGGTTACGTTGTGAGGATCAATGGTGGTAACGATAAGCAAGGTTTCCCAATGAAACAAGGTGTCCTTACAAATGGACGTGTCCGTTTGTTATTATCGAAAGGCCACTCGTGTTATCGACCACGTCGTACTGGAGAGCGTAAACGTAAATCAGTACGTGGATGCATTGTTGATGCCAATTTGAGTGTTTTGGCTCTTACTATTGTGAGGAAAGGAGATAATGAAATTCCTGGACTTACTGACAACACCATCCCTCGCAGGTTGGGACCCAAGAGAGCTTCTCGCATTCGTAAATTATTCAATTTGAGCAAAGAGGATGATGTTCGTCAGTATGTAGTAAAACGTCCATTGCCAGCTAAAGAAGGAAAGAAGCAAAGATTTAAGGCTCCAAAGATTCAACGGCTCATTACACCAGTAGTCTTGCAGGTATGCTCAAACTTTTTTTATTTTAATTTTAAAACCATCGCCAAGGCAATTACTTCATCGGTAATTGATTGTAGTAATGTTCGGTGTATGGAAAATTAAAACTTGGGGCAAAAGCAATTATTTTATTACAATTGTTTTGCAAAAAGTTACATCAATTGACTGTTTTTCTATTGTTTTTTTCTAGATTTATTATGCAATTTTTCATAAATATAACTGTTTTAGCGTAAACGTCATCGTTTAGCACTGAAGAAGAAGCGTTGCTTGAAACGTAAAGAACAATCTGACAATTATGCTAAATTGTTAGCACAACGCAAAAAGGAATCAAAGGCACGTAGACGTGAAGAAGCTAAGAGACGTCGTTCTGCCAGCGTTCGTGACAGTAAATCTAGTAATTTAAGTGCACAAAAATAAGGTGAGTTTACAATTAATTCCAGCAAGTTCTAGAGCTGATTTGTGTAATTTTAACAAATTGGTGTGATAGGCTTGCAATATTAACGAAAAATTTAATTGTTTTAATAATATATTGTTTTTCATTATATTTCAATTAAATTCTCACATTTTTTTTTACTTCAAATAGTTTTTTGCAAAGCTCAAATTTTTTTTACTTTTTATATTTATTTTCATTTCTTACAGATGATCCGGACTTGGACTTTCAACACACTAAGGTAAATATCCTCCCTTGGTTTTACTTTTTTTCAAGGAAATTTTAGTGATGATACTAACTTTAGTCTTCTTTCCCAATCTGAGAAGTTATGAGTGATTTTTTAATCTGATATTTTATATTTTACAAAAAAGCGTTTTCCAATGATTTTAATGTTTCTAATAAAAACTTTTTGTTGCAGTTTCCGTGGTGATTATAAAAACATCTATAATCTTTTATTACAATGTACATTTATTAATAATAAATGATTTCTGAAAATTTATATTTTTTTTATTTCTACCATCAATTAGATTAAATAACTAAAAATGTTGTTAATTGCTCAAGTGTGTAGAATAGAATGCTCCCTCAAATTTTGGCATAAGATTTTAAAGCCATTCACTTATGCGACTGTTACGATATAGATTTTTTCACATTTTATAAAATCTTTAAACTTCACGTAGATACAATAAATATGAGTCAAGACATTTCTGTTTTCTCCAACCCTTTAAATACAGAAAAAAAATATTGCATGAGAGAAATGTTGTATTATTATTTAAAAATGAAATCATAGACATATTTGCGAATCTAGTGACTGTCGCTACCTATGAGGGTATGAGTTGCTGAACACTCCTTTTGGTAGTATTATTTTACACGTGATGTAATATTGAAAATAATAAGAAAATTTAAAGTGATTTTTTTCTCATTAATTACCCACAGAAGTTTACAATATCGGTAAAACTTAACATGCGCCGATGTACTTGGCCATCGTTAACCTGAATGCTTGTTAATGCAAACTTTTCTTTCTGTTATGTGATTATTTTGTTCATTATAAGTAATCTACATGTAATTAGGCTTTTAGCCTGTATGTAGTGAAATATTTATCATTAAAATAAAAATTTAAATTATATTTCTTTTTCCTCAACTTTTTTCATATCTTAATTGCTAGGTGGCGCTATAATTAATGTAATTTTAGGTAATTTTCTATAAAATTTTAAAAGTGACGTGTGTATTTTGAGAAATTCTTTTTAATTTTGAATTTGGTTTATTGAGTGAACGAACACTGTAGAAAATTTGGATAACGGCTGTTGAAAAATTTACCAAGAAGAATATGAAAAATCAAAGGAGTTGGAATTGGAAATGATAGGTATACATATGAATAATATTTGGTTGTTGTTGTGGCTGGCGAAAATCACTAGTTCCAAATTAACCGATAAACCGACAACAATTTGAATTGGGTTATTTCTGGCAAACAATCTACAATTTACTTGACTATACTTTCTTTTGTTTGCTGTATTAGTTTCCAACCAATAAAGATAAAAAATTTGTCAAGTTATTTAATAATGTTTTTTTTTTTTAATTTTTAATATCTTTATTTTGTACTTATCAAAGTTTGAGAAATATCCGTAAAAATGAAACTTCTTTCTTATCTTTTGCAAGTTACAAATCGATATTGGTTGGATGCTTGAGATGTTCAATTACGAAAACAATTTTGCATTTTATGACGTGCTTGTAAAAAAAATACTTCTGTATGTAGAACAAGGGCATACTTTAGTATTTTTGTTTTTTTTATCTCTCACTATGTTTTCAAATTGGTATAAGAGTAGTCGATTACAATTTTGTTGTCCATCTTAGAAAGTTCAATATTCAAAAATTAATTACAACAAAAGTAATTTAATATACCTGTATTTTATTTATTATTTTCTATAATGTTTATGTGCTCATAAAAATAATATCTCTTGGCAAATTAAGTAGTGGAAATGCTGTGTACGTTGTCATCACATTTTTAAAATTCTTGAAGCAAATTCGATGGACAGATATTTAAATTATATTTTTCAGGGTTTAGAAAAGAAACCATACAGACGTGGGAAGAATGGACTTGCTTATGGAAGTTAGGAAGTTAATTGGTTTGTAGTAACATTTAATATTTGGCTTCTACATATCAATGATTATTTGTAACTGCATTCATTTCAAGTTTTCAAATTAGCCATAATATTTACGTTTAATGTTGACATTTTTGAACTTTCATTATAATTTCGGTACGTGCTGTCTCCTAACGTTTCGATATTCATCGTTAGGTGTCGGCACATATTATTTATGTTTGAAATTTTTAACAATTTGTTGTTTTGATAATACGAAACGGTTCGTTTTCTATGTTTTCGTGTGTTTTAATTAAATTAATTATGAACTTTCGAATATTTTTACTAATTTTTGGATTTTTAAATTTATCCTACAGTGTTCATACCTAATCAAATGTTGCAGTGTAATAAATTTGGACTGCCAATCGATTGGAATGGGTTGCCGAATCAAAA
Organism: Cantharis lateralis; assembly: GCA_963170105.1. Lineage (NCBI taxonomy): Eukaryota > Metazoa > Arthropoda > Insecta > Coleoptera > Cantharidae > Cantharis > Cantharis lateralis. Next base: position 25,351,744 of record OY720630.1, on the reverse strand, counting down.
ATTATTGGAATTGCATTACATTATTAGGAAATGAAAGGTTAGTTATACTGCTATGATATTTTCTTGTTTTGGCAAAAGTCGTTAAGTTCAAAATTATTGTAGGATTTTTAGTGTACGAAATGTGACGATATAAATTATACATTTGGTGTCTAATGCCTTGATTACACATAACAAGTAGAATGGAGAGACAGCAAAATGTCGCTAGGTCGAGAGAGTGGTATGGACGTAGACGTAGTGGTATATGTATGTATTTTAGCCAATTAGTAGGCCAAGCACTCGGTACTATGTTTATACCAACCGAGCCATCTCAAGATGGTCGCTACGGCTACATGGACTTGGGTTTCTGGTTACTTCGGACACAACCGACACAATTTACACTTTTCATTTTAACCCTTATGCGTTAAGGGCGGTTCCAAGAGAAACTTTTCGGGGAGTAGCAGCAAGTTCTCAATTTCCCAGCTGTCGATGTTTATTTTTTTGATGTTCATCCTTATTCGGTATCCCAATTACTTTTTCTTTTTTTTTTAACTTTTATGCTTTTGGCTTTTTGCCAACTCATAAAACATTGGGAAGGGGGGCAGCGGCGGTGCCAGCGGTTTTTAAATGAGTGGGTACAATTTGGGACCAATATATTTAGGGTGGGCACAAAAAAATTGATAAATAAACTCAATAAATTACAATATAGAAATATGCACCTAAAAATAAGGTTTTCGGTTTACTAAATTTTAACATTTTAAAAAAATTGGCGCCGTCGCTGGAGGGGGGCTTTCTTTCGTCCCCCCCGATAGGGCCGTTCCTGGTCACTTTATATTTATGCCGTGATTTATATTTATGCTCATGTTTTTGTGAGCATTGGAATAGAATCAAAAATATAAATAGGGTGCTTTAGATCAGCAGTGTAGTTAGGACGACCAAGCTTTGAACCATGGTTTTCTGCTCCATAATATCTTGATTATATTATTTTTGTCATTTTTATTGTTGCTGTAAAACATTAGGAAAGCACTAATTTGCATAAATGTAATTTTACAAGTTTTTCCCTATGTATCTGTAAGCAATTTAGCATCCTGTAGGAGATGAAAATAATTTGTTTACGCATGAACCACCATTGTTTGAGCGCCACTGGCATACATCAATTTTAACCTATAAGGTAGTACAAATTTTATGAAAATAGATTAATCAAAATGCACACAGATTTATCGCCCCATTTACATACGGATAAATGTAACGAATTTATAAACTTATTAAAAAAGTGTCACGAAGAAGTAAGTTCACATTTTTTGTTAAACTGTACCTCGAAGGTAGTAACGTTTCAAGTACCCGATGGGCCCTGAAAGTTTACTTTTCTTATTATCGAGGTTTTAATCTTGCTTGAAACGTACTACTTTAATAACATAATCTTATTTAAGTTTTGTTTCAGAATAAGGTGCTAAAATTTTTTGGTGTATGTAATTCTTTCGATGCAAGTGTAGTTCAATGTTTAAAAGGAGAACGATTGGCTCGCAGACAGAGAAATTATGAAATGTCATTAGAAAATAAGAAAAAGCAAACTGTTAAAATTAAACAAGAACAAAATTAAAGTTAGAGGAAATTGCTGTAAAAAATTATAATGTAATAAACGTTTGTGAATAAAATACTTTGTTTAATCAGTTTTTATTTAGGTGCCCACACAAACATTAATTTAAGAGCAATGTCCAGTTAATGAAGTAATCTAGGTGCAGTACTGGCTAGGTGTTGGTATAAGCATTTATCTCGGAAACCAAATATGTCGTGGACTTATAATTATTCTGCAAAAAGAAAACCAGATCAAAGAATAATCACTAAAATTGACCACAAACTAAAATTATTTTGGAATAATTTAATAGTAAAAAATTGAAATATGCTTCTCTTATAGTAACACATACATTTTTTTTGTGATTTACTCGGAACTAATACTAATGAACATGTTCACTTTCTGTATTAACTGATTCAATTATTCAAATTGTTAATTATCACTGGATATTGCTCTTAACATTAAATAATATACAAATTAATGAAATCTTTACTTTACAATTACAAACAAATTACAGCTTTTCTTTGGATTTAAAAATTTTTTTATAACTATTTTCTAACATTTATTCTAATTATCATCAGAGTTGTAGACTGGCGTACCAAACCATAACTGACATAACAAAGATTCCAGCAAAAACTATTGAAGTAGAACTTAAGTCCTCGTTCTGTTTTGCACGGGGTGCAGGACTCATTTCCTCTAAAAAACGTAAATTAAATATATTAGTCAAAAATCTAAGGACTCTAAAATTTATAGGGTGTTTCAACCAAGACGATTCACCCTTCATAATTTAAAAAGGAGGTGCAATATGCATATCCAATTTTTGCGACATATTTTAACAGCGCAATTAGATTTAAATTACAATATTGTAATAATGTAACAACTTAAAAGCGATTTAATAAATACCTATGTATTTACACGACCGAATAGCATTTTTAATAATGTAAAAGTGATAGGAGTCAGGTAAATTAATTGAAACAACAAAAATATTAGCAAAAAGTAGACCCTTAACTTCTAAAACATTGAGCCTAAACCGAGTATGCATATCGTAATCAGTTTTCAAGTTATTAAGGGTGGATAGTCTCGGTTGACCAAGTCTTTATAAAAAATGACCTATCACACATATGGTTATTCAAATTCATTAATAATACAATACTGATGCTCAATATTTTTAAGAAAAAAATTAGTCCATAAGCTAAAAACCACGTTTGTAGGTCACATTTCGTAGACTACAACATAAAACTTTACTTGAAATCATATCTGGATAAAACTTTTGGGAAATCCTTCCAACAAAACGCATTAATAAATCTAAATTTTGAAGTGAATTCTTAAGCTGCCCATCTGGTAATTGCATATTGAATGTTATGAGCAAGTAAGCATACACTAAAGCATCCAACGAAGTTGGAGTTGAACCCAAGAGGTAATGTCTTCCATCCTTTAACAAGAGTTCGAAATCTTCTAGGCATTTTAGCGCATCTTGGTACATCTACAAAAAAAAAAACTTTTAAATGTGTAGGTGTAAAATGTCTAAATGTTACCGTTATACTAAATTCACTTAATTCTTGAGTGTTCGCTTTATTATAACAGAAGTTAAAATAAAACTTTTTACATTTTCTTAAATAAAGTCTGTTCAGTGGAAAAGGAATAATGAAGTTAAACCATGATTTGATAGAATGCTCCGAGTTTGCATCTTTCAGCCACCTGAAAATATTTAGTTTTGTAGAACTTGTAATAACGCATTAAAGAATAAATACACTTCGTGATAAAATGCCGGAAGGTAAGCATCTCGGAAATACTTTTTATAAACATAGAGGCGGTTGAGTCCTTTTGAATCCAAAATAGAATCAACGTTCTTGGAACTCTAAAAAAGATTCTTTGCAATTTTTTTTACAATAATTAGATACCTACTTACAAATTTAGCAATATTTTGATGAATTAAAGTTTGATCTGTTACAACCGTATCACCATATTTTAAACTTGGAATTGAATTAAATATTGGTATTCTGCTATATTTAACATCAAAATCTATCTGATTCATTTTCATTAAAATCTACAAAGTAGCAGCGTTACAAAATTACAGAATACAAAATTTTTAAAATGCAATCGTTTTACCATTATTTCTATACAATTTGGATCAACCGAAGGCACTCCACCGTAATTTTTCCATACTTTCAAAACCGAAACTTGCTGTTGGAGTAGGTTTTAAATGAAATTGCAATAAATAAAATTACAAACATTTAAATATTATTTGAGGTTACAGTATTATAAGAACAATTAATGAATTACCTGAGAATTGTTTGTTACCGTTTGCATCATGGCTTTACTTCCGCACAATTTTAATTGATTATATTGCCGTAACAATTTTGGAAAATTACAAAAAAATGTTTATAATTGCGGCATGCAAAGCCACTGCAATGTTCCCATTTCCCATGCGTTCCAATTTTCAGTGGCGCATCTGTTGGTTGCTTAAAATTATAACAAATTATTTAAATTTAATATTAATAATGTATTTGAAACTGGACGAATAAGTCAATAGTCATGTTAGTTAATTAATTCAATCTATAATTTTTCTGTTGTCGTACGTCACTGTTTAGGTGTATTGGGCCATTGGACATTTCGCAAATTTTGAAATTTCAGGTTAATGTTAATGTTATTGTTTTATTCCCGCCATAGTAGGTTCTGTTTCCTATTTATTATTGGGAAGTTTTACATATTTCTGTTGTATATATAGTTTATTTAATTAAACACTCAATATTCAAATTTAATCATTTACTACGTAGCGACTTTCAGGAGCAATAATTATTTATTGCCATCCCGCTTAAAGAAGAAAATTTTGACACTGGTAAGCTTACCATTCTTTTTCAACATTTACATGTTATATAAATTAATTTTACATACCAGGAACTTGAGTTTTTCTATTCCATTAATTGCTGACCGCAAAGTAAATTTTGATTTTTACAAATATTTGATAAAAGCTTCCGATACAATTTTAACATCTATCATGTTGCTATGGTTACTGCTGTTAACCGAAAACAATTCATCTTATGAATATTTCAATAGATTTTTTCGAAAATAATGTTATTTAGATACCTATAGGTGCTTTTAAAAAACAGAAATGTTTTTTACACTTATCCAGCCTTCAACTTTTTTTAACTATTGGGTACTTATTACCTTTCCCATTTACGTAGTAAAGGAAAGTATTGTAATCGAGTCAAAAAAAAATTTTGAGTTATCATTTTTTCCATGGTCTATGAGTCCATACAAATCGTTTGAGACCATTTTTATTGAAATTTTATATACTGGTTTATAGCAATAATCTAAAGAGCTGATTAGATTTTGGTTGAAATCTCTCCATGTTGACTCAATTTTTTCAAAGAATGAAAATTGTTAAGGCCCGGTTCTTCTTTCTATTATTATAGATAGTAATGAAATTAGTCTCAATCGAAAGAAATTTTCTTTGTGCGTCTAATGATAACCAATACTTGATATTTTTCTTTTCAATTACTGTCGAAATAAAATTTTATTGAACTTCAAAGTATTTTGAAAATGGGAAAGTCATGTGATGTCACATCAGATTTTTTTTAATTAATTTAGGACCTTTTTATATACTCCCAGTAAAATTTCTAATAGCCGAGTTATACTACAATGGCTTGTGTTTCTGACAATTCACTAGCGATTTGTGGAAATTGCTAATGTTTAATTTTTTTACTTAAATATAAAGCAATTTAAATTGCCAGTGATATGAGTTTTTGTCGTGTGATCCATCAAGTAACTAAGTGTCTTAAAATCTAATATATGAAGTTTCGTCAAATAACAAATGTCACTTGCTGGATTTACGGGACTCTTAGTTACTTAAAACTTTTACTGAAGGTGAATAAATTATCCCTTAAAATAAGTGGTGCAAAAGGGCAGCTAGTTTAATTGTAGCTTTGAAATTTGCTACAACAGTGAGGTGGTAACTAATCATAACTAATGATCCTGTAGCTGTGGTTGCTAAATCTACTGTGAAATCCTGCTAATAGATAAACACATAAACTTTGGTTGTGGATTGGCTTTGGTTCAACTATTGAATCTCTTAATAGAAATTACAGGACAGCATATTGTAAATTTTCTATGACTTGGGTATATTTATATTGGAGTTGCAATAAGTTTGATACTAGTTAAGAAAAGTAAGCAAAGCCTTAAAGCATATGTAACTTTTTAAATTGAAGCAGCATGCAAACCAATATTATAGCACAGCAATAAGAGCTAAGAAACTTCTTCTTTCTTATCAATTATTACAGCTTTAACATAATTGTACCCTTAAGAAGCAATCAAGTAGATAAAACTTGGGAACTTGAATTTTGGCGGGTTTAAAATAGCATTACTGCTTGACAATAAATCGGGTGATGTTTTGGAGGGAGTAACTGTTTTGATATATGCATATATGTTTCACTGTTTTGACAGCTGTCCAGCAAAATCCTTTGGGTTAAGTTTATTATGGATCAAAGATCTCAAGTTTCCCCTACATATTTTAATCCTATATCATCAATGCTCAAACATTTGTTTTTAGAAAGAATACGATGAATAGAAATTTTTTAACGGTGAACGTTAAGGTAAAATAAAAATAGTAATTTCTACTTTTGACTAATTTAAATTTATTCAAGCTCCAGAAAAAACATACGATTAAATACAAAATCGTCAACCAAGAATTTTTGAGACTAGTTGTATTTCCAGAAGAGGTAAAAAATGTCGTTTCATTTTTTTTATTTTATTGAATGTTTTTCATTGCAGATACTGTTACAAAAAACCGAAGCAGATCACGAAGACTTACCTAAAAGAACAATAAAAAAGAGAAAATTATATTTAAACGTAAGAAATATTTTGTTTTGTGAAGAAGCAACAAATTTTCACTTTTTTTTCAGAAACAATGGAGAATTTTAAAACAAAAGTTAAAAAAACGAAAAGTATTGAATGCAATTCGAACAGCCGCAGAAAGTTATAAAGATTTCCCGTTAAACCAAGTTGAATATGTGCAACTATTGTGGGATGCTTTAGATGAAATTGAAGAAGAAGTACGACACATTACTCCAATTATTAATTCTTCTACACATAACAATACAATGCGATGTCTCTACACGATCCTTATGGAAAATAGTGAAAATCTTATAAAATTGATCGAGTATGAAGTTGAACCTATAAGCATATTTCATTTTGAGCAAGTTTGTTTCAAGTTAATGGACAATCTGCTGACTTGTAATCGAGTTTTGTTGGCATGCTGTTATGCACAAAACAGCTATCAGAAAGTCAATAAAGCATTGGAGAACCTAATAGTCCTTGTAGAACATTTTGAAATAATCGTGGAGTTTGTTTCAACGGCTATCCTACAAAGTCGAGGACGTGTTCAAAATTATGTACCTTCGGGTCGCATAATACGACATCTAAATTGTTCGATGTGTGACACAGTCGTAAGTCTTGCTGGGTGCTATTGTACCAACTGGGCTTTAGGTAAATAAATTGTTTTATATTTTTTAAATGAAATAATTCAGGCTTTCCTTAGATTCGCTTTCTTCAAAACGAGCGAAATTGTTTACAAATCCACTTGAAGACGGAGCAGTTACTAGTTCAGCCCGTTGTAAGTACCTTCTGTTTACATGTAAAATATTGAAAAACTTTTAGTTGTGGTAATTTATTTTTTTAGAAAATCTGAGAACATTAACAAGAAAATTAAAATTTTATTTTTGGTGATGGATTTTCTTATTTCTAATTCCTTTAAACACGCTTTTTAATTACAAATTTTTAATTACTTGCTTGTTTAATTAGTGAAACTTAACCAAAAAATTAACCAACTTTTTTCCAAACTAAATTACCTATATAAGAACTACACTATAAGTATTGGGAGAGGCTAGAGTTTCCGCAAACGTAACTTTTAGGAAGTGCTTATAGTTACGGAAAACCTAACCTCTTTAACATTTCTATGATTACGGCGGTTACGGCAACCACGGCAGCTCAAGTTACGACAAATAGTCGGTTTTGACGTCAGGGTATTTCTTTAAATATTCTAGTGGATCATATTTTTGAAATTTAAATAATATGCCTTCTTATACATTAATATTACTAATATTAATTATTATTAATGTTATTAATATTATAGTACCTACCTCACAGTGCTTTTTACTTTTTACTAAAATCGACATTGCATTTAAGTGTTTAGTCTCACATTTAATTTGAGCATCTTACGACAAAGCTGTGTGCCAAATAGTAGAGCATATTATAATAAAATCATTAATAGTCCGCAGAAGAAAGTAGGTGTACAAAAATGTAAAAAAATTTAAGCAATATAAATTGTCAATTAAACGACTTACTTTAATTAATAATTAATTACAACGCAATTTAATAATTAAAGCATTAAAATAGGAAGGGTGTGCAGTTCTTCATTAATAAAGAAAAAATACATACGCCCTTATGTTATATTAAGACTTCGCGTGAGGAATTAATTATTATTGATTAAAATAATTGGATTTTAAAGTAGGTATTTAATAAACAGATAATTTGAATTTTATTTTGATCTGTTAAAATTATCAAATTTAAAAATCATGGTTCTATAAAGATGTTTGGTTTTTGCTTTTAGGCGGCAGTCCCACTGCAGCCACTATCGACCACCATCGCAAAATTCAACCAATGGAAGTGGTTTGTTCATTATTTGCACCAATTGAATTAGTTGAATTTTAGTCGATGGTAGCTGGTGGCTGCAGTGGGACTGAAATTCATTTGCATAACATTTTTGTAGTAAAACTGCAAAAAAAGTTACGTCTACATCTCAACTTATTAGCCATTTGCTATAAGTTCAGTTTTCCGTAACTACAGACACTTGCTAAAAGTTACGTTTACCGTAACTATAAGTAGTTTCTAAAAGTTACGTTTGCCGTAACTTGAGCCTCTCCCATAAGTATTTGAGAAATAACATATACCTACTTCCATGTTTGTGTGTGTTTGGTTATTCTAAAATGCCGATAAACTGAATTAACAAAAACTTTTAATCCTACATTAAATTTTAACTCTTCCTTGGGAAACTGAATGATATGGTTCTATGGTTTGGTTTTGGGTGTTTTCCTTTTGATTTCTCTAATTTTGCATCTTTTTATTTAATTTGCTTAATTTGCTTATCTGTATGCGGGTAAATTAATTACACTTCAAATTTGATTTTCTGAGATATTTAATCTTCATTTTAGTATTCAAAATACAAAATTGTCAAACTATCGGACACTTCTTTTGTAAAGGACATGCATTTTGTACAACTGCATCGTGAGGAAGGACGACATGTGAGGTTTGTTAAAGGTTTTTATGGTGTTGGTGTTGCTTTGTGCTGTTTATTCAGAAACTTATAATTAATTGGTTATTTCATGTACCTACAATTTTTATACTTGATTTTATTTTTTGCTTGCATAATGGAAACTTTCTATTAAACATAATTCTTTCAATTGATTCAATTTCATACCATCAGCTTGATTATTGCTTCAATAGTTTTCACTCACTTACAATTTGCCTACAATCTGTTTGATGATAAAATATGTCCAATTTCTTTTTCAGACTTGACGATCATCTGGTGTTTGTTCATTCATCTTCATTGCATGTTATTTAATGTCAGTCATATAATTTTACATCCACAGTTTCTTTATAGATTTATTACTTAAATATTAATACAGAATCTTGCATAATATGTGAAATCTTTGTTTCATAGTGTAACGTGTCGCCTACGTAAAGAAAGAGAGTGGGAGGGCAACAAAATCTTTATAGGGACGAAGTGACATAAGGTGGAGAAGGGCTGAATTAAACCATATAATTCCTTGGGATTTATACGTAACCTAGGTTGCAGACCATTTGTATAAATAATTTTATACTAATTCAATAATTTAACAATATTTCAGTCGGAAGTGCTAGGAGCAAATTGTTTTAATATATTTAGGTCTTCAAAAAAGACTACTTCCTGTACATTACATTCTAAATTTTTCACTTTTTTTTTTTTTTTTTTACATAATACTTGCAGTTGACGTATTGGGGATTACATCCCATATGTATTCGTTGCACTTCGAATGCTATAGAAATAGGAGATGAGGGCAGCCTATGTGCTATAATTATGGAACTCTGAAGAAAATATATAACCAATTTTATTAAAATTGGCCAAACTTTAATATACGGTGTTTGTAAAATGACGGTCAATGTTTTGCAGTAAACTCGTGTTAATTTTAGTTACTCGTTAGTATTAAGTTGATTGAACTCAGTTTATTTTTTACAAAATCCCACTCTTTTGTCTATACAATTCTTTAAAAGTTGAAGTTTTCAAAATTGATTATTTTAATTATATTTGCAGAACCATTATTTCTGGGAAACCTGTTATTGAATATTCATTGAATCAACATAATATATTATTTTCACACTTTGCACAATTAATATTACTAATAATTGATATATTATGTCTAAGGTGTAAAAGCTAAGAGCCAAGCAACCATATACATATATATTGAATATTTCAATAAAACAATAGTTTATAAATTAAAAAAAAATTCAATCTTATTTGTAACCAAAATAATTGAAATTTTTTCTTTTTAAACTTTAGGTATCGAGTCATGGGATATGGCAGTATATTACTTAAGGAATTTGCCACCTCCAGAAATGTATAGACCACCTATGCAATTTACCACCAAGCACAGAACTGCATTTGTAGAAGCCCCATTAGTAATACGAAATATGGATGAAAAACGAGAACAAAAAACTAGAAAACGTAAAGCACGTGACACAATCGACCAAGTTTGGTATTTAGATGCATTGAGTGTTGCACCACAAGAACCTGACTGCAAGCGTAAAGCAGGCAATGATGTTTGGTTAGCTAAAGAACTAAAACGTGTATTAGATGAAATGGCTGCACATAAAACAAAACAAAGCAGAAAGCGTAAAGCTGAAAAAGATCTCGATGATATCTGGATTTTAGACAATGTTGATAATATAATACAAGACAATTCAGATATACCTTTCGAAGAATTATTAGAACAACTAGATGCAGTTTCTGATCAATCAAAACCAGAAGATCAAAGAGAATAACAAGAAACTTGTAAGTTGATGATGTTTAGCAATCGATAAATTTTTCAATGATTTTTACTTAATTTATTTGAAGTCATTTACCAAATTATTTACCACACTATTAGAATATTGTTATGTTAAATTTCAAATGTAAAACTTTAAAAAATATATATACAAATTAAAACCTGAGTAAAATATTGTTTAATTTTAAAATTGCAAAATTTGTTTTCTTTGTATTACTACAATATATCAAAAAACTTATTATTTTTGGAACCGTCCGAAAATAAACTAATATGTGTAATAATCGCAGGTTTAAGTTAATAAAAAGTTATATTTTACATGGAGTTCTCTCACAGTGGGTTCTAGCATACACAACCCCCAGCTGTGCAACCTAAGTTGGTCCTAACTGCAACTTTCTGCATATAAAGGTGACAGGTGGAGAAAGATCTCAAGTGCATCTCTCCAGTTACAGCTGATGAGTTCTTTCAATTTCTCATTCTATATTCAGTTGTAGTTTTCTTTAATTTTTTTAACTTAAAAGAAATTAGATTTCATATAATGAAATATCTAAATGATTTACATGTTACAATAAAATGCAATAATTAAATAAAATTTAATTTTAACTTACGTAATTATTATAAAATACAATGAATGATAGTAATGAAATTACATTTCATTCTTAAGGATCATACATATCTGGGCATTTTTACTTGACGGAAAGCTCAGTCTCGTTCAATAAGCAAAGTCTACATTGGAAAATTAGCTTTATCGTAAAATGTGATTCTGTAATCATTTAGATAACACCAAAACCTCGTGCTTACTCATTTTTGAAGAAATTTTATAACATTTTCAAAATTATTGTCAAACCATTTTATCAAGTATATTTCTAATTTCTGATGGAATTACTAAAATAATAAATAATGTTTTTGGTAATAAAATTTTGGTGTATTACAAGATCTAGAAATTGCAGAAAATTGGAAGCAAAAAGAAATTGGTGTACAAGATATGTCTGCGATTTATCCCTCGGTGATAGCTATAGAGCTCAACCGAACCAAGTTAAAAACATTTTAAATGTTTTAAAAATATTTAGAATTATTAATTCATTACAAGAGGGCGCATTTAAATTTGGTTTTTTAATAATTAATTTATTTATTTTATTTATTTAGATCTACGGTTCAACTATAACCATTGCCTGTTAACAATTACAAACAATATAAGTAATAATACACAAAACAATATACAAAACAAGAAAAACAATAAATATATATATAAATGTAAAAATGCGCTACGCCGTACAGGATCAAACCGACTCCAAATATGCCACTAACCCCCTCCTAAAGCTATCAGCACTACCATGAAAAAAATCCAAGTTGCAATTATGCCCAACAAGCGTATTTGTAAGACGGCACAATCTGGACATGGCTGAATGCTGACCAAATGTGGATCTATGAAATCTCTCGAGAAAAATTTGATTATTCCTCAATGGTCTCACAGGTACATGAAATGAAAACAATTCAAGCAACTCCGGACAATTTACAACATTGTTCAACAATTTGTATACAAACATTAAATCGGAAACCGATCTCCTCGCAGACAGAGTCATCAGCCCAAAATACTTTAAAAGCATGTGATAAGTTTCGGAGGAGTACTGAATTCGACTTCTGAAACACAAGACTCTGACAAATTTACGCTGGATCTTTTCCAGCCTGTCAATCCGCGAAGAATACGATGGACACCAGATTACCGAACAATAATCAAGAATCGATCTCACGAATGACGAATACAAGGTGATCAGAGCACGGATGTCACTAAACTCGCGTGTTGATCTACTAATGAATCCTAGCATCTTATTGGCTCTCGATACGATCGAATCTAAGTGATGATGGAACGACAGAGCTGGATCAAGAATAACACCGAGGTCTTTGTACTCATCAATGTTATCAAGAATCACACCGCTAACCGAGTAGGAGAAGTGCATGTTACATCTCTTCCTTGTAAATTTCATGGACTTGCACTTCCTGACATTCAGTTTGAGACCGCTGAGATCGCACCAGTCCTGCAGTCTTACAAGATCACTCTGCACAAGTTCGAAATCTCTGTCAGAACGAATTATTCGAAATAACTTCAGATCATCGGCAAATAAGAGAAATTCGCAATATCTGATTACGGAATCCACATCATTGATATGTAACAAGAAAAGAATAGGGCCCAGACGGGATCCCTGACCAACTCCAGACGCAACACGGAAGCTGCGAGATGAATGACCATTTACAACTACAACCTGCTCTCTTCCAGTAAGATATGACCTCAACCAGTCAATCAAGGGACTAGAGATGGAGTACATTTTATTAAGTTTCAATAAGAGCAGATTGACAGGAATCTGATCGAATGCCTTTGACAGATCGGTAAAAATACAATCCACTGTCCCACCATTCTCAATAGCAGAAGATACAAAACTAGTGAAAGAAAGCAGATTAGTACAGGTGGACCGTCCGGACACAAAGCCATGTTGGTTATTAATCACAGAGACTTTGGTGTGACTGGTAATCGCATCGGCAACAATGGATTCGAATATTTTGGCAAACATGGATGCAATACAGACTGCCCGATAATTCTCAACACTACTGCGGTTACCAGACTTGTGTATTGGAATAACTTTGGTTGTTTTCCATAATGTGGGGAATGTTGCGAGAGACATTGACTTCCGAAAAATTATAGACAAGGGCCAGGCTAGCGAAGGGCAATTTTTAACAAAAAAAGCTGTAATCTTGTCTGGGCCACAAGAATTCGATGAACAAAGAGAATTTATCTTATTTAAAACTACGGTATCAGTTATATTTATATCAGACAGAATAGTGTTTGTGCGACTTTCATATGTAAATGGAAGATCAGCGCGCCCATCTTCTGTGTAAACTGATTCAAAATATTTGGCAAATAAGTTTGAAATAGATTCACCATCACCAGCCACAGTATCACCAAATTTCAAAACGCCCGGAACACAATTAGCCTTCCTATAGGAATTTATGTATCTCCAGAAACAAGAAGGGTTTTGCGTCAAGTCATGCTGTACTTTTTCCAAGTAAGCAGCTCTATCCGTTGAGATATTTAGCTTTACTTCTCGTCTCAAATTAGAAAACTCTTTATAATGAATCTCTGATGGATAACGTCTGTACAGCTTGTGAGCCAATTTCTTCTCCCGGATCAACGCGCGAGTAATGCTGGAAAACCATGAGGGAAACGAATTAGAAGCCACGCTTCGAACTCTTACCAGTCTATCGAATATAGACAAGAGAACATCGTAAAAACGGTCGACGCATTCATTGACTGTTTGACCACACGATAAGAACGTCCAGTCAATAGATGACAGCTCAGCATTAATGGCATTGTAGTCGCATGATCTGAAGTCGTAGTAGAAGTCATCACCTTGAGAAAGAACAGAAGTGCCGACTCCCACCAATTCAATGGATAATGAGGGATGATAAAGATCACACCCGATTAACGTATAATCGCTAACATTAGTAACTTTAATGTCGGAAGAGTTATAAAAGACCAAGTCTAACATGTTACCGTTTATGTTCTGAATCGAATTATACTGCATCAGGTCACAAGAAAAAAGATTATCACAGAATAAGCTGTTACATTCACCCTCACAGTAAGGTGTAAGACAATAGTCATCATCAACAGCAGACCAATTTATGCCAGGGAGATTAAAATCGCCGGTAATGCAAACATGGCAATCGGGGTTGCTAGCTGATATTTCGTTGACAGAAGTAGTAAATTCAACGTATAAAGCTGAAGTGCTATTGGGTGGAATATAAGCAGCGCATATCAGCAATAGAGAAGATCCGACATTTAAGCTTACCCAAATTTCCTCTCTGATCGAGGTGTGTACATGAATCAAAGATGACTTAAAAGAACTGTGAACCGCTATCAGCACTCCACCTCCTCGTGACTTCCGAGAGACTACCGAAGATCTGTCTGCACGAAATACATTATAACGGCAATCAAACAACTCCGAACTCAAAAATCCATCATTCAGCCACGTCTCAGTTAATACAATAATTTGATAATTCTCCGAGAGAACAGCCTTGTGGAATTCAATAGTTTTTGTACGAAGACCACGAACATTCTGATAGTACAGTGTAATATTGCTGAAATTAAGAGAACCATTAACATTAACATTATGGGAGCCAGCGTACATACGGTTATCGGTCCAATCCTGCAAATCATTACGCGCATCAAACTCCAATCATTGAGGATCTCTTCTAATTGGTCCATATCTAAAGGATGGTCTTCTGGGAAAGAACTCTCGCACTGCAACCCCTACAGGCCATATTGAGGGGTTCAAAAGACTTGGTAATATACTTTCACGCACACCCAACTTGAACGAGCATGCATCTTCTGAAGCAACAAGCAACTCACACTTGACATCATCAACCTTCAATACCTCCTTCGCATATGTCAACATTTCGTCTGCAGTGGTCCCGGGGGAGATCCTACCAACATATATCCACTGACGTCTATCTGCTGCCCTCAGTGGTGCCGCCTCGACGACTCCACTCGTTTGAGATCTGCTACCAATAACCAACGATCTTCTATCTCCAGCAGTAGTGTGGGGTCTGGAAGAAGTCAATCCTTCTCTGTTTCGAGTGAAACGCTGCGATGAAGCGATGGTGCCTCCATCAGAAGCCCTCTGATCAATATTTTTGGGTTCAGTATTTCTGAGTTTGTGAGGTATTTTCAAATTCACAACTTCTGTCGGTTTTGGATTAAGTGTCTTAGGTTGCAAAGGGTTCAACGGTACAACATCCAAATCATCCCAATCATTCATCGATTTCGGCAGAACACCAGTATCTTCACTGTCCGGGTTACGTGGGTCAGCAAAACCAGTGCAGGAAGATGTGGGAGCAGAGACTCCCTGAATCATACCTCCGGATGGATTCATCAATCTTACAATTAAGCTCAGTTTTTCCGTGTGGTCGGCAAGAATAGACATAATTTTACTAATTTCGGGTGATTCAGTCACCTCATCGGGAGAACTGATGCAGCTATCGCAGACATATTCAAGATTTTTTAATTCACATATGGTTTTGAAAATTGATCTGGAGATCTCTGCGCATTTAATGGCATGCAAGTGCGATCGACATATTCTACACCTAACCATCTCGCCTGATTCTGACGAAGTAAAGCACTTATTGCACTCAACAATAGCCATAATTATTATCGTAAAAAATTTTTTTATTTTTGCTTCCAAAAAATGAGGTTATGTTCAAAGTCGAACGGATCCAAAAGACCAAATAAATCAGAAACCAAGCAATATATCAACTGGAGCAACACTCCTTGTACTCCACAAACTCAATTCGGGTAATTAAAACACAATTAAAACACAATTCAAAATTGATTAACCTCAACAAGAACGCACCGTGGCTAACTAGTAGTTAAATAAACAACTAATTAATTAGTTTAAAGAATTTATTGAAACGATATTTCGAAAGAGGTTCTTTCATTTTCGAGCGTAAATTAATGAATTAGTTGTTTATTTAACTTGGTTTTAGTTTTAAGTACTATAATAATTAAGTAAATTAAGCTAAGAAAATTTTTGCATCATACATAATTTGTTTGTAGCTCATTTAATTTTTGCAAAAGGGCTCAATCTTAATTGCCGCCACCGGCTTTAAACTGGGTTCTAAAATTCATAATTTTGTATAATGCAATTTAACAATTGGTTGCCTGTTACCTGTTCTCTTTCTACTTTAACTCGGAAAGGGGAAATCTCTGACTTTGGTATAAAAGACCTTAACTTTTCTACAACAGATCGCAACTCGAAATGGGGGTTTTTCTAGAAAGTTCCCAAAAATTACAAAATCTTAAATTTGCCGTTTCCTGTACATCCTATACCAAAAATAGATATTATCAAAATTAAAGTAGATAACATTTTATGAATAAAATTTGAAAAAATGATTGCTCTAGTCGATCTAGTTTTCAAGATATAGCTCATCATAGTATCCCAATTTTTGGTCAAAAACGTACCTAGTTTTTGATGTCGAGTTATTTTTCCGTTCATCTGACGCAAAAGTTGTCTACAGATAAGTGAAACCAGACTTGATCATCTGCAAATTTATGTATAGAACAACTTTGTAGCTCTAATAAATCCACCTCTGCAGTAAGCTTTCTAACTTGATTACTTTTGTTAGTTTTTAGCTATTTATTAAATTTTTGCAAATATAGGTCAATTTCAGTAGGTACATCTTGGACATGATGCGAAGAAAAAAATGTTGAAAAAGTGTCTCTAACTCTAATACCTACTTATAATGTAATGTAACTTTTGAAAATTTTCTGGTATTAAGAAAATACAAATTGGCAAGTTTTCCTCGTGACCTAGATATGGTAATCCAATAAAATTAGCGACAAAAATATTGTTGCATTGGCTTTTCGATATTTTGAAGCTATCCATTATTGGGTTGTTTAGCTTGACGAATAGGAAATTTTGAAAGTAGATAATTTTGTTAGAATTTTATTTCGCGATTTTGTTATTTAGAGCTTTCATCCATAAACAATGGTCTTGTAAATCAATTTATGGAGGTTTAATATCGAGCGTATTTTCAGGTCGCACATGCGCCAGCGTACCATCCTTGTAGTTGAGTAAATTATCATACGATTATTATTGTTTGCGTTCCTATGTCGCGATTCGATACATATCACATTTTCAAACGTCAGTGCCATTATGACTGATTTATCCCGTGTGCCAAGAAATAGGGAGCAATTGAAAGTGCCGTCTTGTGAGTCGTTAAAGAAATATTTTCTATTAACCCTATTTCAGCAAACGCCACCCTGGCTCCAGGAGTTCCTATCAATCTGCAGTCCACTATTCAAAATAGTGAATTATCAGAGCCTACAATACATAACGAAGAAGGTGTTCATGATGAATTATTTGAACGTTTATACCCTAACCATTCTCGTTCTTGGATTTCAAACGAAGAGGTAGAAGCAACGAATGAGATACTCTGCTCTGATAACTCTCAAGACAATAACCGTTATCAAGAAGTGTGGTTGGACATAGAAAAACAACGTTTACATTGTGAAGAGCAGTGTATAGAAAACTATAAAAAGCTTTTAGAAGTAAAAAAGACATCTTACCAAGACTCGAATAGTTCATCTGATGAGGAATCTAAGGTGTGGCAACAAAATTGTAGTTCTAAACAAAGTGATTATTATTGCGACGAAGAAAAAATTAATTTTCAGGGATCGTTTAGTTCTCAACTTAATGTACTAGAAGACACTTATAGGTAAATAATGCACTTTATCTTAGGTAGTTAGTGAAAATGTGTCCCATATTACTATTTATTTACTGAAATTTTTCAAAACACTACAAAACTTCTTATTTTATTTTAAAAAGTAATAAAAACCATTTGTACCGAAAATACGAGTAGGCACATAGTAAATCCAGAAAAATATCAGCTTTTCCGTTTAAGAAGTGAAATTTTACTTTTGAATTGTTTAATTTTTTCCGCCTATTTAATATTAAAATAATAAATAAAGTAATATAATATAAAAAGTTAAAAATTTTTGAAATGTAAACTTATGAGAAAATAAAATAAATAATATAAACTTTATTTAGCAGCATTAATATGCGTTTGTTATGTTATATTAATAGTTTTGTTTATTATTAGTTGGATTATTGCCAAAAAAAGCACAAAGAATTTAAATGTTCCCGCGTTCGCGTCAAACAAAATCGAGCGTGCTTTGAAATTCAAAAATAAAACGAAATTTAACTTTTCCAAAGATTTCCTCATTTTGACAATCCGGCATAAATTGATTTAACGAAACTTCCGATTAATTAAGTTATTTTGTAAAAAGTTGGCAGTGATTCTTACGGCAGATTCTAAAATTGGAATTTCGGATATTTATGTAAGCGTTTCACGCGGAATTGTACTATTAGTATGTAATCATGTCAAACTTAATATTTGAAAATGATTTTCAATGTCTTAAAAATTCGACGCTGAATTATACCGAACCTCCAGATTCGACAAACAGTTACCAAGTGGTTCTATGTGCTTTTGTGAGTCATTTACTAACCGGACTAACTTTACTACTTGCTCATAAATTACTTGCACGAATTGATAGAAATTCTTCGGTACGTGATATATCTAAGTATTTGGAACAAAAAAAAGAAGCAATTGAGCAATATTCACTCGTTAATGTAACGAAACGACCTCTCTCATGTCCTGTACTCCCATCGGGGTAAGAAAATAAAATTTTTCCTCTAAATTATCCTTAATTGTAACCACTCTAACATTAAACAGCAAATTATTATTTTGCAATGTTTATTAAATAAAATTTACTTTAGTTTCCACAATCCTAAAAATCCAACCACCCTTGATTCTAAAGAGCTTCAAGAAATCGTTGACAACGACTATATTCATAATACCGAGAATGCACTCGACTATGGATATGGAGGATATATGCCCATATCTCTGGGCCAAATTTTTGGACCAAATGATCGTTACCAAATTATACGAAAGTTAGGATGGGGTCACTTCTCCACGGTCTGGCTGGCCGAAGACCTAATAGAGTATGTCCAAATTTCTACTTACCTACAAAAACGCTTAACATATTACTTCCGTTCCAGACCTACGAGAATGTATTTTGCCATCAAAATTTGCAAGGCACAGGCTGCGTACAGAACCGTGGCATTGGACGAAATAAATATTCTCCGGTATGTTAAACACCAAGATCCAAACCACCTTGGATACAAGCACATCGTCATTCTACAAGACTACTTTAATCAAATAAGTATGAATGGGCACCACATGTGTATGTCTTTCGAAATTATGGGACCATCTTTATTGGATTTAATAATTTTAAGCAACTACCAAGGAATTGACCAAGTTGCCGCTAAAAATATTATTAAACAGGTAAGATTCCAATCATTCTTTTAATTTAATCTTCAAATTGTTCAATTTTAATTGCAGATTTTACTCGGATTAACCTATTTACACCAAGTATGTCACGTCATTCACACCGACATAAAACCTGAAAATATTTTAGTTAAAGTAAGTGATACGTACATACATAACATGGTGCAATACGTTAATAGATTTAGAGAACTTGGGGTTCAAATGCCAAAATCGTACGGTGAGTTTTAAATCTTCAAATTTTTGCGATATTAATTACCTGATGTTTTTTGTTAGTAAGTACTTCTCACTGGTCCGACGATGTCGACTTGTACGACCAGGCCAGTTGTTCTAAAAATTCTCCAGATTTTTATATACGTGATAAATCGGCCCCCGGGGATAAATATACAAACAAATTTCCTGTCCCCACTGAACGACAAACGCAGAATGGTGGTAGATCATGCCGCCCATTGCTTATGAATGCAAATACAAAAATAAAAATTGCTGATTTAGGAAATGCATGTCCAGAGGTAATAACTTAATCTATGCCAAGTCTTGGCGACAATAAATTTAACTTTCTTCCAGAATAACCACTACGCTGAAATAATTCAAACTATCCAGTATCGCGCAATAGAAGTAATTATCGACTCTGATTATTCTTATTCTGCTGATCTATGGTCCGTTGCATGTGTCGCCTTTGAAATTTCTACTGGTGAATATCTATTTAATCCTCAACGTAGCCAAACGTTATCATCAGCGGAAGACCACTTGGGTTTAATATGGGAAGTGCTAGACGGAATTCCAAAATATATAGCTTTAAGTGGACGACAATCTAAAAAATATTTTGATTCTGACGGTAGCACATTGTATAAAAATAAATTTAAAATAAAATAAAATGTATTTATTGTGCAGGTTTCCTTAGAAAAATCAAACCTGAAAACATGAAAATATGGAAAGTGGAAGATGTATTAGTAGACAAATATGGATGGAAACGAGTCGATGCCATAATATTTGCAGATTTTATTCAATCTTTAATTGAACCTGATAAAGAACTACGTGCAACTGCTACAGTGGCACTCACGAAGGATTGGTTACGTGAAGTGGATGACCGTTAAAAGCGCAATGTTTTGCCTACCAATCATTACTATTTTGTAATCAATAGAAGACTGAATAATTTAAAATAATTCCACTGTAGTAGCTTAAAATTTCCTTGTATTTATTATTCTTTTGTAAAATTTCAATTACATCAACTTGTTCAAATTGTATATTTTATTTTTACCACTACAATGTGTTTTAGACCATTCCAAAAACTTGATTCCACTTTATGCTAATTGGTACTACACTAAGAACTATACAACTAGGTGCGGCTGATTGCACCCAAACCTAATTGAGCCTGGTAGTTCGAAAGGTCCAATTGGTAAAGATAAGTGATTTTTCATCAAGGGTAGTGTAAAAGAGTTTTTCCGGTATTGGTATTATTTCGCAACAGAGAAAACGAATCACATCGATTCGTCAATGTCAAGAAAACGAATATGGTACTATCTTTAACTTGTTTTGATTTTATAGCATTATAAAATTCATCTTATATGTTACGCTTTTTAACTTGAGGTAAGGCTGCTACACCTGGTTTTCAAAAATAAAGATTTAGATGCGATCTTCGAAATTCTATGACGACTGGTTTCTCTACTCCATTTGTGAAATGGTTTTCTTCCTATCTTACAGACAGAATACAATACACAAAAATTGATGAAATATGTTCAGGTTTGACAGATATTCTGTCGGGAGCATTAATAATATTAGCATTTAAATGAAACTGATTTTATTTATTTAAATAAACATTTAAAATTGTATACATACAAAAACCATGTTATAAAATTTTTCATGTCAGATCACCCACTAACATTTGTTTTATTCTTAATTGCGACACTAAAAATTTGTACATTACTTCCATAACTTTATCTCACAAGATATGTAAAAGATTTGAAATGAAAAAAAAGGTTAAAAAAGTAAAAAGTTGCCGTGAATAGCAACTTTCTTACAACTCTATCTTCCTGACTTCTACAAAAATAGACAAATTTTGTTACAAATAGGTTTAACCTTTACCTACTCATGAAAGCACACCATCATTTTTTAAAATATATTTTCGTCAAAACAATACTTGAAAACCCTGTATATCTTTTGGTAGACGATTAAGTGTTATGAGTAGTTAAAGATTAATAAAAACAATACAATTTTTAAATAGGCAAACAAAAAACAAAAATATGCATAACATTCAATATCTTATAAAAATACAATTTATAAATAAATAAAATATAAAAAAGCTTAAAACTACTTCAATACTGTGATGGGTGTAATCTGTATTACAAATAGATCAATCACTAATTGTACGATTAATAAACAGTCAAAGTTACTGACAAAATTCAGTTAAATAAACAAATACAATAGACATTAGTGTAATCATAATTTATGCCTACAACTACAATTTAGATAATCCTATTGTAAGTATCGATTAAACAAAAATATTTTCGATTTGTTTGAACATTTCTAACTGGCGCGGGGGCGGGGGGTTGATTAATTCTAATTTCTCGTGCTAAAAGATTCATACTTACAATAATACCAATAAATACATTAAAAACATTAAGACGTATCGTAAATAATCAATTAACAACAATTGGAGTATTGTAATGCGTGTATTACGTAATGTAATGTCTTAGATTTAAATAAAACATTTTCCATTTACCATTTAATTTTTGTTACGACACAAATTTTCAAATATATTTTTATATTGCATGTAATTAGTTATCTATATGTATAATATACACTTTTTCAAAAATCAAATTAATTGAGTTTTTATTGTGTCGGATTAAAATGTTCGTTGTACACTCAAATTTAAAAAAAATCATAATTTGTAAACTAGCGACAGCATAAGGTAAACGGAGGTAGTTGTTATAAGAAATTATGAAAAGTGATGTTAATGTGGATTAAAATGCCTTTTCAGTTTACAAATTACGGTAATACTGGGTGATTAACTAAAGCAGTGCATTGCCGTCGGTTAAAGAAGTTCATCACATCAAAGAATTTCTACAACTAATTTATGTTTGATTAGTTCCTACTAAATATTTTAATTCACATTGAAATAGACAGTTAGTAACATAAAACCGGAAGATCACCACAAGAAGGCTTACGGTTAAAGGAAGTATCCAGTAAATGTTGTACAATAGATATTCTCGCTCGATCGCCTTGTATGACCTATCTAAAAGGTTGCAATTTATTTTATTCAACTCTTATTATCCACCATATTCGTCAATCGGCAGTTAATACTAAAACATGAGATTTTCCTTTGAATTAAAAAACAAATTAGATCACTCTTGAGCACCATTAGTGAATAATACTTCAGCATACTATAAGTAACAACCTATTGGATAGTTGTGGCCTTACAGTTACAGTGACTATTTTGCATAAACTTAATAAAATTTTAAAGCGGAAAATTTACAATTAGTCTACAAAAACTTTTGTATCTATAAAAATTAAGAAGCTAAAATCAAGTGACACCATATGGCAGTAAATACTAGCAAGTGCTAAAATATCACATAAATAATCTAAGTGAAGGCACACTAATCGAAGCTACAGTTGAAGTGCAAGTACAAATCAACAGGTTAAAAATATTTTTCGTTAAGAGTTCGTAGTTTTCAATTTTTTGAAAGAATGTTTTGGAAAACAATAAAATTTAAGGCACTAAAATTATCCACAAAAATTAAGTTTCCTTTAACTTAACAATTTTGGGATGATTAAAAATGAAATGACCCAATCATTAAAAAAATTTTGTGCAATAGGGAAGAGTCTGGTATTCATTTGGTGGAATACTTATTTTTCTATCCTTCCTGACCAACAATTTTGAAAGGTTGTCATTGGATAGTATATAATATTTAAGTATGACGGAACATCAACAACTCGGCATGACAGTTCTCTACGTGGGACTTTTTAGTCCTGCGACTAAATTCTTTCGGCCGACTTGACAACGCAAACATGTGATTCATGACAAGAATTTGCCTACCCGAGTTTCATTACGACCAAAAATAACTTTTATGATTAACGTGACAACGATAAGCTATCATAAGCCCTATAATAAAAACAAATAATAGATACACATATTTTGTTCATATCCAAACAGACACCATCGATAATTTGAAAATTTTGGACGTGCAGTCGTTTTTGGTGCTTAATATTCACAAGTTTTGGATGACTGTCCGCAAACTGGACTGATTTTCATTTGATTTTAATGAAACAGAATAGTGAGACTTAATTCAAATTCACTTTTTGCCAAAAGTAATGCAAAAATCCATTTATTTTACATTACGTTAATATGCTAAGATAAATTTACAACTAAAATATCACGTAAATACCAATAGCAAGACAAATATAACAATAATAGTTAAATATTCCAATACATATTTTTCAAGCAATCAACACCAAAATGACATTGACTATCATATTATCACAAAGTCTATCATAAGATTCAACTTTACCGTAACTAAATGTAAATTTTAAGTTGGTTTAAAAATTAATGATCAAAGTGAGTACTTCACTAATTTTTTGGTTCATTAACAACCATATCCTGCAAGAAAATTATCCTAATTTAACCATTTCATCCAGCAATTTTTTTAAAAATCTAATTTCGTGAGGAAATACGTATTTTTGGATATCAAAAATCGTTGTGTACTAGGAGCTTCAAAGTTCCTTGCAAGCAATAAATTTTGGTGTTAATTTTTGATTGCCGTAATGACGATTTTCCCACGTAATTAGATAAAACGTTGTGCACAACTAGTGAAAAATGGATAAGTAGACGGGCGAGTTCTGTCTACTCGTTCAGTAATCTGTCTCCCCCCATTATGTGTATTTTAGAATTATAAAAAATGCATCAACAATTTTCAGTTCAAAAAATAGGGATCAATTACATATAATAAAATTTCTAATTTCAAGCATTTGTATCTTCCTCTAACACCAAGTTAAAATTATGCTACAAGTGGAACTAGGTTATGCATACACATCTGTTCACCAATGATTTAGATACTCTTGAAATCTAGATCACCAGAAAGTGCAGATTATAGGTTTTAGTATGGGACTTGAAAGTATAAGGAATTTTTATTATTACAAAAGTTACGTTATGACGTTGTTATTTTTGCTTTACTCCGTGAATTTATTTTACCTTAATAACCACGTCCATGGGAAGTCATACGACAACCACGGGCGTATATAAGGGGAGTTTGGGGGGTTCAAACCCCCTCTTTCCCTTAAGCAACAACGTAAATATTAGCCAAATACCCACTTTTTATGGTGGGTATTGGTGGAGACTCCATTATATCCGCAATATGATTGATTTTATTGGGATTTACACCTCTGACTTTTTATGGCGTTAACGAAGTCACTGGCAAAAGCTAGTTTACCTTTGTAAAGTACAGTGTCGAACCCCCTCATGTAAAAGTTATAGCTACGTCCGTGACGACAACAATACACTGTCAGGTTGTATGTCACAGTTGATGATCATTTTATAGTACTGCGAGTTAACCGATGAGTTAATGTGGTTATCATGCGGATTTCAGGATGCCTTGGTTGTGTGGCAATCAGTCATAGATGAATAAAGTCTCATATTGTTTGTTTATGCATTTATTTATTTGGGTTAAGTTAAGGGTCCCGAGCAAATCTATAAGATGTAAATAAACATGGTCTCTATTCAATTCGGAGTTTTGGTTACCACACATTAATAGATACATAGAATGCCAGATTAAAACTCATAAGCTGTATTTGGTAAGCCCTAAACAGAATTGCAAATGGAATGCAATAACCGTTTTGTACAGAAATTTTTAAGAATAATGAGTTCTGAAACTAATGAGATACCATAGGTTGGCATCTTAAATTTTGAAGCAAAGAATTTTGTCTTGGGTTTGCTTAATGCATTCTATAACATTATCCATCGATGAATATCAATTTCTCATTATTAATAAGTAAGTAAAATAGTCGAAGTCATGTACACAATTAGTGATCACAATAATAACAACAATAATTATAAAAAAACCTACGATATAGTGTCATGAATGACAAAACTTAATACATTTTTTAAAAGCTTCTTAATTTTTTTTTCAAAATTTATAATAAAAATATTTAAATTCTAATACTGTTATCCGGCTTAAATAAGTGTAAGTGCACTGATAATAATTTAATTTCTCTGTTAAATTTTAAAATATTGCTATAAGTTGCAAATTTTAGCATGCACACGATAATTAGTAGGTAACACTGTTAATATTTAATTACCATGTTGTGTCTAAACTGCAGAATAAAAATATTTAATCCTAAAATAATAAAATTTTTAATATGCATTACGGTGCGGTGATTATAACGTCGCAATCGAGTGCTACCAATAAAAATACATCTATCATTGAATAACAGCTACTGGAAGCAGTTTTACTTCGTATTAAATTAATAAACTTTAAAAGACAAACAAAAATAATCTACAATTAAATCTCGAAAGGTGTGTAACAATTTAATAAATCTATAATACATAATTTGGCAAATATAGCGAGATCTTGATAATAAAAAAATTAGTATTTTACGTTTTATGAATAGGTGAACCTTCAGAATGAATATGATTTTTCACTTTCAAACTACGTTGTTTACTGAAGGAAGATCTACCAAGTGAAGTACTACTACCCACTTCTAAGTCTCGTGTTTCAAACCTCTCCTTTTCAGTTGGCGAACCCATTGTTAAACTAGATAAACTCGAAGATAAATTCATAGTCGAACTTACGCTCAACATAGAAGGATACTGTTGCAATTCGCCACTTTCACTTTCCGGTTCTTCCACGGGAAGATGAGTCTCTACCATCGCTTCTAAGCAGTTTACAAACAATTCACTGCTTTCCGCTGTTGTGTTATACTATACAAATTTACCACAAATTAAGTTTTTTATAAGTAAAATGGAAGAAATTTTTGCAAAGTAATTTCATCAGTAGGTCTACAGTTTTAAGTTTGTGCTTTCCCTTCAATTCCTTACATGCTTTATTAAAAAGAACCTACCTTATTGAAAGGACCGGCAAATCTCCATAGACCACCAAATCCACAACTTTGTACATAATGCAACTGTTGTTGACTGTTATCTTCACATGCTATCATACTTTGTACAATACTACGAACAGAACTTAAAATAGCTTGATCGTGACATGTAGTTAACACATTATTTATTTTCACGTCAAGTAAATTATATCTACAACAAATTTTATTTAAACAAAGAACCCAGATAAATGTAAGACTTACATAACAGGAAATACTTTGGGAAATACAACAGCACCTTCTGCTAAGTATTGATATAGAACCCTTGTTTCTGCTTCATCGGTACTGTATTTTACTAAAGTGGCCATAACAGTTGGGACTAATGCTTGTATTTGAAGATCAGTTAACACTTCAGGATCAAGTAAGATATTATTTTCATTGCTAACCGACACCCTCGCACTTCGATTCTAAAATGTTACTTAATTTTTATCGACAAGTTACCAATAGCAACAGAGAAAGTACAGAATCCTATGTCTATAAAAGTGGAAATGTTTATTTGTAAATTAATATTTATAAACGTATAAAATAATAAATAAAAAGAAGTAGGCAATCACCAGTGTAAATTTTGCATTCTTGTAAATTTTATGTTGCATTTGATGTTTACCCCTTTTCCGTAAGCCAATAATTTGATTTTGATATTCCGCCCATTATATAATTCTGAAATTCTGTCTAGTCCGAGATTCGAACCCAGAATTTCCCGCTCTGTAACTCAACCAGCAATCACACCAATTCACTGCTGTGGTTAACTTTAAAAATTAAACTCTTTAAAATTTATCAAAACAAAACAAAATATCTATATTTAAATTTTTTGTGATCCACTTTTATAGCGATAAAATTCTATGCTACAATAAAAGAAGTATAGGAAGCGTCTATTGCATGCTTAGAAATATTTCATAAATTGCATGCAATAATAAGTAAAAAAAAAAACAAAAACAATGCAATGAACTGATTAGAATTAACAAGAATAGAAGAACCTAAATAAAATTTAAAAACGTTTTTCACAATTCGAAAAATTCATGTTAAAATTGTGCCAATATTTATGACCAATTTGTGAAAAATTTAAACGGGATACTGCAAGAAAAATTACCTTAGTATCAGAGTCATCAACAGATTTTTGTTCTTTGGTGGTTGGCACCGAAAATGAGCGTTGCGTTTTGAAGAGGACATGTGCGCTCTGAGTGGTGGCCACCCCCACAGTAGGCAGGCAAGCAAAACAAGACAAGCGGCAAGAATTAGTAAAACTGCTGTTGCACAAGTTAAGTCATAATTTACTTGCGACAGCTCATACAGAAAAACACTTAAAACAGAAGCAACCAACACTTCTTTTATTTTCATATCAAAAATAAAACTAATTCAACAATAAAAAATAATAAGCGTCATTATAAAAGATGGAGAAAAGAGCTAACTTTGAAGTTGACAGGCAAGTCTTACTTTGGCGGGGGCCACGGGTATACTATGCGCCATTGTATTTATTACATTGTGATTTGCATGTTGCTGGACTGGTACAGAACTAGAACGTTTCGTACGATACAAGGCTCGTACCAAATTACCATTAACCTGAGGTCCTGAACTATGAGCCAAATCTAAACTTCGCCAGCCCTTATTAGCTGCCGAATTATTAACCTAGTTATTCAATATTATTATTTACAAATGATTAGTGATAAATTAATGATAAATTATTATAAACATCTGTCGTGCACAGCACCAACCAACCTAAGTTTATTAGTAACACAAAATTACTCAAACTACTCAATTTCAAATTAAAAATTTACAAATCACTAACCTGGTGAGGTGGTGGCTGCTTATGTTGCCTAGCCTGAGCAATTGCAGATTGATCTAACAAATCCCATGATTTTTGTCTCCGATTAACCCCACCACTTCCACTTGATGAATTACTTCCTTGTAAACTTCCACTATGTTGACTAGAGTTACTTAAATTATCCGAAATGTAAGTATCTTGAGACATTGCGTCAGAAGTACACCTTTGTACAGAATACTTAACATGACATCTACTTCGAACTTCTTCCGATACACCCACCAAAGCTAATTAGCAAAAATTTTACTTTATATCATTAAATCAAATTTTTTACAAACCTGTCAAATAAGCAACACTGTCGGGAGTTACTTCAAATTTATCACGTTTATGCAACTTTGATACAATACTCAACAGCATGGTTAACACTCGAGAGGTTCTCGAAACCGTCGTAGGTGACGGATGTCTATAACCTTTAAGTAAGTGACCCACTAGGGCAAAGTGAAAATTAGCTTTAAAACTAAGACCCACGGCATGGTCCAACTGCTTAAAATGCCATTCCAGTGGTTCTCTTGTCGACATCATCACCGAATCAAGAGTCTAAAACAATAAAAATGTAACTAGGGTAAATATTGTAAAAGAATGCACACTCACTCTTTCTTCAAAAATTCCCTGAGAATCCAGCGTATGAAGATTTTGTTCTAATAAAGCTAAACCTGCTGCATATAATGAAGATTCATCTAATTGCAATACAGATGTAGCTACCCAAAATAGAGCTCGGTGTATGGGAGAATCTGGTCGTAATAAAGGTTGCAATCGCGTTAAACACATCACTAAAGCTTCAATTAAAACTACATCATTGAAACTTTCTAGCGCTTTTACTAAAACACGCAACAGTTGTTTCATATCTTGGTCTGTTATACTTTTGCTAATGCATCCAAATACAATTAAAGCTCTTGGTTGAAGAGCCGGATTAAAACAAAAAGCAAAACTTTTTGCTAAAGTTGTCCAACTGTTTAGCCAATCACAATCTGGTATATCTCGCATACAAGATTCCATTATTTCAAGCAAAGCATCAGTAATTACTTCCAGAGAAGTTAATGAAAGTCTCTCTCGATCAGACGATGGACCGGAAAAACTCCTCTCTGTGCTCAACCATTTCTCATTCGGATGCCTATAACTTGACCTAAATGCCGTTACTGCAGCCGATTTTACTTTGCTTATACCAAAAAGCAAGTAAAACTTTGGTAAAGAAAATTCATCTAATGACAGCCTTAATATTCTTTGGGTATCTTCAGAAAAGGATGGTTTCGTGCAGGTACATAACGAATGAATAATGTTAATAACAAGACCATGGGTCGAAGCTCTCATGCTCAAAGAACCTGAGCAGACTAAAAATGTGACAGTGTGAAAAAGATACGGCAAGTGCCGAACTACATCCAGACAGTTGTTAAATGAAAGCATAAGAAGATATCTGGCTAAAATTGCAATATCATCCCACATCATGTGTTGTTCCAGTAAAGGAGTTGGTGTTTGACAAGTTTTATCAACAACCTAAAATGTAGAAAATTGTGGAACAAAAATAAAAATAAAAAAGTTAACTTACTTTACACAGTCGACCTATCACTTTTTTTGCAACCAGTTGTACGTTAGCAGAAGCTAAAGCAACTGCAGTGTCAGCCATTATTTCAACCATCGAAGATCCCAAACCAGCAGAAACCGATTTATGTATGAAGTTGTCCAATACCATATCAATTAGTTCTGGAACGTTACCAATAGACCCCCATATTTTAGCTTGAATGGAAGGGTACATTTCGACTTCCTCAATAGTCAGTACTATTAATTTTTCTAAAATTAGAGATACTTGCTTATGTCTTTTACTTTCGTCAGATGGCTTAACAAATCTAAAAATAAAGACTGAGCGTTGGGATTACAAAGTAGAAGTCAAAGTACCTAACTAAATTTCCTAACCACGGTGTCATGTACTCCAAACACAAATGCTTTAATTCAATACTGGATACCCTAAAACCTTGAATGCATTCTTCTAGAAACTCTAACGTTAAGTGAGGTTCGTTTGTGGCTAACTTCTCTGAAATGGATTTAATAAAAATGGTATTATTGGAAGGAATGCATAGACCGGAAGTTTCCAGTAATTGTCCTTCAATTTTGAGATCAAATGTTGCAGTTAAAGCACAAAGTTGATTGTATGCTGCAGTTCTCAAATTGGGATCAGAAGAACCTAAATTTAAAAGTGCCATATTTAACAAAGTGCCGGGTACATCTTTAGGTCTAATTTTTTGGTGTACAGTTACGGAATCCTAAAAATATAAATTTTCAAAATTTGAAATTAAATAATGCTTTTTGGCTTTTTGCATACTGGTTGACTAAGTTCCCATCGATTTCTAATATGGATTATAGCTTGTACGATGGTATCACAATCGTTATGTATAAAACTCAAAGGTCCACTTTCGTTACCAATTGTTAACGTAAATTGATTATCATCCACAAGGCACACTTCTTCAATTTCAGAAGCATAATACACGTCATTTAATAATACAGAATGCGATAGTACTTTGGTTTTTTCTGACGAAGTTATTTGTATTGCTGTGGGACCTACTTTAATAGCAACTTTGGTATCTTTATGAGATAACTTGAGTGCATTATTAAAAACTTTAAGATCTTCATCTAAACTAAGAGTAGCTCCTGGTAATTTTTGCTGATCTGGATCAATTACATCATTTAATTTTGCAGCCGAGTCTATAAACACCAGTTTACGATTTCCCTAAATTAAAAAATGTAAAAATAAAAAGTGTTATTTGAGAATTTTCAATTTTCTTACCTTTAATGGCGCTAATAATCTATCGTGGTACTTAGTATATTCGCGTACCCAACTACTACAGTTATAAACATACGTTGTATATATGTTATTATAGGCAACTTCAGGTAGAACATAAAACCATTTGTTTAAAAATTCAGTTCTAAACATAAAAATTATTATCTCTTTAATAAAAATAAGGTAATAATAAAACTTGATATTGCAAATTAGTATATATAAGTATACTAATATACTTTGTAATATCAAATTTTAGAAAAGATCTCACCTAAACCTATTTTCCGAACTAGTATGGGTAAAATCAATAACAATTTCAAAAGGTGCATGACAAAATGGTTTTACAGTTAGAAGAACGTGATAAATTAACAAATCGCCATTCGTTTCACCAAGCCTAAAATTATTTAGAAATTACATATAAATTTTGTGCTATATTCTTGAAAACTTACTTATATCTACGAGCTATGTAATAAAATACAGGAAAACCATTTTTACTTGTTCCAGCTTGATAGAAAATATTTAAAGTTTTTAGAGATTTAAATTCCTCCTTTTCGTGCATATTATGTTTTTTCATGATTTCCTCAAAATTAGATGAGGACATATCAATTGAACTCCATCTTGCATACGATGAGAATAAAATACTAAAAAAATTTTAAAACTATAAATTTTGACCATTTTTACGTGAGATCTTAAGTTGATCTGAATTCCAGCTTTATATTTATCATTTATATTAAATTGAAATTGTTATGCACAAAAATTTACATCAACAGAAAATAAAATAAAAAAACTTACTGGGAATCAACAGGTTTATGTTCTGGAGGTCCTAAATATGCTAAAAGCGTGACCATCTTATCAAAAGGCCTACGTCCAACAGCTTTATGATCTCTGCTGCTTGATAAATAATCACCAATTCGCTCCTGATGATTCCATAAAAGTCGATGCAATGCTAAAACATTGGCATCACTAATGAAAGACATAGAATGAGAGGTTTGATCAACTGTTTCACAGTCGGACGCTATTTGTATGAAAAATCTAAAATAATTACCATTAAATTGGAAATAATAACTCAAAATGAATTCTTTACCTCCGTCCATGCTCAAAATATGCTTTCAGAAAATCATTAAAGGGAAGCATATGCTGCTCCTTGCTAAATTCAACATGATTAGCAATGTTCTGTAGTATTTTTGACATTAGCATTAATCCTCTTTTAACCGAAATTGGGACCTGCTTGGTAACAATTCCCATTTCTTGAGGGCTAACTATGGCTGGATTAATAAACCTTAAAAATATCACCGTACCGACGGCACCAATATTATTTTGTGGAAATTGTGGAAACCTTTTACTTAACACTTGATAAAGGCAATGACACATTGATCTCAATTGAGGTGGAAATTTATCTGCAGAACTCACAATAGCATCAAATACCTTTTGAGTTAACAAAATAAGATTTTGCCTATTTTCTTCTATATCTTCGGTCAACTCAATTCTAGCAGGATCGACCTCAAAACTACAATTTGGTTCATCCAACAAAGGTTTTATTAAAGGTTCCAATAAAGTTTGCAAATAACTAGCACCATAAATTTTGAAACAAAAAGCCATTATTTTACTTCCCAGTGAATTTCCTCTGAAGAGTGTTTGCATGCAATCGGAAACTTCTACTTCTCTATAAAACATGTTCCACAATAGAGGT
Source organism: Cantharis lateralis (assembly GCA_963170105.1). Taxonomy (NCBI): domain Eukaryota; kingdom Metazoa; phylum Arthropoda; class Insecta; order Coleoptera; family Cantharidae; genus Cantharis; species Cantharis lateralis. Next base: position 25,318,870 of record OY720630.1, on the reverse strand, counting down.
GATAGTAAATGTTTTGCATCAAACAACGTCACAAAAACTCTAGCAAGTTCATCCATTTGAGATGTAGTGACCACATTTGCCAATGCCATTGCAATTGGCAGTTCTCCTTTATCACTTATCATTGTAACTAACTGCACCAGTTGTTCAAAACGATCAGCTAATACTGTTTCAGCTAAAGTATCAAATTCTGTACCTTGTTGTAAAATTTTAGTCAAGACCTCCATAAAAGCAGCTCTAGTTTGCAAGTCTTTATTGTAACCCAAATCAATTGAATGCATCAAACCGCTGTCTATATTAGCAGATAGCAAATTGGACATAGCTTGTATCGTCGCCTTTCTCAATGCATTAAGTTTACCAGCACTAAAACGTTGGCGAGATACTTCTTTTTCCATTTCCGTACCCCCACCACCACCTCCACAATCGTTTAACAAATTCATGAACAATGTAAAATATTTCAAAAATAGTTGACTTTTTGCATCCATCAAGTCGCCTCTATCAGATTCTTCTGGTTGTAATGGCAAACCATGCAATAAAGCAGCTACAGCTTCCATGCATGCTTGATCCAAATCCCTTGTAATAATGGTAACATCTCCCGAACTTGGAGGTGCTATTTGATGTGATGTTCCCAAAACCCAATCAGTTAAATATTCAACTAGTTTGTTACGAAATTTCATTTCTTGTCTAAATGCTAAATCATCTCTACGCTTCATCATTGTTTCCACCAACTGACACAACTTGGTTTTAATGTGTATCGCATGCACCGTCATGTCTAAATGGCGTACATATCTGACTATACCTAGCATCATACCTTCGATACTGGTAACACCTAAATGTTCCGATGGTTGGTTATTTTTGCTACTATCCAAAATATTTTTCATTATAAAAATAATGTGTTCAATAAATTGAGTGTTTACTTCGGTCAAAACAACTTGACCGTGCTGATCAAAAAATTTATCAATAATAGTTTTAATTTGTTCAAATAAAATTGGGTATAAAGCTGAAGACATTTCATGTCCTACTAATTCCTTTACATGTTTTTGAATTTGGGCTCCAAATTTTTCATTATTACACACCAGAAGACGTAATAACGAATCAACGAATCTAAATTAAAGAAAAAATTAAGAAAAAGCTAACAAATAAAAAAGATGGCACTTACTGTGTGACCGGGCAATATTGCCGCTGCTCTTGAGGATTGCTAGATAAAACACTTGATTTACGACTGTCACTCATACAAGATCCCAACGAATTAAGAGTCATAGACGACAAACTGGAATGGGAAGATGCAGAAAGTGTTGGTCTTGAGGGCGATTTTCTTTGCAAACATACACCACCTAATGCACACAAAAAACCAGTCATATTGGCCCATTCGTTTATTTGATCCTGTAATTTAAGATAATGAAAAATCAAAATTTTTAAGCTAGTTTGTTAGTTACCTCAATGTCGTGTTCAGAATTTTGGTGTGATGCACGTCTCTTACCCATGGATCTATGAAAGGATTCTGTTTGGCCATCTTCTGCTTTCGCTTTAGGATAAGAAGCTAAATTTTTCCATACAGAATTCCAGTTCATAAATGTTTCTTCCCAAGCTGGCTGAACTCCATTAATGCAGTGTTCTATTTTACGTAATAATGCCATGATTCGTTTTTGCAATGCAGCACGTCCTAGTTAATTTACTTAAAGTTAATTTTACTGAAATAAACGCTAAAGGCTGGAGTTTTGCTGCGTTTGACAAGAAATAAGTAATCTTAAAAACGGATCGACTAAAATTTTGAGAACATGTTTATAAAATAACAGATATTGTGTGTTAATGTGTTTTATATAATTATGTTCTCAAAATTTTAAGTCATCTGTCAAGTCATTTATAAGATGACTTACTTTTTTAAAACTCAGCTTTAAGCAAAATCCTAAACTTACCATTTCCAAGATCAGAAAAACAAATTCTAGTTTCTCCGCTGGCTGATTATTAAATATTCCAATTATTTTTACAGTTTTCGTAATCAACTTACAATAATATTCTTACCTGTTGTTAAAATGGTAGAAGCCTGAGCCAATTCTTGATAGATGTGGTAATTTGGAACCAAATAAGTAACAGTAACTTCATCAGAACCACAGCGTATTTCGGCTTCTTGACATAAAAGTGCAAAACAACTCATAGCAGTTAAAACTGCATCCATATCAATACTCCACAAGTACATAAAGAATACAACTTCCAATTTAATATGTGCTTGCTTACAAATTGCAATTTGACTACCGAGATTTGCATACTCTTTGTGTTTCAACAAAAATGAGTTTCGATGGATTAAAATTTCTCTTAACCACTTCAATATATCAGTGTAGTTCACTATTTGATGCTGAATCAATTTTTGTGATATGGAAAACAGGACTTGCGAACTAAAACAAACGTATATAATAGTTTGTTAAAAACGGGTAGCATAATAAAATGAATCATTCATAGCAACGTCGTAGGAAAACAAAATTTACCTCACATCCCAAAAAGTATTTATTGGAGCTTCTGGATTCCAAACTTCAATTTTTTCAAGATGATGTAAAACTAGCAAAGCTTCCATTGCTTCTTGAGCAACTTCAGGCATGTTAGGTTGATGAACCAATGAAACCAAACCATTTATCAACTCTAATGTGGAACTTTGAATTTCATGCCCTGCTTTACCTTGATTCTACAAAAAACTTTCATAATAATTTATATGAAAATACTAAAAGTGCACATACATTAAGCATAAGCATGGGATCAGCATGTATGAGTCGAACCATGTACAGTAGTAAATTACGATGGCCTGGTAATTCTTCAGCACGATCTTTGAATTTAGATTGAGAATCTTTTCCTTTTAGTGTGAGAGACTGTATCATTCTCAACGGTGTATGTGCAATACACCCTTGGGCAACTTTATTTAACGTTTCTGTAAACATTGCCCTTAATTCTGATGATCTGCAGTATATTAAGTCAATTTGAGGCCACCAATGTAACCGTGGCTGCGTCACAATTCTAAGTGAGTAAAATATATTTAGAAAATGTACAAGGCGTAATAATTTTCATTACCTGTATAGAGATCTAACCAACACAAAATGGTATGTTGCAGGAGACGATAAATTTAAACACACTTTTAAAACTTCGTTGTTGTGAGGTTTGATACGAAAACAAGAAACAAAACAGTCGATTATTAAATCCATATCCTGATATAAGTAACTTTGTCCTCGAGAAAACGGTTTAGACGGATGAAACAATAATGACTAAAAATTTTAATTTTATTAAACCGATTTTAAAAGAATCCCAAAAATTACTTTCAGATCGCTGAGAATACTTTGGACTAGGGTAAAAGCAACATTGCTAGAATCCGAAATGTTAATGTAAGTAGATGTCTTGCACAATCTTACACATGTCACGGCTGCTGCTTCGGTGAGTTGTTTACTAGAATTACTGTGTGGATTAATGCTACGTTTTAATAAATCAATAAACTGTTTCTTTTTGCTGTGTTTTGGAGAGCATGGTGCACCAGCATCTGCATTAATCACTTCCTCTAATACTTTCTGAAATTGAATAATTCAGATTTGGTTCTATTGTTGCATAAATAAAGCACTTACGGGAGACAACACCAACAGCATTATCTGAAGTGGCCAAACTGCAGCTCTACCTTTTTTGTTATCTGCAAAAGTGTCTAATGTATCAAATAACTGTTCACAACACTTAGACAATTCCTCGTTTGGATTCTTTTGTAATTCGGCAAATTCATATGGAAATGTATCCATCCAATTCCAGATGGCTTTCTCTAACGAATTCATGAGTACAAAATGTGCCGATTTCTTCAGCAATTTAAACTTTTGAATAGCTTCTAGGGCAAATTACAAGTTAAGATAACAAAAACATTAAATTTCGACAGTTATACCCGACAATAGTCTTGTGAGTCGAGACACATCAACATTGATATGTTGAATAAGTTCGATGTCACTATAATCTATATTTTCATCTGGAGAAGATGCTAACTCTTGAAGTTTTGATGAAATACGACTAAATACTACGTTAAAGAAATTAATACTCAAAGCAAACAAAACTTTGCTTGCCAATAACTTAATTGCTTGATTATTAGGAACCTCGATAGGCATATCTGGAAAAAACAAAACGGTAATATTTAAATAGAGTCATTCATTAAGCTACTAATTTTTTTTAAATTAATATTAATTTCACTATAATTCATTTTATTTAAGCATGCAGGGAATAATTTGTACTAAACTGATGACCTTGAATATTAGCCAATGAAATTGTTACGACATGAGCCGCTTTTACACTACTGAAATTTACGTGTTGTTAACGGATAACATTTAATATTTTACATTGTGTCAGAATGTATAATGTTAAAATTAAATAGTTCCTAGGCAGCCTTTCTTCATTTATTTTATCAAAATCGCATTAAAATTGAAATAAATTTGTGAAAATACATTTTCTAAAATTATTTTATAAACTTCTACATTAGGCAACACACATTTCTTTAAATTTTCGAATCATTTCCCATTCTGACTTTGCAGATGACCTGCCACCTACTTACTGCTCATATCAGATGGACTATAGTTAATAATTTATTTGGGGTCTTTCGCGACCCCAAATTATAAATTAAAATTTTGTTAAAAAACGGGATTACTTTCAAGTTGGGATCTTAATCAATTTCCTTTTATTTCTACCTTCAAATAGCTAATGCTTTTTTAAAGAGCAGGAAATTATGTACAAACAAGATTCTTATTTTTTATTATCTGAAATCAACAGCTTTTGATTTTGACTAATTTCCAGAAATGCTCTCTGGAACGTCATCGATAGTATCAGAAAATCTATTGGTGACATTACAAAATACTTACAGTAGAACAACGAGGTTTCACCTGGGATGGTACAACATTACGAACAAAAAGTTGATATTTGGTCATCCGAGTTTGACAATCTCCGCAGTCAAAAATTTAATTAAATTTGAACTAATCATGCTCGTACCAATTCTAGGTTACATTAAGTGAAACACGAATATTTCTGAAAGTTGCGATTTTCGTGACTTTTTTCCCCTTGAGAAGCTTTGTTGATGACTTGGAAGAGCTACACTCTTTATTATTCAATGCAATTACTTAAGATAGCTAGTTTAGATTTATTGTGATTCCGTGATATATTATGTCAAGACGTGCAAATGTTCTATAGCTACCCAATAATAATAATGACTTTTGAGTTGATAATGTTGAAAAATTAAGTTTTCATTTTGTGGTTTATTTCAGATAGCAAATTAAAATGGGCTACAAAAACTTCTTAGAAAGGAAGTTCAAAATAAACTTTGACATACCATTTAGGGCCATTTGTACAGTGGTGGTTTAACTTTTAGTTTAGTCAAACTAAGTTTAATTTTTAAACCACGTTTAAAATCGTAGGCGTTGTATAGATCTAGTTTAAGAAAAGTTTATGTAATCTGTAGTTTAACAATAAATTATTTGGTTGGTATTGAAATTTTGTAACGTCAAATTGAAATTTGTACTGTTTTATAAGTCGTACGTGTGCACTTAATAATTTTATATGAAATGAAAACGTATTTCTGTGTTGGTTTGGTTTTTAAAATATATTTTAGTTCTAAAGTACATAATATTACATTAAAAATAAAGAACCGTGACAATAATAATCTATCCGAATGTTCGAAAATAGTCAATTAAGGCAATCCTTGTAGTATTATTTCCTACATGTACCTCTAGAAACTCTTCAACATCATTAATTAATTCGATAGCAGTCTCTTCTTCGACAGTTAAAGGAGGTGGCTCGTCTCTCAATAGCAAGGAATATTATGGAGAATTGCTGTAGTGACCACAATTGGTTCAATTTTTCTTTTATTTAATTTTATTCCTAAAGCAAGAATAGAGAACCTGCGTTTCTACACATCACAGCAGCGTTCTATATGATTACGAGTCCTGATCTGAGACTCGTTAAATAGTTGTTCTGCCTGAGATAGCGGATTGGCTAATGGTGTAATTAAATATGATTTTACACCATAACCTGCATCACCTACTAATAAGCTATCTCCCATGAGGCCATTTTCAAAATTAGTCCTAATTTTTGAATTGTTAAAAATAGTGGAGTAATGCCTAGATATGGGTCATCTGCAAACTAAATTTTGAATTTTGTATCACATATAGCTTGAACGTTCATCGAAAAAAAAAACTTTTGCGGTATCTATAAATTGCCACATCTTGTCCTTCTGGAATTCTTGGTCTAAACACTTGCGATTTTCTGGGAAGCAAAACAAGATCAGCATAATCTAGAAAATCTTCATCGTCGGTTTGCTCTCCCAAAAATTCCATTTTAATTTTGTTGTTTAATTTTGTAAAAAATGAAGTACAAATCGGTTGTTACTTTAATTTTACTTTTTAATTATAATAAGGTTATTGAATAAACCATGCTTAAACGGTCGATTTTGATGGTTTAAGTTTTCATGAGTTAAACTATGTTTAAACTCCGTTTGATCGTTAAACTAATACCATACAAGGTGAAAAAATGACTAAACCTAGTTTAGCCTTAAACGTGGTTTAAACGACTCTTAAACCACCACTGTACAAATGGCCCTTAGATTTTAAATGCATTTTTAAAAATTTGAGTTAAAAAATTTTCCGATTTATTAGTAGGCAGGTAGAAGTACTTCACATTACAAGATTTTACATTCTCGGTTTTATTAATATACATGCAGCGTCACAAATAATTCAAGCACAAAAAATAATTGTGTATTTCACACAAGCTATGTGTTCGGCAGTGGCGGCCCGTCAGGGGAGTCTTTGAGACTGCGTCTCCCCAGAAAAAGTCAGCCACTAACAAGAAAAAATGTTTTATTAAAAATCATAATTTACAAGAAAATTATGTGGTGTTTTAATTTCTTAATTATTATCCAAAGAAAAGCTTTTGAAATCAACACCTGCGGTTAAAATTTAATAGTGATACTGATATGCTCAGATAACGACGGCTGCCAGTTGCATACAGCAAATCTACCAACGTTGAGTCCAGTGACGACGGCAGCATTAGTTGTATGCTGGGGCGAAGTAAAATTAGCAAGTTGGTACGGGGGCGAAGTATAAATAATGTTTTAAAAATGCTGATTAAACGCTACTCAAAAGTTTGCTAAACGGAATGGGAATCGCAAGTCCAATATCATTAGCAGTTGTGTTCTCATGTTGCAAAATTTAGATTTTGCAGTTTTCAGTTTTAATGAACGGGATACTCCATACCACATTGTAACCTAATAAATAATATGCAATAGTAGCCAGTGAATTTTGACGATTTTGTTAATTTTTTTAAATATAAAGAATTGGTTTTCCAATTTAAAAAATTTAATTTGTTATCGTGAGCGCTTGAAAATTCTCTAATTTTTTTAGTGAATTCTTAAAGGGCCAAACACTTTTTCAACCAGGGCGATCGCCACGTCTGCCACCCCCGTAGCGTCGTCACTGGTTGAGTCTAGTCTCTTCCACGTTCTTTTCAAAGTTTATGCAATATTATACTTGATATATTTGCTATTACATGTTTGTGCTTTTATTGCTTTATTATACTTTTTAAATTATTTTCATCAATAGAATTAAACAATAGGTAGCTATATTGTACTTTTTGTTAAAAATTAATTTTAATGCGTTATCAGAAGTATAAATTAAAAACTAATAGACCAATAGCTTATAGAGCAATAGACCCAGCTTTTCATGAGAATAATAATTATAGAGAAGGTAAATTTACTAAAAAATTTCGGCGTTGCAGTTGGTATACTAAATTTTTCTGGATTTATGGTTGCGATAAACGAAATAAAATGATTTATTTTACTTGCGTAATTTTTAGCGGAGAAAATCGATAGATTGTTTAACATTTATTAACATAGTTTTGTTAATAATTAATACTGTTATTAGAACTTTTTAGTACTTTAGATCCAGTCTCCCCAAATTACTTACTCACGGACCACCACTGGTGTTCGGTTAATATAAAATTTGATATTTTAGATGCTCATTAAAAATGCTAATAATTGCTTACCTAAAAATGCGCAAATTTCCTTGAGTAGATGCTTTAAATTTTGACTCTCCTCTATTGTTAAGCTTATAGAATCCTTTGGTTGAATACTGAAACATTTTTCTAGCGTTTCCAAAATAATAATGATGCTATCATAGTAATTTCGTTCAATCTCAGAATTATGCTGCCTTTGAGTTCCACCAGTTGCTTGTTGGTACTAAAAGAAGTTAGTTAGTATGTATTATTGAAGCTAAAAAGTAATTATTACCACTTCATGAACACGTTTTAAAACTTTAACAAAACCATCGAGAACTAAGGCAAAACGATATCGAGATATTTGAATAATACAGTTTCTATTTTCTTCCTCATTGATGCGTGAATGAGTAGTTTGAGGACCAGCACGACAAGGTAACTGAAAATTTGCAAATGATTAGCTGTTAGTAATTATTTGTTACATTAAAAAATAATTTCATCAAAGTAATATTATTGAGATCTTGTCAATATTGATCAGTGACTAAGTAAATAATTATGAATACCAAAAAGTGTTTTGTACTAACCTGTTCTTCAAAACGAGAAATTAACGTATTTGCCCATTCACTAGGCTTTTGGGTTGCCATTATATTTGATTTTTGTTAATTTACATTATTAAAAGAAATTTAAAAAGAATTATCTTGAAAGTACGGGTTACAGTGTTTGACATTTCTGCAAACGCCTTCTTTCACACACTTCTTATTACGCCCAATGCTTATTTTGTCCAAAATAATACACTCATTCATAATATTAAGGGTGAAACAGAATGCAGCGCCGTCGTACGGCGTCAAATGTCATGTTCAAGTTGAAATGCGTGTAAACAGGTTTGACAGCACACAATGAACGGCGTCGAGCGTTACGTTACGTAAAAGTTGGTCAACCTTCAACTTTTACGCCGTAAACACTGTTATTCTAACCTCACTTTTCAAGTATTCTGTAAACTGCGAATCAAAATTAGAATATTTTGAAGGAAAATTACTTCAGTTAATTCGTGAATGCAAAATAGTGTATAATAAACGTTGAAGAGGAGGTAAAACACTTCTTATAAAATGTTAAATAAAATTCTAAAGTGACATTTGACGGCGTATATTGTGTTCAAAAAGTTTTTCACGGCGTAGCGTTGCGTTCAGCGCCGTACGACGGCGTTGCATTCTGTTTCACCCTTTTTATAAATACATTTTTTTTCGTGATCACATTGATTTAGTTTGTTCTCAAATAATAATAACAGCAACGCGATGATGCAGTGTTGCAAAATATTATTCTCGATCTGGATTCGAATTCTGACCTGACGTTTAAATAAAAAAGAAAATCAAAGGGAGATCTAGCAAAAATTCGTGGGGGTAACAGTCTTTGAAGAAGTCGTGGGGAGATTGACTTATTATGGATGTGATCCATGGATGTGATGAACCCAAACCCAAAAGTGTAAAACTGGATGAGTACGTAAGCGGTTGAACTTACCATAAAACGCGGGGTTTCTTCTCAAAGAAGTTTTCTGGCTCTTTTAGACTCTGGCTACGGTTGATTTTACTTTTATAAATTTGTTATAAAACGACCCCCTAATAATATTTTATGTTTAATTTTCAGTTTTTAAAAATCAATGAAATAAATGTTAAAATGATAAACTTTATACGACTACTGGTCTAATGTCGTGTTTGAGAACCAAAGATCTAGACTGCTAGATGTCGATTACATATTTGTTTATTTCCTAACCTTATATATTAAATACAAACTGTTTTTTTTGCAATTTCTGTTCTTTATATTATTTTGTGAAAATGAGTGGTATTGAACAGATACCGACACCACCGACAAGCTCGCAGAAGCCTACAACAACTTCGAAAGCCGTTATAAAACTCGCTACCTCAAAACCTTCGAAGCAGAAACCTCTACGAAGTGCCAAACCCAAACCTGAAAATGATAAAGTAGAAGATGACAGTGCATTGAGATGTTTAGAGTTGGAATTAGAATGCGACTTTGTATATAGTCAATATCTACGTACAATAATCACGAATCAAATGATTGAGGAGAAGATACATAAAAATATTGTGGATATGTTTGACCAGTTATCGCAACAGATGGAAGTTCTGCAGAAAATGCAAGATAGGCAATTTCAGTTGGAAAGAGAAGTTAAAATACTAGAAGTGAAATTGGAGGTCCAACGGATATTCAAGATATTAAAAGAAGCATTTTGTGAAGTAATGAATATGTTGGAGGAGTACAATGTTGATCAGAATTTGAATAAACGTATAAAAGCTGGTGAAGACAATGCGTCCAAGGTATATATAAAAAATATTAAACCATTGAAGGATTGTGATGAATACAATAAACTTCTGGCTGTTATTAAAAAATGCACGGAATCACTTACCAAATTTCAAAAAGCTGCTGGTAACGAAACTGAAGTACAACTTTTAAGGGATAATTTGGTAGAATTTAACACGTTGATGGACAAATTTCAGATTAAACGACGAATCTTGCTTGAGAATCAACAGCTATTTGCTTTGAATGCTTTCAAAACCATATCTGATCAATTGATCGAAAAGTTCAAATAATTAATAAATGTAAGTGTTCAGATTGTTAATTTTCTTTAATTTGTTGTGTTAAATTAATACTTATATTATTTTCATGTTTGTATTATACAGGGTGCTGAATCGAATAGCCGAACATAGGGAATTAACACGTAAAAACTTATTTATGCAAATTCCTGCTTCCCTAATTATTTTAGAGAAAAAATGAAAGACGCAAAAAGAATGCAGAAATATAAACTACGTATAATGAAAGCATTATTAATTTATGCATAGTTCATAAAAATTAAATTGAAGTTATTTCATGGCCAGGCTGATAAATGAATATTTTAAAAACTTTAGAAGCATTATTTGGCCCTTTAAGTAAAAGCTACATAAAATCTAATGCTTTCATTATACGTAGTTTATATTTCTGCATTCTTTTTGTGTCTTTCATTTTTTCTCTAAAATAATTAGGGAAGCAGGAATTTGCATAAATAAGTTTTTACGTGTTAATTCCCTATGTTCGGCTAATCGATTCAGCACCCGGTATAATAGTATATATATATTTATATTATCATCATCATTAGAAGTCATATGAAAATCCCAAATTTCAACATATACAACACAAACCACCCCGATGGTACAGCACATGGAGGGGCAGCAATAATCATCAAAAGTAACATTAAACATCACCAAATGGAAAAGTATGCACATGATCATCTCCAAGCAAATAGTGTAATTATAGAAGAATTGACTGGACCCTTAACAATAACAGCGATCTATTGTCCACCCAAATACAATAATAAACAACAACAATACGAACAATTCTTTAAAACATTAGGAAGCAGGTTCATCGCCGGAGGTGATTATAACGCAAAACACCCACAATGGGGTTCCAGAATTGCCACCACTAAGGGAAGAGAACTGTTAGCAGCGATGAGAGCAAACAACCTGAGCGCTATATCCACTGGCGAACCAACGTACTGGCCAACGGATGCAAACAGAATACCAGATGTAATTGATTTCGGCATCACAAAAGGAGTGAACATTAAACAGATAAAAGTGGAATCATGCTTAGATCTTTCATCAGACCATACCCCAATACTAATTACTATATACACCAATATAAAGGAAAAACCAAAACAACCATCACTATTCAGTAAAAAAACAAACTGGGATACCTACAGACAAAACTTAGATAAATTGGTAAACTTGAACATATCGCTTAAAACAGAGGAACAAATAGAAGAAGCAGTAAAAGAACTTACAAAAGCGCTACAAAAAGCAGCATGGCAAGCAACACCGGACCATAAAGAAACACATGTGAATGAAACATGTCCAATTGTAGTTAAGGAGAAAATAGCCATTAAGAGAAAACTAAGAAAGCAATGGCATACGAGCAGACATAAAGACCATAAAAGATTACTTAATAGGGCAAACAAAGAACTCAAAGAACTGCTCCTTCGTTTAAAAAACCAGGCAATTCAAGAATACTTGAAAAACCTCTCTCCCTCAGAAGCGAATGACTATTCCCTCTGGAAAGCAACAAGGAGCATCAAGAAACCTAAGCAACAAAATCCGCCAGTCAAGGATTCCAATGGTAAATGGGCTAGGAATGATAAAGAGAAAGCCGAAGCTTTTGCTGATCATCTGAGAAATGTATTCCAGCCACTCCCCTCAGATGGATCCGAAAACGATGATGAAAACATTCACAAATATCTTAAAGAACCATATCAAATGGACTTACCAATTAAACCATTCAAGCTCAAGGAGGTAAAAGAAGCCATCAATAAAGAAATAAATCCGAAGAAAGCTCCAGGTTTCGATTTAATTACTGGTAAAATACTACAAGAGTCGTCTGAAAAAACCATGATAGCTATAACACAAATTTGCAATGCTATAATTAGACTGGGCTACTTTCCCCATCAATGGAAGGTAGCACAAATCATATTAATACCAAAACCGGGGAAAAAAACAGATGAAATTATATCCTACAGGCCCATAAGCCTTCTGCCAGTTTTGTCGAAGACCTTCGAAAAGTTATTCCATAAAAGACTACAGCACATCATGACAGAGAGCAAACTCATACCAAATCACCAATTTGGATTTAGACGTAATCATGGAACAATCGAACAAATCCACAGAATAGCAAAAACGATTAACAACGACCTAGAAGGCAAAAGATATTGTTCCGCGGCATTCCTGGACATAAGCCAGGCATTTGACAAGGTGTGGCACGTTGGATTGAACTACAAACTAAAAAAGAACCTACCTCATACTTACTATCAATTACTTAAATCTTATCTACAAAACAGATGCTTCCTAGTAAAACACCAAGATGAGTATACAGAACTGCATCCCGTCAACTCAGGCGTGCCACAAGGAAGCATACTGGGTCCAACTTTATACTTGATATACACAGCAGACATACCGACAACCAAAGAGACCGTAACAGCCACATTTGCCGACGATACTGCCATACTAGCATCACATACAAACGCAGTACAAGCATCACAAAATCTACAAAGAAGCCTAGATAAATACCAAAATTGGCTGAAAAAATGGAGAGTCAAGGCAAATGAAACTAAATCAACTCATGTAACCTTTACAATGAAAAAAGAAACCTGCCCCCCAGTAAAACTCAATAACTGTCAATTACCACAGGCAGAAACCGCAAAATATCTAGGTATGCATTTAGACAGACGGATGACGTGGAAACAACACATAAGCATGAAAAATAAACAACTAAGGTTAAAATTTCGACAAATGTACTGGTTGCTGGGAAGAAGATCGCAGTTATCATTGGAGAGCAAATTATTAGTTTATAAAGCCATATTAAAGCCAATCTGGACATATGGGATCCAGCTGTGGGGAACGGCTAGTAATTCAAATATAGAAATACTACAAAGATTCCAGAACATAGTGTTGCGAACAATAGTAAACGCCCCATGGTACATCCCTAATCAAACCATCACCAAAGACCTAAAAGTAACAACTATAAAAGAAGAAATTACGATCAACTGCGTGAAATATCGTGATAGAATAAGTACTCACCCAAATGAACTAGCAAATAGATTATTGGACAATGCTGGAGAAGTGCGTCGACTAAAAAGACATTCATTATCAAACTTACACAAAAGATTTGTAACTGATTAAAATTAAGAAATTCGTCCTGTTAGATAACAGTTATGCTTATTGTTATAATAATAATGGAGAGTATTCAATGGAATACCCTCTACATGTCTAATTGAACCTTATACATACCATTTACTTATTGTATTGCACATTATAATACAGATTGTAAATTACATAGAAACATTGAATAAATAGTAGGAAGGAAGGAGCATTTAGAATATTTTTGCGAGTCAAATCGAATCTGATGGCGGCTGCTTAAATGTATTTTCAGTGGCGTTACATAAAATATGAGTAAAGATGACATTCATAAATATAATTTATTGCATTATATTTTAATGCGTGTAACCACGAATATTAACGTTTTCATAATATTATTAAGCATTCTTAAACCAAAAAGGGATAAAGCTCACTTACAAGCATCTGGTGGAATCGAATCTATTTAAAATAAAATCTGATATGCACGCCATTGCACTATGCATAACCACACAATTTACTACATTTAATATTAGAAAGTTAAATTAAATTTTAGATATGTTCTTATGCCATGTAATTCCATTTTCGACATTTTGCGCGTTCCTGATGGTTCCACAAGCAACACAATTAACCATTTTAGACAATTTAAATCGCATCTCAATATGGCCGAACACCCACTCCTTTTGACTCGCAAATGTAACACGGTAAAACATACATATGCTCCTTCCTTCCTACTATTTATTCAATGCATAGAAATATAAAAAAAAAAAAAAAAAAAATCATCATCATTACGAAACGGGTAGTGGTCAAGGTCCACTTTGCACTGAAGCTCTAGGCTTATTGTGCCCCGTTTTCCCATTGAGTTGTTAAGGGAAGTTATAAGTATTTCGATCCACAGCTTGATGTTCACCAGAAGGCTGAGCTAAGAAATTCTGCCGAGTCCGGGGTTTGAACCCAGAATCTCCGCTCATAACTTCAACTAGCGATCACATCAAGCCACCGCTGTGGCTTATATATTTATATTAAATAAATTGGCTTTCATTAGCTTAATATTGTCTCATGAATCGACTTGTAGGTATTAGTTGCAGTAAAAAACTCAGTAAATGTGGATAATTTGTTTTATATTTGGGCGTACATCTTCATCACCGTTAATTAAGAAGTAGAACATGCTAATGCACTTTGGGCCTAATTATTAGATTATTATTTTTTTTTTTTATTATTTTTTAAAAAGTACTTCTTCGCATTAATTTGTAAATATGTATTTTATTTATTCACAACATGTTTCGCACGAATTATCGTGCATCGTCAGGTGTCTACAGAATACAATATAATATTAGTAAAAAATTAAATTAGAAAGAAAACGATTTTACATACCAAATAAATTAATTCTTAGGATAATTAAATATATAAATTAGGATGTTATTGTTAATTATAAATAATGTGGAAAATTTTTTAATTTAAGTTTGGTTTGGAATGTTTTAAAATTTAAAAAAATTTTTAAAATTTTTGAAGTTGACAGTTATATTATAATGAAAGTGGAAAAACAAAAATGCGGGAAAGTTGAAAATTTTTTAATGTTTAAAAATCTAGGAAGTTGTATTTAAAAAAGTATTATAAAGTGGTGTAAAATTCAGTAATTCATGTTTGTTTAAAAGAAGTTCATTTTTATTGGTGGCTTTTTGAATTTCATAAGATTCCCAGATAATTCTTTTCAAATATTAGAATTTCAAAGTACTTTATTTTGCTTACAAGGTATTTTTTAGTTTGGAATTTATTCTTCTATGTTGAGTGGAAACGCTCTAAGTAACAATTTTCTAATTTTTTGTTTATGGAATATTCTAATAGTTTTTGACATGCTCTTTCTAATCCTGAAAGTCTAAATTGTAAGCAATATCACTTTGATTTATCTGGATAATTTTTGATTTCAACAAATACGTGCTTAGCAATTTAACAAGAAAAAGTTGGTCTACTATGATCACGAGAGCGAGCGAGTGATTTATACTTAACTAAAGGTTTCTTCGAGTTTAATTTTAACAAAACATGTGAGTGTTCGGAAATTAAAAATTATCAGAATAGAAATCAAAGCTAGTGTTGTATTTGCAAAAATAAGTCTACGAGTTAATGATGAAAGGATGTAGACATTAATTTGGGAAAGTTTTAGAAATCTCGAAATTGTTGACAGTTCAGTAAAACATTGGGGTGTACCCAATGCAAATGAAAATTATTTAAGCTTCTTGCACAGAATGATCCCAAAGATTTGGATTGGCTTAATAAATTTCAGGCAATTGCATATCGAAAATTTCAAAACTCATTTTCTTGTATTATTGAAAATGTCACTACAACAGTTTTACAAAAAGTGTTCTATTTTTTTGATAATAAAATCAGGGCCTGCATACATTAGAATAGATTCTAAAAAGGACAGGGCAGTTCTTCAAAATTAATAAATCAACATTGCTCCGTTTTGACAGTCACAAATAGTAAATCAAAATCGTGTACATTAATCTTGCAATTTCTAGATCTTGTACACCAAAATTCCTCATCAGTTTACCCCTCGTACACTAGTTTCGAAAGGGCTTATATTTCTTTTTGAGGTATCTTACCTCTACTTGATAGTATACTTGGTTGATGGAAAGGAAAATGGATAGAAAGACGGTTTGGGTGATATGCACCTATATCGCAGAAATCTATTGACCTACCTGAGATATACTATGCTTTCACCAGTTTATATACATTTATATACATGTCATAGTCATAGTATATGCATGACTGTGACAAAATACCATAATTATTGTGGTAATGTTGGCACACAGCCAATAATTTATAAATTGTAAATGTGTACAGAAAAATATGTTATCAATTTTTGTATAAGATTAGTTTTATTTTATTGTAAATTATTATTCGAATAAATGTTCTTAAGTTGAATGGTTTAAAATAAGAATCCTACCTTCGGTTAGCACATTTGGCGACGAGGATAAAGTTTTTTTTTGAGGAAAATTAATTAAAATCAGTGATTAGAAGTGATCAAATTAATTAAAATTAGAAAAAGCGAAAAATTAAGTAAATCTTAGTTAAAATAAGATATTAAATTAATTATTAAAAATGTCGGTAGGCAAATTAAGCGAGTTTAAGTTAAAAGAAAGTCGTTGGACTTCGTATATTGCACGCCTAAAACAATATTTTAAGGCAAATAATGTTAGTGGAGAGAAAGAAACGGCAACTTTAATAACGCTTGTAGGAGAAGAAACTTACGAGTTAATGGTAGCTCTATGTGATCCGGAAATACCAGAAGAAAAAACTTTTGGGCAATTGGTGGCAATCATGACGAAACATTTGGAACCCAAACCATCCGAGATTGCGGAAAGATACAAATTTCGACAAAGGAAGCAAGAAGAAGCGGAAACAATTTCAGAATATGTGGCAAATCTGAAAAAACTTGCAAAATCTTGTAATTTTGGTAATGCGTTAGAAGAAAACATCAGAGATCAATTAGTATTTGGTATGAAAAATGATGAAGTAAGGCAAAGACTTTTTGCAGAAAAAGCGTTAAATTATCACAAGGCTTATGAAATATCAATGAATATGGAAGCGGCAGAGAACGACACGAGTTTGGTACATGCAGGTTCATCTGTAAATAAGATTAGTTGGGGTCCACACAAAGCTAATATGAAACCAATGAGAAGAAACGACATGCAATGCAGTCAATATGGAAGAACAAACCATGTGCTTGAAGATTGTTTTTTTAGAAAAATTGGCAGCAAAAGTGCATCAAAGAACTGCAACAATTGTGGAAGATCCAATCATGCAACTCAAAACTGTTGGTTTAAGCAAGCATCATTCCAAGGTAACGAAGATAAAAGACGCCACGTGAGTAGAAGAAAACCAAAATTCGATAAAACTAAATTTAATAAATTTCTGTCTAAAACAGATAATGAAAATGTAAATGATGATTATAATGTCGATTTGCAATTTGAAGGAACATGTTTCAATATAACAAACGAATTTGATAATCAACCATTTAAAATAAAAATAAAAATAAATGAAGTTCCCTTCAGAATGGAAATCGATACGGGATCTTCAATCTCGGCAATTTCTGAAAAACTTTATTTCCAATATTTCTCTAGATTAGAATTAGGTAATTCAAATTTAAAATTAAAATCTTACGTTGGAACCAATATTTTAATTCTAGGTGTCATAAAAGTAAATGTTTCTATCGATGGTTTTACTAGGGCGGAAAAATTAAATCTTTACGTGATTAAAAATGCAGGTCCACCTATAATTGGAAGAGATTGGATAAATGCGTTTAAAATTAAACTTGGTCATATATTTCAAATAAAAAGTTCAATGATTAATAAAGTAACAGATAAAGAAAATGTTGCAAAATTCTTAATAAATAAATTTCCAAAAGTATTTGATGGTACCATCGGAACTTTTACTGAGGGTAAAATAACTTTACATTTAAAGGAAGGTAGTAAACCAGTTTTTTGCAAGGCTCGATCCTTACCATTCTCCTTGAAAGATAAAGTCGAGGAAGAGTTAATTAAACTAACAACAGAAAATATTATTACTCCAGTAAATTTTTCTCAATGGGCTACCCCCATAGTTCCGGTATTAAAGAAAAACGGACAAATAAGAATATGTGGTGATTTCAAAGTCACCCTAAATCCGAAATTGTGTATTGAGAGGCATCCCTTACCAAAATTTGAAGACTTGATGGGTAATTTAAGTGATTGTAAATGCTTCACAAAAATTGATTTATCCCAAGCTTACGCTCAATTTGAACTGGACGATAAATCCAGCGAATTAGTAACAATTAATACTCATAAGGGTTTATTTCGTTATAATCGACTACCTTATGGAGTTGCTTCAAGTCCAGGTATTTTTCAAAAGAAAATGGAAAGTATTTTTGCGGATTTGAACGGTGTTTCAATATTTATAGATGATATTTTTATATACTCAAAAGATAAAGATTCTCATCTTAAATTGTTAATTGAGGTATTTGAAAAACTAAATAGATTTGGGTTAAAAATTAAAATTGAAAAATGTAATTTTCTACAATCAAAAATTAAATATTTAGGTTTTGTTATCGATAAAGAAGGTGTACACACTTCAAAGGATAAAATTGAAGCAGTTGTTAGTGCACCAAATCCTTCAAATGTTTCCGAATTAAAATCATTATTAGGTTTAATTAATTACTATGCTAAATTTATTAAAAATATTTCCATGAAATTGCATCCATTATATAAATTATTAAAAAAAAATGTAGAGTTTAAATGGGAAAAAGAGCAACAATTAGCTATGGATCAAATAAAAAAGGAATTAACTTCTTCAAAGGTGTTGGTACATTATAATCCTAATTTGCCTTTGACGATAGCTACAGATGCAAGTTCTTATGGAATAGGAGCAATTTTATCTCATGAATTTCCAAATGGAGATTCGCGACCCATAGCTTACGCATCACGTACGCTTTCTCCATCAGAGAAAAACTACAGCCAGATAGACAAAGAGGCTTTAGCTATAGTTTATGGTGTTAAAAAGTTTCATCAGTATATTTTTGGTAGATCATTTTTGCTATTAACTGATCATAAACCTTTGGTTACCATATTTGGAGATAAAAAAGGTATACCAATTTTTGCGGCTAGTAGATTACAAAGATGGAGCGTAATTTTATCTACATATCAATATAAAATCAAATTTGTAAATTCAGATAAAAATGGTAATGCAGATTGTCTTTCTCGTTTACCTTGTAAAAGCGATTACAAAATTGAAGATGACGATATTGGTCACATAAGTTATTTGCAAGAAAAGTTACCAATAGATTATAAAACAATTTTGAATAAAATGAAAGGTGACAAGACACTGAATAAACTATATTATTATATCTTGCACGGGTGGTCAGAAACGGGTGACATTCCCGAAGAATTAAAAATTTATCAAAGTAAGTTTGATCAATTACATTTGGAAAAAGGATTAATTTTATGGGGACATCGCGTAATTATTCCTGAGACATTGCGATTAGATATGTTAAAAGAAATTCATCTAAGTCATTTAGGAATGAATAAATGCAAATCTTTAGCAAGAGGTTACATTTATTGGCCAAATATTGATAAAGACATTGAAACAATGTGTTCTGATTGTATAATTTGTAAATCGGTCAGTAGCAACCCCATAAAAAGCAGTTTAAGTCCTTGGCCTCAAACAAAAAAACCTTGGTCCAGATTGCATATAGATTTTTTAGGTCCTATTTTCAATAAAAAGTTTTTCGTAGTAACTGATTCTCATACAAAATGGTTGGAGGTGTGTGAGATGAACTCCACAACTGCTCAAAGCACAATCAACAGATTGAGAATATTGTTTACTCATTTTGGGTTACCGGATACCATAGTTTCGGATAATGGTCCGCCATTCTCATCTATGGAATTTAAAAATTATTTGCGTGTAAACGGTATACGTCAACTTTTTTCCCCACCTTATCATCCTTCTAGTAATGGTGCAGCTGAAAATTCAGTAAAAACTTTTAAGGCAGCTTTAAAAAAAATGCACCAAGAAAATCGTGAATTGAATATTGCAACACAACTATTTCTTTTTGATTATCGTAATACAGCTCATTCCACAACAGGTGTAAGTCCTGCAGAATTAATGTTTGGACGTAAACTTAAAACGAGATTTGATTTAATTTTCCCTAACCATGATAGAACAATCGATGAAAGGGTTGAAGCACAAGTAAATAATTATGGTGGTAAATCAAGGAATATTAATGTTGGTGAAGAGGTAGATTTTAAAGATTTTTCAGTAGCAAATAATCCTGTTTGGTCGAAAGGGACAGTTATTAATAAAAGAGGTTCAGTAATGTATGATGTTAAATCAACAGAAGGGAAAATTGTAACGCGACATTCAAACCAAATGAAAACTAAACGAAAATCAAGATTTTCGTTCGATACTTCTGCAGATTTACCTGAAAATACAGCTGAAGACATTGTTACTGATAATGTTAATGAAAAGGAAATTATAGAAATTAATGACGATGAAAACATTACAGATAATGTTAATGAAGGTACTCATAGATATAATTTGCGCTCTAAGAATATTATGCTAAATTAAATAATGAGTAGCTACTGTTTACTTAGGTATAATATATTGTAAAAATCAAAATTTCATTAATTGATTGTAATGAATGTTATGACTTGTAAATAAGGGTAAGGATGTGGTAATGTTGGCACACAGCCAATAATTTATAAATTGTAAATGTGTACAGAAAAATATGTTATCAATTTTTGTATAAGATTAGTTTTATTTTATTGTAAATTATTATTCGAATAAATGTTCTTAAGTTGAATGGTTTAAAATAAGAATCCTACCTTCGGTTACCACAATTATGAACAACTTAATTCTGTACGTATGAATGAATAGATTAGATTTAGCGAAGCTGACTAAAAAACTTTTTAAATCTTGAACCGAGGATCCAAACTTTCTAATTCAGCTAGGTGAACATTATTATGCAGTTTTTATGGATACTCTGAAAAGGATATGGAACGATGTTGATTTGTATTGAAGCACATCCAAAGTCATGCAAGTGGTGAATTCTGATTTTGATATAGTACAGGGTACTTTAGAATACTGTTGTGTGTGCATTTTTTTCTATGCATATATTATTACAAAGTGCAGAAAACATTTATTAAAAAAACAACAGAGTAATAGGTATTATGCTAGTGTTCTATTTTATTTTAGCAGCTTTTGGGAAACGAAAAATTGGCGAATCTTCCTTTCCTTTTCTCTCTTCTTTACCACTATATTAGTAGTACTGATTTCTAGAACTTGTAGCTTCAGAACTAGAACTAAAACCAATGATGCAATTAATTTATCCTTATGGCGACTGTATCCTGCATTTCTAAAACTATAACAAAATATAAAAAATATAACAATTACAAATTACTACGCACAATTAATTATTATAATAACAAATTAACTGCATCGAAAATATTTCTTTATTGATTCTCATCCGTGGTTCAACCCAAAACATGCTAAATGTGGCTTAAACTATTATTTCTTTCAATACCCCATTTGTATTTGTGTTACCATGAACTTAGATCAATTTTTGTTACTTTTTGTACAAAGTCCATTCTAACTTTTTACAATTGGATAAGATAACTGTTGTAATTTTCCAAACCCATTGAACTTGGCCACATTTTCCAATTTAAATTTTTTTAATTCCTTACATAAATTTTGCATCAGCCATTATTAGAATTGTTCACATCATTCGTTGTGGTTTGTAAAACGAGCAGATGCATTAGTTTTAGTTTCTATATCTTTGGGAATGTGATATTTCAATAGGAAAAATATTAGCGAATATATCATCAAAACAAATAGCTTAGTTAATTAAGTATTTTGTGATGTAGATAAAAAGCTAAGCCTAAAAGACAACAAATATATAGAATATTGAAAAATTTAGATACAACAATTTAAAAAAAATTTAAAGTTAATTAAATATAGCAATTAATTATTTTAATATCTATCATTTATAATTCGGTCATGAACGTCTTGCAACATTATCGGATACCTAGTTCCTTAGCCTATAGTTTCAACTAAGTCATTATAAGTGGAATAAGAGGGAATTAATCTGATAGAACTCTCAGTTGAATTAGGATATCTACAATAAGCGCTTACCTATCTACATAAGTGCAAACCGCGACGTACATTGCTTGATTTTGGTAATCTGACGAGAACGGGATATCTACCTATTAACATTTTGTTATGTCGCTGCTTTTATTATTAAACTGAAAGTTTAATTAACTCAATTAAATTCTACATATTTAATCTTGTCGGAATAAAATTACAATTCTGGTTATTAAAATTATTTAATATATCTCTATCCTAAAAACAATTGTGAAATATAAAAAGCATCTCCATTGCTTAAATGGTAAAATTTACTAAAAATTTAGTATAGTAGTTAATGTTTTCCTTTGAGGTTGGTGATTATAAAAAAGTGTTTTTTAAAATGCAAATGTGCCGCCGAGTTGGTGCTGCTAACTCTGGTCCATTAACTCGTCACCTACCAACGTTTTATTGTAATCCGGTATAAGTTGTTGTTCTTTGGTTCTATTATTGTCATCTCAATCTGACGAAAATTGAAGAGAAACCATGCAAATAACTAATTGAAAAAGTAGAACAAATGATTTTGAAAATTTAATTTAGGTTTATTATGTACAAAGATGTAACATTGTAGAAACAACATAAAGACATACATTCGCTTATTGGCTAACATATTTACAAGAAACAATTGCAACAGCAATAGTTTTCATTAATTATAAAACGTGATACCTAAGATAAATAATTATGGTTAATGATAAAAAATAATACCAAGTAAAAGATTATCTGTCACAAAAAATTTTGAGAGGTCGGATTCTTTGGTCTCGTTCACAATTTTTCGCACATAATGTCACTAAAAACAATAAGTACGATGGCCCGGGCACGCAGAAGCGGGTGGAGAGTTTGGGGCAATAAAAGTGCGCCCCGGGCATTCTGGTCATCCATAATAATATTGAGTATTGGAAGCGCTGCTAAGACTACGTGGAATATCATTATCTGCAGGTGGTCGTCGTAGAGTATGTGTATGAATATGAGGATATCTCACTACCTCCGCAATTGTTCCCATGGAAGCCGGTGAATGAACTGCAACCGTTGGTACAGGAAGTGGAGTAGTTAAACCAATATCGGCATCAATTTCGCTAATATCGTCTGTGAAACCATTAGGTAAAGAATGGTCTGCAACTGTGGTGGCGTGAAATTTTGCTTCTCGTCTAGCTCTTTGTCTTTGTACTAGTAAACGTCCGACTAGGAGAACTAAACATAAAACCACGGCTGCTGCTATGCTAAGGATCAGGTACAAGTAAAAGCGTTCTTGGTTTTCTGTAAGACACAATTGCATTGTAACGTAATAAATAATCATTCTAATGAACATGCACATAGCAAGAAATGCGCATTACATGGGAGGAGGATCAAGCAATCGCACAGCTACTTACGTGAAACAAACGTATATGCATTTATCCATTCTGAAATGAAGCCAATCACTACAGTTTTCTCACCAGAGTAGACCGTGATCGTACAGTTGGGGTCTGGGATTTCGTCGGCCTGAATGTCTTTGGAGTTTTGCTGCACAGCAGGAACTCGGGATGGGCGGAACAGGTTAATACGAAAACGAGGGGTTGTATAAGGCTTGAGAAATGCTGTAATCGAAATAGTCAGTTCATAATTTTTGAGTGAATTTTTATTAATTTTCCATTTTGGCAGAAGGTGCATGCTTCAAGTGACAATTAAAAATTTTTAACGGTCGTTTATGTACAGTAAAGCCAGTAATAGTCCTACAGTAAAGAATAAAATTGACCAATTGCCTATATCATTTCCAGTTAGGGAAGAAAGCTATAAATACAGCAATGTAGAGGGACAAAGTCAAAATATTTATTTTATAGAAAATTTGTTTTGTTTGTACATTAAAACGAAAAGTCAATTCGTAATTAGCTGATACATCAAGTGACTAGGCATTCATTGGTAGGATAATTGAACTAAAACTGATATAAATACAAAATGCGATATGACCAACTGAGGGTTTTGTTATTAGCGGAAGAAAACAGAAAGTAATTTAAACTCATGTTTAGGTTAGCAATGAGTGCTGAATGAATTAATTCCCAGACAGTTCGCCATATAGCACTCGGTATAGGTTATTGGTTATTTAGAAATACAGGGCCCAATTTGGTTCTTTTCTAAAAAGTATTTAAGAGGAGGCACCGGCTGATGCCAACATAGTGTGGGGTGAGATTTTGCGTGGTTGGGAATAGGCTCTAATAAAATCCTAAAACATTACATATAGATACTTTCAGCTGTTTTAGTTACTGCCTGAACGGTTCAGGCAGTTCAGCGTTCAGGCAGTTCAGGGTTCAAAGCTCATACTGGTTTTTGTTTGTTAATATTATTTAATTATTATTTTAAACTAGCTGGATACCCGGCTTCGCCCGGGGTCTCTTTAAAAATAAAATACTTTGCATTAGTTCTACGTACTCGAACGTTTTCCAATCTTGCTTTCCGTTACTCGTTTGTTTCATACGAACGGACTTCAGCAATGCGTACACACAACAAAACAGTAATTTTGGTTTTTCTTTTGTCTATCTATATATAGTTATGGATACCCGGCTTCACTCAGGGTGTTATTAAAAATAAAACGCTTTGTTTATGCCTGAAGTATTTTGATGTAGGCTCTTGGACTTCGTGCAGCAACATTTTGAAAAAGAATTAAAACGGGTAGAATGGATGATAAAATTTATATATTTATTTAAACCAAAGTAACAATATTTAGGTACACTCTGTAGATATATTTATCATAGCTGACCCAACGGACGTTGTCTATTATTATTTTATCGTAATGCTAAAGGATACACAATATATTTGGTAGTTCCATTCGGTGAATAAATGTACAAATTTTTTGGTGTGCCAACTCGGGAGCAAGCAACATACAATTGGCCGTGTGAAAAACACGAATTCACCAAATTCAAGCCCGCAATAGTTAATGATTGATGACGCAAGGGGAATTGAAGCCGCTTGAACTGGAATGGTAAATCGTTGGTAATCATCGGTATGCGGGGAATCAACACATCTTCCCCTTTGAATTTGCCACTGATGATTGTTGCCTCGATCAAATTTGGTGTCAATTTCTTTATGGCCAGTCTGGTTCCGTTGCACAGTTTTGGCGCGTTCAAGTTTCTAATGAGTATAACCGGTGACCCAACTTTCAATCTCAATGTGTGTGGTGGCATTCCAGGTAGCTCTAGTGAATTTAGAAATTCGGTAGGATAATTGACTGCTTGTTCTTGCTCCATCAGTGTATCTATTGATTTGTATTTGACTGATTGTCCGGGCAATTTCAATTGAATTTGTTCATTCAGCTTGTTCACATCGTCATTTTTGGGGGCTAAAATTGCACGTTCGCACAGCCAATCAGGATTTTTGTAGTTGCTCGTTAAATCTTGGAAAACCTTGTTTACAACAGCTTGAATGTTCGGCTGCATTTGACAAAAATTGGGCGGAAACGAAATCTCTTTTGTAGTGCGATCAATTGGAATTTTGCCATTTCCGATATCCAAAAGTTGTTTTGAAAACGTTTGGGCAGTCGCATCTTGTAGTAAATGCACACGCATGTTTGTCGAGGGCGTAATTTTTTCAACTCGGTTCCATAAATACGATGCTTTTAAGCAAACGTTCAGTTCATCAGCAGGCGTTGATCGAGGTATAACGGGCAAAGTTTGGCGAAAATCACCCGCAAGAAGTATCAGAGCGCCTCCCATAGCTTGGTTTTTTCCTCGGAAATCGCGCAGAGTCCGGTTCAGCGCTTCGAGCGATTTTTTATGGGCCATAGTGCATTCGTCCCAAATGATAATTTTGCACGTTTTAAGGATTGTGGCCATACCAGAATTTTTGCTGATGTTACATGTTGGTGTTTCGGTCTGGTTGAAATTCAACGGAAGCTTGAGTGCTGAATGTGCTGTACGTCCACCGTGGAGTAACGTTGATGCAATTCCCGATGATGCCACTGCGAGTGCGATTCCATTCTGCATTCGAACCGACGCCAATATCAAATTGATAAGAAATGTTTTGCCTGTACCTCCCGGAGCATTAAGAAAAAAAATTCCGCCATTTGCGTCGGTTAGACCTTGCATGATTTTGTCGTAGGCATTTTTTTGATCAGAAACTAAAAGTCTTGTTTGCGTTTCCACAAAATGTTGTTGCTGGGCTACGTCGAAGTGCTGTTCTCGCACCAGGTCTCTGTCTTGCACATCATTTCTGTCTCGTATGAATACATACATCCATTTTTATATATTATATAGATTTGGAGTTGCATTTAATATGTCGTCCGAATGCTCCTGATTTGGATCAATAAATTTTGAAAAATACAAATACAGGGTTTGCTAGAATTTCGGTTTTTGAAATTTTTCTATTGTCGAGCAACCTGCGGACGCGACGGTACTGTTTGTGTTAGAATCTCGTTAATCTATTCATGGGCGTCAGGTAATCCCACATATTTTATTAAAGTTTGTTGAAAGCCGTTCTAAAGTAGCCTATCTTCTTCGCAGCATCGTAATTAGCTTATACACCAAATTTCATAAAGATTGGTCAAGCGGTCTAGGAGTCTATAAGGAACATACATACATACATACCTACATACATACATCCATTTTTATATATATAGATTAATTTAGCAAGTAAATTTACATAATTACATAAATCTTTAAAATGGAATCTATTGGAACGAAAAAGATTCTTTTTCACTTGTTTTTATGTTGGACTCTATGATCAGTAACGAAAACTTACACTCTCTCAATTTTTTGAAAACGTACAAGTATTTGTAAGTAACATTTTAGGGCTTTTTAGTGCCTGTCTTCACTACAAGCACGTGAAGGCTAATCCAAAAATTCGGTATGCATCGACCGCTGCCTTTTGGTTAGCTGTAGCTTAGCTACTTTAGATTTAAGTAGCTATAACCAATGCTATAACTCAGTTATGCTATTTGTAACCGCATGAACTAACGTAAGTTGAAAGTTATTGGCGAAAATTTGCCAATCTACTAATAGGTTAGTTAAAAATGAATTTGATGCAACTTAACTGATTTGCTTTCAATAATGAATATGTGTGCTAAAATATTGCTGCCGCCTACTCTGCTGTGCATAAAGGTGTCCGTTTTCGTTTAGGGATGCTGAAGAGTGTTATGTAGAAGAGCATATTATGTGGCATTCAAATGTGATTAAAATTCCCTATTTAAAAGATTTCGATAATAGATTTATTATCAAAACAATGTGTCCGATTACGAAAAAAGTGCTAGCATATAAAAAATTCTATTTAAAGTAATGTACAGATAGCATTTCCCTGGAGCGTTTTTTTTTTAAATTTCCTCATGAAAAATAATCGCGAAATTTGTTTGCGACATTAAAAAATATTTGTTTCCCTAGAATTTCTCAACAACTTTTTCTTAATTCATGTTGTCAAATTCATAATGTAAAAAATATTATTAAGTTTAAAAACATTATTTCAAAGCCAAGTTATCTTGTGAGAATTAAGTTTAGATAGTCCACGTTTGTTCTTGCAACAGCCAGAATCGATTTAAAACTATCACTGCCAGAGAAGAAGCATAGAAGTCTAAGAACTGCAGTCATCCGAGTTCCACCATCTTATTTTTTTTAATTTGGTTTCGTGATGACCTAGCCCTCGGTCAGATCTAAACATGTACCAAATCGGTCTAAGGATTGTTGAAAAACGGCGTTCCTATGGTTTAATTGGCAATGTTAGCCAGAGAAGCTTTGAATTGCTGATTCATTTGATTATTATATTGATTTTTTTATAGTTGGTAGTAAACCGAATTTTCAGATTAAAAAGCTAAGAAATTTAATAATAAGAATCTTGTGATTATACGTCTGAACAGAAGGCTAGCTGTATAGAACTCGAGAAACTGCAATCATCAGAGTCCCACCTAGTATAGTTCTATTCCACTTTCCACCATATTTAAAGGTAAGTGGGTTTATGAATCTAATCTTGAAATATTAGACAATAGAAATATTATGTTTGAGAAAGCCTTTAGTAATTTTTGGAAGTTACCAGCACTTCGCTATGAGTACCATTACCATTCTAGATTGACCACCGTTCCCCTACAAATAGATTTTGAATGCCTGGGAAATGTTGAAATATCGAACATAAATTTAGAACAGCTATTAGATTAAATAATTTCGTTTCAATTTTGTGTTTCAATTACCCTTTTAAAATTCGTTCCACTACATTTTAATTGCAAAACATTTCAATAAATTATAAATATGTAATAAAATCGATGGGGAAATATCGTTGATGAGATAAACATGAGGTATTTTAGTAGTGCAATTAATAAATATACAATTTTTGATTATTCGTCAATAGATTTATGAAAAGATGGTCATCAATTATTATCATTAGGATGGATATTCTACCAAGAAATATAATTAAAATTTAAATTGTATATTCAATTGTTTTATGTTTTCCAAAGCCCACAGTGAGTTTTAGGAAGGAATGGATAAATAATAATAGAATTGGGAGTGGAATTAATAAGCTGTGCTTGGATCTATACACCACCAACGTGCATTCTAAAGTCATGCAGTCTGAACATAAGTTTCTTTTTTACAACGAATAACTTACCTGTGTCACGTCCTTCAGACTTCACATGTGGAGGAATTTTTGTATTGAAGAATGACAAGTCTTTCGTTAGGTTATCTCCTTGTGGTCCCCCTAGAACGTTCGGTGATGAAGGAGATGCAGCTGATTCTCTTATAAATTCATTACCAGCATCATAATTTTCAAACTCATCATCATCAAATATTTCAGAATCTATACCTAGTTCATCTGGTTCTGGCTGCCCTTCGTACTGCTCCTTTAACACCTTTCTTGGAACTAAAACGAAAACAAGGCTTATTGAGCGTTTAAATGAAACAACAGAGTAGTTACCACACGTATATACAACTTTTAAGTACATCCGCGATTCTGAACGACAAGGGCTTCCAAAAGTGTTAATGTCTGCTGAAAGATTGCAACTTCGTTTGCCATGGCACAGTTGGATTACGGTTTCGGTCGCATAACTAACCAAACACGCTACAATTAAAAAAAGTTGAAGTTAAAAAAATAAAAGCGCATGAAGAGCGTACTCTCTTCTGGAACACCTTGAGGTTGGGGACACTGTATACTTTCGTATTCTGTTCTTCCGAAACTCGCACTATAGACAGCCACCCGAGAATTTGGATTACACTTTAGTTGTACTTTTTCGTTTTGGCAAGCAACTTTGCTACGAAATTCATCTGAAAAAATTTCTAATAATAAATTTGACTCTTGACTCTTGCCGTACTTACACGGTCTACACTTGTATGCTACTTCGACGTATTTTCTGATGCCTGGACATGGATCACCTCCAAAAGTTTTGGGAGAGGATTGAAATTTACATTGACGTTTCTTATGGCACACTTCGACCACTGTCTGCAACAGCGAGTACTAGGTACTGTCAGTCAGATCAGCTGTAACTCTCTCCGATTTAATTTAACATAAAAATGTATTAAATTATAAATAATTAAACATGCTATATAATGACGCTCAGATAAATTATAAAAATGTGTTTATGATTATAATAGGCACGGCTAATAAAAATGTAAACATTAAAAGCAGTTTAAAATTAAACAGAAAATAATTAACGCTTTGCCTGTACATTTACCAGAATGAATGTTGTTTCAAGTCGAATTAGAATATTTGGTTAATCTTTTAAGCTTTTAGCTTCAAAAAATAATTTTTGGAAGTACTTTGGAAAAACAATAAAAGCCACGAAGTAATATGTAAAATTTTTATGTTGGAAAGAATAAAACTCTTTACTTTAGTATTCTGGTAAATTATACAGGCAATAAGAAGCAATGTGTTTCCATGAAATCTGATGCCATTGCTAAACTGCAACTGAATACAAACAATTGCTGAAAATGCTAATCACTTACGCTCCCCCAAGTCCCTTGAGTAACTTCTTCCCATTTAATCTGTAAACAAGTATACTTTCAGCAATTCATATTCTAAATTTTTGTACTTTACCCACGTTTGAAAACTTGTATGATATATATATATAATATATACATAGTGCATATTATTTGTGCAGTAGGTATATACATAGGGATACGTAATTTTCGTATTTACGAAATATATGCGATAAATGCGATTTTTTAATTTTTCATATATTTCCGCGAAATCTCGATAATTATTATTATTTAAAGCGAAACGATCAAGTAACTTATTAAAACATATACTTTTTGTCCAGAAAGTTTTGGTCTGAAACTGATTTTTATATGACAAAAATTACTTCAAAATGTTCAATTTATATTGGTAACATTAGGAGTGTCAGAATAGTTTTGTGAGTAACTCTATTTAAAATATTGTATTTCATTTTTAATTTTTTTATAAGTTTTTGCGAATAAATGCGAAATTTCGCCTTTCTAATTTTTTTAAATGCGAATTTTTAATATTTTATTTGCGAAAATTACGTACCCCTATATATACATAAAGAAAATGGAGAGCTGCTCATATAAAAGTCTTTCTTTCTGTGTTTTTCAAAGGTTTAATACAAGACACGAACAACATTTTATTATAATTATTCGTAAGTATACGATATTTACTGTATACGAGTAATATAATGTATAATACTTCTTTTTACTATTTCGCGTAAGTAAGTTGACCTACGGATGCAATAGTCAAGAATCTCCATTTTCCACTGGTAAGTTGCATTACCACTGCGTTCAGTGGCGGATTTACCAGCAGGGTGAGTAGGCTGAAGCCTAGGGCGGCAGATTTTAGGGGCGGCAAATTTTTTTGAAGTTATGCTTTTAATGCCCGAGGTAGAGTGAATTAATGAAATTTATTAGCTCAGAAATATACCCAAAAACTATTATTTGTGCAATCTTAACTAAATCGTTGGATTGTAAAAATAATTTTGGAACTGACACTTGTAGAGGTCGGTAAGGGCGGAAAAATTTGAATAGCCTACTGGCGGCAAATGTGTAAATCCGCCACTGACTGGGTTATAGGGATTTTACACATATTGCACTACCGATGGTGACGCTGTGGCGACAGCTGCAATATGTCTGCCTTAGCGAGTATTCCTCAGCAGAATGTTGATTTGTTTATAGTGGTTCTGCAAAAAGTTTTGATTTTTCATTTATTAGGTTAAAAGACTAGGTTAAAAGTATCAATACACGTTAAAAAAACACTTTGGTATACTCGCTAAAGTAGTTACAATTTCTGTCACGTGGTGGCGTTTGGTTAATGTTAAATCCCTATAGCCATTTTTGAAAATTTCATTATGATGATTTTCACATGATTTCATAAAATTATGGGATTATCATCGATTCGTTCACATTTCTGTTTATAATATTAAGCAGAAAAAAATTGATTGTTTAACAATAAAATAAAAATGACTTCTTTAGGAAACATACACCTGTCTGACAACTTTGCATACTCCCTTTTAAAATAATCTTTCAAACGTTCACATCGCTTATCATTTCTATATAAAAAATTTAAGATATTTTTAATATCTAAGCGTCTCTTGCTATGGCCATCCACAAAGTTTTAAAAACAAAAATCAAATTAGGTTTGTATATGAAAAGCATAACTGTTTGATGTCTTATATTTTCAGCAATTGCGGTTTGTAAAGAATGCAATTTAAAACAAAATTATCTGTGTTAAACCCTTTATAATACGAATTTCTTTTTCATTTTTCTATACACGAGTCATTTATAATTTATTTGATGTTTTTCTGATATAAGATAAAATAGGGCTATACCCAAAAGTAACTCCCACATAAGGAATTCTTTATTAATTGAATGATAATAGGTTCTCATTCGTTAAAACTGGAAGATTTTACTGACAATTTTTCTGTGCAGTATCCTTCATTTTCGAAACATCGAGGATTACTGAATTTCGTATTAACTATCCCACTAGTAAATAAACCACTGCTTTATTGCGTATTCATAGATCTCGGAGACGCCTTGCCCTAAATAATATTTATTGAAAGACAGTTTTAAAAATAGATTCTTTATTTATTTATTTATCAAACGACATACGGTCAATTACAAAATGAATATACTTTACAATGCATATTTTAATACTGGCTTACAGAAAAGGGGAAGTAAAAAAACAGTTGATCTACTTAGTGCTCTTGGAGAGACGTAAAAATTCACTCTCGGCAGTCAAGAAAACCCTCGACCAGTCCAGCCATAAACTTGGCATTAATTATAGTTTCATACTCTTTGTAAGTGTGATGAAAGCAACAGAAAATGTGATCATAGCTAACATTTGTTATTTTGTAATTTTTCAAATTGTTTTCAAATTACTTCAAATTTTGGCAGACCGAATAAAACATTTTTTCCTATACTTTATTACGAGTGCATCATAATCAAGAATCAATTATTATTATCAGTAGCTACATTAACTCGCTGCAGTATTGCCGACATTCGTAGAGGTTGCATTTTCTTTGATGGGAAACTTTACCAGCCACATACATTCGGTTTACTTTTACGCACTGGATACAACAATTATTATTTGTAAGATTCTGCTTTAAATTTAAGAAAGTATCTTAAGTTAAAAAATTAAGTTAGCGAAGCTAACGAAAATTTATATTATATAACGAAAATATATAATAACAATTGACTGTGTTTATACTTTTTTGGAGTTTCTTATATTTCTATATTTTGGATATGTATTTTAAGTGAACTACTGCACACGAGAAAGTTGGGCAGCGTTGATAATAATTATAACCCACCCTAACCCTATAAAATTAGAAAGTTTTCAACATAATCTTCTTTAAACTCAATAATCATTATTAGCGTTATTACCTTTAATGTTACCTAATAAAAGATGTACGCATAGCAACCAAGAAAACTGGTATAAAGTTATAAGCTATATAACTAAAGTTGTCAGAGCAAATTTTCAAGTTATCCCTCTCTGATCGATAATATGTGTTAAGTCACAGTAGTGTTAATTATTTATTCAAAAAATTAATGTTTATATTTTATAAAATAATAACATTATTTGAAAAGGTTATTATAATTAAAAGTAAATTGAAAAATTGCTATCTCATAATCAAAATATGAAACAAAAGCATTCGAACAAATTATTTTCAGTCTGCACTTTAAGCAAAATAAATTTTTGCAATAAAAATCGGATTAGTTCAATTATTATTATTTTAATCAATGCTGTTGCATAATTTTCTTCAAAAGGAATGATTTCATTATTATTACTGAAATTGAAAACATTATTTATATTAAGCTACATTATGAAATATTAAAATTTTCCCAATGAAAGCCCACGGTTTATTTTATATAGCGGTTTTACAAATTGTAACTTTTTAATAAAATAGTTGTTACATTGAAAAATAATTAACTTTTCATTAAGTTCCGGTTATTGAATGCAAAATTCATATAACAATCACATTCTATTGATGCATTAATTCGCTATTTATAAATAATTCAGTTATAACATAATATAGCAAAAATTGTTTTTGTCCATAAATTCTTCAAACAAAAAATCAAAATTCAATTTTGAGTTCCAAATTTAAAAATTAGTTTTTGCAATTTTGTAAGTCTAAGATATCAGTACAAGTAAAAGTTCTAACACAGTTGAAGTTTGCTTGAATAATCTTGGAGAGTTACCTTTAGTAGTAACTGTTTAAATACAAAAACGTACAACTTTCTACAACTTATTATGTCAACAATTGCAACAATTGGGGACTTATGCAATCGCAAAAATCGTACCTGCACAATTTTCAAAAAATTGGGAACCCAATGCAATGGACCTTTTCGGGAACGCTCAGCAATTTAACTCTACAACTTTAGATATAACTAATATAAAAACTACTTAGGACTGAGAGTTCTCGAATGTGTCCAAGAAAAAATTTCGAAAATTTTTAGCAAAGATCAGAAATACGTAATAATTTTAGTTTTACTGACCTGTAAAGCATTTGGCCAAAGGCATGATGTATTATTTGATATTGTGGATAGTGAACTTTGAGTTGCTCTTGGTCTACAAAGATTTTTTGTAGGTGCTGATGCTCCATATTGAGCTAACTGGATGGATATGCTGGTACCAGGTGGACAGCGCAGTGTAACAAAGTCGTCATCACAACCTGCACGTTGATAAGTCCGCAGAGTTCCTAATAAAAGAGCTGTTCCATTTAAATCGTCGTCGGCGATAATGAAGAACCACCACCGATAAAAGAAAACCCGTGTTAATATAAGAAAGCAATTTAGAGTCCTTTGAATAATAATTATTAAAATTAAATTAATCGTCTTTTTTTATTATTTTAGTATAATATTATATTCAAATGAACCCTTCAAAATTGAAGCATTAGTAAGACATTTTAAGAAGAAAGTAAATAAAAATGTTTTTTTAATTATTTTAAATTAGGGTAATGTTGTCTAAGATTGCGCACTTAAAACATTTTAACATATAATTGATTAATTTCACAAAATATGGACGTAAAAAAAATTAACAAACATGTGTAAATATATATAGTGATAAAAAAATATCACAAACATATAAAATTTCATAAAAATAAAGAAGAAAAATATTTACTGATTAAAAGCAAATGCGCAATCTTGTAATACAGATTTGATAAGATTGCGCATATTTAATTATTATAAGTTTGCGCTCTTAATAATTTCACATTTAAACTACCATGTTCCTAAATAAATAGAACAATTTTCATGACACCAATTCTTACAAACAAATCATTGGATCCACTCTTCTGTAGGGGTTCATCACAACCTGGGCAGAAAAATTCTGCTTATTGTGTTATTGTCGGAATTTTTTAACTTTCTATTTTTAATAATTGATCCCTTAACACTTTTCTTTTTTGATTTAGCTTCAGGAATTTAATATTATAAAAAACTTTAACCGCGCCAACTTAGAAACGGTGCGCAAACATGAAAGCATTATAGTGCGCAATCTTGTAAATTAATGACTTATGTTATTCAATTGAAGAAATTCATCACGCATACTTTATTAGGTGAAATATTTTGTTTTTAAATAATTCATTCCTTTATAATTAACTTTATAAACTAGTCTTGAATCATGAATATAAAAAAATAAAGGATCAGTGGCTTATCTTCTAGACTGGGAAAATTACAAGGATTGAAGCACTTACCAATTAATTCAAATTTTTAATATAAAACGCTTATCAAAAAACATGTGCCGTATTGTAACTATATAATAACTGTTAGAGGTTTCAGGATTGCATATTTCTTATTTCAAGAATGTAACTACAGCATTAATATTGGCTCTGCGCAATCTTGCAAACTGCGCAATCTTAGATGAACTTACCCTACTTATTATTCACCTTTCTTAACCTCACATTTCCAGCATTCTATATCCACAGTTTACCTAACAAGCGATGCTTTGATATAATATGACGTCAATAGCGCACATTGCAGTTTGATTGTATAGGTTTAAATATTTTGATAATAATAAAGTTATCTTTTCCGATCGAATAATGTGGATAATTGAATAATTGTTTACCTGTGGCCTGGGTGAAATTCTAACATTGAATTTTTGCTCTGTACTCAATCAGCGAGATACCAAAACACCGTTGAAATTTATACGATATTTTAAATTTCATTACAGTTGTGCTTTTAAAATTATAATAATTTATTAACATAAGTGCATGGTGGATGCACTTTGAACTAAATTTAATGCACCACTCCCTTGATGATGCAAAAATATAGAGCACGCTTCGTTTTTTCAACGTTATAATTTAATTTGCCTTAATCACATTCGTTTTTAAAATTGCTCAAATCAATAAAAGTACTCAATAAATGACAAATTTATTTTATTATTTACCTACCTGGCTACTTCTATTGAAAAGGGAAAAATATTGACTGTTATAATAAATATTTTCAATAGTAGTTATGTGTGGTTTTCCCGAACAAATCACATTCCAATTTTATGAAATTGATAAAATTTCACAACTTCGTTATACGGAATACTTTTCTATACGAAACATGTTTGATATTCAATTTTCAAAAGAAACATAGTTGCTTTAAAATTTATTTTCATTTACCTACAAAAAATTTAATAAAATAAAAAGCAAGGAAAATATGTTTTTCTTTTAGCATGAAAGTTCCAGACATTATTGAAGATAGTCACTCCTGTCTATTTATTCCTATAAGTAATTAATTTTAACGAACGTGAAGGAATGCCTCAAAATTAAAATTTTGACTTTCTGAAAGATCCTGCTACTTCTACGCCCAAAACATCTGGCGTACGCCCATAAGTAGCATAATAATTGAATATTTATAAATAAACCAGGAATAATCGAAAAAAAGCTGATTTTTAGGTAATTTATATACGAAAATTTTTACGCAATTTAAAGTTCATCATATCTTAATTTAAAAAAACTGAATATCAATATTATGCGGTTTTTATTTGGTTTCACTATTTTATTTAAATAGTTTTGATGTAATTCTTTAAATTTACGTAAAAAAAAATATATAAGGTGAATTCATCCGTTCCATATAAAACTTTTACGATTCAATAGAACAGCGGTTCTCAACCTTTTCAAACTTTGTACCACCTACGCCGTATGACCACTACCAACCTAAAATTACAAACAATGGTTTCTTTTTCAACGGTACCCCCTGAAGAACCCCCAGTGGTACCATAGGCATAGGTTGAGAAACGCTGCAATAGAATATTATTCAACTCCATCTAAATGGGGCTTTAGACGACAGCAGTGTTGATCAGGTATGGAACGGAGGTTTTGCGCAGAATAACCTAGAGATGCACGTTAACACCCACACTTCTAGTCTAATATCTATTAATTATTGTAATTAATAATTTTGTCACATAATGCAATTTTGCAGAGTACGTGGTTATATAATATTAATATAACAATATCATAATATGTAAAATAAATTAGCGCTAATCTAATAAAAGTAGATATAAATTATATCGAATTCAACATAATGAAAATGATGAAAGTACAATAATTGCACTCATTAACCAGCAAAATCGAATTAATCCATTTATGATAAAACAGGAATATAATATGTAAATAACACATATTAATAGCTTTAATATTTCGCTTCATAACAGAATAAAATAATTCCTTTATCATTAAATTGAGTTACAAGAAAACCCGTTAAAGATAAAAGAAATAGATTATTGAAAAATAACATGGTTTTCAAGAGAAAATACCAGATCCTACGTAATCTGAAATGACAGCCTGAATACTCAATCTCTGAAAACTGTCCACGAGCTCAGCTTATCAGGTCATTGCTAAGACACGTTTTTTACAATAGTAAGAATTATCCTACTGACCTTTTATCGGGATAAACCCTTACGATTTTAGATTAATTTAATTTTTCTAAATATTTAATGAAATATTCAAGTTATTAAACATCAAATTGGTTTGAATTTTTTATCCTTAAAAATACATTCCCCGAAATTAAAATGGTAATGAAAAGTAAACCAAACAACCGGAGAAGCACATACTCTTACTCATTTTTTTTAATTTATTTAAATACAAAATTGAAAAATAAATTTCTTAATTTATTCAATACGGATCCGTAGGTCCAAACTTGGAAAGTTAGAACAATAGGTATCTACAAGATAAACTGTCCTTTTTGGCTGATCAAAACGTACGAAAGACATTTTAGGACAGATTAACCAGTGTGAATTTAATTCCATTAAATTTGTTTCACCCTATATGCTTAAAAAAATAGCGTTGACCAAGATTTGAAGATTTTCGAAAAGAGCGAAAATTCAAGATTTTATTAAAATTCAGTAATTATTCAAATTTGGATATTTAGTTTAACTAATTTGTTAAAATGCAAATCTTTATGTTACATGAACGTCAAACAAATCACGAAACTATGAAATACTGAAATAAATTATTCAATATTCGGCTTTCTTTTGTTTTACCCTCATATTATAATAAAATATGCATTTTCCTTATAATTTTCAAAAATAAACCTATCAAGTTGTTTTTCACCGGATAGAAGCAAAAAGTTCGTGCCCATATAAAATAACAAAGTTAGTGTCAATATCTTGAAACCTGAATCATATATCAAAAATCTAGGATACAAATGGAACGTCGAGGTAGAATTAAAAAACTTAAAATTATAATTTCTTCGCCTGTCCTGCAACCTAGAAAAATTTGCTACTTTTAAAAATTATTTTCTTACTGTTTAAAATGGTGAACAACTATTTCCATTTGACCAAATCTCTATCTTGAGAGATCTTTATTACGAGCTCTCATTCATTGCATGCTTATCCTGAACACATTCGACACCATCTACTGGATGGTGGATTTTATATAAAATTTCTACAGTTTGTAAACTATAAAGTATATCAATCACTCAAGAAAAGTATGAATTCCTATCTCAGCAAATACCATATTATTTATTGCTACGAATTTAGCATACATATATATTATTGATCACAATATTTTGCCGTGCTAAGTGAAAAATAATATATTATACGACTTCGTTTAAACTTCATGTAGTCCAACTATGGACGACATCTTGATATTGGAAAGCCTTCCGATGATTCATAGTCAGTAAGAATAACAAACTTATATTCAAGTAATATTTTGAAATGTGTTCCGGAGTGTGAGTATATTTTTGAGTTTATCAAGGTCGCAAAAACTACTTTTATTCTTGGATGGCCAAGAAGCCTTTTGGTAAGACGGAAGAAAAGAACTACTAACCAACACTTCAATATCTTACTGAGAGAGCGTCAAGTTTCGGAGATTTGGAAAAGGTAGTGTAGCGGCATCGATGTGCATCACTAAGCAAAGCGAATATTATGTATTTTGGCTGGTCTAATGATTATTACAAAAGAAATGAAGAACTCCATTTGATCATTATTACATTTTTAAATTAGTTTTTTTTATTTAAAAAATCCAATTATGAAAACTTATTGATTCAAATCCAATTATGTTTCGATTCTGTGATGAGATAATTAGAAATTAATCTCAAAAATTGAGACAAGATACCAAAACATGAAATAAAATTGTTACATGTTAACCTGTTAGTAATAATATTATATAAACAATTCCTATAGGTATATTATATAATGTTAGTTCGAAGAATTTTCCGTGCAGGCACTTTGGATCTGAAAACCACGAGGAGAAACTTCGGCGATTTTAAAATTACTTTTGAAAGTGGTAAATCTTGTTTATAAACAATATAAAAAAAGAGATTATTTTTAATTATAAACATATTTTGGGGAAAGGCTTAACCGTATATGGTACACCCAGCAAAAAAATCAATTTATCTAACTAAAAATTGAATCGGTGTCGCACGTTAAAAAGCTAATCCAGTATTAAATAAAAAATATTTCTGTTTAAAGGTAATACGACAAGAATTTTGATTTATTCGCACAATTTTTAATTTGAGCAAATACGTCGGAGCAAGTTTCACTCCAATTTTCCCAACCACGAATGAGCGATTATAAATTAAAAATTATCAGGAAATAAATCAAAGCTAGTGTCGTATTGGACAAAATAATTCGGTAAATATACAATATTTGCAATTATTATCAACATTCTCCAGTATTGATTAATTTAAAAATTCTGTCGAATTACGTTTGAGTACTTAGTTAACCCTTATGTTACCATACTGAGTACCCGGGTACTATTTCAGCTTTAAAGTTACATGTTGCAAATTTGTATGGTAACATAAGGGTTAAAGGTGATTTATCTGGTTACGCCAGTAAGATTACATAATGTTCATCGGCAAGTATTATAGATGATGTGAAAATATATGATCGATGCTATATCACTCCAATATGTAGCTCGAATAATCAAAATATTATGTTTGAATGCAATTTATTCATACAGAAAGTTGCACTTCTAAGAAAATGTTCTGTTCAAATATGGAATAAACTAAAGTTGAAATTTTGAAATGTTTCGAGAACCTATAGTATGTATTCATATAAACTTTAGCTAAGAAACTTAGAACAAATAAAGAAAGTTAAGACACGTAGTGAATCTGAATTCCATATACGGCTGATGATAGTTGCGAATAATGGCCATAGTTAAAATTATTAAAATTTATTAATGCAAAAAATCGAATGTTTGTCAACTATGAAGGGGCCCTTTCTTAAATTTTAAAAAGAGCTAAATCCGTTACTGTCTTCAATTATAATTATATTTTGCTTCCCTAATCCCGAAACCTCTCGTCAGTTTTTTATATAGCGCAGATTAATGTTTAAACA
Organism: Cantharis lateralis; assembly: GCA_963170105.1. Classification (NCBI taxonomy): domain Eukaryota; kingdom Metazoa; phylum Arthropoda; class Insecta; order Coleoptera; family Cantharidae; genus Cantharis; species Cantharis lateralis. The sequence goes on along the minus strand of OY720630.1, from coordinate 25,278,434 downwards.
AATCCTAAACAAATATTTAAGCAACATTAACCGATGTTAATCTCGATATTGGTAATCAATATTAATAGCGTGTAATTTGTTTTACATTAAAAATTATTATCTTGAACATGAACGTAACTTTTATCTAATCCACCCTATCAAAATTAATGAATACACCTCAGGTTACTTTTTTTGATGTTGAACGCTGGCGAGAGACGAATTTTTAGTTGAAGTGCCTAATTAATGAATGAAATTCTCACATGAAAAGATAAAAATGTTACATTCTATAGAATTCCAGATAAAAAAATTAAGACGAAAATTGAATTAATTTGTTTTTCTTTCCGATAAGAATTGATTTAATCTTGGTAAGTAATCTAGAGCAGGGCTTCTCAAACAAATTTTGTGGGATCGAGTTCGTGGAGGTTCTTTTGTTGAACATTCATTTGGAGTCAATAATAAATTTATTAAAAGCTATTACCTCATCTTATAATATCAAAATACTTGTAAACTAATTCAAACCCTAATTATGCTGTAATTCGAGGAGTTTGTTTGAGTAGAAACTATATACTATAATATCAAATTTATTTGTGAAACGATTTTGCAGTGTTTGTGCAAAATCAATAGAAATTAATGATAATTTCGATAAAACTAAGTGAAAACATCTATTAACCATTCAGTATTGGAGTGATTAAGTTCTAAAATTTAAAACGTGTTCAACAAGCAACGGCAGTAATAAGAGTGAATTAATGTATACGTGAATTACCGATCTAAATCAAATTATAGTTTCAAACTTGTAACATTATATGAAAACAATATAAATTATGCACCTTCAAACTAATAAGAGAAGGTTAAATGAAATAATCAATCAACATTTGAATTGCTTTAATAGCTCAAAATTTATTTGGCTAGTTTTCTCTCAAATATTGCCCAAATGTGATTTACGCATCGCTTTGTATAGGTCAAACGTGTGTTATATCGGTTTTAACATTTTTTATCACTTTATTAATTATGAAATTCGTCATTAAGTGGGCCACCCTGTAAATCCCACTTGGAAATTATGAAAAATTTTTTAGTGGTGCTAGAAGAAAATTTGGAAGTGTGAAATTTAAAATGATATTATCAGAAATATTTTTGAAAATTTATTATAATACCGAAAGACAAATAGTATACATAATTCAAGATAAGGTTTGAAGAACACGATCGTTTCTTTAGATTAAAAAACAAAAGTCCCCTTTTGTCACACATCTACTATAGAAGGAATCACCGACCACAAAAGCTTAACATTTTCTACGACGTTGAAAAAGGATAGCGAAGGAACTTTAGGAGCTTTTTGAATCGATAAAATCAAAAATGATCGGGATAATGTGAGCGATTTATTTTGTTATTTATTTTTGTATGAAGATATTCGTGCAATTTAATGTAATGTGGAAGCTTGTAGTAAAATTTGCTCGGAAATTAATTAATGAGTTTTGTTTCTAAATTGAATTTACGAAGTGGTAATTAATTATTTGCATAGGTTCGTCGAATTCCTTTCCTTTTTTTCATTTTATAGGTTGCCCTTAGTTTTCAATTTGGAAAAACGCTGGTTTTCGCATGGCGAAGATTGGATTATATGGATTAATGTATAACTTGTTCGTCAATACTTGTAATGAAATTGTATCTTGTCTTGATTGCATTATAACTTGTACAACTAACTGTATTATATACATATATATATCCACTAACCGCATACTTGAAAGTTTAAACATATATCCATGTAAGCAAACAACTTATTAATTTTAATTGTTAATTTAACTTGTGGTTTTAATACCGAAATTGTTTTGTGTAAATACATTATCTTGAAATTTAATAAAATTAATAAGAAAAGGTGAACAGGGGTGGTTTAAGGGGTTGTAACTATCACTTTACATATCAGTCTAGTAAAAAGCGTAATTTAAAGGTTACTTACAATTATCATATGTAATATAATAAAATTTATTTGTATAATTAAAGCAGAAAGAAGATTACCTAATAGCAGAAATTATAATTTTGTTAAAAGTTTCAAATAATAAATATTGCAATTTCGTGTGGGTGTAGGTACCTAAAAAGGCCAAACATTGCTCTAAATTTCGTTTACACCAACGTTATTCCAACTGCTAGCGTTTGCCTTACTTTTAGTCTCTCGGGGAATAAAAGTGAAACGAATACAATTCACAATCCTGTTATACAATGTGAAGAAAACTCGAAGATTACTTTTGTCGGGTAAAATCTTTTTATTAAAATAAATAACTAAAAGTTTATATATTTTTTATAATTTTTATTTATATATAATAAAAATAAATCAGCAAATCTTTATTATAAAACCCACTCCAAAATTTCCCAGTATTCAGGTATTTAAGAAAACTTGCAATAATTTGTAAACTCTGAATATTACTGCAAAAAATCATTAACAGATTAAGATCAAAAAATTATATTACAAACGTATATTTACTTTTGTGTTACTAAATTAATGGAAAACAGAAAAACTGATATACCGGGTGTTGACTCGAATAGCCGAACATAGGGAATTAACACGTAAAAACTTATTTATGCAAATTCCTGCTTCCCAAATTATTTTAGAGAAAAAATGAAAGACACAAAAAGAATGCAGAAATATAAACTACGTATGATAAAAGCATTAGATTTCATGTAATCTTTACTTATAGGGTCAAAAAATGCTTTTAAAATTGTTAAAATTTTCATTTATCAGACTGGCCATGTAAGTTTCCAAGGTAATTATTTCGAAATTAAATTGAATTTATTTCATGACCAGTCTGAAAAATGAAAATTTTAACAATTCTAAAAGAATTTTGGACCCTTTAAGTAGAAACTAGATGAAATTTGAAGATAAAAGTCCAAAATTCTTTTAACATTGTTAAAATTTTCATTTGTCAGACTGGTCATGAAATAAATTCAATTTAATTTTAAAATAATTACCTTGGAAACTTACATGGCCAGTCTGATAAATGAAAATTTTAACAATTTTAAAAGCACTTTTTGACCATATAAGTAAAGACTACTTGAAATCTAATGCTTTTATCATACGTAGTTTATATTTCTGCATTCTTTTTGTGTCTTTCATTTTTTCTCTAAAATAATTTGGGAAGCAGGAATTAGCATAAATAAGTTTTTACGTGTTAATTCCCTATGTTCGGCTATTCGAGTCAACACCCGGTAGATGTTTTGAGCAACATTTAATAAACGTAATGCCATTTTTTACTCCCGGTTAACGTTATTTTGCGATTTACTTAGCTTAAAATAATAATTTGCTTAAACTTTTCCTATTTAATATGCTGGTGTACTTCTGTACAGTAAATATCTCGAGTTTTATTAACAACAACCACGTCGAGTATGAGATTACCGACTATGTTGAAATAAATGCTAATTTTATTTATTTTTACAGTGATATAATTAAATTGTTCTTTTACTATCGATCATCAAAAACAAGATTTTGCACTAATCTGCATTTGGTTTAATAGACAATGGCGTGTTTTTACTCATACAAGTAAATTTTGGGTATAAATCGCACTAGAAAACGGTAGATTTAGAAAGAAGTTCAAAAAATTAAAAACATCTTCGAAGCGGTTCCAATTCAAAACTTACGGATAAAATAATATATTATATTATTCAGATGTTCAAATTAAATATGTTTTGTTATAAACCATTTTTAAATAACGATTTTCCGAATGGAATATTTATTGGAAAATGTTGATTTATCTTTAATGTTAAGCACAATTGCACACTTTAATAAAAACTAAAGTATCGTTTATAACGTATTTAAATTAAAATTATTTAATTTCAATGAACGAACAATTTTGCCTTTTAAATTATGCTTGAATATGTTTTATTTATTTTAAAAGTTTTATCATGTTTGGTAATTAATTCCAAGCCAAAAACTACTTCAAAATATCTCCAATACACCAAAATGATTAGGTATCTGTTCATTATACGTTAGGTTAATGTGACTTAAACAAACCACTTAAAAGTTAAAATGCAAGTGACAAAGGTTGACAAGTCCCTATTTAAGGGTCTTCAAGAGGCAAAATTTACCGCCAAAAGAAATCGATGCTACACATATGTAAAGCAAGAGAAGTTTTTGAGGGCGTTGCGAGAAGAATTGTTTTTATAACTAAGGGGTATTTAAAATTCACATTTTGACTTTCAAACGTGCACGTGCAAGAAAGACTTAAATCGTGCTCCTCATTAAAAAGAAGAAAAATTAACAAGCATAGAAACTGTTTTCGTATAAACCGAGAAAGCTAATTTTAAATAAGCAAAAAACGGTAAATAGCGCTGAAAGCCATCAGATTAATAACAGAATGTTGATTTCGCTAAATATAAATACTTTAATAAAAATATCACATTATAATTTTAAGACGGAAGTGTTAACTTTTTTTGTCGGTATGCTAAATTAATAAGTTAATTTATTCTTGACATAAATCAGGATATTCAGATACAAGAAAGTCTCACAACTTGGTTTACTTGATACTGGTTTAATCAAAAAATTGATCCTGTTTTGATCATCGAAATTTGTTGAATTTTTCTTAATTATCATATAAATAAATCGAATAAAAAATATAAAATTAATAATTGTTACGTAATGGCAAATTTACCAATTTACCACTAAAATATCACTGAAACTAAGAAGCTTTCACCGGCAAGTCGGGAAAATAATTTAAGAAAATATCTCGGAAATCGAAAATTTCCGTTTGCCAGTTCCGAAGTTGTATTTCTTAACAATTTACAAACAGAAATAAAAATAAACTGAGAGAAATCTTATTTATAAAAATGTATTTAAATTAAATACTGAAATGTAATATAATAAAATAGGTACCCAATTAACTAAATTTTATTACTACAATTTATTAGTTACGCTTAACCACCGATTAAAGTGTTTTCCCTCGAATAAACTCAGATCGAAATCTTACCTGAATTACTAAATTAAAATTCAGTGATTTTTTAACTTAGCACTTATGTGCTCATTTTTTGGGCTCGGATTGGGAGAATTTTTCGTCCTGGGCTCCAACAATGAACCGGCTCCCATTTTCACCCCTAATTAATAGATTAACATACAATTTTTGTTTATCTAATAAAGAATTTGATTTAATAGCCTATTAATTAATATATCCAATTTAGTGACAATCAAAATTGATGTGAACAGTTTAAACCGAGACAAAAACTATAAATTAATTGTATTTTTACATACCTTAAATACTTGTTGATATTGTTAACATTCAGAAATATATGACCGGTGGTCAAAGTACTTAATATTTTATATATTATGTAGGATAAGGCAGACTGGTGATGCCAATCTTGATCCACTTGCAAAATTAAAGTCCATCGAACCAGAAAGTCTGGCAAAGTCGATATACCGTACAATTAAAGAACCTAGTAACTCGAATTACTAGTATTATGTTTTCCGTGAACGTTCCATTTTTTAACAATGTTATACCAGCACACGGAAAACTTTATCCCACTTCCTGTGGAACCTACTTTATTGAAAGGAAAACTTAAACTAACTCAGTATATAATCATAAATATAACAACCGAGTCACCTTATTACTCGTTAGTTTTATAGTCATTCTTACGCATAGTTACGTATACAACTTAAAACTTAAAATACCATTTACATTACTATTTTACACTTTATCCAGAGAAGAGGTCTGACGACTTGAGCTCCCACAAAATTTAAGTAATTCAAGCCCCCCCCCCCTTTTTCAAACTTCCAAATTTACACCAATGAATTTTTTAAAATTATCATTTTAAAATAAAAATTCTTTGTGGTGAAATGCAATTATCAATAAATTATAATTTGTTTATATTTCAGAAAAATCAGTTCCTTTGAGTAGCAGCCTACATGGCTTTGTCCACATGCCCGCCGGCCTAATCGGGCCTGTCCATTTTTGTTAATAGATTAAAGTGACCCTTAATTAGTTTTATTTAGATTAAACCTGATTCAGTTCCATTTTCAATATAATATGTTGCACATTCCACCGCGACATACCCACGTCAGCAGTCGTCCGCCGCGTCGTTTAGCGTCACAGAGCGTTATAGCGTTTTTACAAAGCTGATAAGCGAACATTGCTGATTGGTATGCGGTTGAAACAATTTGCAAACATAGCATCTCTTTTTGCATCGATTTTTACAATATTTTCAAAAGTACACAAGATACAAGTAAACGGATATTCTTATATGATTTTGAGATATTTCAATCACTCATAGTACATAATCTGTCAAATGCACAGCACTCGATGATATGCCATTCAAAAGTAAACAACACTCGAAATTTGGTTGCAGTACAATTCAGCTTCCCGCTATAAAAGTTACGTCTTTCCTTATAGTCAATATTGAGAAAAGCTGGATTGGAACGTTTAAAAAACTAGAATAGATAACAATTTAAAATTTTCAATAAACTAATAAGGTGGTAATAAGGTGCTCGGTGCCTACTCGGCAATACGACGCCTCCTGTTTTATATATTATGCAATTGTATGAATGCAGCATATTATTTACACAATAGGTGCATTATAATTAATCCATTCTAATGTTCAACTAATGTAAAATCTTTTTACTGTGTATTACTGGAGATGTCTTATTTGCGAACATAATTTCGTGACGATAACTTATATGAAGCGAAATTGTAGGTGGATCATAAATTGACCAGAAAGGTTAGTGCGTTTTTCCACTAATCGGATGAATGTTAAGCTGTCATTAAAAATAAGAGCGAAATGAAATTCTGCGGTATTTATATTTAGAAATTCCGCCAAGTTCGGGATTCAAACTCGGAATTTCCTCAGTGTAATTCAACCAGACACCACATTAAATTATCGTTGCGGTCCACTACGAAATAATTAACACGAAATAAGAAATTTTAATTTTAAATTATTCCAACAATCGGCAAGAGTGACAAGGAAAAAGCTCAATTAAGCGTTTAAATACCAAAACACCAGCGAATTTCTCTCCACAATAATTAAAATGCTAATATAAATTTAAAATCAATATTTATATTATAAATTTTATTTTCAGCAAATTTAAACAATACTGAAAAATATTCCAAAATCATAAATTCACAAATAATTTAATAATAAATCAAAAGTTAAAAGTGTTCACACAAACTTTAGCACGATTACATTTACATTATATTTAAGAGGGGATATCATCTTAATATAGATGATAAAGGAATAAATTCAGTAAGTTTGATGAAGTACCCTAACAAAAACATATTATGATAAAATATTTTAAGAAATTAAATTAATATTCTCAAAACACAGTGAAAAATATGTTTTTTTATAAATTTAATACTTTTGATTTACATTTCGATGTAAAGCGGCTTAACTGTTTTCAAATTAAAAATTTCTCTAATCGGACAGCAAAAGAGTCTACGACTCAAATGCACGACAATGTAGAAGAAGTAACCATATCGACAAACGAGACATTTTAAAACGAAAATGAGCTTAATATAATATAAAATATAATATAGATACATTACATATGTATATGTATGAATATCTTTGAACATGAAAATTTAAAACAAAAATTCTGCTGTGTTCACATTTCATAAAACAAATATTTTTTAGAGAACTTTTGTTTTTATAAAAAATATTCTTTTATAAAAAATAATAAGCTTTAAAATTTTAATTATAGATAAGAGAGCAACAATTTAATTAAATTTTTGGCTCAAGTTATTTATTTCAAGTTTATGCAAAATAAAATGATGTTGGCTAAATAAAAATGTAAAGATGCGTGCACATTAATTTGGATTTTCGTATCGTTTGTGCAAAAATGGATGTAAACAATATGTAAGTAGTAGAAGCGGTAGTAATCAATTGCTAAGGCCTTTTAAAAGCTCCTAAAAAGGGGCTAAAAGTTTACATAAAGCTGATAGAAGAAAACCTTGCAAAGTTCCGTTTGCTTTCAACCAGGATTGACTCACTTGTGGGTCGCATCAATTTCCCGTAGAGAATTTTATAGTTGATTGCATATAGGTAAGTTTCTTTACAGTTTGTTCAGCTCTTGTGAATGCTTAACAGAATTCACATACTGCTTTTAGCCGAATTTGCATATACAACTTCAAAAAGAATATCTTGGCTTACGAACATCAAGGATGCCAATTTTGATGATTCCGATGTGGCTTCATTGCAAATATCAGTAAGTGCCAAAACAATTGTTATCAAGTTACGAGAAAGCCTGTAGGCTTAATCTACTTATTATCCCTTTTGACCACAATAATAGTTTCGTGTTTCTTGCTTGGTGATGAAAAAATTACGAGTGCCTAAATAAACCCACTACATCCCTTTGGTTAGCTTATGGACGAATATTGGAATACTTGTAAAATTTTTCTTAAAAAATACTTAATCTTTGACTCTAATGAATTATTCACGTTAATTATCAAAAATTCAAAAATTATTTCAGAGTTTACTATTTTCTACTGTATAAACACTTTGTTATGTATATTTATGATTATGCATAATCTGCGGAAACACGACCTGAAGTCTCAGTAGTTGTAGTATAATAAATGGGATTTAATATTAGGAGCATCTAATCCTTGGATTTCAAATCCTTCTATGCTATTCGTAGGATTTACTATGCGAGAATTGTGACCGCAAGTTGCATATTAAGTTACCCTTCGACATTAATTACTATAATAATTATTGATACATACCCACTACATGTTAATTACAGCAATGGGTTTGGAAAAAATTAAATTCGCTTAATTCAATGAGCGCAATTTTACAGCATCCCTTTCCGATTTTGTGTGCCAAAATAAACCAGGAATTAAATTTTTTTACTCCACTATTGATTACTTCAAAAGTAACTTTAAATTTGCGACACCGAACACACTTTGTGCTTTAACAGGCAATTTTGGGTTTTGATGCCCGAGGTGCGATGTCTTGCAATGTAATTGAAGTTGCAGATGTTGCAAGAAACAATAATTTCAAAATTACAGTGGGTTTCTGAATTATAATTTTAATAGGAAATGAGATTCGTAGTCTCATTGTTCCAAAATAATACGGATACTTTTTTCAGACTAAACTTAGCTTTTCCAGTTTTATTTTAATAAAAACAAAAGCCCCAGAAACATAACCTTAAAGTAAAGTATTCTGAGCTGGACTTTTGTATAGAAAACAACAATATTCCAAAAAATTTATTGGGTTTTCGAAAATTACATCTTCATCATAATATTACAATATACCTATAATACCAAGTTTAATTAAAAAGTAAATTTATCTTGTAGTAAACGTAATATATTATGATTTATCTAATCTTTCATTATTTAGTTACAAACAATCAATTATGTATGTATATATTATTCACCTACGCATAAAGTAAGGCGTGAAATGCATTAATCTAAAATCAAGCTTTACAATATGTAGAACCTGTTATTAATCAATGATAATTAATTGATTCATTGAAGAAGCGTGCTTTTGTATAATATTAAGGGTTAATCATCTATGGCTTAAAATTTTTAATTTTCCGTTTCATTAAGAAAGCGGTATCAAAAGTAATCAATTAAAATTTTTTATCGACACCATAATAACTTTTTTCTTTACAATTCGCACCATAACGAATAACGTATTCATATAAAACATACACTGAACTTTCGTTATTTGAATTATTTACACTACTAAACGAAATTGTATCATCCAAATTTTCTATACCTAAATTTTAAAATTTGTTAATCCTTTTAGATTAATAATCTTAATGAATAAATTGATATATTTCAAAAAGATCTGTGAAGCAGTGATTTTGCCGAATCTAGATGATGTTTATAATTTACAGTAGATGAGTCAATCTGATTTTAGTAATTATAGTTTAACATTGGCATTATCTCAGATTATTTTATCCTGTATCCTTCAGACATAAGATAATTTTACTTGCTTATTTGGTTATTATGTTGTTAAGAAATTAAAATACGTCAACCCATCTTTTCTCTATCTGTGATATCACTTATCACAATAGAATAAACGTCTTTTACTTTTCTCAAACGACAAAAGTAAATTTACGATTTAAGTAGATAAAATGATTATTTTAAAAATAAAATGAAATCGGATCCCCAATTTATGATAATGTGAAAACGATGGTTTACATTTTTAAAGTAACAATTTATTTTATGTGTTAAAAGGCAGGCAGGCATTCGAGTTAAAACTATACGGTATCAAAATGTCTTCATAGCAACACAGCAGCGTCGAAATGGCGAAATGAAAATGTTCCATTCCGCAAAGAATTTTATTAATAAAACTTATTCTTTTATTAATTTTACATTGAAAAGCTTGAGGAACTTTTGATTTAATTTTCAACTGGGGCTTAAAGTTTTGTATTAAATATCAGTTATGCTCTCACTTTAGTTATATTCTAATACTTAATAAGTAGTGTTACAAACTCGGTAAAATATATTTATATATTTATAGATTTAATGTTTTGAACATTGCGGGTTCATTGGTTTATTAAAAATGAATTTATCAGTAAAAAATTTGACAATATAAAGCAATGATTTAACTATTTTGTATGGCTTTTATGGATGTTATATTTGTGCCATTCGGACTTGACCAATACAAGACATTTTCTGTAAGTTACATATTAAGCAAGCAGGAATCCATAAAACGGTTGAAACATTGTTGAATTTATCGAAATAAAAAACCATTTTTATCAACAACCAAAATCTTGGAAAACCGGGAAACCACCGATTAACCACACCGATGCATTTGTTGATTTATTGTGGAAATGAATTGGAAATCATTTCATTATATTGTCATGTCTTAACCATACAGAGATTAAATTTGTAAGTGAACCACAATCAGGTTTCCACCATGACAACAAATTGTTGTATATTATTGCTGTGGTTTATCTCAGTTGAATTAAAAAATAAATAATTTTTAAATATGACGAATGGCAAGGACAATGAAGTGATCTTAATTTTTTTTTGGATAATTTATATTTTATTTTTGCAATATTTGAAAAATATGCATTAATTTTAATAATATTTTCAAATTTAATTATAAAAAAATTGAAGGATTATCCCATTTGCGATGTTCTTGATTTAGGTGATACAGTTAAAAATACTATTGTCGTAAACACGCAAGAAATATCTATTTAACCCCTAATGCATTAATCGACGCTGTGGTTAATCGAACAGATTGGAATTGCTTATCGCTATTCTATTTGTAACCGTTGTTGTAGCCAGCTTCCAATTGTCTTGAAAAATCGCACAAAATACGAAAAACTTATTTAAACTCTAATTAAGTAAAAAGTTGCTTGTTCAACAATTATTTATATGCATTTATTGATTATTATTATTATTTATATTTTTATTTTTAAGTACTACCTGAAAGATTATTATTTATTATTTTTTGTTTTAAAATTTCTTATTATTATTATTAATAAATAAATAAAATAAATTAACACTATTCTAGAAGCTTTATTATTTTGGTTGACGCGTTTCGGTTACCCGATTAATTAATTATCTCGCAAAATATTTTTAAATTGTTATTATTTGATAATTAATAAACAATTCTGTATTGATCTATCCGATAGCGCCTGAAACTTTTAAATAAATATATTTATTACATTACCAACTATATAACATTATTTTCCTTGTTTAGTCATCTTAAACCAAAAATTTATAAAATATTTATGAAAATAATGCTAAGTTTCCAACAGCTTCATTGTTATAAACTTGAAAACCCACTCGAATAAAACAAAAAATAATTTTTTGTTAAAAACAATATTTTATCACATTTTACAATCCATCAGAACTTTTAAACTGCTATTTTACATAATTTTATTTTATTTCATAATTTTTTTTAGCATTACAGCAGATATTGTACAATAAAATATTGTAAAAATTTTTAATATAATTTACATAGCAGTTATTATATTTTTTATAAAGCGGATCTAACATATTTTTAATTAATATGTTACGTATAGGTGCTTCACAATTCTCTAATTAAAACCGTATTATATGTAACAAAGCTAAATTCCACTTTATTCAATATTTTCCAAAGTTTTTAGTTAATTAATCTAATTAAGGATTGTTAACTAAATATGAAACTCGACGTATTTGTTTCGTGATTGGATTCTTTGGATTATTTGTTTTTCTCGCGTAATTTTCTTTAATACGACGTCAAAGCAGCTCAGTTTTGAAATTTTTTTACAATGTTATCGTGTCATCTCTTTTGTGAATTATTAATTCTGCTAGCTTTTCACATTCTGTTCATTCGTCAGGTTTATATCTTATTTGCATACCGTTGACGCAATATTGGGTTAATATAGGGGGAATATTGTTTAATTATGTTCGGACAGTATCGCGCGATTTAAACGAATCAATGAGTCCGATTCTGAGCTGGCTCGGCAGTGCGGGAGTGAAGTATATAAATATATATTTTATATGTATATATAATTGAGTTTGAAATTAAATTTACTTGTACATAGGGAAGTTCGTACAGGCAAGATTCTACTGCATATAAAATAGAAGAAAGAAGTATTCAAGGATAGAACAGAAAAACGATTCCAAGGAAGATTATGTTAATTGTTTTAGAATAAATAATTTATTTTTACATTATTTACGGTAAAACGGTATACTGAAATTTTCAATCAACCGGCTACATACTTTCCGAGCTGTCGACTAGGTTTGGAACTTCTTGAAAAGAAGTTTATTGAAATGGGTGCACTAGACTGTTTAATACTGTAATAGAAATGCACGATGCCTCTAAATAAAATTTGCTTTCAATTACTTAGAAAAAACTTTAAAATATTTAATTTATTTAAATGAAATTGTAAGCAAATAAAATTTAAATTATTATTTCAATAGAAGAACTTTTTTAAAATTCTATCAGTACTACTTATTTTTTCATTCTCCTAATTTTAATTCTTCAACTTAGCTTACGTACTTCTAAACATTGAAATGCATTATTTATTTATCACAGAAACATATTATTTTGGAATAACTTTTCTTTTTTAACCTTTGCTTCTTGTCAATTGACCAAACTTATTCAAATACAGAACTTTAGTTTTTTGGATTCGGAGGAGGAACTTGAGCTCTGTAACTCAATCAGCGATTACTCCAGCTGCCGCTGCGGTCTTTTTTAAATATTAATTTTAAGTACAAGGAATCTGAATTTAAATGCTGAAAACTTTTAAATACCTCGCGGAACGTTGCAAAAAAAGTATTTGGAACATGGAAGGTTTATAAATATGCAATAAAAAAAAGTATTATTATTGAACAAAATTAAGTAGTGATTGCTCAAAAAGCTTTTTACAGTAAATTATTATAGAGATGTTTGGTTTTTATTTTGCCTTTTGTTTATAGAGCTTGGCGAAAGTAATTTATTTGTTCCTTATGAGGCAAACTCTATAAGGCCGTAAAACAAGAACGTGTAAACACATCTTTCAGAAATATTTCGATATTTATCGGTTTTTTAACATAAAAAGTACATTAAAAGGAACATCTGAAAATATAAGTAACGATTAAGTAATTTATAACTTTATCTGCAGCTAAAAGTCTGGAATCATCTCGACGAAAGTGTTTGTATTGGAATCACATCAAAAATATTTTTCCACTGGTAACTTAATCAAGATACCAGCAAGTGAAAATTGTATTTTTTTATCAACGTGTAAGTTTATTTTCTTATGATTTTTTATTTCGTTCTAGCAATTAAAATTAAATGCATTGAAATGAAATGAGGTTTGAGAAGCGTTAAGAATTCACTTTGAAAATGGAGGGATGTAATTAATTACATGGTGTCTTGTTAAAAAATCAAAATCGATTAAAAGAGTTCTACATTTAATTTTCTTACGTATTCTCTATAGCCTTTTTAATCTTAATGTTTCATCTACTAGCATCCTGCCTGAGCTTTGGTTATCTAAAAGAGATTTGGTAGTAGTTTCAAAAACGAATACTTTTTTTACTGTCACGTTCACGCTCTGTTGTCTGATCATGTCGTTACTAACAAAAATAAATCTTTAAAATGTATTCCCAGTTACTGTTTAGAAATTCATATCCTAAAAATGTCAGGATGGAAACATATCGGTGTCATACGTTTTAGTGGCATTTTTACCAAAAAAATTTCTCATTCGGAATTTGTCCTGTCAACTTATAAATTCTGTATTTAATAAGAGTGTGCTGCGAATCAGCCGAACCTTCGATTCGAATAGATTTTTTTGTTATTTAAAATAGTGGCGCCCGTTCCGTTTTTATCCCTATACGCCGATAGGAGAAAAACCTCTGTCCTGCGAAGCTAATTGGGCAAAATTCGGAAAGCGATTCTCAATTATTGGATCGTAATTCTAGAAGAATTTATAATCACGAAAGGTTAACAGCAAAGTATAATCGTAAAAGTTTATAATTATTTTTCGTATTAATATTGTGCTCGATATTTCATAATTGCTTTATTATTTATATTATACAAAACAAGATGCGAATTATTTTGCCGTAATTATTAAACGGTTGCTAAATGGAAACGGAAAATCTTAACAAAATTTGCTTTAATTACTAAGAAAATTTAGAATTGTGTAATTAGGATTTTATTTCTCCTTCTATTTAAGGTTCCTTCTGTTACAAGGGACAAAATTACTTGTTTATTATATTTTTGTTATCGAATAACAATATTTTTTGAATTTATTATTACTTCGCAGTTACAAGTCATAGACAGCTCTACTACAATCGATCAACCTTTGGGCTCATCCTTGTGCGTTACGAAAACCGGACCTTTTCTTATCCGACTTCCATAGGACAAGTTATGGAATGCATTCACCTACTACTAGAATGATGACTCTTGCCAATCCGTTTAAGATTGACTTTTGCGCCAACTCCCTAGTAGGGATTAAAATTCAATTAAGGAAGGATCTTGGGATTTAGATTTTTCTTGTATTGTTTTGATTTGTTATCAATTTGTAAATTGTGTATATTTATCAGGAATTATTCCGTCAATAAATCATTATTATTATTATTATTATTATTAAAGTTTAAAATTACGAATGAAGCACTTACAACCTAATAAACTGTAACCAACTTGTTTATCATTCTAAAGTGTCGTTTATGCGGCAACGCCTATACAATTTTTCCACATCACTGTATACACCGTACTTACTGCAACAATCCTATTTTCCCTTCCAAAACTGACGACCTTGGCTGAACTGACTGATTATTTGGAAAAATATCGAATGATTAATTTCATGTCTTTTCATATTTATGAATTTAAATAAAAATCTTCTTCCAATTTTGCAATATGTTAGCTTAAAACACATATGAACCGTAAACCACTACCAATTTTTATGTTTAGCAAAATCGTGATTATCGTGCGAACGTTGAAATGATACATTCACCTTTGGACAGTTAAGTGCATTGGGGTAAAGAAAAAAGGTGCAAATGCCCACTGCGACGAAGTTGAAATTATTTAAATTTGTTCGAGTGGTAATTGAATAACATTTAATCGCTTCGATTAAAATGTTTTTGCTGTTTTGTAATGAGCGAAATTTCAGCGCCATTTGAGTGAAAACATTTCAAGTACATATATCCAAAGATTAAAATTGAAAGTTATTATAAGGTACATAATTTACGTCGTTTCAATTGAAATTTTTCAAGTCGAACACAATCGTAGAATATTACGAGGTTTAGAAACCGCAATGTTTTGGAAATTGTTATTAGAGTATCATGCTTGAAAACCCATATTACAATTGATTTTATATACTACGATGTAATCAGAAATATATTACCTCATACCTATATTGCGATGTTCTAAAGCGTAAAAAGGTTTCGTTGTATAAAAAAACTTAAATAGTTACCTTTTGAACACCCATCACTAGTTGTAAAGCTTGCGATTCTTTTAATTATTTTTACGATGAAAAATTAAGCAAGTTATTCAAATCAAAAGTAATTTAATCAGTTATAAAAACGAAATTTAAAAGTATTACAGAAAGGCACAGTTTGATCAAGTTGTAATTTATAAAAATTTTATAATAGTTAACTGAGATGTTTTTAATCTTAAGCCTCATGACATCGGCTCACCAAATAAAACAAATACACCGAATCTGAAACTTTAATCTCATTTATTTAGTAATTGTTCCAACTTCTAGATAAAGTTCCAAATTTGATGGCAAAAATATACAAATTTAAAATAATCAATTTTATCGTGGTGTCACTAAACGTAAAATTAATCGTTTTGCGTTTTAAAAATTGTTCTCACCCTATTTATTTTGAAGTTTTCTTAAAATTTATTGTTGCTTGTTTCTTTATTTCTTGGTTTCTTAATTTTTTTTTTATGTTTTCACCTGCTGTGGTGAATAAATTTAGTATTCTTCTTATCAATTTTCACAAAACACTCTTACTCTGAGTTTGTAATCTCAGGTAAGTAATTATTATAATCATAGAATTTATCAGTTTCATTTAAATTTTTAATTTTATTTATCAATCTTAATTAAATTTTAATATTATTTAAATTTGTGACTCTGGGCTTTAAATTTCGATTCTTCTCGAAACAACGGCCTTGCCCAGAATGAGTTACTTTTAAAAATTTCTCTCCCTCCTTCATTTTTGTTAGTTAGCAAATTCTTCAACGTTTGAACTTGTAGTGGTGGAATTTTGTCGATTCGGCGCACTATTTAATTTTATTCACGCATTCACTTTTTATTTTAAAATACTAGATTAAAATAATTAACAAATTTTTGAGTGCCAATCGGTTTCTTTGATAAATTTGGCGTTTGTCTTTTCATTTAAAGATCGTGGACCAAAAACATCTTTTTATTTTTTAAAATGCTGAAAAAATTGTTATACTAGCTCTCAAATGTGCCTTCCTTTTTATAAAAATCAAAAATATGTGAAACCGAATTAATTATCATCATAAAAATCAATATTAAAGAATGAACTCAAGTTCTTACAACAAAATTTAAATTATAAAGGTTTTAACTTTTATTCCTGTTTTAAAATGATTAATCATAATAAAAGATCTGGGTCTAAATTGAAACATGATAATATAAATCAGCGATCTGGGATGATATTCTTGAAACTAAAATGTGTGCATGTTCGATCGTGACTGCGTTACAATTAATTTTGAATAATTTCTTATGAAACCACTCACTAAGCCATCTTGCTTATGTACATATTATCGTGCTCTCAAACAAGTTCTTAAACATGACTTGATAATTAAAATAAATTTTGAATTATTAGATTACTACTTACCTATAATATAAAATTATTTTTTTAAGAAAAGGGATTTGATCAATTTATCTTAACCTACTTGAAAAGTTTCTTGTAAAAAATCTTACAAAATAAATAGAAATTGCTATTATTTTAGTGGAATTGGAATCCAGGAGAGAAAAACTATTTTAGCGGTTTTAATGTTTTGGTTTAATTAAAAATGAGTATTAAAATACTGATGAAAAAGTGTCCCTGAAACAAAATATCTGGAAACCAAATGTTTAAATCTATATTTGTTATTCCAAGTTTTTGCGGTTTGGAATTAACTGTTGGGATTGATGCCCCACTAAAAATTTAAATTAAATAATATGGTTTTTCAAAATTTACTTCTGAATCTATAATTTGTTAGAAAAATGTTTGCAATATTTTATGGCAAATACATTGTAACAGCTGCTCGTTGAATTTCAAGTGGTTTAGCTTTAAATTTGTTTATTGGTTCTATTTTCTATTTGCGATTTATAATTTGAATAATTGCAATTTAAATAATTCAAATTTTCGTGCATTTTTTACCAATGAAGCTTTATAGCGAGCACTCAGAGACGTAGTAATCCTAAAGATTAAAATTTAAAATTTGGTTTACGCTCTAATTACAATTTAATTTAATGAATTTTATTCAGAAATTGATATTAGATAGTCAAGATTTATCTCTGCAAAGACCATGATCGTAACTTGATATGAAAGTGTACCTGGTCCTTTGATCATCCAATTGGCTTGAACGACGACAAAATTAATTATAAAACAAAAGCCAACTATTACAAATAATTATTTCATTAATGCATTTCTAAAATACCGCACACTTATTTTAGTAATTAATAATTTTTAAGTGTCAAGTGCCATAAAATCGAATTATCGATGCTAATTAAATTAATTATAAATATTATTTAGCTACAAAATTAATTCCTCATTCGACTTCATTTGCACATTTAGCACGCATAAAAGCTTTGAACAAATTTTAATTTCAAATATTGAAATTGCGATTGAAGTTTTGTTTTTTTTTCATTACCTCTTAACAAAATAGGTTCTCCGTTATAAAATACTAGAAACTGCAGGAATCCTCTATAAAATTCCAATAAAATCTAATTTTATAAATATCTAAGATATCAAAACTTCCAGGAGCAAAGGAAGCTCCCAGGGCTTCCTCTCTTTACCTTGTCGCTTTCTTTTGGGTGACATTTCTTTTTTTCCCGCAAAACATGCTCGTTGTGTTGAAAACACCATATGGAAAAATATTACGTAGAAATTCGATTTTAGTATCCACTAATATTAAAGATACATCAAACAAACAAATATTGAGCAGACATTTTCAGTCGTATAATTAAGTGAAACCCTAACCAAGTTTCCGTAGGAAAACAAGAATGCCTTATATTTCTTGAAACATATGTTAATGGCAATTACGTTGAGAAACAGAATTTTAATATTGACGAATGTAAATAAATTGAAAAATATACAAACAAATTCTCAGATTTTGTAAACATTTTCCGATGCTTTATAACGGAGCTTAAATGATAATGTACATTATGTGGTGAAAAATTCTATCCGATAGCTTCTTGATTCGGAAACTTTCTTTGTACTCTTTTACACAAAAAATACTAATTACTGGGTATAATACCAGGCCATAAAAAATATTCTCTAAAATGTAAGAATTTGAAAAGTTCACGTTAATGTGGAAAAGCTTTTCTTGGTTTTTACACTGTATATTATGTTATTCAGCTGATCTGAATTATTACAATTGTTACAAAATATTAAATTTTACAAGTTAATTTGTTAGTTTTTTGTTGACAAAAACATTGTTGACATTGTTGACCGAATAAATGTTTTTCGTTTATTTAAAATTATTGTCGAACAATAATGAATAATAAAAATGCAAAAAATTCGGCTATACATTTTACATTTTCTTACATCAACCAGCATTTTAATGACAAAATGGAAAACATAAATTTATGAGACCAGTAAAATTATATTGGTAGTAATGGTTTAATTCAATTTTTTATTTTTTATTTCATTGCAGAATTCCATAAAATTTTATTGTGCAAATAAAAATTTATAATAAGTAGTTTTCATTACTACTCGGTCAAAACTCGAGAAAATCAAACTATGAGATGTAAGCACTGCCTTTTACCTATGAATTTTTTTATCAATTATTTTCATGAAAGTATCAATCATTATTAAATGAGAATTTATTTTTTTTTACCTAATTCTTTCTCAATTTGAATTTAAAAAAATATTTTTTGTTCTTGAATAACAATGTCAGATAATACGTTAAATCCGTGTTACATTTCGGGATTGTAATTAATTGGTTTTATTTAAATTTTTGCCGCTGCACATTTTGTAGATATTAAAAATTTTTTGGAAACCGTTCAGTTGTGCTTTACAGCTTTATTGTAAAGCTCGATTTTGTTTGCTATATATTTTCTTTATATAGCATTCTTTTTTATTTCAGCTTATTGATTTACACAAAAATTGTTGTATTATAAATTTGATGAAAAGTTGAACACATAAACCGAGATTACCAATAACAAAAATAAATTTAATGTTAAAATTAAGTCATTAATATTTTTTGCATGATGGTTTTCACTATCGTGGCTTAACCAAAACCGGAAATATTTTCATTGGTCAATATAGAAAATGCGGAGCTACGGTTAACTACCTGTTCAATCGGTACCGGTTACACATCGAAAATTACTAGCTTTTTTTTTTCATATAATTACTATTTTAGTTTCCAATTAGTCAAAGCAACTGTTTGATCTTTTGTTGTGGTGGTCATAATTGAAGAGATTTCATCTTGAAATGAGAATCTAAATGCTTTAATTGTTAGTTGGGTAAAACAGAATGTTTGTCAACATATTATACCGGGTGTTGACTCGAATAGCCGAACATAGGGAATTAACACGTAAAAACTTATTTATGCAAATTCCTGCTTCCCAAATTATTTTAGAGAAAAAATGAAAGACACAAAAAGAATGCAGAAATATAAACTACGTATGATAAAAGCATTAGATTTCATGTAATCTTTACTTATAGGTCAAAAAATGCTTTTAAAATTGTTAAAATTTTCATTTATCAGACTGGCCATGTAAGTTTCCAAGGTAATTATTTTAAAATTAAATTGAATTTATTTCATGACCAGTCTGAAAAATGAAAATTTTAACAATTCTAAAAGAATTTTGGACTTTTATCTTCAAATTTCATCTAGTTTCTACTTAAAGGGTCCAAAATTCTTTTAGAATTGTTAAAATTTTCATTTTTCAGACTGGTCATGAAATAAATTCAATTTAATTTCGAAATAATTACCTTGGAAACTTACATGGCCAGTCTGATAAATGAAAATTTTAACAATTTTAAAAGCATTTTTTGACCCTATAAGTAAAGATTACTTGAAATCTAATGCTTTTATCATACGTAGTTTATATTTTTGCATTCTTTTTGTGTCTTTCATTTTTTCTCTAAAATAATTTGGGAAGCAGGAATTTGCATAAATAAGTTTTTACGTGTTAATTCCCTATATTCGGCTATTCGAATCAGCACCCGGTATGTGTTGTACAAGAGGAAGACTAAAAAGCTAAACGTGGTTTCGTCGCTCTTGTTATTCAGAAAATAATATCTAATTTTTAGTTTGAAAAATTATTAAGTAGTGTTATCGTAATTTCTTGCCAGAATAATTGTTTTTTATTTTCAAATGAATTTTTTTAGATTTTTTAGATTACTTGCCAAATAAAATAAAAAAAAATATCTTGGAGAATACACGTACATCCCTCGTATAATACGTGCACATATACATATAATACCGGCATCCGTTTAATTTACCCGTAATATTTCACGTTCTTTTCCACCAATGAAAACTCACTATTGTTACCGGTAACAATAGCTACCTAGATATTATCATAAATTATTACACGGAAAGCTCTTATTTAATTTTTTTAAAAGTACTAATAATTGTTTTTTTTTCTAGTAATTTAAATTGAAAATAGACATGCAAAATTGAACCTACCCACAAACACTTAACCTTCTAGAAAATAATGTTGAAATTTTTTTAACGTTTTTTTTTTCAATTTCTACGCTAATGCTTAAGTTGAACATATTTTTTTGTTATCTTGGCACGTAAACAGTTTTACCTTCAATTTTCGAGGTTTCTCTTAGAAAATATATAATATACGCTATGTTTTAATAACCCAAAAGGCAACTTGGATCATTTAGACCGTTTAACTTTTGCTACTAAAACTAATCCAAAATAGCTTACAAGACCGCTTATTTTTATACCTAATTATATGCATTTTGTATTCTACAATAAGATTTAATTCAAAAAGTGATATTTTTG
Organism: Cantharis lateralis; assembly: GCA_963170105.1. NCBI lineage: Eukaryota > Metazoa > Arthropoda > Insecta > Coleoptera > Cantharidae > Cantharis > Cantharis lateralis. The sequence continues at coordinate 25,256,933 of OY720630.1, read as the reverse complement.
AATGCTTGACTGAAAAAACTATTAAATATCTGAAATTCAGATATAACGTTTTTCAAAATAGATCAAGTAGCTTAGCATATTGAAATTATCGTGTTTATTGTGGGCTGGTTCTTTGTAATGCAAATAATTAATTAAAGTGTTTTGTTGACGTTCGACGCTTTAAAAGCTTTTCAAACACGAAAGGTGAGTGTAAGCTTACGTTACAATGTTACATAGGTATTTGTTATATTTTGTTATTATTTTTTCATTTATTTATTTATACTTTATTTTACTAAGCACTTTGATTTATCTTAATCTTTTTGTCAAATAGACAAATAGAAATAGCTTTCACAAATTAAATACACAGTGAGTATAAATTTCACAAAAACGTTTCCGCGTTTTCAAAATATGAAGTGTACTTGACTGCGATTGAATAATTGAAATTTAATTGAAAGATACATAGCTCCGAAGTCAGAAAAAATTCCAAAAAGCAAGCAAAACTAATTAGTGAACGCATAATATAACACAGTATATTGACGAAACCTTATTCCAAATCTACCTCGTTTTTATTAAAAAAATAAATAACCAGTGATTAAAAGGAATTTTGATTTTTAGGTAAAAACTTTAGTTTTTATTTATACTAAGATATGAGCATCTTGCAAAACTAAAATTTTATTACTTTTTTAAAGTACCTACTTACCTACTCCTACACCCAATTGCGTTTACTTTGTGTAGTATGCCGCAAGTTTAAACTAAACTAAACTTTTCCACGTAAGATTAATTAATAAATATTCATGATGTTTAAAATTAAAAAGTGAAAAAAAGTTGCATCTGCAACAATTGTTTGAATAAGCTCCATTCTGTTTACGTATGTGTACTCGACGTAAATAGTTACGGCAAAGATTTTTAAAATGTTGGACTGGCTGTAGTTGTCTTCTAGAAGTGCAACTGTTAAGATTATTACTTCAAATTGATTGATTAATTACAGTCTAATTTTTATGTAAATGCGGATTTTTTCGGAATCGAATAATAAATAAAACTCGTTAACCAAGTTATCGTATCCACCCACAATAATCAGAATTGTAAAGTGTAGATAGCTATATTTCGTTAGGAATATTATCAGGCTGATTGCTAGCTTAGGTTATTAAAAACTACTATGCATTAGCTGGTTGTTCAAACTTTCTGCCAGTTGACTATTAGTATGAGCTGTCATCCAACTACCAGCTGCATTTTACAGCTTGCTGCCAGATAGCTTTTATTAAAAGGAATTAGTAAGCCACTACAGATTGCTACCAGCTAACTATTAGCTTAGGTATAACTAGGGAGCTGTCAGTTATTGACTGCTACCTAGGTTTTCATTAACCTGTATAATATTTAAAGTTAGATAACTTTGTTCAAAAATATAATTTGAACATAATTGTGTTTTCATTATTCAAATTAATTTTGAAGTTTTGCAAACTAAAACTTTAGACAAAGAATTAAAATTTTATACGACAATCAATAAAATAACTTGGGTATCTCTGCAAACTGAAGACGCAGTTATCCAATTATCTAAAATTATATTATAGTAGGCAAAAAGAAATATCGAGTTTTGTTGGTTTAGCAATAATCGCCCTTACAATTATCAATGTCAAAAGTAGAAGTTGCAGTTAAGAGTTTCTTTGAAGCTTAAAAGCTCTTTTATAAATACTTTTGTAGGAAAACAGAGTTTAATTAACTGTTCTTAAGGTTTAAATTAAATTTTATTTTAAATATATTTAGTGTTTATATTTTTCGTTAATTTACCCTGATAATTAAATCTTTGTAAAGTTAAAAAAATGTTTATTTTACTTTCACTTCACAATGAATTTGTTACAAATTTTGCATTCTACTTACTTCAACAAACATTTCTCATTAAAAGTTTCTGTATTAACAAGAAGAGTTTTATAGTTTAAAGTTTTTAATGATTTTTAAAGTTCATTACATTATAGCTTGACGATGTCATAATCTGACGAAAACTTTTCCGCCATTATAGTAGGTAATTCAAAATTATTTAAAGTTTTTTATATCGTCTTTGTGTTGAACTTAAAATTACTTTTTGCAGCTAAACGTGGCATTGGGAAAATTTGAAATTTACTTAATTGAGTTATTTGTACTATTTTGGGTGCAGCTGTGAACATTGGGGCTAATAACTTAGGTAAATTAGAGTAGGTAGTTAATCATTTAAAACCACGATATTAAACAATAAATTTATAGCGATATCCATATACATATTTTGATTAAGTGTTTATTATATTATTTTAATTGAGTTAAAATTTTAATTCAAAATCCACTGCATTCATAGGTGCGATGTGTTTTTGTTTTAATTATTAATTCAACTATATGTACATAGCCGATTTGTAGTTATATTTTATATTTAGTATTTATAGTTTATATAAAAATTGAAATATCTAAAAAAGTAATATTAAGTTCATGGAAAAACTTTGCACCGACTTTTCAGAAAGGGAAATTCCGTTATATAATATGTAGTAAGTTGATCCTAATTTTTAACTAAACGATCTTGATCACCTCAAATCGACTGCGACTAACAATTGAAATTAACAATTCATTATCGACGAATCCAGCTAACAAGTCGCAAAAGCTTTAAAGCAGTGAATCAAACGGTAGCTTTATATTTGATCAAATCTTTAAGCCGGTTTGATACTTATTAGCAGGTTTAACAATGAATATATTGTTAATTGTCAGTTTTAATTATAAATACACTGTAATTCATTAAAGATCTATCTTAAATAATTCGTAATCCTAAAATTAACTAAATGCTTGACGACCATGGGAAATTTTTCGAGATGCCGACATCTTTAATTTAACAAACACTACTTGATAATAAGTATGTTTCGTGTCATGTAATAATAATAATAGCATGAAAATACATAGGCATTTTGAAATTAAAAAGTTTCTAATTAATGTTCACTTTTACAGTTGAAGCGTACATAATTGAAATAATTTCATGTCGTTTCAGTTGGCAATTTGTTCATTATAAAAAATGAGACACCTTTTCATTAGCACGTTCTCTATAGAAGTTATTTACTTTTACTCGGTGGTGGTTCTAAATATTAGTTTTATTTTTAAGCTCTTACAAAAAAAGAAATTCGCAAAAAGTAAAGCGCTACTTTTCTGAAAGTTTAAAGCATGTCACATACTCAATTACTGACTACATAAATTTGTAAATATAGTGAAAAGCTTTTTCTTAGGGTGCAGCTATAATGTTTGATCGTATAATTTTTTACGTGATGTATCTAAAAGTTACAGAACACGAAATAATTTAATTACGCTTATGATACATCATGTTAGTGTGAAAAGTGGTAGGGAGGGTAAATTGAGAAAGTTACATCAAATATTTATAAGTCATGTGTATGTATCTATATATGTTACGGAAAAAGTACGTATACCGGTAAAAGTGCACATTTTCCGGTAAATGTGTACTTATGCCGGCGCTTATGGTAAATGTACAAACAATTTACTTTTCCCACTAGAATTAGCTGAGTATGTGCACATTTACCAAGCAATATTGGGAAAAGTATATCCAGGTATATTGAGGTTAGATAGTTAGTCACAATGGACGTAAAACGTAAAAAATACGCATTGTTAACCCGTAACTGTTACTGACAAATACATAATCATGCAACTGCTACCAATGGGTCGTTGTGACCTTAAATAAAATTGTGACATAAATAATTATGATGCAAAAAACTTTATAAAATTAACAAACTTTTTATCAACTAACTATAGATAAGAAAATATCTATTTACAATTAGGGCACACATTTATAAGACATTGAAGACAAAAATAGGGTCGAGCGTTGGGTCACATCACAGGGACTCAGTCGGCAGCAGATACGGGTTGAAAATATTACATTACATAAAATATTGCAGTGAACTCCTCCTGAGCTCACTACTCTCTTGAAGGGAATCGTAGGTTCTCGAAATAAAATGGTTACATGTAAAACAATAAAAAACTGACGATATAAAAATAACGAATTTATTTGCAACCTGATCAAACACAACTAAAATACAAAAGCAGGACTCACGCAAACTCGTCGGCCAGCACGTAATTTTTATTGACCAATATCTTCTCCTCTTCTATTGTTATCTTCTTTGTTAAATAGGTTCTTCCAATTTATGCCTTATTATAATTTTCTTTAAATAACTTTACTTTTTCCAATTTATTCCAAATATAATTTTTCTGCTGCTCCAAAAAACACCGCTTGCCTTTTCAGCTTTTTACTAATTCATTTCCTTTTATCGTGTCCTCTTCTCATTGGTTCTCATTTTTCTTTTATTTTTCAAATCTTGATTTTTTATAATTATTTCCAATTCGAGAGTGCTGGCGACTGCATTTGGTGAGTCATACAAATACAAACAATAAAAATATAACAAAATTTAAAACATGCAAAACAATAACTAAAACAGTAACTAACAAAACGAACAATATTAAACTAAACAATAAACTTAAAATTAACGACAAATTATAAACGCGCACAAGGTACCGGAAAGTCCTGCCTTTATGGTTCCTCAGGTTGCAAGTCAGTTCTTTATGTTTAAAATACGCAACCCACCTTTTGTCGTTGGAGTGAACACAACAATATATAACATTTTACAGTAATTAAATTAATCTTTATTGCAACAAGGATTAATATAAAACATCAACTCACTTTTACCAAGGTACATGTGCACATGTGTACATTTACCGGTAATTGTAAGGATAATGCTGTCTTTTAAATTATTCAACCCACTCTTACCAACTGCCGTGGAATCTGTACACATTTACCGGTAAATGTGTACATTTTCCAGTTACGTACTTTTCCCGTAACATATATACGCCTTACAGGCCTAATAGGCCCATAATATACCTTTCCGCAGTTTCGCGGATAGTAGTATAGATAGAACTTAACTCACCTTAGGCTAACAATAAGTCAGCTAGGTTCCTACTGTTAATTTTCTTTATAACCCAAATAAATTTTTTAACATGTTTTTCTGATGTCTTCCACATTGTTTCCTCGCCATTTTTTATGGTTGAATGATAATTATTGAAAGATTTCAGTCTAATCCGTTCTGTCTGATCTATCTGGATATTTGCTAGAACACCCAGAGATGACCGAATATGAGATTGAATTATTCAAACTATGCAAATAAGGAAAACGGACGTAAATTTTGGCTAAGCAGAAGGCAATCAAGTCTAGAGGCTTTAAAAATGCGGATTGAACCAACAGATAGGCTTGAAAGACAAGATACGAGAAACGAATTATTTATATATGTATATAATTTTTACTCATGTTTTTCAGCGATCAATTTTGCTCATTGATAAGTGATTGAAGCGCGTGAAACCGTTTTAGTTTTTTTTTTGCTCCCTCAGGACATTCCAATTATAGTTGATAGGATTAATTCGTAACATGTGAAATTATATAATGAAATATCTTAATGATGTACATGTTAATTAAACTGCAAAAATTGAATAAAATTGAAAAAAATTGAATTTTAACTTACGTAATAATACAATGAATGATAGTTTATGACACTTTTGATCAAACGTGTTTCGTTCTTCGGAACTCGTCAGATAAACCTTGTTAAATAAAAGAGTTAGTAAAGTTAAATATCTAGCTTTTTTATTTAACAGTAATAGTAAAGTTAAATATCTAGCTCTTTTATTTAACAAGGTTTATCTGACGAGTTCCGAAGAACGAAACACGTTTGATCAAAAGTGTCATAAACTATCATTCATTGTATTATTACGTAAGTTAAAATTCAATTTTTTTCAATTTTATTCAATTTTTGCAGTTTAATTAACATGTACATTATTAAAATATTTCATTACATTCCAATTATAGTTATTTTTATTTAGCTGTTCCTTTAGCACGGTATCTATTTTCATTATTTGGTATTTAATTTATAATAATTTCCCTAAAAAGGGGTCTTCTTATTTTAAGTACATGAATTTTTCTGAAAAATTTTTCATTAAATAATCTTTCGCCGCTTTTTTAATAAAAATCTTGCATGTGGCCCGCACAACATTTTTAAATTTGCAGCTGGCTCGTTTTAAAAGAAAGGTAGCTCATCTCTGCTTTAAATACAGCTATTAGAGCTGTACTTAATAAAATTGCTTACGAAATAAGTTGATAAACAATATTGTATAGACAAATTTTAATAAAATTAGTGAAACGATGTGACGTCAAAGTTGATGTCTAGCTGGCTGGTCGTAGGGACTGAAAGGGTTAAGTCGCCTTCTGCTACATTTTACGATGAATGAACGTCTAGACGTTGTATGATCGTTATTTTTAGACTATAAATGTTTTAATTTAATTTGCCCTAAAGGGCAGTTATCAAATTAAATTGTTTTTAAAGTTACTTTTAGTACTCAAGTCAGGATAATTGCTCCTTTCGTTTTACATTTTTATTTCATCGTTGTGAAATTGACGATTAGCTGCAATGGAAATCTTTCCTTTTTTAATATGATTTTCAAAGTTAATTTACATTTTTGCGATGACGTGATTCTGGACATTTCACTACCTTTCATTGTCTGTTACTAAATTAATGGGGCTGTGGTGTAAAATAAAATATTAAATATATCAGTATTGCCAAGATGGCAATAAAAATTTTCCAATCGGAAGTGTTAACTTAATTTAACTTAAGTTAACTAAGTTACCAACAGTGGTGGCTTGGTGTGGTCACTGGTTCCGTCACTGGGTTCGAATCTCAGACCTGACAGAATTTCTTAGCTCGGCCTTCCGGTGGACATCAATAACATCACTACAGCGTTAAACCTGCAGGAGCGGCGAAGCAATAGGTGCCTTTACACAGCGAGGTTTACCCACAGTCCTGACCGCAGTTTTAGCCACAGTTTTAGCCGAAGTTCAAAACTGTGTGTCTAAAGATTACCACGCGCCATTCCAAGCGCCGCGCCAATGACGTCACAATATATTTTCTTCATTATTTTTTGAAAGCTTTGTTAATATTCGAGATAATATTATTTTTTGCTTTATTATATTTTATCGCTATATATGAATGAATTTTACTCTGTTTGAAAATTTTTATATTTTTGAAATTACAGGTTATACAGTTTTGAACTTCGGCTAAAACTGCGGTCAGAACTGTGGGTAAACCTCTCTGTGTAAAGACACCTATTAGATACCACGCTCTTGCAGTTAGCCTTAAGCGGAGGAGGTTTTAGTCGGTAAGAGTCCGACACTATCACCCACGGGTTCCATGAAATCCATGAGGATTTCCCCCTCCCCAACGCACGAATAAAAAAAAAGAAGTTAACTAAGTTACAAAAGAATGATATTACTTTTTATTAAGTACTTCAAACCATAACCCACCATTCTACAGTTCGGGTGGTGGACTAGCCCCCCCCCCCCTTGATCACGAAGTCAGGGAGTATACATATTTTTATATAATACAGTGTCGAAAGTTAAGAAACGGTTAGAAATTTTTATATAAGATGATTAAATTTTGAAATTCAATTGTTTCAAATTATTATGCAATATTTTTATAAAATTTTTAAATACTACAAGGACCTACGACTCTGTCGACACTGTATTACAAGAATGGGACGTAGTCAATTATTCAGCAGAATTTCTCAATTCGGTTAATCCACATGGCATACCGCCAAACAAATTTCTGTTAAATATTGGAACATCTATAATGCATCTGCGAATTTATAATGTTAATGTTGGCATGGACGAAATATTCAAATATAGCAAAAAAATTGATAATAAACCATGTCATCCCAATTCAATGATATATAAAATTTGATCATTTATCATAAGCGATTAAGAAAGATCGATCATTAAAGCGCTTAAATCAAAATATTTCAAAAAGACGCAAGATAAACAGGCTTATATTGTGGGATCTCAATTTGCTCTAAAAGTTAGATAGAGAAGTTTCAATTAAAATTATGAGGAGATTATTGATCACATAAAACAAATCGACTTAGGTTGTATCACAAAAATATTACTGACCTCTTGAATAGTGTAGTTTGTGTTAGTGTGGATAGAATCTCACGTAATTTTTGTTATATATATATTTTAATGTAAAGCGTAATTGAACATATGTAATTGATATAATTCATAGAAAAAATAATAACAATTGTAAAATGCACTGCGACGTGGTCAGTTACAAGTCTCTGATCTTACTGCACTCAAGTGTTCGCGCGCATACCCCACTTCCAACTTGCAGCATGCAGTTTGTAATTCGCGCACAAGAAACGACGCAACACCTCTATAAAATAATCTGACTTCAGTTGTGTTTTAGACGTTCTTATAAATTACTTGTCCTGGTAAAAAGCAAAGTTATTGCTAATTTAAAATAGATTAAGTTTTCAAGAAAAACAAATAAAAGTTAAAGAAAAGGATTTCAAATTTTCACATCAATTTTAGATTCAACAACACAAATTCTTGAAAGGAATGATTTTTAAAACAATTTTATATTCACATTATACCAGAATTATACTTTGCGAAAAGATATAAATTTGGATATTTAGATGACGTCCAAATTTTAGTAAACAGAAGTAAATCCAAGGGTATTCTAGTAAGAGTAAAAAATCATTCGTGATTGATCGCTACATGATTGTTAACGACAGTTCGGTAAAGGGATGGATGAAAAGTCAACAAGAAAATCTACTATTTTTTACTAGTTTCAAATCTGAATATCACTATGAAAAATCGTTTGTAAAGGAAATTTCATAGAAATAAATAGACCCTATCGCACCAAATAGTGAGTTGATCACATCCGCAATTTTATCTTGAAAAAAATTGCCAATTCCAAATATTTTCTAAATAGATATTTTAAGTCAACAAGCGTACGGGCAACTACCCTTGTGGATATCACAGATATAGCACAAAAGAATTATTATTTCCACGACTTTTTGATTTGTTTGAAAAAGTAATTTCCTGATCATTTTACGTGTCACGAAAAACCACCGAGGAATTAATTAATGTATAATATATAAAACCAGGAAACTTACGAGGTTTAACAAGTTAATTTACTAACAAAACTTAAAACTTTACTTGTGCTGCGTCTTTCTCGAGAAGAACTAGGGAAATGTAGATTTCCCTAGCGATTATCCAGTGTTGGACATAGGAGAAGGAGGTATAGATTTGCTAAAGCATTTTCACTATAATAGCTAAATTAGCATTCGTGTTAAGTTGTCTTGTAATTGTGAATCGGTTTTCAAGTAAAAGAGCTTCGTTACTGCTATACTTGTTCCTTAAATACATTTTAATAGAACAATGAAACGATCTCATATAACTTACATTAGCATTTCCTAAGCACAAGAAACTCTTTTTGGGTGCAACTTAAAACAACAATTAAACAACTAACTTTATAATGCAATCCAACACTAGAATGTTTTGTTTTGCATAAAAATACTTCCTTTTCTAATTTTTTCATTTTTACTATTCTGTTTTCCACTATGTTGCGCATAACACAGTAGCGGCTCGCAATATATTTAATTTAACTATGATTATAATTATAATTCAGCTATCGACAATTAACGAATAAAGTATTCCCAAGATTCTATCTAGTTCTACACTATCTAGATTCTACACTGAATTTCTGCCCGAAAATTAATTTCAAATGCTGGAGCGATGTTGCAACTTACTTAAACTAACAACTAGCTTAGTAATAGCAGGTTTATTATTGTGCGTTTCTTGTCGTCGATCTTACATGAAAAAATGAGAAATAAAAAATCTAAGGACACTCACTCCAAATTTAATTTTAATTTAATCATTTGGTTTTACTGTAAAAATCATGTCATTAATGCAGAAATTTTTCTTGTTAAAACAACTGGGAAGAAGTTCCAACTCACACATTTCCTAACTCCGAGTCGACACTGGCATAATAATATAATACACTTGTATTTTTTATTCTTGTGCTACTTCGTACAATTGAACAAATACCTCGTGCAGTATAAATTAGTAAAAATTAATAAAAATGAATAAAAGGATTAAATAAATCATAAAGAAAATAAAACGCTTAAACTAAATGGACAAGAAGAATTGAAAATTTATGTTCGAGTGCGAATTTCACGCAAATGAGATAAAACAGGAAATTTGCTTATGTATACTCGAGTAAATAATTTTCTGATAAAGAAAATGCGGAAATTGCCTACATAACAAAATATACAACTTAACCTCAAAAGCCATCAATCTTAGCTGACTATCAGTATAAAATAAATATGACTAATTAATATTTCTTTTGTAAGCTTAGTCACCCCATTTAGATCATTTGTTAGTTAGATTTCATAAAGTTAGATTTAGGGGTACAAATACAATGCCGTTCAATCAAAAATTCTTAAAACAATAATAATAATAATAATCACATTTGGATAATAATTAAATATTTTTTATTGAATTACATTAGTTTTTCGGCCACTGAAAAATTATTAAATTTTAATATTTCTGGAAAGGTTTTTCTTAACTCCGCTTTTCCGTACAACGGACGATGGTCAATCCTTTTTAGGATAACAGCTAAGCCGCGGTTATGTAATAAGACTGCATGATCTATGTTTCTGCTGCTACCTAAATTTTTGTGTTTTTTTAAAATTAATTTAACCAGAAGAAAAGCAAAGAAAGAATAAAAAAATTCTATTATATCTAAAGAATTTTATGTTGTGAACTACATAGCCAAATGATACCTCCGTGAAGTTGGCCTCCCATCTATAAAATTTTGATATAAAAAAATATGGAATTGTTAGGTCATCGTTAGGTCTTGAAAGGTCACTAGGTTTTAACGTTAGGTCACTTCTAGTTTTTTCAATAAAAATTATTTAATTTTTTGAAAATTTTCTTGGTAAGTTGGCATCCCCATTACACGTTTTCGATAAAATAAAAATAGAATCCGATAGGAAATCGACTGCTGAGGATTGGTCACGTATAATTATCGTTAGGTCGTCATTAATTTGCTTGCAATAAATAAATTCAAGTTCGAATTCCCTATTGCGCTTGCGCTTACCCAAATATTCTTATTCAATTTTTGGAAAATTTTCTTGGTAAATTAGCATTTCATTTACACGTTATCTATGAAATTAAAATAGAAACCGATAGGAAACCGACTGCTAAGGATTGGTCACATATATTTATCGTTAGGTCGTCATTAATTTACATATTTGCAATAAATGAATTAAAGTTCGAAACGTCACAGATTTGATAAAGCTCTGTGGCTGCATTCGAGTTCCGAATTTACGACCATTTACGACGTTTTTGTCAGCTTTTGAACCGATCTTTATGCATAAAAGTGCAAGCAAGAACGCACGCACCCCAACACCAACTTTAAATAAAAATTCGAACTTTAATTCATTTATTGCAAATAAATTAATGTCGACCTAACGATAAATAATGTGACCATTCCTTAGCAGTCGATTTCCTATCAGTTTCTATTTTAATTTCATAGAAAACGTATAAATGAAATGCTAATTTACCAAGAAAATTTTAGAAAAATTAAATAATTTTTATTGAAAAACTAGAAGTGACCTAACGTTAAAACCTTAGTGACCTTTCAAGACCTAACGATGACCTAACGATTCCATATTTTTTTATATCAAAATTTTATAGATGGGAGGCCAACTTCACCGACGTCCAAATGATGATGTTTTATAATAGAAAAGTCTCAATTGAAGTTCAATAGGAAGATTTGATTAAAATTTATTCGCTGTTTTTTAAGTATTTAAGCACTGAAATTTTTGCTATTAAAAGAAGAGTGACCAACGACAAAATAATTATCTACAAAAATATATTCCAGATGACAATACAAAATAATTGATTTGGTTTAAGAAAAATTGCTACTGATGGAGATGTGACAAAAGAAACGAATTACTTCCTAATTAATTTTGATTTGGTTTCATACAATTTAAAATCAATTCCACTGCAAGGAAACATTCATCAATGGCGCTTACCTAAAAAAACTTAATTCAGTCATACAAAACTTTTCCACAATTAAATGTTTCCTAAAGTTTCAGCAAGTAAACGGGATTACTAATTTGGTAATTCGCTCAGGTAATTTTAACCTGATGAAGTTTATCAAACTGAAAAATTAATTTAAAACATCATAAATGGGCATAAATTCTGTCATTTCAATTAACGTTGTCAAAAATTTCAGCGAAATTCAGCAGAATACTCTATTATCTGTGTAATGTCGAAATTATTTAAATTGTAATTCCTCTAAATATTAAATTTAAAATGCTAAAAATGTAACGGCTTTGGAAAAGATATTTCGATTTACAAAGCTCTTGTTAACAATAGTAATTTAATAAAAAAAACTGTAATATCTGTCGATTGTTTCGCTTTTGCTTAAACTTCTTTTTTAAAGAAGCTGAAAAACTAAAATTTTAATTCTCCAGAACAATTATATTTTTTAGATTTTTATATTTAATTTTCAGGTTGAAATCATCAAACTATTAATGGGGTTTGTGGGCGCAATTTGTGATCAAAAACTCATTGTTAGAGAACAAAATCCTCAGTTAATGAATTAGTCGTTCATCCTTGTCCTCAGGACAATAATTTCAATACATATTTACAAATAAAAGTTTTGCGTTTTTTCGGGGTGCAGAAATAACACAGCAGGTACAAATTAACGTGGAATTTTTACCACGGTACGATCCATCATCGACTCAAGATTTTTACAACAAATATAACATTTTCTGAGTGTAGATATACGACCTACTTTTCAACTTTATTGTGTGAGAAATTAAGGTTTGATTTTCTCATTTTTCTCAAAATATGCATGCTCGCTGAAAAGAAAACATTTCATTTTAATAACATTCTTCTTTTATCTTAAGTTATTTGATGTTAAAATTTAGGTAGTTGGTTTCCTTAAAAAATTAGTAAGTTTAAATGAACCGTAACTCTAAAATTGGTTTAAAATTTGTTTTATTTTTGAATTTTTACTGAAATATAAAAAATTTCTATTGTTTTATTTAACTGAATGTTTTATTTTATCTGATGGAAAAATCAATAGAAGCAATATTGTGTGTGGATTTAAATTAGTACAATCAATACTGACTATATTTTGCGCAAGGGGTATAAATCGTAGGAATTTAAAAAAATAATTCCTTGATATTTTAAGTTCAAATCATCGAGGATGCACTGTATCAAGTTTGTAAAACTTTTATTTGTTAGTTTTTGATTAGTCAGCTATTTTGCAATTTAAAATTTGCCGTTATAACCAGAACTTTAAAACATTATTCAATTACTCGACGTAAAAGTTTTAAATATGAAAAATCGTTCAGGGATTTGTGCAAATACTGACTGAATAAATATAACGCATTTTAATATTTTAAACAAATAAAAAAAAATTTTAATTATAAAACATTTATGAAAAGGTATATACACCAAACATTAAAGTTTGTTTTAATTATTTTGCGAAGGTATGTATATAATATATAAACTTTTATAGAGGGTCAAAGCGACGGCTGAATTTCGTTTACTGTATTTTGAAGTTTGTTCGACTTCTTATGAATTTATCTGGTGGCTTTGAAATTCCTTTTCTTCTGAGCCCTTCATAAATAATTCCGAAAACGACAACACGAATGTAAATTGTTTTAATAAGGTTTTATATATGTAGAGTGCGTATCTGTTATCTGCTTACATTAATTTAAATTTAATGATTTCCATATTATAGTAAATTTTGAAAAAAATTTATATAATAAATATCAACGCACAGTTTGTATTAAAAAATTATTAATTTTAAGAGGTAAATTAATTTGGATTCTCAAAGACGATATACTAAACGGGAAGGAAAGTTTTGCAAAAAATTTCAATAGCACTGAATTTTAAATTAGAACTTAAGTTGAAATTAATTAAAATAAAAATTTTTTTTTAGAAATTTTTATTTTATAACAGTTTTATAAAAAAAAATAAGCCAAGTTCAAAAAGTTTACTCCTTGACTCAAAAAAAAGGGTTGTAAAGTGAAGTGAAGTTGTAAAAGCCCGGAGGCGTTAAAATTTTGAATTGAATATGAAAATGCAAACCGTGGAAATCTGCTTAGTTCAATCGGTCGATCTTTTATTTTTAAAATTTTTGACTTTTATCACAATACATTATTGTATATTCGCTATTCTATTACATGCAAAAGGTAAAAATTTAAATAAAATAATAAAATTTTAAATACGATTGCCATATATAAAATTTTATCTTTTGAAACAATCATTTTAAAAGGACTGTTTTTAAAACTGATACATATACTTTTGCAAAATAAATGGTTATAATGTTGCCAAATGCTGTTTTATTCTTCAAGATAAATTACCAACTTTAACTGAGCTAAAGAGAACTACTGCGAACAAATTTACCATGACATGTACCCGAGTCCTTTGTAATTTCTTGAGTCGATTTATTTCACTACAATTTACTTCTATTCCAGTGCAAACAATACGCAATGGACAATTTGCATGATTTTCAATTACAACCTATAACTGTTCTATATGTAAAAATATTTTAACTGTGTTAATTTTTTTAAAATTTATTGCACAGTTCAGGTCAGAAAAAAATATTTAAATTTGAACGTATCTCTGTAGTCCGAAAACGTATGAATAAAAATGGCGGTTTATTTATTGCATTTTGACGTCACTAGACGTAGAAAATCAACTGACAGCTAACATACATATAATGTTAAACTCTTCTTTGAGGTTAATAAATTTTAACATTTAATATTTAGGTATATTATGTCTAGCGAGAATTGTGATCTACACGTGTATTGAAGTTTGTCGTCTCATCGTTTAAGGCCATGTAAATTTTTAAAATAAATTATAATATTTAATTAATCATTTGAAGGGGAACAATACATATTTTGCATAATTACCAAAATATTCTAATTATAGATATACCTATTGAATTATCAATAAATATACTTTTGGAATGCAGTTGAACGTCATGCAAATTGACTATTAAATAGTGATGCCGTCAAGAGTAATCAAGACAAGACTTGGGAAGTCTTGATCTTGTCTTGAAATTTCAAGACAAGAATTCGGTAACTCTTGATCTTGAGGAGTAAACTCTTGATCTTGTCTTGAAAGTCTTGAAAGTCTTGAATTTTAAAACTTTGCACAATCGCATAATCAATGATTAATCATTCACTCTGCATTAACCCATTTTCTTATTTTTAAAATTGCACAGTACATAATAAGTGATGCATGTATTTTATGCACTTTTTAAAAATATAGATGACAACATTTTTTGTATTTTACAGAGTCTTGTTTAAGTCGCTATAAAACAGAAACGGCGCAACTAAATAAACAAATGTATATAAATAAAATTGAAGACGATAAAATTTGCAACAAAAAATGTCTATAAAGTTTTACTCTCAAATCGATTTTTATATGACAAAAACGCCTTCAAAATGTTGAATTTACATTGCCAACATGGGACTGTACGCTTATTTCTGTGATCCATTGTATATGTATCCAGTGTTCCGATATTAAAAATGTTTAGTTTTTGTATTACAGTATTTAATAAAGTGTATTAAAATTTTACTTTCTGTCTCCAGTATCTGAAGTTTATCTAGTATTTTCTTATTTCGTAAAACAAAAAATTATTAAATTTTTAGAGATTCAAGGGCAGCATCGGTCGATAATCGTAATAAACAATATTATAGGCAAAACATCAAGACTCTTGATTGGCGTCAAGACTCTTGATAGATCTTCTTGATCTTGTCTTGAAATTTCAAGACAAGATTAATGTCGACTCTTGTCTTGAAATTTCAAGATTTTCAAGACAAGAGTCTTGATTGTCTTGATCTTGACGGCATCACTACTATTAAACTTATTGGATCAAATTTTTACTAAGCTACCAGGAAGGAGTACTATCCACGATCGCATAAAAACTTTGTTCAGTTTATTTGTATCATAAAATGAACAATAAAATCCTAATCTTTGAATTTACATTGCAGTGAAAGCAAAAACCTCACAAAAAATTACAGTCTCTCAAGTGATGACAGCTTCTCGATATCGATTTGTTATTGTGCCATCAAGATAAAATTCTTTTTGAATTGATTCGTGTAAGAAGGTCAGCAAACGCGGCAAAATATGAGTGACAAATCCTATTGTCTTTTAAAAAATGTTGTAAGTAATGGCTTACACAAATTTTTATACAAATCACATTGTATTAAGAGGACAATGACATATGTTATGCCAAATAATACTTCCATTATTAAAAATGAGGAAGTACACAAAATAATGTATGCATTTAACATTTTGAATGTTTGAAAATTATAACTAATAAAAATAAGAGTATTTTTAAATTTTAATTAAATAACTAATATTTTGTAAACGTCTCACTAAATATACAAGCCATTCATAAGCGTCACTAGACGACGGTTACAGACTGACGATTAAGTTCGTAGGCTGCTAAGCCAAGATACCCAAGATATAGCTGAGTATTCGAATTGAAAAGATACAGAATAAAATCAACAGAGAGGTATAGCTGAATATTTTGTGTTGAGAAAATGTAATATTTATGCACTTATTTCTTAAAATTCTTGACAAAGAACATAACAAAATTGGCTATACCCTCATTCAGCGCTATATTTCAATACTCTCTGAAAAACTGAACTTTTATTTCACAAGATTATATATTACGGCTTAGTTTTCCTTTTATTTGAATAAATCGCATAACTTCGATATAATATCCTTTTACTATTAAGATTTTCAAGCATTACTTGAAAATTTTGGTATGCGATTATGCACTCGTCAGTATTCTAGTGGGTATTTTAATTCATTGCCAGTGGCAGATTTGCAAGCGCAGTTAAGCTTACAAACAACAGTAATAAGCAATTACTACAATTAACCTAATTTTTTGTAACTTGACTTACTAGGTTCTTAAATTGTATGCTAGATAGTGCTGCCAAACCAGCAGTGGTGGCTTGGTGTGATCGCTGGTTGAGTTACAGAGCGGAAATTCTGGGTTCGAATCTCGGACCTGACAGAATTTCTTAGCTCGGCCTTCCGGTGGACATCAAGAACAACACTACAGCGTTAAACCTGCAGGAGCGGCGAAGCAATGTCTAACGACGGATACCACGCTCCTCCTGCAGTTAGCCTTAAGCGGAAGGGGTTTTAGTCGGTAAGAGTCCGACACTATCACCCACAGGTGGTGTCCATGAGGATTTCCCCCTCCCTAACGCATGAATAAAAAAAAAAAAGATAATGCTGCCAATTGGCGGGCAACTACGTCCCAAGTCTCAGCGACTTGGAATTTTGAGGATTTTGCAGGGTTTCTGAGTATGGGTTTCTTTCCCATCCGCAGCTGAATATGCCTGTTAAGGTCATCAATTTATTAATTGGTAAAATTATCAAAATCTTATTACCAACCTAAAATATATCGGAATATCGGCTTAACATTGATCGCCACACATATCATGTAATTAATTGCATGTGTATATATTGAAAAAAAATAGTAAATTATTTTATATTTACTTACAGAAGAGAAAATTAAAGTTTATTTGGTAAACATAATATAAAACTAATTTTGTAGTTAGTTCGGCAAGAATATCGCTTTTTGGTGTTGTTGGTCTTATAACTTTACAAGTTGAAATAACCCTATGTGGTATGTACCTATGTATAATTAGCTCAGTTTGCAATTTATCAAGTAAACCGATTAACATTATGAATTTCTATCATGAACAAGCTCCAATATAATATGAGAAGTGTTATATTTGAATAGAGAACCGCTTAACGTTAGTTACATTAAAAGTCGCTAACGGCTCTTATTTACAAATCGAAACCAATGTCATCAATTTAAAGTTGTATTCAAAAGACCTTTACAAGTCTTTTGCGATTATTGGTTGTACTCCATAAAATTATTTAACCTAAAGTTTTTGATTAAAATTTGGCAACGAATTAAAATTTCACTCCAAACTCAGCAATACCTACATTCAAAAACTTTGTTTTTCTCAAGACCATTGATAATAGATAAATTAATTTCACTTTTTATTTTGTACATCGTCCAAGAAAACTGGAGAAAATTCGTTCGGCGCTGCCAACACAATTATTTGGTTTGTTACTCGTTTGATGTCAGTAATGTAATTATTGCGATACATTTTTTGAACAATCGACATAAAATGCTATAAATTAATCTAAAACGTAGTTTGCTGATTAGCAGTATTCAATATTAATCTTGAACCTTCACCACCGCAGCCCGCACAGTATTATTACTTTTGTTATTGCCAATGAAAGGTTAAACAATATATTATATGTAAATATATTTTGAAGATAAAAATCATGTCATGATGGAAACCAGCGATCGGAAAAATTACTGTGATGAAAAGGCAAAAAAGCATAAGTCAAAAATAATTGTTTTACAAGAGCGCCAAAAAACTGTTGTAGTGGAAATTAAAATAAAATTGACTATTTCCCTTTACCGTCACAACTAACGCGTCTTTTTCGTAAATCCTTCTCAAGTTCATTGTGTCCGAAAAATAAACGGAAAAACAATTTTCTGAAACTTGAAACCAATTTTCGTTTTAAACTTTTTCCAAATATTGCTGTAGCGTTATTTATTTCGGTCCTATTGAAAAAATGATTAAATTTTATCAAGATTAAATCAGGTCACACGAAAACATTTCCGTCTACCGCAAACTTTACTAATCTGTTTCTGGTTTTATCCATACGCTATCATCATCAAGAAAGTAATAAAACTAATTGTAAGTAATTGTATATAATTGTGTATAATACTAGTAAGTACTTTTAAAAGTGTAGGCGTACTTTTTAATTTAACTTTGGATATTGGCATACTAAATACCGGCATAATAAAATTTATTTTAAAAACTGGGGTTTTAATTGTCAAATTGTGATTTTGATTAACAGAGCAATTCAACACGAGATTATCACTTCATTTTTAAATTTATTCGTGCACATTTTCAACACAAATGTATTTTTTGTTCTTTTAAATAAAAATATTGGAAAAAATATTCTGAAAGAATCTCTTCGGTTGTAATTTAATAGGATTATTTTTATTAAATAGATATTCGTCATGCAGAAAAAATAACAAGAATGTGAATATTATTTTATTTTTATACATATAATGTACCACATAATATTAATATGTATACATAGAATGCTTTAGAATGTCGAAAGGGAATAATAAGCATCGAATAGGAAAAAGGGAATATTAAACAGCTTCATTAAGATAATTTCAGTTCTATTAATGATGGATTAATATAATATTATTATTTATTTAGCAACAAGCTAGGCAGAAAACGCTAAGTACACAACATAGTAAATTCAAGGCTAGAAATTTTGTCTCCTCTTCTAACATTTCTTTGAAAACATGCTTTGAACGAAAGCCAATAATAACATTTTTTCTGAAAACTTCTTATATCCTGAATTCGTAATTTTAAGTTTGTAAAATGACCGTTTTGTTTGTGGGAGTGTGCTTTTGTGTGGTCTTGAACTAACCACCCTATTGTTGGCAAATTTACTACACAACAGCTAAAAGTATCCAGTATTAAATTTATTCAGATTACAATAACAGACTGAAAAATACAGTTTTTTGTTTAAATTAAAACAGAGAAAACCATAAACAATATTTAAATTCTGAATTTTCAAAGCTCGGCATTGATTACTCTTTTCTTTCCTGAAATCAAAAATCCATAAGAATGATAAAAAGCATAAAGTTAAAGATTTTCAATTTATTTGGGCAAAACAATTGAAAAGAGGGAAAGTGTAAGTAATACTAAAAACATTAATTTTTATAAACTTTTTTCCAACAATTTGAAAGTGAGAATAATGTTCCAGTAAACAACAGCGTACTGATATTAGTGTATGCTTCTATTGTCTCATCTGACGTTGGCGTGTATTTCCAGAATATAAAAATAAATGAGCCACAATTTAGGTAATATATTTTCCAGCATTTATTGCTACTGCATTATTGAATTATAATTTATTTAATAATTTCATTTTTAGTTTACATTAACAGATTGATTACTTTTCTGTTTTCAAATAAACCCAAATATTAAAATGATTTTATTTTTAAATATACCAAATTATATAAAAATAAATAAACTCTCAAATAAAATCTCTTTAATTAGCAGGATACTCCAAAAGGATTGTAGGTATTGCTAAAACTTCAAGAGGATCAGCAAATATTCAGAAAAAAGCTTAGTCCGCTTACACTTCGACGATGTTATGCTATTAATAGCAAAGATGAAGAAAAAATAACTAAAAAGTAAATGCAATTAAAACAAACAGGTCGTCGTATATAGAATACAAAATATTATATCAATCACGAACATACCCAGAACTAAAAATATAGCAATCTGAATCGAAGAGAGTAATTTCGGAAATTCCTCTTCAATTGAGCGGGGTGTAATAAGAGTAGCTTTGATTTTTGTTTCCATGATAAATTTTAAATGCACTCGCTGTTCTCTATTATTAACTTATAAAATCTACGGTGACTCACCTCAAACAGTCTTCTATTGGGTCTGAATTCTCAGATTTTCCTTCACATGTACACCAGATTTACCCAGCCATTCCCCCTTCGCTACTAGCTATATATTAGTTTCTAAATTCAATTTGGGAATCAAGAAAACTTGAAATGTATTTATTCTTGAATTAATTAAAAAATTTCTAGAAAATAAAATTGAAGTTATACCGTTTATATAAAGCTACACGAATCAATGCATTGTATTAAAGTTCACATCGTGAAAATGATTTTGTTTTTATTAAAGAATTAGTTTTATAAGATTTATCAACTAGAACAAAAAACATAGATACTTGAAAATTTTAGTTACTTATACTACAAACTAAGTGAAATGCATCATTACATCTGCAGTAACCCGAAAGCTATTTCTTCACTCTCGTTAATTTCATTAAAGCCGCACCTTGATCCACCTCTATTTAACGCCCTCGTTTAATCATTCGAAATTTTTTGCTTTACTTAATCGTAAACTGAATTTAAGCATTTGATAATATAATTTAAGATTTTAATTAAAATTTTAATTTTGTATTAAAGCAAAGCAGCGATTACTGTGTTTATCATTTAGAGATAATCTCGGGTGTTTTTTGTTTGTAAGTAATTGAAAGCTAAAGCGGAAGCCCATTATATGGGCCATATATTTCTAGAATCAAGTGTCCACCCAACAGGTCAACCAAGCCATCCATACTATATAGCATTAGCGAAAAAAAAAACAAGGTAGTAATAATTAAAGAAAAAGCTTTTCCGCCGAGGCAAATGAAAATTACAATAATAATTTGAAATTTGGGTAAAAGTTTCAAATAAATGTGCTTTGTAGTCATTGTAATTATTTTAATGCAGTTAGATGTACGGAAAGCTGTTATTAATCTTTTCACTTAATAAAAAAAATTCTTGTGTGATGTGGTTTCCTCTAAAATTATCTTGTCCAATGAATTTGGTATTACGTTCATGTATTTGGCAGGTTTAACACGTAATCAACAATGGTTATAAAGTGATGTACCTACAAAAGTTTTCAGAGAATAAACCAAAATTACAAACCTGCATTGAAATTAACTTTCCCCTTGTTGTACCCAAATTATTACAAATTGTAGTAATCAACTTAAGCGACATAATTGTTTTCATATGAATAATTGAATAAAAGCAAAAATGGCGGTGGAATAAAAATTACATATTTTTTTGTAAAATAAAACCTTAAACAGAATCAAAAATTGCAAATACCTAACTCTTATAAATTTTTAATCAAAGAGTTGTGTAAATTTTAAGGAAGTTTCTTCACTTTTAATTAATTCTGTATAATTTTATTACTAACAAGTTAACACTAAGTCGATAGATCGAATCTAAAGTGGAAGTGACAAATATGATCCGGATATACCAGTTTTGAGAGTCATTAATTAAATTCAAATCCCAACGTCTACGAAAAATCACGAAGGAGCAGCTTAAGCAATTATAGTATTTTTTAAATTTGATCGTTTAATAATTTTAATTGTAAAAAACCAGGAAATTCATTTTCAGGCTAACCAGCAGAAGAGAATTGATTGGAATGTCGATCAAAATATTTAATATATGTACTTGAGCAATCGAGTTTTGGTTAAATGGAAAAACTTGGAAAATAAAAAATTAAATGTCAAGCCCACTTCTATCCGTTTTGGAATGCAATTTTTGAAACAAGGAAGTTGTAAAAACAATTTAAAACTAAAATTCATTTTATTAAAACAAAAAGTAATAAATATGTCCTGTTTACTATTTTCAAGCTTATGTAATCATTATAATTTATCATTTCTATACCTACTTCAAGATATCCCAAGATGCTTCAACATCTTATCACTTCTAAGTGCACAAATGCGGAAAACCTGTTTTTGTATGAGATAGTGCTCTACTAAATTTTACATTATGGCCTTATTATACTTACAAGTTGTTGTAAGAAACCGTATAAGTTTAATATTTTGACAAGTTGCAATAGAGAGATGTACGAAAACTATTTCAAATTTTCTAATTTAATCAACATATAAAATATTAAATTAAACCTTCGTTATTTTATAGCCTTAAACATTTATCCAGTGACAAATTGATACCCAGTTTTTGTATACAATTTACTATAATCCCTTCGACACTAACATAATTTTTTTTGTTTTTAGAAAAAATTTAAATATCCTGCGATACTTAAAAAATATTTTACGTAGTTAAGGATATTATAATTAAAGTCGCAATTCAGATAACGTATTATTGTATAATTAATTCAGTTAGGGCAGCATTCGCACAAGAATTTTGTAGAGAACATTATAGAAAATTTATTAAATTATCACTTTAAGAGAACGCTTCTCGTAGAATAACATTGCTTATTTAATCAACACCTAAATGGAGAGCTTAAATCGGGGAGTCATTGCAATATATATTATGATAATTTTTAGACTATACCATAATATACAAAATAAATAAACTGCATTATGTAATATTACATTTAATTAAATTAATTCATTTTAGCCATAGTTTAACTGAGAACATTATTCTAGTTAATAATTTATCTATTGGATTTTGGATAAATTTTTTTACTATATCCTAAATTATGTATTACGAAAATTACTTTTTCCTATTTTGATCTTTTAATCAGCGACGTAAAATATTTTTTCGAGTTTCAACTTAGCCGGGCACTTAATCAATTTAATAAGATATAAATGGAAGTTTTTAGTCGTAAATATCAAGAGTTCCATTGCACCATATTTTTTGTAGCAGATTGAAATATATTTAATTTAAAATTAAATAGCAGATGTAAGTGTAAAATTCGTTAATTAACATAGCTGAACAAATAGAAATTGCGCACGTTTGAAATTACTTTTCGTTAATAAAATTATTGAACAAATAGCAAAACCAGTACTCGCATCAGCTCAGCTGGATGAAACTTTGTTTTATATTGACAATTTTCTTAGTTAAATCAACATGCAGAATTATATATAGTTATAATTAATTATTTTTGTGTAATTGTTTTTCTACATTACGATAATTTAAGTTAAAATATTCGGTTAAAATTAGACAATGCAATGAACTGAACATTTAGACTAAGCATTTATACGACATACATCCTATACGAGATAAAAAGTATAGTGCCTTTTTTCTAAACCCAAAAGTCACCATTCAACTCGGAAATTTAGACCTAAATTTTAAAAAATCATTACTTATTTCACTTACTTTTTATCCAATAATAGCTCAATCGGTTTAATAAATTTGCATGAGACTCTAATGTAACCAAATTAAAGATCAAATTTTGTATCAAAAATAAATTATTTATTAAATTAAACACAGCTATAATATTCCAAATTGTTGGATGAATATAATTTATTGTAAGACTTATTGATGTAAATTATATTAATGAAACAAATGTAATCACCAATTACAAAAATAGCAGTTTTCTTTATCCAATGTTCTTACCATTTTTGAAAAAGAACGCTTATTAATGGGTTTGAATTTAAATAAAAAAAGTTTTAGCTACTAGATTTATTGTTATGATCTCGTAAGTAAAATGGATGAATAGAAGGTCATAACAATTTTTTTCAGTTAAATTCGCTTCGCATTTTACGTGTGATTGCATAGGCCCATTAAGTTGAATATAGGTAAGCAAATTTCCAATATTCAATTTAACTAGTAATTGCTACATATTAATTTAATCTATACATTTTTTACCATACACTCTAAAAATTCCTTCAGAATTGAAGCGTGAATCTGAATGTAAAAGCGGTTTATTTTAAAATAAAAGCAATCGTCAAAAGCGTATTTTAATGGGGTTGCCTATCTGATTAGTTAGTTTTGTTTCATTATTATTCTACGGAGATTTTTTTTGTAATTTGTAATTTATTACAATTATATACTATTCAGGGGTACAAGCCACTTGCGTTTTGTCTTTTAAAACAGAAAAAACAACAACTAACTTTACCAACACTGTCTACAAGTATTTGCTCTCAAAATGATTTAGTTTTTAAACCAAAAAAAGGCAACTGTTGATTTTGAAGTTGCTGTTCATGTTAGCATTAAACATGTTTGGAAAAATGTTGAACTTATTGGATGCCGATTTCATATTTAATCCAGGCGTGGATAGAAAAATACAAAATTTTGGTTTTGATGACCAGCGATGAAATTTACATGTGACCATCATCGGTCAAAACCCAAAAAGAAAGAATAACTACTAATCATCGGTGCCAGTTCACATATGTACATACATTCTCATAAAGAAGGAAATGATCTTCTCCCATGTATACCAGCTATATACAGTAAACTCTCGATATAGAAGAACGCACGGGAATGTAAACATTACACTGTTTCGCGGTTTTCTTCTATTTCGAGAGGTAACAGATATGCCTGCAAATAAGCAGCCGCACTGATATATAATTAAATGCAAGAATATTATTGTGCAACTTGCAGATTCGGCGTCGACTGAAATATAAACGCCTAGATTGTAAAAGATACGTTGTTTATATAATAAGTCTGGAGCGATACATTTCTACATGCTACAATAACGGTGGTCACGTGGTACGGATGCTACTGTTTCGAGTAACACTGTTTCGAGAGTTTACTGTATTTTTATTATTTTCTGTAAAAGGATCCGGTTTTGTAATTTGAAACCCAGATGCAGGTCTGTCAATAATGATTACGTTTGATGATGGAATGTTTTTGTATTGATTTCTGAGCCCAAATTTAGGCACGTCTGCTTTCTTTTTTTATGTCATGTTTAGTACAATGTACAATCTAATTATGTACTTTTAAAACAAATAAACTATAACAAATTTTCATGAACGATATAATTTTTGAGTTTAGATCTAAGATTAAATTTAAGTGCCATTAAGTCATCAAAAAGCAAATAAAACGTATTTGGAAAAAATATATTATAGAAGACACTTTTCTTTCATCTTTGCGGTTATGTTCACCCGGTCGGCCACCTATCCGGTTGGATGGCAGCGATCTAACGAATTTGATTAATAAAAAATGTAAGTACAAGGATTAAGAAAGGAAAAATATTTTATAATTTAAAATCTTGTTTTTTTAAAACAAGTGACATGAATTTGAAAAAAGTGATAAATGATGCCATTTTGTTGACTTTAGTTTTTTTAAATGCGGCTTCTGGATGTTGACATGTGCTTCTTTTTTAAATTATGCGATAATTGAGAAAATTACCAAAATGTGGAAGTGTCAGTTAGGTTTGAAAGATGCGTAAATTATTTTGACTTTTAAATAAAGATGGGATTAATGCGGCTGAAGATGTTTTGAAAGAATAACTTTTGAGCATATGACGAGAGTATTAGTTAGTAGTAGCCTTCTATATTTAGTTGTACCCATTTTTAGTCTGCATTCGACATTTCTAACAATCGCATTGAAGTGGATTTTCAATTCAATATGCTACTCTTTGTGCTACGTGATTGACTCTTTAACTTTTACCCAGGTTTTGCTTTTATAATAACACTTATTCAAATTTTACCCTATCAGATTTGGATGTAAGTTATGTTCAACACCTGCGTTTCACAATCATATTTCAGGAAAATTTCCATAAATTTAAAATATTTTGATTTGAGTACAAAAAATATTAAATGTTATTTTGGAATTTGCGGAAGGAAAAATGCAAACCTGAAGCGGGTGCTGGTAACCAAAAACTTATTTAAAATAGTTGAGCGTATGTGATATATACAAAATTAGCTAAGTATACATTTAATAGATGCAGCCTGGTATAACAACCCTCTTGTTTCTCCTTAAATTAGTCCGCTATCAAACGATCTAAAACGACAGATGGATCCTCTCTGTTGTATCTATGCGGCACTCATTTTTCATCTGCCATGTTATATTAAGAATGGCTTTCTTTAAAATATATACGGCGCAAGGCAGAATTCCTTGCTCAAATACGAATGCCTGGTAGTTATTTTTAACAATTCATACTTTTATTATTAAACTTGAAATTCTTAAAAATTTTGCTAAAACCATCAGGGGCGTTAACAAAACTTCAAGAATTTGTTTTAATGGCTTTAGTATTATTTATCGTTGGTGTAACAATGCTCAAGGGTGTTTTTCCTTTTTACACGTTTGCTATTGCAACTCTAACGGATTTAAAAGTATACCGTCGACTTTAATATGTTATGTTGGCTTCATAAATGCAAAAATTCCAGAAAGCATACTTGAGACACAACGTGCTCACTATTATATATTTGTGCCAACAATGTTTGAAATTGTTTTCAGAACAAATAAAATTTATATTTTTCTTTCATAAAAATCTTAACCGATAAGTAACTAAACAAGCAAAATAGAACCCTTATTTAATAAATCTTGACAAATAAAGCCGAAAAATATGAAGGTAAAATGAAACGTATGGTTTGCTCGAAAATTTATATTATGAAAATAGATAATTTATTAACTTGCCGAGCCAGGCTTGTCGTACATGAACCAACCAATTATTACCTACTGCTCATTAGCTGCACCGAATTTTTTGAAAATAATCTCACACCCTATATAATTTTTATAAGACTTGCGGTTTTAGTGATTTAAATTTTATATTGGTTTTTGTTTTTAAGCTTTAGATGATTTGTAGTCACATAATTCTTACGATAAACCATTTTAGTATTCACTAAGCTTATAAGAAACGTGAGTAATTTTAGTAAAGATATACCACCGATTTTTCTTATAATACGGATAAAGGTCGTGTAGATTTTAAAGAATGCTTTAATTTAGGGAATATTTAATTTGAAAAGTCTCGGGAAGCCTTGAGGAAGATTAAAAGTTATATAAGAGGTATTCAAATCACTTCACATGCTGCTAGAGTTCATCTTCTGACACTTCCAAAAGCATTTACTACGTTCTCTGCATACAAAGTTACTCGCCATTTGTAATGCCGTCCAGCAGTATACTGGCCTTTTATCTGAAAAAAATTCTTTTTTAACTGAATAATTTTGAATGGTGTTAATTTATATTTTTTTGAAAGTCATCAGAGCGGAGGGGAACAACGCCAATTTATCGCGTCCACGAAATAAATTATTACGAGTAAGTGCATTAACGATAATAAAATCAATCAGGCGTGCTAAACTGTCAAAAGTATTTCCAAATGATTTAATCGCGTGTTGTAAACTATAATAGTACTTAACTCGGAATTGATGTGTATCAGATATATCAATTAATTAAACACATCTAACTTGACGACGAGAATGCCGAACATCAAAACCAGATCCATCTAAATATCCATTCGGCGTGATTGTAAGAGAATAAGTTTAAATTTTACTTGAGCACTGAGCAGGTATTCAAAACAACAACTACTAATGTATTAGTAAAACGGAGACATGGATGGAGAAAACTGCGTTACAAAGTAGCAGATGTTGCCTAAATCAATTCTAAGTGCTGCAGCGTAGGCCTTTTATGTGAAAAGGGTCTAAATTCTTACTTAAAACAAATAGAGGTTTAATATTAATAAGAAGTTTAAAATAGGTCCGTATTCCTCACGAGACTATTCAACTATTTGCTCGGCAAGACATGGAAAGGGCGGCCCGAAATTAAGATCGTCTATGTTAGGGAAAAAATAAGCATCAAAATAAACGTCGCAATTTTTTACATTCAAATCCAATTAAATATTATCAAAATATTTTATAACAATTGTGGAAACTTGAAAATTTTGAAATGGTCCAACAAACTTTGCGTTTCCCGATAAAAAAAAGTTTCTCTAAAATGTATTTGGCAAACATCGATTTTATATTAGGCCTGTCTGTGCAAGAATAACATCAAAGTAGAAATAACATTCTAAATTATCCTTAGTTGGCAAAATATTGGATCTTTAAGCTCACTAACGTATTAGTATGCAAATATAATTTATAAACTTTTATATTATATAGGCGTAACTGATGTATTAAATCAGATAGTCTCGTCACGCAAAATATTTTTTATGAGCTTTACTTAATAAAAGTGATAAATAACTGTGTGAATCATAAACAGCGTTAATATAATCAAAAAAATATATAAAAATCTCCCCGAGTAATTTAACGTTTCGGGATACAAATTTATAAATAATTTCTCGTTCTGTTGAATTACATATTTTCGGAGAGCCATATAAACGTAACGTTAAACAATATAATGGATATATGTATTTACAGCCCGCTCTGCTTCAACATTTTCTGAAAAAGCTTTTAATTTCACACCGAAATACATTTAGTTTCGTAATCGATCGGACGTAACTCAAACCACTCGAGTGAATACTGTCTAAAAATGATAAAATTACCTGCAAATGCATAAGACAAATTTATTGATTCCCAAACCAAAATCATCGAGCGGTCCCCTTTATTGTGCATATTTATTAAAGCAAAAAACCTTACTTTACAAAATTCCACCAGAGTTGTGACATGATAAATATTGGAGAT
The DNA here is from genome assembly GCA_963170105.1 of Cantharis lateralis. Taxonomy (NCBI): domain Eukaryota; kingdom Metazoa; phylum Arthropoda; class Insecta; order Coleoptera; family Cantharidae; genus Cantharis; species Cantharis lateralis. Next base: position 25,228,150 of record OY720630.1, on the reverse strand, counting down.
AACAAAAAAGTCGAACTTAACGAGAACTTAGACAAAAATTCCCTAACGAGTACTCATATTTATCATAACACAACCACCATATATACAGAGGTGACAACAAAATCTTAATACAAATATTAACGCTAATTTTGTTTACGTCATAACATGATATAGATTACACCAACACAATTACAATTTCCGATAATTTGTATGCAGGACCATGTGCTTTTCTACATCAACTTTCAATCAATACAACTTTACATTGTTAATATTCACGCACAAATCAAGACTAATTGAAGAAACCCCAAATATTAAATTATGTGGGGATAGGTTACCCAGTGATTTATTGCTTTCGAATTTCAATCACTCGATATAATTTACAAAGTCATTTGGAAGACAAATTGTATAGTCAGACTATCGTTAAGACTAACGGCCAACGATTACAAGTTTTTACTTACAATTATGTTATTCTTAAAGTTTTTAAAGAATCTGCAATCAAATATTCTAGCTTTACTTTTTTGAAGTGTGTATTTCACAGAACTTGCCGAGGTAAAATAAAATAAAAACGAAAACTGCTTTTATAATCTGAAGAAATAGCAAAACTTCTATAATTTTATTTTATTAAGTTGAATAATTATTAGATGTTCTTTTATCATTTCACATTATTTTCAGCTTCTTTCAGTATTAATTGTTCTGTCCATTAAACAATGCTCAGATGTTTTAAGAAGATGTTCTACAATGTAGGTAAATAAACTAAGTAGGAGCTTTACTAAACATCGTAAAAATAACATTTCTGTTAACTCGATGTTAGTAAGATTTTCTTGCTATTATTTAAATTTTTAACATAAGCTTCTAACTTTCTTAAACGCCTTGCCAAATATATTCAAACTTAACAAGAACTTTGATAACAATTTAACAAAAGATTTTTTTCGGTGTATGGCCTGCTATTATTAACTTTACTTCAACCAATACAGCACTAGTGGCATAATATTGTTAGCCATGATACTTGTCGTACATTCTATGAAAGGGTACAGGGGAAGGACGATAAGTCAGTAAAATGAAAAAATTAGATTTTTGCGCTATTTGTAGCTTAAAGTGTGGTAACGTGAAAAGCTATAATGATATACAGTGTGGAATATCGAAGAGCCCAGAACATAATGAAACAAATGACTCAGGCTTAAATTCTTCAAAACGCTCTCCTGAAAATTTAGAAAAAGTGACTAATCGCCTTCTTCCCCTGTACCCTTCATTTGTACTATGTGTAACACATACCTACATATTTCACTTTTTTGTCAGATTCTAACGTATTTCGATCGGAAAACTTCAATAAAAATCTGTATAAATCAAAAGTCGAACTTGATTAATTCCAATGATTTAATTTAGAATTACAGAAATACAAGTTAGTAAAAATGAATGAATTATAACAGATATCGATATCAGATGGCAAACGTAAGATATACTATCCTTACGACTACTTAAAACTTTATTATTGCCGATTGCAGACTTCAACTTGCAATTTGCAATATATCTACTTTGTTTTTAGAAAGTGTTTAATTGGTTTCTTGGTCGATCCATTATTTAGCCTTGTGAATCACAAAACAAACGTTTTCGTATTACAATTTTGTTTCATGTTTGCAGGTATTGTAACGTTACGAATGTCGTTACATAAATTTTACAATTATTGGGTTGACCTAATAAATACGACACACTCGGTAGGGACATTATCAACTGAGCGCTCGCCCCTGATAAGAGGCTTTTTGATTTGTAAAACGAACATGGTTAGACGTTTTAATTAAAAGTGTACCAATTTTTGAAAAGGCGAAAATATAATTAAGTTTTCGAAATAATTATAAATTTTTGAAGAAATTTCGTGAATAATTATTGGATTTTGGATATCAGATAGTATATGATTTTATACGAGCCTAATTTCAACAATTAGTGAAAATTGACGAGGTACCCAGGATATCAGCCGATAAGCCATATTTGCAATCTGCTTCGCTCTTTTGGAAATGGTTTCCATGGTGGAATTAAATATTTAATTAGTATTATATCCTTTGGAAGTTTGGTGTTTACCGAAGTATAATTACTCCATTTATTTAAAATCAGCGGATAAAAAAAAACTACCCGAACCTTATTGCGACTGTATCTTGGACATCGATCTTCGAAGTTATCATTTAGTTGTTAAATATTGATTACGCTTATCCTTTGTCAGTAGTAGCTATTGCTGAGCTTATTATTATCAAGTCAGGTAGTTGGTTTGTCACTGTATTTGCTTGTTTATTGTTGCTCCAGCTAGCAGCTTGAGTTGGATAATTTGTGTGTTGTAGATTACTTATATGAACTGCATTTATCTGTTTTAGTAGTTCTAGTTCATTGGCACAGATCCGGATCCAGAAAAGAGCTCTTGGAAGGAATTCGGACCAGGTAACATCTTTGTGTCTCTGCTATTACTCAATAGCAGATTTGGAAGGAGTAAGACGGGGTAAGTGCTGTTCATTGAGTATTTTTGCGACCACTATTGTTCAACATTACATCAAGCCTTGCACCAACCTAGTTGGGTAGCTTTGGATAGGTGGATGTTGTTGACATTTTAACTATCTGTTTACTGACGACCATCAGTCAATCAGCAGTAGCTATTTATTATTTTTTTTACACGCCTTCAGCGTTTACTGTTTGGGACCTCGAGTCCACTATTTGTTGTATAATCATTGTACATTGTGTGTTTATACGTACTCAAAGTCTTTTTTTCTGAACTTTAATATTGAGTAAAACCCCTTCTATCTATTTGTTGTGTTTTATTTCAATATTTGGCGCCCTAAGAGCGTTTCCTTTCGAAGTTGATAGTATTGCCGATCTCCATCATCAGTGATAACCAATTAGTAGGAACCACAAAAGAACCTGCGAATGGTGGACACACCACCCGTGCTTCGAGGGCTGTGGGTTAAATCCCAATAGCTGGCCAACCGAGTAATACCAGCAACGGTTAAAAAGTGGCATTCTTGGAAACACACACTTTAGGCTACAGTATCTGGAAAATTCGAGCCCGTAACCGGCAGCTACGCCGCTGTACAGTGTCCTATTATAAATTTTTCATTTCAATTTGAATAACTTGGCAATCGTGGGACCGAGTACGGTTGATTACCGTGAGCGATTACCATGTGTTTTATGTGCAACTCTAGTTCGAGTTTGAATTATAGTGAATTTGTACCGAAACAAAGATTTGTTTTTCTCACAAAACTGACTTCCACAATAATAGAGAAACTAGAGAAATATTATTTTTACAAAAAAAATTTGTTTGGGTAGCAAATACACGTTTTTCCAATTTTTCCTCAGTATAAATTTTTAATTCACAGAATTTAAAGATGATTGGTTGGTTAGTTCATGAAACTGCCCTTCTATTAACGGTTTCGTATTTTATCAAATATGCCCAATTCAAATTATTGCATATTAATCACAGTTCGTTGTTTATTAATCACACAATTTGGTATAGAGATTGGAACAAATATCACCGAACATAAACCAAAAACTACAAAGTTTCAGCCCCAGATCTGTAATCTGATCTCGGGCTGAGAAAAAACTTTGTTTTAGCAGCAAAGAACTCTGTTTCTTACTTTAAATTTCTAGAAATTGAAGATATGATGGTTAGACAGTTGATGAAGCAGCCTCTGCATAGATTGCCAATTATTCATTGGATATGCTCAAATTCCCATTTCCTAATTTCTTCCTTCTGATAATTTCACTTTTAATAATTTTAATAATATCAAATTGTTATTGTTTTTCCAAATAACTTTAAAACATAAAAAATTAGTGTGTTTTACTAATCGCAAGATCTTTCACAATAAATCGTATTTTTTTATGTAAAACTGAAAGATTTCACTGTTTAAAAAATTTATACAGTTTTAATAAAATATTATATAAAATCGAGTATAAAAATATTTAAAATTTAAAGCAAATTAGCTGCATTAAAAATATTTTTTCGAGACCTTGAAGTCTTTTGAATAATAAATCAAAATTTTATTTTGTTTCACATTTTTTTGTTAAACAATTTATTTCTACTTTCGCTATAAAATTTTATTTCAATTTGTATTCTGTTGATTTACTGATGCAAAGAACAAAAAAATTTAATTTTTACCTCCTCAAAAATTACCCTTTTCACGATGAGAATTTTTAAAACAACCCTTAAATTTTTCACTATATTCCCTGTTTTCTAATAAATATTTGAAGCTGCTTTAGAGATGTTAAACTTGAATCTGTCCCACAATAATTTTAGGTATATTAAATACATAATACACCATGCGTTTAGTACACCTTGTTTGTCGTTCCGGAAAGAACTCAAATTTACCCCACAGAAGGGTAATGTTTGATTTTGTAATGTATTTTAGTAGCAGCTACAAAAGACAACAAAACAAAAATTAGGCAGGCCACGATTAGAAACATGAGAGTAATTTTTTAAATTGTATTGGAATAAATTTTTCGAGCGCCGCAGTGGATTTTTATAAACATTTTTTATTTCCATATTTTCTTTCTCATACATGTTTTAACGCTTTGCACAATTATTGGAGCTTTTGAATACAATTGAATACATAAAATAATAATAATTAATTAATATTAATGAACCGCTGATTAAAACATCGCATCGATGCGAATAAATGGAAATACTGCACAAAATTACACAAAACTGTTCAATTATCTTTTTAAAATGTGAGGTAGCCTGCAGGTAAAACGTTCTAAAAATTCTCAGTGTCAAAGAAGTTTTTGCTTCAAGATTTCCTTTTCTCTAAAATTGATTTACATTTTGATATCATCCAAAAATATTTCCGACACACTTCATTCAGAAAAATTTCCGTAGAAATGTGGAAATTCATCTCTGCAATTTAAAAATATTTAAATTATATCCAATTAAATATTCTTATTCAAAGCAAAGTAAGTTTAAGGTTAATTCAGTTGAAGTATATGACCAAATATTTAATTAATGCTTTTTGAAGCTTACACTGATTAAATGTTGGCAAATTGAATAGCCAAATTGTAAATAGCGGCCATGTTTATTTCATCGCTAATTTATTTGGAAGTTACGTAATTGGAGAATTATCACCACAAAAACTGTTTGCTATTATAGTGACTTTTGTTTTGAACCTTAAATAGAAACAAAATTTATTTTTGGATTTCATTCCTATCAGATGTGAAACACGATAATTTTGTTGTGGTTTTATTTACGCATACCAGCTGACCTACAAATTTTTATAATCAAGACTACAATTTTTTTCGTGTAATAATATGATTATCTTTTTAGTGTAAAAATAATTTTTCTTTTGTATAAAATATGAAACAATAAAGACCGCGTATTTAAACATGGATATTATAGAAGTTCAAGCAATCCTACAACATTTTTCAACAAAATTTCCACGTTATTGTTTAAATTACATTTAACTTAAAAATAAAGCAAGTAATCTTTTTATCCCTTAACCGATTAAAACTTTAAATCATTTGTAATCTTACCTTACTTTTTTCTCGTTACTTGTACTACCCAGTAATAAAACTTAAAGCAATTAGTAATGCTGTCAAAACAAGAGTAATCCTCACCTGTAAAAAAAAGTTTAATTAAATTGATTTTTATAATATCCCTTAAATATATTTAGATTTTCTTAAGGAAACTACATATATAAATTTTTCGTGTGGTACCAAGACAACAAAACAATTGAAGGTGCTCGTCGAGAACAGTTGGGTACCACTAACAGTCTACTTGATGTCAAAAATAATCTGACGTTATATAACATGTATTTTCAAAGTCTATTATTTTCAATTTACATCTTTACGCAGATGCTCATAACAATTTGAAAGAAAATTTTACAAATATAAGCAGTGCAAAATAAAATATCAGTTTTTTTATTTTTTGTGAAGAGGCATTTTTATTATTAAATAACAACAACCTTGTTAACGTTATTTTGTAAAATTAATAAATTCTTACTTTTACATTTTTTAAATACGGAGTTTTCACTTGCACTCGAAAAGATATTATTAATTAACAATATGAATGTTTGTACATACCGGCATTCTGCAGTGGAAAATTAAAAATATCTTATTAGAAATGGCATCATATCGCAATGCAATATAGTGTTATGTAAAACTAGCAGATTCACTAAAAGTAGAATGGAATAATTACCATCAATTACTATCGGCCGATAGTTTGGTTGTGTATGTGATGGCGGAACTATTGCAAAGTAGTTGCGCAACTAAACTGCATGTCAGCACTTAGCCTAATGATGCGTAATAGTTAAGTTTGCGTCAAAACTAGAATTGTTTAGTTTACATATAATTTCATGTGAGTAAGTGCACTAATATGTTAAAATTCCTTAGTAGTTTCTCAGACCACCAAACTGTTGCCCAGAGTTATAATTCGGATTGTTGCAATTTTTATTACTTACTAGGTAAAATAAGTAAATTAATGTCCGAAGCACGTGCCGACCATTTCTGATATTTATTATAACACTTGGGAACTCAGTTGCTGAAATTTTATTGACATCCTTAAAGGTATAATTACTTTTTGCTCGCCGAGAGAGAAAATTAAGATTTCAACTTACTTCAGGTATACCTATATTTACTTGAATTGTTGCTTATTATTATTTGTCAGTCCAAAAATTAGAAAAGGAATGTGATATGTTTATTCTTAATCATGGGGAACATAAAAAATGTTTGGCCATTGGTCACATAGACATGTTTTGCTGAATACTGCTCCAGAAAAATTTATACTTCGGTTAATTATTTTTGTGTAACTTTGCAAATTGTTTTGTGCAACCCCCAGGGGTAAGCATGTTGAATAGCCCAATGCATATTCGACAAAAAAATAATTTTTAAATTTAAAGTTAAATGAATAAAAACTACGATGAAAATTAATTTTTTCTTTTAGATATTATTTACTCGAGTTTTTATTTTCATACAAAACTAAAATAATTAATTTATTACTAACCCAGCCGAGTGGCAATAAGTATTGATTTATTTCTTATTACTTGAAGATTTTTTGTACGTTTTCTGATTAAAGTACAATTCTCCAATGTTCTTATCCGAATAAAATTTTGAAACTAAATTTATAAATTTTATCTCTCGCATATTGGAATTAGGGATTTTCATCAAACACGTACTTAACCTATAAAGTGTTAAAATCACTTGGCTATTTTAATTGTTTTGTTTTGAAGCGTTCGTTGTAATAATTAACTTAAGGTAATTCATTGCATTTTTGCGTTTGTTTTGATTTTCACTACTAAATAATTTTTTTTAATTTTAAGCAGTGAATGCATTTAGATGTAACTTTTTGGTGGTCCAGCGACATTTTAGAGTAACTGGAACGGTTGGACTAGTCAAGGTTTATTTAATATATAATACTGGTTTTTAAAAATTAAATAGCTATTATTTTTAGGTTAGATACAAAAAAGATGGAAGCCTGTAATTCAATGCCTGAACCACCTCAGGTGACATTTGAATTTGCTAAAATAAAGGCATATATAGTTCCGGGTTTATTTGAATTGTATGGGTGTGATGGTTTGTCAACTTTTTTTGCTACTATTCCAGTTTTGCTAGTAGGTATACCGAATCCCAGTCAACTTCCGCTTGGAAGTCTTGTAGTTGTGAGATGTTATACTTTGAATAGATATAAATACGCAGAGATAACTCGGGTACTTGATTCTGACACTATAGCCTTTTTTAAAATTTTCGGTCAATGGCCCTTTTGTTTTAATTGATAGATAATAATCGCTTTTTAATAAATTATGTAAAATAATGTTAATAAATAAAATAGATTCTGGAGATGCCCTACAATTTATTTGCTAGTGTTATGTCTATTATAGGGAGAGTGTCGGTCTGTGTAACTGAAATTCTTAATAACTGCGATTTACTAAAGAAAAATATATTATACATGATTATTATTTTAGCCAACTCTCGGCAATATTTTTATACATTCTTGATTACTTGACTCTTTCACAGTTCATGATGTGAAGTGGCTCACATACTCCCTATTGAAATTGCACTATTTACGTACGTATTCGTGATAGTACCAATTTTAGTTTCAAAACAAGTTTCATAAACTACTATTAAAGTGGAAGGAAGTGGATGTGTATTATATTACAATTATATAAGAATCGATTTTATTAAGTTTCGAAATAAATCATTTAAAAGTTTTATAAGATGTAAATAAAGAAATAGCATTAAAATTAAGTGACAATAACTTTTTAAAAGACAACTTTTTAAAATCCTTTAAATATCTTTCACGACAACTCATTTTAGTAGATACTTAGTTGAGTAAAGCTAAAACTATTTTGAAACAAACGATGACAACATTAACTGACATTAGGGAACATTTCCAAGTTTCTCTACAAATTATACTTGTCTCCCGTTAAAAATTTATATTTGCGGTTGTAAAAAGATAATATAAAATGATTAAATTTTTTATGTATTATTAAATATTTTGTTTTGTTTTTCATCAGCTCGAGATAAACGAAAGCACTTTAGCACTAACGGCTAATATTTGTGTGTATCATAACGAACAATTTAGACCTATAATATACAGTTAATCTTCGTTATGCATTTCAACCCCTAAAGTAGAAATATATATTCATTCGTTGACTTAAACGTAACATGTAATATTAAAGTAGCTCTAGGTTTCTCGTTACATAAGCTTTATGGTTTTGCGAAGTGGTGTGTTTGATTTAGTGCAGCCCTTAAAGAAAACACAAAAATATTGGCAAAAATAATACTCTTGAAAAAAAACTTGAAAAATGTACATATACATATATAGTGTATTTCCGAGATTCGAAATTTAAAATTCGAAAAATTATATTCGATTAGCTTTCGTAATTGCTACAAACGGAATCGTAATCAATGCACAATCTGATAGAGCAGTTTTCATTAGCACCAATTAATGTAGCAGAGTGGAGTCGAAACAGGCACTTCTTTAATTAACAGCAGCACTCAAAAATGTTATTCAACACGGTTAAGTATGATAGGAATTTACAAAAATACATTAAAGGGCATTATTAACAATCATAAACGTTAACCCAATAGGATGATTACAAACTTCTTGTTAACTTACTCAAGTAAATAGTTATACATAGTAGCCTTACAACAAAGATAATCAAAGACTCTACATACAAACGGCCTTTGTTTATGGTTACTTACAGTTGATTAAATGTACCAACAACATGAAAGCACTAAGGTTAAAAAATTATATATTATTCAAAGACCAACATTAAAACAAATGCAACAGTAATGTTGCTAGTCAGATCACGATCCAAAAATAAATCACATCTCACCACCGCGTCAATTTAAGTTTGGTATTCAATCAGACGGCAAAGCAATTTTCAAAAAGTCTATAACAGGGATAATGATAGATCAAACTTTTTTCAATCTTTTCCTATGTATGAAAAAAGTTTTATATATTTTCTAGCCAAACGTACTTTGCGATGTTTTAGGCAATTTATTAATTTTTTTCTCTAATAAATCTAAAACTTCAGATTAATACCACACCAAATAACACTCATTTCATCCCAAACCAATTTGGTAGCATTCGCATCGTAATTTTAATAATCAAGTGAAATTCAATTAAAGTTTTGGTCATCCAAACAGTTGATTAATTTTCCAAAGTTCCTCAACTTTCATCCTGAAAATATAATACTTTTAAAGCTCACAAGAAGTACAAATGCATTACCTTGAGTATAAGAAGGTGTTCCTTGAAAATAAGGACTGCTATGGAGAACCCTTGGCAGTAATATTACTACAGCAAGGGCAAGAACCCTAATTGATAATTTTACCAAGTGAGGATGGCTATTACACAGAGGATCTCTTAGAAACTCTTGCAATATTACGTAAACACCTTTCAAAGCTAAGTTGTTTTAAATTTCAAGTGGATTGAGATTAATGCACAAGTTTTGGAAATTCAATTCGCAAAAATTAAGTTATTTTTAGTATTATACATAACACAATGAAATCTTAATTAACATAAATATATTCTATGGAGAGGAACCAATCATATTCGAAAAACAATCCTTTGCTATTACAGATTATAGCAGCATTATATGCCTTTGTCCGTTGTCTTTATATTCTATATCCAGTTTGTGTTATAAAGTACCAAACTACAACAGTGTTATGATCCGTGTTATTCAAATCTGTTAATATAAATTAACAAATTTTACATTTTTCAAAAATACCTCCTCTCCCCACCATCCTTTTTCTTTTAATTTGACTACAGTGTATTTTATTCATGAATGCTTAAAAGCACACATACCTATTCATATAAAGTATTAGTTTATAATTATTATAACTTTTCAATTATTAATATAAATAAATTTGCTGACTAATTTTTGTGTTACATTGTAGAACAAACTTAGTAAAATATTCTTAATAATTAACTAGCTTAAATTTAAAACTATTTCATTTAAGTTACGAAACTTCCAGATATTCATGTAAGAAAATTAAAGTTTAATAATGGAATAGTTTCAATTTAAAGTGATATAAGTAATCGCGTTAGTAAATTTTGTTATCCCAACACTCAAGTAACACACATATCTAAGGTGCCTTGGCATAGAGACATAGATTCGCGAGCTAGCACACCCGCTTCCTAACTAAGCAATAAGAAAGACGAAGATCGCAAAACCTGTTCTTAGAATGCGCTTTTCCACTTTCTTATTGCTTAATTGTGAAGCTTCAGATGTCTCTGTGTAAAGGCACCTTATACCTGTGTGTTACTCGAGTGTTATGATAACGAACAAAAATATGAACCTAATGGGCTACCACTGATATCTGACCATAATGGTGGAGGCGAAGATCGAACAGAAACTAACGAACGCGGCAAACCAAGCGCTTATGCCTCCCAACATCGCTCACCAGGCTTAAAATTCCAAATGTATTGTATGCTCGGCTAGAAAGATTTAGAGACCGCGAAAAGAACTGCTAACTATTTGGAAGAAATTCAAATGGAAAGAAAATTCAGAAACGAGACAAATTAAAAATAAATGTCGAGAAAAGTAGAATAACAGCATTTCGGGTAGGTGGATAAAAGCACTTATTCTTGAAATTAGCCTGTGGTTATATAGGAGTTTTAATTTCTATCTAAACAGATTTTGAAAAAACAAGTTCGCAATGGGAATACTGCAGCAGAGCTTTCGCTGTTTCAATGCAATTATTGACAAAATATAAGAATACAGCATCGAGCAACGCAGCGCTAACGCTTACAAACTGTATTCTGCTATTTGCAGCAAATTGAAACGTAGTACCTGACATGGTGAATAAAATATTAACTACATAGGAAGATGATGAACGAAGAGCAGAACAATAACAAGAAAGATAAAGTAACAAAAGAGTTGGAAAAGGCTCAACAGCGATAGGTGGGTGAATCGCACCGCTATCATGAAAGGGTGTTAATCTCAAAGATGGCAGATCTCAATTTTTAGTGTCGCCAATCTAATAAAACTATAATAATTAAAATAAAATATATAATTTTACAGAGTTTAAGCTACGGTACTGCTAATCATAATTAACTACAGGCGGCAGAATATATTTGAATGTGAAAGTACGTATGTACTTATTTATAATTAAAAATTAATTAATTTTTAATTCAACTGCTTTTGTTTAACAAAGCGTCAGGTAATAACAGTTAATCTTGACTCATTTCTTGACTATGCCAGGGCTCGCTTATCGCATTGACATCGCAGGATGTCCAAGTAGAAGTAATGATGTTTCCGTTCGTTACAGATCTGATGAAAAGGAGCTTTTTGGTTAGCTTGACATCCTGTGACACAAAATTGTAATGCTTAATTTAAGTTAATCCATTTTTTAAAATTTTTGAGGTAAAAAAGTCGCGATTTTCGGCAGCCGTTTATATTGGTAAGCGTGTAAGATACTGGGCGGTTCAGTCAATTGGTGCAAAATCTAAATGTTTTTTTAGCAGTTTTAGATCGGAGATTGTGTTTATCACACCCACATGTCGGATGTGGGGTTAAAAAATTGATTTTTTGATGTTAATTTAAACGTAATACCAAATGTTAGCATTTACCAGCCACTAGCGTAGTGTAAGCTGCTTAAAAGATCAGCTTTAGTTGCATAAGTGAGGTCACACCGCCTTTTTCTGTTACAAAATTGTTGGTTGTCAATTTACATTTGCTGAAAAAATATTTTTAACTTTTTAAATATATAATACCCAACGCTGCCTGTATTTTGTGAAACGTAATTTGAAATGCAGGATATTAATAACAGCGCAAAATTTACCGAATAAATTAAAAAGTGAATCTTTCCATAAAAGGCTATTCGACAAAACTTAATTTTACTTTTGTTAAAAATAAATTTAAATTAACATTTAATAAGGTGCAATAATAAAGCAATTATCCTGCTTCTTGGATTCTGTAATGACTAATTTTTGGAATAATTGCAGTGAATTAGAAAATAAATACTTTTACTTTTTAACCCTAAAAATTTAACACCCTCAATGTTTTGGCTTTGGCGAAATGTCCGAAAAATTTCTCATAACGCTTTAATTACTTTATGTGGGGAACAATGATATATAAAAAGATTAAATCACGTTCACGGTACGTGATAAAGAAGAGTAAATTAGAGCAAAATAGCGGTTAGTAACAATTTAAAAAAATTATCAGCGACATACACGATTATTATAAAAAAAAAAATTTGAAATTAACGAAAAGAGGCATTTCAACCTGAACGAAGTATAAGTGATTTGTACAGCGATATTTTCTAAAAGAAATTACGGTTTATTTGGCTCCAACTACTATAAAGTCATTAGCCGTTTCGAAATAGTAATTGTGATTTTTTGGTTGCGAGAAAATCGAAGTTTTAAGATGCTTAGCAAAATTTCAACATTCTTGCGGGATTATGCTATAAAAAAAGAAACAATAAATTTGTGTGTGAACCACTAACTCTTATTTAAATACGAAACTACTTAAGTATTCAAATCAGGTTATATAACTTGAAATATTTTGTATATTTTAACTGAACTTAATTAGAAGCGAAGTTAATATTAACGAAATTTGCCCTTCGCAGATAAGTAAAAACATATTTATTTATATCGGAATTACCTGATTACAAACTACAGGCATTAAACTTAGATTTTCATTAAAATTCGAGTTACATTCAGCATTAGAATTTATATATGTACGTGACGTGCACGATTCAAGAGCCAATATACAATTCCAGTCAAACGCACAACGTTGACGTGTGCTTTACACACGTGTTTGAATCAACCGTTTCAGAACGATTCAAGCAAACAATCACTACCAAACTTGAGCAAGTAAATAAATAAACTATACCTATAACAATAGTATTAACTTTCAAGCGCACGTCAGTAAACACTTCTTTTCAAAGATCAAAATTCAATACGAGATCGCCATTCTAAACTGGCACAATAAACGGTTTGAATAATGTAAAGCTAATTTTTTCGACAAAGGTATTCCACTTCAACTACTGTCCAAATACTCACATCCCAAAAACTTCATCAATACAAATCGAAAATATTTGGTCCTTTAACACATTCATTTTCAAATAAATATGCTCGCAGGTATCAGATCTGTAAATTTTCGACTGAAATATCAACATATAGCCATTATGATAAACGAATAGAGATTTAGTTAAATTCATAAATTTATTTATTTTGTTTTAACCGTCCCGTTAAAAAAATTTGAATTTAAAAGCGCCAAAATGTAATAGTACTCTATTTTGTAATTTTACTCAAAAAACAAAGTTGTTTAGTTACTATGTTTATTAAGATACTATGTTTTTATTAGAAGCCTGCAGCGAGGCATTTCTACGTGCCGCGTGTGGGATCATAATGCCGGCCAATTGGATGCCGAATGAACCGGAATTTACTGTGTTATCAAAAATATAGATAAATAAATTTGATTTAACTAAAGAACCTATAAGTGCCATATTTTAGTCAAATATCTAAATATTTTTGGTTAGGATATATGACCACCATTATTTTAAAGTAAATTTATGTCTTGCGGTGAAAATAAATTTTTTTTGTAAAATAGCAGATGCATTTCTAAATAACGTAATAACAAAAATTCAATTTATAATTGTAAAATTACTTTATATTAAAATTTAAAAAAATGAGCTCACTTGAGAATTAAAATGATTTTAAGTTTCACAAATAAACTACACTGTAGTATGTGAATACGAAACAAAATAAGTTTAATACAAAAATTGCAAATATGAACAAAGATTATTATATTATAACAAAAATTATGACTAGATGTAGCCTTTTGAACACTTCAGTGCTAAAGATTATAAGCCTTCTTCTTTGAAGTACCGCCAATATTTTATACAAGCGTTAATTTCGTCAGAAGCTTTTTACGTGTAAGAACATCAAGAAGTTTTCTTACTCCTGTTGCAATAATAATTTAAAATTTCAAAAGAGAGTTTTTTCACTTTTTAATGTTAAAAGATGTTAAAAATTTCAGCAAGCAATATTCAAAATTATATCCAGATATTCAAAACGTGTCGAACGGAAGTCGATTTTTAATTTAATAAATATTCTGAATTTAAAAATGATAATTATTAAAGACGAGTTTACCAATTCGGTAAACTACAATGTACCGAGATAACTGTATTTCCCGTTGTAGTACGTGCAATGCTTACTTAAATAACTTACAAACGATGATGTATGTTCAGTTGTCTTTTTTCAAAAGTTCATCGACTACAACATTATGTAAAGCTCTTTTATCTTGGCAATGATTATTCATAAGTTAAAATTCCGCTGGATCTAGAGTATACAGTAACGGCAATGTATTAGTAACTTTTTTGGTATACCGAACGAACGATAAGGGAAACAAGTAGAAATCCTAATTAAAAATTCTAAATTGTTAGAAATATTATAATGGTTATCATAATTCATAAATGGTTTGCTAATTCAAGAAAACTTTCCATATTCGGTTTTGAACAAATTTGTATTATTATGCCAGCCAATTCTATACTTTCACATATCTTTTTCTGAACATTAAATTTAAAACATAAATAAAATTTATTTAAAAATCTGGAAAATTTAAACTGAATCCAAATATGTTTATTATTGATCCAAAAACGTAGATCCAATTGAAGTACCAGAAAATGCTTACTCTCACAAAATGGTGCCTCCACCTGTTATCTGTTAATCCACAGTTTTCCGGGAAAATGGATAACTACCTCTTCCATTTAATCCACGCACTTTTCATTCAGATATTTGTTTCGTCGCTCAATTCACGCTCATTTCCCTCATTTGTCGCCCATTTATTACTGACTTCGTTCATAAGAATTATTTTTATTCTGAATGCAATAAGCCCTTCCATATCCTTTGTGTTATTTACTCACTTTCCATCAATATCACTATGTATTCCTTCGCTCTATTGAAATTTCATTTGAGCCCTATTTTCCATTAATTTTTGTATTACTAATACAAATTAGATCGATCGATATCGAGTTTGAGTGACGCAACTTGATATTCTATAAATTTTAAGCACTTCAGTTTTTTGCTTATTCTAAAATTTCATAACATAAAATAAAAAATTATATTTTTAAAATAACAGAAATAAGCTAACAAAAATGATGTTAGTACCATTTTGATCATGGTGGGTGTCTTATTTTTTATTCGATAAAAGACCCAACAGGCAAACTTTTGACCCAAAATATTAACAAGGTTTAAATTATCAATTGATATAGTACGTTTAATTATTATTGTAAAGTGTAAACAATAAAATAAACAGGAAATTGTTCCCTTTGAGCCGAGTTTATAAACAACAGCTAATTTCATGCCAACACTTGAAGTACTTAAACTATACCAAACGGCAAGATAAAGACAGTGGAAGTGGTTTTGTATTTAACTTTAAATTGCCATAGCTACCGATCTTTAGTCTTCACAATTTAAATACCAAAATAATACCTAAATGAAGATATCGACATTTTTAGCATGCAAAATACAACAGCAAATTTTTATACCTTGTGTAATATAATATTTTGTTTAAATAAACAAAATCGCAGTAAATTATTGCAGAGTATGCGTGTAAAGGTTTAAGACGTGACCAGATTACTTAAATCCTATCCGAGGGAATTTTACAACAAAACTTTATTTCATAAATATTAACCCTGAAAGTGGTTCTTCTAAGGAATTAGAAATTAAATTTTAGTGGCGCTAAATGGGGGATGAGGTTTTGTAAAATATATAAATTCCACAATTGCAGCAAGAAATCGGGAAATTATCACAATTTTTTTAAATATAAAAAACATTTTCACACTGTAATTTATTTTGCACAGAAAGATCAAATAGAATTACCTGAATTTTGTTATTTCTTAAAATTGTTTTTTTCCGCAACTTAATCTTAGGTTGTGGTGTGGAATAGAAATAAGGATATGTGAAAATATTTCGAGGTACCAATATTAAATCTGTAATGTTATATTTAGCGTGAAGTTAAATTACCTGTGGCGGCGATTTCTTTTATATAATGAAATATTTTAATGATGTATATGTTAATTAAACTGCAAAAATTGAATAAAATTGAAAAAAATTGATTTTTAACTTACGTAATAATACAATGAATTATAGTTTATGACACTTTATTCATTGTATTATTACGTAAGTTAAAAATCAATTTTTTTCAATTTTATTCAATTTTTGCAGTTTAATTAACATATATACATCATTAAAATATTTCATTATATAATTTCAAATGTTACGAATTAATCCTATCTATTTCTTTTATAGTGTTTATGCTATATAGTATGAATTTAAATGCACTAAATGCTGTTTAAAACTAAAATGCACAAAATTTCCCAAATAAAACCCACTATAAGTAAGTGTGTATACGTGATCAATTGAAATTTTGATTGAAATTTGATTCAATTTAAAAAAATAAAAAATTACCGCTACTGTACATACAAACAGATTAACATATCAACAAATAATTTGGTAATTGATTTTCAAAACAAATTGAAAAAATTCAATGGTTTTGCTGAGGTAAGATAAAATTTTTTAAAAGCAAGAATCGCGTAAATTTCATGCCATAATAATTTCTTAAAAATCTATTGCTTGTTATTATTTTTAAACTTATAGGTACATTGCAACTTTCACGGATTATCTAAATTAGGTATTGCACGAAAATAAAAAAATAAAAGATCTTAAAGAATGTCCGCCTTCTCATTTTAAGAAGGGAAGCAAAATTGCAATATTTATCGACAAATTTATGACATTTCCAATTTATATTTATCTTTTCGTAAAAAGACATAAATCAATATACTCGTAGTAGAGATTTTGCTTATTTTTTTCCAAGATTAATTTAAAGAAAAGTTTATTTTCACAGAGGTAGCTATTTTTCTAGTGTCTAAATGATATGGAATTTGATTGGTGTGCAACTCGATTGTCCAGGCTGTGAAGCCTGAAGGCCGCACCGACTCATCACAATCTCTTATTTTTTAGGTTGGTAACTTCAAATGAACCAACAGGAGATGGATTACGGAAGAAAAGACAGACAAAAAACATGGCTTTTTATATAAAGTATTTAAAATTTAATAGAAAATTAATACTTTAAGGGAAAATAAATATTTTTTTAAGAAAATTATGAAGGGGTTCCCATAGAGCGATGTAAACACTAAATTTTTGAGATATGAACCTTACTGAACCCCAGAGAATCAGAAATGGTCGAAACAGGTTGCGTCGTTTGAGCAAATACAATACTCTTGTTTTGCAAGATAAAAAATCTGATAAGCCCATCTACCTGACTTGACTTGTTACAAAAAATTAAATTCTGTTTTAATTAAAAAATAGTTCAAACGAAAATGTTTGAAAAGTATAAAATATAAATAATTAAAGAAATTAAAAATAGTGATTGGCAACAGTAAAAAATATTTAATTATAAATTTTTAAAAGTTTTAAAAGTATAAAACAAAACTTAATTATGATTAGATTCACTGTTAAAGGTCTAGCTTCTGTAGGCAGAGGTTTAAAATGGTAAAGCGAATTTTATTTTAAGCCAAACTTTTCTTATCGTTGGACTTTTAATTTTTTAATTTATTAGGTAAAAATTGATTAAAAATTTAATAATAGAAGGTTGTGTGATCGCTTAGTTAAAGTAAAATATTGATAAATTTTTTTTGACTGGTAAAATAATTTTAAAACAAATTAGGGTGGAATCCGAAAATAAAAAATTAATAGATAATATGGTCGATTTACATTTTTGAGTATATTCGGTTTCTTATTTATTTCTTTCTTATAAAAAATTTGAAATTAATGGATATAAAATTAAATCATAGGTAATATTTATTTACTTTTAAACTCGACTAAAACACAATGTATAAAAATTGTGAGGCTTTTACTAAAACTTGCAATCATTCAGAAAGTTCTGACATAGTAAGAATTAAGTTAGAACTCGATAACTTCACAAATATATCGCGATAAAGCACGAGAAGTTCTTTATTACGATATGATATTTCTATTGGCATGCCCAAATAATTTTTTATATCTCTTACATCAAAAAATTCTAAGAAAAGCTAAAGTAAATGAAATTAGTAAGTTAATAAAGATGCAGCTAAAAATCATTTGTTTAATTATCTCAAATGAGAAACACCTACGCAATTCGGTAATAAATTAACTAATAAAAAAAGCTCGGAAAAGCTGATAACATAAAATCACATTTATTATTTCTATCTTTTTGACTTATAAACTAAATTATCTCGTTATTATTGATAAATCAATACTCAACGAATTTTTAAAACTTCTTGCTAACTTGAAAATTTATTCTCTTTTGATACACCTTACACCAACCGAATCTGTATAAAACTAAAAAGCTGCTTCACAATTTCTTCAGAAAGTTTTTATCAATCTCAGCAACTTGTAACTTGAATTTTAAATAGCAAATTTTTATTTATTTCTATTTTATGTTTTAAATTTTATATTTCCACACCGATTAGAGGAAATAAAACGTAATTGACAAAATAAAATATTCCATTAACATGAATTTGTATTCAAACTTAAAAGTTAATGTTATTAATAATACAATAAAAAGAAATAGTGATGTCTACGAATTAAATTTGTAAAATTTCTAACGAGTTTTACTTTACAAATTTATTCGACTTACAAAGCCATTTACATAAATTTTATTTATATTAAAGGTTGGTAAGCATCAATAAATTGTAAAGTAAAATTCCTAGTTAAATTTGTTCTGTCCTTTGCTTAAGTTTGTATTTTGAAAATTTTGCTACAATAATTAATTTTTTTTACAGTTTTACTTCCTTATTTCTGTCGATAAATTTTTGAAATTCTAAATTTATTTTAACACATCAGAGGTTTATTGGTTATTGGTTTTGAAATCGGAAATACATGGTATTTCGGTAAACAGAAAATGCAAAACGTACTAGGTTGTTTAAATTACTGAAGCCAAATTTTATCGCTACTATTGAAAACAAAATTTCGTGAAAGCCCTGAAGTTATAGACCTGCGTAGGCAACTATCCGTAAAACTCACAAAATATGTTATTTTCTGAAGGGAAAAAATTAAAAGTAAATTTTTTAGAAATTTTATGTAATGTTCTTTTAAACTTTACTTCATTCCACTATACTTGACTTGTACTTATTTAAGTTAAAAAATTGTAGATTCTTTTAAAATGTAATTGATTGTAAATATATTAGTAACCCAATCAGCTAACGCTGACACTTAAAGTGCAATACGAAAATTATTTAAAATTTCAAAGTTGAGCGCTTACGTTAGCAATACCTACTCCGAATAATTTATTACTATAAAATATTAGAAAACTGTAGCTTTTTCGATTGGAGGTAATAATTAACTATTAATTTTCTTTATTACAGTTTAATTTGGCCTTTTTTAGGCAAAATTTAAAAAAATCAAATTAATTTAAAAAATTTTAAATTAGGAGGCTAGGTTATCGACTACTCCCCAATAATTGTATACCTGCTCTTTTTTGGATTCAAAAATAATTTGGAGATTGTACCGCAAAGTGCTCAAGTTTCGCTACAACAGCCACTTGCTTAACCGTAGATGGTCTGTACGCGTTAGCTAGCCTTGTTACCTAAAACGCAGTTCTCGAGAGCGTGGATTCGGTTCCATTAGGTCCTTTTCATACTCAGATCTCATCTCAGCCAAATGGAAATAATGATGTTAAAGTGGACGCCAGTTGATACAAATAAAACTAAGAAGTAGTGAAGAGTCGATTTATTGTATAAACAAAGATAGAAAAATAGTTGAGGTCGACATGTTTAATTAATTCACTAAATTAAGAGTAAAACATAAAACACACACACAATAAACAAGTAAAACTAGCACGTAATTGAGGACTATGTACTAGGAAAAAAAATTTAAAAATTGCAAATTTGAAGAACTGACATCTACCTGAAGGGTAAACTCAGTCAAAAAAATACAGTTGAGTATCTTTGAAGAGAATAACTCAACAAAACGAAGTTATGCTTCAGCAAAGATTAATCGCACACCGACTTTTAAATACCCGGGATTATTGACTCAAAATAGAACCTGGCACACAGCATCATCAATAACTAAGTACTATATATGCATCTCTATCCGACTTACCCTGAATACAGTACCACCAATTTCGCGCCTCTGCAAGTATAATTCCTTCGTCAGAACCTTTCGTAATCAACAACCTTACTTCATCATTCTATTGGTCTACCATCCAGGAATGAAAGTCTACAAAATACAGAACGCAAAACACTCATTAAAAAATCAACATGCCTGCCAGTTCCAAGACTCATCAAACGAGTAGGTGTGACTACAAATCAATTAATCTTCACGGAAGCATCTTCAAATCTAATCATCTGCTTGAAAGTTGAGGTGTGACATCCCAAAATATAAAGATGGTAAAAATACGAAAATCTGCAAAGTTTGGTTCTCCAACTTGAAATGACTTTTGACCCATCCAGTATAAACACTTCACAAGGAAACATCCTCTTGTGAACAAAAACCAACCATCAGGAATCAAAATCCAAAAGGGTAAAATAAACCATTAGAAACCATTTGGGTGGATAAAAGATTTCCAACATAGATAAATCTCCATTTCACGACGGCGAAAACACAAAGTTGATAAACCAAATAACGAATAATAATAATAATAATAATAATTGTAACGAACTACCAGTAACCTGGATGCTAAAAATAATTTGTTAAACAAATTAATTTGTAAGAAAATACTATAATTACCCGTTAATCCGGCAAAATTAAATTAAAACAGAGAGAAACTAAAAATGAACAAACACCAAGATTACACGTCCATTCCTTACGAAATTTTAGTGTAATGGCGCTTATCAAAACCACACACATTTTCAAAAACTAAAGCGATCCAGCGGCGTAGCTTGAAAAAGAAATGAAACGGTCAAAACGGTCAAAACTAATTTTGACACGTTACAAAATATAACATTTTTTTGTTTTAAATTTAAGCAATTACGAGATCGATTAATATGTCTGGATTATGAAACCTCAAACTTTTTCCGGGATACAGCTTATTTATTTAGAATCGAAAAACTATTTTGCTAAAGCGTTCTAGAAAAACTGTAAGAAATCTTTTCACGAGCGGAATTGAATGAGGAATTTAAAGATGTAGAACTTAAAATGATGACCGATATTAAAGTGGTTTATTATGATATCCGTAAGAAGTAAATTTACGATAAAATAAAATATTATAAAATAATTCCTTTAAGAATTTTATATTTTTGGTGAACAGCTGATTAATAACTGCATTAATATATTTACACCTAAATGATGCAAAAAAACTCCGAAAGGATATAAACATAATAATGAGAGTAAAATACCGAATAAGGCAATAATAATAAAACGTAATGATATCCCTGGATGAAGCTCAACCCCAAGTTGTCAAACATAAATTGGATTGAACTGGAAGTGTTTCGGTCTCTTAATTTATGAAGCTCACTTTTAAAGTGCAAATTATTAAATTATGAAGTTACAGTAAAAATTTTATAAACGAACATCTTTTTACCTTAATTAACAAATTAGTTTATTATCTGGATACTTAATTAAACTAATTTGGAACGTTAGAATATGGAAAATTAAAGCAAAAGTTTTCGCATTAATTTTTAATGCTTTGTATTAATAAAATTAATTAAAACATATTTTTATGCTACCATAAAATTGTATCTTCAATGTGATATAAGATTATAGACTAACATAAAAACAAAAACAATTTCCAGCTTAGAAAATTCCACTCGCCAAGTAGATAATTTTACAAATAAGTATTAAAGTTTTATCACCCCTTTGACAAAGTCAATTTTTCTAAGTTTTGTTGAATTTTATTTATATTTAGTACATGTACTTGTATGTTGATTAGTCCTGCAAGATTTACAGGATGCTTTACACTTCAGCAGAAACATTTTCTGGGAAAAATCAAATTAAAAAGTTTTTTTTGAATTCTGCAAGGAAGTTTACAATTATAAAGGAAATTTGGCACTTTTGATGACAAAAATTTTACATATTTTGGCAACAAAATATTTGATCCAAAATCTGAATTATAGTTGATTAAACAAAAATTGGTTGTAGTAGCAAAGAAAGCTTTTTTGATGCTGTTTGTAATAAAAAAATTGTTGCAACTGCAAATGTAATTCCTGTAAGTAGTGAGGAAAACGTAAAAATATAAAATAAAAGCATAAAATCAATTTATTAAAAGAAGTTGATAGTTTTTATATGTAGCTAAAGACAAACGAAGAGTGCTTTGTGATCAAACGCCCGATATTCTCTTACAGCTCGTTTAGGCTTTTATTTTCCAGTCGGTGGACTGAATGCGATTTGCGGTTGTAAATCGGAAGATAGACTTTACCGAGTCTTTGGATAGCTGCAATGATGGCCCAAATAAAATGTGGACTACCGGAAATTAACGTTCCAAGGTAATACCTACTACCCGCTTCGGTGTTCAATTACAGCTGAAAATCTCGTGATGCGCACCCACCACATATTGTACACTGGATGAACATTCAAAAATATAGCGATAAAATCAGTTAATTGAAAGTCGATCAAACTTTTTAATTTTAACTTGCAAATACAACGTTGGCTATTAAACAAAAACAAAATGAAATGAAAAGAAAGCTATAAATTTGAAATGATAAAGTCTGAAGTTCTATTATGTATCAGCATAGCACATTCAAACTTCTTAAAATCTTAAAAGTGTAATATTTTAGCAAGTGTGAAAATATGACATTTAAATACGTGGTTGAAAGTTTTAAAATTTGCTTCTTAAATTTTTTAGGCGTATTAAAAACTATTCGAAATCAAAGTAAAAAGCGTCGCTCTCTAAATCCACGCCCGTATAGTCGTGTGGGCAATTTTATTGTCTTACAGAGCGATGCATGAGCATTCAATTCGAAAAATGATTCTGAAAAGGTTCTGGAATTGACTTTTTAAACGTCTAATAAAATATAAAATAATATTCTGCAAATATTGATTTTCAAACTAAGCATTTGCTTGTTTTACAATGTCGACAATTTTATATAAATTTAAAAATTAATAAAAATTCTGTTACAATGTACAGCTACAATTTTCTACACGGATATTGAAGCGAAT
Organism: Cantharis lateralis; assembly: GCA_963170105.1. Taxonomy (NCBI): domain Eukaryota; kingdom Metazoa; phylum Arthropoda; class Insecta; order Coleoptera; family Cantharidae; genus Cantharis; species Cantharis lateralis. Next base: position 25,204,623 of record OY720630.1, on the reverse strand, counting down.
TTTCTACGTATTATATTTTTTAATAAAATTAAATTTTTTTATCAGATGACTTTATTACTAAGTACGTTTTTCCTACATTTCCGTAAGCTTTTTAGAAAAACACTGAAAATATTTCGTCTAAACTATAGCAACTCGAGAAGTAGCTACCAATTATATTGTATTGTATACGGTTTACTGAGGAGGATCTGAAGTAAAAATATAGAAAACACAAAAATATTATAAATAAATCATTAAATGCAGAGTTTGCTAGTTAAAAATATTGTGGATCTATGGGAGTAACAAGTGAGCAACCCAATGAATGTTTTTGGGGAACATCCAAATTCCCCCTTTCCCCCAGACTCACGGGGTTTAGAGTGAGTAATTACTTAACCATTGTTCGAAACCATGGTTTTTGTAATAACCAAGTTTTACAAATGTAGATTTCAACGGAGACACGTTATTTAGGAATAGTACGAATTTAAAAGTTTTGTAACAAAATTATGGTAGTTTAGTATGGAAATTACAAATATAAACATTAAATTTTATAGATCATTTAAATTTCTGGTAGAAAAGAGTCAAAAACCTAATAAGCAATTATTCGATCCCAGCAATTATTAACCCAGCTAAAAGACAACTGCGGCCGGCTTAGCTTACATTCCTGCTACCCATTTTCGTCAAGCGCACGTACCGTCAACAAAATAGGCAAAACACTGACATTTATGTGAAAAATCGAAACTTTGAAATCGATTTTCTAAATTAATAGAAAAATTAATCTTAATTCTTAATTTAATCGCTTCATTTTAATGCCATCTATCAAATTCTATAACAATTTTGGTTTTATCTATTAAGCTTGTTTTAAAAAACATTTTTATATTTTTACGTAAAATTTCAAATTCATATGTTTTAATTTAATTGTTCAAAAAGTCAAAAAACAAGCGCAGTATGTAGAATTACCTGGAGTGGATTCTGCTATTTTCACCTCAGAAATCAAGCGCTTAACCGCTAGCTGCATACCGAAGAGGTCATGATAAAACCGCAGTGATAATCATAAATTGTAAATGCAGATATACACTGCAAATTTTACGAAATGTTTTATTAAAACAAAAATATAGCATTGTTTGTTCTTGAACTTGTTTTAAATTAAAATTTGTTCCATGTTTCCAAGTTCGTATTATTGGAGTAAAGTAATAAGGTATTGTGTATGGAAACTGGAGACTGAGTGACACAAATAATCTTAAAAATTCGACATAGCGCAAATACCACAAACACAACTCGTGATTGTAATTTTGTGGTTTCTTGTGTAAACTCTATTTTTAACTTGCCTTGTTTATAAACATGGAATTACAACAGCATTCTTTAAATTACAAAACTTTTCTAACGTCGTAAGTACCAACGATGAAGTAATGACGAATAGCCGAAATAAAATCAACAGTAATTTGTTTGCAGAAAACAGTATAGGTGACCTAGGTGTCGTGGTAAAGCCGCAGACTTAATTTGTTTTTTGTTGAATCTCTAATTTAGTGAGAAATTGGTACTTAATTCATTTTGGTATTTACGCAATGTATGAAGCATAATAAATATTAATGAATTTTAGTTGGAAAATTTACGTATAATCTGGATATGACAGAACAATGTCGTTTTGGGTTAACCCTTGTCAGTAAACTAGCACAACTTCTTTATAGATGATGTTAACCATTTACAAGGAAAGTAGATATATTAATAACATACCATATGTAATACGTAGGGTTGTGCTAATAGTCTTCGCACCGGATGCAGCTGAACCCCTTAAACTTGTAAGATTGTTGTGGAAGTTCTGCTTTCTCTAAACTGGGAATATTAAGAAAGAATGTCACGTCCCAGAAAAAGAAAATTCAAACGAAGCGGTTTGATGAACAGCACGTGATACGACCTCAAGATCTAGGATATGACAAAAATAGACATTTCGCACGTGCCCAAGTTGGGGTAAAGATATTTTATGGGTTTAAAATCGTTTACACTTTTTGTTAATATGTTAAACGTACTAAATAATCAAAAAAACTTTCGGCAAAAACAAACAACAATTAAGAAATTCCCCCGATCAAAAAAACAACTAAAAGCTGCTACTTAAAAATAAACACAAACCCTTACATGCAAGTGATAAATAGCTTGTAGTTAGATGTACTTTCTCAAGCCACAATTCCCTGATGAGGGTCAGATAAGACAGCAGCAGCTGTCCAAAAAATTTTCAGCTAAACATCCAATAACTTCACGAAAATGAATTTAATTATAATTAAATTATAATGAAATAGCTTGGAATCGCAGAAACGTTTTTTTTTTATAGTGAAAAAAAATTTATTTGTCTCAATTAAATGTCGAAATATACAAATTGTAGATTTGGAATAAAATAAAGCCTGATAAAAGCAAACCTAGTTTATTTTAAACAAATATATCTTTATATGACTTTATTAGGCTTTATTTGATTCAAAATCTTCATACCTCCTTATATTAGTATTTAATGGAGACAAATACATTTTTAAATTTTTCGTGAAGGATGGCCACAATTTTCCCAATAAGCGAGAGGAAATTTTGACAATAAATAAATTCTAAACGGTTATTAATAAAACGTGGAACAATTTTTTACACGCTGATGATGTCGGATTTACAATATGAGTTCAGAAGATAAAAAACCAGTACAACAACTTGCCTATCATGTGTCAACTTAAGCAGTGACATATTGACAGAAGATTCAATGCGGTACTGAATAACGACGTTGTCTCCAATTACTTAAATCATTCTCTCGATGGATGAATATAAAACAAATTATTCGGTATTCCATTTATTTGTCGGTATCGGAAAAATAAAATTGCTTTATAAACGGAACTTTAGGGAATAAGTGTTATCGAGAAAAACAATCCGTAAACAAACTTTATTTAATGCGGTGGAAATTTAAAATGGTAATCATCTTTAAATCCATACACACTTGAAATTTTGCAGTTTCTTAAATAACATATTTCTTACGATTCGTAAGCTGCTTACACGAAAATAACCAGCCGGCGTTAGTATGAGATATACCTGAAGCATAAATCGAAAATTTTATTTTCTGCCTGACATAAAGCAAAGATATCATTTAAAATAAAAATCACAAGTTTATATTCTGTCTGTCTGCCCAAAAAGCAAAAACCTGCAGACATATCCCATATGAGGTGCAAAGTATACTTTGTAACGTTGCATGAGGTTATATTATATTATCTGGCTGTTGTTATTGTTGATCTTAGAATTTATGTAAATAAATGTTGGATCACCTAATATAAACACGTTGAATATTCTGGAAGTTTCCAGGACTAATTATGACAGTGCCAGTTTTGTACTAGAAATCTAATCATATTTATTAACAAATTCTGAAAGAAGTGTCTATAATTTTTAATACTCCACGTATTGAGCCACGTAAGAATCGGTGGCTTTGGGGAGAGCCCCGAGGATTCTTGCTGCCATTTTTGAGGGAAAAACGTTGCCTTTAGACAGGGAGAGCCCCGAGGATTCTTGCTGCCATTTTTGAGGGAAAAACGTTGCCTTTAGACAGGAGTTAAAAATGTTGAGAATTATGGGAGCAAGCTTGATGTTTTGCCCGTAGCTGAATAATATTGGCAATGTGAATGGTATACACAGCATTTGAAATCTGGGTTTGAACAGCTGACCCTAGGGTAGTTGGCCCTGCGACTATTGACGAAGAACTCCAATGGGAAAGTTTGGGAGTAAAGGAAGTCAAAAAGGGTTCAGAAGACTATGGTATGGATGGAGGACTATGTATGTATGTATGTATTTGGTCAGGTTATATTGGTAATGTTTAGTATGTTTATAGCATCTAGTAAACATTGGACATTGGAAATAGCAATATAATACACAATTTTATTAGCATATTTGCTGTAAATTCTGAACTCAAAAATTTCTACAACTTTAAGAAACGACAAACAAAAAAAGTGAAATGGCTAACACAGGCGTTCAAGTTATGTAAGTGGTTTGAGTTTATAACCAACATAAAAATAAATTAGACTAAAAACACATAGTTCACGATTGCTAAACTTCTTATATTGTTGCGTCTTATAGTGTTTTCCTTTAAAACAGGGACGGATTACACGAGAAGCTAACGATATCTAACAGAACAGTTGGGTGCAATAAAAATGGTTTTTGTGTAATGATACAATTTTAAATTAATGTAATTTATTTTAAAGTTACGCCACGATTTCTATTTAATTTCACGAAATTTAATTAAAGTGCATTTATCATTTCCAAGTTTTCTTTTTTAGTAAATTTTGCATTAAATCACTTGTGAACTACTCACTTGATATAATAAATGCGATCATTTAGCATTGGTTGACAGTGACTTTTGTTCATCAGGAAACTGGCTCCTTGTTATGATTTACTGAAACTTTAATGACCATAATGCTATACGCTATAGCAAAGTTTAGAAGCGCTATCTACAAACGATTCATTTCAAAGGATTTCCGTACGTTGTCCTATCACAGTTATCTCGTCCAGCTACAGGGATATGAAACATAATATTAGAGTTTAGAATGAAAAATTACTAATCCGTTATGAAATTAATAATGAAAATCATATTATTGGCGCAATTCAAGATTAACGATAAGAATAGAAACTATTTAAGCCACCGAAATGCTTCCAAAAACTTATCTTTTTAAATAAAAACTGGAATTTATTGTGTACTGTGGATTTATTTGCTTTGGCGATGACGGGTTAAATTGCACATGCCTACTAAATTAAACTATAGGTTTACAGTAGAGATACAATTACCGAACTAAATAGAACGTAAGATCTACCAAACCCAAACTCATTTTCTTTAAATATCTTTAAAATATAAATAGGTCAAACAGGTAGCACTTTTAAGTCAACATTTTTAGAAAATACCGATGCATTTTATAACGAATTTGAGATCTTCCACGTAAACAGAAAAAGTCTTCAAATAAACAAGAGCACTCCGACGTTTTCAACCGAGAGGAGATATAAATAGTTCCACATCCTAATATGAAATAAAAATTATAAAAATACCCAAATGTAAATGTATTTGCCCTGTATTTATTCCCTAAAGCTCTGACTTATCATTTGACAAAATCAATATTATTTCTCCCTGCTCTCACTATTTGTGAAAGCCGATCATGTTATGATAACCATAATAATCTCATAAACGGACAACCTTTGTTTATACAGAGTTGGTATTGGATCATTTGCAGTTATTTACATTGCCGTTAATAAATTTAGCTGTATTAGATGTCAAAATGTAATATGAATGAAATAGAAAAACTTCCCTTTTCGAAACCGCATTTGACATACTTCAAATCCTGCTAGGAAATTTATTCCCGAATTACACAAGGAGGTTGGGATTTCAAATCGGCCACCGCTCCAGCTATTCGACTATTAATTCATCTAAGATCCCAATGTAATAAATTACATATGAAATGTTATATTATATAATATTTATATCTTGAAAAAAGATACTCAAAATCTGATAGGTGGCTATTATGAACTTAAAATTTCAGTCAGCTACTAATACTGGTTTATAAAAAATATAACGGTAATCTGTATTGAATTTCATCTGATTTAGAAGTTAATCCCTGCTTGATAGATAACGCTTATAAGCCATGCTACAAGGATTTGTCACACATTTATTTAAAAAAAGGTGTATACGGAGTAATTTTTAATTCGAATATTTTTAATGCTACCTGCTTTTCATACCGGTCAATAATAAATTTTATCTGCTTCTGCAGTATAGCTTTACACTAACTTGACTACCTACCGACGACGCTAACGATAAGTGAGGTAAATATTTGGTCATTCTATCTTTAGGGAGATAATATGACTTTATATTTGCAATTTCGATGCATTTTTATCAGACACCGTAAATGTTGTTACGCCGGTACATATCGTACATATTATCACTAGCTTGATGGAAAGTTAATTTTTTGCCCATAATATTTTGGATATTTCTTCAGGATATTTAGAACATGCAAGACTCTTAACTTGCATTTGAATTTCAGAATAGAAAATAATAAATTGCAAGATAACATGATAGCATCTTATTTCTCTATATTACCTACATATACGTTTACTTTTATTGTGTAACCACGAACCACAATCTGTGAAATGTTGCTTAAACATGCAGATACTTGCACAAGCATACCGAATCTATTTATTTCACATTTTGAGTTAATTAGTTATTAATTACACGTTTGTTTCACTTTTTTACCCCAATATTTTCTTGTTTCACATTTACCCCACTTACCAATTTTCTCCGTAACAAACATTATGTCTATATTAGCAAACAGTAATTTTAGCCATGTTTCAAAAATTATTTCTATATATCGATTTGAATTTTCCATTTAATTACTTAGAAATTATTTTATCGTGATATTTTTCTTATTCCATCAGAATTAGAAAATCAAAGATTGGCAGATATAAAATGATAACAAACATACATTACAACAAAAACAGTAAAATTGAAGGCTGAATTAATTTCAATGTCAAAATAAAACAATAGTGAAAGCTGAAGATGTATAGATAAATTATAAAAGTATTATAAACAATTACATAAATTGCTATTTTGTTTGTGACATAATTTGTATGTTTGTATGTAATTGCTGACATTTCAATGTAACATTAGTAAATTTTTATATTCAGCAGTGGGTTCGCACGAGTTTTTAATAAATTATTTTGGAAATTTGCGAGTCCATTGTTACCAACCATACCAACAAACCTATAGCTATTTAACTGATACATTAACAATCTGACCAAATCTACAGTATATAGGACTTGCTGGCTGTCAATTGATTACTATTATCAATTTCTTGTTACCAAACTGTTGTTCTAAATAGTAAAACTTTGTTAAACTTAAATATTTTAGAAGTTATGTCGTAAATATTATGATATTTTATGAACTGATTTACGGATTGGCGAAATTAAGTTCATGCAATTACCGAAGTACTGGGGAGATCCCCCGGTGCGTTCCGCTGCAACCCATAAATGAATGGTGTTACGCAACAGGGATCCAACCCACTGAAATTTTTTTTGGAAAAACAGCAGTGTGTACATGTATTTTTAAGATTTTAGCCAGTTTGCCAAAAAGAAAGATCTAAAAAAAACATCTCAACGTGCGGTTTTCTCACATTTTTGTAATGTGGGTTGGATTAAATTCAAATTTATTCTGAAAAAATGAAAAGGTCTTATTTGATAAAATCAATCTTAAACATGAATACAATCCTTCAGGTTCTCATACCAGGGCTCTGAGGAGTATTAAATACCCCCTCCCCCCAGTATGGTGTGGAATAACCTCACATTGAAAAGATATCCAACAAAGCACTTCGTACCATTGGCTTTATCCGTAGACAAGGCAGTATTTTCTCGGCTAATACTGTGAAATTTTTATATCTTTCACTCGTTAGACCTCAAATAGAATACGCTTCATCTGTATGGTCGCCTTACTATCAAGTCCATACAAATAGATTGGAATCTGTTGAACGCAAATTTTTAAGATTCCATAATTTCAAGCTTGGACATGCATCCGAAGACTTTTCGTATGCTTCGAGTCTTCTCCAAGCGAATTTCAAATCATTGGAACATAGAAGAGTGGTTGCCGATTTGTGTTTTGTTCATCGTTTGATGAATGGTAAAATCGATTGCGAATTTCTTTTATCGAAGATACATCTAAATATCCCAGTCTATTCCACTAGACGTTCAAGGCTGCTACGAATTGACTTCCATCCATCAAGCTACGGGCTAAACAGCCCATTATCAAGAATGTGCCGGCTAGTCAACATCTCGAATGACGAGGACGATTTTGATTTATTCTGCTCATCCTACGATCAACATAAAAAGTTTCTAATGCAGAACAGGACTATTGATTATTACCCTCGAGCTGTTTCACACTCATTTCCGACGAATCGGAGAGCCGCATTTGGAGCTGTCTGAGCGGAGACAGGTGCTTGTGTACACGTCATGTGATCTGTCGATCGATGATTGGCCCAATTCTCTACGATCGAATACTGCCCGGTCAATATTCGATCGAATATTGCCCTTGGGACATATTTGAACGGCTTGCGGACACGTGACATTTATATCGCCAGTCCGCTTCATACTACATATTCGTTCGCCATCGAAAGCAAACCAGCAGACTTCTAACTGCAGCGTAAATTGATTTCAGCGCAAGTTTGATCGCATATGCTTATAATTATAATACACACGAATTTTGTATATATCTAACGATTTTGAAAATCTCTGTAGTGAGTTTTGGGTGTTTGGTCAATTACAACAAATTAACGAATGAATTTGGTAAAAAAATTCATTTATGAACATAATTGTAAATAGAATTTTGTATCGAATTGTACTAGGGCATAACTGTAAGATAAAAAATAGTATTGTGATAAAATTGGATTCAAGATAATTTTATACAATGTCAGAAAATTATGTATAAAATGGTCAATTTTAAAGTTTTCGTTAATTCATTTGCATGCGTTTCTGGCAAGAGGGCGCAAATTATCAAAACGTCACAAAAAAATTACACAATAAAAAGTTTTGAAATTTTACTATTTAGCACCGTTTTGTCATAATCCGGTCCGTTTCTTGATAAAATTAATTGTAAAAATCGAATTTAGTTAAAAAATTTGTAATCTCCATTTTTTAAAGTACAATAAATGGAAAAATACAGCCATAAAATATTAATGTTGTAGTATGCTTCCTTCACTCGTAGTGCGTGCATTCCTGATTAGATGGTGCTAATTATGCATTTTTTGACAATAGGTGACATATTGAAAAAAAATTTAAATATCGAATTTTTTATTCTCGATTAATAATCATTTAAACAGCCCTCGGGCGCGGAAAAATATCTTGAGTATTTGCCTTCGACCAGGCCTCTCGCCTGCTTTCCCTCGGGCTGCGCCCTCGCGAAAGCAATACTCAAGGCCTGTCCTCAGGATATACTCGAATATTTCCCGCTCCCTAGGGCTGTTACATATGAATATTTATAAAATAATTTTCTTTTGTTGTAAATTTTAATTTTAATGAAATTGGTACTACCGTTAATAAATAAATAAATAAATAAATAAATAAATAAGTATATATCAGCTAATAGCCAATGTTATAGTATTAATTTTAATATCACTTTAATGAAAAAGAGAACATCCGTTACGAATTTAACCAATTTAACACTTTTTGAAAATAACTATGTACAATTTTAGATATTGGGTTAATGTTACGTTGAAAGATAAGTATCGGTTTGATTTCAAGACAGATACTCCCATTCCGTATTGTTTGAGGATTTTAAGGACTATTTAACTTGCTATCACTTTCGGTAAAGCCAGGATTGATGTTAGAGCTGTTATAAAAGTTTTATTTTTGAGAAAATCTATGTTAAGCTGTAGGCCCCCTGATGTGTTCGTCACACATTTTCAACACATAAATGGGTGCAGTCTGAGAAAACTGTAATAAACAACCAAGAAATTAAATTAAAAACGTTGTTTTGTCATTTAATAAACTAAGTTAAAGTTTCACTTTTCTGTCGCCATTGCTGGCAGAAAAAGTAATGTTAATCAAATTACCATTTTATGGTGTACTTCAGTACTACATAAGACTGTTGGTATCAAAATAATTTGTTTTAAAATTTACCCTGTATAATCAGAGGTTTATTGTGAGATTATGCAAAGAATTTATTTTAATAAACTCGACATATCTTAAACCATAAACGTATAAAAGTGTCGATACTTTTCAGGTGATATAAAGCTTGAACATTTTTCAGCTTAAACAAACCCTGGCCTAGTCGTAAAAGCATGCAGAAAATAGAAACTACTTACGTGTAACACCGAGTGATGAACTAGGGAAAGTACTAAAACCAAAACACAAAAGACGAGTGTTTTGACTTTACATAACACTTGACTTTCTCAGTTGAAACTCAAACTTTTTTTAAAGTACAATTGCTACTTCCAGATTAGTAATAAAATATTCTATTTAAAATGTAATCTTCGAATGTACCTCATTTCTGTAGTTTCCCAAAAAAGTATCGATGTTATTCTCTTTGAGCTTTGCTTTTGTACAACATATAGAGTATAATAGATGTAACTGCAGTAACTATAAAAAATCCTGATGTGTGTTTTAAAAATGGATATTGCGGAATTACTAGGTCAGCGAAGGGTTTAATAATTTCAGCATAAACCGTGAATCCCCTGTTTAAGTTTTGAAGACGAAATTATAACTTAAAAAGTCTTTTCTTAACACAAGGTAATTAAACAGAGGAATTTGATACTGATATACAAAGTCAAACATAAACTTGAAGCAAAACCCAAATAACGAAACAAACTTATAACGCATTTGCTGTAAGGAAGTATTTTTTCCATTTGTTAAAAAACTTTATTCAAAATGCGAATAAATAACGTCTGGGTAGTTTTTAAGCATACAAACGATCTCTTATTTACACTGAAAAACAAAAGCCTCGTATCCATTCTAAAATAAAATACCAAAACACGAACATCTTGCGCATAATAGAACTCTTAGGTCGTTTGATGACAATGAATACAAAATCACTGAAGAAACAAATGGTAAATTTACATTTCAAAAAGCAAAGTTGTCTTCATTTTAAATTCAAAAAGATGTATACGTAGTTGCCCAGGAGAAATTTGAAATTGAAGCTTAGAAAGCGAACTCGCGGCCCAACAGCAGCACAAAATTAATCTGGATCCGTCAAAAACTTAACACCCGAAATCCAATCTACTATATCACATATTTAATATTATCACGATAAAACCATCAACAATTAACAGCTTTTATATTTCTAATTAATGGTTATTGATTTGCAGTTACAGCGACCTATTTATTTTATGACAAAGGGAAAACCTTAACTCACGCTAATTTTTTACAATAGAAATAAGTCAATACCAATATGGTTAATTAGAAACCAATAATCTGACAAAATTGCACTGTGTTCAATCTTTCACAGTGTTAATGAGATAAAATCTGGCTTTGTTTGCGGCTTCAATTAAATTGTCTGTAAATTTTGTCCAGATTTTCATTCTCGGTCGAGTACCTAATCTAAAAAAATAAAACAAAAGTTAGGTTATGTAATGAGAATAACATTCGGCCATAAATAATAATTTGAATTTAAGGTAAATAGTAATTTGAGAATGAAATAAACCGTATTTAATATTTACACCAACGTAGATTAAGTTTTTTACAAGAAATACGGTTAAATATTTGATAGTACAAATGAATATTAAATCAGCAATCGAAAACCACGCTTCCTTTAAATAAAATAAGTAGAGCCTCTGATTACAAACGAGCCAATATTTTCGCTCGGAAATTGGATAAAAACTTGGTGAAATTCCTGATTTAAAAAAATTTTGTATCCTTAAATATATGGATTACCGAGGTAAAACTTCGTTCTCAGGAGTGAAACAAAATAAGCAAAACTACGAAATTTTGCAGTACATAATTCCAAAGGAAGCATTTACATAATTTTACCTATTTAACGGTGGGGCTGCTTAAATCTCATAATAAAAATTGATTTTGACCGAGTGCGAGTTCATGCGTGAATGAAGTTGGGATAATTTTTGTAGGAAGTCTGAGCTTGGTTTTTTCATTCATTTGAGGATATTAAATTTCACCAGATCGTTATCGCAACCGAATAAATGTAGTCGAACTTCTTAGTTGTATCCCAAACAACAAAACCATTAATTTTATTAAAGCTCGTTTAAGCTACTCAAGTAGCAACAACAAATATACAAGCGAAAAATTCGTAACAATTTAATGAATGCCAAATATTTTATTTGAGAAAAACATTGTTTAAATTGTAGAAGTTGATCAACTACAATTACCGTTAAACTATTAAACAAGTCAATTATTTTAAGCCTCTCTTTACATAGCTTGGTTAAAGCTTGATTAGAGTTTACTCTTTGAGATCAGCAACAAATCGATTATTTCGTTTGCTTTTGAGCAAACATTCTTTGTGAAAAACGTTAAATTTGCTATTATTAGAATTATAATACTTTTTAAGTAGGTACTATTGTTTTTTCAACACGTTTACTGGAACAACTATTAATATTTTCAAGTGGCGTAGAAATAGTGATAGAACGTAAAATAACTCCAAGCGTGACATGTTTGCTCGGTTAGCCAAAAATAAGTTCCACTTTCCACATTATAGGAAAACTAAATGTCGTGAAACTTGAAGTGTGCATGGACCATGTACGTATCAATTGGACGTCGTTATACAAAAAGAAGCCAACCTAGAAGACGTCTAAACTAGATTTATTGTCCGGTAATAAAGTTTTCGCATTGTAAAAACTCTGATGTGACGGATCGAAATATTTCGGTTTATACCAAAAGAAACTGCATAAATGGCTCTATGCTATTGCAATCTTTCATCTAGGCAGCGCGGCGCGCTAATTGCGTGGTACGAATTGTCGGCGTTCTGTAACTCTCCAGTGATCATCACAAACCACCGCTGTGGAATATCAACTTAAAGTCTGTTTAAATAGATTGAAAGCACCAAAGCTGATTGTAACATAATAGTTTAGGTATAATTTGCACAATTAAAATTTAAATGTTAAGAAACTTTGTAATTATACATTATTGTTCAAATTCGAACACCGAAATTAAACTGGAGCTTTTGTATACAATTGTATGCATTTTTTCTTCAGATCTGATCGTGTAGGGTATTTTAAAAATTCAGACTTTTCAAAAAAGACTTTATCGTAAACGATCATATTGAAGTGTTCGAAATGGGTTGACACCCAATAAAAAAAATGTGTCAGAATTTATTTCCCACAATGTGAATAGCGATTAAAAGCCAAAGCAATATATATTGCTTATTATTTGAAAATTTCAGAAAAACTTGGCCATAAGCAGTAACGAAGTTTTGTAAAAATAAATTTAATTAATTTTAATTTAAATGTTTCCAATGTAAAATTGAAATTTTAATTTTGAACACGTAACATAATGTAGGTGGTTACATTTATTAAAGATTTTTATAAATATAATAAATAATAAATTACTTTAGACTTATTATTTTATTTTATGAATGTTCAATTTTATCCAGGTTTGTACGATTAATGGTAACTTCGCATTAGAAACGCTGCAAGAATCGTAAACAAATACGAAAAAATTAGATGGACAATTTTCATAAATCATAAGGTATCAATCATTTATCATACTTAAAATTTATCATTTTTATCACGGAATTAATATTTAATTATTAAATACGCAAATTTCAGACTACGAGGAAAATTCACGTCGAGATAAATTTTTTTAATTAAAATTTCTACTTTTTAGCATTCGTTCCATTGTGAGTCGTTGAAGGCTCTCGTTTTTACCCGAAAATATTACTTTCAGTGCTTTCCAGTCGCAGGTAGTCGAATAAACAGATGATGTTGTATTACCAAATTGTTCAATAAGAAACCACAAGATGCTTTAACTACAGCGAGAAATCTCAGAGAAAGAATAACGACGACTTACGAACGAAAAGCTTAGGAACTTGCTGCCAATATAGAGGCTTATTACTCTAATTCGATATTTGAAAGGCAAGACAAAATGCAATCTACGTTATTTGATTTCCTTTTCATAAAGTAATTTTATTATGTAATTTAAAATTTATATATTTTTTTATACAAATCATGTTGTGCAAGTTCAAATAAATATATCCTTCTATCTGAATGACCGCTTATAAGAGATTTCACCGTAATTTTTTTTTACTATTACAAAATGGTTTTTTTATCATAAAATTCAAGAAGTCAAGATTGTGGGCGAGTGCTAATATTTTTCAATAAAAAGTTTCAAGCGAAATTTTATTTTGCAATATTCTAAAACTGGTTTCATTTAAAAAATAGCTTTATTATTATTGTTATTGATAGCACTTGGATCTTCAATGTAAATTAGCTTCTAACCTAAATTAGTTTAATATTACTCGCATGTATTTTTAGCTGCATTATTTTTCGTTTTGGCATTTTAATTAAGAAAATTAAAGCCCCTACATCTGCATTGCGATAAGTGTAAAGGCTAACCGATGCGTACCAGCCAACTACTGTCAACAAAAATGTAGTGACCATAATTGCAGCAATTTTTATTAGCACAAATTATTTGTTTCAGAATGGAAATAATAACAGCACCATGCCGAACACATCTTATTACTACAATTTAAAATTTTTATTACTTTGTAACATCACCTCTCCACCCTTTCATGTCTTAAAAGGCTGAGAACGAGTAATATCTTCAGAACCACCTAGAAAAAGGGGAGGGGTCGCTCAAAAGAAATAGGTAATTCAAAAGATTTAAGATGAAAAAAAATCTATTTTAAAACTATTAAAATTTTTCGATGGGATTGTTCGTTATTATATTAGAGAAAACCACATCTCGACATCTCAATGTGGAATGCTACTTCATGTGCTAAAAGAGCTGAAGCTTCGGAATTTTTTTTTGCTTTGTTATCACATAAAATTTTTCTTTGAACATCTAAAATTGAGTCCTTGTCAGTTAAATATAATTTATAAAATAAAATATGTAGATATATGTACAAAAAGAGCAGAGAAATAATTATTTTTGTAGTTTTATTTAGTTACATTTTAAGAAGTAATTTCAACTAAAATTAAACATGAAAAATTGTAACAAAAACTTTTAGAAAATGAACGGTACAACTGTTTCCAAACGACGCGACGATAACAAAAAATATGTTTAACTTTACCTGCGTTAGTTTGAAAATAAAAAAAGCGTTGAAGAACGTTTAACCTCATTTAGTGCTTGCGAGTTCTTTTTGCATATCTACGTCCAATTGTTCGGAAAGCACTTTGTGGAATATGTTCGATAATTACGTATTTTAGTTTGTTGCAAACTTAGATTTTAGGGGACGAATCATTAAATCGGAAGTTTTCTTTGAAGTTTTTTGTTTCAAAACAAATAAGAGAAAAGATGTTTGGCTGCATCCGTAAATACAATACCAGTCCTGTCCGCAGTACCAAATGTTCTGCATCAGAGTAAAATTTGTCAGGATTTACATTTTCCATATTGGTTCCCTATTGAATGTAAATTTTACTAAATAGAATTGTTTTTCTGGACAATTAGCGTAAAATGCACGCTCTTTGCATAAAGTGCAAAACTTCCAAATTTGTGGATATGAATGACCTCCGATCCAAGCGAGGCGGTGTATTATTTGTTTGCAATTTAGAAATGCTTCGTTCGGTTAATTACTCGAAAAGTAATTGTAATTAATTGCTTTTTAATTCTAGAATAAAACAATAAACTTCCAAGTAAACACAAAAAAATGTTTTATAAAAGATTTGTGGTAACATAACCATCAATTGCGATGAACTTATTAGGAAACTTGCTACCATTAAAAATATATAGGAAACAGACGGCAAAAATGAGGCAGAATGAATACCGTTATAGAAAACGTTAATATATAAAAACATACTAGAATTTTTCATTTCAAGATATGATTTGATAGACGGAATGTATAAAATTTCAATTATTTCTATATGAAGTATTCTATACATTTCCAATCAGTTGACATTTAAAGATAAATTGTTCAAACAGGGCTATTAATTTCAAACGCGACACAAGTCTGTCAAATATAATTGTAAATTATAAAAAGATATTTTAAGATTCCAATAGTCAGTTGTGTTTGTAGAGTTGTGTGCAACATACCGCCCGTATAGGGAATTAGATCAAAACAATTATTTTAGAACTTTAGATAAGCGGAAAAGTAAATTACGTTGAAAAATTAAGAAGAGAAAATATGACAATGCAACAAAATACGGAAAAGGTTGGCCATAAAATTGGATAGAGGAGAAAAAAATTGCTTGACAGCTTTCCACTTTTTATAGAAGCTACACCCTGCAATTATTCTAACAGTTAGTAATGGATGTTAGCAGATTCGACATTACCACGAACCAAATAGAGCACATACTTTATTCTTGATACGGTTAAATCTGTCACTATTTCAAAATCAAAACTTCCCATTTGCAAATCTACAATGGAAATTTTATTTTTAGCTTCGCAATTTAAACTTACTTGCAAAAACTTTTATGCAAAACAGAGCAATTATAAATATTTTATATTACAGTTAAATATCCCAAGGTAAGTGTTAAGTAAATGTAATGGATAATTACAGCATGTTCTCTAATTGACTAATTCAAAACTTTGTTGTTATTCCTTGACCCGCCTGATCTTTGGAGAGCATTAAATTACTCTATTTATTTAACTGCTATATTCCATCCTGCACCTGAAAAAGTTTGCTTGTTCTACTCGAGATATAAAGTTTACTGAAAATTCTTATTTGAACAGTAAATTTGTTCTAATTTCTTCTATTCGATCAATTTATGTTTCTCCTAACCACCGATGGTCTGAATGTTCATGCCTTTATTGTTGCAACACCTGGTAGATACAGCATTTGATTTCGCTCTCACATGTTATTGTTATGTTCACTAGTAGTTTGGGCTGTTGCGTCACATAACAAAGTAACGATTTCATAAAAAAAGAACTTTAATATTATGTGAGCCACTTTAACGTATTTTAACGATCGAATAAGAAATTTAATAAACTTCCAGTTTTACTTGCAACTACGCTTTTACTAACTGTAGATTGATGCACAAATGCAAATTGCATTCCCGTGCTGTTCAATACATCTTCACGAATACGCAAATTCTGGCAAAATAAAATTTGATGTAAATTTCGCACCTTTTATCAAATTACGGCGAGTCAGTCGGTCTGACCGAGTCGGCCGCGCCCAGATCTCGTTATGACTATCTCCTTTTACTTTTTACATTTAATGTTGTAATTAAACTTTAATTTATTAAAATGTTTTTAAATTAATGTTAAGCTGATTCTACACACGATTACCAAAAAAGACGAAAACAACTATTGTGACATCATCAGTCGTAGTGCATAAAATATAAAAAGTTATATTTTTATGACTAATTCGTAGCGGGCACTTGTCGTTTTCTTCAAAAATTTCAGATTTCAAAGTTGAACTTTGAAGCTGTTGCAATTTGCAAAAGATTAAGAAAGCTTTGAAGTTTTCAACATAAACAAAAATACAAAAAGAGGAAAACACTTAATTAGCGAAGCAATGACAAACAAATTTAGTTAGTTAAATTTAAAAGTAAATTGCAAAAAAAGTTAAGGTTAACCAACCTAAGGTTAACCTTCTGGAAGATTTAGATATTTTGATAGAACCAAAAATTTTGAACACATCATTTTTCTGCGATTGACATTGAAAGTTTGATTTTGCAAAACAGTTGACAAGCACCTAAGTGCTACTTTTACGACAATGAAGTGGAAAGATATTTCCGACCCAGGAATTGTTAAACAATAGAGTAGGATACATTACAAAAGCCCACAATATTGAAAATACAAAATTTGCAGCACAAAGAAAAATAACACCCCGCACAAGAACATCAAATGGTACCTTCCAATGCAAAAAAGGCAAACGTACTTCGAATGCGCAGGAAGCGTAGCATCTAAAAGAAATTCGTCGATTGTAAAATATGATTACAGAATTAGGTAGTCCATAGATAGGGGATAGTAGTTGACATTCAAGTTTTGGGAACATATTTTTTTGAATAAAAATTGCCGAATAAAAAACATGATTTTATTTTATTTTCACACTTGTGATAATATGGTTTTTGCAATTGCGGGGCTAAAGTACTCACTTTAGACCCCGATTTGCGGGTGTAAAGTGGTACTTTTTTGCCCTAGGGCAAAAAAAAAGTTACTGCCGGGTAAAAAAGAAGTTACTGCCGGGCAAGAAAGAAGTCACCAGATTTTATTATCAATTTAATTCTCATTTTTTTGTAACATTTATATTTATGTTAACTTGACCGTAATTTGTGATTCCAATATTAGTGCAACCTACAGTGAAATAAATTGGTAAATAAATAAAAAGCACTTACTTTAGCTACGTAAAAATTTTCACGAGGCGCCTCTTTTAAAAATTTTACCACGTGGTCAGAGGTTACGACGCGCGATTTTTTCTAAACATATCCTTCGTTTTTCCGCTTCATAAAAGCGGATAACTTGTGGAAATTGCCGATGTCAATCTTATTTTCTAATTTGGTGATCGCCTTGATCATAGAATACTGCGACCACATGGTCAACGACTTCAAAGTTTTAGCCTTTTGACACGTCTTATTCCTTCAAAGGCACAAATGTAACTGAACCATTCTAGTACCTTTTAGTGAAAAAATTCTGGTTGGCAATAATAATATAACCAACTATGCTTCATTTACATTGGTACTATCAACCACGTGCTTTATTGAACAAATTTTAATTAAAATTTCGTAATTATTGTCGAAGTAAGTACTTTACCTCCCGCAATTGCAAAAAACAGTATATACACCTCGGGAATAAAGTGAATTTTTTGGCCTGAGGGTAATTTTTGCTCTCGGCTACGCCTCGTGCAAACAAACCTTTACCCTCAGGCCAAAAAAGGATCACTTTATTCCCTTGGTGCATAATGTACTATTTTAATTGTATTAAAATTTCATTGTATTTTTATTTAAAAAAATTCAAATTTCATGTTTTCTTGAAAATGTTCTCACGTAACAAGCACCGAGAGAAGAGAAAATAAAGGTTTTTAATGATACCCTAATGACCTATTTATTCAATTAAAAAAAAAGTTTACAATACCCTTCTCTCGAATACCGGAAGTATGAAAACATTCTGGCATTCAAAAAACGTCCTTTTAAATATAAAAATCCACGTGTGTTCGAGAGAAAGTATAAATTTATGCGACATAAATATAATATAATATAATATAAATTGCTTAAAATATTTTGTATTAAACAAAAACTAAACTGAATTTTAAAATAATAGAATTTTAAATGGAAAGTAGAAAAATAATTATTTAAAAAACAACGAAGAAAACATTTTGGATTGATCCAACCGAATTAGGAAAAATTGAGATAAGAACAAAATTTAATTAGAATCCAACATTATTAATTTGATCACAAATGGTGACTCTGTATATATAGGTATTATCCATTAATACTGAACGAATCAATGTATTAAACTTTTATAGCAACTTTTGAATTAGTTACTTGAAATGTAATTACGGATGCATCCGGTTCGATATAAAGTTGGTAAATTGAATCAATACAGCTTTCTGGATACGATAGGAAAAAGTTTGATGCGCTTTAAATTTTCAGTTTTGTAGTTGGCAGTGATAAAAATTGTACGACATTTAAGTTGCTAGATAAAAATCAAACCATGAATCCCAAAAACAATAAACGATTTAATATCCAAAACGGTCCATATAACTATAACTGTGATTTACAACGCAAATTTTACCTTATTGTTTTACCGGGTGTAAAATTGGTAAAAACCAAAATTATTTCATGGTTCCATTATTTATTAAACCGATCTCTCTGTATATTTTTAATTTAAACGGGACTATCTCCGCACCTACTCACAGACTCCCTTTACTTCAAACGTAAAATTAATCAAAATCGCTTCAGAGAAATTACATTTCACTGATAAAATTCAAAAATCGTTTAGATTCGTGCTATGCAAGTATAACTATGGGGAATTCATACTAAAAATGAAAAATTACATTGTGTTCAGGATTTCGTTTTGAAAATGCGTCAATTTTGCTTTGTAGGATAAAATTCGTCGAAAAGCTATTTCGTATAAAAAAATAAAGTTTGTTTTTGATTTGAAATGAAAGCTTTCCGGTAATTTGTAGAATCAATTTGAAGAAACCGAATAAACAATCGCGTTCGTGTGAAACAGGGCACCATTGCAATTATCTCTAAAGATTGGCTGCAGAAAGCACATCTAGTGTATCATTCAAGTTCTCTGTACAATTCGAGCTAAATGGTCTCCAGTTCCTTCTACAACCTCCTGGGGAATAAAACTCAGCTAGTATAAGCTTAAACGAAATAAATAACACGTTTCCAGTTTAGTACAAAACGAAATTTCAAAAATACAAACATTTCAGTTTTTGTGTATATATTTTTGCAAAACGTTGCTATACTTGTTGAAAAATTTCTAAAGCTCCAATAAAAAACCGCTTCAAATAAAGTTTAATGTTTTAAGTTTTAAATGCAAAATTAAACCTAACCTCAATATTGAATAATTTTCAACTCAAAACACGAAATTAAATGGAATCCAAAAATGTTGCCTACGTATGCATCTGCGTAGGTGAGTACTTGTTAACTAATTAATTAGGTGAGTACTATTGAGTTATAAAATTGAACGTAAATGTTGAAATTAAGGTCGGCATGTCCATATATAATTATTTTTCCACAAGTACGTAATGGGTTAGACAGCAAACAATGCTTATCCGGTAATCTGATTATCTTACATAAATGTTATTTACAGCAAATGTCTGTTAAACTTGATCTGTTTCAAATGAGACCAGCACATAATAAAATCTTTATTGTAATTATTAGAAGAGACTGTACTTATCTTTTGTTCAAATAATTAAAATAACTCCGAGAAAGAAGAAACAAATAAAAACCATCAAAGAAACTTAATGCTTATCTAACTAATTTAATTACACTAAAATATTAATTTTTGTCTGAGAGATTAAACTTTTGCATTAAATTTGATCATAAAAAAGAACATTAAAATGTACCAATTAATTGCGTTTTATCTATTTTTCGTCGCATAGTTTTCATGGGGTTTTAACAATACTTGTAATAGTTCAATAAAATTGATTGATATATTATCCGAATATTAGACTCTTAATTTACAAATTCATTAATTATAAGAATTTATGAAACGTGTTATGCGGTTATTAAAATACATATATCTGATCTTAATGTAAAGAATTTAAGATCTGAAATAGTTAGTTTGAAGGTGTTAACGTGAAGTTATTATATCACTTATACAGGTAAGATTTTAAAATAATAATAAAATAAAGTTTAATCGTATTTCTAAGTTTATTTTGAACATTTCCACTACACCTTAAATTTATATGGAATCAATTTAATTTAAATTATTTATTGCCACAATAAAAAACTATAGCGATTATAGCGAAACTGAACGGTCAGCACCAAGAAACCATTCGGAAAGAAAAATTAAATTTCTGAAATGTTTATTACAAGAATAGTACAGATATTAGGAAATTTTCGATTCTTATCAGAAACATGAGAGACTTAAAAACTTTAAGTTCTTATATTCCGATATATGTAGTCTGCAATTCGAAAAGTAGGAAGATAAAAGATAAAATAACGGTTCTAAAATCTTTTCTCATTTTGCAATGAACTAAGAACCGTCAAGTATTTTCCAAATTTTGTTTTCCTTAAATTTGATTGTCCGGGTTAAGGTTTTATATGCTTACGCAACAAGGTCGATATTTTCTCTAGTTTTCATATAAACCACTATTCCACTTACAAAATCACCCAAGTTGGGGCTGCATTATGTAAATTTAAATGTTTTTATTATAATATCTTTTTTTTTAATTTTAAAAAGTTCTGTGGTACTAACGCAGATGCAGTCAACATACTAAAATAGAAAATGTGATGTGTTTAGTATGCAATAGATCGATAGTTGAAATATATAAGTTTTGAAGATGTAACTTTCCAGAAGTAATTGAAAAACTTATAAATCGGTTATCTTGTGGTTTACCCAAGTTTTACTATGCATCTTCCGTAAATTCTAAGATTGGAGAGCCCATATTATGCCAAAAGGTAAATCTGATAAAAATTGCATATTTTCCATTTGCAGAGTTAATCATAAATAAAACTATTGCTTATCCGCATACTTATATGCTTAAAATATTTTAGGTAGTTCCTTGCGGTACTAAAACAAATCCAACGTTATCACCTAAGGTGGAGGTTAATAAAAATGTAGTTTTATTACCTTCGGAGCTGTGATTTAGTATACTAAAGCAAATGAAAGCAATCAAAGAAGAAAGACTCAGTAAAAGTATCAAGTTTTAAGGCACAAGTAAATAAATTCCTAAATTTATTTCTACATAAAAAGTACAACGGGTATCGCAAGGTGAAAAAAATAAATAATCAAATTTCGTTTGATGGTGTGGGGAAACCTACATACGACCATGTTTTGAAACCATTATTGTCGTTTTGGTTCTTGTTTTACTCTACGTGCTGTTACTAAATTACCTACAAATCTTCTTTGTATGCTTTTAATGATCACATCACAAAACATTTGAAAAACAATAAATCTTATTGATTGCTTCTTGAAGAAAGAGTAAAAACAGTCCGGACACAAGTAAAATTTGAAAAATATGTACTTATTAATATTCCATAAACAAAAATAATTAATATGTTCTAAATTAAAATATCTATCAAATAAACAATTAAAATTTGGCAGCGGCAAGTTTATTTGAATTGTAGTTATAACTTTTAAATTTTCGGTCATCTCTATATTTTGAAATATGCCCATTTCCTCAAATTTCCGGCTGGCGACGACGGAGTTAACCAGTATTTGACACTTTTAGTTTGTTGTTCATCCATGTGTTGTTGTGGATTACCGATTTCTATCTTTTATTTTGCTTTATTCCCTTACATATTTTTCCACGTTAAAAATTTCATGCAAAAATCTCATATTATTTTCAACGTCAAATCAGAATAATTTAAAAAGTTACATGTTTCGGTGCTGTTCGCGATCTCGTTTAAAGAATTTATCATTCATCTTTCAGTTGATTTTCATTTAATTTATGTATGCTAAAGACAAAATTTACATTAGTCTTTTATGAAGGTCACCGTGCTTGTATAAAAATTACGTGAACCTTCAGGATATTAGATTAACTTCGGGAAATATCAATTTCCAAAAATAATTCAAAAATAACCACCGTAATTAATTTGACTGTTATTGAAATATAAAGTGCTAAATCGCGTTAACATCATTAGGAAATCAAGTTTTTGCATTATTGGATGTCAATTTAATACAATTTACCTCGAAACTAGAAAAACTTTTTGAAATTATATTTTGATCAAGTGCACACTATAAAACTCCAGCATTAAAGTGCGAGTGACATTTTAGTGGTTCTTCATTTGAAATAAAAATTTATTCTTTAGTATATGTATACTCTACCTTAAAATTACTCTAAATCCCGCATTTAACAGTTTTAATATTTATTTAACATTAAATAATAAAATTCACCATTATTTTTCAGGCTGCTTCCGATTCATTGGAGAAGTTTACGAAACTTACCTGAAAAGAAAAAATAATTATTATTGATTATTATCATAATAAAACTACATACAAAATTATTTTTTTCCGAATAAATATAATAATTACTGTCTAGAATGTCTACCTGCTGGAACCAGGTAACATTGTCGCTGATCTAAATTGCTCCCTAGTACGGAATTGTTACAAAACCCAAGGTAGCAAAAACTGAAATTAATTAGTCAAAATTAATTGAAAACGAAACTAAGTTAAAATTAGTATTATTTATTAACTGTAAGTGTAGGCATTAAAATTAGTTTTAGGGAGTACCGTTAATTAATACTAGTTTTGACTAGTTTATGCAAGTTTTTACTGACCCATGATTTTCACGCTAACATATTATTGTTATATTTCCCTTTTATCTGGATATTTCTCTGGATTTAATTTATTCTTGTCATCATAGTAGGGTGTAAAAAAACTTGTTGGCTTTATTAAAATTTAAATTTTTTTATGATATTAACTAAAAAAAATTAAAGGCAGTACCTGCGGCGAGAGGGGGCGTTAAACGTCATTACCAGTATTTTTTTATTTTATAATCTAACAGGTTATTCAAATAATTGCTTCTATTGATTGACAAAATGAAGTGAAAAAAAATTTAGGTGAAAGTAGCATTAATAAAAATACAAACTAAAGCCAACTTGGGTTTCCTGTTAATTATAAACAGAAAGTTATAAACTATTATTGCCTGAAATCGATTAAAATTTTCAGGTAAAATTTGCAATAAAATTGCTTAATTTTGATGAAGTCAAAATTAGTTTTGACTGAAATCCGGTTTTGTCTGTGACATAATACACTATAACATATAAAGCTGTGGTTCGAAAGCTACGAAAATGAGATTTCTGGATATGTATAATACTCAAATGTAGCTTTCATTCAAAATTTTACTTCTATTTGAAAAACTTTTTGAAAAATATTTTTAATATAATATGCAAGAATATTTTTCCACTGTATCTTAGAAAGGAAAGCTGAGAGGATTTGTGGTAATAAAATAGTGAAAAATTACTCAAAATATTTCATAATCATTTCTTAAATAAATAGGTACGATAAAAATTACCCATCCCGTACAACATGTCTGTAGGGCTTAGCTAATGTGTTTTGCAAAATTGCTTACATCCTATCGGTTAATAATAATTATAATCATACGTCAATGTTGTATGTAGTTGATCTTTTTTAAATTAAATATCCATTTTTGTTCTATTCAAATTGGAATTGAATATATAATTTTGATTATTCAATTTAGTAATCAGAAGTTTTTAAATTCAATTTAAAGGTTTATTTTTGGGTAGGTAGATATGAGAAGGTTGATTTTGGATTATATGTCAGTTACAATGAATTTAAAGGACTACATAACTGAATAAAATGGTCTTGAGATAATAATTCATATTTAAATGCATAAACCACTGCCTATAAAATTGAAACTCGAGCTTTTTTTATGATTGTCACAAAAAAGTGACTCGTGTGGGCTTTTTTATATGCTTAAATCGCTTTCATTTTAGGTTACGCAGTTGTCGAATCACTTTTATACCTTCTTGCTCTTAGCTTTAATACATACACATGTAAACCAAACTTTAGAGATAGTTAAAGCTATTAAACCACTGCAGTGCTTTTTTAGGTTTTTAGAATAAATTGAAAAATTGGGATTTAAACCAAGAAAATCGTTAATTACATTAAAACCAACTGTTATTTGTATCACGTTTCTCTCGAATCTTGACAACAAATTACAAGTTTTAAGGGATGAAATGACATTTGGTATCAAATAAATGTCAGCAGTACTTCAATTTGTTTAATGCTTGCTAAATCTTTTTTGTTGCTTGCATTTCTATCAGAATTTTAGTGCCTTAATTTAGGAGAAAATCAAGTAATTGAGATATTTAATATATTTCAAAGAAAATGTAAAAATAAAAACTGCTGTTTGGGAATTTTTTGGTTATCCAACAGGAACTGCCGAAACATTGCAAAGTTTGTTGCAAATTTGTTAAAATTACCGAAATAATCCTAAAATAATAAGCACTGCTTTTAACACTGTGATACGTATAAAATTAATAATAAATTCCCATTGTATTTATTTACTGAATTTATTAATCATGTTGTTTCGGTGTGTAATATGATGTAGGAAGCGTAGGTGCATTAGTTTGGATTAATGTCTATAAATATTAAGCGAGTACTCACAAATAATTAGGATAAACTTTAAAAGCTCCCTTAACAAAATATAAATTTGTAGCAGCCTTTTTTGTTGCCACTAAACAAAGTAGGACGAAATGTATCTAATTTGTAATAAAATAAACGGAATTAAAGTTAGGTAATCAACCTTGATTTACACCAAAGTGTAGGCAGAGAATCTTGCTCGAAGCATCCTTTATTCATTCATACGAAGGTCAATCTTACGAAAGAATTTTTAAGTCTATTGACACCGCCTAGAAATATCATTAATAATAATTTTCTTTGTAGTTATTAATTTTTCGGATTTTAAAACTTTTCCTTGCACATCCCAAACCAATTTTCCGTGTAATTAGAACTCTATCGCTTGTAAATTTAACTAAGGTGGCATCCTTTCTTGCCGAAACCCACATTATCCACGTAATTTCAATTTAACTTTGTTTAATTCCTATACTTGTCATTAGATCAAATTAATGTTTTTTCACAAACCCAGACACATGCTGCGCGTTAATGAATGGAAAATTGGAATAACTTACTTACGCAAGTAGGTCAGCCTTATTTTTTTTGGGCATTTAAATTTTTGTTAAAACGTCCATCATTAAGTATTGTAAAAGTTGGAAGAGGCGAGCAAGTTATGAAAGCTTTCATTGAAGTGTCTACTGTGACACGACGTGTTAAACTCTCAGATACATCACTTTACTGTTGTATATTCCGTACTAAACAACGAAAGCTTTTACACTTGACTCGAACTTCAAACAAAAATGCATCAAGTAGCTTATATTTGCAGTGCTATAATGCCAAGCCATATTGTGTACTTGTCACGCTTTCATAAAAAGCTCGGGAAAAAAATCAAATGCATACTGTAAGTACAACACTTCTTTTTACAAGGAAATAAAAAGAGGAAATGTGATACTTGAAAATATTTCTTCAGCAGCGTTGTTAGCGAGCTATTACCGCTCGTGTAAATTATAATATCAAATAGCTACACAACAAAAAATCTTATTTATCACACTGCGGGGGTATTGAGATTTCCATCAAGCAAATGCAATTTTGTTCCAATTTGCAAAATAATTACTTTCTATTTTGTACAGAAAAATTATAAATCTGCTTGGGATGTACAATTTTTCATCCTCAAAGCTTCCAATAAACATTTTTGGAACGAAGATGGCCAAAATAACTAAAAAAGAAAAATAGTAAAGCGGAAATTATGAAAAGCTACTTGACCGGTTTTTTCTTATTTTTAGAAAAAACAATTTACTTTTAAATAAGACCTATTCGTCCAAAATAAAATTGACTTTGCCGATTGGCCGGTTTAAAACATTGCACAGAAAATATTTCCGGTTATTATTGCAGGTCAGCAATCAAGAAAATATTAAAAGACACGACGTCGTACTTTTACCATTTTTACGAAAATTATTCAAACAGATTAAAGTAAAAAGTAGAAACTTAAAATGTTTTCGCTTTTGAGAAAAGCCTACGGCAATTGACTTTAGTAACCAGGCCCAAATAAATACATAAATACACAAATATAAAATAAATCGGTTGGGTTTATTAAAATTTAATTAACAAGAAATTTGTTTTTTCTGATGAGCCAAGAAAAGTTTTTAAATTAATTCGTTAAAGAAGAAAAATAAATTTTTCTCCGTGTAGATTATTCTGTAGTTATAAGAATTTTATAAATTTCTCCAAATGAAAAAATTATTAACAAAAAGTAATATAAAAAGTATTTCGAGCGTTTCCAAGTTGGCATAATTCTTATCACTTGCAGGACAGTTTTTGCTTTCCCACAGTATAAAAGTTTAGGCTAGCTGTTAGAAAAAAGTTGGGAAAAAAGCTTTCCGAAGGTGCTATAGTTAGTGTTACAATAGTTTTATTAAGTGTTAGCCACTCGAAAACGGTTGGAATTGTAGAGACAAAATTAAATTGATTTATCCGGAAGTAAATATAATTTGAGTACAACAACGAAAACAAATACTCCTACGTATGATTGACGTGCTAATCTAATTTGACTGTGATTAATAACAAAATAATCGTCATAATTGTTTAATAAAATATAGGTGGAACATATATTTATTAATAAACTTTCTATTTGAAATATGATTCCATGTAAAATAACACCGCAAGATGCAAACAGTGCCAGCGGCTTAAAAAGTAAATTGTGTGATGCCAATATTGAATTAAATACTTAAAAATAAGAAAAGAGAAATAAAAAGACCACCCACGCTAATCGATATTTACAATACATGCAGGTTTACACGTCACCATCCTACACAATACCAATCGTTATAAACTCGTTTGTGCATTTCTAAATTCAAAGCGTTACACGAGTCGAAAAAAATTTAAGGAACTATGTAACGGTCAATGATAAAACATTCTGTACAACTTATATATTAAATCATCACTTTTATTCTACAATTAATTTTATTTTTTATTGATACCTTAATTTTAATATGTCACTGTCTCATAAAAGTATAATCTTTAGGTAAAGAAACCAAAATTCTACAGTCAAATTGATATTTGATGAAAAAAGATCCTAATTTTATTGAAATTTCTTCGACTTGAAGCTAATCAGAAACTCAAACATTCTGATCCGGAAGGATCCGAACAATTATTTGGTAGTTCATAGTCGAAATCGAAAAGGACGTAGCAGATCCCAATTTAATTACCTCCGAAGTCATTAAATTTTATCTTAGAATTCAAGTTCGTTATTTAAGTAAAAAATTGCCGATACACAATTATTTTATATTTTTGAAATAAATTTAAGTGAGGTTAGAATTTTAAAACGCCAGCTATTATTGTAAGTTTAAAACTTTCTTTTTGTTCAGCTTTTGAACAAGCTTTGTACACGTCGTCAGGAGTGTTTAGCGATCTAATGATGGAGACCTTATTTCATTTTAAACTTTTGAATTTTGGGAATACCCTAGAACAAGTTTTACTAAAAAATTAAGTTTGAACCTGTTCTGGAGTGCACTAGCCTCGGAACGAATTCAAATATCCATCGCTTAGATGAAAAGCCGTACGGTCCGTTTATTAAAAGGTTTTCGGCGTAATTATTATTCCAATTAAATTAATTTTTACTTTACCATCAACCCCAGTTGATCTGTCCTTAGTCCAACACATATTACTTCCAACAGACACCTATAGTACATATTATACTTTTGATTTTAATTTTTATGGTTCAATATTCAAATATATGTACTTAGAAAACCAGAATAAAATTTTATAACTTTGGGTTTTTAATCCGACGTTTCTTTTAAACATATATCTGTGTACTTTTGCATTAAGGTTGATTCGCAATTTTAAGTTTATCAAGTGCAACAAGCTGAAATAATTTTGTTAAGAGTACTAAAAAGCTCATAAAATTTGTTCATTTTCTTACTGGTTTTATTAGTTCCCTTCTAATTTAAATGACAATACTTAGCACCTTTATGTTCCTTGATTTAATCTGGGGCAAATTACTTAAGTCAAAAAATTATAAATTTTGATAAATTTTTATTTACTTACATTTTTCCTATTTTGGCCTATGGGAAATTTGTAATAAGTGACTAATCGTTTAAATTTGACCCCGTACAGTTCTGACTAAAAAGTCAAGTTCAGCTAAAAGTCCGAAATGTAAAAAACTAAAATCAATATATAGTAATTTTGTTTTTGTGATAGAAAAGAAAATAAGAAGTTGAAACATTCAACCCCAAGATTTTCTATAGAAAAGTATTTATTGTTTGCGGGTGAAAACCTCCTTTGTAGTAGAATGTGCTCTAGGAATCTCTGCTGACATTTTTAAACACATATTTCTGATATACCGTTGCCTTCATATATTATTCGAGACAGGATTTTATGAAGTGCGGCTTCTAAATCACACTATCTAGATAAAACGTATTGTATTTCAACTAGTGCACATTTGTTATCAAAATTTATAGCCAAGGTTTAACACTTTTAAATAAAAACAATCCCAGTTTAAAAGAAATTTTCTCAAAAAAGTGTACCAATTTTTTAAACCCTCGTAATTTATCATATGAAATTCTTATTTTATATATTTTCTTATTATTTGGCCTATAAATGGAAGAACCGGGATGTTTTGGATAGAGCGACTATTTTGGATTCGCATATCCCGCACTGAAAATATAAAATATATTCTTGTATTTGTCGAAATATACGTAGATGTTGAACATTTTTTATTAGGTACTAACAATGATTTTTGACTATTACAATAAATTATGAATTATAAACAACAATAACAGAATTAACTAATTAACACATTATCATTTAAAAATTAACTTAAGCAAGATTGAAAAATTCGTCCATGCACGCCCCTGTAGGCATCGACCCTAGCACCGAAGCAGAATTTCCTCTTTGAATGCACAAACTGACCTTTTGAAATAAGAAGCTCTTTGCGCTGCTGTCTCCCGACACATCGATTAGAAGACGGCCAATCCAAGCGACTAAAGCCTTTGCATCATTACTCCAAGGGCCCAGGGTCTCGACCGCAAAAGCTGAGAAGTCATAATGATCTTTTATTGAACTATACTTATTATGTTTTAACAATTCCGCTTTCGTCGCTGCCGAACTAGCCATTTGAGAAGAAATTGCTAAATGACTTGGAGCCAAGGTATCCACGCAAGTCGCGTCCCACACCAAAGCTTTCCCTTTTCTTGTATCAAATAAAGCCATATATAAGGATATATTTGTTTCAAATAAACTAGATTTACTTTTATTAGGCAAATCCAAGTATACTATATTTAATTGAGACAAATAAATTTTTTTTCAGTGCGGACTGCATTGATTTTGAAACGGGAAGCTCTGTCGAGGAAAAGAGCAAATTGACGAAAGATTAAGGTCAAAAAAAAAATATATTATGAAATTATGTTGTTATTTTGCAGTTGCCAAACATAGATAAACTCCGCTATATTATGCTATTGGATAGAATTGGCGCGAAGAACTTTTATAAGTTGTTTACTAACCATAAAAAATTTATTCACTATTACAAATGTCAAGTCGTAACAAAAAACAACTCTTTATTAGAGTTTAACTTCCTATTCATAATTAACTAAATAATTAATCCCACTTTTAATCCTCCAGCCGTTTCAGTGCAAAGAAAATACATTTTACTGCTCGGGCTGTATAATTATCAACTTAATAATTCATGCAAAAAATGCAATAGATGGGAGGTTATTCCGAAAATACATTTTGGTAAAATTTTGTATAGAAAACAGTGAGCAAGAAAATTAAAAACACGTTGAAAATAAACTAATAAATAAATTATATTTTATGTAAATATTCACACCGTGTGATGCTACAAAAAATGTCAATGTAATCTTTCCAAACGTGTTTGTATATTAAAAATTATGTTGTAATTTATTACGAACAATCAATAAAAGGGACACACATTGTGACATGATAAATTAAAAATCAAAATCACTTTATTTCGAAGCAATTATTCAATGTTCCAAGTTGTCTATAATCTATATCAATTTGCTTCACATTTTTGCAAATCTCTACATAAATTATTACGGGACAATTTATTATAATATTATAATTGTACGTGAACAATAACCATTTCCCAACCGAGTGGGGTATTGGTAAAGGTATGAAGTTGAAAAGATTGAATAACATTTTTATTACATTGCACTCGCCATAGCCATTCGTAAGCCACTGATTTAACCAAATGGCATACTACCGCTGATTTAATAAATGAAAGTTAAACCTTAATAATTGTTCGACTAAATCGTATCATCAATTCAAATGATAAAAAAGTAAATCTACAGAATACAATAGATTGAAGAGTGTCTGTCATAAACTCTCTTTTATTCGAATCGTAAAACTTTTTGACAAGTGACAATCATTTTAGGTTACGCAGCAGATTTACAAAAAACAATTGTAATTATTCTGATTTCTTTTCGTACTCTTCAAGTGAGAACTTTTAAACGAAATTGTTAAGTTCTACATGCAAAATATGACTTGTATAACCACCCACTACAACAACTACAGGTACATCATTTATATATTACTGTAAAAGCCAGAAAACCGGTAAATCCTAGGTTTGACGCGTAAATCCTAGGATTTACCAATTTGACGTGGTAAATGTACGAAAAACTGAATTATCAGTACAATTTCGGGGGGCCGGTAGCAGACTACGGTCACAGATTTCGACGAAATTTTTGCACTGGGTGGTAGGTAATAGTCTATATAGTAGATATAAATAATAAAATTTGCGGATGGTCCAGTAGTTTTTCCAAAATTAACAAAAATCATGGATCCGAGATTGCCGTGTTTGTGCATGTCAAAACCGACTCTCCGCCAACTCTCGCTCGGCTCCGCCTCGCTTCGAGC
Source organism: Cantharis lateralis (assembly GCA_963170105.1). Lineage (NCBI taxonomy): Eukaryota > Metazoa > Arthropoda > Insecta > Coleoptera > Cantharidae > Cantharis > Cantharis lateralis. Next base: position 25,173,006 of record OY720630.1, on the reverse strand, counting down.
GCTCCGAGTCGTTTTGACACGCACTAAAAAAATTAAAAACATCCCCCGTAGGGCACGGGCCTCGAATAAATGACGAAATTCGAAGGCTGGGATCCTAGATTTGCCAATGTCAGGGGCAGGGAAAACTTACCTTCCGCACGCCCTTCGGGCGGCTCCGGGCGGTTTTCCCAACCCCTGTGTGAATTGTTACAACCGCCGTTTCGCAAATGCACTCGAAAATGCAGAAACTACAACGATGTTATATCCCAACGGCATGAACTTGACTGAACACGCTCTATTCCCACCTAAGCGTAGCGTAGCGTAGCGGAGTGACAATGCGAAGCATTTGGTGCCGTAGGCACCTTAATCTTCTTCATCTGGTGTCTGCAGTTTTGGCAATGAGGTTAAGAAAACAAGTAAAATACGCTGACGCGGTTTCCCACGTTGATCTGTGAGGCTTGGTAACAAAAATTGGAAATCTATTTTCCCCGTCTGGATGTTTGTAGACGCTGTAGCAGTGGAAAGATGGTGTTGAACGTGTATGCGGCAGTCGTGTTGGTGTGTTGCCGTTTTGAAGATTTCGGTGTGAAAGCTGTGATGGGAGTTTAGCGGTGAATATCCTTCTGACATCTTGTAGAAGTTGTGGTAGCAAAAAAGAAGTTACGTGATCGACGATAATCCCACCTAAATTAGCACTGCCACGACACAGGCAGAGCACACGTACCAGCAATAGAATGGATTTTTAATGCTAACATGAAGGTAAACTTGTAAAATTTCCATAAAAAGTCGATTTTCAAAATTAAATTGTGAAGTAACCGTTGGGCCGATTTTATTCATCCTCACCTCATAAGAAAGCTAAAATTGTGCTCTTTCAGAATATTTATAGGTTTTCTTTCCTACTTTGAAGGGGGACAGCCGTAGAATACTACCTCTAACCAAATTTAATAATGGCAATGGCTTATAAGTAGGGTGACCATAATTTTCAGAACAAAAAAGAGTACAATAATGTATTATAGTGGATTTGAATTCTGTAATGCGCCGCAGGCGAAAATTTACGACATTTCAAGGTCAACGAGGTTTGAAGAAAAGTTCAAAAACTACTGGTCACAAGGCATTTTAGATGCAATGCCGCTAAAACAGTTGAATAATTTAATTTTGTTTCGTTCGAACTTTAATTTTTATTTAAATAAAAAATAAAATTCAGTTCGATACCTCAGTTTCAAAGTGTAACAACTCAAAAAGAGTTAGTTTTGAGATAACTCAGCTTTTACATTTTACTATTTCGCTAAAATTAAAATAGTTTTTGTTTGTTTACAGATTTGATAATCCAAAGAGTATATCAAACAAAGACTATGTAGTTCTTGACCATAATTTTCCTAATTGTTGGAAAACTGTCGTTTGTGAAATTTCCCATACTTATCTCATTTTCACCAATTTCGGACTTGTTACACTTTGGAACTGAGGTATCGAGTTGTTTACATTTCGACTTTTTGCATCTTAGGAAAAAAGTACACTTAGGTGTACTTTATAAACCTTTGAAGGACACTAGGACATCATTCAAAAAGAAAGTACTGTCCTACTAAAATAAGTACATATGGTCACCCTACTTATAAGTCAAATTAACAATATTGTTAACTAACAAGAGACCAATACTGTCTATTGTGAATGCTCTGATTATCTTACATCCAATTTCTTGATATTTTTTTCAAGTTCTTTTAATTAAAGTTAAATAGCTCCAAAACAAACCAATGAAAATCATCAGTTTTAATTTCAACTTGACCAGAATATTTCGAAATTTGTTGTAAAAATAAATGGTATTTACTTTAGTTTTTGTGTTAATTCAGTAGGTATAGCATTGGTAGATAGTAATTTATGCTGTTTCACTCTTTTTATGGTCCAGTTTTCCAATCTCCGGTTATCCCGATTATCATTAAAGTTTACTTTAATGGATACAATATTGTTGCAATAATTTATTATTTTTGTAAAAATAAACTTTTGGTTAGAGAAAACCGGAGATTGAAAAACAGTCATTTAATGAAATTTACTAATCCTAACTGTTAGTTTGAATTATCAGAGTTGCTCTCTAATAAATAATGTCGTATCTTCACATCTGAATTTGGAGGTGCCGCGGCGGTTAGCTATTTGAAAGTGGAAATTTACCAAAATAATCTTCTGCGGTATTTTCGATTTTTAAAATATCATAAATATTATTTCTTAGATTAAATCAAATCGTTTTCGGCTGGAAGGTCTGCTCAAAATTTGCTTATCTAAAAACGGAATAATCGACAAATTTGTTCAATTGAAAATAAAATTTTATCATAATTTACAAATAAATTAAATTTTCAATAGCCAAAATAATTATTAAAAAATTGTATAGCTAAACTTTAAAATTTTGCTTGCCCAATGGACTGAAGTTTACTAATTATGTCTAACCACTTTGCAACTCACGAAACCTTAATGAATAGAATATAAAAAATTGCGAATTTGCAGAAGCTATAGCAATAAGTTGTGTTTATACAGGGTGTGTATTGAAATTCTTTGTTTCCGTGTTAAACGAGGCCAGACACTTCCGCTAATATATTAGGGAATAAGAAGATTAACACCACGAAAGTGTTTCTCTATAGCTCTCATTATAGGTTTTTAAAATTTTGAGCTGCCAAAGTCAATTTAGTGTAAAAAGTTTCTGAAAAAGCAGTGCGGATTGTATATCCGGGCATTAATCGTATAAAATTGTTGCATAGGTTATTTATTTTAAATGAAATTCTTATCGGTGAGGTCTCAATTGTTTAGTTATGCAGATAATATTAAGATTGGGACCCGCAGTAACTCTTATAAAAGGTCTTGTGGCCTATTTCAAAACCCTAGTGAGAACCGCTGTACAAACCGTTATTGAGTTATGATGGAAATTAGCAATATTAGGATAATAAATGAGAAACTAATTTCTACCATAATTCATAAACAGTCGGTTTCCTTATTGACAACCCATTTGGTTATAACTCATAAACTGTATAATACTTTTTAATAAACACATTTTTAAATAAAGTTAGCAAAATGGCATTTACAGACTTTAAATTTTAATTACGCAATTTTATGATGAGCGGAGCTTAATATTTTAAGTACCCAAGAAAAAGCTAAAGAAAGTAAATTACAATAATTGGAATTTTATAGAACATTAAAAACAATTTATTATTATAATCACCTACGATTGCTTTACAAAATTAAAATTGGCATGGGCATTAAAAACCATATTTCGATGGTGGTTAAAAATTTTTAATTACAAAATAATCGACTATTTACAAAATTTTCAGACGGGTGCTTCCCGATCTTTCGAATATTATGGCATAATTTGATATACTTACTTTTGCAAGTTCACAATTTTTCAATAGGGCGCGTGTTTGTGATTTATCTTAATTGTTACATGAACATAGAGTAATGTCCCTCTCTAGCTGAAAATTTACTTAGAGTGAGAATTTAAATAATTTAGTCGACATTTTATTATTTAAAATGCTATAATTTTTGTTTGAAGTATTTTGAATTATGGAAGCACATTTCTCCCTCAGTTGTGTCGTCGACATGCCTCAAGAAGCTATAAACAGAGTACACTGTAACAAACTTGTTTCGTAATGAGACCCTACTACTTCAACAAGATCATTAAAATGTAGTTTAAAGGACACATTTTATTATACCATTTTTTTTCAATTTTGTGGTACTCACAAAACTGAAGTTAACTTTTTAATGTTCCTTTCAGTAAAATAAAAAGTTTTGAGGGGGAATTACCGGAAATACAACATCAAGATTAGTACAAAGTGGTTTATTGTTTTAATTATCCACGGGCGATGATAATAAAATATTTTCATTCTTATGAATTATTCATTGAATTTATCAATAGTAATCGAATATTAATTTATTGAAGTCGGCAAAGCTTCCTTGATTTTTCTCGTTTGAATAATAAAAAACAATTTTTTTTAAATATCTACAATAATTGAAAACTTAAAGCGATGCGTGCCTTTTGAATATAAATTTAAACTTGAAATAAAAATAAAAAGTAGTTTATTGAGAAATTTTTATTCGAAACCTATTCAAGTTATTGTTATAATGGCAAATAACTTTTAATTCTAAAAACTGATCTTTTCAACCCGTCACAGTCCCGACAAAAGAATCAAAGTTTTTCAGTTTTCAAATAATCAGTTTAACGTGAAACTCGAACCAAGGGGAAGCGTGGGAATTAATGATTTATTCGCAATTACAAAAAAAGTTAATTAAGTAAATACGTGTTAACAAAGCGATGTTATCATAGAATATACTTAAGTACATGTTTTGATATGAAATCTTTGGAACTATTGTTATGGCATTATGCGCTCACAATGTCAGATTAAGACAAAGGAAACCTAAATTAGCAAAAAGGATTTTATTTTGTAAAATTGTTTATGTAAAGGTATGTATAATGTATGTACTTATAATGTACAATTTATACGGTTCCATTTTTAATACGACTTGATTGTTTTCACGTAGTAATAACACAAAAATTGCTGGCAGAAGGATAAATTCTGATTATTAAATAATTTCGTTTTATTGCAGTTACATAAGATAACAAAATTGAAATAAGTAACTAACAAGCACTTTTTGAAACAGAATTTATTTCGAAATTTAATAAAAGCTGGATTTTGGTACTTGAGAACCTTTATAGTAAATTAATTACGACCCGAGTCAAGAATCCTTTATAAATAGAGTTTAATTCAAAATTTGAAATAAAGTCAGTTCAAGTTTAAATGTGAACTCATTTTGGAAATTCAAAAAATTGTTAATTTTTATATTCCAAAATTGTAGCTTTATAATGTGACACTTATGAGATCTCCTAAAGCTGCGAGTCTCACTTTACATTTATAACATCTTGAGAGTTTTAGTTATTTTTGAAGAAAAAAGTTTAATAAAAGTTTAAATAATGGAATAATAAAGAAATTTCCTATAGAAAGCCATAATATATTCTTAATTGCCCAATTTTTATTTTCATTTCCAGAATTTCCTTGCTAAATTTTATTTTATTAAAAAGATAAAACTGAATTATTATTTCCGGAAAAAGTAAATTTGAAATTAATAAATAAATAGATTGCTATTGTATATAAAATTAAAAATAAAGGCAAATATACCTAAGTTATCAGCTGCAGTTAGCCTCAGGATAACAGCGAAAAACACAAGGATCCAATCGCATCGCATCGCACTCGATACACAATCCAAAAACTTTTCCTAAATTTCCACTTTCAAACAAACAGTAGTCGATTTAACATTTCAGTTTAAGAGATCATGAAAAAAATATATCGTATTAAATTTCATCCTTCTTATTTATATTATAAATTGAAGAGTATACTTCGCGAACAGTCGTAATGAATAATAGCTCGAAACGGTATAACCTCACGCCAACAAGGTTTACCCGGCACTAAAGACTGAGCAGCCTCAGTTACTTGATGAGTTCTGGACCAAAATCTACCGAACTGCTGCGATTCCAAACGAAGTTAAAATTTATTATCAAATTTGTGACAAATCGTGGCCAAAAAGCTGAAACGAAGCTTTTCAGGAATACAGTAAGTTTTTAAAATCCCCATTTTACCCCTTTCCAGCAATTAAATAAGCCAATTTAAAGTTTCTGTAACAGTTCCTGAAATTATTTTTGTGAAAAAAAGTTTTAAAAATGTTAACAATGTATGAAAGCACTCTTGGTAATTATTAAGCTTTCAAATTATTTATTTAGATTTTTTCGGCCAAAATATACACATACATATATACCTATGCTTCATTATAACAGAACCAATAAGCGAATTTAACGAGAAGTCAAAAAAAAATTATAAAGGCAACACTTTTTTTCCCATTTTTTTTTAATAAGCATAGTTAGGTTATTGTTATTTTAAAAACATTTTGATTAAAAATAAACAATTTTGCCCAAGTGAACGACTCAATTAGTATTATTTTGCCTGAATCGCAACTCTATCAAATTTACATTTTTATCAAAAACTGGAGATGTTGCTATGTTAAAAAATATGTAAGTATATACAACATCCATGGATATGTTACCACCGTACGAATAAAAAAGTAATCATACATCGCTTATTTTTTTCAGTTTTAGATAAAAATGTAATTATCATTAATAATTTAATATAGCAATTTATTACATTATTTTTCGTAAATATTTTGATTATAATGCGATAAGATTAAATTTTGGTTTCAAAAACATTCGAATTTTAAATCTCTCAATATTATCTTTTGTCGCATAGTGCAATCAACGCATTAAATAAATTTAAATAAATAAACAATTTAAGTAAATTTAGATCTAAAAAAAACAATTTAAACAAAAAATTTGAGTCTCTTCAACTTTTATTATAAAGTTTAAAAACTCAGTTTTCATATTTTGCACTGTGGCCTGATTTAAATTTCTAGCATTTATTGTTCCAGAAAAATTGCTACAAAATTATATATCACAATAATTTCGAGTTACATATTTTTCAGTTTCTATTTAAATTTGCTTTTACGTTATTTTACTTTCTTCTTTAGACCGTCCAGATGTTCATCTCTCGTGTCAGCCCGAAAACAAGTGCGAGCTCTATATAATTTTCCAACAGTGAAAATTTAGTTCCGCCTCACAAACTTTTCAAAAACAATAATTATATTGTTTTTTATGAAGTAATTTCGTGACTTTGATGTTAAATCGTGTATGTAAAAAGATACACGATTTGGAAAAATTATACAAACATAATTTAATTAACAAACATTGCTAATTAATGAGTATTAATAAATATTATGTATTATTCAATTTTATTGATCGAAATAATACAATTCATTGAGCAAAAATAGAAAGAAAATAAATCGACAACTACCAAAACAATGAAAACTCAGCGAATAAAAATGCAAAACTTAATTTCTTAATTGTTAATAGCCCGAAGGATATTTAAACAACGCTGAAAAGTGTAAAATATTTTGCAAAAATAAAATTTAAAAACAAAATCAGTTTAAGTACTCACTTGAAAGCTGAATGAGGTAAATATTTTTTTGCTACATTTCGCATTGAATTAAAAAGAATCTTTAATTATAAAAAATACCTTTTAAGTAATTTTTAATACGATTTTTTGGAAAAGTAAATCGTGGTAATGCTCTTTATATAAGCAGAGTTGAGAAAGAATTGTTTTATTATTCTCTTTAGTTAATTATTTCAGCAAGGCGTTTAAAGAGCAAACGTTTTTCAATTTGTCTTTTCCAAAGAAGTAATTTGACTTTTGTCAAGTTTTCTTTTGAGGTTACTCAGACAGATGGAAGCATCGAGCTTTTATGACAATCATGTAAGATCGATGGATGGAAATACAGAATATTTTTACCACAAAGTGTCGCTGTCTGTCAGAAAGTCATGCGAATCCCAAATTTTTGATTTTCATACCAAACTACTGCTCGAAATTTTGTCAATTTATAATAAAGTTTGTTGTTTATTGCATTCAAAAATTTATTGCTATTGCTTTTTTAACTAAATCCAAAATCAGGTCGCAGTTATTATCTCAGATTATTTTTTTTTGTACATGTTGTCGGTGATGTGCATGGGGAGTTGGATTTGGGCCCGTAGTGTCCGTAACGACTTCTGACGGTTTTTAATTAGGTTTGTTTAATATAGAAATTTTTTCTACATTTTAGTAGTTGTTATTGATTACATTGTTACAAAATTTGTGTGTGACTCTTTTAGTTGAGTAAACTGTAACCAAGTCGACGAGTAAAAAAATCTTTATTTTGCAAAAAAAGAAACATAATATTCTAGCTATAAACAAATGTTGATTTGTGATATTCCTGTATTTTAATTAATTTTAGAAGTATGTCAGGTATTTGAAAACCAAAACATTTTAGAAATTTTGGGCAGCATTTTGAACAAAAACATAAAGATGGAAGTGGTATTATAAATTTCAGAATATCAGAGAACAGACAAAATTTAAGGATTAAATGATTGGATTTAACATAAGTAAAAAATTAAAAACTGAAGAGAGGAAATTAAGCAATAGTAAAAATTAATGCTTTTGAACTTTCAGCGAAGGATATCAATTTTTTATTTTTATTGCGTTAATTTATATATTTAAGTATTACTAGACTATATTATATAATTCTTTTTCTTTACTATGTTTAAATAATAAATTGGTAAAGATATAATTGCGCGATAAATATATGCGATTCAATAAAATTCATGCTAAAAAAAGTTGTAATGTAAAATGTAAATTATATTTTGTAAAATTTTCTGGATTTCAGTTCTGAAAAATATTTACGCATTTTTTTATTAAAATGTTTTAATTTGTTTTGTAGACAATGAAATTTTATACAATAATTTCATAATGTTACGTTTTTATATTGGAATATTTACTGCTGAAAATAATTTTTTTGCATTTTTTACAAATATTTTGAAATTAAAACTATTAAATTTTTTCGATAATTCGTAGGCGTGGGTTTATCCCTGAAAGAACTGGCTGATTTATAAATACCATACAATAATAATTTCTACAAATTTTCTTTAAACCAAAAAATTTGCTTTTTCAATGTTTTTTTTAGAAATCATATTATGTACATTTTGTTTTATCATTTGTCAATTGCATAAATCGTTAAAATTTTCATAAATTTCAATTTTCCCCGTAAGCATTACACTTTTTATTTGAAATTCCGATTTTAATGCTAATTCATTACAAAAACATTGAAATTTCTTTACACTGCACACATTTTTAGTTATGTACTATCTACTATTTCAAATGTAATAGCTTAAAAGGAATGCAATCGTCCAATAACATATAATCTGAATTTTTTTATATCGAATCAAGGTAAAAAACTGTTAGGTCTTTCTGGATTTTGCCAACAGATTACAAGCACAATATTCATAGAAAATTTTCTCGTTCGTACAGCTTTCTAGTTCTTCTCTCTATGTCCGTATAGAGCGTAGAAGTAAGTTTAAGCCGCGAAAATTGTGTACAGAACAAATCCTATGTTATTGGTCGGAGAGAAAACTTTACTTCTCAAGATGTCCAATGCTTTAACCGCTAGCGTACGATCGCAGTTCTATTCTAATTATTAATGATTGTGAATTATTTTTATTATTTAAAAATTTTATTTTCTAAATTTTCAGAAAGCGTTCTTGTTCCTCATTTGAATTTGAACAAATACTATTATTCGAATTGCACTATTCCACTTCCGCTAACGACAATTAATTAAAGGCAAGTATCCTGCTGTTTTCTGGAAAAACCCATCTAATGAGATATTTACTTTTTGATTAGTTTTTTAAGATCAAAATTGAAAGGAAGACATTTTAGAGCTTTAGTTGCCTAAAGCCTAAAAAAAATATATTCCCCCGTTTCTAAAGTTTTTCACAAAGAGAATCAATTAGAACTTAAATTTATACTATCTAATTTTCACCTGGCCGAAATAACCTGCTAATATTGGTAATAGATATTTTCTCTCCTTATCTCATATCCCACCATAAGGGGAAAGTATTGGGTAAGCCCAAAGAAAAAGGAGAAAACGAAATGGTATATGCATTTTTTCCATTTACAAAATAAATTCCGTCGGTCTGTTTGAGTTTCTCGATATCTCCCGAACAGTTAATCTAATTCACATCATCCCATCTGATGATTTGAGTGTTCTTTTTTCTTCTGTGGAGTCTGCCATTGATTACATGATTAAGTTGATTTTTTTTGTTTTTTGTCGTACATGGGTGGCTTGAAAATCTAATTTTGTTAGAAGCCATCCAATTACGAACATTTTATATAAAAGTTTTAATAAATAAGATTTATTGTTATTATTATTATCTGGAAAGAATGAGCTGAAAAACTTCATCGAACTGTTCCAAGTATCGTAATATGTGCCAGGCTAATAATAATAATTAGGAAAAGCTTTGGAAGTTTGAAGATGCTTCAAGTAGATACTTGTGCTGTTGGAAAAAACAGGATAAGTGCTGGGTATGAAATATTTAGAGATTAAATTTAAGTTTAATTAGCAAAACCTTACAAAATTCCCGTAAATATACATTTCTGACACGTCGTTCATGAAAGGAACTGAATAGAACCTGACTTTTATATACAGCACAGGGGAAATTAAAGTAATCCTGAAACAAAACAACGTTCAAACTTTAATGAAAATAACCACTTAATAAACAAAAACTTTTTAAATATAAGAACACTCGTGGTGCATATAATTTTCACTTACTCTCACATTTGAAAGACCTCTATTACCATTGGAAAAATGAAAATGAAAATTTATTATATCTATTCAGTAAAATCAAAGTTATTTTATGCATCATGAATTTTTATCAGGAAAAGAAAAAAAGTTTCGCCTTATTTTAAAATGCAATAAGTAAGCTATTGACTTACTTACATGAATAAAGAATAAGTTAGTGCGAATATTTGAAATGCAATCCAACTTTTCATATTTTCTTTCAACATATGTAGTTTGTATGTAAATTCTTTACTTATTTGGTTTTCTTCGTGTTAAAGTTCTAAACTTTAGTGAAATTTAAAAAAGAAAAATATAATAATATTTTCTTTAACAAGCGATTTCTTTTAAACTAATAAAATAATTAATAAAAGCAGAAAACTTCCTGTTCGGAATTTTAATAATAAAAGGAAAAGTATTTTTTCTAAAATCAGCTTACGCCGTATAACAATTTGTGATTTTTTGATCTCAATTGGTTGAGCAAGCAACCGTAGCAGATTTTCTAGGACGAAATCGAAGCACAATGGCAAACGTGCATCGTAAGTAAAAGGAGTAAATTAATATCGAGAATAAATTACATACATAATTTTTACATGGGCACAGTTACATATCCTGAAAAAAACATTTAATTTGAATTAAAATTCTTATCGAACTCCTAAATTGATCTACGAAGTTTGTGTGGTTTTATGCTAAAACGACAGGCTTCTACTATTTTTTAGGTGATAAATTATGAAAACCAATTCTCCATTATTGTGACCACTATACTGCAAAAACATTTTTCACTAACTTCATTCGAATCGCCATTTAGAGCTATTAATAGATGTTTTTGAAACTTTGAGTTCGAAGTTAGGAAGTTAACTTAGCAAACAAATATATCGTCAACCCGTTTAAGTAAATAATTATCTAAGTAAAATAAATGAACGTTTTTATTACCAAATTATGTAAGTTACTTATAAAAAATGTAAAAAGTTTATGTTATCATTAGGCTAATGCCTTCCTTAATCTATTCAAGAAATTAGTTGAAATTGATCAAGTAATTGTTGCTTTCAAAACTTCTCTGCCCAATCTTTTAGTAATTTCAAATTGTTATCATACCAGCTGGTTTATTTTATGTTTGCTTACAGAATTGGGATAATGTAAAATAACCGTACCAATATAAACTCTTGTGTAATTTATTATTATAAAATATTATGTAGTGCGCGAAATATTTAACCAAAAAGAAATTATTGTAAATTTCATTAAAAAGATTTTAATAATTAAAATCGAATCCCATCATTAAAGATATCATCTCATCCTTCAACTAATGTAATTTAGAATCGCTGAAAAATAACTGTAGGTTGTATAAAATTTTCCTACCATTCTATAATTTAATTTTATTTGTAAATTTTTTTGATTCATTTGCTTCGGATCATAATTCTAATTCTTATCGTGTACAAAGTGCAGTCATCCGAAACTGTTCCTGACTGCTGTAATAAATGTGACCTGGGATGCATAGTTCATACTTTTTATTTACAATTTTAGATTTAAAATATATAGGTCGAACATCGATAAGTTCAATTTAATTAATTTGATTAATGAAATTCTTAGAAGGATACACTCCTGCAAATAAAACATTGAATCCAGATGATGGTAATAATTACCAAAACCAAACTTTAAACAAAATTCGAAAAAAACAAACATTTTTTAGCCATAAAATCCGAATTTTCCTCTTAAAGCTTGTAGGCAGTAAATTTAAATTAACCTGATTCGCTTATAATCAAACGATTAACAATTGGTTGTAAACAAAGAAAATTGGATTAGAAGAATCTTCAATTAAGGCGACTATCACAGATGATACTCCAAGTTTAAATTCAAATGAAATAAATTCTACACAAAGCAGTAAATTTTATAATATATACAACTACAAATGATAATGTGAGATTTATACAGGTCCTGATTGGGAGAGTTTACCGGCCCGGGCTTTGAATAAACACTGGGCCTTATCCTTACCTTAGAATAGAATTTTGCTAATAGGGATTTAAGATAATATCTCGAGGGCAAAATTCACCAATATTAATAAATAATAATAACAATCTAATTATTTTATATAATTATAAAAAAAAAATTTTTCAATAATTATTTATTATAATAAAAATTTTAAATTGCACATTTAACAAAACTAGCAATATATATTCATAATTATCATAGTTGATATATAGGTTAGAGTTGTTTTATACTTTAGATTGTATTTCAGGTGAACCCCCCCAACTTGTCTTGTAGGTTGTTTTCAGTAGCGCTACAATCCAGGATGGGTTTACCAAGAGTTTTGATAGCGTTATTGTACGTTTTTTAAATTAAGGAGCCTTGAACAGAGCTAGTTACGGTACTGTAAGTATAATCTATAATACAATGTAATATAACAAAATGTTGTGTATTTTAGTTTTACTAAATTATCTTTAAATTACTATAGATTAATCCATTATGTAAATACTAAATAAATATTGTATCTACCCTGATGAAACCGTGAGTACATTTAACTGTTATCATTGTCCACTTTGCCTATTCCATATCATGGGCTGCTGCAATATTTTGATACCTCTAGCAAACGTTGAGTAAATTTTTGTCGGTATATTATGTACCTTATAGCAAGTGGTTTATTAACATAGCAGTTGGTCACTTTTTTCAGCATTTTGACATGAACTGTTGAAAGCAATCGATATTATATTATAATGCTCATAAATGTTCAATAAAGAAGTAAAGGAATGGTATTCGTGAAAAGCATAGCTATTTAATCAACTGTTTAAAAATATGCAGCGAATTTAAATATTTCGATAAAGCAATAATAAAATATACAGTGTGTTCGGAGATGGTTTTAACTATATATTAACTTATAATGTAATAGCAATTACTAAAAATATATTTAATTTAAGGTTACACTATTGATATGCTCGGTCTTCTGCCTCACTTTGTTTTATTACTCATTCACTAAATTTGATTTAGTGCTTTGAGTTACAACGTGAAATTTATGGTTTCTTTATTTAGGTAATTTTTTGCCCTGAATCTTAAGGAAATCATGGTTTAATTAATTGTATACGGACTGCTGAGCTGAACCCATAGTATTTCCTTCATTTCCTTTTTCGGAATGAATCCTTAAACCTCTTAGACTTATTGCCTTTACAAAGTTGATGCCCATGCGAGCTTTCTGCCGATATTCACGATATGAATTTTACATAAGAAAGTGCTTTAACAAACCATACTTACTATTACGCTGCTTTAGAAAAATTTTAAGTTAAATCTCAAAAGCTAGCTAACAGCTAGATAATAGTTGAGCAATAGTTCAACTATTAATGCTTCAAAATCAAACAAAAATGAAATAATTAATGAATGTCGATCAGTTATGGAAATTAAATAATTCGACAAATAAGGATTTAGCAATAAAATGTTTGTAGGGCTAAACTTCTTAAATTTAAAGTTGTAGGTGCATACAGGAACATTTTTACAAACAGAATAAACACATTCTTCAAAGATAATTTCAAGCTGAGTTTACCCAGTGATTCATGCAAATCGCCCAGAAAACTGCTGTTCAAGAAATTAAATTTTTGAAATGAATTCTAGGTTAATATAAATCAAACAGAGTAATTAAATTTAACGCACCTAAATATAATTTTTGCTTTATTTAGTTTATTTTTGTAAATAAGCAGCATGTATATTTTATAAAATTGGTTTTCATTTCTAGTCGACAGCACCCCAATGTAAGCAACCCACGAGCTGCCACTGTGTGTTGAACAATGAATGCAGCCTGTGATATTTTATTCATTATGATTCTGGAGTACAAATAATATGCTGTTTAGTTTTCATTGTCATGCCAAGCAACAAGAACTTACTTCACTAAATATTGATTTTTCCGCATAGTTTGCTACGGCATCAGCTGTTTAGCTTTGTAAATTTACACTAATCAAAATTTTTGTTTGTGGACGTGATTCATTTAAAATTATGAAAGAACTTAATACAGTTAATGTCGTTTAAATCTTTGAACAGCATAAGAAACTAATTTAATTTTTATCTTCAACAGCGGCTTGGTGTGATCACTGGTTGACTCACTCGCGAAAATTCTGGGTTTAACTAAAAGAACAACTAAAAACTAACAAATTCAAAAAACTTATAGTCAGTGCTATAATTTTACAATTATTAAAGCACACAATTTAATAAAAAAAATAATTTCGGGATAATAATCAATTAATTTAAAATTTTTCAACTCGCACAGTTGTTTCTGAAATGTTGTTTAAGTTTTTATTCGCAATGCATCACAACTTCCACTTTAATTTCTTTTCATATTAATGGTACATATTATTTTTGTTAAGAAAAAATGAATTTAATTTAAATTAAAATTTAAAAATTGATTTTATATATTAAATTTGTGTGAAAATATTTATAATTTTATAATTTATTATTATTTTATAATAATATTTACACTTCTGTTAATGAACTGAACTTCAGTTTAAATTTGAAAATGTAAAATTCAGCTTCAAAGATGTAAAAATAATTCAAATTTATATTAAGCATTTAATTTCAGACGAATTTAAATGTAAGTTTATTTTGCTGCTTTTTGCGATATTCAACTTAAATGTTAGGTCACAAGCTAGATGAGTAAAATTGGTAGATCATGATTGGTGGTAACACGCGTCCGCCATATAAAGCATCCAAATGCACGGAGTCGGCTGCAAGTTCCTACAGTAAAGCAGTATAATAAACCTAAAAATCAGTTTTCAGCTGATTGCAGTGGAAATTTCTCAAACGACCATAGTTTTGCATTTAATTGGATTTAGAATCAGATACATCAACTACGCCCCCCGCAGTTCTGAAATTTATTATCTACTAGAATCAATATTACTCATGCGAATGGTTTTTGATTTTAAACTTGCTTCTAAAATAATTTACATGAAATAATATTATAATTAATATACATATACATTGTATTTATTTGGATATTAAATAATTTATTATAAATTTCAAAAAGCATTATTAGTAATTAATAAACATGTTTATTTGAACAATTACCTTTTGTAAAATTTGAACTTGTAACGGAGCATTTAATAATCATAATAATAAAAGCATTTATTTTCAAAAGAAATCGTATGAACAACGAAAATGCATGGAGGTACAATAGAAAATGACCAAAACAGTTGAACAAAACTCATATACTACGTTTAAAATTTATTATACATTATGTGTTTTACTTACTTTGCTTTACTTTAAATACAATAATCTTTTAAACCGTCAATGCTACTATTATTGGGAATTTTACTTTATTAAACTTTTCCTGCTTTAATATTAATTTGTTTTGTAGAATTTTATAATTACTTTAATTGGTAGGTTTTGAGTATTCCATCAAAAACAAAATTGCAATGAGGAATAAGAAGAAATGATTTAATTTATTAATAAATTATATAATTTCCAGTAACTTTCAAGTTTCAGCGTTTATGGATTAATGTTAAAAAGTTTTTTAAGAGGAAAGCGACTACACAGTCGCTCTCAGGGTTCTCATAGGAATAAAATGTGTAAAAATAAATATAATTTAAAACAAACTTACTACGCTTATTGTCTTAAAAGAAAACGTAAACTTTATACCAAAGTCTAAATTGTCAAACTTGTAATTTAAACGAACAGTTAAACAATTAGACGGTTAATAAAATTTAGTTAACTAGTGTCTTACTTTATCAAGTAGGACAACCGAAAACGTTTTATAACAAAACGTCAGGGCTTAACCGGCAAATTGAAAATTTAAACATATTTTAAAGTTTTTAGTTTCCTTACATGTGTATTAATTTTGAACTAACTTGTAGGTACTACATATGTATATTTAAAAGTATATAGAGCGATTAATTTTAAAGAACTAAGTAGTTTCCAAGTTGGAATAAATAAGAGAACCACTGTTTCAAGAGCAATTTTGACATTGTTGAAATTATTACGAAAAAGCACATCCTTCTACTTGTACAACTTGAAATTACACAAGCACACATGAGTAAAATTATAATAAAGAACTTTGTAGGATAGAACAAACGAGCAAGACATTAAGGCGACGGCTGTGTCCGCTATCTTAAACTAGGACAGTTCCTTGTGCACTGATTTATCTCAACAGAAATGCTAGTCGCTAAAATAGGTGAAAAAGTAATCAGTTTAAAATAATACTGTTGACAAAACTTCAGCATTTAATTTACAAAATAAAAAATATACAAGACAAACAAAAACATAAATATTGAGTCATCAAGTTTTCATGCAAGTAAAAGCTTTTTAAGAACCTAGAACTACATAGTTGGAATGGGTCTCAAAATTTTCATTTAACAAAATTTTGTTTTAAAAACCAATAAAATTTTTTTAGTCGGAATGAATTTATTGCACTTTGCCCATGTTATATGAACCGGCACCAATTTATTATTTGACTTCAAAGAAGTATTTTTATTTAAAATATTCCCAAAATTATAGCACCGAACTTACAGAAAATAGTAAAAATATAGAAAAGTCACGTTAGATTTATGGTGGTTTAATGTTACAAATTTAAATACGGAAGACACTAAAATATCTTTAAACATAATTTAGGGGTGAACTCGAGTCACAAACATGCGTTAACCTGTAAAGGCTATTTCCGAGGTGCCAATAAAAAATTTGTTTTATTATATTTCTCTTCCAAAACACGACGCGGCGTGTACATAATATAATAATTATTACATTTTTGTACTTTCTCCAGGTTGTTCTCAGGTGAAGTAGTATGCAAGCTCTTCGTTATCAATTCTATCAATCAACTTGATCAAGTCCAGATAAGTTTTTCAAATACCAAAAACAAATTGGAACGTGTAAAGGAGGCCTTCTGGATGAGACACTGCCTCAGTCTTTACAAAACAAAATCTCCAGCCATTACACGAGTGTTTGCTAATCTCTGCTTTCTACATGGGAGGTCCAGCGAAAGGATCAGCTGTAAGTGTAATAAAATGAATTAAAATTAAAGAGCCACTATGTATTTGTACTGCCTTTTTTATTCTAGAAAGGTGTATCCGTTCATTAAAATAAACAAATATATGAAATATAAATTTGTTGCTCTAACATGTACCTATGTATATAAGTTTATCTTTTTAAATATGTGTAGATGTAGAGATGAGATATAATTCCATCTTATTTTTAGACTTCTGGATTTAACTGTGTAGTTGACGCAACCAGGCGTTTAACCACCGTTTTTCTCTCCATAGCCCGTCGATTTAAGCTCCACACCATTTTTTAATTACAAATTTAGCTGTTTTTATCTGGATTCGGACTCGAATCGAGCATGCAACTAGCTGCAGCTACTAAGCCCGAAAATCGAGATAAAAATGGACGTAACTAGTGGTAATCAAATACTATTAGAAAGGTTAAGCCCCTGGTAATCTGTAATTGAGAATTTTGAAAATATTTTTGTCTTGCACAGAAAAACTAATTGTAAGTGGTGACTAAAGCACGGAGCTAAACTAGAATTAGCATAAATTGTGTGACAAAATATATAAAAGGATAATGCTGTATTACACCGATGGAGATGCGTGGTATTGAATTATAAGTTGATGTCTGTATTCTTCCCATTGACTTTCAAATAACAACAAATAAAGCTAAAGCAGTTGATGGCTTATGTAAGAATAATAATATGAATAAAATTATTATTTGATTCCAATCTATTTCTTCGAAATTAATGTTTTCTGAATTTGGAAACAAAAATTCTAATTCATGAAGAAAAAAATTAATTTAGTGAAAACACCCAACTGTCAAAAAGTTAGCAAGTGCTTTCATAATTGGCGATAATTAATTGTTCTTGCAGCTATTATTTCTAAGTTCATTAACCAAAGTTCTTTAACAAACTTCTCCAACTTAACTATTAATAAATATCTCACAAAAATATTGAAACGAAAATTTTGAATGAGTATTTTCATTTCCTAAAATTAATGCAGGTAAACGTAATTAAATATGAAATTGGATTTCTTAATATCTACCCATACTTTAGAAATCATTATTTAAAAAAGTCAAGATAAATTTTAAATTCCAAACAAATGAGAAGTAAACGTGTGAAAACTAAATTTTGAGAGATTTTTGCAATGGAGAAGAAAATAAATCGATCAATTTTGTTTTATAATACATTTAGTTACCACAACTGTTAAACAAAAATAAATCACTTGTAAAAATTGATATAAAATACATTTGTTTAAAACCTTCCAAATTAGTCAAATAAAATAAATCTACACGTACATTGGTAAAACGTATCAAATAAAAAACTACACGTTTCATTTATTCCGCACAAAGAACAAATCTAAAATCAGTTAATTTTCAATTTATTTTGGTTTATAAAGTGCGTTAATATGGTCATTATTGTATTTCAATCGCTGGAAAAGAAATATTTGAAAAAATACTTTTGGTGCCTCTAAAATCAAAATTTCATCTCATTGATTCGTTTAATGTTACAAACTTAATTGCGATATTAAAAAAGTTCTGACTACATTAGTTCATATATTTTTATATTTTCAATTAAAAGCAAAAGGTTTTTTAACTAGTGAACCAAAAATTCTTTGTTGGAATTGATAAAAAGTTCATATAATAATTGCAGCCGAAATTTAAAAAAAAGAAATATACTAAATTACACACAAAAAAATAAATTTTTTACTACGCCAATAGAGGCTTGATAGCGCAATCGATAATTCAAATGCTCGAGGTTCTGACTTAAGCCTGTAGGGACCCATAAAATATGTCAGATAGATGATCTACAACTGTAGTGGAAACAAGCATACAATCTTCCCTTGTGGTTTTCACCATCCATGCTTTTCAACATTACGATGATACCGATAAGTAAACAGAATCGATAGAATAAGACAAATAAGAGATAGGTAAGTCGACGTAATAAACGTGTAAATTTTAATTGCCGATGAAATTATATTACCCTAAATTTTCCGGCATTACATTGTTTTCAATCAATTTGAAAAACTTGGGTTTTGTGCTAATTATTTTGTTACAAAACCAAGCATTTTGATGAAATATCGGAATAACGAACAAATTGTAATTAAGAGCTTTGCAAGTTTATAGTGACCAATAGAAATCGATATAAATACTGTATATCTACGTATGATTATTTTGAAATTGAGATATATTAATGGCATAACGCGACCTACCTGTCCATGCGACTCGACTCGACGCACTCGATATTACGTTTTCACAGATTTTCCTTTTGATCAATTTTGAAACTTTACCTTTCAAAACTTCGGAACTATCGCGTTTTACTCACCTAAAAATAAAAAGAAACATTATTAAACTTAATTATACAAACTCGGTCATTAGCATGAACTTCTACTTCTATGTTATTTTAATATTATTTATGATTGAAGATAGTAGTTACGGTATAGGATATATAAGATAGGGTATTAATTTTCAGATTCCAACATCCCAATTAATGCAGTTATTTCTTTTAAAATAGTATTGTACTTAAGTCACAATAATGATCGACGATTTTGGGAAAAATCAAACTAGAAAAATCAACATTATTTAAAGCCCAACCACAAAACGTGAATCGAAATTTAATTTATATAATATAAGACGTTTACGAGGGACAACATTAAAACTGACGACATTACAAAGACAAGAATTGTCAGCATCAATCGATATGATAGCAGGTAAGACAATGAAATTTCTTAAATTTGCTATTCTTTTTTAAAACGAATATCTTCACTCACTCGTTAACTTTTTGCCAACCAAAAAATGGCTCTGCTCTGCATGCTCTGAACATGCTATTATTTATATTAGTAAAAAATTTATTTAGTTCAATATTTAAATTCTGAAACGGAATAACGACACTTGCACGATGCACTTTGATTATCGTAGCACTTCACATACATTTGATTGGGTTAATTGGGACAATTTTAAACTCTCTATATAAATTTTTATGCTGCGATTCACTGCTGGTCAGGAAAATAGGTGTATGTAAAATAACACACAAAAATTAAAACATATTTAAAAACTACAAAAAAAATCAATAAAAATTATTCTCCTGGTCACGAAAATAGGTGTGCCTGAATTGTTTAAAAAAAATAAAAAATTAATAATTTATATCATTAAAATTTTTATATTTCTTACCAAAAGGCATTATATTATCAATGTCCTGAATGACCACCTTTGTTATTATTAATATTTTAAATTCTGCGAGGCATAGAATCAATTAAATTTTGACAGTCCGAAATTGATATTAAGCGCCATTCTTTTTGTACTGCTTCCCACGATTGTTGTTTATTCGTGAAATATTTACCAGAGAGTCCTTTTTTACATTGTTCCACAAGTTCTCGTGGGGCTTGATTAGGGAAATTGATTAGGCTACTTTAAAACTGATATATTTTTCTCCTGCAACCAGTCTTTTACACGCTCAGCAGAGTGCTTGTTGTCATTGTCATGTTGAAATTTCCACCCAAGTGGCATATTTTCTACTGCATACGGTAACATAATGTTCTCCAAAATAGCTTTGTATTCAATTTTGGTCATATATTATTCTCAATTAAAAAAATTGGCCCAATGCCATACCACGAAAAACAGCCCCTAATTAAAATATTTCCACCTCTACGTTTGATTATTTTTAGAATGTATTTTGGATCAAATGTTTTGCCATTGGGTCTTCGCACATTGCGTCCAGAGTCAGAGGTAAGTAAATTTATTTTTGTTTCATCAGTCCAAAGAATATTTTGGCAGTTTCTTGAACCTTCAAGTCCTTCCCATGAACGATTCTCTTTGGATGTCTTTTTTTCAATAGTGGTACCTTTCTAGCTAATCGCGATGGTAGATTAGCTAGATGTAATCTTTGCCGAACAGTTCTCTGGCACTTACAATATTATTAATTTCGGTGAAAATTGTTCTGGATGACTTAAAAGGATCACATTTAGCTAACTTTACTATTCGCCGATCAGTAGTATCACTGGTTTTTTTAATACCACCTCTATTTCCTTTCTGTTTAAGGGATTTTAAGGCATTGTTTTAACAAAGTTTTGATACCTTCTCCATGCTTCAGCAATATCTTTGTTAGTCTTACCTTGGATTCTTATCTTTCGTTCAAGTCTTCGTTCTTCTTTCGTACAATGTGACTTTCTTCCTATATTTTCGTAAAATTTAAATTAATATCTAGTATCTATTGTACGAAAATATTTCAGAATACACTTATAATGCAAATTAAAGTAAAATATTCAATTTACTTTTCAATATTGTAAATTTTAATTTACTTAATATTGCACACCTACTTCAACGTCCAAGTCAAACTGCACCTATGCGCCGAATTGCATCAGAAAGTCATAGATAAGAAAAATATAAATTGTTTTAAACACATCAGCATTTTCAGATCACATCCTAGCACTAGTAGAAAAAATAGATTGCAATACCTATTGTAGTTTTCATTTATTCTCTGATTTTTTAATGGAAAGATTTTCGCACCTATTTCCATGGCCAGCAGTGTACATAAATTCAATAAAATATTATCAAAGCTTTTTAAACAATTAAATGTTTATTTACTGTGCCAATTAAATTTTTAAAATTTGTTTACGAAGATTTGGTGATGTATAATTAATTAATTAGAGGATTTAAATTTTTTTTCAATAATTACACATTAAATTATTTTCATATATGAGTCCGTATCAAATGGTAACCTGACGGTGCTAGGTCAACACTGTATAGTGAGAGGATGCATTAAAATTTCATAGCCAAGCTTTTTCAATTTTTGCTAAATCGTCAAAGAAACGTTTGGTCTGGCGTTGTCGAGGTGGAAAACAACACCTTTTCCGTTGGATCAGTTCGGGCCTCTTTTTCCCGTATCCAATATAATATAAATAATTGTATTTTTGATTATAATTTATAACATCATCCTAGGAAGAAGTATCATTTGAAGTGTTTAGAAACGCTGGTTTAAGCAAACAAAACATTAAATGTGTTATCACAGTTGAATGCTACTTTACATTTTCAGTCTATTAATTTTCTGAAAATTATAAAAACTTTTAATACTGTTTCATTTATAAAACGTTTTTTTACCTGAAATTAAATGTATTATAGTAAATAAGGGAATAAAATCGATATACTTGTTCTCTTTGATTTATATTGGTGATTAAGTTTTTATTAGAAGTGCCTTATTTCGTAAAACTAAACCAAGTTAGATTTTCTGATATTCTTTATCACCCTGGTAACCCATTTTAGCCAGTAGCCTTTTTGGCTATTTTATTGTTAAGGATATGTTGAAACATTTTGGAAATAATAAATATGTAAATTAAAAAAAAAATTTAATTAAAATAACAGTTGAATAATAAGTTGTTTTATTTTACATGGCTTATGTCTGAACATCCACCAACGTAGTGTATCTGATCCTTTGAATAAGAAAGTTTTCCTATCGAAATACGTACACAATGTATGTATTTATTATCCAACAGTTTTTGTTCTATTGTATTACGCAGTATAAGGTTTGAACAGTTTAGGGTATGTAAAAGGTACACCTTTCTGTTAAGAATACAGCCATGATGAAGCTTGCATGATAGATGAGAACAGAGTATTCAAGATAGTAGGTTTAGAATAGAGATACTGGTGCTTTTATAAATTCAATAGCGGCTGTTTATGTTGATAATTGATTAAGTATTAATAGCAAGAATAGAAACATTTATTACACACTAATTTCTTTATTCAGTGGCGTAGCTAAGATTTGGGGACTCCGAAATAGAGAAAAATGTTAAGAAATGTTAACCTCAATAGGTTAAGAATTTGGTAGGTTATAATTATGCGTTAAGTATCATTTACATCTACTTAACGTAACGTAACGCTAGGTTTTACGTAACGTAAACGTTAATGATTGCCACCACCAATATATTTGAAAAAAAGAAATATTACACATTTTGAGAATCACTGATATATTATATACAATACATTTCAACTTCATATTTCGTCAAGTACTTCGTAAGCTACTTTATAAAGCTTAAATTTCATGTCGAGAGATAATGTGTTTAAGTAAGAATTAATATTTTTTTGCCACTGTAGCTTGATGTTTACAGTGCTTTCTATTGTATCTGACAGGGCCACTACATAATATATTTGCACGATAGTGTATTATATAAACTATGTAATGTCACATCTTTATAATCTTGAAGTGGGCTCTGATAGGCGAACATAAGAGTTTTGACTAACTTGTAACGAATAACTTTAAAAAAATATTAATCAAATTTTTGAAATTAATTAAGGAAGGGGGTTTTTTCGTTTGTTACATATTATAATTTTTATATATTCTATATAAACTTAACCGTGCAAATTCGCGTATATAATATTTTACACTGTTAAATTCGTTAAGTTTTCAAGTCAATTTTTTATATTTTATTTTGTAACGTGAGATTATAATATAATATGTACATATAAATTTAGTTCAAAGTAAAGATTTAATAAGAAACAAACTCTAAATTATTTTATAATTAGAAGAAAAGCTTCAGGTGATTAGTAGGGCGGCTATGGGTGTACCAGTAAAATTGTAAGCAAAATCCAAGTTTGATTAATCGAACTTTAAATCCCGGTTTCATCCGCAGATTATTTGATCGACATTATAAACAAAATTTTATTTAAAATTTATTATTTAATTAATTTTTTATTTAAAAGACGAAGTCGACATAGGCTTGAAATTCACTACTACAATTTGTGTGGGGAAGAAACTTGAATTTTCTAGACAGAAATTTTATTAATATTTCCAATAAAAATATTTCTAAGTTATGCTAAATTACTTTAAATTTAGTTTAAAATATACCGTTGGAAATAGAATGAAAAAAGCGGAAAACGCATTACCGTAGTGACACTTTAAAAAAGCTCATCAGGGAATCGTTTGCGTTCTTCACACCCATCGGTGATTATTTACCTACTATTCTGCATTTCTTATTTAAGTAAACAAAAGTGAAAGCGATAATTTTGAAAATTATTCATATCGTTATAAAAAAATATGAGATACTTATTAAAACAAATTTTCGCACAATTTATAAACTTGTTATTGGGTTTTTCAAAATTCATTTTTTCATTAAAATATGCAAAAAAATTAGAAATAATTTCAATTTCGTAATTATAAATCGTTTGTTTGGGGTTGGCACAATATATATTATCCTTAAGTTGGTAGTAATTTAGTATGCACATACCAATAAATAAACGAACGTCGTCTTAAAATTTTGCTAACATTCTAAATACCTGGAAAACACTGTGGTTAGTTAAGTCACCTTCACAAGGTACAACAAAACCGTTGAGGGTGTTAACTAAGTCCAAATAATTATCCTGGTTACAAAATTATATACTATTTATGTTACTCTAAACAACAATATATTTCGCACACCATCTACTATTGGAGCATACACATAATCCTAGAAAAAATGAAATATACAAATAAACAATTTTTTAAATTAAGGTTAGTAAATTGACAGGACGAAGCGTGATTTTAACGCAAAATTGTTCCAAAATAAAGGTGTCATTTTTATTGAAATTAACACATAATTGGATTAGTGATTGTTACCAACAAAAAAGGACGAAAAAATTTCAATGCAATAAATAATAAATACTTATTTTTGATTTCAAAACCACACTGCCGAATAGAAGAATTTATAAAAAGAAACGATTTGTAACGGAATGTCAAAGCTTTTGTTGGAAGATGCTGAAGTAATACAATAGGACATAATTAATCATCTAATTAGAAAGTGCTAATTTCTTTAATATTCAAAAAAATTTAACACAAAAATCAGGAAATTTAAAGTTTAATAATTACTAAATGCTATTAATTCTCTATTATAGCTAGGAAACTCGATAAATACGTAATCCTTTTTCCAAAAAAAATAAAATAATAATTGTTATAATTAACTCAATTTTCAAAATAAAAAGCACTCAAAACTTTTGTTTATACTATTTTATTTGTTTTGTAATTTTAAACTTTCTTCTTTCAAATTAAATTTCTTTTCTGAAAACATCAGCAAATTTAAATTAAAATAATAAAATTGTCTGTGCAACAACGTGAAATGCTCACAGATATAATTTAATAGAAATTTGTTAAAACGACAAATGCAATAATATACTTGCCAACCACAGCATTGGAACTGACACATAAAATGCAGCATATACATAGATACCTAAATAAATTTTCTGAGAATAATTTTCACTTAGATTTTATAAAATAACCTTACACAATTTAAAGAAAGGCAGTCGGAATACTCTTTGTATTCGAAAGTTATATTTAAATTAAATTTGAACATGAGTCAATTTAGGCTCGGAAGGATCCCAGGCAACGGGTGCTTTTTTAATGGGCGTCTCGAAGAAAAAAATATAATGCGTTTTAGAACAATTTAGAAAAAAATTGTATTCTTATTATCAGAGTGATAAATTAATTTTTTCCGGAACTCAGTTTGGCTCATAACAATTCACGAAGAATGGAGTAAATATTTCAAACTGTAAACCATACAAGCTTATTAAAATCTGAAAGTTAAAAAAACGGAAACAACATTTTGCTATAGAATTAAAACCAAATAAAGGTTTTCTAAAGTGCTTAGCCGTTCCTGGCATTCCTTACTTCTGATGGAATATGTCACTTCTTTGAAGTCTTTACAATTGATTTCATGAGGTGGATTAACTCGATTAACTCTAAAAGTAGGAACAAAAATTAATAAAAAAATACTGAAATGCCTTCCTGAAAAAATCAATTGATTCACTAGCAGAAGACACGTATAGTCATCATTAATCTTTGTATTTTACTGTAACACCAGTAGTAGCAGTAGTATAAATCCAGAATAGTTACCTTTCGTAATGTAGACCACTCCTGTAACCTCTCTGTAGTCATCGGTAATCTTTATATTATCCTACTGTAATAATAGTAATTCAGAGTAGTTTGTGTAATAATCAGTATTTAACCGTAACTATTAAGTAATTTCTAATAATGTTAGGTAATTTATTGTAATCTTTAGTAATTATCGGTATTCTTGTGTATTCCTTTATAATATTCCGTAATTTATATTGTAAAAATCAAAATAAAATTTCTGTACAATAGATTTCCTTTTACAAAATTTTTCAAAGATTTCCCCGGATTTTTTCCGGAATTGCTTTAAGCGGGCGTCCTTTAGGGAAAGTTAAAACGGTAAAAGAAAGTTCATCTATAGTATTCATAAGATGTCCTGGAATTTCTTAAGATTTCCTAAGATTTGCTGAGATTTTCTCAGCCAATCGAATAATTGCATTCGGCTTTTTGGCCTTTTCAACACGAAATTTTAAATGAACCATAAAATATAATGTTTATATTTGCAATTATTAATTCACCTTAACTTCATTAAAATTATTTGAAATTTTTGAACCTCACAGTTTTTATTTCATAGCAATTTGTCATAAGTTTTTTCAATTTAGTTTTATCCTTGTTTATTAAAAAAAAACTGTAATTTAATTTTATTGTCTCCGTTCTGCTTTATTTTATAATGTAAATAAAAAATAAATTTTATGTAAAGCGCGATTTATAAAGGCTTTTGATTATCCGTACCTGAAGAGATATTATATAATTGAACTAATAATTGCACTAAGCTTTTGTTTTTAATATTTTTGTATTAAATTAAAATTCTCTCTTTAAACCGGGGTTTTGCTGTGTTTCACAAGAAATAAGTTACATTTACAACGACTCTTTGTTTTTATATTATATTTTGTTTTTATATTGACGTGCAACTTGATCAACTACTACTGACGATATTAAAGTTCTTTTTGGATACGCTCATTTTAGGTTGGTATATACGAGGAACCAATCAGAAGCTTTAATTAGTGTACTAAGCTATACTTTTACCGAATTAAACATTTATTAATTTAATTATGATTTTTAGACCAAGAACACAACAATTTGTGGTTCTAAAATTCTGATATGATATTATTAGTAGGAAGAATTTAAACTTTATCGTCGAATAAAAAATTTAAAAATGGAATTTGTAAGTTGTAAACTACTAAAATATATCATCTAGACAGGTTGTATCATTTTCTTCAAACCTTTTATAGAGAAGGGTTGATGCGATATAAATTTTTTATACATTTTATAAAATCACTTTAATTTGTGAAATGTGAGGTGCTTCCAAGCTCAAGTAATACTGCATCGATAAGAATTCTTATGTGTGATTGATCATTCATATTAATTAAATTGAATAAATTGTTGTAGTGCCTAGTGCAAGGTAAACTTTCTTTAGGAGAAAATATTACTCTCAATTTATTACAAACTTGAACATTCAATATTACATTGCGCGGTTCCTACGTAAATAGCAAAACTGTTGGTTTTATTGTATATTGGTGTTTGAGAAAAACCGCTCAAATATTTGATTTCTACTGATGCCAAAGTTTTTTATATTTCCGGTTAACGAAAAAAAATTTCAATCTTTTTTAATTGTTGATATCATTTAAAAGTTTGGTTTTCTTTTTTATTCCTGTTGAAAAAATATCCGAGAAAGACAGTGAACTTCTGACGAAAGCTTACAAATAAAAATATTGAATAAAAATTTAGCTTTTTAAACCGCTTTATGCAAACGTTCATTCTGGAAAATCTCGTTTCTGGCATTTGCAAGATTCATATTTTGACATTGGAAAGAATTAACGAAATTAAAAAAAACAAAAATATAATGTAGGATTATGCGATTGAAGCAAAAAGGAAAACGAATTGTGGAAATGTAATTTTATTTTCAGTTGACCTACTATTTTTTGATCGTTTGAACGGATACCTCCACCATTTGTTAATATAATTTTAAAAATATTAATTTTAATTAAAAAGAGCACTAATTATTGTAAGTATAATACAAACTTTGTAATTTAGAAGATATTCAACACCGTTCATTAATAATTGTCAAATTTTTTTCAATTGATTAATTAGTTAAATGTTCATTTTATAAAAAAAAAGTAAATATAATTTAATTTATATGGTTTTTAGTGAAGTTCATTTGGCTTCTGATTGATGTCTTTAAACTAGAGATAAAGTAGCAATTTCTTTCGATCTAAGTATTTAAGAAGTTTCTAAATTAATTTCAAAGCTTTCCACTTCAACAACGGCTCATTTAATAAAATGGGCGTCGTCGTATTTTTTTACGTGATTAAAAATGGCAGACATCTGGAAGCTTGCTCAATAAATTTACATACATTATTTATAAATCCGGAAACACCCATTGAATGCAAATGAAGAACAAAAGGAATGCGGAAGCAATAATCTGATAATAGCAATGCATAATTTAAAATGTGTTTTTAATAAAAAGGGTTTGAAATCTTAATTCCACGTTACGTATTGTGGTTGTTAAAAGTACTTTAATGCGAAAACAAAGCCTAATCTTGATATTAAAACAACACGAGATAATTAATCAAATATTTATATACTTTGTATTAAAAATATCCCTTGAAGGAAATTTAAGACTTCAAATTTACAAAAAATATTAGAAGAAAAATATTTTCATAAAAAGAACATTTTTCGTTCGAGTACAGTTTTTAACGTATTTAAGAAAACGTATTGTACCTTGAACTCATTGTCCCTTGAAACACTCGACTGTTTGTAGCCAAAGATGATGTCTAACCAACCGTATTGCAGGTATGTTGTCAACATTATATGTAAAAAAATTTATTTCTGCATGTGCTTTTTTTAAATTTAAACAGTGTTTTTTGCAGCTCAACAAAGAATAAATAAAAAGAAATATCCACTCGGCTATATTGCTCTGTACGCTTTTCATATTAACGTTCATATTTATATTTATTTGTTCTTCATTTTTTAATGTTCAATTTATTATGTATAAGTAATTTTTCCTTCATTGTTTTTGTTTTCTTTACTGAAATTTTATAAAACATAAGCAGTGCAAGCACTGAAATTTCTTGCAACATGAAACATTTGAACAACATTTTAAAACGAAATCTTGCACATTTCATCTTTTAAAGTACCAAGGCAGTGACTTGGTATCATCCTGCTTGAGTTCCAATCGCAGAATTCACAAAATTTTATTAGCTCGACTTTCTGGTCAATATCGACATGATGTGAATTTAACAGAAAGAAGAGAATTTTTTTTTATTTGGAAAATTTTGATTACCTAAACAGTTTGAGAAGCTCCGCTTCCATACATCGCGTCGGTATTATAACAGCAATATAGTTAAAATTACTTAAAAAGATACACTACAATAAACACGAGTCTTCCATTTGTATTGATTTGTTGTGCTATATAAAAATGCGATTTGTTATGAATGACTGCCAAATTTAAAGTTATTTTATTATTATTTAGGGAATAATTCATTTATTTACGTCCAAAAAAAATTGGTAAACATTAAAAGAACAAAATAAATTGTAATTAATTGGATGTACCAAAAATATTTTTTTCAATGTATTAATAAAAAATCTAGTTCGCAGTCCGAAAAGCCTCTTTTGAAGACCGCAGTTTCGATCTTTTCTGCGAATTTGGACATGACATTTTAATGTCTTACTGACATCTGTTCCATACAGTGGACCTTCTTTCATTTCTGAACCTTTTTTCTAATTTTGCATTTAAAAAAAATGTGTTGTAGTTTAACCCCTTAATATTCTGTTTTGGTACGGGTCTCATCGCCCTTTAACAAGCTTAACCGCAAGAACTTAACAAACGTTGTGGCAAAGGCACAACTTTCAATATTAATATGGCGATTAAATTTCATAGTTAAATAATTATGATTGTTTGGAACACTTTAGGAATTAGCCATTGCCAATCACTTTGCTACCATTGTTTCGGCGGTGATAGGTATTTAGGATATACTCCTGAACCATTTTTAAGATTCAAAGGAATCCTTTGACTTTGTACTCCCTGACTTATCATTATCACAATCAATTTTGGCATAATATATTTCCCTACCAAAGTGAGGGTTGTTATTTTGGGTAAAACTTTATATATTGCTCACTCATCGCCGACTCTCATTTTTGCAGAAAGCCCAAAATCTAAAAAAGAATGCGATTTTTAACGCTTCTCTATAAAGAGCGAAGCCAATTAAAACTTTTATTTCGTTGATTTTTAACAAAAACACTAGGAAATGAGATTAAGTGAAATAATTCTAAAGTAAAAAAAACCACATTCTACGCCAAAAGGGATTTAAGTTTTCGTTTTATTAATGCATGCTGCTGAAATTAAATCAAAACCAATTTATTGCTGAAAGATATAAAATTAAAACAAAAAATGAAATAATGCACAAAATGAAAACAGTGAGTGAGAACATTACGCGCATACAAAAATGTTTTTGATAAAGGAATTACAAAAAAATAAAAAAAATTAATTTAAAAAAGAAAAATAAAGATGGTAAAATTAGTTAGTAAAAGGAGTAAATGAAAAACAAAAAATGTAAATAAGTAAACATGGTATTCATGTTGTTAAGTTGAGATTTGCACATACGGTTGGTAGTATATTACAGAATTCTAATGTTTTTTTTATATTTACATACTATTATTACATGTTCTTAAACTTAATATTTAAATAACCCCTAATTGTTGTAAAATGACTTCCTGCATTGCCAGTACAGCCCAACATTTGTTCAGCTATTTACGCTATATATACTAGGTGACGTCATATTGTAAAAATGATGTGATGTAATTTCCCTATCCTTTGACATACCAGTTTGAACTGTTATGCATCATAAATCATAACAATATAGTCATGCAAAACGGTTTTAAAAACTCAAGCTTTTATTGAAAATTACATTATCATTACATTACATTAACCAATAGTTAAAAGCTTATAACGGAAAAAAATTTGTGTAAATTGGCAATGCCAAAAGCATACGGTACGTTAATATTTCCCTTATATTGTATTACATACGCTGTATGACGTCACGTATTTTCTCTTATTGCGGTAAAAACTAAAAGGCGAATTTTGAAAACTACATTTCAGTATTAGCATTTTAATAATTCACTTCCATTATTAAATACAGTCAATTTAGTATATGAAATATGAGGGATGTAAACTTTCAAGTTTTTAGCTTTGTGGTTTATATATTGCGATGTTTTTTTTATCACAAAAAGAATAAATAATGTAATCAACGTTCGAGTATCCTCGCAATATTTTGGCAAAACAAAACTAGATTTGCGTAGGCTGTTCCGTTGTGCAGCGTTGCATGATTAATTTCCCACGTATAAATAACAAATAATAAAAAAAATATTTGACAAGGCAGAAATAATATTTAATATTTGGAATGCGTAAGAAATTTATGAAAGATTAATTTTCTTCCTAACGGTAAATGTACAAACGTATAGTATAGATCTTTTTATTCAAGTTTTGAAAGTTTTATATTCGAGTATCGTACGTTGATGAAATTTTGGAACTTTTTATTTCTGGAAGGCATTATTTTTTGGTTATTCTAAACTATTGTTATGTTAAATTGTATATTGTATTTTGTTTTATTAAACGTTTCTTTCGAAATAGCTATTATCATGGTAATGGTAAAAGCTTGAAAATTATCGATGTGAGACGTAATGCAATGATGTGTGTAATTTTTCACATAAATTTTAACAAGTTGGGGTAGGTTTTCCGTAAAGCTTTAGAATATCAGAAAAGAATGTCACGTACTTTTTGCTAAGAAAATGCAAACCGTGGTGATGGTGATACGTGGAACGTGATACGAACGTTGATATAATATTGCCTATGTGACAACTAAACTAGGTGAACGAACAATCATAATAAAATAAAATACTAGTTTGCGTTGCAGTTTATTCAAAATTGTGAATGCAAATTTTCCAGTTTCATCTCTCTGAATTCATTGTAAAGAATTCGAACACGCTGCCACCAACAAAATATTTATATCATTTTTAATTGCAAGAAAGCGCATTTAGGTTTGGGATTTATTTTAATGTATTAAAATTTATTGACTTGAACTTTGTTATTTAGGGGCTTACGCTTACGTACCGTAACGTAGTCCATACTTCTCGATTTGTTGAGTAAATAACAAATGTAACAATTGAGCAATTAACTGGAGTACTTGAAGTGAATCTTAATATTTCCGTTAAAGTTTTGTTTACAAATAGATAAACTATGATGAAAATAAATAACTGAAATATAAGAATAGGAAACATCTGCAACCTGCCACTTTATATTCTAAACCAAATCGACAGCTTTTTATAAGAAGCTTTAACTTTTAGAAGTGGTATGTTCAAAGAAAAAGAAAAAGGATACTTCTCAAATCGCAAACAGTCAATAGGAAATACGTTCGAAAAGTTTTTGTTATTAATTTCAATTTTAGATCATTCAAACAAAATGATAGAAAAATTTTTACTCAACCGTAAAATATTAAATTGATAAAAACAATAAACTTGCAACGGCGAGGAAAAAAATTTAAGTTTTCCATCGTATAAGTCCTTTTCAATTACAAAAATAAATTCAACTTTCGTATTAATTTCCTTCCAAATAAACCAGAATTCAACTTTCATTTCGATATCAAAGGACATCATATTTTTTAATTTCGATGTCACGGATGACTTGCTATAGCCAATTTTCTATTAACTTAATCCGTAAATAATACAACGAACAGTACCTTATATTTTTATTTTAAATTAAAATTAATATCTACATTATTAATATAAAATATTATACATATCTATATATAAAAATTTAAGGTTAGGTTTAGTGGCGATTTGGTAACCGCCACTAAATAGGTTTTATCTGTCAATAAATAACCAAATTCAATCTAGCAATTTTGGAATCCATAATTTTCTATTCTATTCACTGGTTTTAAATGCGGTCCTGAACTTTTAACAGAGATATACATAGATTTATACTCCTCGATTATATTTTTGTTATTAAAATCATTTAATTTGAGTTTATTTAGTGTACTTTTGTTTTGGAATTCACGAATCTATCGATTTGTCACTTCGCTTAATAATTTTCAAATGTAGAAAATGTTACACTTTAAAATTGCTAACATTGTATTTTTGCCTTTCACGGTTACTTTTTCATTAAGTTAATAAAGAAATTATTTTCAACTTACGTTCCCTCATAATTAAAAGGCAGAATGGAAAATAAAGTTATTGTACACTGAAAATCATTCTAAATTACCCTTAATTTTAACGATATTATTTGGTATTTTTATTTCAATAAATTAAAATATTTTGATGACGCCCGCAAAATGACCTGCATATCTTGAAATTGCCTGAACAGAGATGTGCATTTCTAGGTGTATGCACCCGCATACCTATTTTTAGCGACAAAGTATGTTTAAGAAAAAGTCCAACTAAAGTAAATATGAAATAAACCGGCAAGGATTTCTATTTGCAGTATGATGAATTATTAAATTTTTGGTTAAATTCATGACGAACAAAATTTAAGATTAAGAATATTTAACCTAGTTTAGTTTGGTATACAATTGGATGTTATCACTGAGATCAAGTTTTTCGGTTCGTTCATCTAAGCAGTAGTTATCTCTGTGGTTGACCGTCATTATCTTGAACAGGAGCCAAACCAGCATCGCTTATAATATAAAGCCATTCCTACCATTGCATGCTTGCGTATTTGAAATACCGATTTTCTAAAACTCAATTTTTGATAGTGGATCGACAAAAAATAATTGGAATTTTTTTATTAATGAAGCAAATGTTTGTAGTAATTAGTACACTTTACACTTTTATTCTTTTGTTCACATTGTGCACAATACACAATAAACAGTTCTCAACGGCCACATCTGCGAATAGGTACATATAATAATAATAATAACAACAAAAGTAAACACACAGAACATAATTGTACAGCAAAATAGGACAAAACATTTCACTAAGCTTTGTTAATATTAATAATCATAGATAAGAATTTTTTTCATTCCTGTTAAATTGTCAATGTTACAAAGTTAATATAACAACCTGAATAATACGAATAATTTTATCTAATTAAAAAGATTAATGCACTTGATAATTAATTTTTATAAAGATTTGGTAATAATAGCGGTTACAGTAATTTTCTACTACTGATACCTCCCAGACCCCCGGTCTATCAGATTAAAGCTTTGTGCGTATCTGTGATTGATTTTATTAAATAAGCACTTGTTACTCTTTGAAAACAAATATATCTGTAGGTCGAGTGCTGAGTTGGGGGTAGGTTGGGGTTACTTGCTGGGGTTCATGGGAAGGGGAACACTCCTAGCATCCTAGTAATTGCATTAAAAAACTACCCTAAACAATCTGTCGTGACTCGCACAAGCATTTGTTCTGAAAGAGTGAAAGATTTCTATTTAATATAATCAATCACAGAACATGTAAGTAAACTGTGAGTTTGTTGTGAGACTGGGAGGTTTGGGATCTTGGATATGAACATATGCCATCAGGAGCGTATAAAATACTCGTACATAACTTTGTGTTGAAAATAATTATTATGTATTTAAAAGCAAATTATTTAATAATTTGCTTTGCAAGGGCGGTGACCCCTCATCAGCCTTTTTGTAGCAGCTGCCACTGCTGAAATTTTAATAATGGGAATAACACGAAGCTATTAAGATCAAAAACAAGTACAATACTATACAACCACAAATCCATACAAGCGTTTGTATTACAATAGCGTACAATATTATCCTTCACGTCCTGTCGAATAAACTGTATTTTCAAAATCTTATGTAGTTTGTTTTTAATAACACCGACAATACTATATCCTTGATCGAAGGAGGGTTAGTGGAAAAAATCTGGTATACAAAGTGAAGGACAATTTAGAAAATCCTAGGAAATCTTTGGAATACTTTGGACGACCCCTCTTTTTTTTGCTTTTTAAATTTTTTCCAAATGAAATTTTAAGGTAATCCCGGAGGAACAAACAATATTTGCCTTGTGTCTCTTCCGTGGTCGTCGATGATTTAAATACATTTCACAGCTTGGGATTCCCCAATTTCAAAAGCAGCGCCAGAAAGCCATAACTGCAGAAGTCTAGGAACCTTCAGGGGGCTATGTTTTTAAATCGACTTTATTATCTGGACTAAAAAACAAATAAAAACAAACATTTTTTTAAATGGATATTTTGCACAAGTTAAGAGGTGAGTCTATGGGAAATGCATAAGCAAGTAAAAACTTTCAAAAAATTTGAATGAAAATATAATCGTGTTATCGTATAAAACCTTTGTGGTTTTATTATTAGAAAGGAAGTTGTGAATATTTAAAAAGTTTTTGTTCCAAAAAAGAAATAACTCCATTATATTACAAATTTTTCGATCTTAAAATGTCTTTTCTGCAAGTAAATTATAGGAATAATATTTAAATATTTTTTATTTAGTTTTATGGTTAGAAAAACATTGTAACGACCATAAAGCAGTGTAAAGTGAAGTTTAAAAGGATCATCTCAACATATTTACAGTGGATTTTCTATACACCAACACAGGGAGTCTTTATCCTACTATTTTATGTACTAGTTTAAAATTAAACCTTTTTTGTAAACAAAGTCACTCTAATTTACGAGTTTAACTAAGATAATAAGCTTAAAAGCATCAAGAAACAAGTTACTTACTGAAAAGAAGAGATTAATTTTACTTTTCAAGTATACGTAGTACGTTGTAATATTAATCATCTCGAAAATAATTTCACAATAGTTTTTCCGATTGTTTGATGAATTAATTAAAATAACAAAAGTTTAATTTAAAGTTTCTCTTCATTTGAGTAATTGATTTTTACTACCAGTTTACTATCGCAAACGACTACTTTTGTCTCTATCTTAAAACTGTCGCTACTGTATTAAGTAATTACAGTTGGCATCATTGATTAAAACATTTTCCCTAACAATTTGGTTTTTCTTATTTCTTATGCTTATCAATTTCTTGTAATCAAAGGATATAGAATGTTTTAAACTATGCTAAGCTAATTCAACTGTGCATTGCTTATTATACTCGACAGGATTATATATTATTCAATAATTTTTGTAAAAAATATTTATTTATGCATTCAAAAAACTTGAAAAGTTTTAAAATAAAATTTCTATGAATTTTATTCATACAGTCCATAATATTCAGGTCGACAGTCACTGCTTGACTTTCAAAGCGGAAATTTTGAGTTCAAATCACGGACTTCTGGTAGCTCGGCCCACCGCTGAACATCGACACGCTGTGGATTTAAGATCGGAAGTAGCATAATGGGCTAGATTTGTGTGGCCTAAGTGCTAGCAAACTTATGTTTGTTTTCCACATGCATCCATCCATGCTATTCATAATTTTTCCGAATTTTTCTTGTACCAAAGGTAAATTTTCTTCTTTTCACCTTTGCAGCAATTGGGGCTGTTTATCTTCATAGTGTTAAATTATCTGTTGAAGTCATTGCACAAAGGTTTTTCTATTAATGAGTTAATTAACTAAACTTCAAACAAACATTTTAAAAATTACAAATAAATGACAAAATAGTGGTCAAAGTTTGAAAATTTCGAGTAAATATTTTCAAAGGGTTATTTGTAAACCTTCAGTAAATTACATTTTAACTTTTGTAGAGATACGGCGCTTTTATAATGAAAGATATTGGTAATCAGTTATCTTGATTTATTGTGTTACCAAAGATTCAATTTTAAATGCTAATTTAATATTTAGTTTTGTATTCTCGAAGTTAATCCCAAAGTTGATAAAATAAATTTGTACTACCCCAAAAGAAAAATTTATTGGAAATTAAAAACTTTCCAGTAATTTTTTCTGCCAACTTAATTTTATTTTCTCCAATATCTTTTAATGAAAATTTTAATGTTATTCATAAACTGGTTTCGTTTTGTGTTAGGAATTAAAAAGGAAAATTGATTTCGTAACATTATTAAAATAGCTGATGTTCACAAATTAAGAATTTGCTTATTAATTTTTCCAAGGCAGCTTTCTCGTAATACCTTGACATTCAGAAACTTTATGTTACTCAAATTATTTTCACGAAAGGTTATCTCAGTGGTTCACTATTCCTACTAAAAAAAGACAGTCAGATAATTAATCGAACTTAACGAAAAGTAAGAAAAAACAAAAAGAGAAGCTTCAGGTAAGTCTAAGTTGGGTTACGTTAGATTATGTTAACCCTTAACTGCCACTGTGAGGTCCATTGGACCCCAGCCGTAATCAAGTCCAATTTAAACACTTTTACTGGACGAAATTTGTAGCTGTGAAGCCATCTGTTGTTAGTTTAAGGATGCCCCTCCCCTCTCCACCCAAAATCATTATTTTGGAATCATTAGTTAAGTATTGGCAATAGTTTAATTATAGTTATTAATTAATAACTAATAACGCCCTACATAACTCAAAGATATGAAATTTATACTCTGCGGAGAGACATTAAAATTGGGATCGCTACAATATTAAAGATTGATATACAAAATGAACGATACCAAAGGATCCGTTTACCTTATAGAAAGAGATGTGGCTATTGCACCCAAAGAGAAGATAGGAAATCCAGGGTGGGGTGCTCCAATTGTGGACTGCCCAATTGCCCAAAACTTGTGTTGGGCTTTAATCAAATCCTCTTGAGCAATATAAATAAACAGTACAATTTTGAAAAATTTATTTCTAACAATAGCCCATTAAAAATAAATACATTATTTTCAACGCTGTTTAGCAAATGATTTTTTTCCTTACAGATATATATTTCACGAGTATCCATTTCAATTTTCAGCTATTAATATAAAAAAATTTAAAAGTTATGATTTTTTTTGTGCAAATGGTAATGTTTTGCATTTTTTTACATTTAACAATTTTTTTACAACTAACTATTAATTTTTCATTAATGTACCTGTGCTGTCCTCCAAAAGAGTTCTTAAGAATTACTATATAATTTTTTGTAAGTCGTAAAAGTCAATAGCCGCTTCCCAAAACAATACTTTAACGGTGGGGTCTAAAACGCCCCTGTGTGGCAGTTATGTTATTCTGAAGAAGTGTGGCAGTTAAGGGTTAAGTTAGGTTTATATCAGATTAGGTTCTCGTTACACAGTAATAAATTGTGTCGTGTAAAATGTTTAGTGTAGTTGGTAAATAAATTAGTGTTAATTTTTAGTGTTAAACTACATATACACTAGTTTATTTTTAACACTAAAACTTCTCTATATAGATGGAATTTAACTCGAAGGTAAAATTAGCACAACGAAGAGTAAATTTCTTTCTTAATAGTGTTTGTCGGTTAGGTGTCATGTATCAAATATTTATTCAAACATAAAATTCGCAGAAAGAATGACGTACATATTATATAGGCTCCTGGTAGTCGGGATATAAATAAAAGTATTGCTTAGTATTGCAGGTAAGTGATATTGCTTGTTAGTTTAACCAGCAACTTAGTGCAGTAACGTTGGTGCTTTTAAATTGTTTTAAACAAAAAGATATTTGAAGTTCCGTTTCCAGAAAACGCTAAACTCCTGTTTATATGATGTATTTTTACAAGGTTAGATTATAATATTTAAAAAATACACATTTCATTAAATAATTTTTAGAAATGGGTACAACGTGAAGTGTTGGCGAAAGATTTCTAAATAGTAATTCGTAGATTGTAAGTGTTATTGTCTTTAATAAATTATGAATTGCAGTGAAAAATTAGGAGAATTATATCCCGGATTACAAATACATTTCGAAGAATTATTTGAACAAGTCATATACAAAATATATAAATTATATTATTACAAAGCCAATGGAAAATTAAAATGGTAGAAACGAAATTAAGTATTAAGGTAGTATTGAAAATTGAACTTAATATTTTTTCATATACATAGATTATTAATAATTTTTTTTAGATAAGGGGCAAGACAACTATTGTGGATTGCGAAATTGCACAGAAATATTATCGAGTATGTATCTTTAACGTATTGTTTTATCTAATTAATTCGTCGTAAATTAATAAAAACATTACGTTTAAAGGCGGAAATTCCGACATCCTTAAATTGTTTTGAATTTTTGCCTTTAAATGTTATGTTTTTATTAATATACGTTGAGTTAATTGGGTGAAAACTATACTTAAATGTTTTCAAAACACACTAGCAATGTAAATTTTACTACTATAAATAAAGAAATTTTCACACTACTTTAAGTTTTTTTTAACCTATTTAGTGTATTTTAACCAGGAAATTAATCTGAAGTATACCTAAAATAGTGTAAATTAATTTCTATTTTTAATTTTATTTAACACTAAATTTTGTTCAGTGTACAGGGTGGGCCAATTTCGATAGTTCTTATGGGAAACTCGGTAACTAAAAGAGATATGAAAAAACTTAATTAGAATTTAATTTTCGGTCTTTTATAATTTTATAATATTTTTGTTGTTGTTATATATCATATTATATATCGTTGAAAAAAGGATAAAAAACGCTATTTAAAAATATCATTTTCAACTAAGATTTCCCTTTAAAAAAACACAAGTTTATGTTATAGCTCTGAAACTGAGATAGATATTTAAAATCTGTTTAGCCCATTTTATTGATCTTAAAAAAGTGCCCAAAGAAATTTTTTTGGTAACTGGAAAAACAACCGAGATATCGACATTTATCGAAAAGTCGAAAATTCGAACTTTTGGCTATAACTGGAAAACAAAAAAAGCTAGCAAATTCCGGTTTTGGCCATTGAGCTTTTCTCGAAAAAAGAGATCGAGGATGCGCCATCCGTTTTTTCATATCTCTTATAGTTACCGAGTTTCCCATAAGAACTATCGAAATTGGCCCACCCTGTACTCTAAATAAGGTTAACATTTTAACAAACTTCAGTGAACTCATTACACTACACTTAATTTACACTAAATTGAGTGGACCTATATGAACACAAGCTAGTGTATTTTAGTGTAAAAATTTTACTCTATATTTTTTACTGTGAAGACAGATTTTTCTTTGCTTTGATTGGTCTAAATGTTAAATTTCTACGTGGAAGTTTGAAAACGAACGCTCTGTATAAAAATTCTCTTTTCTAAATCTATGGTGCTTATCTGTTAATTAAAAATTTAATTCTGACAATTAACAAACATCTATTTATTCCAACAGTTCGCTAACAAGTATTTAAAATTAGATAAAAAATAATTAGTTGCTATGGTATTTTTTCATCTTGTATCTTAAATTAATTAAAAAATTGTTTGACGCTTTTTGATTCTCTTGCAACAAATAAACTATGATTATGATTAATAACCAGAGGAGTGTGATCACGCAAGCATAAAAAATGAAAATTAATTATACTGTTCCTGATTATAAAATTCTTAAATTTATAAAATAATTTTAATTTAATCAAAGAATTTGAAAAGCATTTCATCTTAGCTAAACAAAAAGGATGTAAAGGACAATTTTCAAAACTACAAAAATAAAGATCAATTTAGCAGTCGTAAATAATCATCACTTGTCAATTTGTTTGAGCAAAAAATATTGAATTCAAATCTATATTTTTCTGACATAGTCTCGAAATAGACGATTCTGGCATTTGTACTGTTATTGGAAAAGAAAATTGGAAATAAAATGCAAGCCTAGCTTCCGATTTATATACGATAACATGTTTTAGATTTTCTAGATTAATCGTAGATTTTAAATCCTGCTTCGTATAATTATTGTTTCTACTTTTTTGCTGTTAAATGTTAATTAAAAATTCTTATATATTACCCATTTGCATTTGACACAAAATGTAATTGCTCTTTTTTGCATTTTTAACATAGTTAAATGTAACAGAACTAAATTATCAGTGGTTGACATCCTAGTGATTGGATACAGTTGGAACTCGATTAGTAAGATTGAGCATCACTGACCCATTTTTCCTGTTGGTAACTTGAAATGAACCACTCGGATGTGCGTTAAGGAAAGCATGGGTTTTCATATAGTACTAGGAGATCAGGCGGCCCATTGGCCGCCATGACTTTCAAATGCTTGGATGGTGTGAAACTGGAATAATACACACTTGTATTTATTGAAAATTACAATAAAAATAAGCAACTGTAATTTTTCTTTTTAAGTTCTAAGTAATTCACTATCAGAAGTGTATTACAGATACCTACTAGATAAACAGACATAGCACAAGTCAAAAAAGCAAACTTTCGAGAAAAATTTCAAAAACCGACATTTCAAAAGACGAACTTGGCATTGACAAAATAATAATAATTATATATTTAAGTTTGGAGAAGGGACGCCTAATTTATTGCTCCCACCGAACCAGACATTACTGTGATCTGTAATTTTAAAGGTAATGATGTGCGGAATTCTTTTGTACATAAAACAATGCTCTATACGAAATTGCCGTTAAATATTTGTATCGTTAAGACTTTGACACTCAATATAAATAACTAGATCTATAATTTTCGATAGAAAGGTTCAGACATTATATAAGGTCCATATTTTAGTGATTTCAAAGCACGGCCGTCTATGATCAACCCGTAGTGTCAATTATATGTAGTATTGTGTCCGTTTTACGAGAAAATTATAGTCACTTAAATTTTACTTCCCGGCCACTGAAGAAGTCATGAAGACAGCGACAAGTCTCGTCGTCTTTCGGACTTAGGTTCAACCAAGGTTAGGTGCAGCCTAGGTTAGATCGAGTCTAGGTTAGGTTGAGCCCAGGTTAGGAAAAGTCTAGGTTAAGTCGAGCCTAGGTTAGGTACAGGTAAGGTTTAGCCTAGGTTAGGTTAAGCCTAGGTTAGGTTAATCCTAGATTAGGTTAAGCCTAGGTTAGGTTAAGCCTAGGTTAGGTTCAGCCTAGGTTAGGTTAAGTCTAGGTTAGGTTACGCCTAGGTTAGGTTCAGGTCAGATTCAGCCTAAGCTAGGTTCAGGTCAGGTTCAGGCTAGGTTAGGTTACGGTGAGATTTAAGTTAGGTTCCGATTAAGCCTTCTGAACCGTTTCTCTCTAACGTCAAAGAATTTTATTCAACAGTTTACCTCAAAACATCCTTCCCCAACGGTTTTGCAAATGACATCGTGACAGCTGAAAAATGTAGTGCTTTATGAAGCTGAAGCGAAGTAATATTGACCAACGTCTGAATAGCAAAAAAATTAGAAATGAGACAGAATTAATATATCATAAATGTAATTAATTTAGGAAGATATTTAGTTTTATATAATATATACGAATAAAATTATTTATGAAAATGTCAAGTGCGTGACAATGAAATAGTGTTCGGTAAAGCCTTATTATGAGTATATTTAATAAAATGTAATACCATAAATAATTTTAAGTATAATAAATTAATACGCCTAGTAGTGTTTGTTGTAGTCAAAATAGTTATTTGGTTTAGAATTCTATTAAACAAAATAATATCCCACAGCTGAAATTTCTGGATGTTACATCAGTGTGGATTATAACATTGTAAATGCAACTTCACTAAGTTCGGTGACAAACGCTTTGTTCTAAACTGACGGTTAAAACACGTGTTCGACAATTATCCGCCTTATGTTCCTCTGCAATCCTTGCTAATGTTATTTTACCATTAGATCTTCAGTCTGATTACTATTTAAAATAATAGATTTACAAATATTGAAACTGTAACGTATCGTGTGTGTGATGAATGACATGAAATTACAATATCCTCAAATGATGAAAGTGAAACCACGAATAGTCGTACCACCATTACGTTTTAAAAATCACCAAAGACTACTGCAATGAATTTCTGAACACGCTGTATGTTCTAATTAAAAATTCTTAATAATGAATAATGAACGCAAGAAATCAGCAGAAAAGTTAGGTAATGTGTAAACTTTGTAAAAGAACAAAATTGGCTACATATTTGTGTAACACTAATTAGACTAATTTTGTATCTTCAATCTGTGTCAGAATGTCTGTTCATTTAAATTCATCAACTACAAGACAATTCACCGCCACGCAATTGTTGTGTGTCAGAAAGTTTATGCAAGGATGAAATACGACTACACGATCATCATTATTTCTTATTTTGCGAAGATGAGCCTACACGAAAATTATAATTTAAAACAATACCAAATTTACACATTCGCATTCAAAATTTTCAATTAAACCGTAACCTTTCAAACAGTTAAAACAACAAAAATAAATTACGCGTTTTAAAGCTCCGGGGGTAATATTAAAACCAGGTAATAATTCGCAGGATTTCTGTTTTTAAACTGCGTTTTTTAAAAATGTTAAAAGTAAAACTTAGAAATTTTAACAATTCCAATTTTCTTTCTTAATTAAAACAGAAATGTTTTATTTAAATACAATTCATCCTACCCTCTTTCAATTAAATATCTAAATTAAAAAATTCAAGCTTAAAACATTTTATATTGTGATTAATTAAAAAAAAGTTTAATAAAATCTTTTGCCAAACAATTACGTAACTTAGGGACAGTGGTAAAAAAGTTAATTAAAACTAAACGAATTATGTTAAAAATGACGAGGTATTAAATCTTAAAATGTTTAAAATTAGTGGAAAATTATTTTCCTTTTCTTTTATAATTGAACATTCTTTAATAATTTAAACCTTCAGGAATTGCGTTTCTCTAATTTATTTTGTAAAAAACACACAATTTTCAAAATATAACTTTAATAACAATTCCAAAATTATTTCTAAGGTTTTGAAAAAGTAGATTAACGCATTTCAAATTTAAAAAACTTTTGAATCCATGGCTAAATTTAAACAGATTTTAACAAAGGATGAGGGAGTATGAAAATGTTAACATATTTTATTCCAAGTTTATTAACATTCAATTAAGTTAAGCAAATTAACTTTGTGGTTTACATGTTTTAAAAACATCAAATAAAGCTTAAGCTCCGAGGTTGACAGAAAATATGAATGAAATAAATTACGTACATTTTATTTATTATTCACAATTGAGTTTGCTTGTGTTTATAATGTTAATAAATTGTGGCTGAGAAGTCATACAACTATTAGTTAAGTCATACCTTGACTTGGTAGATTTTCGTGTGCAATGCAAATTTGTACAGAGCAGGCTACATGAAATAACAAGAAAATTAAGTTGCTAAGAATAGAAATGTAAACTAATTTGGATTTCAGAACTTCTTAGCTATCTAATTCTTGGCTAAAAATTTATTTTGTTTGTCTTACATGGGGTGCACAAGGCTACAGTTTTCCATTTAAAAAAAAATCCATACGAAAATTAGCTAACCAAGATTTTAATTTTTTAACTTCGATTTAATTTTCCTAGAAATAAAATCAAAAAATTTAGTGATCCTTATAATTATTGTAATTATTAATTAGAGGACCGGAGTGACAAGGTTTTTAATGATATATTTTTGCTTAAACTATCAAACACAATTTTAAAACATTTTAAAAACGTAGAAGAGAAAATTTTGCTTGTGCACATAAATTTATAATATTTTGTGGTAAAAATTTATTTTCATTATTTTTACAGTAAGTGAGAATTTATACGTCCCTTGGTAATTCCATGTACTTTCCATTAATTCTTTTAGTATACTAATTAATTGTCAACCCATGATTTCTTCAATTATAAATTAGTAAATTTTCCGTTAAACTTTTCTAAAGGCAATTTTCAACAAATAATATTTAAAATTTTGTGCAAAATTAAAATAGCATTAAATTTTTGAAAGCTGCATTTAAAATTCAAATTATTTTTACGGTATCAGAAGTTTAGTTAATAGAAATCTTTTTAATCTAAAACTGAATCGCTTCTCATAATTGTTTAGATTAAATTAGAGGTCTCTTAAGATCCAATCCTAGACTGATCGATGACTACGTAAGGCAGCAATTTTTAATATTTGCAATTTTATGCAAATAGTGTAATTTTTCACCAATAATAATTTACAGACAAAAATTTATTAACCTCTGTAGTATTTGAACTT
Organism: Cantharis lateralis; assembly: GCA_963170105.1. NCBI lineage: Eukaryota > Metazoa > Arthropoda > Insecta > Coleoptera > Cantharidae > Cantharis > Cantharis lateralis. The sequence goes on along the minus strand of OY720630.1, from coordinate 25,128,132 downwards.
TTGAAATTCATATTTCATCGACTTAACAATTTTTATAAAGTTATTTCATAGGCAATTTTTAAGCACACACTCAAAATTTACTTACAAAATTAAACTGCACACTAAACAAGACTGAAATTATATTTTCGTGACAATATAGTAATTTCGTTAACACGAACTGATTTTAACTTGCCATTAGCTTTTAAAAAATGTACACAAGCAAGAGAGAAATCAAATTAGATTTTTTTGAATAAATTAAACATTCGGTTTTAAAGATAATTACCTTATTGTATTCGTAGTATATAAGATTTAACGTAAAAAAAATTCTCTTTCATCAGAATTAATCAGTTTGATTTAATTTGCTTCATTCTGAAGCAAGGGTCAGTTATTTACTATAGTATAAAACATCCCTTTGGTCACCTGCTCAGCTGTCGATTCGACCTAAGCAATTCACTGAAACCATGCAGATTTGGCGAGAACTTATTGGTATCTCGTCATGGTCCAGTTATCAAAATGAATTCTACTTTTTAATTAAAATTAGACATTCACATAAATTACCAAAATAATTTCAATTAAAAACAAAAGTACCAATAAATTCAAAAGATAAAAATAAGTTCTGCAAATAGTTTGCTGACAAAATTATTATATAGCAAAATTTAGTAATCTTTCTTGTAGGATGACAGCCAAATTCTCATAAAACTTACAAATGGCCGTTATTATTCCACTTACAAAAAAAATAAATAAGAAATCCTAAATAACAAAAAACTCACGTTTCTGTTATCATAAACTACATCAAAATTTATTGAAAATACAATTAGAGTATAATTTGAACATTAAATGAAACTTTTTTCTAGAATGAAATGAAAGTAAAGTATTTTAAATTTACGATAAGAATTTTATTCTAGCTGTGTTATTAAATTCACTAATGAATTTAGTTATAACTTCATTTAAAACCCTATTTCTCATTTAAATTGAAAAAGAAATTTCTTCGCAATTTTGTTATACGTGAAGTACCGCCTTGTTTAAATAAATAAATTACTTCATATTTTAGTTTCAAGAATTTTAATAGAAACTTTTAGCTTTACGCGACGAAACATGGAATTACACAAATATTTTGACTTATAACAATTTTATTTCATTAATTTTTTCTGTACAGAGGTTAACCTCGTTCAATTATAAAAAGTAATAAGCGTTCTAATTGAATCTTGTTAATCCATTCACGACTAGCACAATTGAGGTAAATCCAATATTCTACCTTATGATCATAGGCGTTAGGTACCTCGTCCTCGAATAATAGAAATTCATTGCAGAGATGGATTTTTTGACAATATATGAAGGTACTTCCTGTAGTCATGGTGCAGTATGTGGATTTTGTTAATCTGTTCGTGCGCGTCGGTAAAAAATGTATAATTGAAAGGACCCAAATAAAACTTCTTGAACTGTGAGTTCTCCCAAACAAAAGAAATCTGGGTACCGCACTAATTAATTATTTTATAACATAATTCCTCAAGTCTGAATTCCTCAAGTTCCCACGAATTCTACCCAAGTGTGGTGAATACAGTAAAATTAAACATTAAATATTAATTTACCTGAATTAATCTAATACCGTAAAACGGGGATATATGGAACGATTTTTCAACGTTTTGTTGAATTGCGAAAGTATTATCAGAGCTACTGCAACGGCAAAAATAAATATCAAAGAGGATAGCTTCAGCATCATATTTCATGACCAATAATGATCTGATCAATGGCCGTTTTCTTTTTTTTTTCTTTTTTTGTTGTTCCATATAACCCGGAGGGTCGGGGTTATATGGAACGATTGTAGGTGATTTTTTAAAGGTGCACTGCAGTGCAGATTCGGTTTAGATTGTCAGCAATTTGGGTTTATATGGCCCAATGGACATCAAAAAATAATACGGCGCTTTTACCGCGCATTTTTTATGATAAATAAGGCGTCAGGAATTAATTTGCGACAAGTATTTATATAGTTCCATATTCATATTAGAATTCATTATTGGAAAATATTTATTTTTATTCGTAAAAAGAGGACGAACATAAGAAATGGATAAACACTCCCATAAAAACAGCTTCCAAAGTAATATAAAAAAAAAGTTGACAAAACGCTTATAAAATTTAAAAAATAACCATAAAGGGACAAACGCTCCCATAAAAACACGTTCATATCTCTGTTCCATATAACCCTGGAAAATCATAATTTTCAATATTTCAGTGATTTTGGAAAAACCCGTGCTTGTTTCGAAAAGGCGCTAATGTTATATATTTGTTGAGGTTATTATGGAACTTTTTTCTCATAGAACTAATGCTCTGAATACAACAGCTTCCTCGCTACATATGAAACACCTTGAGGTTTTGAAAAATGCTCAAGAAGCAATGATTTTCATTATTTTTTTTTTTAAATTACATACAATGTTTCGCAGCGATCGTTCCGGACCTTTGTACTGGCACTTATCAAGTAACACTAGAAATTTTTGTCTTTGTGGTGGGTTCACCCTGTACGTCAAATTAGCGCTTATATTCAAATCATGTGTGTTCGTTCCATATAATCCCTATCGTTCCATATATCCCCGTTTTACGGTACCCATTAAAACCGTTTTCAAACAATGTTTGGCAAATTTTATCTTTGCTGCAAAGTTATTTTGAAAGATTTGTTAGAGCTTATTTAACTTTTTAAATCCAGATGCATTGAACACAATATAAATATATGTAATCTTACATTTGCCCTACGGCTTAAAAGATTTTTTTTAAATTACTCAAAGAGGATTTTCTGCATTGATAGTATAAACAAATTCTGTTAGCAAGCGAATTGTAATAAAATTCGCATATTTTCGTGTATTAAATTTTTCAAATGTAATTTAACACCGATTTAAACACAGCAGTGGATTGGTGTGATCGCTGGTACAGTTACAGAGCGGAAATTCTAGGTTAGAATCTCAGACTAGACAGAATTTCTTAGCTCGGCCCTCTCGTTGTGAATTTAAGAATTGGTTTTATATTTATTACATAAGTCTGATCAATTGACGAAACGTCTAGGTCTAAACAGAAACAAAGACACAGCCAGGTGTTAAACGAGTTTAGGTGTACTAGGTGTACAAAAATGAATTTTGCCCGATCTTCAATTTTTTAAAAAATGGTCGCGGTTTTGGAGAAAATTCGAATCACAAAATTGCCCTGCTCTTCTAAAATTAAAATTTTCAATTTTCTCTCTACTTGATTTTTATTCAAAATTCGGAACGATAAATCACTATTGTGCGTTGTCTCGCATGTGAACGCCCAAAGACATATCAAATGTGGCCCCTTGATAGTTATATCCAAGTAAATCAAAAGTCAAACCACTAATTATTAAAACACCTTTTTTTTATTTCCAATTTGTTCACAACTCTCACTCACAATCTTACAAAAAAAACTTTCTTTTAAAATTCTCAAAAATCGGACGCAATCTCGGACGTCTCTCTGTTCGCTCCGTTGCCAAATGACCTTTTATCTTTCTTGTCCTTTCTTCTTCAATATTTGAATTTAAAATTCGAAAATTAATAAAAAAACATATTTTTAACAAATTACACAACATTCACAATGCACAACACAAAATACACAAATGGAATGAATTTTCCCAATTTTAGCTTTCCAAAACGATGGTTTTATTTTTGTGTGGGAAAATTTGGAAATCGAGATATAATTTTTAAATTTTAACGGCCCGATAAATTCTGTTTCATGCGGTGCCTTGCAGATGGTTCGCGTATGTTGCAATTTGTGCTCCTCCAACAATTTTTAAGACCTAACTTTAAAAATCTCACTATTTTATTTTCAAATTCCAATTTTTTAAACCATTTATTTTTAGGCTTCTATACACAGTATATGAAGAAGCCTTATGTTCTGGTCCCGTGTCCGTCCGTCCGCATAATTCAATTTTTAGGTCTCCTTAATTCTTATCCTAAAATCTTTAATTTACTAGTGTATTTTTTCTTATATAGTAAAATTATATTACCAATAATAAATTATCGGTTTATTATTTTTTTAATCCGTTATTTTATTAAGAATAAATCGAAAAGTAGTGGTTTTCCGTGATTGGTGAATTTATTAAATATGATAAAAAAATAAAGTACAAAAATATTTGGGGAGCGATTTAAGAATAATTTGCACTTAATTCATATTGATGAACCAAATCGAAGTTTTCCTTTACAATTAATCCAGAAAGAAAGGAGATGTATAGAAGCCTTAGAACTGCGGTCATCCGAGTTCCACCTTGTTTTATATCGTAACTCCAATCTCGTCCTTTCCTATCTTCAATCACTTAGCTACTTTTTCAAAACAATTTCCAAAAAAAACCAAACCTTATGATCAAACGATGATATTTATTCTCAAATCACAATGAAACTCATGATAAACAAAAAACTATTTATTTCGCGTAATTTCGACTTTTATTAATTTTTTAATCTCCTGCAATATTTCGGACATCCGTCCGCTCGCTTCGTTGCCAACTGACCTCTTCTTTCCCTCCAATTTTGAATTTAAAATTTCAAACAAAATAAAATATAAAATAAAAAACCATGTGTACTACATTACACAACAATATGTATATCCCTGATGGAAATATTTTATATTATTATTTAACTATTTAACTGTTTGGTTTATGACTGAAGGAAGGATTTCTAGTAAAATAATATAAAATACGATAACTGTAAATTTAAATTAAAAAATATTCGAAATCTAAATACAAACATCGCATCGCTGTGAAAACATGTAAGCAGCAAGGACCTACAGGAACAGGACCTCGTTCAGATTAGTATGCACGTAACACCGTGTCCCTGTCGTAAATCAGTCGTCGACTAAGACCCCAGGGTTTTTGCTCCTGCCTGGTTTTTAATTGCATTTTAAAAGAGGAGCAATGAAACGAACCTGCATTTTTAGAATTTTCCTTTTGTTTTTTATTATTTACGGCTCTAGCATAATCGCACGAACTTTGAAAATACTATAAAACTTTGATATTAAAATTTATCCCTTAATCCTTTCCTTTTCTTTGCATAAAAGTAAGTAGATTTTATGAATTACAATTAAAAATGTGCATAATAAAAATATTTGCGTTCGGTCCAAGCTTAGCCTTGTTTTCTTCGGATATGAACAAAATAAGATGATTTATATCAAAGTGTAATTTTTAAATGATATTGACAGTTCCAGTAAAGTCAACAAAAGACATTGATACTCAATATCTTTTCTTGTGGTACTCGCCTCGTAATTGGCTTAATGTGTAAATTCAGGCAATTTATCTCTACTCAGCGAGATCTATCACTTAGGAAAGCGTAAATGATGTTAATTAAATATCCAGGCGTTTGTAATTGAATCAGTTTGTATACCAAACCTTTTTACTAAATTGTCTATTTAGATTTTAATCAATGACGTACACTTAAAATGGTCAGGGGTTACTTTTATGCACATTCTCAATTTTTACTTTCCATAATTAAAACTAATAATCCATTACTGTAATTAAAAATTCACACATAAAACCATCACATAAATTTTATTTAAGATTTGTGTTTTATTTCGACTTTTTAAAATGTGTACTAAATACTTTGTATTTTAATCATGTATTATTTCCTTAAATTTAATGTCTTCCATGTTATTTTTTAATTTTTTAATTTCTTTATTCATAATAAATTGACAGAAGTACTCTGCGTAGTACAGATTATTAATTCAGTGTTTAAAATAATGCAGCCAAAACACAATTATTTATACAAAAATAAAGCATTATTTTCAATTCTCGAGAGTGTTATTCAATCCCAAACAGATATGTGCATAATATACAATTTCTTTTTTCAAAGCGAAGAATAATTGATCAGTTTAAGAGTTCCTTTAAATAATTTATTAAGATGGAGCGTGTTAGTATAGTCTTCTTACTGTTAACTTCATTCACTTTACATACCAAGTTTCTGGTCTTTGAATATTAATTAATTTTGTTGAAACTTTACGCTAAAGAGAATAATAAGATTCATAATTTTTGCCTTTTAAGATTATCTGATCTTTAAAAAAATTTAAATCGGTATTATAGTTTTTGAGTAATTTAAATTTTAACTGAAATAAGATAACAAAACTTTATTAAAAATTGCGTTTTTAAAGTACACATGAATCGTTGAATTTATATTTTATGAAAGCAAAAAATGTTATTTGTAATTTAAACTCACCGCAAACCTTATCCTAATATTTTTATTAGTTTCTGCGATTTTAAAAGGATCTATGGTTATTTAAATGTGAACATTAAGCATATTTTAAAATTAGTCATGGTACAATCGCTGCTCTGAGTATGCAAACTTATATTATTATTATTTTAATATTAAATTCTACGTCTGGTCTACGATTTAACTGCATGAGCTAGCTAAATTGAAATTTTAAGTCTAGAAGAATTTATCATTCTGCAAATTAAATAATTGTGAACAATAACTCTTCTTATTTGAATTGAAGATTGGAGCTGCTTTAAACAATGAATGTATTGATGTGGATATTTGATTGTACCTGGGGTCTTGAAATTATATAATGTTCTCCAACTCGGACTCTATTGGATTGTTGGGATGCAATATTAGATTCTAATTCACAGTTATGTGAATCCGACTTATTGTGGAATGTAATAAAGTCACAGGTCATACAATTTGGTGGATCTTTCATATAATTAATCGATTCATTTTGTATTTCTTCCTTCAGTTTTCAAAACACGATTGCAATTTAAGTATAGTTGCTTAATAAAGACAATTAGAATAAATTTTATAAGATGCCAATCTTCTACTTTACATTAAATAATTAATTATTCCTTAAACTAATAGTAATCATTTCGAATCCTTGGTAAATAGATTAGCAAAGTCCTAAATTTGAATATGAATTACAAGTTCACCTAAATAAATAATTTTGATTTTCTGGGTAGGATAGAAACAATTTTGAAAGTTATGGTTTCAACATTCGCAAAACAAAAATAATGTTATTGTTAATAAAACAATACCCGAATAAAGTTTTATAAGTTCTGCATGTGCTGCGGTTTTAATTCCACGTTAAACTGTAGTTTTACGACAACTTAAAAGAGAGTTCACCTGTTGAGCAATTATACCTACTTGATATACTATTAATTAAGTATTAATTAAGATCTCAAATTAAAAGCAAGTTTTAATTTTTTTAAATAGTTCAAGATTTTGTAGAACTACGAAAGATATACGTATATATAATTTATCAAAAATTCAATTAGAAACAATAGACTGTGACTATAATAATAAATGGCATAATTGTAAATATTCATGAGGCAATTCTTAATGAGTTAAAACTTTGAGCAATTTTATTCCTAAGCAAAATGAACATTTAATTCGAAAAGCGTATTTAATTTAATAAATACGGTAAAATTAACGCAATTTATTCTAGTCTAAATTTCATTTACTTTGATTTTAATTATGTTTTATACGTAAATTTATATTTACAAGTTTTTTTATAATTTTGTGTAATGACAAAAGGAAGGAAAAAGTTAAATAGAACATAATTTCATTATTTTACAAAATGTAGTATAGATTTTCCTTTGGCATACGAAAAACAATTTTCTTCTGGTAACATGTTACTCCTGCAATTGATATAAAGATAAAACCACCCATTAGAACTCAATCTTGATGAAGTGTCACATTAGTTTGAAACAGCTGTCCAAGATTTCTCAAATTAATGCATATTCCACCACATTGTTAATTATGTCGTAACTCGTAAATGTAACTGGTGACTCAAAATTTTCCAAATATATAAATTTTATTCAGACTATTTAGGAAACTGTAATTTTTGAATCCAAAATAGTTTAAATCTGGCTTGTACTTTTGTTTTTCGAATTTTCCATCAAACATGTAGTCTAAATTTTTTTAAATATTAAGCTCGCGTTAACGAAGATCACGACAGATGTACAGAGTGTATATGAATCAACAGATCAATCAATGAATTGATTTCTGGAAAAATCTATAACAAGATGGAAAAATAAAGTTTTGAGAAAAATGTGTTATAAGTTTAGCAAATAGTTTTCGTTTTACTATTTCGACCGTTCTATTTTTTTCTGTGCAGCATCAGATTTCTGTTCTCAGAGCAACAGGAGAATTATAATTTTTTATAGGTTTTTAATTTCTAATTTCTAAGTTAAGTTAAGTTTATAGTAACGTTTTATGATATCTGCTACGCTAGTGCCCTCTATAACATTTGAACTATAATGAATTTTACCAAATCGATTTAAAAGAAGATAGTCAATAATATAAAGATTGATTTTCTTGAACGTCTAAACTGGGATAACTCCTTAACTGTTACAATGGGAACAGAGAAGCTTAAAAAAACCGAATAACTGAAAGTAAAACTTTTTTCTTAATCCTGAAAGTGGTCAGGAAATTTTTTAATTTATTTTGTTATTAATTTAACCTTCTGAACTGTAATTAATTAGACTTTAAGCGAAAAAACTTGGATACAAGAAAAGTTTTCTGGAAAGTCATCATGTGAAACGCGATCGAACATACATCTGCATATAATAGGTTTCTCGAAAGCGTCAAGACAAAAAAAGGTAAACGACATTAAATTATTATGAAGTAGAACTCAACGATTACTTAGGAACATTAATTGCCCGAAAATAACTTACAGAATTTTGGCTAGAATGGAAATTTTTAATTTTTTAAATTTTGCCTTAATCAATATTTTATTCGGGAAGTACAAGCCAGATACTCAAAAAATGTAATTTAACATGCTTTTTCGTTTGTGTGCGGACTTAAGAAATACGACCCTAAGGAAAACACTAAATAAATAATGTAAAAATAATAAAAAAATTTGTCTTAGTGTAAGATTCAATTTAAAAATAAATGTGGAGAGAAACATTAATGTCCTATATTACAATAAAATTTACTGTGTGCTGAAAAATTTTTATTGGAAAGTTTATTAAATTCAAGTCATATTTTACTAGAGTATTTTATAAAATGGAAACTTATTTTTATACAAGTTGAATTCTTTACTCAAATATCTATACGGCAATAAAATTTAAAACATGTTCATAAAAAGTGTTAGCATTAAGAAGCTTTGGAGTTGAATGAAACGTTGTCTTATTTACTTTGAAACTGTTTTTTCTGTATCATCCATATCTGTCAGTTGGATAAAGTAATATTAATCTTAAAAATGAGTAATAATCGTTTTTACGTACAACAAAAATTTAGAATACTACACTAATCTCTTTTTTTCTTAAAGATGAACCTAAATATTTATAATATATCGCTTTAATGTTTACATTGCTCTCATAAATAAAACAAAGTCGTTTTTTATTATTTTATACTAAAGTGTCTTAAAGCTCTTGCAAAATATTACTATTTACAAGAAATCCTACCGTAAGGCCGACTTAGGTTTATTCATTTTAATTTTTTTATAAAAAAGTTTTTCGCCAAGTTTTTGTAATTAGTAAGAAGCTTACTTTCGTTAAATGTGCGCAAGATTAGTCCTTTGCTTTTATTTAGATATAACTCATGATTTAATACTGTTAACTGATAATTCAGGAAAACTTCATCTTTTGTATTTTCATTTTTATAAAAGAACCTACGTTTTAGTCAACTTACACAAGGCTGAACTAAAAATAAATTTTTGTCTTGTAAACTTTCTGCCAAACAAACTCTTATTCCTATTGAAATTTAAATTTATTTAGCTGAAATGCTGAAAAATATCCCAACGCAATGAGACGTGGGCATTTGGAAACAAAGCTCCATGCCGGGTTTAAATATAACATGACGCATTTTCCAGTCTTTTATTTTGTCTTTTAATTGAATCTTTCAATTAAAAAAAATTAATATTTTTGCAAAATTCATGATTTAGACTTCAGAGTCAAATTTTTTACTTAAACATAAATTAAAACAAACAAAGTGTTATGTTGTACCTTAATAACCTTTTTAAGGGTGACAAAGTTTAGCTTAAAGCAACTCGACCGTTTAACCACTACTCGTGATTTATAGTTTACACCTAACAAATTCTTTTACATAATCCGATAAGCAGCAGCAGCAATTTGTCATATAGAAATTTTGAAGAAAAAGAACACCATTTATGAGTCAACATGAAATATATCATTGTGTGTTTACGTTCTTATATTAATTTAAAGGGCAGCACAAAATAAATTTTTGCACTTTTAAGTGATTTATGTTACAAAAATTTAATATTTTACCAAAACAATTTATAAATTCTAATTTATATATATATTAAAACTTCATTAGCTATCATCCCTTGCTTGGTTGTTAAAAAGATCAAATAGGCTTATAATTTTTAATTTACAGAATGTTCCGCCAATTTTTTGTTGATCTTATTATCTATTCTTATGGCTGTCCGTCGATTTGATCTGCAGATATTCTTGGATGATGAAGTTCATAACTTTAAAATAACTATTTCTGATCTTAAACTTGTTAACTTGAAAGTGAGATATAAATCAATAACTTTAAAGATCTGATCCTAAAGAAAGGGACATCATCTATAAATTCTGTAAGTCAATTTATATGTTCTATTTTTAAAGTTAATTATAATTTGTATGTTTACTGCTAATCAAAAGTTTGATTAGTTTTAATTAGTTAAAAAAAACAAAAAACCAATTGGATTTTTCTTTGCAAACGCAGCCAGCCATACTCTGGAACGAAACTTAAATTATTTGACTTTATTTGTTTAAATTATATTAACAAAATATAAATAATTTTTTTTTTTAATGAAAGTTATCTTTACGGTTCGGTGGTTTCAAAGTAAGTTGATAAGTTTGTGCTTTATGTTATATATAAAAAAAATAAAATAGATTAACAATCTAAGTCCAATGATAGCTTTATTCTAGGAGTTTTCTTACACTAGGTATGAAAAAGTACATCAAACAAATAACCATTCTTTCTTGTTTGTAAACATGTACTCTCTTTACGACATTTTCTACGATCCTTTCTAGTAAGCACATGGCGGTTGAATTAACGTTCTAATAACGTATTATACCTTTAAAATTTACATGTGCAGAATATGGTTATTTATGAAAAGGATTACACAAATCTACTGTCGATATTCCAACCAGAACACGTTAAAAACACGTTGATTTCAGCGGAAAATCTTAGACAACCTTTAATCCAAATTTAAGTGCAAGGATTGTTTACACAGCTGGATAATTATTGACAGTGTTATGAAAGACTGAGATAGTTTTTAGCTTTTTCTCTCTCTCTCTCTCTCTGAACTTAATTGAATAAGATTTTTACTGTATCAGAGCAATGAAATCAAATAAAACAAATGAAAGCAAGATAAAGGGTGCTCTTCCGTTTTCATATTCGTTAAATTACTTATAGCAACATTGTTATGGCTATACTTTTGTACCATAAATAATATAACAATCTTGTTATAGAATTTGCTATAATTACACCTATATGGTAAAACTTGCCATAACAATGTTATTGTATGTTATACCTACCACTTTGTTATGGCGAGTTCAATAATTGACGGTAAATCTAGCCATAACAATGTTGTTATATAACAAAGGTTAAATCAAAATCGCACCGAATATCTTTCAACGTTGGTTTAAATGAAAGTAACAAAATTTTCTAGACTATTTAATTGGTAACAAAATTAAATGCATCTTGGTTATTTTTATCTAGGTGAACAATAAAGCTTATCGCGAAGAGAATATCGGTTTATAGAGTCGTCAATTTCTTAATACGTTTCAACTGCTTTTAATACTTTTATACAGCAGCCATAAAAGTAAATAAATCATAACTTGGGAAAACAGTTTCAATTCTTTTCTTTGAAATTAAATTATATTTAAACAGAAAAACTTCTTTAAAGCTAAAAATATTCTTTAGGAATTATCTAAGATTTAACGTATTTGACAATCTGGATTTATTATTATACCCCATAAAATTCGTCTCACAAGTTTTAGCTTCGGAAGTAAACTTGAAGAATATTAAACGATGCAAGCCGCATTTAAGACAACTTTCGATCTCTTGAGAATGCAACTCAGATATCGCTTAAACATTTATCAAAGTTATGGTATATATCCTAAATGATTACTTATCAAAGTATAAAATTAAAATTGATTATTAAACTAAAAATTAATATCTGAAATCCAAGAAACATATTTTGAATTTTGCAATTATTATTTATTTTGAATCAAACTAAATTATATCGTTTACAACAAGAGAGTCCTTTGGTAAGTGGCGTAACATCGTGGACCGTTTTATAATCGGCACAGGGGCCCTTAAGTTAAAATGGTATTAATTTGAAAAAACTAATATTAATTATATCTTAGTTCATTCATGCGCGTCTATCATTTAACAAAAAACTGCATCATGTTTTTATTTTTTATCAACACGAGTAGTTTTATTAAAAATAAATTAGCAGTTTAACTCAAAAACGTTTAAAAAAAACCTCATAAATTGTTGATAAAATCAAAAACTAAAAGTGAAAAGCTCTAGTAAATAAAATAAAAAATAAAACACTATCCAATAGTATAGGTGATTCTCCAGCTAAAAAGTTTCTGATCAAGGATAATGAAATAAAGGAGTTGAAATATCCGTTGTACTAACCGTAAAGAAATAAATAACTTTCCAGGACTGCATTTTCAACAAAAGTGCTATTGAATTACATTAGTTTAATGTTAGATTAGAGTTGAAAGTTTAATTTATTTACTTATAAAATGGCGGATAATTTAATTTCTCTATATATAATTTGTGGAGAAAACAAGGAAACATTCTTGTAATTAAAATTTTAAAAATATACTAAAATTTTGAATATTTTAAATTTGTAAGCATTTTCTTATTTAATACTAAGAGATTTGAGGAAATAACAATTTATACCCAGTGTCATGTTTATCTTTTTGTCTATAGCAATCATTCCAACGTGGAACATTTTTTGCCTTTGTTAATTATAGAAATTCGATCACTCAAATTTAAATTTTTCTATAATCCTAATGAAATTCTATCGTAATAACTTATTTTGTAGTACGATTACAATTTTCTCGTTCTAAATCTGCTTTGGAAAATAAATATCAATTTTAGTCGTGTTTGAAATTTATTTATTTCATTTAAATTTTAAATAGGCCTGTTTGACCTACGTGTTTGATAATATTTTAAAATATGCATAGTGGCGCAAATAAACAGTTACAGTTAATCAATATACCTAAATTAATTTTATCAAATTTTAGAAATTTTGGTAATTATTATTCGTTGGAGATCCATAATACATATTATAATTAGACGAAATATGAATGAAATATGAATAAGAAATTATGACGCGATTTTTAAAAAGCAATAAAAAATTGTGTAATTTTCCACGAGGTAATTAAAACGTAATTACAATAACTAAGTTTTTTGTGATCTCAAAAATATATATTATTGTCACATTGTGATTTTTCTTTTCCAATACTCAAAAGATGAATTTTATCGCAAAAACTTATATATTGTAATGGAAAGTTAATTTTTAAGCTAACTTCCTTCTCTTACCTTCGTTTGCCTCGGCTAACTTAACCAATCGGAGAGCTAGAGTTCTCAGGAGCGGGTTCCTAACGATCTTACGGCTAATAAAATGCGTGTGGTGACAAAAAATAGGTTTATTTAACAGCGTACCCACTATGATAAATTTCATACGCTTCAGGTTTTTTTTTTTTTTGTGTTTTGTGTTTGCTTGAAAGTATCGGAATTTTATTTATTTGGATCAAACTTATCCCCTTGACTAAATTCGATATCTTCAAAACAACTTGTGTAAAATGTGTAGCAAAATTTAAGAAAACAATTGTATAATTTTTGAATAAAATTTCTTTAAAAATTTAAAGTTTTTGTGAACCGACCTTTTATCTTCACTGCCACGGTTGTAAAGAAGGATCCTGTATTTTCATGTGTGTAAGCCGACCAGAAGCCAAACCTCCCTATCTTCGTGCTTCTGACTTAATTTTGTTAATCAATCGATAAGCCTTGTTTATTCCACGCAGTTGTAGATTCTTCGTTTTGTAGTGACAGAGCTCGTGCAGTTTAAAAGTATCTTCAGGCGTGAAACGGTAAGTAATTCCAAAATCACAAAATTTCTTATACCAAAATTTTCACTTTCAAAATGGAGGATCTTCCTTATCAAAAATTAACACGTTTTGATTTCAGAAAAATAATTATACCATCAAAAATATCGGAAATTTCAATGATGCAGCATCCAATGCACCAAATGCACAATTATCTCATCCAAAAATCAACAATACTCGCCAAATTATGTCCAAAATGTCCAAAATGTTGGACACTAAAAATTATTCGCCCCCTTATCTGCGAATGCACATGTAGGAGAGACCTCTTATCTTCTTTCCAACTTGCAAAATTCAAACTTTCAGGTAAAAATTGTTGTATACAGGCACTTACGAAATTATCTAACACCGTTCCACTTCACATTTTAAATAATACAAAAATTTTGTGTAATTTAGAGTGTTGTTGTTACATTTACCTGATGGTATCGCTGTTAAAAACCCTTTGTGAGCTTTTAACGCTCTTTTTAATAAAATAAATCTCGCAAGATCGTTCATTACACCACAATATATAGTCTAAAAAATGGTTTCAAATATGTAAAAGTTTTGTTCTATGAAGTTTATTAGCACCATATTAGGAAAAGTAATCGATAACTTTATATTAGAAAAAAAATTTTTTTTTAATATTACATAGTAAATTTTTTTAATTTGGTGAAATTTAATATGAACAAATATCACGAAAGCGATATCCTGCATGGAAGCTCAAATAATATTGAATTTCATTAGCGTTTCATTAAGTTGTTTAATTAAAAATGTTATATTTAAAATAATAATTTTCTTGGTGATTTACACTGACAATTACAACAATTTAAAATTGAATTGTTAATTAGCAGTAGCGGCTCGTCTGAGAAAGCAACGGAGGTTGAGCCTCCCCTGAAATTCTATACTGTTAAACTATATTAACATTTTCAAAAACGTAAAAGTGGATTTGTGATCATGAGATCTATCACAAATAGACCTTCCACATTAGGATACCGCAAAAGCGCCTAAAACATATGAATAAGCAGATGGTTTAGCCATTTCATGAACCTCACATACAACTCTTAGTATCGATTAATTTTGGATATTTACCATCTTCAAATTCTTGTGCTTTATCAAGATTAATACAACAACATTACAAAGTCATTATACAAACGACACACAAGTTCAAGTAAATGTATCAAGAGAGTTCTCCAGTTCAAGTAATTTATAATATGATAAGTAGTGTTGGTGGATTAATTTTGATATGATACAGAATCCTGAGAATGGTAACTGAAACTAGTTGGCAAGAGTATATCTTCTCTTATATTATTGTAACCTGATCTTGCATAAGGAGCTAACATACAAAATCTACTTTAATAAGTAATTTTACAAAAATGTTGAATGTTGCAGAAGCAGATAATAATTATACACTGTTGTTGAAAAATAGGTGAAAAAATGAAAAAAATATAGGAAACAAAACAGGAGTTGAAGATTCGGGAAAATAAAATAACATTAGAGTAGCAAGTGCAAAAATGTGAAGAAAACAAAAAAGCAGCGTTAATGAAATTATTAAGAATAAGCGAAAAATTGAAAAATTTCTTAAACAGAAAATTCAAATAGAAGTTAATGTGGTAGATGAATTTAAGATAAAGACAAAAACAGGTTGAAGATGTTGAGACATAAGATGCAGAAGGCAATGGAAGAGAAATAATAACAAATAGAATTGAGTAATTTTAATTTAAAAAACAAAAACTGCAGAACTGAAAACTTATTAAGTAAAGTACTAAAAATTAGTAGCTACTAAAAAGCAATAACTATTATATTTGGTAGTAAAAATAGAATTTAAAGTTTTTCATTATAAACTTTATAAAATCCATTAGGTATATAAAATTATACATTTTATACCACACAATGTATTTATTAGAAACTTAAATGAGTTTTTTTAACATGTGTCAAAGTTTGAATATAAGTACTTTAATATTACCAGCCTCGTGTAAAATTAAAATACATTTTAGAGAGTAAATTGGTTTAAGTAGTGATAAAGTTACAAAGTCACTTAAAATTTCAACTCCATTTGTTGTAAATATGGCTTTTGTACAACGGTTGATGACATCCCATACGTTTTACACCAAATGCAACCAACTACTACGTTTTAATGTTTTTACATTAAGCACGGCACTAAGTAATAAAAAAGTTATTGCATTTTTTGTAAATTTTAAATAAAGCTGTTTAAAAAATGTCACGTAAACATCGTAAGAATCTTTTAATTAACTTTAACCTTATTTACACAAACCATTTTAAAATTAAATTATACTGAGTATATGTTTTTGTATAATTTCAAATATTCAATCCAAGTTTATTGTAAAGTTTTGTGAGTTTAAACTGTATAGGGTGTCCCCTCGATAAAAATTATCCAGCTTGCTTCTGCTAGCTAGGCGAAGATCAAAAGGAAATTCACGGTCCTGTAATAATTTTGAATTTAAATGAACGCAAAAAGCGCAGATAAAATAATCACACTGTTTAATAAGAAAATAAAAATAAAAATTATACAGACGTGCTTTGCATTTTTTGTAACAAAGAACTTTCCACACAAACACATAATAATAATTATTATAAGTTGTGTATACTAAATTAACAAGAAAGAATTCAGTTATTTTAAAATCAAATTTGATTATGTGATTCTAGTAAATACCCTAAAAATATTTTATGTTGTATCTAATTTTTGAAAATAGTGTTTTTGGGCGTGGAACTTTTGCAGAATTTATCAAATACTTTGACTTACGGGATTAACCTAAAAGTTAAACATTCAAATTAACTTAAATCAAACGTTTGAACAAAAATCCATAAATTGCTCTCTTTTTACGCAAAGAAAATTAAAATTGATAGATTGAGTTTTTAATCACTTTTCACTTGATTTTTATAGTTTCTAAAATTGTATCTATTGGTAGAAAATCGCAATTAATTCTGTCTATTATTCTTCCATTGGAAAACCTTTTGGATAATTGGATATTTTGTCCAAGAAGCCATGATCCAAATTTTTCCGATTGTTAGAAATAAGCATCCTATTTAGAGATGTAAATGTTTTACATCTATTTATCCATAATATTTGTGGTTGTTATAAGCTGGAGAAGTAAAACTGTCCCAATTTTGATTTAAAATAAGATTTAGATTACACATACATAATCATACTCTAACTGCCAGATGCTTATGCTTCAAGTTCAATTTCAGTAAAATTTTCACGTATGGTTGCAGCCAGCCAGTTTTGTTGTCTCGTTTAATGGAAAAAAAGCACTCGTGGAACCACCAACCCAACGTAAGTGCACCGGCCATATTGCGTTTGTTTGTGATGTAATATATTAGAGAATTATATAATCTTTTCCATTTCAGATTTTAAATAACTTTTGAACGTTACCGATAAGCTATTTACGATGATTTTCTTTTAATATAAAATTTTAATCGTTAGAATAAATTTCATCGAATATAAAGCTCTACAGCAAAACTACTTATCGTGAAAATGTAAATTATTTTCAGATGTTAGTTTCAGTAAGTACTTTTCTTTTAGTGACTGAATTTTAGACTTATTGTAATTGTAGATATATTTTAGTAACAGTTGCTGAGAAAAACTCGTAAATGTCTAACATTTTATCAGCGCTGATGCTTACTTCCTTCTGTAAGTGGAGTAACCCTCTGTTGTTTTTGCAGCATCTACATCTTCACGTAATCTATTTTAAATGGTTTCTAAAAAACGTTTGCCTTCATGGCATATCAGCTCAATAAGAAACTAACTTAAAAACTTTTTACATGAATTATCATGAACTTAAGGTTCAAGATAAATTCAATAGTACATAATAAATATTAACAGAGTTTTGGAAATCAGGTGTCTTTCAATTTTTCCTGCTATTTTCAAATTTGAAATTTTAATATTTATTATTCAAGAAATGCCCATCGAGGTATTCTGTTGTGTGATATGTAGATGTCATGCTGATTCGATAAAAGTGATCTTTGTAATGGCACACATTTAAACAAGGTGGAACTCGGATTACCGTAGTTCTTAGGCTTCTATACAGCTACCACTTCTGCTTGAACTAGAAAAAAGTGGAATTCGGTTGACCGCAGTTCTTTGACTTTTGTAATAGTACCCTCCTGATTGAATTTAAGAAGATAATCTTAAATAATCTGATAATCACATTCTTACACTATATAAGTAAAACCCAAATTAAAACAAGTAAATTTAACAGCAGCTGACTTTTATAACCACAATGGATTCATACGAATATGCAAAGGAAGTTGAAGCAGATGTAAAATTAATTGCCGCGATGACAAGAACAGACAATTGGTCACGAAGTTGTTTCTTGAGACAGTTAAGACTGAAATCGTTCAAAGAGGCATTAAAAAAATACCGCGAAGATCCCATGCGGCGCGTTGAATGTATGCAATGCGGAGACATACAGGCGCACGGCTGCAAGTAAGCGTAAGGCCCAAGAAGAATTGCTCACAAAAGAGGCAAAAGCGGCCCCCTGACCGCTCCCCTACCTAATAACTCTTGAACAGCTATCGGATTTAAAGGTAGAATGGTGGTCATTTTAGCATTAGTAGTAGTATTAATAGTACTATTAAATTCACCAATCACGGAAAACCTCTATTCGATTTATTCTGAATAAAATAACGGATTAAAAAAATAATAAACCGATAATTTACTATTGGTAATATAATTTTACTATATAAGAAAAAAATACACTAGAAAATTAACTAGATCTAAAAATTGAATTATGCGGACAGACGGACGGACACGGGACCAGAACATAAGGCTTCTTCATATACTGTGTATAGAAGCCAAGTTAGCAATAGCAATCAAGACAAGAACATACTCTATTGGTCTATGAACAGTCCAATAGAAAGAGACGTTACCCAAGTACAGATTTGTTGAATAGACTAATACAATATTTGAACTACCCGGTATGTGATTAGCAATAGTAATCGGGGAAGACATCCCTAATATGAACAGACCAATACAAGAAGAATACAAACGCCCATAAATTTTAGTCGATATTTTTAAATAAAATACTAGTCGATCTAACATATATAAATGTTCCTATATAAACAAAAAATCGACTTCAATTAAAGCTTCTCCACCCCCAAAAAGAACCAAAATAATCTTGACTCAAAAATCATAACAGTAACACAGCTAGATGGTTCACAATATAGTTGCGCATATTGCCCTCTTAAATCTTAATTTTTCTTACGAATAATGATGAATTGCTGCTTAAAACTTCACTACAACGACTAATTTCACAATTTTGCAGCAAACTTTTATTTAAGAAATAATCTTTCTAAATCGTTCTTAGTGAAGATAAAATGGTTTTATGCATACCTCTTTAATTAAACTTAAACTCTTCTTACGAAAGCGTCAAGGCACTTTTCTCGGTGAATACAAACAAACTAAACAATTCTTAATGAAATTATTCTAAAAGTAACCAATTATAGTTACGAGTAAAACATATTAAAATTATAAGTAGTTAAATTTTTGTAAAAAAAATTGTTTTAAACAACATCAACAATATAAACAGAAACCTTATTTTGACCATATTCATTTGAGAGTGTAAACCATGGTTTGGTTTCTGTTTGAAATTTCTTCAAGTCGTGGCACTATACTATACACTAGCAAATAGGCATGTGTACCAAATTCCGACACTGTACGATATTCTGACACTTTTATTTTATATGCAATATTTTCTTCTCTGAGGTTTTGTATAAACATCGGCTGGGTGCTGAGTGAATTCCAACAATGTCAAATTTAGGAGCATGTGCTGTATTCAAAGCAGTTATCGTATCTGTTTAACGTGTCAAAAATTGGTACATATTTACCAATTTTCTTGCCTTCTTAACAAAAAAGAAACGAATATTTTGTAAATTTGATGTTTTCAATTTAGAAAATAATCACATTGTATTGCAGTTACGCATGGATAATATACAATATAGTATGTAAATTGTTTTAAAAACTTATACCAATAGTATTAGAACCGAAAAGTTCAATAATCCTTTGGTAATAGAAACTGTAACTGCACTAAAACGTCATTAAGACTAAGTTTTTGGTCGAATACGCTCGCTTTTCTGCGATGTCAAGGCAATTTGGGACTATTTGATTGCGCTTTATGAGATTTTGTCGGTTTCCTCTGTCATCTTACGAAAATATAAAACAGTATAAAATTACTAAGTTGGTAAATAAATTTTGTTATGTCAAGTGTTTCACATTACAATTTCTAGGGTCTATAAAATTCCAGTAGAACTAAAAAAAAAAGTGAAACGAAATAGGTAATTAAGTATGAAAATCTCGGATAAGAATTACATACAAAATATAAACAAAACATAAAATGGGGCACAATAAAATGGTAATAGATTACTTGTATGTTAACAGATAGCTTTGCAATAAAAATTTCTTTAGAAATGTACGCAAATAAAACTTGCGAAGAGGGCGACAAGTAGTTACACTATAAGAGAACTAGGCCACCTTTGATTAATCCGAATTAATTAAAATTAATATTTTAATAATTTAATTTAATTTTTATATTTGATATAAAATGCATGAAATAATGCACTCATATTGATAAAAAGTTTCTTGTTCAGTAAAATTCTATTTTTATAATCCTTGCGTTTATATATTTCAAGTCTTGCTGAAATTTCCTGATAATGTTGATTAAAAAGTAACCAACACTGTAGTTGCTTTAGAAATTTTAAGAGCGAGGTATAATAAAAACAACTGTGCGAGTCATTTTCTAATCAAACTTGTCTTTAGCAACTTTAGCAGTGAAATATTTATTAAAATAATTCCAGGCATGATTAATTAAATCAATATAATTATTAACTTAGTCATAATTAATTTATAAAAATGTAATATTAGTAACCTTTGATATGTTATAAAGTAATAAATTCAAAATAAACAAAGTTAAATAAACTATAAATTAATGAATCAGAATTCTGATGACAATTGTATTTACAATTGAAAGCTCAATAAATAATTCATTAATTTATAGTTTATTTAACTTTGTTTATTTTGAATTTATTACTTTATAACATAATTAATTTAGAATATTCCTTCTTAGATTTTTATTTTTATTGCAGTTTTGTTTCTCTTTTCAACCAATTTACAACGCGATAATTATGTATTATCAAGTTTAGCCAAAAATTAATTTAAAATAAAAAAGGTTCTGGGAAAATCCGGTGTACAAGTGAAGGGAAATCTGTAGAAATCTTAAAAAATCCGAAGATATCTTAGAAAATGTTAGGAAATCATAGTAAGTCCAAAAATATCTTTGGAAATCCAAAGAAATCTTAAAAAATCCTTGAAAATCTAACATACAAAAATTTGCCATGTGATTGCCCTTCGCCAAAAATGGATATAAATGAATGTATCGACTCGGTATGTGCCGGCTTATCAATAATTAATCATTTTTTCATCTGGTAAAGTAGAGAACATATTGGGGAATAAAATACATATATTGTTGTCGTGATTGATGAGCATCATTAAACCAACCGCATACAAAGCTATGTCGAGTTTTCATTCCTGATTGCTACTAGACTATGTGTGTCGTGGTTTGAGTTTCACGTTAAACTTCAGCTAGCTTTTTATTTTATTTCTCAAAATTAAAGGTTCTTTTAATGGGCATGCAATAATGAGCATTTGGCAAATGTTCTATGGGATTTTTTGCAATTTGATGTAATATTGTTCTGGAACAGAATTCAAATTATTATTAATTAATCTAGGTAAATGTTACGTTCCCCTAACAATGTTATATCAATTTGCAATTTGTATATGTAAAGTTGTTTGCTGTTAGGATATTTACACCTTTAGATTGCATAAGTAATTAGAACAAAGCAATATTATTGAAATTGGGAGGCATGCCAAATAGCATACGCAGTATCATGAGATATCCAACAAGAATCCGTTGAACTGTTTCGTAATTAAACGATTTGCCTATTGTTCCACTAGACAACCATGTTCATTAGGTCGATTAAGTTATTAGGACGATATGCCGGACATGCCATATATACAATTACACACGAACACGTATGTGTTACACACGGTGCCACTGGAGGTAGACATCTGGGCTTTAATTTCTCCGTAAATAATTTAATTATACGTGCCTCCGTCGCTACAAATTTGCAAAATTAATGTGACAAAGCCGAAGATAAAGCAGTAATTTCTTCCAGTCTCACCTTTTATTAACTTTGCAGATTATAACTTTGCGTTTTTGTTGCACCTAATAGCGCTTTACTTATTATTTAATCAATATTTTCTTTACATATTCAAAAAATTTACATTTTACATAAACCAACAAAAAAAGCACTTTTCGATATATCACATAATTTACGAGTTAAATTTAATGAGATAAATTAATACGGTTAACGAAGCACACCGCATAAATAACAATTTAATAATACAAAATAATGCAATTTCGAATATTATAATCAATTTCGAAAAAATTATTTAGGCAGATTTTATACAAATTTGGCGAACTATTATCATTCACAGGGTACATTTCATGCTTTGTGGCACCACTCAATCGTTTTTTGCAACATAAATTCAGGACGTTTGACTAATGAATGTTTCATTGTAGGTAACAACCATTATCTGACATCATTTGCTACATACGAATGATTTACCTCTGAATATTTCAATTTTCTCATTATCGTAGATTATTCTAATAGTCTTTGCTATTTTTGTTTATTTCGGGAAACACTTCAATTCCACCACAAATATACAAACAATATATGAAAATTAAACAAAAAATCATAAAAATTTGAAAAATAGGTTTTTCCCTTACCGATAACCTATTCCGCTTTTATCACCTTGTTGTTGTCGAACCCAAACAATCGACCAAGATGAATAATTTATTCGAATTGAACAATATCTTATCTATATTAGGGGCATGGAGCCGCTACTTCATGAGAATGAATAATACGCCATTTTAAAAACTACCGGTATGTAAACGAAAAACAGAAAATACGAAGAAGCGCTGAAAAAATATTAAGTGATATTGTTACTTCATGAATTATAATTATTTCTATACATTTTTCCAGGTGCAGCTAAATTATTATCAAACATTTCAAATTAATTAAATGTTTAGAAGCACTGTATTAATTTTATCAAAACTTCAAACTACCACTTCTCTTTCTCCATACATTCTTTCTTTTTTCTGCATTTTCGAATTATATTCTGATGAAAACGTTTGCAAAATTATACTTACAGTGTATTTCATTTGAGAAACTTGTAAAATATTGATGAAATTGGAATTGAAAATAAGTTAAAAAGAAAACATTTCTGTAGGTTAGTAACAACTGCAGGTTTTCACTGATGTCATAAAACCAAATGAAACGTGTTAGTTTTGGAATACAAATATTTTGTAGAAAATTATGTTTACCATTTGATATTTTAAGAATTTATCTCATTTGACTGTATACATACAAGTAGAGATGAAATGGTACTTCAGCTTTCTATGCCTTAATAGCCCAAAGCATTAGGAATTCTTTGTGCAAAGTTCTTGAAAGATAAAACACCATTAACAGAAACTTAATGTAAAGCAGAAGGAAGGTAGGTTTTTTTTGTTCAAACATGGCTAAATTTTATAGATATTATTAAAACAGATAAATTGTCGTCTTAGAAAATCTCATTTATTATTTAACAGTAAAAGTTAAAATTTCTTATAACATGTGTTTTTGCTTTTCGCGTCGAAAATGTTTACTTTATTTTACAAATTTTATACCTAACACCTAACTTTAACTCAATATTCTTGTATTTCGATGTTGGTGTCAAGTACTTCAACAAATATTTGTTTTCCTTCTTGTCAATTTTTAATGTCAAAGAAAGTTACAGAAGCAAAGTAAACTAACATGTTTCCTAAAATAAAATTGAGTAAAAGTTTTACTTTTCACAAAAATTTGAACAGGTTGGGAAAAGAAATTATTTGGAAAACTGTAACTTTTTATTAGGTATTAATATTTTTTTATTATTGTTGTAAGTCTAAAAAATATTTATCGCAATAACCTAAACATATAATAATAACAGTTAACACCTAATACCACCTATACAGGGTGAGGCAATTTCATCGCGCCCCGAAAAAAAAGTAATATTGCAGAAGTTAGTAGTAAAAATGTTATTTGTTCAACTTTATTTTGATCTTTTACAAGCTTATAATAGTTAATTTTTTTAAAAGTGTATTGAACATAAACATTGATTAAAAGAGAAAGGATTGCATTAAAGAACTTGTTTCGTTGAAACGTGAGATCAGAAGTTTGAAAATGAACAAGAAAAAGACAGTTGCGTGAAAAACAACAGACTTTAATTATCTTCTGAGATTGGCTACAGAAATAATTCGCGTTATTTCCTTTCATTTACTTCCTCTGTTCTAAACAATTTCTAACGCACGAGAAACTGGATTCTAGTTTTATACGCGAGGTTTATATGTACTATATAAGAAAAGATCGCTCAAGATTGGATAAACTTTTATTTAGTTTAAGAATCTTTAGGATTTATGTTAAAATTGATTATCCAATTAATTTTGCTAAATTTTTTGTTATAAAAACAATACAAGAAACTCGACTTTCGCGATGGTTTCAATGAAAAATTTTTTTCGATCCCGTTTGATCGATGGAACAAAAATATACTTTCTACCTATAATTTATATATACTACTATCTTCATTTTCATAATTAATTCACGTATATAGTAATAAATTAAACAAGGAATAATTTGCTTACCGCAGTAGATTGATATGACCACTAATTGAGATAACGAAAGGAAATTTCGAATTGCGAACGCTGCAGAATTTCTTAAACTTAAACTTAAAATTTATTTCTTAAAAAAACTTTAAATTCCAAAAATTGAGAATTTCAGGCAATTGTAGTTAACTTTAACTTGAAAATTATGTATAATTACAGTTAATGATTACGGCATTCCAATCTACAAAGTAGATATATATCGTGCAAATGATATAATATATAATTATATCAACAACTAATGGTGCGAATTTTTGTCTTGAAAATATGACGCTTGAAAGCCCAGGGTAATGGGCAAATTACATCAAATATTATGAATTTACTTACTTTTTAAACTTTACAACTATAAACATAGGATAACGTGAAATTCACATTATAAATTACAAATAACGAATTTTCTTTTTATGTCGAAACTGACAAATGTAACAAATTATTAAACTATAAAACATCTACCATCCTAATGTGTTTAATTGTGTTTATGTTCGCTTTCGCTCTCTCTGGACCGCCAGCTGCTTTCAGGTTTACAGTCTGTACAAAGTTCTAGTAGTAGGGAAATTTGATTTTACATTCAATATTACAGGGTTCAGCTATGTTTCCTTTCTCGGCAATATTGCTAGTATATCTAATCACACAGTTCTTTCACAAATTTTTAAGAACTCCAAATTCATCACAATATTTAATTAATTACAGATATACTTTTGAAAATTTTTACAGAATTATACGTCAGCTGAACAAAAAATTACTTCATATGAGATGGATCTTCAAGTTAGAAATTTCAATGTCGGGGCTCTTCCACTAATAAGCTGGAAACCCTGTTGTAAAACTTGTTAACAATTTACCTTACTGCTCCTTAACTAAGGAGAGGTCGATAAAACCCAAAGCCACGGTATATACTGTTTGGTTTCTAAGTTTTTAGCATAAGAATCTCCATGGTGTGTGGACCAATACTAGATACATTTATTTGTTTAATCTGAAAAGCAATGTACTAATGGCTTTAGCTTCCGGTGAGAACCTCCCACTTGACCGGCAAAGTTTACAACTTTTATGCAAACTAAAAATAAAGAAGGCTCGAAGTTGTAGAAAGAACGCATAACGTTTAAACAAACAGCGGAATAGTTTCATTTTTCACAGATTAGTGCAATCCAAAGAGCAACATTTTGACTTTCTCTATTTTTAACAGCTTGCTTGGAGAAAATCATATTTTGGTTTTCAAGATTTAATCTAGTTTCATGGCAAGTTGTAGCCACTGTACCCCTACACTTTGAGGAACTTTCCTCAGGTCTCTAGGCATAAAGTGTAACAATGTAAGAGCTACATTTGAGTTTTCGAGGCACTCACAAATTTAACGCCAAAGCTTTTCCCAACTTCCACCATGGCAGTTTCAGATCTTCTATTTCTTGATATGCAAAATGAAAATTGCTTTTACTACTTCAGTTAGTTCTCCGGAGTCAGGACACAAATTGGGTTTTGTGCTAATCCCTGGATGTCATCCTGCAAGCTGGTGTGAAAAACCCAAATATATCCTTTTACGTGAAAACGTTAGTAGCACATTGATTTCGTCTCCTTGCTATCCTCAATTTTAAAGATAAGTAAGAGCAGAGCTCGAAAACACCACAACAGATGTATTCCAGTTGTACTGAAGCATAAAAGTAAAATAAATAAATGAAACTTTTAAAATATGAATTATTACAGCGAAAAGCTGATAACTGTCTCAAGTGACCTCACTTTATGGTAGTATAAGAAACGAGTAGTTTACAAATGCAATGTAGTTGTATATTAGTATTTACAACTATAAAATGATCAGTATTTTTGTAGTTCAATAAATTTGAAAGTGTCCTAATGTTAAAGCAATATTAGTTTATATTGCAAAATCGATATGTTCTATAAATAAACTGAAAGTTGAATTGCCAAATTTTAGCTATAAGTTATTGAATTCAGTGAACAGTTACAAAATATTGCAGAAGCTTAGATATTGGAGAAACACAGAAAGCTGCCAAAAGCGGATTATAGCAAGACACGTTAAACCAAGGAACGCGTCATCCATAATTCAATATGTGCAAACTGCATTTCCGCAAGTTTCTTCCGGATACAATCTACAATATATATGGATGTAAACATAAAAAGCATATTTGTTATCATCTAATATATCATGTTATCGAGATAAAATAAATATTGGCGAGTATAAATATAGGTAGCTACGATAATTTTAAAGTTAAGATGTGGAGTTTTCGCAGGGATGAAAATCTATCCTGGTAGATAGTAAACGTAACGTTAAGTAATACCTGACTACTCGAATGAGAACGGTAAGTACAAAAAGTTAATTATATAATATCACGAATCCTTGATAAAATTAAATCGACCTTCTGCGGATGCTTCCTAACAATTTTATTCTAACAGAGAATTACATCGGGAAGGTTTACGACAGCTGTAAAATGTCGCACCGTAAATGTTGACCTGAAAGCATAATGAATATTTATGAATGTATCCAACAAAGCGAAAAATCAAGCAACTGCCTAAAATTTTTTATCTTGTAATTTACATGCAATCAATTTCCTTCAATAATTTTTTCAACTGTCATATAAAATCTAATATAAAATTTCCCAACACCAAACATTGGAAATATTGCCGATAGTTCAAAATGACAACTTTGTCAAACAATATTTGTGAATTTGGAGAATGATAAATTAAAAATGGGAATTTCCAAACGTGCATTGTATAAGATATTCGGGAAGAAACCAGGCGAAAGATTTCTTTCCACTAAACAGGACCGATAAATAAAAAATCTAAAAATCCCTGTGCAGTCATAAAACCGCTTCCTTGATTGTTATAAAATGTACGTTATGGGGGCATTTTACCGAATAAAGTTCCATCACAAATTTTTCCATATGACCAAATAAATAATATTTTAACTTTAAAATTTTACAATAATAAAAATAGTTCTACATATTGCTTTCTCGACACGTAATTGAAAATCGATTGCTTGTCGGAGGATTTAAATGTTCAAATATTTTTTCATAAACCAAAAATTCCGTTCTAGAATTATCCGTTATAGAAATTCTTCGTACAAGTTTAATTTGTGCACGAAATTATTTAGGAAGTATAAGCCTACTTAAGTATCTTAGAACAAATTATTATTTAGTTAACTCGTAGACAATAATAATTTATGTAAAACCGTGATCAACAGTAATAAAGCAAGTTTACTCAAGAGACATAACTTAGAATCTTTCTAATTAAGATGTAGGAGGTAATTTATCAAAAGGAATTTTCATACATGCACGAACTTTATTATTACTTAATGATTATGTAAAATTTTAATTTTTGATCTTATTTAAATTAAAAAAATTTAAGTTCAAAAATTAACAAGTTAAATAAACATTAAAGAATTGCTTAGTATGAGAAAATTTGATTTTGTATTAGTTAACTTGTTGGCTTTAAATTTTAATTTGATGTAGTATGATTATTAATTAGAATGTAAAACGACTAACTGAAGATAATGAGCATTTTAAAGTCGCTATCTTGAAGTGCCACCCTTGATAAACTAATCCTCTTATAGCAAAAGTAAAGTTGTCCGACAGACTTTTTAGCATCACTTCAAAAAGAGAAACTTCAAATAAGTACAAATTTTAAGAAGATAAATTTTAATTAAATAATACTTAATTGACAACAAATTTAAAATCCTGCATATTTTATTTTTAAAAAAATTATGAAATATTTATCACTTAAAAGGCGTGGTCAATTAGTATACATTTATTTGCATATTTCTTGCTATTGACGGCAAAAATCTTAATTTAAAAATTTGTAATTGAATAAATTTTAATTTTTACCATTATTACTTGTATGTATTAGAAATGGTACCAGCTATAAACTAATTGACTTTATTAGTATAACAATTTAGTATAAAAGGTTAGCATAAACTGTCCCAAATCATGGATTACGCCACTGGAATTTATTCTATTGATATCTAGTGTTAATGTTGTAAAGCGAATTTGATCAAAATACGCGTTAATCGTGCTTTTGGCAAGTGATATAATGATATTTAGACTAAGTGACTAGTGAGTCAAGTGTGTCAGCGTTGTTTTGCAGTAAAAATTATTTAACAACTTAAATATTTTTGAACACATACTAAGTGAGGTTAAGACTTATCTACCTGTGAACAAATTGTATTGAACTAAAAATTCAACATTAACTAAGAATGTTGTATTATAATGGATAACACACAAAATTTTATCCCAGTGCAATTTGCACAACCAAATATACCACCTATTTCAAGTGGCCAAAATACGCAAATTCAAATGATACCCCAATAGGGGCATCAAATACAGCAAAGACAACCTATCGTTCAACCTGGTATGATGCACCTTTCAATACGCAGTTAATCCACAAACTGGTCCACCCCAATATACCCACGGTTATTATCAACGTGCACCTGATGGAAATCCTAACTTTCCCTCATTACCACCACCAACAGTAAATGAATGGAAGATGGTAGAAAATAAAAAAAAAACGAATAAGAAGCCCAGAACACATTACCAGAATTTTTAGACAAAGAAAAATGAGTGATTGCTGGTTAAACAATCCAGTTCAAACGGAAAACAAATTTCAACAGTTGTTAGCTGACCAAGATGATCCGAAATCTGGTGAAGATAACCAAAACGTCGTCAACGTTGATCCTAAACCTCCACCTATTTTTATAGACGGCGTAAAAAACATTAAACCACTTGTAGAATTACTTGATGCAATTGCAAAGGATAGCTACATAATAAAATGCCTAAATACTGAACAGGTTAAAGTGCAACCAAAAATTGGAGAATATTATACCAATATCATCAAATCACTTCAAGAAAAGAATACTGACTTTTACACATACAAGCCTAAACAAGCGAGAAATTTTAGAGTCGTATTAAAGAATTTACATGCAACTGCAGATGTTGAAGAACTCAAAAAACAATTGGAGACAAAAGGGCATACAGTTACCAAAGTTTGGAATATCAAGCATAGAGTTATTAGAGACCCGTTACCTATGTTTTATATCGATCTTAAACCAAAAGAAAACAACAACAAAATATACAAAATCCAACTCCTCATGAATTCAGTAATAAAATTTGAAGCAACTCAATCCAAACGAGAGATTTCTCAATGCATGAAATGCCAGAGATTTGGGCATACTAAGTATTTCTGTTACAAACCTGCAAGATGCGTGAAATGTGCAGGCGATCACTTAATTAACGAATGTACTAGAAAAGAAAAAGACGATGGAGTTAAATGCGTCAATTGTGATGGCAAACATCCAGCCAATTTTATAGAGGATGTTTATAAAATATTTAAAATTATACTAGTTAAATAAAATTCATTGTTTTATTACGTTTATTTAACTAGTATAATTTTAAATATTTTATAATTTTCTCACTAGTTACATAATAATTTTGAAGTTTAGAGGATGTTTAGTTCATAAAGAACTGCAACAAAGGAAGTATCCAAGAAAACGGGAAATAAAGGTGGGACACGCCAGTGTGACACCATCAGAACAAATTATACAACCGGGAATATTATCTTAAGCTAGTCAGACATCACAACAGCAGCAATCTGTCAATTACGTAATCAACCAAGTCAAGTTATGCCAATTCAACAGTCAAATAACATGAACGAACTAAAAGAAATGATGAAACAATTAATGAACCAGATGAGTACAATGATAAATTTGTTAAGTACTAACTCTCGTCACCAAGATGGCTTAATGGCTGAAATATTAAAAATGCACAAAAAAAAACTCGACTTTAATTAGGCTTGTTTGCCGAATCGTGCGTTAAAAATGATCTGTATGTGTGTCAATTAAACAACCAATGAAACAATACAGCCTTTCAAAAGTCAAAAAATCCCAAGAAGAAACCCAAGTTTCAAATATTACTTTTTATATAAATGCAGCCAAATTAAAATTTGCTTTTTGTTTGGATTAAGTTGATGGAATTAATTTATTGTCAATACGTATTGCGGTTTCCTTGTTTCATGGATCTTCAAACCGACTACGATTTTAACCACATTTTCGACGGTGGTTTTCTATTTTTGTTTTGATGGATTATGCAATCTTTACTTCTCGGTTAAAAACATAATAAAACAAATTTAAACACTCTTCCATGCAATTTATTTTTTTCGAAATACCACCACGGATAAGTTCACAACTTACCCTACTATCTTAGGTGATACCTACCGATAATAAGTTATGTAATCCTCCTAGATAAGCAAGAATGATTGAGAAAGCTTTGGAATACTTTTGAACAAAGTTAAAGTGCGACTACAATCAAAGCATTTTTAAGTTTCAATAAGTTTCTTAAATAATATGAAATTTGATGAATCAGCTCAACTATCGTAAAAAAGTAAAGACAATGTGAAAACTAATTAATTGATTGATTGTTACAGTTGTTCCCACTTTTATTAAAATGGAATGCTGGTAAGGTCCATAAAAACCATTAAATACTTCACGGAAAACCTGTTTAAAATGTAATAGTTTCCAAAACCTTCTTCTTGTAATATTTAAATTTTCAAAATTAAATTTTATTATTATATATTTGGCACATAGAACTGTATTACTTTATTCTAGATTAGATTAACTGGTACACGTGGAAAAGTATATTATAAAGAGAAGTAAATTATAAAGAGAAGCGTGCTCACTGTACTACCTCGGGGAATCCCATAAATTTTCTCTCCGATATGTGAAGTGAATCTGTTCGGCAGGTATAACTGCAAAATCTTTTGCAGCTTTATCTTGTCACTTAAAATCTAACATTTTCAAAATAAAATATTGTTCATAACTTGGATTATATTACAAAGAAGTTTGTCATTTTTAACTCTCAAAAATGTTTCTCCCCTGATGATGCAAATTATTTTTGATTATAGTACAATACTGAGTCAAACTTGACTAATATTATTTTAATTTATTTATTAACTTTTAAGTTTTTTTGCAGATTTCGATTTTCTCATATTATTTGGTTCTATAGAATTGAATGCAGTCTCGTAATTTGTTACAAATCAACATATTTGGTTAATAAATTTATTATATTAGATACTGAACCAATACTAATCATGGAGTCATGTAGTTAGTAGCAATTCAATATGTTGTATAATATATGTACATTGTGACATGACACGTTGTCTATTTAAGTTAATAATTAATTGTTTATTGCTGCCACAATCGTGATTACTGCTCGTTTCGGTTAATATGAAGTAGTTAATTTTTTTTATAAATTAGTAGAATTGCCAAAAAAATTAAATTAATGAATATATCAAATCTTTTAGCCCACCATCCTGTACATTTTAAAATTTAAAAAATACCATATTACCAATTCCATTTATTAAAATTATTTTTAAATACACAAAAGTATTGCTCTTTCATAAAGTAATAATTAATTTAATAAAAAGTTATGCGTCACCCGAAATAATAAACAAAATTAAGGAGTTACCTGCCGGAACAGACGAAAAACACGCCTTCAAAATAACTCAAAACAGTAAGAATATTTTTTAATTTATGTTTACTACATTATTTATTGTTATCAAAACAAATAGGAGGAGAATAGGAATAAGAGTTTTTCAAAATAGAAGTAAAGTAAAGGAACACACTTTCCACACTTCCGATGGTTAAACCCACAACTGAAAATATGATTTTAGACGAATTTTAGTCTCTATTTTATTCGAATATTTAAAAGATTTTTAAAACATTTAAATTTGCATAATATTCAAATATAAAAAGTAAAAGCTTTAAATTTTTCAAGTCACTCACCTAAGTTGTCAGCTCCGGCAATCCCAAGCAGAATTACCATTAAAAAGAACGACGTCCAGAAATCCATCGAGTAAGCGCTATTTTATTTTCTCACCTATCATTAGAATTATCAAAAGAAATTTCAAATTATTATTGGTAGTAATATTGCAATACCCGTAAGCTTAAAACTTTAATCTTGGTAAAAAAAAATTATCCGTGAGTTATCACCGCAACGCAAATTTCAATTCAAATTTCCACATGCTTTCCAGTTACCGGAAAACCACTTGATAAAACTATTATCACGCGAACGAATGTAAGTATATTACTAAAAGCTTAGTTGAAAACAAAGACCGAAGTAAAACACACCGAACGAAAGCGATAGCAAACGACGCTGCGAATATACTACCACAACAAAAGTAAAAATGAGATTTTCATGTTAAATGAATAATTGCATAAAAGGGTACACTAAATAAAACAAAACAGATTAAGTACAAACATACGAAAGAGTTAAGAAAATTAATTTATCCATATAGATGTCAGAAGTCGGAGCTTCAAATGCGATAGAAGCAAAATTATTTTAGATCGTATGGCTTTCGCAACATTGAAAGCAAACACAAATCTGCATGTATGTGTAATTAAAGCCATTGAAGTGAAATTATATTACCTATAAAGCAAGAGCGAATTAATAGATACTGTACCGGTAATGGTCACCGTGTCAATAATAGTCATTCCAAACCAGTACTGCTTTACATAGAAATTTTTCTGCATGTTAATATACATTACGGTATATCGTCAGATGTTCACTGCTAGTGCTATATTTTTACTACAACCATTCATAAATAAGCATTAAGCCATTCGTGATTACCCTCGCTAAGCATTAATTAAGTTTTCTTTATACTGGTTATTTTAAAAAAGAATATCATATTTGGTGTCGATTACAAGTTAAGTAGCATTTACTAATTAAGTTTGTGACACGAGTATACGAGAGTTCTTGGCGTGCCCTCTTTACTATATTTAATTAAATGATTAAAAGTTTAATGAGTTAGAAGTTGATTGAGTTGCAGGCGAACATTTTTAAAACCCTGCTAAAAGTAATGTGTGCCCATTACCGGTGCAGTTACCCTATCTTAAATAAAAACTATTATATGTATCACTATAGAAAGAAATATGAACGCCTATTATTGATAGAGCTACTCTACTCAAATCTAATATTAAAAAAACCTTCAAGTTTTAAATATTCCTATTTATAGTATAAAAAGGAATATCGGGTCAGTGGAGCGCAAATAAAACAAAAAAGCTGTTGGTCGACGTTTAGGCTATACTAAATAAGCCATCTTCAGGACTAAAACAAAAATAGGGCAATACAAACATCAACTCAATGACAAGGGGACGAAACACCTACCGAACAGCCAATGATGGTGGTTGTTTTAAACGCATGTAAAATAAGGAGATATCGGCATACACTTATGTCAGGTGGCACCCCAACCAAGTCAATATAAAAATTGTAAAAAATCCTTCCCAGTGGCATGTAGGATATACAATCACAATAAAAATTTAAAAATTCAAAACGTGACAAACATAACCACAAACAGGTAATCGATAAAAATAAACATGTGAAAACTTAACAATAACATAAATAAAGTTGTAATACAAAGTCACTAGGATAAAATAAGGACACAGTGTGTGCGTAAATACATTGGTAAAAGGCAAAACAACTCGGTCCATCCAGCAGTGTTTCAAGTCCATACAACAAAAAACTCAAAAAACAAAGTACAAAACCTTTCTAAAAATATACAAAATATAAATAAAAAAGGGGTCATAAAGTAGTAAGCAAGAAACTGTGCAAAATCACAGGAAAGCACTGCAACATCGAAAGACATGCAAAGTAACAACACGAAAAAACGACACACCGAGAAAACACCAGGTTCAAGGTGGCAAATCCTCAATCTTCCTTATATAGTTTCTAAGTAAATTCTTATATCCCATGTTAATATATTCATAATCTGTCTGTTTGTTAATATTGTTCTCTGTGACAGAGATGTATGCGGCTTCTAAGAAGGTTCTTCTGCAATAGTTGGTTTCATAGTTTAATATTCTAACATCATCGGAAGAAAAGACATGTAAGTTGTCAATCAGATGTTGGGCCAAACCAGTCTTCTTAGTGGCGGTTCTTACGTCATATTGATGTTGTTTGACTCTATTGATAAGACGTTGTTTGGTTTGGCCCACATATTTTGCGTTACAACTGCAATCAATGCAATAAACCAAATTGCTCCTCTCCAGGGTCGGAACCTTGTCTTTTGTTTTAGAGAAAACCAAATTGTCAAGAGAAAATCGATTGTGGAACGACAAAGTAACTTTGCTTTCAGCTAGCGACTGACTTAGGACACTTTTTATTCTGGTAGCCAGCCATGGGTGAATTGAGACCCTGCAGTGGCTATTCACCAAGGAAGATGAGCTCACCCGCGAGTCCAATACGTCAGATCTCCTCATCCTTCTTCCGAAGAGGGTACGGTCGATAAGTCTTCCCGGAAAACCATTCACGAGAAGCTGCTGCTTGAGTTCATGTAGCTTGGTGCCCACACGTTCACGAGGAACGCAAGAAAAAATCCTGTTCTTCATAGCTATGACGACACTGATCTTCTGTTGAAGAGGGTGGATCGAGTAAAAATTCAAAAGTCTGTCCGTCGATGATGGTTTTCGATAAACATCTGTGACAAGAGTACCATCCAATTGTCTCAACACCAGCAGATCCAGGAAGGGAATGGCACGCTCAGACTCTAATTCACTAGTAAACTCCAAAAGGGGATCGTAAGAGTTAAGTAAGGAGAGGCAGTTGGAGACCTCACTGGACGGCACAGCGGTCAAAATATCATCCACATACAAGATAAGAAAGGGCAACTCAAAACTTACAGCTCCAAAGAAACTACACAACAGGTCGTTCATGACAAAGTTTGCAAAGATGGGACTGCATGGATCTCCCATAGCCGAGCCGACCATTTGTGAATAGAATTGTCCGTCAAAACTGAAGAAACTGTTGTCAAAAATGGCACTCACCAACTCCATGAATGTTGCGGGCGGTATAGATGTGTGTGGAACGATCAAGTCCCAGTTATTATAGAGAGACGAAATGACTGACTCTTTGAAAATATTCGTGAAAAGAGACTTCACGTCAAAGGAAACCAATACGTAATCATCAGGTAAATTGGCGGACACAATCTTCTCCTTGGCTTCCATAGTGTTCTTTACATTAAAAGGAAATTCCGGAATAACGTTTTTTAAGATACCATTAATAAACTTCGCCAGAGGTATAGACGGAGAATCCACGCAACTGATAACCGGTCTCAGCGGGATACCACTCTTATGGGCCTTCGGTAAGCCATAAGCCCTAGGATACAAAGAGTTATATTTACTTAAAAATCTGCGGGTAAAAACATCTATGTATCCATTCTCGTTCAGTCTTTTGACCAATTTGTTAAATTTTCCCTGAATGGAAATCGTGGGATTACTAGGTAACCTTTTGTATGTAGACATGTCAGCGAACAGAGTATTCATCTTCTGTTTATATTCATCTCTCCGCATAATAACCGTCAAGTTGCCTTTATCTGCTTTGAGAACCAGGAGGTTGGGGTTTTCTAGGAAAAACTTTTTAGTGGTCCAAACCTGTTTTGTAGCCAGGTCACTATTAAAGGATTTATTACAATAATTTTGTGTGATGTTGATAAGTTTCCCCCTCAATAATTCTCTCTCCCCCTCGGACAGGGTCAAGCACTTCAAAACATACTCAATCTCTGAAAGGTAATTGAACATCGGAAAATTCTTCAATGAAGGCAAGATGGAAAATTTGGGTCCCAAAGAGACCGTCCTCAACACGACATCAGGGACATGGGTTCCAGTAGAATTAACAACCCAACTTTTATCTCCCAAAACCTCAAGCTGGTGCCGCTGATAGGAGCGTGCTTGATATTTTCTACATTGTCTACCTCTAACGTTGCTGAAAAAACCCTCAAAATGCCACTTCTGTATATTAACAAATTTATCTACCACCTCAAGTGGTAACATGGACTTACACAACGCTATGTGGTCATTCAACTCATTCTCCAGGGATTTAATAGTAGAAATAGTTATTTTTATATGTATGCTAAGGATATTCCTCTTGAATTGCCTAATGAAACCATCCGCTCTTCTCATAATGTCCCTATCGGGGACACCTGACATAAGTGTATGCCGATATCTCCTTATTTTACATGCGTTTAAAACAACCACCATCATTGGCTGTTCGGTAGGTGTTTCGTCCCCTTGTCATTGAGTTGATGTTTGTATTGCCCTATTTTTGTTTTAGTCCTGAAGATGGCTTATTTAGTATAGCCGAAACGTCGACCAACAGCTTTTTTGTTTTATTTGCGCTCCACTGACCCGATATTCCTTTTTATACTATACTTGCTTTGGACGAGAATTTTTGCTCCAATTCCTATTTATATCCATGTTAAATTTAAGCTATTAGGACATACAAAAAAACTGTAGTTAACAGCAACATTTTTATAATACAATTACATTGACAAGACGTGCACGTAATAACAAAGTAATCACTCACATGTCACCATAAATATAAAAGAGCCATCATAATCTGAAAAACAATTCAAGCTTTAACATCAAAGCGATCGTATTTGACAAATGAAAAGTAATAAAGTTAATTCGGTCGTATAATCTATCAAAGATATAGGATAGATAGGTACTTCTCTCACAACACATGTCCAAAGCAATACCTTAACGAGTATTATTCTGTCAGTAACAAAATCATTAAAAGCTTTGAAAACGAGTCTAAGAATGTTATGTTTATGTAAAAAATGTTAATTCTGTTATATTATATTAAGCAAATGTACAATTTTTGATAATATTCCCACAAATGTCTTCTGTAAATGAATTTTTGACGTTTCCAATATATTATATTGTGAAAATGTAAGTCTGGACAAATTATGGAATAATTTTGATTGATACTGGAACATAAAAAGATAACTAACCCGATTAGTTACACTATTAAACCAATACTTACTAAAACTTTTACAGAAATATGGTTATAGCTCTAACCCTGCAAAGAAAGAAAATCAATGGTCCAAGATTATTGCAAAGCCCCTATATCCATCGTTCAAATACGGTTAGTCTCCTCAACGATTTTGGGGTCAACTGTACTATATAAAAAGTACCTATAAATAATGATTTTTATTAGGCTGATTTACATATTGCTGAACGTGTATTTTACCTTTTTTACCATTATTTACAATTTACCTTTTCTACATATTATTATATTCGTCGACTTATTCTAAAGAAATGACTTCTTCCTCACGAAGAATTAAAACTATAAATAAAAATATTTATTGTATCTCTGCATGTGTAAAGGTGGGTTTGCGTTCAATTAAAATCACGATTAATATTATTGTAAAAAAACGGTTCATTGCCCCACGGTCCCGGTATAAATGTTACCCGGCATAATTTTCTAACGCTAATATACAATTTGTAATTTGAATTAAATTTTGGTTCAGTTTACTACGTAAGTAGTTTTTAATTTTATTTATTTTATTCATTTTGAACAATTAGTGAACAGCAAGAAGGACGAAACCTTTTTGACATTATTAATGAAACAATTATAATTATAATCTCAGCTGCATAATATGTATACGCTTTCTTTTTATTACATCCAAACGGTTAAAATATTTATTTTAATTATTTGTACTATAAATACATTTTAATTAAATTGCACATGACTTTGTTTCGCAAACTCATTTATTTGATACGATAAAGAAAATGCTATGGAGAGAGAATAGAAAATTTATTAAATTAATGAACTCTCACAAATCTGAATATTTTGCTAAATAGAAAAACATAAGATATGTTAAGCATAATTAAATCGTCTTTTTCTATTTTAAAAGCGATAAAAAAGCTTCGAAATTTATTCTTAAAATTCAATATCAAGTAAAAAGGACAAAAAATGAATACGTGTATGCGATTGGCTGTTTCCTTAATTATTGCCCCACCCATGGCATATTTTTATTTTATACTACAGATATTTATTTTTAGACATAAATTGCACTAGTAAATTGCGGATTTACTTAGACAGTGAATCTGAAACTTGAAATTACGTTTTATCCACTTATAGATATCGAGATTGCAATCCAAATATTGCACTTAACCCATTTTTATCAAAATTGACTTGTACTGTTTAAGCGCCCACCACAGAATCATTCACGTTATTGGCTTTTCGCCAACGTGCTTTTCTAACTATGGCTCTGTTTTGATTGACAGAGCCGAGACATGTCTGGGAATCCCTTATGTTTATATACATTCTAAACATTTCATTTGCAAACATAATTCAAAATATGAAATTAGCAAATTATGCATATGACATACTACATCATCTGTACTTCTGACTCTTTGAATAACTGATAAAGTTTAACGAAATTCGCTTGATGATAGTAACTTGTCACTCATAATGGTATTTAAATTCTGTAATTGTTAGAAGTAGAATTTCAAAGTTATATGTATGTACAAGAACCTATATACCTACATTACTGTAGGAGACTTAATAATTTATATTAAAAGTTCGAGACCGTTAGGTCACGAACTTTCTTTGGTAATTTTAATATGTGTTATAATTAGTAGATAGCACGGGTATGTCAAGATTATTTGTCAAAATAATACATCTGCGAATTTTTAAATAAAATTAAATTTTCAACAATTTAACAACAGTTAAACTATTAAAAAATAATTTCAATACACATAAAAAACCCTGTATTAAAAACAATTTGTATCGTGCCCATTTGTGGTCCCTTAATTATTTTTAAGTAAAAGTTTAGTATAAATTTAGCAATACCGCATTCGTTTAATAGCTTTGGTGATATTTTATGAATAAATCTCTTAAATATTTATAAAATACAAGAAAATATATATATATGTATATAACAACCTATGTTTATGCAGGCACTATTATTCATACATTCATAAAATATCTCATTGGTTTAAAAATATCCTTGTGAAATATGGACAGAATTTTCAACTCAACAAATGAAATATTAATTATATTATGTTGGTTTCATTAATGTCATACATAACTAGGCTGATTAGCGCTAGTTAGATTTAGTTATGACAACGTATTTATAGAAGAGGAGGGCTAATAGCTGTCATAAAGAAATATGTTTCTTTTCACATAGTAAGTAGACGCTTAGAAATATTAATTCTTTTTTAATGAAAAACAACTGGAATTCATTGAGATGCGCAATTTTTTTACGATATTTAACTTGAATAATTTTTTAAATTTTGTAAGTTTTAATTAATAAAAACCATTAATTTATAATATGCATTTTTTTAAGTTTATATAAAGACCTACTTATGAGATAAGGCAACGTTGCGGTTGCCCTTACCGATTAGTTGCTGATTGGGGCACAACTAGATGGATGTGCTACTCGATTGGTGTAGAACTTGATCGATAAGCAATTATTTTGTTAGTAAAAAATTTGACCGATAAAGCAAAGAAATTTATAAATGATACGTACTAGAACTGCTCTGGAATTTTATATATGTATAATGTTTTAAATTAATTTGAACTAAATACTATATTTTCTTAAATAAAACGCAGATCAACTTAAAGCTTTTAGGGAATATTTCTGACATTGCACAGCTGAAGAAAATTTGATTTAAAAAAAAATCGAGGTTTTGAAATTTCTACAAATGATCCTAACCCTTCAAATGCGGCTTTGACGTTTGCAAATGATATCTCTTTTTAATTTTGCTGCTAAAATTAGACATATTTATAAATAGAATTCAAATTACAATTCAATCAGAATTTTGTCAAGATAAGATAATGTTACATTGATAATTAACCCGTCACGTTAATATCAATACTGCGGTGTGTTTAGATTCCATATATCGAAGTTACAGTTTTAATGAGACCACAAGAATTGTACAATTCATTTATAAAAATGCGATGTGAATTTGGTTTGAGAATAGTTTCTATTAGAAGCTGTAATACACCTTTGTGTATTACAAGAATTTCGAGAGGTGTACAAATTTTTTTTCGAATTTCAGTACTATATGTACTTAATTATGCTTTGTCAAGCCATTCAACAGTGATTTCAATTTTGACAAGTCCTTAGCTATATCAGAATTGCAGTAAAATTTAGAGGTTTGTCAAAACAAATTCTAGTCCATTTGTAATTTAAATTTTTAAGTTGGAATGGTAATTTATTTAAATGAAATATATTTAAATTTCTGTTGCGGCTTAATACTTACGGCTACCTAACGTTTGTTTGGTGTTAGAACTCTGGACTGCCGAGATGAAAATGCCTTTTGGGCATTTTAAATGTTCCATTTTCACTTTACAGAATGTATAAATTTTAAGTAATACAAGTGGGTACTTCCAGAAAGATTTAATCAGAATATATCACCTGCACAAAGTTATACAGTATCGATCTATGCTAGTTTTTCGAAAAAAAACTGATATATTTGAGAAAAGGAAACCTTTAGCATCTACCTAGATAAACAACACTTTATTCTAAATTTTATTAACAATTTATTAGTTTATGTTATGCTTATCTTATGTTGCAAAAATTGCATTATTTTACCATCGGAAAAAAGCAACAGCAAAAATGTAGAAAAATTGGCTGTTGCATAACTTTTAAAAATCAAAATTGCAAATAACGAAAATTCATTAAATTTTGTCTACTTTAACTAATTAGGCTCTTATGTTAATTATAGCTTAAATAATTCAAGGGAGGAACGTTTGACATAAATTATGTTTAACATAGTAAACGTATTACTATTGAAGTTGAGCTATTTGACAAAAGCTACTAAATTTCTGAAACCCATGAGCTTAACGCAAAATGTTTTATTATGTAAAGAGGTGGGTTTCTGGTGCGACCGAGAGTCATTAGTTCTCGTTTGCTCTATCAAAGACAAATTGTAAGCTAATCAAGTACAAATCGTTATTTGGTTGGTTTATCATTAAAGTTCTCTTTATATTGTGTTAATTAACTTTTAAAGAAATTATGTTCAAACAAAATAAAATTATTTGGTTTTTCAAAAATAATTTCGTGCTAGATCTAGAAAAAATAGTAATAGATATTAAAATGCTCACTTGACTATATCGATGAAAATTTAAAGGAGGAAGTGAAAATTTTATATCGGGGAAATTTCTTAAAATTGTGTTGTAGTAAAAAAATACCAAAATTAATTTATGATTTATCTCACACTTACGAAGTTAGAGTTCTTAATTCATCTATCTTCTATATAACCACAACCGTTAATATAGGGTAGAAGGGAAGAAATAATGTACTACCTACAACGTTTTCTAAAGGCATTCTGTTTTAATCAACATAACTAATATTAATCATAATAATTAACAAGGCAAAGTTAATTGTACCTTAAATAATAAGAAGAGAGTTAAATATAATTATATTGGTAAAATAGCTTTATGTGATATTTGAATGAAGTGAATTGAAATATAAATAAAATAGGTAACCGGATAGCTAGCACATGGATTTTACTAAGGGAGAGAAGTCTAACTGGAGGGTCGTAGTTTAGCATTCTTGAGATAATAAATGTCAAAATGAATAAAA
The DNA here is from genome assembly GCA_963170105.1 of Cantharis lateralis. NCBI lineage: Eukaryota > Metazoa > Arthropoda > Insecta > Coleoptera > Cantharidae > Cantharis > Cantharis lateralis. Next base: position 25,086,021 of record OY720630.1, on the reverse strand, counting down.
ATAGCTTTTTATATAATAGGGCTAACATAATACTGAAGAAATATTGCTGCTTACGTAAAATATCTTTGAAAAACCGCGATCAAATTTTATCTCGTCTAATTCTTCTAAATTATAAAAATTTTGTATTTTTCTCTAAAATAATAATAAAAAATTTTTATGCAAAATTTAATTGCTGATAATTTTGCAAACTGAAAAAGTAATAGCTATTTGAAAATTTCTTAAGGAGAAGAAGTGCCATACATCACCGAAGAATGTCGACGTTGGTTTTAATAGAAGCGTCAAACAGCGGGAAACAATCACCTCCACAACCATTTGTCAAAGAAGTAACAATTATGTGCTATTTTTGTCAGCACTTTTTAAAAGTTCAAAATTTAGAATATTTTCTTTTAAAACGTGATGAAGCATCCACAATTAAGATTTTCAGCTTTTCTAAAATTAAATTAAATAATGCAGAAATATTCCAGATCTTGTAAAAATACCAAAGCTTTGCTATAAAAGTTTATCTGTTTATCCAAAACGATAAGCTAGATTTGTTGCGGCACTTTTTTAATTTTATTTATAGTGCTCTTGTAAAACAACATAAGACTTATTTTCTTCACATTATTTACTTTAAATTGGTTAAAATAATGTCTCTATTTTCTTCTTGTTACATGATTATGGTAAATAACTTTATAAAATAAATCCTAAACCCTGCAGGAAAGAAAGCATCTGGTAAGCTCACAAGTTTCCTAAAATATAAAACTAAACATCCATACCTAATTACGCCCATCCCCGATGGGGTAATCAAGGAACTGCATTAATCCTCAAAGCTTCGTTTAATTATTTTTTAACAATATATTCAATACCAATTAAGTTATTTATTTCTAGAATGCTATTAAAATTTAAATAATCGCTAGTATTTCAAAATCTAAGGAAATTTAATAATAAAAAATCGTATTAATGCACGCACGAAATAATAAATTGATTTAACCGTTTTAATAATTTTTTAAAAGTTTTTAAAAATTTACCAATTCTAGATTCCTAAAATCAATGGAAATCACTGGAATTCCTTGGAAATCGATAAAACTCTATAGCGGCAACCGACACGTATCAGTAACCACGAATATTATTTATTTTAATTTGTCTAGTATAGTTGGTGAGCAAGAAATTAAGGAATACTCTGAAATATTTAATTTAAATATATTGGCTTTTAGTTATTTAACTTTAAATCTCAATAAAATTCATCTAAAACTACCAGAATAACTTAAAAATTCTTTTTTTTTCATGTTTTAAATAATTTTTGAAATTACTGCGCAAATAATAATATTTATTTTTAGATATTAAGAAGTTCTTTATTGTATTTTGTATAATAAATCTGCGAATATTCCACTTTTTACTTTCGAATGTGATCAATGCATTTAAATTTAAGTACTTGCTCGTAAATAGTACTTACTGATTAACACAGCTTTCCAACATAGCATAAATAATATGGAAATAGCCGACACTTAAGCATTTGCCTTTCAGATCAGCAATTTAACTACATACATACCTGCATTTACTCGTATAATCAATAGTTGCATCGACGTGTTTGAGACTCTTCAAACCAATGGAGAGACAATCAATTTTAGTTTGCTTTTTAAATTGGTATATAATTTAATTTTTCTATGAAATGAAAGTTCAGAAATTAAAAACAAAAATATGTTTGTGCGTCTCTTATTAAAATTTCCAGAACGAAATGCTTTTATTAGCGAAATGAAATTTTAACAGAAGGTCCTGCTGGAAATTGTAAGATTACGCCGCTACAAACTCTCCGCGTCGGCGTCGTTACATTCACGATGTCTAGAAATAGAAACCTTCGGAAAAAAAATTTCTGACATAACTTCATATCTGACTAAACAAAGAAAACATATCTGCTTTCTACTATAGTTATTTTTTAAATAACTAAAAATTTGTCGCGAGTAAATCCCCCTCCTAACAATATTGCAAAGATATTTGTTTTTAATTTTTATGGTAAACACTTGGCCACCTTATAGGACAATGTAGGAGTAGGCCCGATAGGAATTAAGCAGAATCAAAAAGTAAATATTAGCATAATAAAATTTATATTTGGTAATTATTAACGCAATACGAGTTAACGATTTTAAATTGTCAACAAACTTGCTGATTAAGATTTAACATTAAAATATGGATAATTTTAACCTGGGTATTTAAGTTATGCAATAACTCTTCAATTAAATAGCATCGTTGTTCCCCAGTGGAAAATTAAGATTAAGCGATAAATGTAAATTATACCTTCTTAACGAGAAGTTTCATTAACCCTTTCCTACTATTTAAAGGTCAGAAAAGCGTTAGAAAGCAGCCCTATCGATAATGAACTATTACAATATTTAACTATAGGTACTGAATACTAGAAACCGTCAACTCATCACTGATCCCTAATAATTACGATATTGATAACTTTTATCTGAAGAGCGAGGAAATTTATTTATAAGAAACAACCAAGAAATTCAGATTAAGCTCCGGTGTACGATATAACATTAAGAAAGCTATAAATCACCCTGATGTGCTTGATAGACTAGCATAATGTTTATTGTATGATATTTCATTAAAGTGCAACGAAGTAACTAAAAATTGCTTCGTGAAAATCTTCATGGCAAAATAAAATTTATTCAATAGTTGAAAGTTGATAACATAAATTATGTATTTTATCCAAATAATTTTAAAACCATTCTTTACAGAAACATGAAAATATGTACAAACTTGGTATTTGTCCGCTGAAAATATAGACACTTACAAATTCAGGATACGCCACGGAACGAAATTGCTAAATTGTTTAAAAAATGTACATTCTATTATGTGCCATACAACAGTCAAATTTTCATCGCGAGTTACAAACATGAATATAATTTCTAAAAATGAAAAATGTTAAACTTTTATAATATTTATTAGAGCGATAAGTAATTTATTAAATTTATTTATATATTAGTCTGTTAATTCGTTTTCCCATTTATCACAAGGGCGCCGAAATAGGCATTTCCATTCATAAGCCTCAACACCGTTTGAGTGGATTGATCAAAGGTAATCAAATAGGTGATCAAATACTGCAGAAAATCGTAACAAATTGATTTCAAGTTGGGGTTTACAGTAAAACATTTGAACTAAAACATTAAATATTTAAAACACCGACCGGTTCAGGACAACGAAGAATTAAAATTCAGTTTTCAAGTTGAAACACTTGACAATCAAATGTTAGATAGATCACATCAAACGACATAAATGCTGATCTAAAAATCACTTGATAATTTTCTTTCTAACGATTCTGGAATGCTAGTGATTATTTAAAATTTTATAGCTGCAAAAAAATTTAAACATTTGTGGTTGTTTCATATTATTCTATAGTTTGTTGGATATTGTTCCAAAATATATTTTCCAGAACTGAAAAAGTAACACGAAAAATCGTGAAAACCCGTTTTTCTAGTTAACAATATTTTTTGATGATTACACGATTAGCTGATAAACATTGTAAGTGTTTATTAAACAATTTTAGTTCGCATAAATAATAACAGATGACGCTATCGTATTGGAAGTCCTAAAGTACTGTAGAAATTTCCAATAAATGGCTGTAGTATTGCAATTTTATAGTCCAGTTGCAGCAACTAAGTTCAACGAGAATTTACGTTTAGTATAAATAGTTCTGAGAACCTTTAAAACTTTTTAAAATTAAAATGACGAATTGTTATAAATTGTAAAACATTGCGATGCGACCTGATGTGATATAATTAGTTGCAAGGCGATGTGGTTTAAACAGCTACCAGCTCCAAGATTTCATCGGTCATTCAAGTCTTTTTAATTTCAGAAAGTACTTCGGAAAATTATGATTAATTTAGAAAATTTAACACATTGAATTTACATTTAACTAACCTTCAATCCAGACATTTAATCTGACTACCAAAAGTGCTTTTGTTTTGAACGTTTTTTATCAACAAACTCTCGAATCTGGCGCTCATGTTCCAAGTTGTTCTGAATGTAAATCAACACCACCGATTTACCGCTCAATGCTTTGCTCAATTTTCATTTTGCTCAACATTCACAAAAAGAAAGTTTCTGTTTTTTTTTTCAATTTCCCGTGTACATAATATTTTAATAGCTTATTATGGAAAACAAGGCCAAATTAAAATTGATAAAATTTCCAATTTCTAGAATACGGGGATATTCAAAATATCTGAAAATCTATATTTTTGAACTCGTACTTTATTTTGTAGTTTATTTAGCATTAAAATTGGTATTTTAGGCTATAAAGAATTTATACAATTTTTAGTTCAAAATAATTGGTATGTTAATAGCGTTACATCCAAAACACGAGTTTTTCGAGTCGGTGTCTGGTCTAAAATAGAATTCAAGTTGCATGCAGCTGCTGTAATTTCAAACGGAATCTCAACGGTCAAATTGTAATGACATTAAAACTTTCACGTAGTAGTATTAACTTCATATTAGTGAAAAGTATTATTACAATCTTTGCAAATCTGTTAAGGGTTGGTTTTTGCAGAACGTCACATCGACGTGACGCAACGCTAACATTTCACCATACTGATTGATTCAGTAAAAGATTACTGAACGAGTTCTTTGATTTTCCTCCTAGATAGCCTTAAGATATCATAATTTTCTAAGATTTTCTAGTTAGACAATATGCAGTCCACTGCATTGTATTAGTGAGCATGAAGCTGCTGTAAACTGATGCAATTTATTATATGACTAATGCGAAGGTGTCCATTGCTTCATTACATATATTTTTCGGGAAGAGTTTATTTGGTTTGAATAGAGCCAAAGAACGCCAAGCTTCAGCCATGCAGCAATTCAGTTAAAAAATTATGATGTTCGAATGGCAAATTTGTTCTGCTCTTAAATTATGTTGTATTGTAAAATGGTAAGTAATTTTGTTTATTAATTTAAACGTAAACATATTCAAGTTTGGGGAGAAAGATGCGTTTTGCATTAATAGCGTCGCGGTGAGGGTGTCGTGCTGTCAGCTGGTGGACCGTTTAACTAATATATGCGCTTTCAGTACGGGGTCTGATGCATGTACCCTGTCTCTCCAGGGATTTATTGCGCCCGGTTTTCCGTCCTTTTGTTAAATTTTCGCTTGCTCGAGCACTATTAAACAAAAAATTTAACGCCTGACTGTCACTCTCTTTACCACTTTCAAACCATCCTGATTAAAACAGATAAAAATCAAAAACATAATTGTATGGTATGTGCTCAAAAAGACCAAGATTATGAAGGCTATGTTAATAGACCAGCAAAATTTCAAAACCCAACCAACCATAATGTATTGAAAGTTTAATTAAACTTTTATTTTAGAAGACAAATAATTAAAATAAAATAAATGAAATGCAAAACAATAGTAAGAAAATTTTCTTAATAAAGCCTAACGCTCGCGTTGGTACATAGCTTCGTACAATTTAAATTGCATAAAGTTGCACCAAAGTTTTACTGAAATTTTCAATGTGTATCAACGATTTTTAATTAGTTCTGAACAGCGAAATAGATATATTAATTAAATTTAATTAGTACAAGGGCGTTTAAAAAGGTTTAAATAGAAGTGGAAGATTTAAAGCAAAATGAAATTGTTTAAAGGATAAATTAATTAAAACGTATTTTGTATACTTAATTCAATAATTATTTTATTTTACACTTAACTTAGTTTGTTCTAACTATTTCATTTTATGATAAAATTATTATGAGCTACTGCGATAGTTTTAAGGCTAATGTTAAATTATCATATATAGACTGATAACCGGCTTAAAACAAACATCCTCGTTTCACATGGACGACAACATCATAGTTTTCAACAAATTAGAATATGTGGATAAACTCCAGCAACTTATAGATCGGCCTTATGATTTCTTATCTTAACTACCCTTTTCAAATCCTTTCATAATTATTCATTTTTTACAGACATTAAAAATTAATTTCAGATCAAATATACATTAGCTATTTATTGCTTCGATAACATTATTTTAGTTATCGAAATTATAAAATTTTCTGTAAAAATTCATTCATTCTAGGGACTCAAGACTGCACAGAAACGTATACATACGTCAAGAATTTCTAATTTTCCAGGTACATTATTTTTCTCATTGTTTTGTCAGAAGTTATATATTTTTGCAAAGACTCCAGAAAAACGCTTTTAAAAATACATTGTTTCTTAATTTACTTATAAGTTTGAAATATACTGCATTTCTTACTAAGCATGTAAACGGGACCATGTCGAAATCCACAAAGTGGTAATTTTGATAATTACGACTTCGTAAGTCATTCGTCTTGATAACACAATTACAGTCATACAATAAAATTGAATAGATGTCACACAGCATAATTAAGACATTCTACACATAATACTACTTGACGAAATTTCAAATGTATTTAATTTTATAATTTAAAATTTAACGAATTTTTTAATGTCAAAATCTAAAATAGCATGGGCAGGTTAATAAAGTTTGGAAATATAATTATGTAAAATTATTAGACATAAAATTTAAGGGGATGCAATAATTTTAACTGCAAATTGCATTCTCAAATTTTGTAATTTTACAAATCTCTAACTTTAATATCTTCCATGTCCTGATTTAGAAAATTATAAAGCGTAAAATGGTTGAAATCCAGATAATTGTACGTGCAAGAGATATAATTTTAAATACATTTTTGTGAGTTATAGTTCATGTTAAGTTCTACCAAATTTCATTTAAATTTATCATGCTGATTAGCAAATTTATATACAGTGTTATCCTTAAATAACAATTGGGAAACTATAACATTATTTTAGATTTATTTTAAATGTTGAGAATTTTAATCGTCTCATGTTCTGGAATTTCAATAAAACGCCAAGTTTTTCAATGTTCTTTTTTTTCGCTCAAAAAATATACTAAGTTTTTCAATATTGTTTAATAATTATAGCAATATTATCTTTAGTTTAAGCAGTTGTTACATTTGTCGTTGAACCAAGGTACGAAAGCAGAAACTCTTCCGGACACATCTGGGTATCCTATGGCACAAGGGCTGCCCCATGAAACAATTCCTACTAATCTTTCCTGATTACCGACTCTTCTTAAGAAAGGACCGCCGGAATCACCATGGCAGGTACCTTCTCCAGCTTGGGTCAAAGTGCAGATTTGAGTGTCGCGAATTCGAGATGTACCATGGGCTTCCTGACAGTCTGCTACGGAGATAGCTGCCGAAAGAATATGTTGGAGGTCGTCTGGAGTAGCACCTCCTAATCTGGTTGTTCCCCATCCGGCAAGAGCCAACGGTTCACCTCCTTCTACAAATTCAGTTTCAGCACGAATGGTGGAAACTTTAGGAATGGTTAAGTCGATATCTTCTACTTCCAAAATGGCTACGTCGTTGAACCAATCCCATGCACCGTAATCTTCGTGTTGGTTGATTTTAAGTACCTTGTAAACGTTTCCTGGATTGGACAGCTTGTTTACTCCAGCTTTGATGGTTAAGGAACTTGCGGATATTCTAGAATTATGTTTGTTAATTTTGTTTCTTTATTTGAAATTTGGAGACTTACCCATCGACGCAGTGAGCGGCGGTGATTACGTAATTTTTGCTGACGATGGATCCACCACAGTTGTGACGTCCATTGTACTGCAGAGAAATGATGTATGGATAGGAACCTTCGGGAGCTGGTTCACCACCAATAATTCTCCAGCTTAATGTAGGGTCGATTTTCAAAGAGGTTGGCACAGCTAATTAAATATTAATTAATTCTCGTTGATAATTAGTAAAAATGTAATTAATCTTACCTAAACTGCCCAAAATGCAAAGGCTTAAGGGAATAAAACGGAGAGCCATTTTGGAGATACTGATTTATTATCCGATTTCATTGTCTTTTATACCATTTCGCAATCTATCTGGTAAGGTCAAACAATATTATCTGAAGCGTTATACCTGGAACTAAACGAATTTTGTTTTATCGTGTCCTGCGGTACATTTTAAACGATTACTTACATTGAACTTTACATGATTTTTTTATCGCAGCCACTTTAAAAATATTTATTTTTTCCATTTATTGACTTGGGTGGTTCTGCAGAAATTTATAATTATTTTAATGCGGCAGAGATATTCATAATAAAAATTTCATTGAGAGATAAGGTGCAAGATATATCTATACGTAAGAATTTTTGAAAAGGTTTTCTCAAAACCACAACGTTTAGGTTGTCTAAAAACCTCTTGATCTCTACACTGAAAAAAAAGACTCTGTTGTAATATAAGGTACAGCGAAAATTCAATTATTAAGGCTTTGTTGAGTCAATGAAATTTCTATGTATTTTGTATTTTGAAAATTAATTCATTGCATTAAAGAATTTGTTCGTTAGCATTATGAAAGTTTCATAAACAAGTTGGTTGATAAAAATTTTTTTTATTTGGTGTACAACGTCTTCTACACGCCCGTCTTCGCTGCCTATCCCTGCGGGACGACATTAGAGAGATTTTTAGTGTCGCTTATTGCTTTACTAGATTAATTGAGTTTAGCTTTTCATCGCTCAAGTATATAGCATGCACCTGCAAATTTCAATAGCTGTTTATTAGCTAACTGGCAGCTAGCTATTCATCGCTATTTTGCCAGTGGTAACCAATTTAGAAAAATAGTCGATAATTAGATGGCTAATAGCTCTTAATAATAGGTGGCTGGCATATTGTGGGGTAATTTTTCAATTAACTGTGGAAAACAATGTTGGCAAAAATATTTTAAATTTAAAAAAGATAGTAATTTCACTTAAAATTTAAATTTCAAAATTACTAGTATTTATCTTATCTCTCTTATTGTTTATGAATTTAATTCCAAAATATTATATTACCGCTTAATTTAATATATTTAATTAATTGACTTAAGGTTAATAAAGTCAGATAAGATTAAAACACAATTTTACATAATTGCCTTCTTTATAATTGGAATACCAATTACTACTGTAATTTGCTTGGTACTTTTATGCAAATACCTGTACAAAATTAATAATCAATTAAAGCAATAATGAATTAAAAAGAAGTTAGCTTCTAAAGGTGTAATTAAAAAGTAGTTTAGTGTTCTAGTACAACTTAACTCTTAAACTATCTTGAATATATCGTTTAAACTTGTACAATTTGGATTTCTAAACACAAGATCACAGCAGGGTAGCTGGAAGGGAAACCTTCTTGCCGAATGAATAATTGATGATCGAAATAAACGATTTTGAAGGGAAATTTTATTATGATAGTAAGAAGTAAGGTAACTTCTTTGTAATTTAAAGTATTAAATAACAATGTCGCGACGCAATGATTTGCTGTAACCGCTGGTGGAATATTCATATTGGAAAAATATTTAAATAAATTCGTAAGTATAAATATAACTCTAACACAAATAATTTTTATTTTGAACCTAAACCGAAATAAAATTAACACAAATTTTTTTCTATTATATTATTAGTAATTGTAATGAATATAAATTGTCTATATATTGCTATGTTTTCATTTTAAATATCCTACAAGAGTTAAAATTTCAAATTACATTTATAAATTTTATCGAATTCAATCTTAAATTATTTTCAATAAATCTGGTACTTTATCATGTCGCTTATTTATAACCTAATCCTGAACTGTAATGTTACCCGATTTCCGCACATCTTGGTTTAAATACTCATGATCTCAAATGAATTATTGGTATGGTTTACGACATAATTTAATTTGTATTATATAATATTAATTTGGCTTTATATGTTTAAATTCAATTTAAATTGAATTACGAAACAACGCAATATGCAAAACAATATTCATTTATGTTTATACAGTAAATGAAATAAAAAAAATTTCAAACTGTCTGAAAATATTATTTCATAAATAATAAAAAAAAAACTAATTGGGTGATGAGATCGGTTTCAAAAATTAAACGTTTACTGTTTCCTTCAAATTTTTTCATTCTAATTTCAGTAAATGGTCTTCCGGTCTTCAGTTCGTCGCTTTGGTCTCTTGGGGGATACAAACCCTAAGTAAAGACAACGTTGTAAGTAGATAAAATGTATCAAATTGGATTTTAGATTTCAAATAAAATAAGTTTATTCCTTGTTATTTATACACATAAAATTGTCACAAGCCCACATTACGTAAATTAAAGAAACGATATTATACCTTTTCATGGAACTTAACAATTTCGTTTTATTACCTTTCATTCATCCAATGCACATTTGTTGTACACATAAAAATAAAAGCGAAATAGGACAGAATTTAACAAATTTTGTCAGAAACTTAATTAGAAAAGTTGATAGAAACATTAATAATAAATTTTTACGATATTTATTTTCACGTTATTGTAACTCATCGACAAGAAAATATAAGTTTTCACATTCTTACTAAAGAAATATATATTTTTCCCATTGCTAATATAAATTATTTATAATTGAAATAAGGATCTATATAGAAATGCAAAAAATAGGTTTTAAACCAATTTTTCAACAATCCGGAAATACAAGAAGTATTTCGAATTTGAACATACGGAGTAGTGCAAAACAAAAGTACAACTTATTTTGTTACATAACCTTCGCTTACGCTCAAATTCAATTAGTTTTTTGATACAATTTTAAATATCGAAAAGAAGATAAATCAAAATAATTCAATAGATGATTTGTTTTTGAATTTAATCAAATAATATTATTTTCCTCAAATTAAGAGCTGACTTATAATGAATAGTATTTTCACGATAGCAGCAATAAAACCTAAAAAATAGCTTAAAATAAAATTTGAAAGTATTAACAAAGTAATTTTGAAAGCGCCCTGGCTAGCGTCACTTGTTTTAATGTTCAAAGGAAAAGATGCGTGAACGCAGTATTATTATAAAAGATTACAATATTAATTAAACTCCAAGTACAGAAATAAATTTGTTCATAATTGTGGTGAATTATTTTGCAATGTGAAGAGAAAATTGAAATTGTTACAATTTCCAGATTATTATTGTAATACTACCTATTATTATAATTAGTAAGTAATATTATTTACAACCATACATGGATATAATTTGATAATTTCATCTAGTTGATCCAGATTATTGTACCAATCTGAAAAGAATACAGTGGATAATTGCAGTAGTCCCTATTATAGAAATTAATCATTGACCAATCGAGGTACACACCAATTTAGTAACACATCTATAAAGTTTACATCAACAGATAAACAGATTATTCAGGAATTCACCCTAAATTTATTCTCAAATTAAAGGTCGAATAAAATGCTATCTTTTCACGCAAAGAAATTAAATTTTGTTTTTAATTTATTTTGAAACTAAAGTTGTATAAATAGTTATTATAAGATAGTTTTGAACAAAATCACCCACTGCAACACATAGACAGTTTTACAGATGACTTATGTAGTTTCTAAAAATAAAAGAAGTACTTAAGAAATAAATAAATGCAGTTTATGTAACAATAAAGATTATTATAAATTTGTCCTAGTTGCAGCAGTTCCCTTAAGTCAAAGTTGAGAAAATCTTCGCTTACTATTTAATTCAACTTATAGGGGTTGTTGAAAAAAGTTAAGTTTATTTGTTAATACTAGGAACCTTGTTAAAAGTAAGAAAATCTTTGATCCAACTTTTAAGGTCATAGATCACAACTTACAGAAAACTTCCTTGCTAACCAAGGAAACTCGTAAAAAGTGTACTTACAGTAGCACAGTCGTTATGTTTCAGAATTTTATATACCTAAGCCAACCCTTAAACTAGAGAAAAATTTATACATTTTAAATATTACTAAACTAAAGCAAATAGTGTTTGGAAAATTTACGACTTAATTTGACACAATTGTGCATGAAAAATAAATTGCAAATGAAAATTTATGAAAATATTAAAAATAGAATATAGCTTGCTTTAAAAAAAAATCAATGAATAATTTACGTGGTTTTTATATTTGTTATTCTACATGTAGGAGAAAACGTGGCATTTGAAAACCTTCTACTGTGACAGTTGAAAATAAACGATCTTATATCAGGAGATGAACATTTTTGACCTTTTTTACACTTTCCGTTTCAGCGATTTACATTTTACGTTAAATGGTTGTTATCTACTCACCGCTTCCAAACTATCTTTTTTTAAATCCTTTTTTAAATATAACCAATCAAGTGCATGTAAGATTCATAAAATGGATTTATAGTACTAATTTAAATTTAATGTGTACAGGTATTTAGCAAAATTTACCTACGCTGGTATTTTACTTTTTAAATAAATTAGACAGTAATTAATAGTACCTATTATTGCTAATTTAAAGTATTGAAGTTGTAAGCAAAAATATATTGTAGCTTATTACTAATTTTCCAAACTTTAGCTAGAGTGCTCTTAAAACTAAACTTAATTTAGGTTTTGGCAAAAATTATAGTTACCAAGCCAGGTTTCACAATTTCTTTGCCGAAATTCTCGTTTTTCCAAATTAAAAACTTTATATTTTTTATAACGCTAAAATCAAAGAATCCAAGATTCAACTGAATACAAGATATTAAAAAAATGACCAAATGGAGCATCCAAACTCCATCCGCCCAAAAACCACACCGAACAGTATTTTTCATGGATGCATAGGTTTTCGGCAGCCCAAATTCGGTAAGATTTTATTTTTATTTGACTCTGCAATTGCTGATGTATTTTGTCTATAATTTTTAAGCTCTGTGTGGTTTTATATTTTGTTAGTGTCAACGCTAAAGGTCAGATAATGTCTTTTTGCAACCAGTGCTGATGTCAAATCTGATAATCCGGAAAAAACACCTTAGGACATCCTGAAATCTTCTTGATAAATACATTTACGTGACAACTTTGGATATCACCACCAGATAAAAGTCTCAAGATTGCGCTCGGTGTTACAGCGAATGCCATAAAAGCAAAAGAAACAAATTCAATAATAGCCATCATGGACTATAGTTTTGGATGAACTTCAGTGGCAGCCCATAATATGTTATATTATTTGCATTATTTCTTTTGCTGCTTTATTTTTCAATTAACATGGTTTTTATTAAATTTTTGTTCTTACGACCGGAAATGATAGCATGATTATAATCTGCTCCGATTCATTTAAAATATTATGTTAAACAATGCCAAAATTGCTAAATTATTCCATAAATTAAATCTTTTAATCTGCGAATTATTTAAAAATCATACGATAATTGCTGTATTGTATACTCGGTATCATTACATTATTTGAAAATTTGCCGTAATTAATTTTTATTTTGTTTACAAACTGTTTTCTCAGTTTGCATAAATATATTAAATACCCATTTATAAGCTTAAAATAAAGAGAATTTTCAAGTTGGTTTTTGGATTGAGTTCACTTTTACATTAATTTTAAATCCATTTAAGAAAGGCTCTCAAAACAAGATTTATGATTAACGTAAAGTAAATGTGCAAGTTTTAAGTTATGTTAATTCTGTTATATTTTAGTTATAAGACCTGCATAAGAATTATTTTGAATTATGTTTCACAAATTGTATTTTACAATTTCGTTACAACTGTAATAAATAACTTTTGTTTTATAATATTTAAGTTTTTGTTATTAATAAATTACGAGCGATGTAAAAAATAACGTAATAATGTACAAATGCAGATTGTTAACACATTTAGCTATCAATTCCTTCTTTTTTTTTTTCACGGTAACTGCGGCTTAAGTTTTAAATTTATTACAAAAATTCATCAGTAATAATAAGTTGCCTGTTTTTAGGCGTTAAAAATGTAATAATATATTATATTATACACAAAATACACAAATGCAGAACTTGGTACGGAAATTTATTTTAAAACATAACTTTGAATGCTGGATTAATATTAGTGACATCTTTCTGCAGTAATTTCAAAGGACAATTGCTTAGAATATTGATTTTACAACTCTCATTGGTGTGTACTCATCATTTTTCCTTTTTTTTCATTCTGTACTAGGATATATTGTATAATATTTTGCACAATTGAATCAAAAATTTTTGAGCAAACTCATTGGGCAACTTGCCCAAAATGTAGATTCTTGAAACAATGATATTGTCTTTTCTATGTGTTTGCTCCATTTTTCCAGAATATATTTTATTCGCAAGATAAAACATCTACAGAAAGTATATAATTTATTTGTATATATAGAAATTGTTTGATGCACACGATTGCACACGGAATAGCTCACACATTTCTTCCTGGTGCAGTTGGAATTGCCGTGAGGTTTATGTTCTCTAGCGTCAACGTTTCTTTCTCCTTTCGTCTTCTTTTGCTCGCATCATTTCATTGATTGAGTTTTATTTTAGTTCTAAAGCTAGCATAGTTGATAGCATATGTATTTTGAGATGGTCATATTACATACATGTCCAAATATTAGGTCCAAATACAGTTTGAGTTAGATGATTTTTGTATTTTATTTAAATATTTCTTAAAGTACCCGTGTCCGGGCAGCTCTTGGATGAGGTGGTCATTTAGTTTTTCTGGTTATTCATGTTTTTATGGTGGATATTAGCTCTTTTGTTCAAAAGCATTTTTAGGACGCTGACCATCTTGACGCCTGTGAGATTTTAAACGTAATTTCAGGATGTTCTTGTTTCTCATTACCTCCAGCTGATCTGCCCAGCCTCGAAAGTTATTACTGCTATTGGTTTGCTTTCCATTTTCATATCTTCCATCAGATCTGCGTTTGCTTTCAGTTCCTCTGTTAAGAAGATTTACCTTATTTTCTAAAACCTTAGCAAATGCTGCTTAAAAATTCATGTACTCACTGGGCCTGTTGTTGACGATAGAAGAACTATGATAGATGTCAACTCCATATAAGCACTTATATATTTCAGTAACATTTAAGATATGGCTGATTTTGTTTGTTCGAAATTAAAGTAAGTTCTTTGTGAATGCATTTCTAAACTTTAGCTAAGGTAGCCATAAATTATCATTAACGATTGTGCTAGAGAGTAGAAGTGCAGCTATATATCAGATGTAAGTAGTCCTCTTCGAGTCACTCTCGTCAGAGCTATAAATGCTCGATAACCTAATTTAGCATAACTTCCTTAAAAGGAAACTATTTTTATTGTTTAAAATTTTTGGATATTGTCGAAAAATTTTAATTGTCGTGTACCTTCTTGTGTGGATTGGCGTTTTCGAATTGAAGACGTTGTGATTACCTATACCATCTGTTTTCTAAATCAATTTTAAATATTAATGCAAAACTTAGTAAACGCTGAAGAGCATTATAAATTCCAAATTAAAATGAAATTGGAATATTTGGAAGTCACATAGAAGAGAACTCAGCGTCAATATTCAGAATTGCTCGTTCCCAAAAGACGACCTGCAATAAGTTTGCGCTTTTTCATGCAAATACAGCGTTTGTCCCAAAATTGCTCTTTATTGTCGTCGTTTGTAACAATAACTACGTTTTTCTTTGTGTGCATTCAAACGATAAATCGTTTTATTGTAAAATTTTCACCGCGTAAAGTTGGTTATGTCTTTGGATTATTTCGTTATCGAGCTTTTTAATTCTAAAGTAGTTTTCATTTAACGCACCTGTTCACAAACTGAACGAATGAATGAGTTCCTACTATTTGCGGATATTCATATTTTCCTTTAGTTTCCCAATTAAAATTATAATCTTTCTACGATATTTTGAGATATAGCAGCCACTTAATTATGCAAATAAAATATTTAATTTTTATATAAATCCAAATTTTTGCAATTGAATTTTTAATAAAAAAATAGTTAACAAAAAAAACAGTTTCGGGAAAATTTTGCTTAAATTTAATGTCTTACTTATCATACCTTTTTAAGTGCTCTTCGTAAACCCTAATGCACTTACGCCATTAATCGGAGAGCTTTTTATTATTTGGTTCGCAAAAGTTTAGGCTTTCACTGTAATCCGACTCATACTACCTATAAATTTATTTTATTTCAGTTTTTTTAAACTACTTGTCAAAATATTGTATTGTCGTTTAAAATAAATTTTTTGAGATTCCATCGCTTAGGATTATGTACTCGTTTTATTGTAAACATTAAATAGATAAATTTACGACGTTATAAATTTTAGGGTAAAGTAAAAAAGAATTAATTAGTTTAATTAAGCGTGCATCATAATCACGTACAAATTTTACTGAACTAAAGATCGTTTTGGTCTCATTTCAAACTTTAATGTTCGATTATAGGCTTTGAACGCATTAATGGAATTGTTTTGGGCACATCCGACCGCATTTCGATTTTCTTGTTTCACCATCTACTTAAACTTTAATCTTTACTATTGTGTTCTTTATACTGAATTAATATCGCACTAAATATGTCGTATAATTAATACAGAGACAAATACCATTGATTATTATATGAACTAAATCGATAGTTTTAAATTTGATGTTTTTCAAAATTCAAAATAAGTATCACTTTTTTAATTTATACTGTCACGTGTCTCTTATTTTCTTAATCTTTTGTACATATTATTTATCAAAGGATCTATTTGAAACAATGGCTTCTTGTTAGAAATATCCAAATGTGACGGAAGTTAAGCTGCTACCAGCTGAGCTAGAATGTTTTCTGAACAGTATAGCAACATCATTTAAATATCCTTTCTTATGTTTTATACTCTTCACCATAAATAAATCAGTTTAAAGCCCAAGCTACAGCTTTTAACTCTATTCATTAGGCCTTTCTAGCTTTGTTATAAAAGAGACTCTAGATTCTTAGCATTTTACCGCTTTGATATACAGACTAAAGGAATTACGCATTATTGCAAACAATCAACTTGCTTGGATTCGTATACGACATAAAATTAACATAGACTGCCTAAATAAACAGAGTAATTTTTTAAAAGGTAGATTAAACTATTAACAAATTTGTGAATTAACTCACATATTTACTTAATTAAAATATTTACTCCCAAGCATAATTATTTCTACGTTTAGTTTCTTAAAACCAAATAAAAAAAAGAAAGCGCTATTCTCTATATTCCCAACATTTGCGTATGAAATGATATATTATGCCAAGTTAGTTATGTAGTAAAAACTCCTACTTGCACTTTTAGAGGACTCCGATTGATTTGGGCAAAGCTATAGAGAAGGTTGATACCTATTGATATACAGGTACGTACCAAGTAGACGTATCCACCTTGGTCACTTATCCTAATTTAATTCCGGTATAGATACCTATGTGATCATTTATCGTTATCTAAGCCATTGATTATAATTTGAAATTTTATTCAAATTACATTTAAACGGGGCTGTTTTAGAAACAAAAATTAACTATTAAATTTGATTACTCAGCACCACTTTTATTCTAAACGTTGTCGGGGTACATGTGTTCCTCTCGGTTCCACTTGTGTGAAAATTTTTGAGTCTGTAATATAATAAGTTTTGCTAGATTTAGTTGTACTAGAATAATTATATAAATTCAAAAAAAAAAGTTTATTTATTTGAATTTTTTGTAAGGGTTAAAAATGTAAAAATTAAAATTTTAAACTTTTTTTAGTTTTTACTATCTGCAATTAATAAATAAAATTATTAATTATATTTTCACTTCCACCATGTAGATATTTGAATTTGTTTCAAGAAAATTCAAATTATTTTAATTTTTTAAACTTCCGGCGTAACACATGTGCGAAAACCTTATCGATAATGCATGTTTTGAATTAAAAAAATTTTAGAAACAAAAATTAAATGTCAAATTTGAATACTCAGCATCAGCACCACTTTTATTCTAAACATTGTGGGGTACGTGTGAAAATTTTTAAGTCTGTAATATAACAATTTTTACTAAATTTAGATGTGCTAAAATAATTTGATAAACTAAAAGACTAAAACATACCTTAATTCTCGATTTATTTGGATATTTTATTTGGCAAAGTGAAAAAAATTTAACTATTTCCCAACAAAATGGAAATTGGATTTTTTGAATATTAGCAAATTAAAAGCGGGTGAGTTATAAATAGTTTAAATTTGGGTGACTAATGCCCGGTTTATTCATACACTCAACAGCGCAGTTAAGTATAAAGAAACCGGGCATAAGAAAGTTTTGTGAAAGTTCCAACTTGTAGCATTTTTCAAACTTGATTTTTACCGAAACGACTATGGTTTCCGGTGGTTTCCTTCTATATAGAAAATTTAAAACAGATTTTTGTTTTGCAGAATTCTATTCAGCTGTTATGGATTGGCTTGATGACATAAACCTTGCCAAACTGCAGTCAGCATCATTTCGAAGAAAGAAATTTAGTTAGCATTGAATCGACTGGTAGATTTTCTGAAAAATTCCAAGAACAAAGAAAGTAAGTTAAAATTCTTATTTATTTTTACGGAAAAAAAAATTTTGTAAATGATTCAACTTGGGTGAAATTTTGGATAAAAATTACGTGACATTTAAAATTTGATTATCAAATATGAGAAAAATATTAGATGTATTCTTTTGTTACAGGTCAGGCTTCAGCAAAAAACATTTGTAGTTTTGTTAAATTTTTACTTTCAATTAACTAGATCATATCACATACATCATTTGGATCGGTCTTCGCGGCGGGGGGAGGGGTGTGGACTACAAACTTGTGGAAAAGCTTGATGGAAACTATAAATAATCGCGATTCATTTTTGATTTAAATCTTGGTTTTAATAGTAGTGATCAGTGTTCATTAAAATAATTCTTTCGTGTCCGTTAAAAAATTGTGTGAGTGTTTGAAATTGGATTTAGTGTCCTAGGATCGAATTGGACAAAAGCGACGTTTATTGCGACAGGACTACAGTGATAAAGGTAAGCTTGATTGAAAACAAGAGCCGAAAAAATTAAATATTAATAAATTTCTTTATTTCTTGATAGGTAGG
Source organism: Cantharis lateralis (assembly GCA_963170105.1). NCBI lineage: Eukaryota > Metazoa > Arthropoda > Insecta > Coleoptera > Cantharidae > Cantharis > Cantharis lateralis. The sequence continues at coordinate 25,067,235 of OY720630.1, read as the reverse complement.
GTCCACGTCGTGGGTTTGTCAACGATTAAGGTTAGTGAATAATTTCTTTTAGGTGATGTAGCAGTGAATTATAGTGAGAGTTAGTGAAAACTACATTTTCCTTTAAATCTAAACTGTGTTAGTGAAGTGATCAGGTAAGGAAATTTTTGTTTTTCCATGTCATTACCTTAACCCTTATTTTTCAGGTGTTTGATTTTAGATGTTTGATTCGGACAGCTCTGTTTAATATTAGGAACAACTGAGGTCTCGTATAATTGTTACCATTCGACGCTTTTGTTTTTCAGATGCACGTCAACCTTTTCTTTGCCATATTAAACTGTGAAGGCATAGTGCATTTTTTTAAATGACAACCTTTATTTTTCATTCTTTTGCTGTATGAAAATGTAAAACAGTATTACCTTGAATAGAAAAGCTTATGAGATAATTAGTCCATACGTTACAAAAATGTATTTAATCAACAATTTCAACAGAAAACTAAAATTAGGGGCTTACGGCAATATCGCATCCGCCACTGATTGAAAATATTTTCAATCGTATAGAGTTGAACTTTGGCACTGATCGCATTTCCTATACTAATAAAGGTCCAGATATCTTATCAGTAAGCTATCAAAGAGGGAAAAATAATAAGGCAATAGATAATATTTAATAGATACTATTAAATAGAAACTATCACACTGTATATTTAAAAATTATAAATTTTGAATAGTTTTTGCTCAAAAGTAATTCATACGAATTGTAATTCTTCAAGAAATAATTGTAATGGATATTAGAAAATATCTTAAATTGGCTGAAGTTATTACTTACACACCACCAAATATGTGTAAAGTGAAGTTTCAATTTGATGATAGCGAATATACAGTATGGATCTCTGAACGATGTTATACCAGGACAAACTGTTGCGGTTACAAAGTACTACATGAAGAATCAATAAAAGAAATGTTTTGTATATTATATAATTTCAACTGAATTAAATTACTACTTAACAAATCTGAAAGTTTACTTTGCATAATATTAACTTGATTTAAAAAGTAGGAGATCGGGCAGCCTATCTACCGCTATGACCTAGTGTTTTAATGACGTGAAATTCTATTCGTGCACAATTTGATTGCTTCGGTGGTGCGGCTTAACTGATACGCATTGACCAGTTACTGGTAAATTCACATTCTTAAGTGTAGCTTTAATTTTTTAAATTTTAATACGTAGAAGTGAAGTCTGTAACATGTTCACAAATAACAACAGAGTCCAAATCAACCGCAATTAGCTTTATTGGAGTTTGCAGAGTTTGTTCTTTTGTGAACAAATTTTTTCAGTTTATTTAAGTAGTTTCCATCATTGATGTTCATCAATTTTCCTTGAAATCGGAAATTTTATTTTTAATAACCCATCTATCACTGTTATTTTTGATAATTTTGAAATATTCCTGATTAGTTGAAAAATGTTAAATAATAATTATATCTTAATTTGTCTTAATAATAAAATTACAAAAATTAATATTTCTTATAGAAAATACAAAAACAGAACTAAATATAAAAGATGAAAGTGAAAAATTATTGAGAGTAACAAAAAGCTTTGTTAAGCTCTGTGTGAAATTTCCTTTAAAATTGGAAACAATGCCACACTAATAACGTCATCAAAATTTTGCTAATATTTTTAACCATAGCTTAAAGCTCTCGATATTATTTTTTATCTGTTTAGATCAATCATGCTACACTTTAATTATAAAGTCTTTGTTATATGCATTCTAATTTTCTTTTAGTTCGAGACTTAAGTTATAAAAGCAATTTAATAAAATTACTACATTCTATTCTATTTGAAAATTGCATAAAGGGAAATGGTTTTTTATTTTATTTTCCACAATATTTTCTGAGATAGCGAATTAGAAAGGTTCCAAATGCACATCTCTTCTTATTATACCTTTCAAAATACTTTAATTTAAAATTACGGTTTTACATAACGATCTATTACTGATAATTACTTTTATGTTATTATTTCTTTAACACCTTTTGAAAAACCGTCAATAATTTCTTTATTGATCAAAATAACGTTCAGTTTTTATGTAACTAATAGAAAAAGGATCTCTAGACCCTAAAAACTTACTTAATAGGTTTTTACAGGACTTTCACTTCTGAATAGCTTTTTTATCTGTGAGGAACTATACGTTTTGTGCCGTTTATCCATTCATGCGCGTCACTTTTGTCAATTTTTCAGTTACCAATGCTGTTTAGATAAAGGGAAAAGAATAACACCTTTGTAAATTCAGAGCTATAACCTTTATGTGGTTAAATTCACTCTTATTAACAACAGTTCAATTTTTTCTTCTTTGTTATTATTCGTGAGAGAAAATTAATGAAATTCTCAAACCAAATGCAATAGTTAATTTATTATGTAAAAAATATTTTGTACAACTTTTAAAAAAGCTATTACAAAGCACAGAAAACTCGAAATACCATCATCCATGCAATAATGGCTTCATCTTTTATTTTAATTATTATCTGTGACATTGGAGTATAAGTCTACAGCTCTTCCATGTTAAATCAAAACACTCTAAATTTCACACTTAAATTACAAATGTAGTAAGGATTAATTACGAAGCCTTCAATATTCACTATCGCATTTCACAAAAACTTTATCACCCAAGTGCACATTTGCTCCTTGTTTTACATCACCGAACTGATGAACAGTTTGATTCTTCATTTCCATGTTAAATCCATATAAACAGGCATGAAACTCGTTATCTATCTTTGGCATGACCAAGTTGCATGGAGTGATATTTACAAACTTTATTTTACTTGCTGCACCTCCTATGCGCACTTCACTAGCGTTAAACGGAATTTTACCATTAACTACTAATTGTGGTTTAAAATTTATCTCCAAATCCGACAGAATTTGTGTTTGAAATTCTTCCAAGTTTTCTTCGTCTATTAACGTAAATGTGGAATAACTGGAAGGAAACCCCTAAAAATATAAATCCATTCAAATAAGAGCTAAACAAGGAAACGTAGAAAACAATAAAAAAGTTCCACTTTTCCAAAATTCCAAATTCTCAAAAAAATTTCCAAAAATTCCACAATTACTTGTTATAATAAGCTTACATGAAGAAATGTTTTAAAGGATCGTCCTATTCTATCTCGAATTTGTTTCATAAATCGTTTCCTTTTGGTAACATCGAAATAACCTAACTTTATCTGGAAAACAAAATTTTTCATAGCAATAAGGAGGTTCTGCGACGGGTTAAATGGTAAAATTGTTATTGGATCGCCTAAATAGTTACTGAAATCTCTCACAATTAAATTTTTTTAATTATTTCTTGATAACTTACATCTCAATCTCTTTGGGGGCTTCAGCAGAATTTCTCAATTCTTTGAATCTCGTCATACACTTTCCAAGGTTGTCAAATAAATCTGTTTCATTTGTCTTTGTTAAGCCAAAAACAGCCGAGTTTCCGTTTTCCAAGTAAGGTATTATCGACCTGAAAATTTTGATTTTTAGTCTACATATTTTCTGAAATTTTAAATTTACCTATCGTGGAATTTATTACTGCGAAGACCGCATCTAGTACACAAAGCTGTATTGACCCAAAGGGCCGGACCACCGTCAATAGGATAAATCAAAATTTGTGTTATTTCCCCAACAAATTCCCATTCTTTTTTATCATTTAGGTCTCCTTTCCAAAAGTTCAGATAACCATTATAACAATATAACCAGCACATACACAGCACCAAAGACAAAATTAAAATGTTATTATTTAAAATTATCGAATATTTAAAAAATACAATATAAAACGAAATATCCATCATGAGAGTAAAATTTTGGTAAAAATTTTGAAATAAAACTTCGATTGTCGTGCTTAAAAATAATATTAAAACGATAAGGGGAAAATATGGCAAATGTCCAGTTTCATGATATGGATGTCGATGTATAGGACATTAAAAAATATAGATAGTATATCAAAGAGGATTTTTTTCTTTGAATTGTGGCTATTATACTATTATATAATTTATCACAAAAAAGTTACCATATGTACCTTTTTGATCAAAAAAATTTGAAAATCATGAACCTTTGATAACTTAAAATCATTTATTAATACATTTTGCATAATTAAGGAATGAGCGATAGACACTGTGTTTCTGGCTTATTAGCTGTCCTGAGTCCTCAGTACCGCATACACGTTATTAACTTTTAATTATGCAATGTTGCATTCATTTCTTAATTATGCAAAAAAAAATTAATTAATGCGTTAATAGAAATACGAGAACTTCTATAATACTATTTTTTATTAGTATTACAAAAACTAGTTTATTAATATTTAGTGGGGACGTCCTATGCGACATTTATACTTTTAAATTGATAGCGGCGTGCTTCGTATATATTGCAATGTCGTAGCATTATTTCGGTGGTCATTCTGGCATATATTTTAGAAAGTTTTCTTCAATTTGTTTACAGTACTGCTAGAACTACTCCAATTCACAGCATCTCTAAATTAAACAATATAGTTTTGGGAAATTTGAATAATGTTGAACTAAAGTTCAAAATGCCTTATAATGATAAAAACCAAGAATTTACAAACCCAAGCTCCTAGAGCTGTGTTCTAAACAGATAAAATTAGTTGTTACGAATAATAAAACATTTGCGGAATAGTAATGAAGAAACATTAGTACCCTTTTAGGATCTAGAAATCCTAGATCCTAAAGCATTACTTTTTTATATAATTGTAATTAAATTGAGATACTAGAAATTTTAAAAAATAAATAAATTTAATATTAACATATACACGTGTACAAGCATACTTTTTTTTATTATACATAATGTTTTATTTAATATGATGGAAAAATTACTTGTTTCAAGGTTTTATACATTGACGCCCTATAATATCAACGTAAACTTTGCTGTTTGCGATATTGATGCTTCCGCCAATTTAGTTAATATTTTATTGAGAATGATGTCATATAGTTCAATTATTATGAACACGAAAAATATATGAAAGAAATACTTGTTTATAAAATTAGCACCAGGTTAAATCGCAAATTTTTCTGTAATTAGAGATACTTAATCATTAAATGCAAAATTATATTTAGTAATTAGACGATATAATATGTATGTGAGTTGAACTATAATAAAATTGTACACATCTTGTAAATTATATAACAACTTGTTTCCACAATCAATTATATTTAGTTATAGAATAACTTAATTTGTTTAGCCTTTGTTTCGCTTTATCAACTGACTTCTATAGATGCAGATTGATAACCATCGCTCATAAGTTACTTTAGATTAGAAAATATTTTTCAAATAAATAAATTTAAATTTTTCACGGTTTTTTGATAATAGGTACTTCAATTTACACCATCTGGTAAGTTAATGCACGATCACACTAAAATACATTTTTTTAAATTTTATTTACTAAAAATACATAAGCAAATACAATAAGTTATTATTAGCTTAAATTGCTAATAATAGTAGTACTTTGTTTGTGAGCTGGTTAAACAATAAAAATCAAATTATTCTCATGAGCTGTTTGTAATCGACTATTGCCAGATTAAATGATAAAAACAAAAGATCTGATTTTAATAACCCAAATTGCTGAAAACTCATGAGAATATTTTCTTCATTATTCTTAAATTAACTTGTAAATTCTTATAAATTTTAATTATAAAATTAAATAATTAATATTAAATTCTAATAATTTTAGAACTTGAAATTTAAATATATTGTATTACTCTAAAATTTTTAAAATTAAGTTTTTATTATTTTGAAAATATTTAATTATTTAATTATTTTATTAATTTTATTTTTTTATTTATAAATGTTAGTTATCTTCTGTTGATATAAATTTAAAAAAATTTATTTATATCTACTTTAAATACTCAACTTTTGCTAGTTCGATATTTTCTTTTAATTTATAACATTCGCATCCCTAACTTTCAAGTCACTGACTTTTAAAAATAGTACTAAATGGTTGATTGGTTCATAATTAACAAACCCTCAATGAAAAAATCAGTCAGTCGATTAGTGGGACTCGTAACTTTCTGAGTAAATAATTGGGAAAACAGCTTGACTTTCCCTAGTGTTTTTAATCTTCACTTTTTTAATAAGTTTTTGAATTTATTAATTCTTATGTATCGAATTATCAATTTTCTATAATTTTACAACATTTAAATTGTCGGTTTGTATATAATTTTTTTAATTTGTTACTTTGTGCAACACTTGGTCAATTTGATAAAAATTTCACGTGCTGAACAGACATTGATTACTAGAAAATTAAATATATAATTTTCTTGGTTCCAGAATTATATTACTATTTTCCAGAAACTTCGATAATATTTATTTAAAACAATTCTTTTAAAATATTCAGTTCAGTAAATACAGTTCAACTGTTCTTCAACATTCAGTTGAAGATCATAACAATATTTTTACTATATAAAGACTGTAAATTTTCCGACCTTTCAATGAAATCCTATTTGGGATATTTGGGAAAATTGTTAAACATAATTTTGAGATCTCCTACTCGACAGGATCAGTTATGGTTTAGAAGATATGTCTGTCAGAAGATTTGCCATCTTAACAGATTCTCAGGCAAAATGGATTCTATCTGTCTCGGAACTGATGCATTCTTCTTTATTAATTACTGATGCGTTTGTTCATCGTGCAAGTATTCTGGTTGTCTTGGAAAAGGAAACGTATCCTTATTTCCACAAGAGTACATTGCTAGACAACGACTCTTTAAAAATTTACATGAGTCTCAAATATCGGACCTGTTTGCGCCATAAGTACTCTTGGTATCTTAGTGGCAAGGAAGAGCTTTGATGTGGAACGCGATGTAAGTGAATGTACTAGCTCCAAATCACTGTGACATTTCGTGTCAATGACGAATGACTTGTTCAGCAGCGACGAAAGCTCAGATTTCGAAACATATAACAGCATAAGCGATGTGCACTGGTCGACTGCCTATTATAGAGGCAGGTATCTACTTCATAGTTCTTTTCTGGTTTCTGACATTTAGGTATTTGTATTCAGTAGTTTCACTGCTCTCTGCTTCACTTTAGAGTGACAATATTGTCAGTGATAAAATTGTCAATTATACCAACGACTATTTCGATGAAAATGTATATCCAAATGTAAGATTGACTTCTTGATCGTTTAATTGCAAAAATGTTTAAATAAATTTAATTTAATCTGGATAATTTGAAATTGGAAGTAATAAAGAATTAAAATTTTGATATCAGTTGACTGAATTTTAAACAAAACATTTAAAATATTATTGGGGAAGCGACCTACTAGTAGTCGAGAGTCACGACTGTATTCGAAATCAATGGCAATTAAAAATTAATTAATAACATTTACAAAATTCAAACGTTTTAATAGAATAGTGCAACTATGTTGACTTTAATTACTATTCACCTGACCAATTAAAACTCGGCAATTTTCAGCGATATCTATACTATGTACTGTTTTTTTATAGAATTTTTGGTATCTGCTAATAAAGTAACCGTCATAAACAACTGTACAAAAATACTTTATTACTTGATAAAAACTGCAAGCTTGGCGTACCGCCACAAGATATGAATGATCCAGAAAATAAAATAGCAAAGTTAGTGTCAATATCTTGAATATCTAAAAGCTGCATAAATAATATGTAAGTAGCTAAATAATGTCAACGCAATACTATAATTTCTATTTAGTTTAAACCTTTTTTATTAGCTATTTAAACTGTAAAAAGGTTTGCAAAAATTAGGTTAAGTTTAAATTAAATTAGGTTCGGTTTGATTTGATTTCGGCTTGATTAAGTTCAGTTAGGTTAAGTATAGTTAGCGTGATAGGCAATTAATTAAGTACGCAATTCAAATTTAAAAAAAGACCGACTTCCTAATATCGTCTCCGTGTTTTGTAGAACAAAATGCTATGGATCCAAAGGCAAATTTCCCAACCCGGTTTAAACAGCTGTGGATTCTACATGGTAAAACGTTTCTCTAACAAAAGTAAATCGAGCGTCAATGCTAAAGCAGAAGAACAAATGTTATAAATTACATAATATTATGTTTAAAGATTTATTAGATAGATGTACCTTTTTTTTGTAGTGGGAGGAAAATTTTCAAAAAACACCACCCGCCGTGCTAGATGGTAGTATCTTAAATCCTGATATCTTCAATCACTAGAAAATATTACAAATTTTCATAAATCTTTAGTTTATTACATTCAGATACGTATAGGCGCATTACTACTGAGTAAGATCAATTTAAACCGGACGAAACCGGGTACTATTGCTAGCATTAGATAAAATAAATTTATATTTATGCAACCAGCATAATTGTACGTTTATAATGATTGTAATAATTCTCTTTAACAATTTTTAAGTTAATAAATTACTTTTTAAAGCATGTTTATTACTACTAGAACTAATTTAATTTAATTTAATATTATAATTGAAAAGTTCTCAGTGTCACATTGTCTAAAAAATAACTTCCTACTTAACCGAATTATAAGTCTCTAAATTTTATACATTTTGCATAATTTGAATAAATTTACTTACTGCAATATATTTGAAAATTGTTTAGTAGGTTTTATATAATTAATTCAGTTTTAAAAGGACGAAAAGCAATTTAATTTGTTGGTATTTCATTTGAATGTATTTTGGAAAAATTGCGTTCTAATAATTACAACAAATTATAACATTTTTTGATATAATACTTTGTGTTAGCTTATATTAAAATTCAAAAAAAACATATTTTTATTTTAAAAATATTACATCTTGAAATTGTTGTAATTATGAATTCTACTTTTATCTTATTTTTATTTTTTTGGGTCATTTTTGGTTTTTAGGTCGGTATAGTAATAGATTTTGAATAATATATATGTACACATATTTAGACTATGAACATATATTAACATAGTGTACCCATACATTTCATACCATGATAAGATATGAAACATAGAATTTTGAAATATTAATATTTTAAGTTGTTTAATTATTATTTAAACAAACTGTAATATCAAAAAATTACAAGAACTATTAATTATAATTGTGTTTATTGAACATACAACATAATATTATTTGGAATGTTATTATGTCACATAGATTCATAATACCATTTATACTATTATACCATACAATACACCTAACATAACAAAAACTTTTTAAAATAATTTTGTAGTTGTAATATGTTGCTCAAAGTCTAATTAGTTTTGCAAAATTTATCAATTTTTAATTGTTAGCTTCGATTTTTCTTTTACAGCCATATGTGAAAGTAAACATACAAATAATCTAGTAAATATATATTAAAATTAAAATTGCAATTTTAATTTGAAAATTATGATATTTAAACAAAACAAAAACAAATAATTTTTTAAAAAATTAGCATGTAAAGGCCACCAATTTGTTAGTTTCAGAAAAAAAAAGGTGAAACCATTATTCAACTCCGACCACTACCCGCAGATGAAATAATAAAAATTCGTTCGTCATCTTCACGTGATTTTTTCAAGTTGGTTGATTCAAATTTAAGAAAATTTAATTTTGTTGATGTGGTTCTGATTTGCTATCAGTAAAATGTTTATTTTTTTAAACGATATTTTCAATATGGCTACGCTTAACCGTATAAGGGGGGAAAACTTGTATACAAAAATGTGGTAATTGCATAGTTTTCATGATTTTCAATAATTAGTACAAGTGAAATATATCCCGACTGTATTATTAAATTATTACGGCAAAGTAATATTGAGCAAGGGTAGGATCAAGGCTTCTATAATTTAGAGATAACGATTTAAGTATTTGAACAGTGTTATATCAACAACCAACAAGTGATTAACTATTCGTTTAACAACAAGCAATAAAAAAGAAAAATTGTAATCAATTATTTTTTATTTTTAAAATAAGTTACAATTTTTAGTTGGTTACAGTTTTTGTTAAAATTATTGTGTTTTACGGTTTTTAGGCAATTTAATTTTAACGACACGTAAGTTAGTTAAATAGAATTTTTTAAATATAAATTTAAAAACATTTTTCGAAAATGTATAGTGGTCTACCGATAATACGTGTTAAACGTTTTTGACGTGTTAAATTAACTAAGCGTACGCAGTTGCACCTAATGATAACCTTTAATCGTCCAAGTAATAAAATTAATTACAATGTTAGCAGAGAAAAATTAAATTTTGAAAATTATTTAATCCTAATTACAGTAGCAAATAGTAATATTTATGATGCCAATAAATGATACTGACCCTTTAGAATATCGCCCCTGGTGTAAAGACCAAAAAATCAAAATTCAGTAGTTGAAATTTTATCAATCCCTCTTTGTTTGAAATTTTGTTAACTATTATTTTATTTAATCGTATTATAATTTAGCATTGACAATGACATCTAAAATTTGAAGGCAATTTTAAATTACCTGTATTAAAAAAATATTGTTATAAAAATACAAATACATACTTCTATTACATACTACAGTTGATGTGTAATTTCAAGTTTTTTAATAATTCAAAAATTTATAGTACATTCCACTTAATTGGGTTTTCTTTCTATCAGTTTTTATATAACATGAAACTTTGAGAAATACAAAATTTGAAATTTTAATTATGGTTATAAATGCAGATTGCAGCAATTTAAAAATTTGAATAAAATCCCGAAAAATGTTAGTCTATACCAGGTACGCTACTGACAGGTTGATTACAAATTTTTATAATCAAGAAAAAATGAATTGATTTCTTAGTGTATTAGTTTCAAGGCCAATTCGTTTTTTAAATTTAAATTTAAAATTTTCGCATATTTCAGATATAATTTTTGGTTTTAGTACTCATAAATGTTTATGAAAGCTGTTGATAATAACATTATGAATTATTGTTCCTACACAAAACGGTCTATAAATTCAATGAATGAGTTAAATTGACTCTATAAAATTAAAAAAAGAAAAGAAATTATTATTTAACGTGGCCCCTACTTTACATTTAAAATTTCGAACAATTGGATGAATTTTTACAATCATATTTTTTAATTTTCAGATTCTATTTAAGCACCATTAATCATCCCGTGCAAAGCAAATACTAAATGATATGCTTAAAATAATAATTACGTAAATTAAAATATATAATGCCTTAAATAATTGTTACTGCAAGAACGTTGAGAATAATCAATGGTTATGAAGTAATAATGTATAGTTAGATGAGACTACTTCAGTATTAAATTGAAACTTAAAAGCTTTAGCGATTAAAATACATAAAAGTGACATTTTGATATGAAATTTAGTTTATAGTGTAAAAATGGAGTCTAAACTAAGTTTGGACATTATTGATGTTGATACCATGCTATGGCATGCAGGAGATTTTGGAAGGTATCAGTACATGTTAATGTTTCTCTTCAGTATTATAAATGCTCTATCGGCTTTTCATTACTTTGGACAAACTTTTATAAGTTTAGTTCCGGAATATCAATGCAAATTACTTAAAAATGAAAATCCACATTTAGTAAATGCTTCCGAATGCTCTAAAACTTACTATTATTTTAACATGACGTTTCAAGCACCGTGTACTTCTGGCTGGAATTATAATAACAGTTACAACTATGTCAGCATCGTTCAACAGGTAAAACTAAAAATTTTAAAAACAATCACGTTCTAATACTTTCTCTCCAGCTAAATTGGGTATGTGATGACAGTTGGAAACCTGCTATGGGTCAATCTGTATTTTTTATTGGATCAGTTGTAGGGAGTCTTGGACTTGGAATATTAGCAGACCGCATTGGAAGACTTCACGTTTTAATAATTGCCAATAGTTTTGCCCTTATTGGGAACCTGATGACTATAATGTCATCAAATGTGATATTTTTTGCCATCAGTAGATTTGTAGCTGGATGTGCAACAGACTCAAATTTTGTAATGATGTACATCATAGGTATGAAAATAATTTTATCCATTTCAATTACAAAATTATATTTAAAGAGTCAATATTGCCTACTATAAATTGTAATAATTTAAAGGAAGGGATTTTCCGATAACCATTATTTATAAAATACATTAGCCAAGTTGGGATATTATTTGTAAACAATTTAAAAATGATACATAGTAGTTATCATTAAACAAAATAATGTTTACAGATCATTTGCCACTAATCAAACAATTTTATGATAGCGTCAATGAAATTTTCATTTAAAAAGTATGAAGTGCAAGGTTCTATTCTTTAAATAATTAGAGAGTTATGAATGTTCAAATATCTAATTATTGTTTGGTATTAAATGAAGCACATGAATATATAATGAATATCTGAACAATTTATTTTATAATAATAAATATACATTTTATCATTGCCAAAATTGTCAAAAGGGCGCGTCCGTAAGGCCGACGAGAATTAACTTACTAGTACTGTATAAACTCAAACAATAGCAACTTACTTTAAAACGTTTGCAAATAAAACTTTGTTTATCTTTAGTAATGGAATACATAAAACCAGAAATGCGAACTTTTGGTTTAAATTTATGCATTGGAGTATTTTACTGTCTAGCTTGTATGGCGGTACCATGGGTTGCAGTATTAGTTGGAAATTGGAAATGGTTTCTTCTAGTAATATCTTTACCTCACTTGTCAGTATTTTCATTTTACTTTTTTGTACCAGAAAGCGCCCAATGGCTAATTAGTAAAAATCAAACAGACAAAGCCATAGAGTGTTTTCAGAGAATTGCAAAAATTAATAATAGAACCATTAGTCCTAAAGTAATAGAAGGTTTGCGAAACTATGCAAGTACCCATATAGGAGGCGATCGTCACGAAAGTCTTTGGGGATTGGTAAAAACTCCAAAATTAAGAAGAAAAACTCTCATTTTAACTTTTAAGTCGTAAGTATTTCTAGTAAATGTTTTTTCGCTATTTTGATGATCTGATCTAAATTATTTATAGCATGGTCATGACCTTGGGATACGATGCCATATCTAGAAATATTAATGGATTTGGATTTAATCCGTTTGTTATATTCAGTCTCACATCGTCTACAATCTTTCCAGCTTGCATTTTTATCTTAATTATGCAAGACCGCATTGGAAGAAAAGCATTGGCCAGTGGAGCTCTTTTAATGAGCGGATTTTTTACTGCGTGTGCTGGATGTATCTTAGCTACCGTTAACGCACCAAGTGCCGTATTAACAGCAACTTTAGCAGTTATAGCTCGTTTGAGTATCAACGTCGCTTACAACTCTGGTGCCCAATACGCAGTAGAGCTTATCCCAACCGTGGTGCGTGGACAAGGTGTTTCGGCTATTCACGTGACTGGTTATGCTGCGAGTTTCTTCAGTCCCCAAATTTTATACCTCAGTACCATATGGGAAGCATATCCAGATGTTATACTCGGAGTTTTACTTACTTTAGGAGCTGTTGCATGCTTATTTTTACCAGAAACTTTGAACCGCATCTTACCAGTTACGTTACAGGATGGCGAAAATTTTGGAGAAGATGAACACTTTTTTGATTTTTATTGTTGCTCAAAGAAAGTCACCGAAAGTACACAAACCTTGGCACCTCAAAAATGTAAAGAAAAATACGTAGAAGAAATAAAATAACTTAAATTAAAATAGAAATTATTTTATACATCCAAGAAATTATATTTTAATAATATTGTCAAGTGTCATACGTTATGTTCCGTCTACGTATGCTCGGTTGCATACTCGCATTAATTAATGCTCTTAAAATTTAATCGACGAATAATAAAAATTAATATTTTTTTTAAATTTTATTGTAATAAATGTGAGTTGAATGTACTTTACACAATTATTTATTAATTACTGAGTAGATTTACTAGTCAGTTTTATTAAGTAAAATTATTTTAATTTAAAATTAAAACAATAAAATAAATTAAAAATTGTGAGACTTCCAATTTAAAATATCTCTTAAGAAATTTTAATTTAAATATCTCATGTTTAATATTTGTTAAATAAATATTGATCAAACCTATGTTTTAATATTCTTGTAATAAAATAAAGTAAAATAAAGCGCTAAAAAATATATAATAATTTAAATGAATGGGTTTGGACCGAGATTGTAATTTGTCACAGTGCTCATTCAAATGAGCCGAAGGACCAATACAGGCAGCGTAACTAACAGCATGAGCCACATAATTTTGTTCTACAACTCCGTTAATCAAATAAGAGCAAGGACCTTTTGCATAAATTGGAACATCTTCCCCTCCATGTGTGTCATCCTCTCTTGGAAAAGTGGCTAAGTATTGATACCATGGATCAGTCTTACGATTCTCATCTTCAAAAACATCTCTCCATGGAGATGACTTGTTACTATCATTTTGCTTAAAGTGATAATGAAAACCCGGACCATTTCCATATGCAAGTGTATAATACGGAAAGTCTTTGAACGATTCACTTCCAAATCCTAAAATAAACGCGTTTGTGTAGTTTTAACCCATCAATTTTTTAATGCGTACCCAAAATATCGTTTCCTCTTTTGGCATACCCATTCAAAGTAAAGGAATGCGAATGATCAGATGTGACTAAAATTAGAGTGTCCTCGTCAGTTTCGTTTAACGTCATTTCAATTGCGTTATCAAATTCTGAAGTTTCTTCCATCGCCAATCTTGCAAAATTCTTATGATGTGCTTGATCAATCAATCCACCTTCAACCTAATAAAAACTAAATAACATGTCTTCTATCACAGAGTACTATCTACTGTCATAAGAATTACACAACATGCAATGAAGTTAATAATACTGAGAGAATCCTGAAAGATTCATGCGGGAAATAACGACATACCTATTAATATATTACATTTAAAAAACCCAATGGATGACCACAAATGAGATGGATGGCGCTTGAAAACTAACAAAGCTTTGAATTAAATATAAATAGCAGTCAACCTGCAATGATGGAAAGCAGATCTAAAAGACACGTACATCCAAATATGTGTTAATGCAGAAGAACAACCAACATGAAATGGACGTGGAATCCTAGAATTCTACTCACCATTAATACAAAACCTTTTGGATTATTTTTCAAAATTTGCAACGCCTTCTTTGTCATATCAGTAAGACTAGGAGTTCCCGTTGCATTTTTATTACGAATTAACTCAAAAGGCATATGATTCACATCAAAAAGGCCCAACAGATATTCGGTATCATCGGTAACTTTTGCTAAATCTTCATTATTTACTGCTAATATCGAATTAAAGTTTTCATGATTTTTTAACCAAATTTTGGTTAAATTCAAGTTGTCGCCTCTTGAACAACGATTTGGTTTTACTAAATTAACGTACCCCATCTGTTGTTGCCCACCTCCCAAAATTACCTATATTCGTAGTAATCAAAAATTTAAACCTAACCTTGGGTTATTTTAGCTAAATTTTGTACCCTAAAATTTTTCCCAGGTTGGTCTTCAATTAATTGCCTGGCTATATCCTTAATGTTCATACGATGTTCTTCTGGAATTTCGGTATCACATTCCCAATCTCGATTATTTATCCTTGCATACGTCGCCGCCGGTGTAGCGTGTGTTATTCTTGTAGTGGTAACAATACCTTAAAAATTCAGATTTTGAAAATAAAAATTGAAGTAGGTATTTACTTTTTAAATCACCTGTATGTTTACCCGCTGCTTGAGCCCAAACCATAACAGAATCAAGTTTACTGCTTTCGTAAATATCTTTATCAAAACTATGGACTTTACTTTTCACGTCAAGTCCTATAGAATTGTATCTAGCCTTAACTCCTGGAAGTGTACGGATAATAAAGTTCACTATCATTAAATTTAATTTTACCTGTAAACAATGCAGTAGCTGTACCAGCAGAATCCGGAACTTGCTTATCAACATTGTAAGTCTAAAATGATTCACTATTGCAATTGAACTTCAGAAAAAAAATTTTGAATTTTAAAGTATCACATTCAATTGCTTTATGTTGGTGTTATTGGTTTTATGGTTTATATTATAATAAGCAGCAAAGAGTTTCTTTTTAAAATTTTTGATTGCACACCAAATAAAGCGCTTAAAATAATTCTAATGAAATTACTTACTTTAACTAAAGCAACATGGGAAAATTTATCAAAACTTAAGTCAAACTCTTCGCCACTTCTTTTGGCCATTCTTTGACCTTTGTAAATTCTTGCAGCCGTAGAGGTCGTGATGCCCATACCATCTCCTATAAATATTATAACATTTTTAGCAAAATTCTTTGGTTTTTTCTTCAGTTCTTTCAAATTTTCTGTTAAACGTCTTATTCCTTGCAGTTTCCAGAAATCTTCATCTGAAAAGGAAAATTATTATTTAATTTCTTTAGTTTTTTTTAGCCTCGCACCTTGTATAATCACTTCGTTGTCGCTTAATGGCAAGATGTTTTCATAAAAAGCTGAAAAAATAAATTTGAAAAACAATTTAAGAACGAAACTCAAAATTATACCTTTAAAATTTTTTGTTTTTTCCACGGAAGCTAGCAGAGATAATTGAATCAAGTTATATAAGAAAAATACAAACAGCGTTTTGAACTTCATGTTTAACTGTATAACAATTTGAAATTTGTTAACTTACAAAGGCTTTAAATAGGCCACTCAAATAATTATGTACTTAGAATGATACGATTTGTAAGTAATAGTTTGCTTGGTTAAGCTTTATTGACAGAATAACTCAAACAATATAATACTTAACATATACCTCCTTTTAAATAGCCTACTTTTAAATACTCGATTACGCATATTTGTTTACAAATTCGCTAGCTACCTTTGTTATTTAATATAAACTGCATCGGTTTTTTAATTAAGATTTTCTATTCATTCATAAATTTCCTTTGGGCCACCTTGAATTATGTTGAAACAGGAATTGCAACATTTTTCTTTGATAATTAATAGTTAAAGGATAATTGTCTCGATGGAATACTACACACTGGAAAATCAATGGAATGTCAGGAGCGGCTAACCTTTCCTAAAAATATTTAGTCATAAGACGAAATTAGCTTCAATAATAATTAATTACCGATTTCCGGCACTATTTTTTACTTTCGGTAAAAAAAACAAGAAGAAAAAGATAATGAAGAAGAACACAATTTTTTTTAAATTATGGATAAATACTATTTTGAATGGCACGAAACAGAGTTTTCAGAAAATAAATTGCTAGCTGCATTTGAAGCTTAGCTTGAATTGTCGCTTAAGGTTTAGCTTCTTTCTTGCTTAGTTTGATAATTAAATTTGAGTGTAGCCTGAAGCGTAGTTGGAAGGTTAAATTCGGGTTTATCTCAAAGCTTAGTTTTATTGCTTAGCTTGAAACTTAGCTTAGCTTGAACCTCGGCTTGGGGCTTAGCTTAAAATTTACAGCGACGCTTAGCTTGAAGCCATTAAAGGTCGGATCGATCCCAAAAATTAATAGACATGTTAGGATGTGAAAGGAAGAAAAAGAACTCTTATAGCATTAAAGTGTTTTTAATATATTTTTGATATTTCGTAAATATTCATTTCATAAAATTGTGCACATTTAAATATTCGTCAGATCTAATAATTGTCGAATTAGTAGAGCAATATAGGTGGAAACTTGTGTAATTATCCCAAATCAGTTTTTATTGAATTACGAAAATACTTTAGCTACTTATACAATTTTAAAACTTGAAAATTACACTTGAACATGAGCAGCGCATGTGATTATTATAGCACAAAAAATTATACTAATATACTGTAATACAGAACAAAATATATTATCATTTAATTAAATAAATATATACCTATGCATTACAATTAACTGCGTAATCTTTACGTTAATTAATCCGTGCAATAAACAATGACTACATTACCTATATCTTTAATTATTTTTTTAATTCGTAATATTAAATAGTATGCACAAATTAATTAAGCTCAATTGCATTTATTTAAAAATGCTTTTCGGGCAGTTTACATGGAAGATCAGTTTACATCGAGGAATAAATCGCGACTGAAAATAGATGTACAAAAAAGTAGAAATACTATTTGGAAATATCATCGAATTATTTGAAATTTTTAAAAGTAGGTGTCTACAATTTTTGTATTTTTAATTTGATTTTATTTCCTGTACCTATAGAGAAGTTTTTTTAAGCCTGACCTGGAAAGAAGAATATTTCAATTTTTAATAAAATATACTATTATCATGTTCAACTATTGTTCAAATTAAAAAAATTATTCTGTTCTACTCGTATTGGCAACGTGAATGAAAAAAACATTTAAAAAAAGCTAAGAAACCGAGATTACATAATATAAACTTCAAAGAACAAAAATAAAATTGTATGCATCTAATACAAAAATTATATAAGATTTGTTTGAGAATGACAAATGAAGCCATATCTACTTTTGTGAACTTGGTTCACATTTTCATTGTAGTAATAAAAGTAAAAACTAATAAATTCTTTGTTTTTTATTTTATTTTTGCTTGGATATTAACTTGAAAGTTTAATCTTAATAAATTGGAGTTTTCTCGAATAAAACTTTTATTATTATTATTATTATTAGTTTAATGTTTTAGATTTAATATAATATCGACATTGGCAGCGATTACAATAATTTTCGATACTTGAGTCGTTACAATTACATCGTACAAAGTATCATAATTTTCTTTAAAAAAATTTATTTTTAAAATTACAGCATTTTCTTTTTCTTGCAAAAACTTAATTTAAACCCAGAATTTTGCCCACTGTAACCGAATAAACATACAAAGCTGCCGATTTTGTTTGTTTATTTGGGTTTTAAAGCCCTTAAGCCACAAACTTCTAAAATAAAAAACATTTTAAAGTTGAGAGGCTGGCATGGCGCGATATTTAATAATTACAACATCCGGTATGTTCCTTTCTGTCAATAACCACCAATTACAAATAAATCCCCTTTTTAAAATTTATATTTGTAGGTATATATTTTTGACTAGTTACGCCACTGAATCCAATGGCTACTGGCGATCGTTTGGAATCAAACGAACATTCAAAATTTATCCAAAGCGTAACAATACCTTCTAGCTTATAGAAAATTTATTGCATAATATTATAGTCATTTAAATTAACTATTTAGCCGTATGTGTTCATTTGTTGGAATTTTGAATGCTGTTAACTAAATTAAACGGATATTTATATTATAAAAGCATCTACACAGTGGTGTGAGCCAACAGGATTGCAGTTACTAAAATAATTTTAAGTCTTA
Source organism: Cantharis lateralis (assembly GCA_963170105.1). Lineage (NCBI taxonomy): Eukaryota > Metazoa > Arthropoda > Insecta > Coleoptera > Cantharidae > Cantharis > Cantharis lateralis. The sequence goes on along the minus strand of OY720630.1, from coordinate 25,048,125 downwards.
GGACTAGATCCTTTAAATTTAATATAGAAATTTTGTTGATAATTCGTATCATATGATTAATCCCTAAAAACTTCCTGAAACAGGAACATCTTGTGGTGGCAGAGAAGCTGCGTAGGCGAGATGCCGATGGCAAAACAGTATACCGATTTATTTTAAACCTGGTTTGGTTTAAACCAAAAATTTCCATGGAAATTTAAAGATTTCCAAAGAATTCTAAAGATTTTCCAAGAATTTTAATTCCAGAGATTTCCAATAATTCCAAATATGTGTATCAATTTTATGCATTTTACAGTCTTGTTTTGAAGTTAGGGGGGGAGGGGTAATAACCCCATTACCGCTCTTCTTGTATATCTTACTAGTCAAGATAAGACGTTTTTCTCCAGGACTTTAGATAAAACTATTTAAACAATTTATTTTGATAAACTTTTCTATGACACATTTATAGAATGTTTTTACAGATAACTTAAAAATAAAATTCTTAAAACTTCTTTTTCTTTTAAATTCCGTAAAAAATCTTTTTGCTTAAGCCTTTTACTTTAGTGTTAGAAAAAATGGACCGCTTCCTGTTCATCCTATACCCAAAATTCGTCATATCAAAATTAAAGTAGATAAAATTCTGCGTAAAAGTATAAGAGTGGGCAATTGTGGACTGCACCGAAGAGCAGTTTGGGTTTACCTCCAATCAAGAATTAGAATTTTAATTAAATTTTGGGATTAATTTACTGCTAAAGAGGTATATGATATTGTAATATAATACAATTTTTGCGTAGGTAAATTTTAAACAAAATTTTAATTTGTTTATTTTTATAAATATAGGACTATGAATATCTAAAAAAGAAGAAAAACTATTGTTACATTATGAAATTTTATTTAAATTACGTTATCGTAAAGTAAGAGCCTTACATCACATTACTAAAGTTTTACTTATTTTTTAAATTTGATCTTGTTTTATAACGTAACAATAGTTTTTTATTTCAAACATTCTTAGTCCTACCCTGTCGAAAGAATTATGTATTTCTTCACTTTACAGTAAAAATTCTATTATTTTAATATTATATTTTACGCACATATAAATACCACATAATTTATTTTTAAAGAAGTCAAAGGATAGCAGGATATTGGAATTTTAAATCAAACTAGAACGTTTTGCTCAGTCGACGTTTTGGATGCTGAATGCATCAATCTTCAGGACTATAATGGAACAGAACAATGCAATCACAATCGACTACAGAAAATAACGTAAACTCACCAAACAAAACAAGGTGTAAATTAGTTTGATTTTACATAACACCACTAACGGAGAGACAACAGAAGCTGTAACAGTCACCATCAACGACTTCAACAAAATAAAATTAAACATGTAAAAAATTATGTAAGAAATACAACAAGACATATGGAACAACAAGAAATACACAAGACGTTGATGGTGACTGTTACAGCTTCTGTTGTCTCTCCGTTAGTGGTGTTATGTAAAATCGAACTAATTTACACCTTGTTTTGTTTGGTGAGTTTACGTTATTTTCTGTAGTCCATTGTGATTGCATTGTTCTGTTCCATTATAGTCCTGAAGATGGATGCATTCAGCATCCGAAACGTCGACTGAGCAAAACGTTCTAGTTTGATTTAAAATTCCAATATCCTGCTATCCTGACTTTTTTACATATTTTTGGAGGAGAATAGTATTTTCACATTTATTTTTAAGTTCATTTCTAAAAAACAATTTAATTTTCAAGTTATTTTCATGCAAAATTACCTAATGACTGGACTATATGCCACACTGACCAAGTTAGTTTTAGAATCGAGTAAACTAAAATAATTTAAATCTAAATGAAAGATTTAAATCTTTCAAATCCCTAATTTTGCAACCTAAGTGAAGCTAGTGCTCCCATTACTATTTTCTCTGTCCGTCAAATGATGGGTGATACGCAAATTCAGTTTGCTACTACCCTAATAGTAGACACTAATCCGTCCCTGTAAATTCTTCTTTGAATAAAAAATATAATATAAATCAATTTATTTGAATTCAATGTTTTTAGAAATACACAACATCATTGATCTGATTGAGTTCTCTTCAAAATATCCAATACTTTTTTTTCAATACTATATAGATGTTCGTCATTAATATGTGGAGCGATTTCTCTCATAGCTTTAGCTAAGTTACAGAGATATTCAATATTGGATCCACTAGGACCAACAGAATTAACAATTTGTGTTGCAATAGCAAAATCGTCGGCCTCTCCAGCATAATTTAAGTTATCTTTTGTACCTACATAAATAGTTATTTCGAAAGGATCGATTTTGGTTTTACTTGGATAAAATAATACTTTCATGCGTTGATAACCACCTTTCTCTCTGTAATCTAAATGATCGACTACATTTCTGATATCCTCATCTCGAATTTTATAAGCTACACCCCATACACCCACCTAAAAATATTACATTATTGTTTAATATGAGTTTTTAAGAAAATCTCACCTCAGATTTGCTAGGCACAAGGGTAACAACTCTTCCTGGCTAAAAATTATCTTATTAAAAATACATTACAAAAATTATTATTAAAAACACACTTGATCCGGTGTGCCACGATGATCTGTACTATGCTGATAAAATTTTCTTTCGAAATCTTTAATACATCCTACAAGTTTGGTTTCAAAAGGAAAATCTATCTTCCAGATTAAAGAACCGTAACCAAATACCCACATCGTTCGAATCATAAAATTGTAACCTCAAACATTTTGCAATAATTTAAAATTGGTTAAACTGAATTATAAAATAAATTTAAACACAAATTACACATTTACAAGGCACTGTTGAATTAATTTATAATTTTGTTATTATTTACTAAAAATTAAACATTGCTTGAGCAGGTAGTGTTTATAAATTCTTTTATTTCCAATATTTACGGCTAGGTGTCGCCACAATTAAAAATTAGATTTTTAAAAATGGGTGTGTGTGTGAGTGTGAGTCAAATTTTGTTTTGTGTTGTTTTGTGTTTTTAAATTAAATAAATTGTGAACATTTGAGAAATTCTAACTGATCTTCAATTTATATGAGTGAGTAAACAGTGTAGAGAATTCAGATAACAGCAATTAGAAAATTCATCAAGATAATATTATCATAATATTAGAAGTGCTGCAATTGAAATCAAAGGTATTTATTTAATTCGAATATTTGGTTGTTGTTCCAACTAGTAGAAGTCACTAAGTTCAAAATTAAATGATAATCATACATAAAGTAAAAAATTTGGATTGGTTATTTCTTATATTCTAAGGTTATTTCTGTGAAATGATTGACAATTTACTCGACAGATTTTTTTTGTTTGCTATTAGTTTAAACATTTGTAAAGATATTCAATAATGTCTTTTAAAATTGTTAATAGGTTTGTTTTGTATCTATCGGAATAAAAAAAAACATGTTGAAATGAATTTTTGCAAAGTACAAAATGTATTGGTTGGATGCATGAAGTGTTGATGTACGATGAATTGTTAATAAAGTTTTATATAGCTGTACATTTTATAACCTGCATCTAAAGTTAATACTTCTGTGTGCAATAAAACCAGATGCATATTGTCTACTAGCTTTGATTTTATTATAATCATCATCGAGACAAAGTGTCATTTTAAACTAAGTTTTACGTTTTTAGTTAAATTAAAATTACACTCTCCTGATGATGTTTAAAGATTAATAAAATCAAAGCTAGTACATAATTGTAATTATTATATTTCTCATGAATTCACATGTTTTGAAGATTGTTATTTACAAATCTTTTTGTTTGCAAATTCGACTTCATATCTATATTCTCAGGCCTGGCTCGTTGTTAATTTTTTTTGTCTGCAAGGAACGTTTGGCGTCTTTGGAAAAAAGTTTTAATAAGTTACTAAAGGTTATAATAGAATCAATAACCAAGCACTATTTTCTACAGTCTCAATTATTATCATTTAAAATTATAAATAAGGAAAGAACTATAAAACATAGGGGTGAGAATTTCATTATTTGGGGCTGTATTTTCATCAAAGGAATGGGTAACTGTAATCGCAAATTTGTATAATTACGTAGCTCTTTCTGATATCTGATGTCAGTACAGATTATGCTACTGTTACGAAAGTTTTGTCATAATTGTACTACAATACCACCACTACATCATCAGCATATTCATAGGGTAGCCGGAGAAAAAGGTGAAAAGTGACCTTTGACCAAATTAAACGCAAATAAAACTCATCATTCCATATAGCGTCAAAAAGTACCATCTCAATGCAAACTTTAATACTCTATCCCTTTATTGAAATAGTAATAAGTATTACAAGATATTTTGGTTTTCAATCCAAAACTTTTTTTCTAATCAATGGAAAATTAAGAAAAACTGCTAATGGTTATAATTATCTTGGGTAATCATAATAATTATTACTCATGGTGTTTATTTGAAAACTTCCAACACGAATTATCTCGAAAACCAAACGCCATATGAAAAAGTATTTTATACAAAAGTTGTGTAATGGCTAGGGGAAAGAATATGGTTTAATTAAAATTAGAAAAATAATTTTATGAGTTGAAAACTAATTTACTAATACCTAATATTAGTTAGTAAATACAAGTTGTATTATTTCTGATGGATTGCAATAATTATTTGGAGAATATTTGAAGTTACATAATGTTTTTTCCTTTATTGTCTTATCTTCTAATTAAATTACATATCATCGTTTGTTCAATGATATTAACGCTGCACCTTTTTTGTGGTTTTCCAGCACTTCTTTAACCTACTGGAAACTTATCACTCTTACTTGTAGCTTAATATTAGTGATTATCATTATAAAACAGGTTCTAGCAAATAAAGAAACTACGATTTGGTAATTCGTAAGCACAAACTTCATTTTATTGTTTACTCCTTGAGAAAATTATATTTCTGCTTTGACTCTCTTTTAGAGAAATTATTGCTCTTTAGTAAATTATTTAACACTTGGTACTAAAAATTTGTACAACTTTAATTGTTCTTAATTTGCAAACCTCGTAAATAACATTTGGAACAATTAACTTTTTGAATCTAAATAAACTCTAAAAGTCTGTATAAAAATTAAATTATAGATATTTGTTAAAACTTGTTTTTATTATTGTGCAGTAGAAATAACGTAAATATATTGTTGCATGTAAAATTTATATACAGTTACTAAAGAAAATATCCGTCCACTCCTATGTTATCAATGTAAATTGAACATTTTGAAGCCATTTTTTGTCATATAAAAATTGATTTTTCAGAAAAATTTTTAAGACATATTTTGTTGAAAATTTCATTGCCTTCAATTTTGTTCCTATGTATTTTTCTATTTTGTCTCGCCGTTTCTGACTGACAGAAACTGAGCGACTTAAACAAGACTCTGCAAAATGAAAAAATTATTGTCATCTATATCTCGGAAACGGTTTGTTAAAATAAAAAAATGTATAGGAACGGAAATGTAGATAATAAAATTTAGCAGAAAAACATACCTATTCATTTTTTTATTTCTTCTCCCGTTTCCGAGATATAGATGATAATATTTTTTGCATTTTACAGAGTTTTGTTTAAGTCGCTGTCAGTCAGAAACGAGGCGACAAAATAGAAAAATGTATAGAAACAAAATTGAAGGCAATGAAATTTGCTACAAAAAATGTCTTAAAAATTTTTCTGAAAAATCAATTTTTATATGACAAAAAACGGCTTCAAAATGTTCAATTTACATTGATAACATAGGAGTGGACGGATATTTTCTTTAGTAACTGTATAGTACAATAAATGTGTTGCACGAATTCTCATAAATTTTTTAATTTTCAGGATTTTTAATTTAATCATTTGAAAGCAGATACAAACCTGAACAGGATGGACTTACCTATGCAAAATATCACACAATCTAGAAGAAATTACATGTCAACTTATCGGAAGTAAGCGCAAAATTCAAGATCATCTGTTAAAACGAGATGGAACTTTAATATCAATTTACGAAACATTGCCTGAATATTTGGTGTCCGTAAATTAAGAACTGTTTGTGATTTGCATGCATTTAAAGTTTTAATTATACATACTATAATTGTTTTACTTGTCATTTTAAGTATTCATGTAAATTTTTTTGCTAAATCGATTCTAGTATATCTCATTAGGTGTCGCGACATGTCATTTAAAATTTTAAAAGTGACGTTTTGTTCAAAAATGACTAACCATTGACTCACTATCACGTTATTTAGTTAATCATTATGAACTTTTTAAATCGGTGTGAATCAATGATGTGAATAAATAATTAATTTATAGGACAAACAACAAGTATGTGTTTTATGGAACGGGATTGCCGTTGAACTATGAAAATTAAGGGATTACTATTACATTGAATTCGAATATTGTCCAACGGTTTAAGATGCAATTCCTGGATAAGAATTAAAAGGTGTATTGCGTTTGATGTATTACAATAAATGGCTATTTGTTAATTTGTATGCATTTAAAATATTAATGTCACTTACTAAACTGAAGAAATGCATACAAATTAATTAATAGTCAATAATAGAAGTTTACAGTGTATTTTTGGTTTTTTAAAGTAAATTAAAAATAATTTTTCAAGAATTGATACTAACTTTCGATTTTTAATTTGTTTTAGACTTCAGAACCAATCGACTGGTGGGGTACTCAAAACTTGTAGGAGAACAATTGAATTGAAAAATTTGGTAAAATGATGCACAATTGATGGAGTTGCCATAATTGAGAATGAGAGGTCAGTTTCTATTGAGTGTTTAAATAAACGTCAAACTTCTGTTTTTTTGAACCAACTGAATGTTTAGATTCGAGTAGGGAATTTATTAAAAATAATTTGAAAGTTTCAAAAAAATGTGAATAATAAACCAAATTGTAGGGAGTGAAATTCTTGTATCATTTTTTTCCATATTATGCCAGGTTGACATTATTTATTGGAGTACACATTTTATGGATTTGATTGAAACTGCTTGATTATCAGTCAAGTTGACTTTCATATAAAAATGATAACTTACAAGAAATCGAGTTACTTTGGGCACATTGGTTAGTTACAATTTTATTGTCTGGATCGAAATAAAGAGACGGAGAAAACTCTGAAAACTGTGCATTTGATGTTTATTATGAAATGTTTTATATCGCTTTCTCTGTTTGAATCAAAACATGTTTAGATTAACAATTTTGTGAGCAAATTAAAAATAAGTTTTTTTTTGTTTTTAATAAAAGGCAATATCGTCGGGTTGCTGCCATAACTTTGTAAGTCCACTTTTTAGGTAAATGGAGTTAGCGATAAATTGCACATCTTTATGTCAATATCTATGCCTATAGAAGAAGTTATGAAGTCCATATACTTTCTAAAGCAATTTTTAGATGAAATAACATTAGTCAGTTTTGACCGTAACACAATGATATACTCATAGATTTTTAAATACTTATTGATGAATCGTTGCGACTTGGACGAAAACAAAAAAAATCAAAAACAGGCGGAAACACGTTATCAATATGTAGCTAAATTATTATGAAATTAGTGCCTTTTATTCTAAACCAAAACTCGACGTTTAACTCCCAATTAGAAGAAAACATTTGAGAAAGAAAATAACTTACATTAATAAAATATTGTTAAGATGGTTAGGTCTATTTAACACGTTAAGTACTGCGTGGCGCATCACCGGTAAGCACTCCTGAATGATGATGCATTTACGTCAGCCACACAATATTTTTAATAACAGCCGCCGGTGTTATAGTATAATAACTAAATAATGGCCAAAATAAATAATACATGAATAAAAAATACCCGACCATGAGGATCCTAAATTTGATTGTACACCTGTCCTTAACGTGTGAAACAATTTAAGTATCCGACGTTTTGGATGGTTTTATACACCCATTTTCAAGGCAAAATGCAGTAATAAGTAATATAAAATTAAAATTTAAATGAATTTTAAAATTCTTGTGATAATTTTGACAATCGTAGTGCCAATTTGTAAATTTGTACAATTGAATTGTTTAAATAAACGTTATTTAAAATTCTCTTATTCGTATTATAAAATGTCAACTGTATAAATAAGTAAATTTATTAATTATCTTTCATTTATCTTTCATTGAAAATGTGAACCTTGCAGGTTTCAAAAAGTAATGGTAATATAAACAAAATTGTAGAGTGCGTAATTCTTTCACCTCTCCATTTTCTTTCACATGCCGTGTTTTACATAAAATAAGTTATCTTAAAAACGACAATCAACTTGAAATTTTGAAATTACCTACAAGGTGACCGGTCGATAATTAATTAAACACTGATATAATAATAGAAAAATAACATCAGGATCTCGAATTTTCAATTTTTAGGGTGTAAAAGAAAGTTTCAAAGGAGTTAACCATTCTTTGTTTGTAAAATTAGCAAAACACTTACATGGGCTTTTTATCACATATCGACGCATTTGGATGCGTGGTGTGTGAAATACACCCGTAGGCCTGGCGGTGGCTCCTGAAACGGCCATAAAATGCGTTTAAGTTGAAATAAAATTTGCTTACTTTAGAGCGCAATAAAATTGAAAATATCACACTTAGGGATATCCTGCGTGCGCCAATCGAGTTTTCTGCAAAAATTACACAAGAAAACTTTAAAAACCAGCCGATATGGAACTTACGATTTTTAGGGGTAAAAATTTCAAAAACCTATGGTTTTTTTCAAATTCCGCAAAAATTTAGATGGGTTATTTATTGCTTAAACCGACTCATTTGGTTGCGTGGTTCTAGAGAAACCTGCTGTTTTTTTTCTAAATTTTTTATTCGATTTGGACAGATGCCTTGCCTATCTGCTCCCCACCTTTCAATTTATTTTTGTTATTAGTTTCGGAGATATTTAATTAAAAGTTTTTGTTTATATTTCGGTGTCTAAGGGGAAAATTTTTCCCTGCCAATTCGGAAATTGTATGATTTATGGGTTGATTACTTTTTCTATTACTCGGACCATCAAAGTAGATTTTTGAAGGCTTAAAAATCCAAAGATTTTCGAGAAGTGACAAAGTTACTGCAGATTTTTTGAAAAAATTTCAAAACGGTTTTCTCGAAAAACCTGCAGTTATTTTTTTCTAAAAATTTTGTACCATTTAGGATGTTGCCTGCCCTAGATAACCCCCTAGTTTCAAGATCGAATTGTTATTAGTTTCAAAGATTTCAATCTTTAAAGTTATTGTTTAAAATGCGGTGTCTAACCGGAGAAAAATCTCTCCCAATTCCGTAATTTTGTAGCTTTCGGGTTTGTTATTTTTTCTATTACGCGGACCATCGTAGTTGATTTTTAAAGTCATAAAAATCCAAAGATTTTCGAGAAGTGACAAAGTTACTGCAGGTTTTTTGAAAAAATTTAAAATCGAGTTTCACGAAAAACCTGCAGTTTGTTTATTCTAAAATTTTTATACCATTTAGGCTGGTGCCTGCCCTAGATAAGCTCCTAGTTTCAATATCGAATTGTTGTTAGTTTCGGAGATATAAATTTTTAAAGTTATTGTTTAAAATGCGGTGTCTAACCGGAGAAAAATCACTGTGAATTCCGTAATTTTGGTGTTTCGGGTTTGTTATTTTTTCTATTACGCGGACCATCGTAGTGGATTTTTAAAGTCATAAAAATCCAAAGATTTTCGAGAAGTGACAAAGTTGCAGGTTTTTTGAAAAAATCTCAAAACGATTTTCTCGAAAAACCTGCAGTTATTTTTTTCTAAAAATTGTATACCATTTGTTATTTATTTCTGGGTTATAAATAATTAACACGTTCGCGGACACCTAACAAAATAGAGTGGAATTCAGAAACACACTACTTTATCTTTGCGTTCAAACGTTATGAAACTTGAGCGGGAAATGCCGCTTTGTCCCAGGACGTAGAGCGGCATATGCCGCTTTGTCCTCGAACGTGTTAACCCTTGTGTTACCAACCAAATAAATTTACACTATTGGCCAACCAGGGTACCCGGGTACCCATGAACGAATTTGTATGTAATATTCATCTGTAATTTGAAATTATTGTATGTATTTTATGGATATTGATTTATTAATGGTTAACGAAGATATTTACACTTAAATATCTTTTAAATTTTTGAAAATTTGTTTTATAATACGAAAAACAAGTAACCACTGCTGTAATTTAGATTTATATAGTTTAATTTGAATTTGCTAAATAAACAATTAAAAATTAATATTATTTATTATAACTTATTAATTTATAGTTATTTATTCCTTTTTTGTATAAAAATATTTCAGTTTTATTTTATATTACTTGAATTGAAGTATTTTTATATGCGGGTACCCTGTTGGTATATACATGTACTTTTTTCAATTGAGAAATTTTCTTTATTAAAAAAACAAAACAAAACTTTTCAGTGCATATTTCGATAGAAAATCGGTCAAATGGTGGAGATCCGAGAGGTTTTTAGCAAATTTTTTTTATGGAAAAAGTTATTGAGCAAAATTTACGTCGATGGGCACCCGGGTACCCGGTTGGTAACACAAGGGTTAAAGTTGTCGTTTAAAATTCTGTGTACTACGGGAGCAAAATCACTCTAACTAAATATGCCATTATTTCAGCATCATAATCATTTATTGAAAATATAAATGCACCCTGGATGTGATAACAATTAAGTGTATGAAAAACGAATACTACACCACTGCAAAATTAAATTTTTTAAAAAAGCTCGTTGGCACAAAATGACATAAATAAAATTAAAAACATGAGAGTTTTTATTTATCTATTTCATATTGATTATATTTAAACCTATAAAGAATATACTGCGAGTGAGTAATAGTACCAGAATACATGTTAACATGTCTTTTATTGAATTTTTTTATAATTTCAATTTTAGAAAAATTGCATTGGTTTAAGTGATTTATTATAAATTCTTTGTGATGAAAATTTTATTTTATTAAAAATTGATGTCCAATGATATTTTCATTTGTTCATTTAACACGTTAACGGCCACAATAGAATATAATTTTTTGGTTTCTCAGGCCACGTATTTCTCAGTCCATATAGAAAACTTCGACTAGTGAAGCTATTGTGTTTCTCACGACGTAGAAAACCCTGGCTGGTGTGATGCACGGTAGCTTCTTACGGCAGTTAACATGCTAACGACACCTCAGTGTTCCCTGTGGTAAGTTTTACGTAAAGAAAGCATATCCATACACTTTTCTGATTTGAAAGGTATGATTTCCAGACGTTAAACTTTCCAAGTTGCGCTTCGACTTCAACACTTCAATAAGTAACCAACGACAATAGCTATCATTATTTCTTTAACATTTTTACAACACGAAATATTTATATTATCTACAAAATTGATTGACAAATTATTCTTATAAATATTTTTAATTTTCAGGATTTTGGAAACTTACAATCTGAAAGCAGCCGCAAATTTGAGTTACAACCTAAGATGAACGCTCAAGACAAGAAGTTTTAATTCTAATAAACGATGAGGATGACGGATGAAAAATTAAGTTCCACTTGTAAATTTATGAAGTGTTGATCACGTTTCAATGAACAACTGCCGGATAGGATATAGAAGGTTTGTGACATTTAAAAAGAATAATTATTTAATTAATTCGCTTGCATTTCAAAATTTTAAATTGTAAATTTTATTTAATTTATAACTAATTTGAATTAATCAATGAATAAATAGTAGGAAGGAAGGAGCATATGTATGTTTTACCGTGTTAAATTTGCGAGTCAAAAGGAGTGGGTGTTTCGCCATATTGAGATTCGATTAAAATTGTCTAAAATGGTTAATTGTGTTGCTTGTGGAACCATCAGGAACGCGCAAAATGTCGAAAATGGAATTACATGGCATAAGTACACATCTAAAATTTAATTTAACATTCTAATATTAAATGTAGTAAATTGTGTGGTTATGAAGAGTGCAAAGGCGTGCATATCAGATTTAATTTTAAATAGATTCGATTCCACCAGATGCTTGTAAGTGAGCTTTATCCCTTTTTGGTTTAAGAATGCTTAATAATATTATGAAAACGTTAATATTCGTAGTTACACGTATTAAAATATAATACAATAAATTATATTTATGAATGTCATCTTTACTCATATTTTATGTAACGCCACTGGAAATGTATTTAAAAAATATTCTAAATGCTCTTTCCTTCCTACTCTTTATTCAATGGAATTAATTGATTAAGGTGCTGCCATCTAACTTCAAAGCTGAAAGTGACAATATAGGAATCTGCAGGAATGGTTGACATTCAAAGCAGAGTTCTAGGTTTGACATTCAAACCTCTTAGGTTTGTTCGTTGGACTTTTTGCAAGTTGCTCGGAACAGTTTCTGATGATGTCACTAGAGCAGCTTGAACAGTTTAGTGCAGCTGCTCAGAGCAGCGCCCAACGAACACTTTTGGAACACTTATTGCTACTTTTAAATATCTTAACCTCAAAAAAATTTGAAAATTATTTTCTGTTATGTTATTATGGGCTGATTTCTTTCAATAGAATAACTACAGCGTCAAATAAACCAAAAAAATCTTTTTTTTAGAGATTTTAATTTATTCTCCGCTTAAATAATGTTAATGCCAGACTGGAGAAAATAAAAGTTTCCATGTTCAACTATTTTTCATTTTTTTAATTAAAACTTCTTCTTTGCTTTTTTTGTGTAATTATATAAAATCTTGTATAATGTGATATAAAAAAATATCTAAAATATGACTGCTGAGAGCGGTAAATAAAAAAAAATTATTTTAATTCACTTTTATTACCTTAAAAAAGTATTAAAAGAACTTGCTTTATCAAATATTAAATACTTTAACTATCCGAAAATGTTAAATAATTTAAAAAATATTAATAATAATCAACTTGAATTAATAATATTTCAAAATTTAAAAATATTTGGCGCCGGAAAAGGTTAGAACAAATTTCTAGCAACTTACTCCTCCTATCGACCTAGTGCAGGTTTTTCTGTTCTAAGCAGTTCCGAACAAGTTGCACTATTCCAACGAACGCTTTCCGAACAGCTGCTCGATTACGAACGAACGATTTATTTCTGCTTGAACCTGTTCCGAACTGTTCGGAGCAAATAAATCATGTCGAACGAACAGACCTAAGGTAAACCTTTAGTTGAACTATTTTTAGTTAGGTGGCGCCACATTACAAACAGTTTTCTTTTTTATTTAAAATTTTATGACATCTTTAACGTCAAAACTTTGATTGTATTGAAATTTTTAAATTAATAATATTGTGTGAACTATCGAAAAAATGTTATTCATTTTTGAATTTTGTAAGATAGAGAGCAGTTGTGGGTAGTTGTCGCATGGCTTGGAAGTTCAAACATGGGATTGTCGCTGCCAAGTTACTAGATGTGCTACATATTCCAGTACCCCTATTAGATCGGATTTGTAGAATGTCAACGATGGTGTAATTACTGGATTTAAACTGTAAGTTATGATTTGTTTAATTTTGTGTACCGTCAAGTATATTTTCGTTAATTTGTAAATAATTGAAATGTTGGAAAATTACTATTAGGATTTCATGCTTTGAAACTATTGAACGAACAAGATGTAGACGAAAATATGCTTTTCTTTTGCTATTCGTTGGTGGGCAGCAAGCACATACATAACGATTAGTAAGTTGTAGTTTGATGTTAGTTCAATCGTTTACACCCACACCCAATACGAAAATGACATTTGAATCGCGAAAAATTTAATTAATCTTCATTTGTTAAATTCTAAAAAAAGGCATACAATTTGCAATAGTGAATTTTTTAAAATAAATTAATAATGTTTTGTTTAGTAATTGTTGCTGATTTTAGATTTTTAATATGTTTTAGATCTCATAACAAATGGAATAGTGCAGTAAAGCAAGTTTATAGAAGTAACAATAATTGGAAAAATTTGCGAGTCGAAATTCAATCGATGGATTTGATAGTGAAAGGTTAGTTTTCATTGTATAATATTATGCCGGGTTCATATGAATTTGAACACTCACCACATGAACGTATTTATACAGACACCAATGTGCATTGAATTTATGCCGTTGTACTTAACATTACATATTGGCTTACTGGATATCAATTCTACTAAATGGTAAATAAAGCACTTTTCTGCAGAAATTGAAACTCACCTGGTTTGATTACTGCTGTGCACATCTACAGGGCAAGGGCTTATGTCAAATTAGGTCATTCCGAACTCCACCAAGCATTCCGTTACTCTTAATGTCATAAAAATTGTGAAGTGAAATAAATATAATAATAAATTTAAATTTTCTATTCTGTAGTTTTAATTTGTCCATTGTTTTTTTTGTTTGGTGGAGTTTAGAGAACCTTGATAGGATCCGGTTTTACTAAAATTTGATTATTGTTAAATCATGAATAGTTTAAAATAGCGTGGTGTAGAGAATAAATTCTGTCAAATTTTTGGGCATGTAATGATGTGTTTTTAAGTAAAAATTACTACTGGAAACATGGCCGGAAACATTTACTTGATCGTGCAAATGGATGATTATTTATTGAATTGCGAGTAATTTCGCCAGTGCATGTGCCAACTTCGTCGGTTAAAAATTGAATTTATAGAAAATTGCCCGTGTCAAAGTTCTGCTATTGTAGCCAAAATGGGAAGTGTTTTTTTGGTTTTATGTTTATGTGACTTAATTATTTATGATCTCCAGCAAATTGTAAATGAGGTATAAAACACTCTGGTAGCCTTTACTAATAAATTTCTGCAGAAGAATGTTTTATTTACCTTTTGTGATTGAACCTGCAATTGCTGATTGATAATTTTAATTCTGTTAATAATTTGTGTAGATACACGTTTGGTCATATTTACAATCGGTTTGTTTTCGGTTCTCCCTTATCGCGAAAGTGAGCATGTACATAATCAATAGCATTACGGGTATAACTTGCTTGGGTCATTTATTGATGCTTTCATTCTTTGTTATGAATAAAATTTGAATTACAAAAAATATGGTGGTTGGATTCTCTAGACGTTTTAATTTTTAAGGTTTATAATACCATCTACTAGAAAGGGAATATGGATCTGAGAAAGATCGATTAGCTTAGTTACAGAAATACAATATTTAATGGAAATCCCTACTAATTAATTAAGAGAGGTGATTACAACATTGTAATTTGATATCAATTTACGGACATGGATTGGAAATTAAATATAAAGGTTTGCGACATTCAATATTTAGTATTCACAAAATAATTAACATTTGTTTATAATTGAATGCATTTAAAGTTTTAATGTATTTACAGGTTTCATTTTAGATATTTCTTTTTTTTTATATAGGTGCTGCCATCTAATATCGGAACTTCCAATGGCAACATAGGTATCTACATGAACGGCTGACATTCAACGGGAAGAAATCTACAAAATATGGTAAGTCCTGTTTCTAATATTTATCGTTAGGTGTCGCCACATGTTTTGAAAATTTTCTAAAGTGACATTTTGTTTATAAATGACAGTTATTACTCATTCGTATTGGTGTTTTTAAGTAAATTCGTCATGATGATTTGTGAAATTGTTTCTAATTTTTAATTCTTTGTAGTTCACATACCAAAGCAAATAGTGCAGTGTAGAAAACTAGGATATCCACGATGGATTTGAAGAAGCTGTCAATTGGAGAACCAATCTAGAAAATTTTTCTAGGAGTAATCAAGTTGCTGCTGTGATTTAAATTAATTGGTAAGTTACAATGCAATAGTATTTCGTTGTTGTTTGCGAAGAAAACAGTGTAAATCAATAATTTTGTTTGTAGGATAACGAAAAACAATTATGCAGGCGAATGGCGGGACTGCAATACAATTACGAAAATTTACATGTCAACTATTCAATTGATTTGGAATATCGTCAACGGTTCAACCTGCAATGTCTGGATACGATTTAAAAGGTATGGTGCGTTAAATTTTTTTGTGATAAATAGCTATTTGTTAATTTGTACGTGTTTGAAATATTTGGTTGCTTTGAAGTTGAATGACATAACATTCATAATGGCTACATAAATAAACTAAAATGACATTTGAATCGTTAAAATGTCACTTACGGAAAAGAAGAAATGCATACAAATTAACTGAAATAATAGAAGCATGCAGCTTAATTTTGTTTTTTTTTTAAGTAAATTAATGTTTTTTTGGAGAAATAATTGCTGACTTGAGATGTTTAATTTATTCTAGGCTTAATATGAAATCGTCTAGAGCAGTGCTAAAAACTTGTGGAAGAATAGTAATTAAAAGTTTACCAACCTGAAGGACAAGAGATGGAATTGCTGTATTTGTGAACGAAAGGTTGGTTTTATTTCTATAATAAATTGTCGACATTAATTTGAGTCGACATACAATTAATTCGATTGAAAGTGCTGGACTTCCTTTTTAGTCGACATTCTGATTCGAATTAATTAATTCTTCCCTAACAAATTTATGTTTGACACACATGCATCGAGTTGTAGTAAAACTCTGTGTTCAAGTGAACCCGAATTGGTACGATAAACTTTTTTTTAGATTCTAGTAGGGAATCGAATAAAAATGTTTTGCAAGTTTCAGAAAAGTGGCGGTAATACAAATAAATTTGTAGGCTGTGTAAATTTATTCCTTTCTTTTCCATACCTTTTAAATGCTTGTATATAATGTACCTAGTCGTGCCATAAGTTCTGTTACATTTACAATACCATTAGTTTTAAATTTTAAAGTTTTAAATTTACAGTGAAATTATTTTTTGCTTTTATGAACATTGTTAGCGTTCTTCTAACATTTTCACTCGATGTGATGGTTTGATGGGGCGTAAGCGGTAGCATGGTTATATTTTTGTGAAAGAGATGTTACAAAATCGTCTGCAGTCTACCAACCAATGCTAGACGAGGTAGTAAAACCTCTTAATGGCGCTCTATTCAATGACAAGTCCCGAATTTTCCAACAAGATTTGTCAGAAAACAAAAGCGACACAACGGTGACTTGCAGAAATTTTACCGACTAACAAGATGCTGTGAAGATAATGGCATCAATTTCGATGGGAGTTGTGGTTGCCACAATATATTCCTGACCGTGACGTTTAAAGGCCTCAACTGTAAATGAATTAAATATAAAAGATTTTTTGAAATGTACCGAATAAAATAACTTTTTAAAATTATAGTGTTTTTATTTTCTGTTGAATAAATTTACTTGCAAACATTTTACAGAACTTATGCACAACTAGGTATTTAAATAATGAATAATTTTTTTGGTACTTTGAAAAATAAGAAAATTACAAAAAATTCTTTGTTGTTATTGGTCAATAAGAGCAACTATAAATTGTGCTCAATGTTTTAGATTCTTTATTAGTGATCCATTGTCAAAGCAATAATATCAATTGTTTTACAAAAATAATGCAAGGAGATACAAACTTTTCGAGATAATACCCCTAGCTTAATTTCAACAAGAGGTAATCTTTTGAAAGGTTTAGTGCCTGCTTGTATAATTTTTCTAAAGATACTTGTTCATATTGTTATCTTGTCGATAATGGACCACTAATAAAGGACCCACAACGTTGGACACCATTTACAGTTGCTCACATTTAGCACTATCTCAAGGCTCGATAATGGGCCTTTTACTATTTTTTTTATTTATATAAATTATCTAATTAAACTGTAGTGTTATTGCGAGCTTTAAGTCTAATAAGGATAAAGAAAGCAATGCACTCTTCTTGCTTGTTACACAGTACTGTGTAAAAATCTACGGCCACTTTATTAATTGTTATTTGTTATTAATTAATCTCCGTTTTATGGAAAGTAATTATATTGCAATAAATGAAATAGGTATTTGTATAAATATGGTAAGAATTTTAAATTGCTTTAAACAATTGTTTGAACCTAAAATTTTTACAGGGAACCAAATTTTATGACGATCGGCAACTTAGCTTAAAATATCACTGCGGTAATAAATTAGCAAAGCATTGTAAACCCAAAAATTATTTTAAATTTTAGTGTGAATCTTATGTAGGCTTAAAATTAATAGAATTCGCACCAAAATATAAAATAATTTATGGGTTTACAATGCGTCACTGTAATTTATTACCGAAGTGTAATTTTAAGCTAAGCTGTCGATTGCCATAAAATTTGGTTCAAACAATATTATTGAAGCAATTTAAAATTCTTACTATGTTTTACATACATAAATACCTATTTCGTTTACTGCAATATAATTAATTTCCATAAAACGGAGATTAATTAATAATTAAATAACAATTAATTAAGTGGCTGCAAACTTTTACACAGTACCTGTATACTAAGTGAGAAGAGTGCATTGCTTTATTTATCCTTAGTAAATTATTTAAATCAACAACTTTTGAAATTTTTCAAAATTTAAAATCAGAAAACATTTTCAATTTTATTAGCAAAAACCTGGAAGTTAGGTAATTTTATATGTTTTAAATGAATTAGTGTGAACTCTATAATACTGCCACTTGTTTGGAACTTGCAATAAGCCAACCGTGACAAACTGTTTTTATTCGTAATATTCAGACCCATTGAGGACAGTTTAAATTCTGTACCTCAGAACCTGACGAACGTAAGTCCAAATATTATGATTTTCAGGTTATTACATCATTGTATGTAAAATTTGATTCTACAATTTGAGCCATAATAATTTAAGTTCTACTGGTTCTACATACAATGAAGTAATAACTTGAAAATCGTAATATTTTGACTTACATTCCTATGATTCTGAGGTACAGAATTTAAATAATACTATCTCCTCATTTTGTTATTTTTATATTCAGAACCGGTTGCGACATATCCAATTTTTTTTACAATGTAAAATATTTTACGTATTATTGAAATTAATTTTTATTCAATTTCCCAATGTTTTCCAAGTTTTCGAGAATTCAGCTTATTTAGTCGTCGAGAAGATTTGGTAGGCCAGTGCATTTAGGTGATTTTAGCTCAAATGTAATATGTTTAGAGGTACGGTCTTTGATAACATTAATATTTCTTCATTTCTGCAGTGAC
This sequence comes from Cantharis lateralis, assembly GCA_963170105.1. Taxonomy (NCBI): domain Eukaryota; kingdom Metazoa; phylum Arthropoda; class Insecta; order Coleoptera; family Cantharidae; genus Cantharis; species Cantharis lateralis. Next base: position 25,029,181 of record OY720630.1, on the reverse strand, counting down.
GAATTAAAATTGAACAAGTTAATTAAACAATAGTAAAATGCAAAATGTTATTTTACTATTGCTTAATTTAATTCAATTTTAATTGCATTATATTCACAAGTTATAAATTTATACCGGGTGCTGACTCGAATAGCCGAACATAGGGAATTAACACGTAAAAACTTATTTATGCAAATTCCTGCTTCCCAAATTATTTTAGAGTAAAAATGAAAGACACAAAAAGAATGCAGAAATATAAAATACGTATGATAAAAGCATTAGATTTCATGTAATCTTTACTTATAGGGTCAAAAAATGCTTTTATAATTGTTAAAATTTTCATTTGTCAGACTGGTCATGAAATAAATTCAATTTAATTTTAAAATAATTACCTTGGAAACTTACATGGCCAGTCTGATAAATGAAAATTTTAACAATTTTAAAAGCACTTTTTGACCCTATAAGTAAAGATTACATGAAATCTAATGCTTTTATCATACGTAGTTTATATTTCTGCATTCCTTTTGTGTCTTTCATTTTTTCTCTAAAATAATTTGGGAAGCAGGAATTTGCATAAATAAGTTTTTACGTGTTAATTCCCTATGTTCGGCTATTCGAGTCAACACCCGTTATATTAAAAGTAGTAAGTCCTCCTGTTTAGGATCTCGAGAATAATCTTGAGGTTTCTGGATGTTATCTGTTTTGTAGAGGATGAAATAATGTTGATCTGAACAATATTCATAGTCTTACAAGCAAAACTAGGAATCGCTGTGGTTTTTTTTCAGTTTAACTTGGGATTGTTAATGTTATCAAAGAGGTTCATCTAAGTATTCGTGTATGGATGTCGTGAATAACTGATCGAATTGTCATTGGATAATAGTAAAGGGTGTGCCAAAATGCATGTAAGACTTAATTTGGATAGGAATTAGGAAACAGTTTTTAATTAACTATTGTGAATTTTTTATTGATTCATCAAGTATACAGTATAAGGGTTAGGTATGGAATAGTAATCGAGTGAATGGCTTCCAAGGCTTTGTTGGTACATTCGCACTGGTTTGTCAAAATTTTCCATGATCGCTTTGCATACATGTGGTTGAATTTCTTTGATACAGCGCTCAATTTCCACCTTCAAAGCGATGGTGGTCGTGAGCTTGTTTGTATATATCTTCGACTTCAAAACATCCTAAAGAAAAAAGTTCAACTGCATTAAATCGCATGATCTGGGCGGCCCATTGGATTAGTCGCGATTTAAATTTAGCCACATTTTATACAAAACCGTCACGAAAATTTAGACAAAGGAGTACGAGAGCAAAGCCGTGGAGGCCATTCATCCGATAAGCTATTCCATATTTTTTAAGCCTATACTGTTTACTTTATGAATAAATAAAAAATTCACCATTTTTAATTAAAAACCTGTGTTTTCTATCAATATGGTTAATTGTTTCTTTGAAGTTGTTATGACTTTTCATTATAAAAGAAAACGTTATTAGTATTGAAAATTTTCTATAAAAATTAATTCTTACATGAATTTTGGGACACCCGTTTACCGAGTCAAAACTTAATTGCACTGGACTACAGAGCTAATTAATTTTCTACTAAACTGCTTTTCACATAAAATCACTTTGCAAAGATTGTCTGCTGCATTTTTGGTCTGACCTTTTTGTTTCCCACTACATTTTCAATTTTTGTTTTTCTCATTTACCTGGTTTCAAATTTTGCGTTACATTATGTACTTGCAAAAGATTCTCGACGAGAATTTTAGCATATTTTCTCATTTTGAAAAAGAATGGCTTCATTTTCCTTTCAATATAAGAATTTATGATGAAATCTTTCTATAATTTACATATTTTTGTATGCACATAAAATGTAAAATTGGATTGAAGATAAAAAAAATCCGAAAATTGGCTCCGAAATAAAGTCATGACCAAAGAAAAAATGCAATCTAAAATATTGCCAAGGAAGTGTGAAAATGCGGTAAAGTAAAAATATGTTAGCTGCGAATCCACAATTCCTTATGACCGAATTGCATTATATAGGGTGGGCCAATAGCAGGTTTCTTTTTAAAAATGCAATAAAATGGAACATTAATCTATATTTTTCCAAATTGTATTGCTTTATTGGCATGGGCAATCCTTCCGATTAATGATGGAATACAATTTTATACACAAGCCATCAAACAATCGATCTTTTGTGCACTAAGTGCGCTAAACATGTAATCGGCCATGTAAATTGATCAGTAAGGACCAATTTCATAATGAATTTTAAAGGAATTTTTGTAAATTTTAAACCGCTTTTCAAACAAAATAAACAATCCAAATTATCACTTTGGCTTTAAAAGCGGTTTTAAAGTTAACGCTGCCTTTAAAATTTATTATGAAATTGGCCCTAAGTAAGAAAAACTGACATCGGTGATGCCAATTGGCTTACGCAGAGCTGCAATTTGATGCCGTTGGACTTTTTTTGAGGGGTGCTGTGTAACAGGATGATTCCACGTGCCACATGGGTGGCCACTTGAATGAAATTGTATTCCATCGTTAATCGGAAGGATTGCTCTCGCTAATAAAGCAATAACATTTGGAAAAATATTGATTTATGTTAATTTTATTAAATGAATTTATTAACATGTGAAATTATATTAATTGAACTCAAAAACAGTACAAGTTCATTCAACTATTATATTTTGTATAATTTTTATTTAGGCTTTCGATGCCGATTGCTTAAATAAAAATTATACAAGTTTTAAATAATTGAATAAACTTGTTCTGTTTTTGAGTTCAATTAATATGTTCATTTTATTGTGTTTTTAAAAAGGAACCTCCCAATGGCCCACCCTATTTAAATGTAATAATTAGGTGAGGGTGTGATAGTGTAATGTGCAATATTTTCAGTGCATTCAAAATTGTCGACAATTTTTTAGAGCTCACAAATGGGGTGGTCAGAACAGGAATGAATCAAGTCCATTTGAAAAAATAATTCTGTTATGATCCCTAAAGTCCTACAGAATAAAGTTTTAAATTCATTTACAATTTTTATGAACTAGAACTGTAATAGAAGGGCTCGAGCAGCAGTTAATCTATTCTATAAAAATTTTATATGAATTTCAAACCTTATTCCGTGAGACATTAGGGATCATAACAGAATTTTTTTAAAATGGACTTGATTCACTACTGTTCTGACCACCCCAAATGCGTTTGTTGCATTTACGATTTTCCCGATCAAAGAGGAAAAATTGTTTTAAAGTAACAAAGGCATCCGTGAAATGCCATCAAAAATTATCTGCTAATTTTCAATGCACGAGATGATATTTTTTTAGACTATTTCACAAATTGCAATTTGGTTAATTTAATATAAAAATTATTGAAGTAATTTGTTTTGCGTTTCTTTAATACTTTAAAAAAATTCAAGTGTTAAACTATTGCTATTAAAGAATTGGGGTAAAAATAGTTGGTGCAGCTTCGAACGCAGTTGATTGATGCTTAGGTGAATTTTTAATTCTATTGGTGTAACGATAGCTGAATGAAATAGTTATGTTTATTTTTATTGATTAATTTCTACAATTTACTCTTGTGTCTTCTTATAATATTTTAACACAAGTCCGCTCAAGTTGGACAATACTTACTTTTATATACTTACTACTATTGCTTCATTCACTTCTATGCTTAACTTCTCTAGGTATGACTCTATTGTTATTTTAATAATTGAATCATACATTTTATAAGTGTGACGTCGAGCAAAGCAATGCTTTAGAATTTATTTTAAATAATAATATTGTAACATGTCTTTCTACTTTGCAGATAGGAAACTATGAGCCATACTCATACAAGGACAGCCATACTCATTGGACAAGGAAACACCTACCAACTTGTGACGCCCACATCCAGTTGTACCAAGTGTTGCAGTCATTTGTTTATGATGTACATACATAGGTTATATTATTACCAATGACTAATGTAAGGTAACACGAATAAAAGTAAAACACAATCAACCGTCTTATTATTTATTTGTAAGTCATCGTCATTACTCGTAAGCTATGTGTCATGACTCGACCACTCATCGAGTGGTGTCATCGAATGATCGAATGTACCCCGATACCTTTCTCGTAGTGCCCCCGCTAGCGATGACACCGCTCCAAGAGTATCGGGGTACGTTGGCACTTGTAACATCATCGTATTAAAAGTGCCGAGGTACCCCGATACCTTTCTCGTAGTACCCCCGGTGGTGCACGACTCCTTCCGATAGTTTCTCGACAACTTCCAACTGCTTCGACAAGTGCTTCGGGAGTATTCTAACCCTACTTTATTTTGTCCTTATAAAAATTTTTGCATTTTTCCTGCGGAGCGTATATTCGCACAGATGGAGCGCGGCGCTCCGCGCCGCGCTCCATCTGTGCGAATAAGCCTCGCTTCGCTCGGCTAGACAGTTGGAGGAGGCTAGATACCCAGCTCCGAGGTCTTGTTTGCTGCTACGCCATCGTCCCACAAACCCACCCGTAGAGAGTACATTACTTAAATATCAAAATTTTCCCACTTAGTTTTGGTGTATTTCGGTGGGAGTCCATTTTGGTGGGAGTCAGTGACGAATTTTTCGATTTTGTGGTGACTAACGACCTTAAACTCAGGATTTTGTGTCACGTGATAGTTTATTGTAAACATATAAGTACAAGTCATTTTTTTTCGTGATTTGCAATATAAGTTACAATTAATACTTTACACAAAAATTACATCTTCTCCGCCCAGCTTCGCGCTGCGATGACCTTTGCGCAATCTTCTCTCCTGGCCGAGTTGGAGCATCTGAAATTGAAAACACGCATTACAATCGTTTTTACACCCATCACCAAATCAAATGCGCCCGATTATTTCCAGGGCAAGTCGCCCCCGAGCGAGGGGGACAAGGGGAATGCAACCGCCAAAAATTCACAAAACTACCTCTTACTTACAACTACCCCGATTGCCCGATACTACCCCGGACATCTTGTAGCCATAAAGCTGGCCCAAACACCAAACACTTTTTCGTGGCGCAACCTAAGTTGCATCCAAGAAATTGACGAGGGCCTAATTGCAGGAATGATCCTTCCAATCAGAATGAAGCTAATCCAGAACCAATAAGATCAAAGCGTGTTGGAATTTTTTTTACAAGTTGTTGTTTGTGTTTTGTTTACATACTTGCAATGTTGACTTTAATAATTAAATTGTATAACCTATTTGGTTTATTTTATTGCGTATATTATCTGAAAGCGAATATGTCCCCAGGAAGAATTTGTCAGTTTTTGCGGGAAAGAATTCAATTCTACCCTTAGTAATTTTCGGCAGCAAGTCACGGTTATGTTGCTGCCTGAAAAAATTAAAATCCTTCCTATGATTGATTAACACGAAGTTGTAGAGTTTTTCCAAAGACTCTGAGTTGAGCTGAAAACCATCTAACTTTTCTCCACTTTTTTTTATTTTGAGACTCGAAATAACGATTATTATTATTATTACACCGAAAGTAAGGTTAAATCGGCAAAGATTGTTTTCTGGTTTACAACAATAATTTGAAAACAATCCCTAGCGCGCTTTGCTCTATAATTGGTTCTTGCTTAGCTTCATTTTGATTGGAGGGATCATTCCTGCTATTAGGCCCTCGTAAGAAATTGAGTTTCGGCCTCGGGTCCGGCCAAACTAACCACAATCCGCCGGTGTTGGAATTTTCCCATCGAGCGACGGAAAATTCTCGGTCCCCTCCGCCACTACTTTTTTCAATTAATACGAGGTGCTAATTTTACAAATAACTTCAAAGACACCACTGCCAAATTTTCAAGTGATATCTTCCGAGGGTTTCCAATATGACTTTGAAAAATTAAATTTATTACCCTTCTTATTTTTTCTAGTTAATTCCAAAACCGTCCAAGATATCCTTTTGAAATTTGGCGATGTTATGTTTGTACTTATTTGAAAAAGCACCTGATATTTTTTTAAATTGTTATTTAAGGGATCATGCCCTAATTAGGCGATCGAAAAAAAACACTATTTTTGTATCATTTTGGGGAAAGTGTAGATACGTTTTTTTTCACATTTTTAAGGAAGAATTTTACTACTAAGGTTTTTTACGCGTAACTTCGTGTACGCCTAAAACTTTTACACCTAACTAACTTATGCCTAGGATTTCATACCTAAACGATTTTACGACTAAGACATCAGCGCTTAATGTAAACGAAGATTCTTTTGAGCCTCTCCTTCAACATTGCGAGGATAATTGGATTGTTCGGCCTCGTCAACCTTCCATCAATCTCTGGAACACCACTCTAGGTGTAAAAGTTTTAGGCGTACGCGATGTCAGGGGTAAAAAACCTTTGTAATTTTCTTGTACAAAAATATCATAAAATCAACAAGTTAGTGCCAATGCTCGACAACCCTATTCTTAAAAAGCATTTTTTGCGGTTCCGATGTGTCGTGCCATGCGGAACTAGTAAAAATATAAATTTATCTAATCTTTGACGGTGCCATTTTCCGAAAAATTGAACTTTTATAATATAATGGTACTTAACTGTTCAAAGTAAAAATTAAGCATTGAAATATGCACATTTCAAATTTTGTGTGCTTCCTTTAGACATCGAAATCTTGTCCTAACAGATTTTTATTGCAATGCTTACTTTTTATTTTGTGGACGAAAAATACTGCTATTTTATTATGAAAATCAATTTTTCTGAAAACGGCTCCGTCAAAGACGGGATAAACTAATATTTTTCCTAGTTCCGCATAGCACGGCACATCGGAAAATGCTTTTTAAAAATAAGATTGTAGAACATCGACTTTGATGTTAACTTCGTTATTTTCTAATAATTCTGCAGAAAAAAAATCACAAAGTACAAGTACTTTTTGAATAAGTATAAAAATTGTTGTGCAAAAATATGCATACACTTTTCCCAAAAAGCAACAACAAAAAGTTGCTTTTTTCGACCTCCTAAGTAAGCATAACTCCTTAAATTCAGAAGTATAGCTGCATTACAATTTACAAAGAAATGGGGTGGACGATGCATCCTACCATGAAGAATATGGTTTTGTTGTGTTTTACAGAAATTAGCGTACACAGGCCTACGTTAGCAATGTAAATTTTCCATTTAAAGATATTTTTTCTCATATAAAAATTACTTTTCCAGCAATACTTGTCCGACATTTTTTGTCGAGACATTTTTTTCCTTCACTTTTGTTTCTATGCAGTTTTTATTTCGTTGCACCTTCTCCTAGATACAGTGACAAAAAATAGTCTGTAAAATTTTTATTACAATTATCATAAGAGTAAATGTTAATTTTAGTAAAATATTTACAGTTTTTTCCAAGTCGCTGTATTTCGGAAACGGTGCGACGAAATAGAAAATTGTATATAAACAAAAATGAAGAGAAATAAATTCTACAAAAAAGTGAATTTTGTATGGAAGAAAAGGTCATTAAAAGGTACTATTTATATTGCCAACATAGGATTGTACGCTTATTTCTGTGAGCCACTGCATGTCATCTTAAGGCTGTTCGGTAGGTTTAGATTTTGTGCACAAAAAATTGTAATACCGTGTATTTATTATAATATTCTTGTATAACTACATATTTTAGATAATATTTGTTTATAAAAATAAATAAATCCGTAGGTCGCCCCAGAAAGAGATGGCGAGATCAATTTTGAGTGACGTAACGGACCGCGGTCTTATACGTGTAGATGATGATGATGATGAAAAATAAATTCTAAAAAAATTAGTTTAGCCGCAATTTGTACTCAAAATATGAATTTAATTTGTACGTTCCTGAAAAAGCATCATAGTGCAACTTGTATTAAACGCAAGAATCTTTAATTTACTTTGACATGACTTAATTTTTATTTTCATTTTAACTTTGAATTATACTTTGAAAATATGAATTCTTAATAAGAAAATCATACATTTTTTGTTACACAAATTTTTAGCTTTTCAAAGTAAAAAATCAAAATAAAAATTATGTCATGTCAAAGTAAATTAAAGATGCTTTAGTACAAGTTCCATTATGATATTATCTTTTCAGGATCCGTAATTAAATTCATATTTTGAATACAAATTGCGGCTAAACTAATTTTTTCAGAATTTATTTTTATAACCAAATATTACCTAAATTATGTACTTCTACAAGAATATTATTATCAATACACTGTATTACAATTTTTTTTAACAAAGTCTCAACCTACCGAACCGCCTCAAAGACCACCCCTTGGCCTAATAGCTTACCCATTTTCATTCAAGACTACAGAGCGTGTCAAAGAAATAGATATACGGTGGCTCACAGAAATAAGCGTACAGTCCTATGGTAGCAAGTTTAAATTGTACCTTTTTTCTCATATAAAAATCACTTTTACCGCAATACTTCAATACTTGACCGACATTTTTTCTAGAAAATTTATTTCTCTTCATTTTTACTATACATTTTCCTATTTTGTCGCACCGTTTCCGAAATACGGTGACTTCAAATAGCCTCTGTAAAAATTTTATTAAAATCTCCATAAGAGTAATGTTAATTTTATTAAAATATTTACAGTTTTTTTTCCAAGTCGCTGTATCTCGGAAACCGTGAGACGAAACAGAAAAATGTATAGAAACAAAAATGAAGGGAAATAAATTTTCTACAAAATTGTCGGAAAAGTATTGCTGTAAAAATCGATTTTTGCATGAAAATAAAGGTACAATTTACACTTGCTAACATAGGACTATACGTTTATTTCTGTGAGCCACCGTATATCTACTATTTCTTTGACACGCTCTGTAGTCTTGAATGAAAACAAAAAAGTGTGAAAGAAGTGAAGTGTAAAAGTATTAATTATTTCCTTGTACAAACTAAATCCACATCAAGAGAATAATTATTGTAGTAAAATTATTAATTAATAACCGTAAACCCAAATGCAAAAAAATGTAATTCCAGAATAAATACAATTTTTTTAATTTATATAGCAACAAAATAGGCAAGTACCAAAAAAATCTGTTGTACTGTAAAAGTGTTTCTTGCGGGTCTAACCATTCGTACCAACCAGTGTCTGCAGTTTAAAATACTACTTTAGAAAAACTTATCTACATCCGCCATAAACAAATATTCGTATAAATTTAAAAATAATTATTATAATTAATTTATGCAAATATTTGTTCAAGACCAACGTAGATAAGTTTTTCTAAAGTAATCTTTTAAAGTGCAGGCAATCGATGATGTGTATTTTAAATACACGAAATAAAACTATGTTGTGTTCATAAAAAGAAAACAGAATTTTAATTTGTCAACAGACTTGTTCGTACAGGTACACACTAACATTTTCAATTATATGTAATTATAATACACTACCTAAACTTGGGGAAATTAAACATTTTGTTTGGAAAGGAAATAAAACTCAGGAAAACTTAATTTTTATTAAACCTTATATTAATGTTGAACCATTTGGCCCAAATTTTTAGACCTTGTAAAGAATATGTTATTGAGTAAAAATAAAATAAAATTCGGCCTCCGTTGTCGATGAAAGCCTCCCAGTAATGTGGCTTTCCGATAGACTAAACATTAGGTGTAAATCGGTCAGTCCGTGTGGTCAACAGTTCCCATTTTCATTACAAAAACAAAAGCTTCACCCGGCAATATTAACACATTTTCGTACAATGTTGAAAACACTAATACCTCAAAAATGAGATGTAATCCAAGCAAATTAACTGAATCGGTGAAATCAAGAACAGTACAAGTCCAAAATGAAATATTTTCATCTGTTATAGCAGTTTTGCTTTGAATGCATCGATTGATTAAAAGAACAGTATTAAAATCATTTTGTTGCACTTGCTAGAGTGTAAGGTACATCATTGAGTATAAGAAGTAACAAGTCCTGGACTCACTTGATGCTTTTAAAACAAAACTGTTATAATAAATAAAAATTTTATATTTTGGACTTAATCTCACAGATTCAACTAAACTCAAGAATCGTTAATTTCCGCAAGTCGAAGTAAAAAATTTAATTACTTTCGAGTACCATACTTTTGTGAGATAATATCTACCCCGAGCGCGTTTAATTTTGCCCAATTAAATTAACAATTTTAGCACGGACTTCTTATGCAATAGTTAGAAAATCAAGCGAGTTGGGACAAAAGCTGTTCCTAACTATTTGGTAGAGCATAAAATTCTTTAAGATAATCAAATGATTTTATCAAAAAAACGATGCCGTTGATAGTTAAGTTTGTATCTGTCGCCAAAGTTTCCACCATGGGGTGCCAAAGTGCTTGTTCCTCCGTCAATTTTTCGTAGTACTCTTACGACAGATTTCGCTCATTTAAAATGCAATCACAATTATGAAAAATACACCATCTTGATGGATATCCCAAGAAACATTTTTCATTGGACAAACAGCTTCTTGTTCTACTCTGTATATTTCGTTGCTATTATAATAAATAAGGCTAAGTGTAATATTGATTTCTTGTCTTATAGTTATTTGTAGTTTTCGGTTCTTAAACAGCCGATTGAAAAACAGAAAAGGTATTAATTATTTCCTTGTACAAACTAAATCCATATCAAGAGAATAATTGTTGTATAATTATTAATTAATAACCATAAACCCAAATGCAAAAAAATGTAATTCCAGAATAAATACAATTATTTAAATTTATATAGCAACAAAATAGGCAAGGACCAAAAAAATCTGTTGTACTGTAAAAGTGTTTCTTGCGGGTCTAACGATGACGCCTGGTATTTTTCAAAATTTTAATAAAAATCTAAATGGTGGAAAATTCTTTCTTAAGGCTGTTCGGTAGGTTTAGATTTTGTGCAAAAAATATTGTAATACAGTGTATTTACTATAATTTTCTTGTAGAACTACATATTTTAGATAATATTTGTCTATAAAAATAAATTCTAGAAAAATATGAATTTATTTACGGAATGCCTGTACGATCCTGATGAGATATCATAATGGAACTTGTACTAAACGCAAGAGCCTTTAATTTACTATGACAAGAAATAATTTTTATTTTGATTTTTTACTTTGAAAAACTAAAAATTTGTAGAACAAAAAATGTATGCTTTTCTTATAAACGTTCCGTTTTGACTTGTATTTAAAAATTCATATTTTCGAAAATCAAAAATCAAAATAAAAATTATTTCTTGTCATAGTAAATTAAGGACTCTTGCGTTTAGTATAAGTTCCATTATGATATCTTATCGGGATCGCACAGGCATTCCGTAAATAAATTCATATTTTGAATACAAATTGCGGCTAAACTAATTTTTCTAGAGTTTATTTTTATAAACAAATATTATAATAAATACACTGTATTACAATTTTTTTTGCACAAAATCTGAACCTACCGAACAGCCTTGCATATAACATGGTGGGTGATTTGATTTTGTCATTTCGTAATTTAAAATTCGTACCATCCAGTGTCTGCAGTTTAAAATACTACTTTAGAAAAACTTATCTACATCCGCCATAAACAAATATTCGTAGAAATTTAAAAATAATTATTATAATTTATGCAAATATTTGTTCAAGACCAACGCAGATAAGTTTTTCTAAAGTAATCTTTTAAAGTGCAGGCAATCGATGATGTGTATTTTAAATACACGAAATAAAATTATGTTGTTTTCATAAAAAAGAAAACAGAATTTTAATTTGTCAACAGACTTGTTCATATAGGTACACACTAACATTTTCAATTATATATAATAAATTATAATACACTACCTAAACTTGGGGAAATTAAATATTGTGTTTGGAAAGGAAATAAAACTCAGGAAAACGTAATCTTTATTAAACCTTATATTCATGGAATTAATGTATTCGTTCCATTCATGACAATCACCTAAGAAGATGAGTTGCTGCCCCGCAGGCTAAGGGCTAATTATAATGTTGAACCATTTGGCCCAAATTTTTAGACATTGTAAAAATAAATTAAAATTCAGCCTCCATTGTCGATGAAAGCCTCCCAGTGATGTGGCTTTCCGATAGACCATACATTAGGTGTAAATCGGTCAGTCAGTGTGGTCAACAGTTCCCATTTTCTTTACAAAAACAAAAGCTTGACCTGGCAATATTAACACATTTTCGTACATACGGGTGGCCGTCCGAATTTTGAACATAGGGAATTTACATGGAAAATTGATTTTTTGTAAGTTCCTGCTTCCCATTACAACGGATAAGAATAAAAAAATATCAAATTAAAGAGATTTTTTTTCCGCGTCTAAAGATACCCAACACTTAATATTTTGCTTTTTAATTATTCTTAAAAACTCAATAATAAAATTAAAAAATAGCGCTTTATTAAAAATTGTTTTTGTATTGTTTTAACCAACATAATGCTGCAATTAAGCCGTAATACGACGACCACGCCGGTTAATATTTTTTGAAAAGGCGCCATTTCTTAATTTTACTATTGAGTTTTTAATAATAATTAAAAAACAGAATATCAAGTGTTAAATATCTTTAGACGCGGAATAAAACTCTTTAATTTGATATACTTTTTATTCTTATCCGTTACAATGGGAAGCAAAAATTTAGAAAAAATCAATTTCCCATGTAAATTCCTTATGTTCAAAAATCGAACGGTAACCTGGTATTTAACTGCTAACACAATTCACAAGTAACAACGGTATACTCCAAAACGACGAATCTCGCCTACGCATCACGCACGTGCGATTTCACTTGCCATTCTATAAATATCCATTTGCATGATCGAGGAAACGTTTCCGGCCATATGTTCCGTGGTCAGTTTTAATCAAAAACACACCCCTTACAACCCCCATTATAACTACAATTGTTTAAATTGACGCCACTTTATAGTTGCTCTTATTGACCATCGTTGAAACTAAATTATTTTAAGATTAAGATGGAAAATCAATGAAAACAAAATGGAAATAACCAAAGAAACCTTTATTATTTTTATATTTTGCAAGTCTTTTTTTCAGAATAATTTGATAGTCCCATCACTGATTATTAGTAGAATTGAAATTATCAATCTACAACTGCAGATTCAATGACAAAATGTAAATAAAACACTTTTCTGCAGAAATTTATTTAATGACGGTGACCAGGTTTCGTGTACTACTGTGCACATATCAGGGCAAGGACTTATGTCAAACTATATAATTTCAAAAGAATCTTATAACTCCACCAAACATTACATTACTCAGAAAGTTATAAAAATTATGAAATGAAAGAAATAATAACAAATCTAAATCTTTTAATTATGTACTTTCAATGTTGACTGTTATTGGACAATTTTTATAACTTTACCAGTAACGGAATGTTTCGTGGTGTTCTGAATGACCTAATTTGACGTAAACCCATGCCCTGTAAATGCGCACAGCATTCCACCAAACTTGGTAGGCTTCATTAAATAAATTTCTGCTAAAGTGTCTTATTTACCATTTAATAGAATAACAAATATCTAATGAAAAGTACCAAGTAGTAAAATTCGAAAAAGGTACATACGCCGCTAAATATAAATAATTAACTCGCATAAAATAAAACCTAAAATCGTTGCAAGCTGACTCTGTATGAATGTGCTGATGGGATGCACGTTCAAATTAAAGTCAACCCGGAATAATATTGTACTATTAAAACTGACCTTTCACTTTCGAATCCATAGATTGAACTTCACCTAGGTAATTTTCCCACTTGTTATTTCTCCTACAAACTTTCTGTACTGCACTATTCCATTTGTTAGTTCTAGAACAAATTAAAATTTTAAAATCAGTAAGAAATACTAGAAAAATCATTAATTTACTTTAACTTATTCACTATTGTCAATTTAATATTCTCTTTTTTAGTTTTTAACAAATGAGGTTAAATAAAAATTTTCGCGATTCAAATGTCATTTCCGTATTGGGTGTCAGTGTAAACGATTGAACTAACATCAAACTGCAATATACGAATCTTTATGTATGTGCTGCCAACCAACGACTAGCAAACGAAAAGCATATTTCCGTCTACATTTTGTTTGTTCATTGGTTTCAAAGCATGCAACCTTAATAGAAATTTTTCAACTTTCAATTATTTACAAATTGACGAAAAGATACTTATCGGTACATAAAATTAAGCATACCTTTCACTTCAAATCCAGTCATTGCTCCACCGTTGACATTGTTCAGATCCGATCTAATAGGGGTTGTGGAATACGTAGCACATCTGGTAACTTCGTCAAGACCATCCTATGTTTCAACTTCCACGACAAGCGTCTCCGCAACTGCTTTCTTTCTTACAAAACATATAAAATTAATAACGTTTTTTCGATATAGTTTATAAAATATTAATCATTTTAAAATATCAACACAATCATATCGGCTTCAATTTTTGACGTTTCAGATGTCACATTTCGATTTTAAAGAAAACAGAAAACTGTTTGACATGTGGCGCCCCCTAACAACAAATAGCCGAACTAAATAATTACCTTATTACTAGATCTCTGCTTGAATGTCACCCTTTCCTGCAGATTCCTATATTTTCACTTCTTGCTTTGCGCTTAACTGGCAGCACCTATAACCATTATTTTAAATTAGTGAATTATAAATACAAAATATTTTCAAAATTGATTAACATTTCGAAATGCATGTGAATTACAATATTATCCTTGTGCGTTGCAAATAATTATTCTTATTAAATGTCACAAACCTTCTATTTCCTATCCGGCAGTTGTTCAACACTTCATAAAATTACAAGTGAAACTTGATTTTTCATCCGTCATCCCCATTGCTTATTTCAATTAAAACTTCTCGTCTGTCTCATGGGCTTTCATCTCAGGTTGTAACTCATATTTACGGCTGCTTTCAAATTCCAAGTTTATGAAATCCTGAAAATTAAAAATTAAATAATTAAATTAATAATTAAATAATACTGTCGTTGGTTACTTATTGAAGCGTAACTTCGAAGGGCTAACGCCTGGAATAATACCTTTCAAATGAGAAATATGTCCGGCTATGTTTTCCTTACATAAAACTTACTACAGGAAACAGAAGGTGTCGTTAATATGTTAACCGCCATGTGAAGCTACGGTGAATCACACCAGCTAGGGTTTTCTATGCCGTGAGGAGCACCATAGCTTCACATGTTTTCTTATTTTTTATATGGACTGAGAAATAAGTGGACTGGGAAACCAAAAAACTTTATTTTATTAAATCTGTTAAATGAACCAATGAAAATATCATTGGACATCAACTTTTAATCAAATAAAATTTTCATCAAAACGAAATTATAATGAATCACATAAACTAAAGCTACTTTACAAATAATTAAATTATAATAAAATAATAAAATAAAATAATTGTGTACAATTACTCGTTCTCTTTATATTCTTTATCAAATTAAATATAATCAATACGAAAAAAATAAATAAAAACTGTCATGTTTTTAATTTTATTTATGTATTGTGTACAATTACTCGTTCTCTTTATATTCTTTATCAGATTAAATATAATCAATACGAAAAAAAATAAATAAAAACTGTCATGTTTTTAATTTTATTTATGTCATTTTTAAAATAACGTCCTTAGAAACTTTTGAATAACAGCATTTTAAAAATTTAAATTTTGCTGTGGAGTAGATATTTGTTTTTCATACAAATAATTGTTATCAAGTTCGGAGTGCGTTGACATTTTCAATAAATCATTATGCTGCTGAAATTATAGCATCTTCAGTTTGACTGATTTTTTTCCCATCGTTCACAGAATTTTAAATTACAACTTTAAAAATTTATATCTCGGAAACTAATAACAAATCGATATTGAAACTTGGGGGGTCATATAGGCTAGGCTTCCGCTCATATGGTGTTAAATTTTTAGAAAAAAGAAACTGCAGGTTTTTCTAGAAAACGGATTTTTAACTTTTTCAAAAAACTTGCAGTTTCCTGGTCATCCTTCGAAATTCTATTTTAAATGCTATATAAAACGGGAGAAAAATCACTGCCATTGCGTCATTTGCGTAGCTTTCGCGTTGATTATTTTGTCTAGTACGCGGACCCACGAAGTGGATTTTTAACGGCATAAAAATCCACTTCGTGGGTCCAACGTACCAATTCCTTATGAATCGGTCAGTATTTCGGCACCCGTTGTAGATACGACGTGCATCAATTTTTCAATGCTACTTTCATATTGCTAAACCACGTTCTATGTATATTTCAATTTTAGAGACTTCTTTGGGAGCAGGTTTACTATCGGGTAGCAAAATTAAATTTTTATACTTAAATTCGAAAAATGAAATCGACAAATTTTAATAAAATATTATAAACTTATAGTAATTTCGTAGTACCGTAACAAAAAAAGAAAAAAACGATTATTCAAAAATATTTGACGGCTTATCACATTTCCTGTGAATCATGTACGATTCAAATTTGCAACAAAGGATTAATATAAGTTTAACTTTTAGATAATACGTAAAATGTGCTAATTTTTAATTAATATTGGACTACACTACATTTCTAAAACTAGAC
Source organism: Cantharis lateralis (assembly GCA_963170105.1). Taxonomy (NCBI): domain Eukaryota; kingdom Metazoa; phylum Arthropoda; class Insecta; order Coleoptera; family Cantharidae; genus Cantharis; species Cantharis lateralis. The sequence goes on along the minus strand of OY720630.1, from coordinate 25,012,770 downwards.
GAATTTGAAATAACAAACTAGACCCAACGTTAAGAAAAAGCCGCTCCAAGTGCTAGTCTTAAAACGGGAATCACAAAATGCAAAACTATTACCAATTCGTTGGAAACACCCAAGAATCCAGCTAATATCGATTTTTAACTTGCAAAAGATTACAAGAAAACTTAATTTCAATACATGTTTTACAGCTCCAATAGGTACAAAATAAAACAAAGCGATGAACAACAATGTTATCGTTAAAAATGAGGCGAAAGCTAACTTGAAGTAAATTCTAGTAGACCTGCATTTTCCTCCACCTTTCTTGAAGAATTTCTTTTAAACATTTTTAAACAGGCTTTAAAGCCTGCAACTACTAGATGTACTTTTTACCCTTCAAAGTAGATAAATAAAAAATCACAATTGTATACCTATTCGATAACAACCAAAGACAAAAAAGTATTATTTCAAAAATTACCTAGTCAGTATGATTTCAAGAAAAGCAATCTTAATATTAATGATTTCTAATTTATTTAAAAGTTTCGCAAATTTTTATCTGCATTGCCTGGAAACTATAATAGCAAGCAACCAAAGGCAAACACACAAAGAAAAACTTTGTTTCCGCAGAAGTCATCAATTCAAATTTATGGCGTTTTCACATTCTCTACATTATATTTGGTTTAAAACTAGCTGGTCTGTAGATTACATTTAAATATAATAAAGTAAAGTCAATATTGAAATGTACCACATAAAATTATGCCTTGATTACACGTAACGAGTACAGTGGCGAGACAGTGTTCTCGGCCAAGTGCTCGGTTGGTATAAACATAGTACTGAGTGCTTGGCCTACTAATTGGCTAAAATACATACATATACCACTACGTATACGTCCATACCACTCTCTCGACCTAGCGACATTTTGCTGTCTCTCCATTCTACTTGTTATGTGTAATCAAGGCATTAGACACCAAATGTATAATTTATATCGTTACATTTCGTACACTAAAAATCCTACAATAATTTTGAACTTAACGACTTTTGCCAGAACAAGAAAATATCGTAGCAGTATAACTAACCTTTCATTTCCTAATAATGTAATGCAATTCCAATAATTTTTGATTCGGCAACCCATTCCAATCGATTGGCAGTCCAAATTTATTACACTGCAACATTTGATTAGGTATGAACACTGTAGGATAAATTAAAAATCCAGAAATTAGAAAGAATATTCGAAAGTTCATAAGTTATTTAAAACACGCGAAAACATAGAATACAAAAATATTCATGTTAGGCTCAGATGTTAGGTATCAAAACACGAAATGTCATTTTTTTAAATTTCAAACATAAATTACGTATAACTATATTTTGAAAACTTGAAATGCATGCAATTACAAATAATCATTGATATGTATAAGCCAAATAGTAAATGTTACAAACCATTTTATTTCTTAACCGACAATGAGTTCTGTGAAGCAAAATTTTGTGTCTCCTATTTCTTTTTCTGCATAAGCAAGTCCATTCTTCCCACGTCTGTATGGTTTGTTTTCTAAACCCTGAAAAATAATACTTTAAATATCTGTCCATCGAATTTCCTTCAAGAATTTTAACAATGTGACGACAACGTACACAGCATTTCCACTTCTTGATTAAGAGATATTATTTTTATGAGCACATAAACATTATAATAATAAATTCTAGTTTTAAGGCTTATTTAGGCACATTATATGTATGATTTAACGGTTAATTTGGAACTTAGTAACTTTCGCCAGCCAGAACAACAACCACAACAACCAAATATTATTCATATGTATACCTATCATTTTCAATTCCAGCTCCTTTGATTTTTCATATTTTTGTTGGTAAATTTTCGAACAGCCGTTATCCAAATTGTCTACAGTGTTCGTTCACTCAATAAATCAAGTTCAAAATTAAACAAAATTTCCCAAGTTTATAATTTATTTAATTAAGCACATAAATAAAATTTTATTGACTCACACACGCACGTCACTTAATATTTTAAAGAAAATAACATTACCTATGGCGACTCCTAGCCATTAAGATCGGAAATAAAAGTTGACAAGTAAGAAAAATTTGAAGAAACTAACGAACAATTAAATAAATTTTATCGATAATGTAACTCCCGTGGGTAATTAATAAGATAAAATTTCAAACTACTGCAATTCCAATAATTTTTGATTTGGCATCCCATTCAAATTGATTGTCACGCTTCAAATTCACTACACTGCATCATTTTATTATATAGTTATCAATACTAGGATAAATTAAAAATTAGTAAGAATTTTCGAAAGTTTATAGTTTATTTAATTAAAACACGCGAAAACATAGAACACGAAATGTCATTTTAAAAATTTCAAACAATAACATATGACGTCACCTAAAATCTCATTTAAAAATGTCAACATTAAACACAAATTAAAAATTATAGCTATTTCGAAAACTTAAAATGCATACCAATTAAAAATAACCTTATATCTATGGACACCACAAAGTAAATTTTACAAACTTTTTTATTTCCTAACTGGTTGTACTCTACCGTATATTTAAATCAGGAACCAAAATTTTGCATCACTTATATTTGTTTTTGCATAAGCAAGTACACGATTTGTTTTCGAAACCCTGAAAAATAAAAGATTATAAAAATCTGTCCACCGAATTTGCTTCGAGAATTTTAAAAATGTGACAACTTGAAGAAACAAACGCAGTATTTCCAATAATTTAAAATTTATCAATCCTGCCGGGGATAATCAAAGGATATTATTTTTATTTTATGAGGCAGGTCATACTGAGAATGTAATCGTATACAAAACCAATGACAAAACTATCAATACTCGGTTGTAGAATCCTCAACTAAATTTAAACACCTTAATTCTTTGTTCTTCCTTCAAAAATAGAGCAAAAATGTCTTGGGAGATAAAGTTGGTGGTCTACCACCTACCCTTAAATAGACACATTGCTCTCGAAATCGGTGGCTTCTTGTGCAGTCCAGATGCCTGTATTAATTCATACATATACTTGTTCATGATTCGTTTTAATAAGATGTTTTTGTTTCATTTGTTCTTGTCTAGATCACCGTTTGCTCTGGGATGGCTCTGAGGAGCATCGGAAAGTGTTTCCCGAGGGGCGAATCAGAAGGCAAATTTTTGTGCACTAGATGTTCTTTTACAAAACTTTTAAAAGATTTTCACCTGAAATACTTTAAGGTTTCCTGTCAAGAATGTCAGGAAAAGAAAACTCATCTATAGTATTCCTATGATTTCTTCAGCAAGATCGTTGTGTTTTCCAAAGTGTGGAAACGATCACAAGAATAGTAAGTCTCTTTGAATTCAAGCCAAATTTAGGTAAACATTGACAGTTGATTGCGCTACTTACTAGCGATTATGCTTCTGTAGTTCGGTGCCCACTTTTTCGCATTATAATTTCATGAAAATCAAATTAATTTTGCATGTTGTGATCCTTTTTTGAAAATGTGTTTAATTTTTTTTATTCTGCGTCAAAAAATTTGTCTAGAAGTCATTTTAAGTATATACGATAATAATTTCTGTTTTAACTTCTTGTAAGTTTTCACAATTTGATCATATTATTATATTCTTTTTTTTTGGAAATTTAAATGTAAATTATGTACTTCTAGATTTACCAAATCAATATATTTTGAATTTCCTGAAAACTTATTGCTAATTTATCCACGAAATTTGGAAACGCATTTCGAATTGTCTTTTTACCAAATCATAAATTGGTATCTAAACCGCATTAATTTTGGTGAAATATTTAGATTAATAACTATTGATTCAACACCAAGATGTGATATGCAGTACCTCGATAATAATGAAATGGTCAAATATTGGATCACTAGAAACTTTTTCGTTCGTTTGATCAAGAATTATCAATGGTCCATGTTCAGTTGTCAACTGGTGATTTGTTCCTGTTGGTTTGGTTTAATGAGTCGCAAATAGATGTAATCATGTTCACGCGTCAAGTTTTGATGTATCCTTATTCTGTAATTTAGATTAATTTATTAGTTAAAAAATTGAAACTATTAGATTTTTTTTTATGAACATTATTTGAAACGAAACATAACATAGTAGTGGCTTACTTCCATAGGTAATTACATATACAATTTATCGACCATCAGTTTCTTTGGTATTTAGAGTCAAGATTTTTCTCGGACCGTCTTAATCTGCAAGTTACTGTGTATGTTTTACTTGTGTTACTATGGATGACCGCTATCAAATATTGCACAACATCTTTGGCTGGAATTGTTGGATTTTCATAAAATTTGTGTCCCATAGCTGGACTGGCGACACCCCACTCCCGGACTCCCGTTCAAACAGGTTTTTTATGACCTTCTACAATAAGAGCTTATTTTAGAAAATTCACAAGAAACATTGTTTGTGTATTTTTTAATATTGTGAAAAAAAACAAACACTTCATGTAAAAATTCTATTTAAACCCATGAATTTTACTTAACAATAAATGTGATATATAATTTTAACGACAAATAAACACCATCAATAATTTTTTAATTTAAAATATGTAATTCAATTAACATTGGCGTTTTAAAAATTATGTATAAATAAAGAATATTAATAAGCTAGCAACTACAGCAACAATTAGATATCATACATAAATTGTAAAACTGCTTTTTAAAAACTTGCAAAAACCTACATTGCAATACACATTTGCTAACAATTATGTACACTTCAATAAATTTATATTATTTATTTATATTTAAAATACAGATTCGTTAGAACCGTACCTTAGAATATTACATGGTTGGCTAATTTGACAATAAGTACTTCCAAAAACCATCCAGTCTTTTTGTCCTAACCACATCGTTTTTTCAAAACCATGCAATTAGAACTTCTGCTCTTTTATTCAAAACGATGGAATGTAATATAATTTGTATAAAAAATAGATTAATTTAAAAACTTTTTAACTATTATTCTGCTTAACAACATTCAATATAAAAATTTGTTATTAACTAAAATAATACTTAAATAATTGCATTTTTTTTATAATTAAATAAAAAAACAATATGGAAAAGAATTTTTTTAAATATCAAATGCTAATTTGGTTCTAAGTACCACATCTGTTAACATACCCTTTAAAAACGTTTTCAATCTGTGATTAAACCATCAGTGTGAAGTTCAAAAACCAAAATAGCAAAAACGTACACAAACTGATGAGAAGTTTCACAATCCTAAATGTATGAGAATTTTGAAAATGAAGAACCTTTTTTATATAGTTCAGTTTTTCAAAAACATAAGAGTTCAAAAATAAAAAACCAAAGTTTTTAAAAAGATATGTTAAAAAATGTTAACAATTAAAAAGTTTCTACGAAACTAAATTATGGTCCATAAATTCATCCTAGTCTTTCCTGTCATATTTTACTGTAACTTGAAAACATTTCAATATTGCGAGGTTTCAATCTAACTATTTTAACAGTGGCATGCAAAGGAATATTGCAATACATCAATTATTCAGTACTGCTAGTTTAGCTTGAAAGCATTTTCCATAGTAATGAACTTGAATTTCTTAACAATTTCATATTTTAACACTACAAACAAAATAAACTGTCTTTAAATGTTTATTTCTATTTTAGAAATAACAAAATTACAAAAACAGTCTTGTCGCAATGCAATTCAAAAGTTCTTTTCTACAAAGCACAATTCCGCATCAAAATTTATAAATTCAACTCTTTTGTCTTGCTAATTATTAATATAACGAGAAAACCTAAAACATCGAATTGTGATCAACTAGTTTGCAAGTTTAATAATAAACAAAATACACAAATGTATTTTATTCAAAGATTCCAACTTCTAGTGCCAACAACTAAAATAATTCTTAAATTGTTAGTTAAATGTAGCTTGCCTGTAAAACTTAAAAATATGGACGTTTTCTACATTTAAGGCAAATTGCACTAATTAAAACAAAAATTCTTGATTATAATTTTCAAATTTCTTTGGTTTTTGACCCCTTCGCTGCAGTATTTTTATTTTATATAGTAATATCCAATACATGTATATATATATATACCAATACCGAGACGTCTTGAACTGCGATAAGTTAAAATTGGTGGATAATTTTTTCCTATCAACATTTTTTTACAATTAAGCACCTTTTTGATAGGCACTAACATTGAAACAGAAGAAAAATCTCAAAAATATACTACAGGAATTTGAGTTAGGGTCGGCAGTTTTCACAACTACACTTAGCGATAATAAAAGATTAAACCTAAAATGGAATTACAATTTGGTTTGTTTAAAAAATAAGACATTAGCAAATTCATAAAACAAGTACGATTTTCAATGAATCAGAACGTACATTGTACGTATAAGTTAAAAAACTAGATTCTTCTACAGCTTATATGAAATAATAAAATATATTTTAAGTATATATAGCTTATATGTATTTAAATAATTTAAATTTAGCTCAAAATCGATATAGTTTGTGTTAATAAAAACACCCAATTTCTATATTTTTGTTTACAATTATACACGAGTGTATATGAGAATACATATATAACAGATATGATAATGTATACTTATCACATATCACGAGTAAAAAATTAATATACAGTAGAGCGTCGATAATCTGGACGTCAGAAGTCCGGACCGTCAATAATCCGTTGGAAAAATTTATCTTTTACATAGTATGCCTTAAACTTTTATTAAAATACTACATTATAAGTTCATATTAATCAATAGTTTTATTTATCTGTTCCAATTATTTAACCCCTAAGTGAATTATTAACGGTTTTAGCAAGCTTTCTTTTTGTTATGAACTCAAAACAACCATTTTTTGATTCGTTTTGAAAATTCAGACATTTTGGTAATCCGGATAAGGTCCGGTCACAATTGATTCGGATTATCAACGCTCTACTGTATTTGTATATCATGTTCATATTTAAAAAAATAACAAATTGAAGACCATTGTACCATTGGGCCATTAAACATAGGCTTTTGTAGTAGGCTTACTTTCAATAACGTCAGGCCACTCAAATTAGAGCACTTAAATTTGCAACTATTTTGAAACAAACAATTAAGGATATGATTTTAATTTTTTTGAACACAATATACAATATTAAAATTTGCTGTATAGGGTGTCACAATAAGTATAATCGCAGATAGGTCAACCTTTATTTCGTCACTCTAACACTCATAACTTCAACAAAAATTAACACATTTTATTTTTCCTATCTCATTTGAAAGTAAATATTTGTTATAGTTGGTAAAAGAAGAAAACAACTCAAAAATAGTGCTTCAGAAAAAAACTAAGAAGTTTTAAATGTCATATTCAATTTCAGTGGATTTTAATTGTGACTAGAATGTACAGAAGTGGAATAGGTGCAATTTTATGGCTTTGATAACCATAATTTATACCTTTCAGAAACAATTCAAAAACTCAGAACAAGCAAAATAACTTTACAGACATTTTTTTAAAACAAAAATAGGAGTAAATCAGAAAATGCAAGGGCAATGGCCCTGGCACTTTGGTGGGAATAATAAAAAATCTGTTTTAGCTTAAACAATTCATTTTCAAACTATTCGGAAAAATTTAAAAAATGTAATTTTTAAAGCAGTTACAAATTTGTAATAAAAGATTAACATTAGAATTAATATTTTTGAAAAAAATTGACCCATCTGAACTTAGAAGTTGGACTATACCTATCAAGACAAGCTATATAGAAACTGTATTATATGGAATTGAACTTGCATGTTAATATGCACAACAAAAAATATTAAGTAGCAAGATTAACATGCATCTAAACTCGTACTGTTTGCCATTAGATTATCTAATACAATTCTAACACTTAATATTGCTTTATATTAGCACAAACAAAAATGTTTACACTTTAAGCTGCTCAAGCATTAAACTTTAATAAAGCAATTTTTAATTAAAACAATTTGTCAAGAGATTCACATAATTTTTTTTTTTAAATATATAACAAAATTACTCAACATTTGTGCTAACAGCAATAATTAATCCTAGATAAAATTTAATAAAAAAAAACAAATAATAAAAAAGTACAAAACAAATATAAAATGTTTCTTAAACAAAAGGCAAGTAAACGTTTTGAAAAATGTTATTAATGTTTTCATTAAAATTTCATCGATAAAAAACAAATCAAAATTCAGTGAGCTTGTTTCCTGGACCTCTTGTAACGTCCAAGCAAGCAAGCATCCAAATGAGAATTTTATGAATGTTAAAAGCCAAAAAATCGTTGAATATGAAAGAGAGATAACTTATATCTCCAAACTTCCTTTAGATAAAATTTAATTTGGCACAAAAAGCTTAAAACAAACATACAATTAATGAAGTTAATAAAAACATTGATAATCATTTTTCAAAATTAATAAACAAATAAAAATAAGAGAGCATTAATAAGAGAGATACTTAATTTGTTGAACTGTTTCCCATAAGTAAAAAATAAGTAATGCAAAATAGGCCGGCAAAAACATATATCGAGTGCTAAATGGCAGTACCTCGTAAGTTGATTTTTGAACATTTTTTGTGTTTGGTATCATTCGATTGAAAAAATGTGTCTCTATCTTGTAGACAGTTTTTCAAAAAAAAATTTTTTTTGCACTTACGAGGTACTGCCGTTTAGCACTCGATATGTTAAAAAAATTCCCTTGTGTTACGTTTAAAGTATGCTGAAAAATCACATGACATTCTTTTCTGTATGGAAGTCTTTCATATATGAGCAAAGGTCTTAAAAAGACCCATTACAATTTTTTAAAATACACTTGTCTAAAATGAGTTTTAAGTTTAATATATTTACATTAAATAAGTTTTCAGACTGACTCACTTACATAAACTATTCCAAAAGTGTGAACAAAGCAACAAAATAAAAGTTTTCTTCAATTAAATTAAGTATAGATTACTTGTCTTGGGCTCCATTTAAACTACCACAGGCTTCATCTGTCGATACACTGGACATGCTACGCTGTGATATCGGGCTACGACCGCCACTACCTCCACTGCTCAGAGCCATTCGTTGCATTTGACGAATTACGGTTGTTGCATGATATGCTTGCTAAAATTTATAAAAATTAGCACCATTTAAATGTTAACTTAAATATACTGACTTTCCATCTTGATTTTGCAAAATTCTTTTTTAGTTGTTCTGCTACAGTACCATGAATATTTTTATTACTTGCAGCATTTCCGGATATCCTAAAAAATACCAATTCATACAAAGCATTTTCTTTTTGTTTTAATTACCAAGGATGACCCAATGCTTGTCGACAAGTATAACGTTTTTCTACATTGACACACATCAAATGTCTTATAAAATCTTTAGCTGAATCACTGATTTCGTCCCAATAAGGAGAATCAAACTCAAATTCACCTAAAACAAAAATTTTAATTTAAAAATCCTACTATAATTTTCAAATACCTTTCAATATTTGTGCAAAGAGATTTGCATCATTTTCATCATAAAATGGAGGGTATCCGCATAGCAATATGTAGGAAATAACACCTATACTCCACACATCCACCGCTTTTCCATATGGTTTCTGTGCCAACACCTCGGGAGCTGCCACAAAACAAAAGTCAGTAAATAAAAAATAACAATTTAAAAAAAATTGTATTTACTTACCCACGTAGCCAGGAGTACCACAAGCTGTTGCCATTACGCCGGAATCTTCCATTTTCGATAACCCAAAATCGCTAATCATAATTTTACTGTTTTCATCTGGACTGTAATACAATAAATTTTCTGGCTGAAATAAATAAATGATGAATACGTTGAATACAAACAACCATTTCAATATAAAAAATTAATTTGAAAAATTTATAACTAACAAACGGTGATCAACCCATCCAAGTGAAAACCCACTGGTATCTTGAGTAATACGAGAATTAAAATGAAAGAATTGAAATTTTGAATTATTATCTAGCATTTAGCCCAATCTTGAAAAATCAAATATAAATTTGCAAAAAAAACATGACAAAATAAATTAATATGGAGAAGTCATCGGTTAATGTTGATACAATTCCACTCTTCCAGACAACCATCAGAATGTTGATAATATTTCTTATTGAGAAACTTAAAAAAACAGATATTAGGTAATAGATGAAACTTTTTCAAAAGCTAAAATTAATTTCTGCAGTATTTGAGAAAAATAGTAAGGAAACTTAGTTATTAACTATTCGATTCATATAAAAATTTATTATTTATTTTTGTACTGTTAATTTCTTATTTACAGGGCGTGTCTGTTACAATAAGTTAAATACATAAAAGTAAAATTTAGATTTTTATACAAAAATTTGCCTTAATTTTTGCAATCAAAATTTTAAAAACACCTTCGAGACGAATTAAGAAAATTGCATAAATTTAAAATTACGTTTTTTTGCATTTCCGGGAATCAAATGTATTTTTGCAACATAAAATTTGAAGAAAAACGTCACTCAATGGAGGAAGAAAAAGTAAACAATAAATACCAATAATTTAATTGGTTTTTGTATACAGAATTTCCATGTCACCAGTGTACTTTGTAGAATTTTGATAACTGCTCTTATGCAATATTTGTTGTGGTTTAATAGAAGATGCAAATAAAACGCAACACAGTCAATTTTGTATTACACTTGTCACTGACGCTAGCAGTAATGGCTCTGTTGCTAAAAAGGAATTTTTTTTTACTAAATTTAAATCCTTCAGAGTTAATCCTTTTTAAAAAAATGTTTTATTTTGTGGTTTAGTGAGTTTTTGCAGATCAAATCAAAAGTTTTCAAAACGATAGAAAATCCAAGCTATGGATAAATTAAGTAAAAACAAGAAAATTATTTCATTTTTTGTTTTTCTTAAAAATTCTGCATCTGTTAATCAAAACGTTTTCCGACAATTCAAACAATCTTTTCCGAATAGGAAATTTAACATGGTGCACCTTATGTTTAATAAACTTTTTTGAAAAAGTAATCTATTTTATGAATATTCCGAAAATAATAAAAGAGATAACATTTTTTTACTTAATTTAATTCATAACTTAAAACTCGTTGATTTATACACAATGAAGGGTTAATTATCTAATTTGTAGATAAACTCACGCTCTTCAAAACAGCACTGAACCATTTACACTAAAAAAATCAATAGTTTTGGTGCTATGACCATTTATTATAATATATTGTTATAACTTATCAGAAATTAAGTTTTTGGTTTCTAAATTGAGAATTGTGCATGAGGTTTTAATTTAAGAGTTTAATGTCGGAATACAAGAGTCAGGAGAAAAATATCAAGTGACAAGCAAGTTGAGTGTGAAGTAGTAAAATGATGAGAAGGGAGGAAGAGTGCACAAAATGAAACATTTCCTATTACGAAGTAGCATGCATCACTTCGAAATCAGTTACTTTTCTTCGCTTCTTATTATATAATATTATTATTCTACCCAGACTTCAATAAATTAAAATAAAATATTTCAGTGTTTGAAATGAAATTGATTTCCAAGGTAGTATTGATTTTTCACGACAGAAAATTTCCAGGTTTCTTTTAATATTTTATAAAAAAAAGGTAATAAGTAAGGTGTGTAGAAAATTCCAATTTATAAACCAATTTTTTTGTTTCTATTTTAAATTCTGGTTAAAGAGAAAGAAAGAAAAGTAACTTTAGTCCCGAGTTATATATCCCAAGAAATAAAAATTCTCTTTTTGTTTCAAAATTCTCAATCAGAAATATAAAAACAGCACAAACGTTGGAACTCAAACAATGGAGAGGAAAGTTGCCACATTACTTCCGGAAATGCAAAATTTATTTTCAAGTTCTGGAATAAATTTTTCTTTATTTATTTAAAGCTGTGATCAAGATAAATGCAAGAATATTTCTGAAATACAGCAAAAAATTTGATGTACATAAAAATAAAAAATTAGCAACAAATAATTATTCAAAATAAATCTATTAACAAAATTCAACTTAAAAAAATTATTTTCTTTAAAGACACACCCTGTACTATTTAGTAATTATACCGGGTGTTGAATCGAATAGCCGAACATAGGGAATTAACACGTAAAAACTTATTTATGCAAATTCCTGCTTTCCAAATTATTTTAGAGAAAAAATGAAAGACACAAAAAGAATGCAGAAATATAAATAACGTATGATAAAAGCATTAGATTTCATGTAATCTTTACTTATAGGGTAAAAAAAATGCATTTAAAATTGTTAAAATTTTCATTAATCAGACTGGCCATGTAAATTTGCAAGGAAATTATTTCGAAATTAAATTAAATTTATTTCATGACCAGTCTGAAAAATGAAAATTTTAACAATTCTAAAAGAATTTTGAACCCTTTAAGTAGAAACTAGATGAAATTCGAAGATGAAAGACAAAAATTCTTTTAGAATTGTTAAAATTTTCATTTGTCAGACTGGTCATGATATAAATTCAATTAAATTTCAAAATAATTACCTTGGAAACTTCCATGGCCAGGCTTATAAATGAAAATTTTAAAAACTTTAGAAGCATTTTTTAACCCTATATGTAAAGATTACATGAAATCTAATGCTTTTATCATACGTAGTTTATATTTCTGCATTCTTTTTGTGTCTTTCATTTTTTCTCTAAAATAACTTGAGAAGCAGGAATTTGCATAAATAAGTTTTTACGTGTTAATTCCCTATGTTCGGCTATTCGATTCAACACCCGGTAGATAAAATATGAACGTTACATGGTATTCATAATTCAAGAATATGTTATACTACAAAATACCCTGTACAATTTACAAATGGTTGTGAAGTGATCTATTTTATGCTTCTGATTTTCAAAAAACTAATAATTACGACTACGTGTATCTAAGCTATGCATACCACATGCATATAAGAACAATTGTAATGGATACCATGAAGGAATTCGTAAGAATTGTTTTGGTTCGGGTTTTCAAGTGATACTTAATCTACAAGACAGTTTCAGTTTCTTGCTTAATTAAAATCTTTTTAAAAACCAAAGTTGAAGATGTTGTTCTTGGACTTTAAACAAGGTTATTGAAAGAGAAGTACTTTTTAAAGGCAAGTATAAGATGAGGATACCCATAAACAACTATAAGTGTAAGAACGATGATCTTCAGGAGTTTTGAAGTAAAGACTGATTTGGGATCTTATCCATTATCTATCTACCACTGCGGCGTCTGTTTTGTACCAAGCATGACGACGCAGAGAAGCCCTGTTCTCCTTGCACCCTGAGAAGTGCATGTACTCGGAGACCTACTCACTTAGGTTACATGTTACATAGTGACATTTTATTAAAATAGCATTTCTTTATTCAGTGGTCGACAGATAACGGATGAGGTCTGTGTAAGAATAAATCGACAAAGATACCAAGATACCAACATTCATATTTCAATGGGAAGTTGGTTAAAAGTATATAAGAGAAACTTTCTATTTTTTTATTTCAGGGTGTACCCTTGCTAATCTCAAAGAAAACTCCAGGTTTATAAGATGAATACAAAATCAACTGCAATATATTGTCATGTATTTTTTTGTATAAAATTATGTAGGGGGTAGTTTTATTGTAGTTATGTTTAAATTTGTAAAATGTTTTATGTTTCATCCTGTAGAGGTTGTATTTTATTTTGAATTGTTTATGTTGGTACTTGTTTAATGTAGAAATAAGCTTTTGGATGCCGAAAGTCAACGCGGGTGGACGCGTTGATAAACGCTCCAGTTTTTGAGTCCATTTTTGGGCATATTAGTTTAAAATGTGATTATATTTTTAAAAATAAAAGTGAAATTTTGAAAATTGAGTTTATTAATTGGTATTGATAAAATTGGATTGATTATGGTATCAGAAATTGGTAATTAAAATTTGGATGCAAATAAAATAATTGTAATCGAAACCAGGGAGATAAAATTTTGGAAATTTCACAGCAATATATGTGGGTGTAAGACATGGTTCTTAAGACAGGGACAAATTGAGACACAAATAATACTGGTATATGTATTAATGGACAAAGGCAGAGAGAACCAATGTTGAAATTTATGACCAATATTGTGAACCAAATAATATTGGTATTGTTAAATTGCAAAGAATTAAGTAGCTTATGCTTGACAAATGAACAGAACATGTCGTAAACGTTATAAATAGATGAAAGACTTAAAATTCCCAAGATTATATCCATTCCATTCATATATGTGCTAAATCACAAAATTTTCTTATTATTCCATGTGAACATAAAAGTATTCTTGATATCTCATTTTTATATTGCATTCTTTACGACCTATGCACATTTACGGAAGTCTTCTTTTACCAAGTTTGGCTTTTTATTCTTGAAACATTTTCTTTGCCAATTAGAGAGGAATATTCTCAGTTCAGTTGGAGAAGTATTTTCTGGGAAAATTTTTTTTCCCAGAAAAAAAAAACATTTGTGTTGGGGGGTTCATAATTTTCCATATTCCGTTCATTTACATACACATAACAGTCAGCAGATTGTCATCTCTAGGAAGACTTTAGCCACTCTTCCCATAATTGTGTTCTCTCAAACATTTACAACTTTTAGACTATAAATATTATTCCTGTACTTGTTTATTAATTAGCCTGTTACTAGAATTAAGCCAAGTCAAAATTGATACTTGCTACATAATCTTCAGTGTCCATTGGAATTCTGCCAAAAGATCCAAAACTTATGCATATAAACAATTATTATTTAGTTAATGTTGTGAGAAGTAAAAATTTCTTGAATTTCTTTAGTAAATCTTATATATCCTTCAATTTGATATAAAATATATTGTGAAATTGATCGACCTTCCAAATATTACAATAGCTTACCCCACAAATCCATAACACCAGATGATGTTCTTAAAACATTTGTACTTCCTATTTATAATGTACTGATTCACTACTGCTAATAAATCTCATTAAAAATATTATTTGTTTTGCAGCTATTAGATTCTCCTATTCTTTGAGTTCAATGTCATGTAAACTTCCAATCCCAATCAATCACTGTTTTGTTTAAATTAATTAAATTTTGAAAATAAAAATTAGGTTTGCATTGCACAGAATTTTAAAATTCCTTAGTTTTATCAAGGAATTCAATATTGCTCTTAATCAAACCATCTCATTTTCATAAAGCAAATATATCACTTAAATTTATGAGAAAGGAGGGGAAAGAGGGAGGTATCAAGAAATTAAAATATTGTTTAAAATTTAAATTTATTGAAATTCTTTCAATGTCTTGGGAATCTATATAGTAAAATTTCGTAATATACCAAGGTTTACTCGCAGTTTTTAAAATAAAATAATTAGATAAATAATTATTCCATTCCTTGCTAAAAGTATAGTTACTATTCAGTATTCAAGCATGTGCCAACTTTTAGAATGTGGATGAAAAAACAAATCTTTACACTTTGAATTATTAAAATGATATAACTTACATAGAATTTATAATAGAAGTTATACAAGATAAGAAAACTTGAAATTTATGAAAATTCACATTTTTAACGATAAAAATTGATTAACGTAAAAGAAACTATAGCTATCAACTCGAAATTAGTTTTACTGCTGTTTGAACATTATTCCCACATTCTAGAAATTTGACTACAATTTGTTAAATTAATAAAGCAAATTCCAAAAAAATTAGTAGCTCAGGATTTTAAAAATAAAGAGTTTAAAAAGATTCTGAAATAATCGAAGAAATTTTAACCAAAGTCATCACCAATTTATTACGTTAAAAGAACATGTGACCAAATAAAATGTAAAGCAAATAAAAAGGGGTTATAATTAAAACTGACAAATACACTTGATTATACCATCATGATTTTCTGAAGAACTCATCTGGATATCATAGTTGAGGTGATGGTGCCCCCAAAATCATAAACAATTTTGTAGGCAATTAAATTTCCTACAAAAAGTTCTACATGTTCTTGTTCCGTCTCGCATTAAGCTTTATCGATTAATCACGTCTCACACAAGTCTTGCAAAAATTATATTATCTTCCATGTTGTCTTTTATGTATTCTTTTTACACTTCCTGACAAGTTATGATCATTTTTTACCCTCTAGGAACTTCTTTATATATTTCCTCACTCTACACTGCACATTTGTTCGCCCTTCCCTCCATCTATTTACAAGAAGACTGAAAGATCTTTCGTCCCACAAAAATCCCACAATTATAAATTTTTGAATTTGGGAGACTCTGCTCTATGGACCCTGGTTACTGCAAGTTTGGTTTCGAACAGAAAATTTTAGTATTTTTAAAATCATAATCTCTTTGGAACAAACGCGACCATCCCTAGTGGGGATGCGACTAGAAGATAAAATATAAAACAGATATGCCGAGCCCACATTTTTCACTAATGCAAAGGAGCACATCTTAGCTTTGCAGTTGTTATGCATGACTTGAAATGTCTATCATGACTAAATTATTGAAAATAAATATGTACCTATGTATATGCTGTTCAGAACTTCTTTATACGAAATTTAATTCTTGATACTAGAAAGACAGTCATTTGACGTTACACACTCTTTTTTGGTTAGAGTGGTAGAATCGATTATTGCCTTAAAATAATATACCGGGTGCTGAACTTGGCCATGCAAGTTTCCAAGGTAATTATTTTGAAATTAAATTGAATTTATTTCATGACCAGTCTGACAAATGAAAATTTTAACAATTCTCTAAAAGAATTTTAGCGGTTTGACCAACTTGGTCGGAATTTTAATTAAAGTAAATTAAGATTAAATTGAATTTAAAAATTAAATTGAAATGAGAAAAAGAAAAATAACCAGCATGAGCCTTAAATTCGTGACAAAGTAGGTAAACTAACGAGTCAGAAGTAAGTTTCTGTGTTCTTAAGTTGAACTTAAAAAGATATGAGTAGTAACTACAACTTCCACCCTTGATTTCTTGCAAACAGCTGGGTACCTACCAGATCTGGTACCTACATGTAATTATACTAATTTTTTCACAAAAAATGATCTATGGTTAAATGACTATCAATGTGATAATTTATAATTCATTGATCCTTAAGTTAATAATGTACAAAATTTAAATTGCTTTAAGTTATCTTGCACTAAAAGTTGAAGGTTTCACTTTTTGAGATATTGCATCCATAAATTAATTCAGAGAATTTGAACAAGCCAGTATTTGTGTTTGACGAACATTTATTTGTTAAAGATTTATCGCATAGTAGTTGCTATTCTGTGTTCGCTATGGCAGCAATAGGTGTACAATGTTAACGAAAAGGGAAAATACAATTAATGAATGCATTCCCGATGTTCTAACTTGATCTAATTTAATGCTGTAGACTGCTGTAGTTAGAATTAATTATAGTCTTTCATTTTTTGCAGTATGATTCCAGCATTCTATTTTATAATTTGACATTGTGCCAACCCTGCTCCAAACCAATTAACAAATTCATGTCTCAGAAGGTATTGTACCGATCCCTTTTAATGGCAGTATCAAACAGAAAGAGCGCAAGTGAAGTGCTCTCTACTATACACTCAATGTGTAGCTCAGTCGTCCGAGTTGAACGTAAATAAAAGTTTACGAAAAGACAAAGATGGCACAAGTGGCGTAGGCCTCTCGGCCAAGTTAAACATAACTGGGATGAATTGTAGTTTAATAAAATAGTGGAGATGAAGCTTCATACGCTTATCGAAGCCGAACAACTTCATACATACAGACTTCAACCAGATTTTACATTTTACACTGTTCATAGATTGACATGAATCTACCGGGTGCTGAATCGGATAGCCAAACATAGCGAATTAACATGTAAAAGCTTATTTATGCAAATTCCTGCTTCCCTAATTATTTTAGAGAAAAAATGAAAGACACAAAAAGAATGCAAAAATATAAACTACGTATGATAAAAGCATTAGATTTCATCTAACCTTTACTTATAGGGTTAAAAAATACCTCTAAAGTTTTTAAAATTTTCATTTATAAGCCTTGCCAAATAAGTTTCCAAGGTAATAATTATTTTTGATAAGTAATAAAATACAATTGCCTGCTGCTTACAATTTTGCACTTTATTAAATTTTAATTTTATAAAATGACTTTTTTTATGGGGTCATTTAAATCTAAAATTTATGGTAAACGACACCAAAATATAGATTCATTAAAAAATAAAATTGTGGAGGAGTGTGATAATATTACCGAGAGACAACTTGCAAATGTACAACGTAACTTTTATGATAGACTTGGTTTTTGTTTAGCTGAATATGGGAATCTATTTGAACCTTAGCTGTAAATTTAATTATTTATTAATTGTTTGTAATTGTTCATTATTAATAATTTATGCATAATTCATAAAAATTAAATTGAAGTTATTTCATGGCCAGGCTGATAAATAAAAATTTTAAAAACTTTAGAAGCATTTTTTGACCCTTTAAATAAAAGTTACGTAGAATCTAATGCTTTCATTATATATATTTCTGCATTATTTTTGTGTCTTTCATTTTTTCTCTAAAATAATTAGGGAAGCAGGAATTTGCACAAATAAGTTTTTACATGTTAATTTGCTATGTTCGACTATCTGATTCAGCACCCGGTATATCAAATTTTTAGTCAAATTAGCCAATGATCATTTTTAATCATTTTCGATTACTTAAAACAAATTGTGTACTCAAGTTAAAACTTTGTTAGTGATTGGTTATGTTAAAACGCACACTAATTTAATAATTTCTACAGTTGATGGCTTGAAGAAAGTTATTCATAAAATTATAATTAATAATAATGCAAGTCACACTCTAATCTTTCAGAACGGCGGCTACAAAAAGATCAAAATATGTATTCAAAGATATCATGAAAGTGTAATCAAATGCCTGACGAAGTTGGACAATTTAAAAAATTTTACTATATAAATCCCAAATTTGTCACAAAATTAGATCACTTCACGTAAAAACCTTGTAAGTTTTTAGTTCAAAACATAGCATATCATGTAATTCCTTAACTTTATATATTACAAGATGCTATTGTAAAATTTTATAAAAATTAAATAGCTAATTGAACCCAATATGTTTAAGTTCAACCAAGTTGTCCTTAAATTAACAAATGTTGAAACAGATACTAGAGACTTGGATTAAGCTTTCTCGTTCTCCTATCAAAAATGATTATAAGTGGAACTTTAATTATTTTACCCACTTATAAGTGAACTATTCAAAAGAAGTTCAATGGAAAGATAGGTCCAATAAAATTGTAGTCCTATCACTTGGCCAAGTTAGTTTAAGTTGACAAAATGCATTTTCAACCAAACTAAATTATAAAAGGAGCATTTAATTCGGTTGGCATTAAATTTATTTCAACCAAACATCAAAAACAAGCTTTAGGCAATGGAAAATGATTGTGACTTACCTTCAGATCTCGGTGTACGACACCTTGCTCGTGCATATAATCAACTGCTTCCAGAACCTGCCTTATCAAGCCAGAAGCATCCTTTTCTGTGTATGAACCTTTTTCGACAATGCGGTCAAATAATTCACCGCCAGTTACACTACAAAAAAAAATTAGAAGATAAGCAATAAACAAACAAGATTTTTTTGTTAACTTACAGTTCCATAACGAGATAAACTTTAGATTTATCTTCAAATGTTTCTAATAATTGCACAATGTTATGGTGTGTTAGCCTGTAAGAAAAATGTACAATTGGAATATCGTTTATTTTACGTCAAGTTACTTACTTTCGTAAAACTTTAATTTCATTTTCTAAGGAGTCTTCTTTTCCTTTTAATGCTTTTTTATCAATTATTTTAATCGCATAAACTTGACCTGGATGATCTTTACTTTCTCCAAGCCTAACGACCGAGAAAGCTCCACTAAAACATTAATTAGGTAACAAAGGAGATAAAGAGGAAAGTAAAACGTACGTTCCCAGCATGTCTTTCATGTGATATTTATCCTCAATCGTTGGCTGCTTATCTGGATCCCTTCCATCCTTTTTACTTTTCTTTTCAGAATCCTTCTTGCCAAAGAGTGGCATTTTATTATTATTTCAACTCCTTCCAGCTAACTGACCCAAATTCTCGCCAAATCAACATCAATGTTAAACTCTTCCTTAAAATTAAACCAACGATAACAAAAATTGTGAGATCAACACTTTTTGTGAAATGTGAGGATCACTATTCCACTCCAACTTTCCAGTGTTGGTTTGTCAAATGTCAATTACCTGTATTGTAATCATGCACACATCAATTTTAATTTGATTATAGTCTGCTATTTTAAATTTTAATTATGGCCACTTGTCTTAAATCTAAAAACGTAGCAAAAACTAGATGAAAAGATAACTACGACTTTGCTACCACTACAACCAGCGTAAATAAAATATAAATATTTAAGTCAAGCATCGCCAACAACACCATTGCACACAACCCCAACATTAAAGTGTACCACACACGTCAAGTTTTGCCTCTCCAAATGAAAAATTCAGCTCTTCCTTGGCTTTCTCCAAGGTCAATAAACTCTTGACACTTGTACCAGATCTACCCAAGAAATAATCCTGAACAGACGGAGCCACATCCCACACCCAGTAAGACCGTTATAGACTTTTAACTTCCGATAAAAATTTAACTGCATATATTTGCAACACAACATATCAAGGATGGGTTTTATAGTGGATTACAAAACTGTCCGAAGATTTCAAACAGACAAAAATACATTGCCATTCATCGAATCCCAGGGACAACTATATAGACCAAGAAAATTTGCTTAGGTAAGCTCCCACAATTGATTGAAATCTAGTCACCCAACCGACCGATCACATGTGTTTTGATGCCCACTACGTCTTCCTCTACGAACAGAAAACCAGAAGGACAAAATGCAGTATCTGACAAATACTTTTTGTTCGTTTGTAGAATCGAAGTTCTCGATACTACAAACTTATATCAAATTAAAGAAGCAATTCGATTGCTATTACATTTTATTGTTTTTCAAATCATACACAAATAATAAACTTATACAATTTATCACTAAAAACATTATGAGAAATTAACATTATAAAAGCATGTTAAACAACACTCGACTTTCAACATATTTAAATTGCATGCTAAAAACTTAAAAGTTAACAATAAAACTTCCCAAAAAATAATAAATTATGCGGGTGATAATAAATAATAGTATTATTTAAAACAAATTTACATCTTTTTCAAATAAAAGTTGCAATATCGAAATAAAACATCATGGTGTAACACATACTCAAAAGTGAGGTAGAAACAACTTAAATTTACTCAAAAAAAATAATAATTGCTACAGCACTTTTTAAAAAATGTAAATAACGATCGATTAAATAAATTCAACTAAATTCAACAATTTTTGCAGATAAAAAAATATAATTAAACTAAAATTAAAGCCTATTCGAAAAAACTAAACATTTTTTTCCCTTTTAAAGCACATTATTTATGTATACATATAATATATATATATATATATAAATTTGCTCTTTAGTACTATTTCTATTAATTATAATAAAAACGTTTTGACTAGCAAAGAAGTTATTGAAGTGATGTGATTCTAGTTGCAGTATATGTATGTTACAAAGAAACATTTTTTATTAAAAGAACACACAAATATATACATATTTTTCTCATTAATATCAATTTATTACAAATTAATGTACCAAAGAAAGTAATAAAGCACCAAAACATTTTGTTTAAATAACTTAAACAAAAAACTATTGTATATCCTAAACTAACTCTCATTTTACTTATTAAAAATTACAGGGCATTCCTTTACTTTAAAAAGTGACAACAAGACAATATACAAATAAACAACAAAAAAATACCCTGCACAAATACAGAGTGATCATTTTGTGCGATTTTTTGTATTATCTGAATTTGTTTTATAAAAACAAATTTCAAACAAAAATTGTTTATGTTGGTGCACTCATTTCAGCTAAACAAAGTGTTTAGTTTAGAATACCTAGTAGGTATATTATTGCAGTTTAGGTTCTATTTATTTCTAGGTAACGAGTACCAAACACTCGTGTTGAACACCAGACCTATAAACTAGTTTTGTATACAAATTATTTTTGTAACAAATAATAGAGAAGACACACTAAGTGACCACCCTGTATACCAATTGTCATGTATCAAGTCATAACCGTTTAAAAAATAAAAACAAAATAAAAAAGCTTTAAAACCCTACACCGTTAGAAATAAAAGTTTTGTAAAAATAATTTAACGGTGGAATTACTGAGATGTTGAAGGACCTGGAGAGCCATTGCGTTTTTTAACTTTTCTTTTGAGATCTTGAAAATATGTCAACTGGGATTCTGCCAATACTTGTGCCATGATCGTTTCATCCCAATCTTGATACTCTGCATACAATTTTTAATTAAAAGCAATATTAACGAGCGAAATACATACCTTCGGTTGAAACTGATGGTACATTATTTTGAGAATTTGTCACGGGACTGTCTATACCATTTTCGTACGACGAACTGGAACTTTTTACATCAGCAAAATCCATATTTAAAATTGCAAGTTCTGTGGATATAGTCTGCTCCGTAGCTGCAGCACTTATTAAAGATGATGCAGCTGCTTGAAAAGTTTAATAAGCAACTAGTAAATTTTTGTTTATACAGGGTGAATCAAAAGTATCGATTTATTTGATTTAACCCTTACCAGTTAAAAAATTAAAAAAAAGTATTTATTATAAATTTATATAATGCAATATTCTGCTATTGAGAAACACAATACAATTTTTTGAAAGTATTCAGATGCACATTAAAATTACCTATTTATTTATTTTTTAAATTTGGCATTTTCTTGATTTTTCAGAATTTTTTTAAACAATGATCTATAAAAAAATTTGTTATCTTTTCATGTTACATACTTTTTCTATTCCTATTGAATAATAATTCATTATTACATTGAATTTGGTAATAAACATTGGAAAACATGAACATTTGCACTAATTGACCAATTATAATAAATGTCACAATAAAAACTATAATGTACTATGCGTTAATCATAAATGAGGAATATACAATTTTTAAATCTTCGAGTGCCATACACTATGGCAATCAACTTTTACCCGAATGGCTAATAAAAATTATGTTTTCTATCTTTTCAAACGTAGTTAACGTTTGACAGCCGACTGAATAACCCACTTTAGCAATTTCAGAAAACAAGTTCTGGCCCATAATAAAACATTTTTAATTGTTCGCAGAAACTCAGCACCATCGTTGAACCACTTTTCTAGATAAATGAGTTAAAAATATCCATAATATCGTAATCTAAGGATGTGGGTATCTCAAGTGAATGGATGCATAATACTTGCATGAGAAATTAAATTCTACATCAAATCAAATACACCTGAAAAGACATTTCAACGCAGTGATTGCCGATAGTTAATTGCAATCTGAATCTGAAGAACTTTTGCATTGATTTGTAAATGTGGACAAAACTTGCATCCACCACTACACATCAGTCTAAATAGTAGTAAAAATAATGGACAACTGGTGGTGATGGTTCGAAATCGAATTTCCTGACCATCAATTGTAGCAACTGATAAAGATTATCTTGTACCAAGCTGTCTTGGTAGTAGACAAACTAATTTAGCAATTTTTGCTTATTGATAAAATTCAACAATCATCTGAAGTTTCTACCGTTAAGTGATCAAACATTTAATATTCTTAGTTCGATTAACGGTCTTTTTGGAAAAGCCATATTGCAAGATTTTAGGTACTCACACAGTACTTGTATCGCTCAATACCGATAAGACCATTGGTTCATTCAAACCACTCAGACTAAGATATATAATTCTGGGTAACATTTAACAAGTTTCCCATTTAATAGGTTAACCTTCTTAATCTTGGATAATTTAGTTCAAAAGATGTTTTCAGTTGAAGATTTTAACTCTCCTGTAGCAACTAAAGATGGTGATGACAAATAAATTGTTTGGATATTTATTCCACCAGCCTCTGCTCATTTTGGAAAGGAAAAGTAAAAACCGTCAAAATTTACCAACGAAAACCATTAAGAACTTAAATTTTAATGTATAAAGAATTCGATAGCGTATTAACTCAAATTGAAGCCTTACTCAACTCCAGACCGTTATAGAGACTTGGAAATGATCTTAAAGATCCGTACGCTTCGACTTCAGTTCAGTTTTTATATGATGCACCTGTATCTTCTTAACCCACAAAAGATTTATTGGATATCCTACTAATCCATTGAATTTATACAGTTTGTTGGATTCCCTAGTTCAACATTTCTCGCAATACTGAATATTTGCATACATTGCAAGTTAGATTGAAATGGAATACATTTAAGAGATCATGTTGGTCACCTAAATTCAAAACAATATTCCTCTCTTGCACTGGCCATATTGTAAAAAATTTCATATGGGGAAAGATGATATTGGTGAGGTGACCAACAACTTTCCTCATTTGAAGGCATGTTTGTTTTTGATTATAAAGTTTCAGTTAATTTTGTTTTTTTAATGAACTCATCTGTGTTGGGAAGGAAGACCGTTAGGATAAGGTCCTTACTCTGCCTGGGATCAAACCAAGCTTCTCTGCTTAGAGGTTAACTATGTGCTAAGCCATAACTGCCTTCATAAACCCATATTCCTGTTTTTGTTATTACCAATTTTTCATTTATTAATTGAAAATTCAGGTAGAATATTTATATAATTTTTCTGTTCCGCTTTTGGTGTACACTTTATAAGCAGGTGCAGTGCACATAGAGAATTGTTGATATGAACTGCCATCTGGAATACCCAACCAATTTTACTACAAGTTCCATTCCAGTCGTTAACCAATCAACTACCAGCTGAATAATTGTCAAATTAACATATCGTACTGCTTACCACTTCTTGTCCTTTGTTCTTCTTCTCTTAATTTGTTCCTTAATCAAAGAATGGAGCTTTCAAAAACCATTGGTACGTTAGTATTATTTTGACCGGCCTATACATACAGTTCACTTTTTTTTTATTTTGTAAACTTTTGCCAAATCATTCACCTTTAATTGATTTAATACAACACATAACAAATTGAATACAAAAAAAAATTTATTTCACACTTTACACGGTTAATATTAAGATTAAACTGAAATTTTTACGATACGAACAATACAAAAAGTGTTTCAATTATACACTTTTCGTTTGTTCTTTCAGCACCTCGCAAAATTTAAATTTCTTTTACGATACAATACAAATTGAATATAAAATATAAAATTTTTTTTATACATGTGATGGTCAAGATTTGTATTTAGATAGATAGATTTGTATCAAAATTTGTAATTTCTTTCAAATCATTGCCCACTCAGGTGGCTTGATTCCAAATATTAAAAAAAAAGTGACAAAATTTTTTAATCCAAATCTGGTGAAATATTATTGTTAACTTTAATCAAGTTAAATTTAAATCTATCGATTTACTTTACTCACAGTTATATCCAGGAGGCACAACCAATACTGTGAATTTTAGGTTTCATTCCCTCACCAACAGCTACCCCTACAGTAAAATTTTAAATAGCAACCCCTACCTTGTAAAATTCTACAACATTTTAAAGGTGAAAACGATCCTTATCCAATCGCATTTAAAAAAAATAATGAAATTGTCTTAATTTATTTTTTAAATGCAATTATATGAGGATTGTTTCACTTTTAAAATGATGCATCACAAGGTATAAGGTACTATTTAAAATTTCAAAATAGGGATAGATAGTGGTAAGAGGGTTAATCTTAAAATTTAAATAATATTGGTTTAAAACTTTGCCTTCTATCTGAATTGACGTGTTCTTTATTTTTAATAAATTTTTCGTTAATTTTGTTTTGACTACCTAGAAATCAAAAATTCTGTATATTATTTATTTTAAATTAATTTAAGTAATTTAATGAAAAGCCCCATATATTTTAGTATATCTATTTAAAAACTAAAACTAAAAATCCCGACGTTTTCTTCAAAAAGAAAGTATTTTAAATACATTGTTTGCCATAACAATGACATAATATGACCCTACGGTTTGGATTTTATAATTTTCTTTAAACAAAAAAGCCATGCAATTTTAAACAAATACACGAATATGGAATGTTCTTGTATTTTAATCATATCACGATAAAAACAAATAAAACAACCATACAATTTATAAATGCCAACTATTACACGATTCTTCATTAGCCAAATTTAAATTACATCATGCTCCTCAAAGATAAAAAAGTCTGTATAGCTAAAGATAATTTTTGGTTATTCACTATTTACAATTTTTTAATATTTTGAATGGCAAAGGAGTAGTCAAACAAATTCACACTATTGATTCAACATGTATACAAACCTTGTGTTGAAAAACAAAGTTTTGGTGAAGAATTTCCTTTGGGTGACATAGAACCTTTTGGTGATACAGAACCTCGACGTGACGATCGGGGACTGGCGCACATTCCAGAAGTGACTGTTGAACTACTACTAGCTGCTGCTGCTGTCGGATGCGTCTTTAAACGACGCTCTGCATCACGGTAATATTGGATGTAAGATTCGCGAGCCACTTGCTCTTCTAAAGCTTCATTTGTTGCCTCCCAATCAGTTGCCTTAATTTTATCTTCCAACATGGTCTAAATAAAAAATTAATTAAAAAATAATAAGTCTTTTTTTTAATTCTTAACCTGTTCAATAAGAAGTTCTTCGCTCTGACGAACAGCATCACGGATCTCCCTACGATCCATTTCATATCTGGTGAAGTAATTAGGCAAACCCAAACCAACTAAAACTGATGGTTTTTGTGGGTTTGTAATAGAATTATAATGGCACATTCGGTGATATGACACACGAATGGGTTCATATAAATGAATCCTGGTTCCATTAAAAATGTTCATAGGTTCTGGAAATACAAATATACAAAAAACATTTAAATAAAATCCGTTTGGTGTACCTGTGTGGTAGCTATACACTTCAATGGTACGATTGTACATCTCCGAAATTGCTTGGATTTCCAAATGATTGCCATGCACATTCCACTTACGTTTTCGAGCCACGTACTTGTCGAAGTCTTCTGTTACATATGGAGCAAAATAATCCTGATTTTTTACCTTAAAATTGATTTTTACAAAACCAAAATTTAAAATTTCAAAGACTTACTATGTAATCCATGCACTGAGTTCTTACAGTCGTGTGTAACTCTTGATCTCCATAAACTTGATCTGCAATCGCTCGAAATAAACATGCACCGTCCTCATGCATTCGTTTGATTTCAAAGCCAAGTTTCACTAGAGATCTGGAAAAATACGCTTCTTTACAGGCCCAATCTTCATCAGTTTCAGTATCATTTGTTTGCAAGCGTCTAGAATCATATTCATCTTCGCTGTTGCACCCACTACCATCATCGTCATTCTTTTTGATCTTCTCTGCAACATCATCTGAAGGTCCAGCACACGAAGGTACAACATCATTATTCTCTTCTTGCTTACAAGTACGTTTACCCTGACGTTTCCGATCTCTTCTGAGCTCACGCAATTTTTGACGTTCACGATCTCGTCTTTCTCGTGGCAGTTCAATTGGAGTTTCCTTATATAGCTTCTGTAAATTTAAATCTTTTCTTTCGGCTGTAGCTGAGTTACTATAAAGCAATTATAATGTAACTATATAAAATTATAGATAAACTCTAACTTACTAAGCAAATTGTCGTCGGGTACCTCCTGCATTGGGCTCATTAGTAACGTTATGTTCATCCCGATGCCTTGAATTCCTATCCTTTGTAATCTACAAACAAAACTTAACTGTTGAGCTACTCTAAAAAGTACTTACAGTGTTAAATTTTCAATAACAAACAACATTTAAAACACCACACAAGTAAAATTAACGAAATTTGCATAAAGGTCTCCATTTTTCTTACATTTTGATTGCCATTTTCTTTAGATTCGTCACCTGAATTATTTCCAACTGCCCGTTTAGTTGGAAGAATAGTCATAATTTGGTTTTTATAACTTGAAACGATTATTTAATAAATTAACAAATATAAAATCCCACCCTTTGACAAGAGATAACAAAACATATAGTACATAAAACAGCTGCTTTTGTAACGCGGAAGTGGCTCTTCTACCAGCACATTTTTCGTGTTTCATGTACCTTTGATTGAGTAAACACTCAAGTTCAACAAAGGTAGCAAAATCAATCCCTAAACTTACATAGCTTAATTTTTAGACGAAGTATAATAAAAATATAGAATTGTAAAATCAATGTTCGCCATAATTTTGAAAATAATGCTGAAATACGAGTAAATTGTATTATATTATCAATAGGGTAAAAATTCACTATGGAGTTTTTCTCCTAGAGCACTGCGATATAAATATAATTAAAACGTTTTACTTTACGTAGTATAAAATAAAGATTTAAATTGAGAAAATCATAAGAAAATGTTTAATCTTTTTATTTTTTGAAGATATTGGGTATTAAGTTATCTCTGATATAATTTTTTTTTGGTTTGTTTGTTTGTTGCTTAAAAACATCGAGGGAATCGGAGAGCCACTTATTTTTTGATTGGTAATTCTTTGATTCAAGTAAATTAAACATATTAGAATAAGTAAAAAAAATTTTTATATAATCGTAACGTTGGAAACGGCTGACTATAAGAATGTAGAGAGAGAAGTCCAAGAATAAACGATAGAAACACCAAATCGAAGTACCAAACGTTCGACATTCAAAACAACTAATGACAAATTCTTATCATGTTTATTATTCACTATCTTTTGCAATTTAGCTTCTAGAAATTCTTTTCGTGCATTCAATCTATGAAATTTGATATGCTTGGAATTTACAACTGCTGGATAAGCTTGCGAGCTTGTTGCTACCCAAAAAAAAGCTCGAAAGCAGTGAATTTTGTTTTAATTCGGAAATTGTTCCCAATAATTTTATTCATTTATTTGGTGCTACTGCAATACGTCAGTTAACGGTTTTTCAGATTGCGAGTAAATATTATTTGGCATTGTGACTTATTAAGTTAAACAAAACCTGTTAAAATGGAAGAGTTTGTTAATTGCAAAATAGTTATCAAATTAAAGAAATCAGAAATTGCAGTAGGAAGATTAATATCGTTCGATACGAGTTTAAATGTGTTGATGGATCATTACAAAATAGTTTCCAAGACCAATAAAAAAATCATGGTTAACGCTATGATTATGATTCCTGGACATGACGTTATATCTATAATGCTGGAGAGAAAACCCAATCTGACCCAAGATGCAAGATGCCCCAACTGGAATACTTTAATCATCGAAGTTGATCACAGCTCAGTTAAAAAGTTTTTTCGCGAACTTGGGGTGGTCTCAAACCTATCGGAATGTAAACATAAAAATTTACCAATGATGGTGGCACCACAACCACGAATGGTTACTCGTCGTAATGGTCATAAATTTGGTGGAAAATATGTACCTTGGTATTTTTTCTTCAGGGGGCCATACTCTCTTCCTAAAATACAAAAAACAACTTTTATCTAACTCTTGAAATAATTAATAATTGTGTTGAAACTTTGTGCTTAACAAAAATGTAAAATGAAATAAAATCTTGCAATTTCGAGTCTTTCTATTATTGAGTATTTTTAATGATAAACTTGTAGGTGTGCCCAGATAGTGTTTTTATGTATTCTACAGAGTGTGAGAGAATTTTTTCCGATTTATTTGATCCAAACTTATAAACCCACAACCACCCTTTAAATTAAATTTTGTAGCTTACGACGTTGGTTGCTTAAAAATCATTTATAGTATTAAACTATTATTTATTTACAAAGCCAATCTTGAATATTATTTTAATAATTTTTCAAACAATCATGACTTTGTGTTTTAATTCTTCAGTTTTAATTGACCAGGTACTATTTGTGTTTATTATATTAAAAAATAGCATAAAAAAAGAATTCTTTTAGTCATATTAGATAAGCATAAGAAAAAAGGTAGGGAGATTGCTGGTATATTATCCATTATTGTTTCAGGTTTTATGCAAATTGATTTCAGCTGGTTTCGTAGTGTGATCATCGCAATAAGTGGAAGATTTTTAATTTCTGATAAAGGTAAAATAATTAATTTTAAACTTTTTGGCATGATATTAAAAAATATTACAATTACTGCTATTTTTTTACCTCAAAAATTTGTTGTGTACCAAATTAAAATTTTTAAAAATCAGTTTTGCTGGGCGATGTTATGGGTAAATTTTTTATAATTATTTTTATAAAAATATTTTATCAAATTAGCAAAAATTTGAGTTTCCACATATCCGATCCGAGTTTTAATTTATTTAACCGACAAAAAAATATTTCAAAATTCACAACTTGGACTTGGACGTAGATAAGAATTATGGGTAACTTTTAAAGTGCAAATTTAATTAAGAAGTTCTGATGTTATTGGTTCTAAAAAGTAAATATTTTGTTTTTCTAAAGGCATAGTGAATTTTATATACTAATATTTTTAACTGTGTATTCTTTTATTTAAAAGAAATGATTCAAAGAATTGTTAGGAGGTATTCAAATCGCGTTTTATCGCATTCATATAAGTAGATATAAGTAAGAAACGATTGTATTATCGAATTCTTAAGATTCAAATTTTGGTTGGACAAAACACCAATTTTAATTTACGTAATAGAAAATTATTTAACATATGGAATTGCATGTAAATTTAGAAATGCGGATATGAATATGATAGATAGGATAGATATGATAGATAGATATGATATAGGATAGAAATATGGTATGCTATGATATACTATAATAATAATAATAAGTAATTATCTTCAATTTAAATGATTAATAATATTTGAATGTATTCATAAACCAAATTAGTAATTAATACATTTTAATACAACAAAATATAATGGGCTAGGTTACTATGAACATACTATAGTTAGGGTGACCATAATTTTCGTAATAAAAAAGAGTACCTACAATAATTTATTATAGCGGACTTGAATTTTTCGCGGGATGGGCGCGATAGGGAGTTTCAGGAGTCATTCCCCAATTTACGACATTTCAAGGTCAACTGGGTTTGAAGAAATGTTAAAAAACTACTGGTAACAAGGCACTACTAAGTTGATTAGTGTCTTTGGATACAATGCCGCTAAAACAGTTGAATAATTTTATTTCGTTTGGTTCAAACTTTAGTTTTTATTTAAATAAAATATAAAATGCAGTTCGATACCTGTTTCAAAGTGTAACAACTCAAAAATTGGTTAATTTTGAGATAACTAAGCTTTTACATTTTACTATTTCGTTTAAATTAAAATAGTCTTTGTTTGTTTACAAGTTTGATAATCCAATGAGTAATATCAAATAAAAACTATGTAGTTCTTGACCAGAATTTTCCTATTGTTGGAAAACTGTTGTTTGTGAAATTTCCCATACTTATCTCATTTTCACCAATTTCGGACTTATTACACTTTGGTACTGAGGTATCGAGTTGTTTACATTTCGACTTTTTGCATCTTAGGAAAAAAGTACATTTAGGTGTACTAAATTAACCTTTGAAGGACACTAGGACATTATTCAAAAAGAAAGTACTGTCCTACTAAAATAAGTACATATGGTCACCCTAACTATAGTATATGTATATTAATATAATGTTATGATGGTACCATTTATGAGTTTATATATCATGGTATTTTTATTTTTAACTGCACACCTAACAACCTATATATATTTTGAAATAGGAGACGTTTGCCTATAAAAATAAAAATAATTATATTTGATAAAATGTTATTATATGAAAAATTAAAAATACTATTTAATTTTTTTACTGTTCGAAAAATTATTTCTCTAAAAGCAATGCTATATTATGTATTATGAAATAAGATTATAATATTTGATAATTATTAGCTAATATTTGATTAAATAAAAATTTGTAAATTTTAATTATTGAGTGTCTTCAAGTTAAAATGAATATAGAAACTGAATTGGCAATGTAAATTGTATAACCAGAGAATATTTATACACCCACTTTGATTACTAAGTATTTTATAATTACATAAAATATATATAACACTACTAGCTTTGAAATTTAGAAATAATTATAGAAAATAACTCCAGGTTTAAAGAAATAAATACTTTGTAATGTATGATTTCAAAAATAAATGTGGTTTTAGCTAAAAAGAAAACATTGTATATTTTTTGAAAAATCACTATACATAATATAGATCAAAAAATATATTACAATTATAGTACATTATAACACTCCACTTCACAATTTGGAAATAATGATAGAAAATAACTTTAGGTTTAAGAAAATATATACTTTATTAGGTATAATTTAAAAAATAAATGTGTTTTTAGCAAAATAGTAACGCGAATTGCCTAGTCATGCAGAGTAATATACACAAATATAGATTACCAAATATATTACACTTGAAGCATACATATCCCACTAGTATTATAATTTGAAAATAAATATATAAAAACACCCCAAGTTTAAAATAATATATACTTTGTTAGGTATAATTTCAAAAATAAACGAATTATTAATTAAATAGTAAAGCAAAGCATCTACTCGTGCAATACCGTGTACACCACAGTATAGATTACAAAATGTATTGCATTTACAGCATAGGGGAGAGTCGGGTATTGGTGCGCACTTAAGCCAAAGTTGTAATATTTCAGAAATGACAAAAAATTGGACTTCTAGGTTTGTCATCAAGATTCTTCAAGGGTTTGACTGTAATATTCTATAATAAATTTTAAGTCAAAATGCACATCGTGACTTTAAAATACGAAATGTGAAAAACTGGCACTGCGCACAATTATACGATGTATGCGGCTAATGGTGCGCATAGGTAGGATAATCGTGCGCATTGAAAATGAAAACAAACAAGACAAATTATTGAACGTAGAAATATTATTATTTATTTAAATGCATCACTACTAGCTTCGAAGACTTTTCTTTTTGTATCTTTTTTAATTTTACTGCCTTTTATAATATTCTTGCCTTTTTTTTCCTTTTTCTTGGTTTTCTTATAAGCGCCTTTGCCTTAGTTTGCTGCTGCGGCTTCCAATTTTTCTCTGTTTATATTTCAGACTTCTGTTTTTGGCGGTTCTGCGCTTTAACTGTATGAAGTTTTGGAACAGGACTCAATTTTTCTAAAACAGCATATGTACTGGGGGCAGGATCATCATTACTTTCAGTATTTAATTTCAAGCCGTTTAAATTGTTTTTCTCAGTTAGTTGCCATTTGGATTGTTTAGTTGAAACGAAGCTGGTATACAGTGCGAAGTAAAAGTGTATTTAGTAGAAGGTGATCCGTCATCAATTACAATTACTGGGAGGTGGTGAATGGCTGGTAGAAAATCTTCGTGCATTGCGCACGATTAGCCGACAGTGCCGGTTTTACTTTTAATTAGTATAAATCATTGAAGTACGTTTTATTACCTAAACTACTTATATCAGGGTGAAGGGGATTCATTAAGCAATGTGTTAAAGCATACGATAATAAAAAAATGGAAAAATGGAAATACTTATGGCTTATTTTCTCTGAGACCCAAACTAGTATAAAACATATCTAAACAAAGAAGCCACCATTGTGGATAAGTCGGGTTTATTGAAGTATCTTACACATATCTAATAGTACATATATTTGTCAAGAGATGACTCCCGAATAACAATTTCGAAATTATAACGGTCGGTTGTGGAAATAAAGGCATGCGCACGATTAGCCGCTGCGCACGATTACCCGACTCTCCCCTATATACTATATTATAGTAGGAGTATTAGCTTTATAATTTGGAAATAATTATCGAAAATGATTTTTAATTTAAGAAAACGTTTAGTTTAAATAAAATAATTTATTATTGTGAAACCTTCCAGGTAATTTTATTGGTAAATTTTTAAGACTATAGTATGTAATATAGAAATAAAACCCAAGTATTTTACTCTAAGTTTTTTATTGTAATTTACAAGAAATAATCTAAAAATAAAAATAAAAGACTTATGGCAAACCCTGTATTTACATTTTTTATTTGTTAAATTAATCTCTAAATCTCGAACTTTTAAGTTGGCAATTAAGCCGACTTAAAATCATCATATAAGCCGGCAATTTTGTAAAGAAAGGAACTTAGGACTTAGGAACCAAATTGCCAGATACCTGATGTTATGTCCTTAATTAATTAAAACTCAATACTTATAGATTAGAATAGAAACGTTTATTCTGGCGTCTTGTCTCATTGAACACACACTGTTGCCAACCATCTTTTGGACCTAAATCCCCTAACAAATTTGTAAATATATAACAATTCTCCGTCGGATAATTTTACAGTCATTATAATGCATTTAAAAAAATTAATTCACAATTCACTGAAATAAAAATTAAATGAGTTTCTTATTACAAAATATGATTTACTTGAAGAGAATGAATATTCATATAAAGGAAAACAATATAATTTACTTGAAGAGAATGAATATTCATATATAAAGGAAAAAACAATTTGAAGCTCCTGAACTAAGATTTTCTTCTTGTTCACTCGTAGGTCAAACGCTGGACTGGTTTTCTGCTTCTCGACGATCTTCGAAGACTAGGGACATCTTGCTCTTCGCTGTTGGTTGGTTGCGTGCTCCTTGAGTCATTGGTATTTTGGTCCAATGTGTCTTCTGCTTCATAAGATGTTTGGCATCTCTGCTCCTCACTGGATTCCCCATATGCTTGCTGCGGAGGGGTTGCAAGTTTAGATTCTGGTTGATATTTTGACGTAGCTGGTGTCTCCTTAATTAGATTTGGATGTGTATTAGGAATGTTGCAGAAGAAATTTGGATAAATTTGTTTTTCTACTTGGCATAATCTTAATTGATCATAATGACGCTTGATTGAGTATCCATCGTCTAATTCAACCAAATAATGTAACCGACCCAAACGTTCAACCACTGTACCATATTTCCATCGAGTCGATGTTGTATAATTTCGCGATTGTACCCGATCACCAATTTTTAAAAAATATTTTAAATTTGGTTGTCTTGCATTGTTTTTGTGTTTATTTTGAGGTTTGATCAGATCTAATTTGGTGCGTAAATTTCGACCATATAATATTTCCGATGGCGATTGGCCACATGATAATGGAGTGACTCGATACCGTAATAAGAATGCATATAGTTTTTCATGTAAGTCTCCCGGTTCATTCATCATACATTTGAATTTGGATTTTAGTGTTTGGCAGTATCTTTCAGCTTGTCCATTTGTTGCTGGATGTCCTGGTGCTATAAATCGTTGACAAATTCCATTCCTATTACAAAATTGTGAGAATTCACTAGATTTAAAAATAGTTGCATTGTCGCTAACCAGAATTTCTGGTAATCCGTGATGACTAAAGATTTGTCGGAGGTATCTTATTGCATTAGCTGTTGTAGGTGCGGATTTCATCATATAAATTTCCGGCCACTTTGATTTTGCATCTACTACTATTAAGAAATGATGCTGTAGAAAAGGACCGGCATAATCCATGTGAACTCTTTGCCAATTTGTAGAAGGAGGTTCCCATTTATGCAGCGGTGCTTTGGTTGGGTCCTTTTTTACATTGCAGCATTCAATGCAACTTTTTACTAGATTTTCGATGTCGTTGTCAATATTTCTCCAATAACAATATCTTCGGGCTAGAGCTTTCATTTTTACGATTCCGATGTGAGTAGAATGCAGTTCTTGAAGTAGGACAGGTTGTAAATTTTGCGGAATTACTACTCGATTGCCACGGAATACAACTCCTTCGTGTATTGAAAATTCTGGATTTCGAATGGTTCCTTGCAATATGCTTTCTTTTAATTGTTGTAGTTCTGGATCATTTTTCGTTTCGGCAACTATTTTGTGAAAAGTTATTGTATCAGTTGAAATTTCTTGTATTGTGTTAATGTTTAATATGTGTTCGTCATCAATTTCCTTCTCTTCGGTTTTGGTTAATTTTAGCGGGTTTCTGGAAAAATAATCAGCATTTGCATGCTCGCTGGATTTCCTATGTTGAATATTATAATCAAACCCAGATAAGTAATTTGCGTATCGTAACATTCGACTCGCTGATAAATTTGGAAGTTGTTTTGTAGGATTAAAAATACTACTTAAAGGTTTGTTGTCGACAATAAGTGTAAATTTTCTTCCGTAGATATATTGGAAAAATTTAGTAAAAGACCAATAGATTGCTGTTGCTTCCTTATCCAATTGGCTGTAGTTACGTTCAGCTGTAGTTAATGAACGAGAAGCAAATGCAATTGGACGCTCACTGCCATCTGGGAAAATGTGTGATAGCACCCCGGAAAGTCCAAAAGGGCTCGCATCTGTTGCTAAGGTTACAGGTAATTCCGGTGTAAATGGCGTAAGAACTTGTTCGCTGGCGATTTCCGTTTTAATTTTTCCAAACGCAATTTCGCAATCTGGTGTCCATTGAAATTTGGAACCTTTTCCTAATAGGCGGTTTAAAGGATACAGGGTCGTCGATGCTTTTTGTAAAAATTTGGAATAGTACATCACCAACCCTAAAAATTGTTGTAATTCTTCTACGTTCCGTGGTCTTGGTGCATTAACTATTGCTCTAATTTTTTCTTCATCTTTTTGCAATCCTTCTTCAGAAATGACATGACCGAGGTATTTAATTTTTTTTTCAAAAAATTTACATTTGTCTTTGTTGAGATGGAGATCATATTTCTGTAGTCGATTTAATAATTTTATTAAACGAGTTTTGCATTCTTCTATTGACGATCCTTGAACAATGATGTCGTCGAAGTAAGCTGTGGTACCTTCCAAATCATGTAGGACTTGATCTATAATTTTTTGAAATTCATTTGGTGCAGTTTTGATTCCAAAAAATAGACGTTTAGCCAAATATGTACCTCGATGTGTGGAAATCGTTTGAATTTTTGCACTAACTTCGTCAACTGGAACGTGTAAATACGCTTTAAAAACATCTAAAGTGCAAAAGAACTTACCGCTTCGCATTTCGTTAAATATATTGTCATGTTTCAAATCAGCTCTAATATTTTTGAGTTTGTGTTTAGAAAGAATTGGTTTTGTTTTAAAATTTTTTGTTTTTTTTTTTGTTTTAAAATTTGTATACCCGCAAGTGGGGAAATTGAATATGATTTGTAATTTAAAAATTTAAAATAATTTAAAAATGTAATGGGAGAAGGGATGATAGGAGGTCGTTCCGAGGAGTTGATGCCGGACGGCCGCGTTTTTGGTAAAGTAATAAAATGATGGTTTTAAAATTTGAAAATAAAGAGATTTGATTTTGGAAAATTGGTTTGATTAAATTGATTAAGAAGTGAAAATGAAAATTTATAATAATTAAAATTTAAATTTTTGGAGTTTGGATGACATTTTGAAATTATATTTGCAAAGACAAGTTATTGGTGGATAAGAAAATTTGCAACGGGCGTGATAAAAGGTATCACTTTTAAAACAAATTTTTAAGATTTTGGTTGGAAGTTTTAAAATTAATTAAATAAAATTTTGATATTTAATTATTTACAAAGATACACCCTGAGAAGTAAAAATTCACAGCATCTTTATTGGCGCCCAAAGTGAGTGGCAAGGTAACATTTTTTTAATACCGACTTACATAAAAGAAAAAGTTATTTAATATTGAACCGACTATGAACCCTGAGAAGGAATCAATAGAAATGAATGATAAAGAAAATACAATAGAGTTAGACTCTGGAGTAGGTGATAGTCAGGCATCACCGGACTTCGAAAGATTCCCAAAAGCTGAAAGTACAAGGAGAGGTACAAGGGAAATGCATAAAGAGGATGCAGATATAGAAGAAATCCATGAACAAGTAGACGGCCAAGCAACAATAATGAATAAATTCATGCAAGAGGTCATCAACGAACTAAGAGCAATGGAAGAAAGATTAAATAAAAATAGAGAAGAAAAATTTAAAAATTTAATCGAGATAACTTGCAATAAGATGGATAAAGTAAGAGATGAATTATCAACAAAAATCGTACAACAAGAAATAAATTTAAATAAATCTGTCAGCGAGGTCAAAGATGAGCTAACGTCAGACATAAATAAAGTAAATATTAAAATTAAAAACAATGAAATAGAAATAGAAGAATTAAAAACCGTCTATGCTGAAGATATGAAAAAAATTAATGATAAGTTTTTAAATGTTATGCCTTGTACAGACAGCCGCGCAAAGTAACGAACCGAACGGATATGACGTCATTTCGACAAACATTTTGGCGAATTTGCAACATAAGTCTGCAACAAATTTCAGCGAGCACTTAAAAAGACACGTACACATTGGTGCTTAGAACGCCGAACCGAACACTACTCGAGGAAGGTGACGTCAGGTTCATTCATATTTTATCGCGCTTACAATAACAATCTGCATTTCGGCGAGCATTTTCAACGATCCATCTCATGTCGGTATTTCGACGAACAATCAAAGAGATTGCTGAGACTTTTTGTTCAAGTTTTAAATTAAATTTAAAAATACAAAGAATTAGTTGTTTGGCTACTTTTCTTTGAATGTAGATACACTTTATTATTTTATGCGTAGGTATATTTTTTTATGGTAGCTACATTATTCTTTTTATGCTTAATGAAGGTAACGAAAATTTACAGCATTGTGCAAATTGAAAATTTTCAATATTTCATTCACCTCAATTATTAATCATTATTATAATAATTGGTATTCCAAAAATGCACATAAAAATTTCTGTAGATCTTGAAACTTATTTGACGTCAGATCTTTGTTGATTGCAAATTATAAGTTGGATAAGATGAATTTACGTCTTTGATAAAATTCAATCTAAAATAGTTATCTCTTCACTTCTTTTGACGAATTGAAACAGGTGTGAAAGATTTCAGAAACAATTCCTTTTAATTATCATTGCTTTTATTAACTCGAATAAATCTGAACAATTTTTGTGATTTTTGCCATTAAATTAATATTTCGTATCGAGAAATACTACAGTGGTTCATTTAATTATTGTATCGTGGAAAAATTCGCAACATTTGATTTTGAAATTAGTAATAATTAAGATTTATTTTTTTCTCAAGAAAAAATGTTAAACCTTTTTTAATTCATAACTTACCTACTCAAGACAACGAAGTTCTGTAGGTCATGGATTTGTGCAATAAAAATAAAACATTGAATTTCTTCATTATGACAATTTTTTTTTGAAAAGTAATTAATTTTAATTATTTTTTTACTGTTTAATTTTTACCGTTATCCAATACGATAATAAAAATGTTTATCCCCATTTAAAAAATATAACTTTGATTCCTTTTGAAAAAATATTTGATACATTTGAAAACTGCTAACATGCAATGTTGAACATAGAATGTGCGTCGGTCCATGACGATATTATACAAATTTTTGCGTTCAAATTTTTATCTGTATCTTAGTATTTTTGAGAAAATCGTGGAGGTCAGTTTGTTCTAATATTTTAAGGCTTATAACATTATACTAGTGTTGTCTAAGAAATAATAACAAATATTATGAAACAGTCTGTTTAATATTACTGACCTACGGTAGAAAATACTATAAAATAATAAAGCAAATGTGAGTAACTTCCATTAACAAGTGGTGTTCGTTGAAAATGTTCGGAGCTCTGTTCGCAAGAGCCGCTCGCGAACGCGCCTTCCGATCGGTTCGGCGTTCGTGTTCGCATATGTGTACAAGGCATTACATTTAAGGAATGTCCTACAATAAATAAAGAAGAGATAAATGAAGTCATAATAAAAAATGTTAATGAAAAAGCAAGGCAAATTTCTGTCACTCTGGAAGAAAATTTGAGGATCAACTATCAGACTTTGAAAGAACATGTTACAAAAAAGGAAGATGATATTGAAACAAGGATGGGTTATATGGCATTAGAATTGCAAAATTTAAAATTTAAAAGTCAACCAAAAAAAGAAATGATTGAAGAAATAAAGAAAAATATCACAAATTATGAAATTAAAAACGACGGAGAAGAGCAAATCAATTTAAAAGGCCTGGTGGAAGAATTAAATCACTGGAAATATAAGAGGAAAATTTCACTTGGATACGATTTATTCGTACGATTAGTTTTGTATAACTTGAAAGTTTGAAACATGCGGTAACATTTTTATAATTAAATACATGTAAACATATTCCTAATTAACAAAATGTTAGGGGGCAGATGTCATGTTTCAAATCAGCTCTAATATTTTTGAGTTTGTGTTTAGAAAGAATTGGTTTTGTTTTAAAATTTTTTGTTTTTTTTTTGTTTTAAAATTTGTATACCCGCAAGTGGGGAAATTGAATATGATTTGTAATTTAAAAATTTAAAATAATTTAAAAATGTAATGGGAGAAGGGATGATAGGAGGTCGTTCCGAGGAGTTGATGCCGGACGGCCGCGTTTTTGGTAAAGTAATAAAATGATGGTTTTAAAATTTGAAAATAAAGAGATTTGATTTTGGAAAATTGGTTTGATTAAATTGATTAAGAAGTGAAAATGAAAATTTATAATAATTAAAATTTAAATTTTTGGAGTTTGGATGACATTTTGAAATTATATTTGCAAGGACAAGTTATTGGTGGATAAGAAAATTTGCAACGGGCGTGATAAAAGGTATCACTTTTA
This sequence comes from Cantharis lateralis, assembly GCA_963170105.1. Taxonomy (NCBI): domain Eukaryota; kingdom Metazoa; phylum Arthropoda; class Insecta; order Coleoptera; family Cantharidae; genus Cantharis; species Cantharis lateralis. The sequence goes on along the minus strand of OY720630.1, from coordinate 24,972,361 downwards.
AAACAAATTTTTAAGATTTTGGTTGGAAGTTTTAAAATTAATTAAATAAAATTTTGATATTTAATTATTTACAAAGATACACCCTGAGAAGTAAAAATTCACAGCAATATCTTCTATCCTGGATATTGGATATCGATTTTCCTGGAGTTGATTATTAACAGTGGTTCTATAATCTGCACATAAACGAACTTTCCCATTTGATTTTGGTATAATAACCAACGGCGTTCCCCATTCCGAATGATCAATTTTTTCAATTATACCATCCTGTTCTAATCGATCTAGTTCACGGTCAACTTCTGCTTTGAGTGCGTAGGGTACTGGTCTTGACTTCAAAAACACTGGTTGCGCGTTCTCATTCAGCTTCAGAGAACACTCATAGTCTGGAATTTTTCCCACCTTGGGCAGAAACACATTCTGGAATTGACCAAAGATTTCATCTGTTAACGGTTGAACTGAAACTGAATCAATTTCTTGAACATTTATTTTTAATCCTCGCACCCAACGTCTCCCGATGATTGCATTTCCTGGTTCGGCAATAACATATAAATCTCCAATGAATTTGTTCCCTTGGTACGATACAGGTACTCGAGCATATCCAATAGGTTTGATTAAGTGTTTAGTGTATGATCGAAATATGACATCAGTCTTCTGGAGAGGGATATTTAATTTAATCGTATCCAATTCGTGTTTAGATATAATTGTTACCGGACTTCCTGTATCACATTCAAATTTACATAATTTATCTTTTATTTTTACCTGAGCAAATATTTTTGGTTCGTATACTGAATTTGCGGATTCTGAGAATACGTCAATTATTCGATTGATTGAAAATTCTCCATTTGGAACTTCATAAATTTCGTTATCGATATCGTAGTTGTCGATATTTCCTACATTGGTTTTCTTGTTTTCTTCCTACAACTGAAACAATATAAATTCTTCGCGACTAAACATTTGTTTGATGGATGATTATTGCGACCACAATGTAAACAACTTCTTTCAAGTCCCCACTCTTTCAGGTTCAGTTTATTTTTATTATTTATGTAATTATCAGAACCGATTGCATTTTCTCTTCTATTTTGAATATGTGAATCAATTTTGTTTATTGAATTTGGCGTACTTGTATACACATCGCGGTTTTGAACTTTTGACATTTCTATTGCTAGTGCAATTTCTAGGGCTTTTTCGAAATCAATGTCAGCTTGTTGTAAGATACGTTCGCGAATTTCCGCGTCTTGGATACCACGAATAAATTGGGCTCTTAATAATGTATTTATCACTGATTTTGTGCATGCAGGTGTTTCACATTTTGATTTAAATTCGCACGTTTTGATTAGCGTTTTTAATGAAGCCACATAAGTAGAAATTGTTTCACCGGAAAATTGCAGTCTTGATAGAAATTTGTGTTGTTCTGTCAGCACATTTCTTTTTGGTGCTAAATGTTTTTTTAAACCTTTGGAAGCTGGTAAATCTGGTGCTGTTAAACTAGATAATAGTTTGTAGTACTTGATACCAAGACAATTTATTAACACCATTACTTTTGCTTCTTCCGATTCTCTATCTGTATTGTCCAATCCTTTTATTTTAAAATAGTTATCTAATCTTTGACAATAACTTTCAAAATCTTCGTCGGTTTCCACGAATGGTTCAAATGTTACCACTTGCGAACGCAGCATTTCTTTAGGGCCCTCATGTCTCTGCCGTTGCATCCGTAGGGACGTCACTAGCTCTGTTAAAGCCTCGATTAAATTTTCGGTTGCCATTTGCAATGGACACTGGTTATCGCCGTAAGCAGACGATATAATGAGTCGATTTCAACGTTATAAATGTTTTGAACTTTTTCACTGGTCACTGTCACTTCTTTTTTTTCCTCGTCGCCACTCTGTTATGTCCTTAATTAATTAAAACTCAATACTTATAGATTAGAATAGAAACGTTTATTCTGGCGTCTTGTCTCATTGAACACACACTGTTGCCAACCATCTTTTGGACCTAAATCCCCTAACAAATTTGTAAATATATAACACCTGACATTTTTAATAAAGATATAATATATCTACGAAAGAGTTGTAAAAATGAGTTTGTTATTATTTATTATTTAATTAAATCCAAAAATGTTTTATTAATATTCTACTATACAATTGTAATTTTACGAAATTTATCCTGTTCATTTATTTTATTAATAACATTATTTTATTTAGGAAGAAAATTTCAACGAAATGGATAGACAACGAAGAAAAAAGATTTTTTACAAGCCATTTTGTTGTGGTTCTTGTAGCTGTGCGTTCGAAACACGATCGGAATTAGAACATCACAAACAAACTCATGTGATGGTGTTTACCTGTCCCATTTGCCGCGGAACATATTCGTCGCATTATCTTCTCACCATTCATATGGCAATCCACACCGGTAAAATAATATTAATAATTAAAATAATAATATATTTTAAATTATTAATTTAATGTTTTACAGCTGGAAAAAAACCAAGAGACTTTGGCTAAATTATTGGACGTTCTGCTGATGCGATGGTACATCTTAAGTATTAGATTAAATTCATAATAATTATATTTCAAAACTATTTGTAACACTTATTGTAACTTGTACCTAAAATATTATAAATAGGATTAATTCGTAACATTTGAAATTATATAATGAAATATTTTAATGATGTAAATGTTAATTAAACTGCAAAAATCTTATTCAATTTTTGCAGTTTAATTAACATTTACATCATTAAAATATTTCATTATAAAATATTATAACAATATATTAAATTTAAAAAAAGCAATTCATAATTATAATTTCTTGTAATTATATAGTGTGCAAAACAATTTTCATACGGAGATAATATACGAAGTCCCATTATTTGAGATCACTGATGTATACAACATAAAATATAACTTTTTCTTTCTAGTCAAAACCAAGTCTATTAGCTTACTGAAAAGTTTTTAAATAACAAAATGATAAAAATACTGAAAATTAAATTTATATTATTATTTATCTTCTTAACTATAATTAATTTTCTTTTTAATGTGCAATATACAAAAATCAATTAAAACGTGAAATAATTTTTCAAAAACTTTATAAAGAAAAAGTATTTAGCGGCAAAATTGGCCACCCCAGTAACGGACCTAGCATCAAAAAGTAGGAGGAGTTAACCAGAACCTCTCAAAGATTTTGTTGGTAGGGAAAAAATCAGTTTGCACTTGAACGAAAGTTACTAACAGTGCGTTTAAATTGAAGATTTTTCAACACAATTCTGCTTAATTACAATTAAGGTAAATCAAATAGTATTAATATTCCATAAATGATAAATTGCTTCTCATCCACATGTTTTGTTTTTCCACAAGATGAGAAAATACCAAGTGGCCCATGGCGCATTTAGCCACCATTTGCATTTATTAATCTTCTTAATATATAAAACTCAAAGTTTGTATGTCCGTCCTATCAATATCTCCCCAACGGAAAGCACGATCGAAATGAAATTTTAACTGGAATTTTTCTGCAAAGAATTCTAAGGTTAACGCCACTATTCCCAGCTCTCTACGTCAATTTTTTCTTGCAAAATCGGAGAAACTTCATTTCGACGTTCTGATTGGTTAAAAAAAATCATTTCAGATTCAAATCAAGTGCGATTAAAGTTAATAATTTATAAAACACAAAGTTTGCTTTTTTTTACATTATAATATAACTAATAACTACACATAGGAATTAAGTTGCGTGCCGGTGAAATTTAATACAAATTACAAGAAGGAATTCAATGAATGATGGACAGATCAACGGATAATCGAATCTACTGATTAACGGATAAACTGCTATTGTTTATTCTCAAGTGCTGAAGGATTAATTTTTTCGTACAATTATGGCTTCCACATAATATGGTTTGAACTTATTACTCTCTAAATACAAAATTATTCTCGAACATTGACGCCAAGTGTTTTAGTTACGTCACTGTTAACATTGTTATGTTAACATAACATTATAAGAACTTAGAAATTGTTTAAAAAAAAATGTATATAAAAGATCTCAAATTACGAATCCTTAAGGCAATTTGTAATATTTTTTTCTTTTGAGCTGAAAATGAATATAATATCTTTAATAAGAAAAATTCCTATTAAAAAGACTAGGGTGATAAAAATCAATATTAATTTTTGGTAAATTAATCATAATTATCAAAATTACAAAGAGCAATAAAATTTTATAAAACTATTTCTATACCAAGCATTACATACGGCAGCGAAACTTGGACAGTTACAAAAGAAAATGAGCAACGATTACAAAGCGCCGAAATGAGATTCCTACGAGCAGTGGCCGGCTATCAAAGAACCGATAGAAAAAGAAATACTGATATAAGAAACGAGCTAAGCATATACAGTTTAAATGAGAGAATGAAGGAGTACAGAATAGCATGGAGGGAGCATCTGGATAGAATGGATAACTCCAGAATACCAAAGAAACTGTACCAATATAAACCCAGAGGAAGAAGATCCGTAGGTCGCCCCAGAAAGAGATGGCGAGATCAATTTTGAGTGACGTAACGGACCGCGGTCTTATACGTGTAGATGATGATGATGATGATGATGACAAAGAGATATGACTAATTTTGTGATTTTATAATAATAAAATATGAAATTAATATTATAATAAATGATCTTGTGCAGAAAGGAGTTTCCAGGTCATTCAAATGTTAGGAGGTCATGGCGGCCGTTGTATTTAATTTAAACAATAATTAGATAAATAGTAATTAGATATATTAAATATTATCGTCCAAGAAAAATCTGCCTCAAGATTTGTTTTTTTAAATCTAATTTTTATCCTAACTGGAAATTGCTATCAAAATGTTTAGGTTTATAAGTTTATTTCTCAAGGTGAATTGAAAATCAACTGCAACGTTTCGGAGGAATAAACCACTCCTTTGTAAATTTATCTTACCAAAATTATGTAAATTTTAGAAATTCTTCATATTTTTATGTAAGAAATATTGAGTACCAACCGTGTTAAATATACAGGGGGCTCAAAAATTTGGAAGACGTAAACGGAAAAGACCATTTTTTAATTATTATAGCAATTGAAGTTTTAAATATAATTAAATTAAAATAAAACGAGTTAAACAAACGATAAAAGATTAAATTATTAGATCTTTAATATTCTGATCAGATTTCTGATGAAGACACAATCAGTGTCGAAATATTAAAGATCTAATAATTTAATCTTTTATCGTTTGTTTAACTCGTTTTATTTTAATTTAATTATATTTATATTTTCACGAGTTAATAATATTAATTAATTGGAGTTTTAGTTGCAGTCGAATTTTTTAAGACCCCTGTATTTTAACACGGTTGGTCAACGTCAAAGTATTTAAAATTAATAAAAAACAATTTTTTTAAATTTGAATTAATTTTTTTAAATAGTTCATAGCTTTTTTTAATTGACAAAATGAATCGTGGAATTGGAAACCGTAGGGCCCTGATTGCCTTTCATATCTGCTCCAGATGTTTTACTAGTTTTCCACAACGATTAGATCTCGAGAACCACATCAGGACCCAGCATGCTAACCCTGCCCGCGAGCAACATCAATGTGTAATTTGCGAAGCTCAATTTCCGTCTTCGGCAGAGCTGATGAATCACGTGGAGAGCCATCGTGGTAAAATATTAAAATAATGTACTTTTCAAAATATTTAAACATTTTCTGTTACAGTACCATTCAGAGCACGCGGTTAAATCTGAGTTTTTGCTACAAATTTATTTAAATGCATCCAAATAATTTCACTGGTTTTAAAAATTTTGTTTTCCAATTTGTGTGTAATATGTAATATAAAACGATTATTTAAATAATTTTAGTTAGTTATGTTAATTATTTCTTACCATATCCAAAGTAATCTAATCTGCTTTCCATGGTTCTCATGGTTTATGATAGCTATGATATCTTTTTTCTCCGATTCAAAAGATTATTACAGTACCTACACATTGCGGTTTCATAATGCTAAAAGATGTTTTCCAATATCAGGGTAACCGAAAATTAACCTGACGTCGCAACCCCCAATTTGGAGACGAGAACGAGATTTCGCTGCCAGCAGCCCAATAAAAAACCAAATTAATTAATAAAATGTTAAGAATTCGAACGTGAATGTTAGTTAAAACACTGGGCTTAAAATGTTACCTTCGGTCACAGAAGATATGGAAATGCGAAAATATGGAGCTTGAGGAAGTATCTCAATATATGATTTGTAACAATCTAACGGTAAGGAAAAACTTCAATAGAAGATTTTTCCAAGCAATATCTCGTTCCAGACTGGGTCGAAAGCTTTGGAGTTGTCAATAAATGCCGAGGAGCAAAATCAATACCAAATTGGCTAATGGTTAATACATTTGAGTGTCGAGGTATTTGTTTGTAATTTATTTTCAAATAAATTATATTAACCACCTATTAGTATGACAGTCTTACAAAACTCAGATTTTGAGTTATCAACTCTCGAACTTCACTTTCGACCAGATTAAAATTTTCTCAAAAAATCCCGATTTTTATAAATAAACACAAATATATTTTCAATAAGTCATTTTATTTTTAATTCTTCATCCTTGTTTATTGAAAAACCTGTAAAAATAATATAATCACCAAGTGTAATGTATTCTTGCTAAATAAAATGTACATTGTTTATTGTTGACGTAGTTCGATGAGTGCAAACTAATTTCTATCTTGATAAAGCTTTTATTACGATATAAATGAATGAATCATATTAGAATTATTTTACTAATAAAGGTAAACATTAGATTGGTAGAATATTAAATTTAAAACTTCCAAATCCAAATTGTTAATAATTTACCTTACGTTGGGTGTAACTAGTGCTACTAAGTACCCAGTACACTATCAGGAGGATGATCAGAAATACCAAAAAAGGAACCCCCAATCCAGGTTTGGAGCGTAATGGTGGTTGTACTGGTGGTGATTCCAGAAGAGAGCAAAACTCCAAATTTACATCGACTTCAGCCGATTTTTTCCCTACACAAAAAAATGTGAAGTTTAGATTAAATTGCTTAACTGCACATTAAACAGTAAATTATGGAAAAATAAAAAATTGTAGTTATTTTCACAAACTTTCAGAATTAAAAATGATGAATTAAAATTGTATTATTGGTAATGAAATTTTTACCTGTAATTTTGGAAGACATTTTGATATAAAATCACTTAATAATATCAAAGACTTGCAACCAATTGATTATTATAATCATATCATTCTAGTTTTTCTAATTAGCCATTTCGCATTATACGAAAATTAACGACAGTTTGCGATAAAAATGTTACACTTGTTCTTAGTCAAGAAACCTTGAAATATACAGCCAACTGAAATTTGAAGAAATAATTAATTAAGCATTCCTGGAATTCACTATCAAAATTAATGCTTCAGGCGTGGGTTTCACTAATAGAGGGTGGCTTACCTTCAGAAAGAAACCGAGATCCGAAATCTCTAAATGGAGTTTAGAAAGTATAAGTTCATAAAGTCAAGATCTTCATACAACTGAGCGAAAATCCCATAGCTTTCCGAGATCTCAAACTTCATTAAGTGTAAGAAACCTAATCTACTTTGTGGTTTTATAATACCCCCCTTCATAATAATTTGCACACCTCTAGTAAACTCTTATTTTGGATCTTTTGGTTACACTTAATACTTTTCTTAAAAAAATCATTCGAGTTATGATCTTACTTACTTAATTTTACTTAACCAACGATTTTAATTTATATTATTACTGATTCGAATAAAACGAAATAATTTACACAATTTATAACTTTCTGGATTTTAACTTTTCTGAAAAACAATAATAATATCACAATGTACTCAAAAAGTTCAAAAAAACTAAATATTCAGTCAACCCACAACGATTTATTTGTTGCACAATGCAAATCTTTACAAGTGCAGAAGTAAAAAATATTTTTTAAATAAACAATTAACAGCATAACAAAGTTCATCAAAACAAACATGTTTTGAGTTCAAAACAATTTCAAATAAAGAATTTCTTTCATTTTTCAATTTTCAGAATTTTTCGTTCCAAGATAATTTCCATGTTGGTTTGTTTATCGTGGAAAATACTTTTCCAGCCTGAAAAACCAAACCAAATATTCAGAAAATAGTTGAATCTGCGATTCATGAATATAGGCGATTTCTTTTAAAGGACCACCATCAGCTATACCGTAGTGCTTAAAAACAATGTTTTTGAGACTCTCGTCGATGAACACAGAATTATTCTGGTGAAATTGTGGATAAAATGTCCACACTATTTGCAAGGATTTGACCTGAAACAATAAATACAAATTAATTTACAAGCCATTATGGTTTTCAAAATAAACGTACCTTTGTATTTCCTAATGAAGGCACAAAAGCATTAATTAATGAAGAATTGTCTAAACAAAAACAGATTTTGAACAATTCCTGCTCGAAGATCTTGTGATCTTCAAGAAGGCTAACGAAGTCCTTCATGGGTAAAGACGACCACGTACCAATATTATAATAAGGGTACAAATCTTCGAGCAAAGCAAAAATACAATGTTTTTCACTTGAGAGATTCTCTTTTGTTAACTTCGAAATGAGCGCGTCAAAGTCAATGACTACCATGGGCATATTTGATCTTGGTTTATTCACGTGGTGAAATTTACAGGTCCGGCACAGATATTCAAACTTTGTTGTAGCTCTGGGGACGCGAATTTTGAACAACTCCTGAGCGTTTGCTACTGAAATATAAATATTAGTTACAAGAAGTAAATAAATTAAATTGTTATTACCTTCATTCAAACATGTTCTTTTTTTACGCTCAGCCATTTTGGTGTTAGATCCAGTAGTTTGTTTTGGTAAATTAATTACCAAATTTTTTTTGGCCCTCAAAGCTAGCTTTGATTCTTGTTTCAATAAACATTTTTTAATTCTGGTTTCAGGAAGTTTTATAGGAATTCTTGATTTAGATTTCTCTGATAACGCGATTTCGCTGTGCACTAGAGGTGTACGTATTGTACACGTTTGACCACTCTTCTTCTTTAATAAATCTTCGTCAAAACTAACCGATTTATTCAATCGGCTCATTACAAATCACTTAGAACACGATCAGAATACTCGATTATTAAATATTATTATAATTATACTGATTTTTCCGGTAAAAAAGTTATAATTTGTGGAGACGTTACAATAAACGCGTACTTCGATGGCGTTGACTTCACAATAAATGCCGTTCGGCTTGCTCCGCAATTGCAAGTTTTTCGCGCAACGATACCAACCTAAAACAAAAAAATAAAATTATAATGGTTGTTTTATAATTTTTAACGTAAATTAAATTTTTGGAAAAGCAATGATAAAGTTAATTACAATTAATGTTATTAGGCAAAAGTTTATTTACTATTAAACTTGCAGTTATTTTTCCAAATTTTAGAATTAATTGAAAACAACATTGCCAATAAATAAAACCAAAAGTAACTACATAAAGGGAAAATGGTATTAAATATTTATTGTATTCGAGGTTTAACAGTATTAACTTAAAATGAAATATTTTTTACAAATCCTGCGAGTTACATGCTGAATATTGATGTTACAATTGCTTTAGGCATAATAAAATCAAAATTTGATCATGTTTTGAACATGTCAAAAGTGATTTTTTTCTACAAAAATAAAGTTTGATTTGTATCAACGTCATACTTTTTCACCTACATGACAAGATTTAATCTTGGTACAAATAAATATTTTGAGGCTGTTCTACTTCGTCAAAATTCCAATTAGAAAACCAACTTTAAACTATTTATTTTGATAAAAGGGTAAATTAATTTCATAACTTGCCCAAACCATTGATTTTGTGGTTCCCTTGATTAATAAACTTATATTGATGAAGCATTGCAGCAATAACTGAAGTCATTTCAAGATTATAAAGTCAGAATAGAAGATATCCAACCAACATCAGTAGGCAAAATGGATAAGGTCAAGATAAAAACGTGAAATGGCCTAGTTAAAAGAATGGATAGCAACAGACCACCAAAGATAAATGTCATCTCTATATGATTACCAGAACAGCTATTCAAGAGCTGATATTATATAAGTTAGACGTATCATTATGATAACCAAGGTCATTAAACCCAGTAACTAATATTACTTGAATTTCTATCGAAACCCACAAAACTGAAGGCAGTAAGTACTAGACCCTCCATCTTTTTTCAAATGTTTCATGTTACCAGTACCTATACTTTTTCACTAGATATCCAATAGTGCAAAGCATAAATAACTTAAGAGCAGTTTACATTATGTGATTTCTCTTATGATTTATTATAGGAGAAACCATGAAGTATGGTTGAGAAAAGTCCAGTTTCAAAACAGCACAAAGTTCCCCAAACACCAAAAGCGGTCCAATCAAGGACAACTAATTACCTTCCAAGTTAAAAACCAGGTATAACTGAAAACTACAATAAAATTACATGTAGCTGTGCAGTAAATTACTACTTACCCTTCTTGACCTGCCCATCTTTTGATCCAAGAAAACAAGCACCTAGGTCATCGATTGACTTTTATTTTTAGATGTTTAAACCAATTTAAACTTCTCCACATTCCTTCTATGATTGTTTCATTTATGTTCGTACAATGTCTTATTTCTAAATTAGTTATTCTATCTTTTCTGGACAACCTCTATCCTTGACGTAGATAATCCAATTCAACTGGCATCACCTTTCTCTTATCATACTCCTTCAGCGGCTGTACATAGAGGTATCAGAATAAAAAAACCAACTTACCGTTGAAGCTGGAAGGTTACTTTCTCCAATGCCAGTTGTGTTGTTACTGAATCCTCGATAGGATGTATTGAAATAGTCGACTTTGAGGAATGTGATGATGGTAAAGCTTCAGATATTTCAGAACATGGTAGTATCACTTCCGAAACAGACCATGGCTCTGCTTTCCTTCCAAAACCCCGAACGGAAAATAATTTCATTGGAAGTGCTAAAAGATGAAAGTGGCTTGATCCTGAAGATGTTTCTAATATTTATTCAGTATAATGACAATGTTGGAGTTTCTGATAAATCAATTCCACTGAGAAGAGGTGTCCTAAAATGTTAAGAAATAATTTATGTGCTAACTTGACCATCAGGAGAAATACTCAAGAATAAAAATGTATGCCAAGTACCCGGTTCTGCAATATTTCAATTTTACATTTGGTTGGTTTTGTTTAGGTAGCCCAATATTAAGAAGAAAGAGAGGCAAATACGCTCACTGGAATTTTCCGACAAAATAAAAATCTTTTATAATTTTTTTAATGCTCTAAATATCACTGAAAAATTATCAAAAAATTCACAAAAACGTCTTTTATTATTTATAACCTTCATGATTTTTTTCATAATTTTCTAATAGACTAGTAAATAAGTTATAAGTTGGAAACCAAAAAATATTTTATTAGTATCCCAAAAATAGGGATGGAGAATTAAAACTTACATTGAAGTGGTACTTTTCGAGGATATAATCGAAGTTAGATAAATTAAATTGGCTATAACAGAGTGGCGGTGCCAGTAACCCTTCGGTATATTAAAAATTATCAAAAGGAATTTAACTTTCTAGAAACTTTTTTGATTTTAGAACTTTCATCAATTTAATAGTAATAAAGTAGAAATTTTTTCATAAAAATGGAAGAAACATCAAATGGAATAATTTTTATGAATATTGGCATCAAAATATAATGCAGAAATGTATACCGGGTGCTGACTCGAATAGCCGAACATAGGGAATTAACACGTAAAAACTTATTTATGCAAATTCCTGCTTCCCAAATTATTTTAGAGAAAAAATGAAAGACACAAAAAGAATGCAGAAATATAAACTACGTATGATAAAAGCATTAGATTTCATGTAATTTTTACTTATAGGGTCAAAAAATGCTTTTAAAATTGTTAAAATTTTCATTTATCAGACTGGCCATGTAAGTTTCCAAGGTAATTATTTTGAAATTAAATTGAATTTATTTCATGACCAGTATGAAAAATGAAAATTTTAACAATTCTAAAAGAATTTTGGACCCTTTAAGTAGAAACTAGATGAAATTTGAAGATAAAAGTCCAAAATTCTTTTAGAATTGTTAAAATTTTCATTTGTCAGACTGGTCATGAAATAAATTCAATTTAATTTTAAAATAATTACCTACCTTGGAAACTTACATGGCCAGTCTGATAAATGAAAATTTTAACAATTTTAAAAGCACTTTTTGACCCTATAAGTAAAGATTACTTGAAATCTAATGCTTTTATCATACGTAGTTTATATTTCTGCATTCTATTTGTGTCTTTCATTTTTTCTCTAAAATAATTTGGGAAGCAGGAATTTGCATAAATAAGTTTTTACGTGTTAATTCCCTATGTTCGGCTATTCGAGTCAACACCCGGTATACATGAATGCTAATTTGGAAGTAAAAATTTATTTTCTGAATTATGTTAATTTTTAATAAATATTTTATATAACATGGTCCTGTTCCTCAATCCTCAATCAGAATTTTAAAATTCTTAATGTACTTACTGTTTATAAATTTATTAGTAATCATGTTTCTTAAATAAAATTAATTTAAAATAAATTTAAATAAAATTAATTTAAAATAAATTTAAATAAAATTAAGAAATAAATTTTCAATTGCTATTCAATAATTTTAGTAAATTAATTACAAGTATTTAAAACTGCTCTCGAATAAGGAAATTTATAAAATACAGAAATTTTCATTCATATTTTCTCTAAAATTCTACTAGAGTACGCTATTGTACCAGGATTTCCATTCAAATGGAAATTAAATCAATTTTCATTACAATTTTTTCTTATATATTAATTTAATGTAAATAAATTTTTGAATTGATTTTAATTGAATTCCATTGCTTAGTTTAGAATCAAAGTACTAAAAAAAATAATAAAAGTAGAAAATTGCACTTTAAGTATAAAAATTATTTTTGATTCGATTAAAACTTAAACAATTTCAAGGTGTTCGATTACTCGAACTTTTATTTAATTTGTTACTGCTAACAGTTCCACCAAGTTTTAGAATGGAAATGAATTAACCCATTTCTTTCAATCATTTGAATCGAGTTTAAAAATACGAAAAAGGAAAACAATTTAAAAATAATGTAAGGCTGGATTCTGAGTTCAACCCTCGCAATACCAAATTCTGTCTCAGCTAGCTTAAAAAATATAACGAAATAGTTTCCTGAAAATGAAGAATAAAAAAATTTGAGGTGAAATTTTACAGCCAAGAAATTTTTTAAATTAAAAGCAAAAATATTTAATCAAAAATACTATTTGATTAATTCAACAGAAAAGTCTTATTCAAATACTTTTGACTCTACACAGTAAAAAATATAGAGTAAAATTTTTACACTAAAATACACTAGCTTGTGTTCATATAGGTCCACTTAATTTAGTGTAAATTTTTACACTAACAATTTTAATTAAGTGTAGTGTAATGAGTTCACTAAAGTTTGTTAAAATGTTAACCTTATTTAGAGTACACTAAACAAAATTTAGTGTTAAATAAAATTAAAAATAGAAATTAATTTACACTATTTTAGGTATACTTTAGATTAATCTCCTGGTTAAAATACACTAAATAGGTTTAAAAAAACGTAATATAGTGTGAAAATTTCTTTATTTAGTAGTAAAATTTACATTGCTAGTGTGTTTTGAAAACATTTAAGTATAGTGTTCACCCAATTAACTCAACGTATATTAATAAAAACATAACATTTAAAGACAAAAATTCCGGCTACCAAAAATTCAAAACAATTTAAGGATGTCGGAATTTCCGCCTTTAAACGTAATTTTTTTATTAATATACGACGAGTTAATTGGATAAAACAATACGTTGAAGATACATACTCGATAATATTTCAGTGCAATTTCGCAATCCGCAATAGTTGTCTCTTGCCCCTTATCTAAAAAAAATTATTAATAATCTATGTATATGAAAAAATATTAAGTTCAATACTACCACTTAATACTTGATTTCGTTTCTACCATTTTAATTTTCCATTGGCTTTGTAATAATATAATTTATATTTTGTTTACGACTTGTTCAAATAATTTTTCGAAATTTATTTGTAATCCGGGATATAATTCTCCTCATTCTTCACTGCAATTCATAATTTATTAAAGACAATAACATTTACAATCTATGAATTACTATTTAGAAATCTTTCGTCCACACTTCACGTTGTACCCATTTCTAAAAATTATTTAATAAAATGTGTATTTTTTAAATATTATAATCTAACCTTGTAAAAATAAATCATATAAACAGGAGTTTAGCGTTTTCTGGAAACGGAACTACAAATATCTTTTTGTTTAAAAAAATTTAAAAGCACCAACGTAACTGTACTAAGTAAGTTGCTGGTTAAACTAACAAGCAATATCACTTATGCAATAATAAGCGATACTTTTATTTATATCCCGACTCTCAGGAGCCTATATAATATGTACGTCATTTTTTCTGCGAATTTTATGTTTGAATAAATATTTGATACATGACACCTAACCGACAAACACTATTAAGAAAGAAATTTACTTTTCGTTGTGCTAATTTTACCTTCGAGTTAAATTCCATCTATATTGAGAAGTTTTGGTGTTAAAAATAAACTAGTGTATAGTTTAACACTAAAAATTAACACTAATTTATTTACCAACTACACTAAACATTTTACACGACAAAATTTATTACTGTGTACGCTGGCCCTTTTCCTGAATTTTTTAGATATAATTTGACCCACATTGTACATGTGTAATTTCAACCTAAAAATAATTGAGAACTCATTGGATTTCTCATTAGATCATTCACCACAAATAATTACATTGAAATCTTATATTAGTAGAAAGCTCCACCGATGGTGTTGTCTAACAAAAATACAAATTTTCCGATAAAATTTTTAAAGCTAGCAAAAAATCTCAATACAATAATTGGAAAACCGACAAAATCCTGAAAGAGTTCCTGCGGGAGGGTATAAAAATAAAAATAATTCTCATTCCGAAGCCTGGCAAGGATTCTGAACGAGCTGCCTCTTATCGTCCAGGCAGTATACTGCCTATTCTCTCTAAAATGTTTGAGAAACTCTATTTCATTAAATTAAAGCCAATTTAGAAGAAAGAGATCTAATACCAAACCACCAATTAAGGTCAAGATCATCCAAACACTCTATTTGAGTACCTTTTCAACGCTTCCATGTTAAAGGACTAAAATGGTATGATCCTTTAGGCTAACTCCAGCATAAATAGTATGAATAGTTGGAACATAATCAGGTTTCTATAAAAAAAATCATTAGAACTATTGAACACTGCCATATCGTGAAGAAAGAGAAAAATTTAGATAAAAAACAATAAGGAAGTCTATAAAAGTTAATATAAAATAAAAATTATAACTAACGTTAATGCACAAGGTTTTATTGACGACTACTAATTTAGATACAATGAATACTTGTTGATTTCAGTTCCACGGTTTTTTCCAAGACTGGATATTTAAACTGGAGAAAGGTCGAGTAGTTGTGAGCAAATTTGTTAAAAAGTTGGACACCGTAACCAATTCAAAATATTTAATAAGTTTTTGGTCTTCCTGTGAACCAATTGGAACTCCATATTGTTTAAATACAAATTTCTTCAAATCTTCATTAATCATGATTGTGTTTTTTTTATTAAATTGTGGATACAAATTCCAAATAATTTCGGGAGGTTTCACCTATGAAGAATCTGATTAATATATATTTTGAGCAAAGCAGCTAGTAACTTACAATTGTATTTCCCAAAACGGGAACAAAAGCTGTCACTGTTGAAGTACTATCAAGGCAAAATATTATTTTTGTTACTTTGTCTTCGTCGAACACGTTGAGATATTTCAGTCTGGAAACTAAAATCTTCATATTGGTTGCAGACCATATTGCAATATTAAAATGAGGGTACATAGTATGAATCAAGCGAGAGATTTCTACCTTATGTTTTGACAAATCTTCGTAAGGCAATGTAAACGGAATCGATAAAGAATCAAAATCCAATACTAAAAGTGGTTTCTTTATTTCTGGTTCCCTTAAATGAAGAAATCTGCAGTTTCTACATAAGTACTGTATTTTAGTTTTGGCTTTTGGCACTTTCAACTTAAATTTTTCTTGAGCGTTTAAATCTAAAAAAATATTTTCAATTATAAGGAAAATTAAAGAAAAGCAATTTTTCTTACTTTTATCAAGTAACGTAATGCTAGTGGAGCTATAAATGTCTCGGTTACTTTCCCATTCAAAAGAACCTAGATTAATACTTGGAACCGACGAATAGATAGGTGGAACATTTTTGGGCACTGTAAAATCTAATTTTTCAATATTGGAAAAAGTAGTATCATTAATCCATGTGGCGGTTTTTGATTCTTCCAAGCTTCTACTGGTTTTAAAAGATATATCGATAGTGGTTTTACTCTTTTCCTTTTCTAAGAGCAAATTTTGTAGATTGGTATCAGTACAAGCACGTCTTATATATTTTTTATCATCAAAGACGTATCGTAAATCTTGATTTTCAGTTCTTTTATTAGATGTACATAAATTGTTCTTCTCAAACGATTTCAGGGCTTTGAAAATATTCGTTTTGCAACGAGGTTTTCTAGATATTACGTTCATTGAAGATTTATTAACTTCTTCCCCATGGTTATGAGGAAAGGATTCAGCAATACTTTTGCATTTACTGCTTGTAGATAAAGATTTTTCTGTTCTTTCCGAATCGCCAAAATCAGAAAGGTCCAAATGCAAGTGATATTTGTTTTTAAATTTCATGACCTTGAGTGATTTTGTACTTGACATAGCACTGGTGGAGGTGGAATCTTCTTTTTCAGGAGTATTGCAATGTTGGTCAAAACCGCTGCTGTTATTTCTTCCAAAAATATTCAGGACTGTGACAGAACTACTTGTAGCACTAGTCATTCTATATGTACTAGGTAAATCTTGAACACTTGTACTTGCATCTTTAAGATTTCCAACATCAAAACTAGAGCTATGAAAACTATTCATCGTAGGTAATTGATATATTATATAATACACCTGATTATATAATTATATAAATCGGATCAAATTGTATAATTGAATCAAAAGGTATAAGAAAATTTCAGATGCTACCTTTTTTCACTACGTTAACATCAAATTAAAAGTAATTTATTTTGACAACTTTGATCTAGTTATTTTTTTACCATAACCAACCCTATTGATATAAACAAAAAAGCACTAAAAGTCTCAGAATTCCTTTTATAAAATTGTATAAGTACAGAAAAAGACAAAAGAGATTAAATATTTTGATTAATTAGTGTAATTTATAATAATTTTATTAATTTTAATTTGGATTGGCCGTTTCTTTACACGAAAATTAAAAATAACCAGTATTGCCACCTTAATATTAACAAAATTTATGTAAATGGCAACTTGATTATAATATTTAAATGATTTAATTTGTACGGTAAGTTTTCTTGCATACAAATTCTTTAAGCATAAGAATAATAAATTAGAGATGTCATAAAAAATGAACTCTTAATTGAAACAACGGAAATTATGAATTATAAAAAGATGAGCTAAGGTATCCGTTTATTTAATTTTTTCATATTTTCCGTTTGGTTCAGCTTCAATTTTTATTTTAAGAGATGTTTGTAATTTTTGCTTTAATTATAGAATTCGTGTGGATTTAAACTTTACTTGCATTAATTTATTTTACACTTGCGAGGCTAAAGTGAGTAGGTTTCCATTTGAGCTGCTAAGGTGTCCAATTATTTGTTGGAGTGAATTAATGTAAGGGAAAAGTGTCCAGTATTAACCTACTTTAAATTAAATTCATATCTTTGCTAAATACACTACTTCTTTTCCGAATTTTGGATAATTTGAAAATCAAAATAGAATAATATCAAGTTTTGATTATTTCAAAATTAATTTTTGATTTACGGATAACTCCTTTGTAGGAGCAATTGGGAAGTTATCCGTACAGAGCATAGTACATCAATTAAAATCACATACATTTAAATGGTAACTTGGACCTGTTGGGCCCGACGTATGCTCTGCAGGGTTAAGGGAGAGTAATCAATGGGGCCACCTGACCAATTAATTTAGTTCTTTAAGTTTTAACCTACTAGAGCAAATCAGTAGAAAATAATATTATAAAAATAACCTATCTTGTTAACCTCTTTGGTGTTACCACATAGTACATTTTCTGAATTTCTGCTTCCTTAAAAATCGTAGGTCCATGGGTTGCACTGTAGACTTCACATTTCAATAGTTTTCCCATGAAATTTCAATTCCAATTTTTATTTCGAAACACTTAAAAGTTTCTTTTTATTTAAAAAAAAATTAAGGACGATAACATGCTGCTGATTTGTGCACTCGAGACGTTGAAACACTCAGGAACACAGTATAAAGAAATGCTGAAATCAACACTATCTACTTTCAAGGTTCATGATTCATATTATCACGTTTTATACGTTACATGACGAAATTCGATTCTATTGCATGAACTCAGAAATTGTCAGCAAAATGCAAGCAAAATATTCCAACTACAAAAATACTGCAAATTGAATTATAAACAAGATTCAAGTTGTACATACTACATAAAATTTTCAATTTCATCTACAAAAATTAAAATTTATTTTCAAAGTGTTTGAAATATTATTATTTATTATTCATAATATCATCCAGTGGCGGCTGGTGTAATGGTTTGCAGAACCTTCAAAAACATCAATAAAAAATATTTAGATATTGTGAAGTTCTGATTTTCCAGCCCACAACCAAGCTGATTCTTTTGGAAAATTTCATATCTTTCATTAATTTACATCGCCTGGTTTTTCTAGTTGAGCTGGATAAATTGTGTGCGGAGTTTAGTGCACAGGTAATTTTTTCAGTATCCAAAATAATTTAATTCCACACTATTTGGACGATTTTATAACATATCACACAATTTCAAACACCATGTAAGTAAATTAATAATACGAAAATAGTGAATTTTAAACTAAAAGTTGGTGTGAGTGAAAAAGAGCGGTGGGAGAAAGATAAGCCGCAAAAATGGACTTCCTGGTGAGTTGGAGAAGAGGAAGGAGGGCACTTTTCCCAAGAGGAAAATTGATCGCAAAAGATCACAGGTTGGTGTAAAAAAAATTGCGTTAGTCATTGTTAGTGATTTGGCGAGTTGGATGATCGAGTTCCATTTAAATTGTGTTTGAGCATTGAGTATCATTTTACTTGAGGAACAAAAATCAGTTATGAGGTCGCGTTATTGTGAGACGAGGAAAAATCAGGACTAGAGGCGGATGCAGCATTGGACGAGATTCCACTAGACAAGAGGAATCATTGCATTTGTACTGAACTACGGGAAGTAATATTAATTGAAAAATAGGTACTGTGAAAATTTTGGCTTGATATTTGAAAGCAATGAGTTCAACAAAATAATGTGATTATTGCTAAGTTAATGTTGAATATTTGTATTTACACGGAAACACGAACTTCTTATTCATAGAGGCAAGAACTGTTTGATTGTTGAAAGAATTACAAATTTAATTTAGGTATTGCTCCTGTGAATGGAAACACATAAACACTAACAAACGAGTCCTGTTCCAAATGGGAAAATCAATCAGTGTGTGAATAAAAATATATTTTCCTTCATTATTTTTTTTATTACCCAGTGTTGCCAGAATTCGCTCCCTGAGGAGTCTCGTCCATCTGAGTAAGCCGAGCGATGTAAGTTATTTGGTAGGGGTAGTTTTTATTTTAAACCCAATATCACATCAATATATGTACAGTGGTCGTAGAAAGTATTCGTACACTCCTATGTTAGCAATGTAAATTGTACCTTTTGAAGACGTCTCTTGTCATATAAAAATCGATTTTACAGCAATACTTAATTGACATTTTTTGTTGCAAATTTCATTCTCTTTATTTTTGTCTCTAAACATTTTTCTATTTTGTCGCAGGGTTTCTGAGATACAGCGACTTAAAAAAGTCCGTGTAAAAATTTCAATAAAATTGGCATCAACTCTACTGAAAATTTTATTACATTATTACATTGAATTCAAAACCAATTTTGTTGTTGCTGAAATGCTAAATCCAATAAAATAATATTGAGAAAATTAAATTGATTCCCTACGAACAAAAAAATATCTAATGTGATTCCCCTAATTTGAAATATGAAAATGACAACGTGGCTACATACATTGTGGTGTTTATGAGATCATATCGTGTGGCACGTCGTCGTACCACAGATTATATCAGTCAGAAATCAAAGTTTTTACGGTAAGTTCAGTGTTTTGTAATCGAATTTTACACTAATGGTTTAATATCTGCATTGAAAGTTAATTTAGTGTAATAACGATTCAATTTATAGTGTGTGAAATATGTATACTAAACCGAGGTAAATATTAGCTTTTTCAATTATTTGATTTGATTGTGCTTTTAACAAATAATGTAGTGCAGTTAATTTATGTCTTTCGTGAAATTATTCATTAATTCCATGCATAATTTATTCACGGAATAAATTTAACGATATCATGATTCATGAAAAAAATTGAAAGCAATGTCCAATCAAGATAATATTTATCGGAAAATTGTGGTTATTACGAAGACATGTAAATCTAAATGCATACATTTTTGAACTAATAATGACGTAATGATGCCTACATTAATGGTGCGGGAACATTATACTTTGCAGTAGTCGCATTGATTCAAAATTTTGCAAATAAAACCATAGCCTTTATTATTAACCTTCAACTGTTCGACTGGGTCGAAAAAATGAAGGATTCACATGGCCCCTGCTAATCGTTTAAAGGTTGAAGCAGCACTAAAATTAAGCGAAAATTTATTTTTTGAAAGTGTTATGAGTAGCGGTTTCCGAAATATTGGGTGTGGATGCTATTACAAATTCCCAAAATTCTCCAACCCATGTGAGGTTCTAACAGAACGGTTATAAAACTCAATTTGAATAAGGTTCATCTAGAATTGATAGATTGAAATTTTTAAAACATAAAAACTTACATTGGCGCATATTTTTTGTTGTAGACTTTTATTGTCGGAAAAACCTGCCAAATTGTCGGTATAATGTTGTAATTTTAATTACAGACAATTTTATATATTAAATTTTCGACAACAAAAAGTTTTTCATTCAAAAATTTGGAATTGAAATTATTTTACAAGTTCGTTGGTGACAAGGTAACATAATATATGAAATTAGAAATTAACGATATGAAAATTATCTCGGGATTTAGGACTAGCCAATTACTCAGGTCAAATCATCGTTTCCATTTTTGAAATCGATATTGTAGTAATGCTAGTTGGGACTTGACAATACGTTACATAATGTTGGTAAATGGGTGTGTTTTTAATTGCCTGGGACAATCAAGTTATGATGCTCTATAAAATTACTGAAGTGTATGTCTTCTGCATAAACATCTTCTCGATCACCCACTCAGTTCGTATCAAACACAGATTTAAACTCTGCTACCGCGATTCCCGAAAGAACCGGCCTTTAAAGACACGGAAGGTTGGTGTAAATCTGGGGGGTTTGGGGGTATGGAATACCGTACAGAACTCAATTTTCTTTTTATTCAAAAAAATACTTCAGTTAGTATTGAACTGTATGACATTTCCAGGTGAACATAAATATTTTATGTACCTATATTAAAATTACTTTAGTAATAAATCAAAGAAAAATATCAATCATGAAAATAATCTTAATTTTGCACCTTTTTGAAAAGAAAATTTATTGATTCAAAATTCAAATTAATCAAATAACGATACTGATATGTGTAATAATTTCTTCTTATATTTGTTAGAAAATTGTAATTATATTGAACCAAGTAGTTTTGTAAATTAGCTATTAGGATAAACCTGTGAACATTGACATTCAAAATTAGTGCAAAATTTTAAAAATAACTTATCACAATCAACCTACTTTATTTCGATAAATAAAATTTAAAGGAACCAATCAGCTTGTTGAACAAAAAATGGGGTTGTCAAGGATGATAATAATAACAACGAAGAGTTGAGGACAAAAAAAAAAAAAAGGGGATTGGCAAAAATTAAATAGCCAAAAATATTGATTTTGTGGGGTCTTGTTGCCGAAAAGAAGAGTTAAAAAGTTAAAAGTGCATCAAATTAAAGGAAAACGAAGCAGTGTTTGTCCAAAAATACAAAAGGCCAGGTATCTAAAAAATTAAACCAGAAAAACAAAAATATTTTGAAAAATTATTGTTAAAATAAAAAAAAGGATCAATTGATAAAAAACTTGAAGAAGAAATTTGTTAATCTATGTAAAAATTGGAAGATTAAAGTGATGATTGGAGATTGGAAAGAAAATTCAAATTAACATCTATAATAAAAAAAAGAAGCTTGATTTCTGTGGCAATAATATGTCAACTTACCTGCTAGATTATTTTGAAAAAATCCAATAAACCAGTGCAATCCTGATAAGGTAAACAAATTAACTATAGTGCAAATTATCTAACCCTTTGTTAAAATTTTATAAATTCGTTCTTCGTTCTTCATTAGTATTATAAGTTTTGTTAATTTATAGGTTAAGATTTTGTGTTTGCGTCATTCTAATTGTTGTTCGTTTTACGTTATACAGTGTGTAACGTAATTAATGTTGAATTTTTTTATTTGATTCGAAAAAAATTAAGATTATTCAAGTTTCTAACCAAAGGAATAATAAGCTGGCGCCCACGATTTGCGAAAGACAACGCAAAGCAATTTAAAATATTTATGGCGTGTGTAATCAATTTTACAAAATAAAACATTACAGTATATGCAACAAAAATTCAAATGTCTTCTATCCGACTTGGTCGAATAGCAAAAGTTGGGGATTGAGTTTTCTTCGGAGTGTAAAACGTGTAAGTGCAAAGTTCGTCAAGGCTCTTCATTTGCACTAATTTTTTTTTCTTTTCATTAACGACATTGCGTAAATTCTAAACCTAGAATTAGAAAAATTAATGGTCGTGGTGTAGATGTCAACGCTTCATTGACTGCGGCTGCGAAGATTGATCGTCGATGGGTATTTATCTCGGGTGTAGAGGCTAATACTTCGTATCGTTCATTAGCAAAGTATATTAGCGATAAACTTAATATTAATGCTATTTGTTTCAAGGTTTTCTCGAACAAGTACAGCTCAGGCTTTAAAGTTGGTGTGTTGGATAATGATTTTGAAGTCCTATTCAACGAGGATGCATGGCCACGTGGTGTCTCTGTCCGGGAATTTGTGACAAGGAGGCAACCCCTCCCTGAAAATTTTCAGCTAGTCGAGCCAGCTCAAGGAGGAACATAAATAATTTAAATGTTTATTTTCAAAACTGTGGTGGCATTAAAACCAAGCTTACGGAAATCAGTATGAATGTAAAGTGTTCGTCATACGACATTATTATTTTAATCGAAACCTTTCTGGATTTAAATATCGCAACCAGTGAACTTGATCTTCATGATTACAGCGTTTTTCGTTGTGATAGGTCGACCCTTTCCAGTGTTAAGAGTAGTGGGGGGGGAGTGTTAATTGCAGTTCGTAATGATCTTGGCTCCTGCAGATTGATTAGTACACCTGGCAATATTGAAAATGTATTTATCCAAGTTCATAATGTTATTTTTGGTGCAGTATATTTGCCTCCATATAGTGATGTCTCGGCTTACGAAAAGTTTGGCAACATAGTTGATGGGGTAAATGATTGCTTTCCCCAGTCGAAGTTTTTAATTTGTGGTGATTTTAACCTGCCTAAAGCTAGATGGGCGTTCGATGGCACAAATGTAATTTCAACGTTCAACTCTTGCACTAAAACACTAGCGCTAAGTGACTGTTTCTCCTTCCATGGACTAATTCAACTTAATCAACTTTCTAATAGTCGAGGAGTTTTGTTGGATTTAGTTTTTGCTAACTTTCGCATTGATATTGATCTCGCTGAAGAATTACTGTGTGATACCTCAGTTCATCATGAAGCTTATGCACTCAGCATTCCGGTAAACAACTTGTGTTACATCAATCGTTTAGTCGATAAATTCATTTACGATTTCAAAGCTGCTGATTATGGTATAATTAACGATAGTCTTCTGGCTGTGAATTGGTCGATTGTCTGGGAGTTAGGCAACATTGATTTGATGGTCAACGAATTTTATTTAATAGTGAAGAACATAATTGGTGAATTCGTCCCTCAGAAAAGGGTATGGGTTTCGAGCTATCCAACTTGGTTTTCAGGCGAACTACGCCGCCTGATTAAAAAGAAAAAAATAGCACACAAAGCATATAAGCGGAGTAGAAACAGAGTGGATTACTTAGAGTTCTGCTCTCTTCGGGAACAAGTAAAGTCACTTCATTCGGAGCTCTATCTTGGATATCTTGCGAAAATGGAAAGGGAGATACATGTCTGCCCAAGAGCCTTTTGGAGACATGTTAACAATTGTAAGAACATCAAAGGTCTTCCAAATTTAATGTTTTTAGGTGATAATGTGTCCAACTCAGGTCAGCACTGTGTGGATCTATTTGCAGAATATTTCTCGAATGTATATAGCGATAGTGTTCAATCGAACCACACATACAATTCTGAGAAGAAAATAGAGTTCGATTTTGTTAATATAACCAAAAGCATGGTCTTCGATGCTATTTGCGAATTGCCCGATAGCTTGAATTCTGGACCTGATGGCATTCCGCCTCATTTTATCAAAAATTGTTTACTTTCTCTCTGTATACCTATATTCAAGTTATTTAAGTTATCTCTAGATAGTGGTTGCGTCCCTCAAATTTGGAAAGAAAATTTCATTAATCCAATTTTCAAAAAAGGAGATAGAAGCAATATTTCTAATTACAGAGGGGTATCGATTCAATCAGCTATTCCTAAAATGCTTGACAAATTGGTATCTTGTCAATTGAGAGAAGCCTGTAAGCCTCTTATTATAGAGCAGCAACATGGTTTCATCTCAGGTCGTTCCACATCGTCTAACTTACTATCATTCGTTTCGTATACTATAGAGGCATTTGAAGATCATAAACAGGTGGATACCATTTACACCGACTTTGCTAAAGCTTTCGACCGAGTTTCTCATGTGGCGCTTTTGGCGAAACTCTTCTCTCTTGGCTTCAACTCAACCGTGTTAAAATGGTTTAGCAGCTTTTTGATTGGTAGAACACAGAAGGTCAGAATCGATGACTTTTTATCTTCGGCTATTCAAGTATCATCTGGCGTACCGCAAGGTTCTCATTGCGGTCCGATTCTGTTCTTATTATTTATAAATGATATAGAGAAGTTTCTGGTCAGTTCTCATTTCTTACTGTTTGCTGATGACCTGAGGATTTTCAAAGCTATTGGTTCCCTAAAAGATTGTTTACTTTTGCAAGAAGATCTTAATAATTTAAACAAATGGTGTGCTTTAAATAATCTCGAGTTAAATTTTGATAAGTGTTCGGTTATCACCTTTACAAGAGGTCATTGCACATACTTCAACTACAATATTAATGGTATGTTATTAAAACGTGTCACCGAAATTGATGACCTCGGCGTACATTTAGATGTTGCTCTTACATTTAAAAATCATATTGTTAAGACATGTAACAAAGCTCTTCAAAAGCTTGGGCTTATTCGACGTCAGTCCATGTATTTCTCTGCAGGTACAATTAAGCTTCTGTACTTTGCTCTTGTGCGGTCTCATCTTGAGTATGGGTCTTGTGTCTGGTCTCCGCATTATCAAGTTTATATAAAACAACTTGAGAGGGTTCAACACAAGTTCTTCAAATACTTGAATTACAAGCGTGGAATTCCAGTGGAGGACTTTTCAGATGATGATTACCTTACATTTTGTAAAACAAAGTCGCTGGAGGATAGAAGACTTGTTGCTGACCTATGCTTTGTTCATGGCCTGTTCAGTGGAAGAATTGATTGCAAATCATTGCTTGATCATTTTAGGATTAGGAAGCAAGTAAGATTTACCAGATCAAAGAAGATTTTGGAAGAGAAACACCATTCTAGCAATTATGGCTTATTCAGTCCTGTGGCTCGGATGACTCGATTTGCCAATTGTGTTAACGAAAAGGTTTCCTTAGACCTATTCAATCAATCATTGACCAAGTTTAAGAACATTCTGTCACACTTAGATATTCCGTCGACAGGTGTTTATGCACTTTAGATGCAAAGATACGATTTTTATGTATATTTTATGTATATTATGTTGTAAAAAGGTTTTATCCGTTAATAAAGATATTATTATTTTATTAAACTCTCACATTTTTGTGGTGTTACAGTTAGGTGGGGGAACAATACCAACCACCTAACAAATAAATTAATGTACATAATCTTATCAATTTACATAAATAATTTTGAAAACGGTTTAGTATCTACCTACTAAAAGTATGAAATTAATTAATGTTGATTTAAAAATTTTCTAACTATTCGACAAGTTGCCAAAATAGTTCCTTTTTGTATGTTTTCGAATAATTTTGATGTTAAATCTAAACTTAATAAATGTCTCTCCATATTACACGAAACTACACCTGTAGCAGATATTATTATTGGAACAATTTTCACCGTTTTGAGACTCCATACAGACGTCATTTCCATTGCCAAATCCTCATACTTACGTATTTTTTCCTTTTCGGTGGATAATACGTTTTTAGAAAGAGGCACTGCAACATCAATAAGAATTGCAGATTTGTCAATTTTATTTAAAATAACAATGTCAGGCCTATTGTGATTGATGTGTCTATCCGTTAAAATTGATCTGTCCCAGTAAAGAGTTACTTGATTGTTTTCCAGAACAGGTTCCGGTTCGTATTTATAATATGGGTTAACGTTGTCCAACAAACTAAATTTA
Organism: Cantharis lateralis; assembly: GCA_963170105.1. NCBI lineage: Eukaryota > Metazoa > Arthropoda > Insecta > Coleoptera > Cantharidae > Cantharis > Cantharis lateralis. The sequence continues at coordinate 24,945,555 of OY720630.1, read as the reverse complement.
AGTGCGATCTGTTGATGTAGAATCTTACATACTATGTTATGTCTATGAAGATATTCAGTGGGCGCTAGTTCGGAACAACCAGCTATTACGTGTTCGATAGTTTCGTTCGGCCGTTTGCATTTCCGGCATACATCAACAACTTCAGGTTTCTTCATAATATGTTTCGTATAATTTCTAGTGGCAATTACACCATCTTGAATTGCACACATAAAACCTTCCGTTTCTGAATGCAATTTCCCTTGTTTCATCCATAGTATCGATTTTTCCTTTTCAATTCCAACAGAATCCAAAATTGTAGCATGCTTACCATGCAATACTTTATTTTTCCAATTTATTTCCAAATCAAAATTTTGTTCGCAATTTAATGTTTTATTTTTAAGATCAAGTCCAGAAAAACGTTTGTCTAAATTGACTATACTTTGAATGAAAGGGTTGGTTAATGAATAAAAATATTCATTAATATTATTATTATTATTATTATTATTATTATTATTATTATTAATTAAGCTTATTATTAAAGTGAGAATAAAACTAATTGAATTGTAGTTGAGAAATCAATAGAAATGGAAAATTGAACGAGTCGTTGGGGGAAATTTGGCAATCATTTCCATAATTTCAACAAAAATCTGTTTTGTGATCTGAATGTGATATAATCAGTGATAAGGTGGCATCATTTATACTTGACTCGTGATGTTTTATCGGAAATGCAATAAAATCACGAGTTTCAATTCAATTAGATCTTGTAATACTTGCCATAATACCTTAAATTTACACATACCCAAGCAATCGTGCAAGTTACTTTTTTGGGCCAGAGTCCAGAGTGTACATTTACCTCGATGCGATAAAAGCTAAAAGTGCATATCGGATAAAATTCGAATTTTCTATTAGCTAATTTTGTTAATATTTTATCTCCAGTTACAAAAAGAGGACACTTCTTTTAGGTTACCATAATGGGATTGATTACAAAAATGTGTTAATATTTTTAAAGTTTATTTTAGAGCGAGCTATTTCCCACAGCTTCATTATGAAAGAATAACAATGCAGTAGATTTTCGACTTGGTATAAAAATAAAAAAGTATTTTTAACTTGCATCTTGCGTTGGGTATTTAAATAATATAATATGTAACATATTGATCGAAACATGAATTGTGCTATTATTTGGAATCGATTTATCTTTCATCAACAGAGTTGTTAATTAAATATTACTCACTAATTACGTCGAAATCGTATAAATGTTAGACGAAAGAATTAATTTTGATTGTAATATTTCGGCTAGAGGGGCGCAATTTTGTACGAGTTGGGTTGTCGATGTAAACGAGAAGTTTTAATTATGTTTATGCAGAGTGATTTTATCAACCAATTAGAGGATAAAGTAATAAAAATTGTGTTTATAATAACAATTAAATTGGGAGGAATGAAGGTAAATTAAAGGAAGAAGTTGTGACTAATTTGTAGCCACGTACATATAAGGGATTGGTGTAAAAAGAGCGCGTCTATTAATTAATAAGTGAAATATTTAATAAATTTTAGCATTAATTGCCATGATCTGTGCTTGTGCTGGTGGTGGAAAATTAATTAAATTTTGCGTGTCACAAAGACAACTGTCTTATGTTATCGTTTCGATTAGAATGTTCGATGTTTGGTAATTGTCTGGAAAATCGACATGACAGGGTGCGTTGTTGGTGATTGAGTGTATTTGTAGCGGGAGCTAATTCAAATTGTAAATATGCAGTGTTCTTATGAGGTGGTTAATAACGTGTGCCTACTTGTTGGAAGAAGAAAAATATATTTGCCGCGTAAGGATCCCCGGGTGGCGACGGTGGCTGGCGTCGCGGCTCTTGGCAGATCTCTATGACAACGAGATTTGCTTCACGCAGGTGCCAAGCCAGCCCCTATATATCCAATTCTCTTTAGATGGAAATTCAGTTTTGTACAACTTCCTTTTCGAGGAAGTTTAATATGTACGATATTTACCGCCAAATTTAATTTTCTCTTTCCATATTTTCTATCATGACTTTAGAAAATTCTAATTCCCAAACCGTTAAAAGTATTTTATTTGCAACTTAATTTTTACGGATTTTTATTATTAAACATTAAAAATGAACATTACAGCGACTACTTGTAACTTTCGCTCAAATAAACAATTAATTAAAACTTAATTGAATTCACATATCGATCGTAAATTTAATTGGTGTATAAATTAGTGGGTGAAAAAGCGACAGGACGTTATGTTCATGAGACCGTTGATACTTTTCCAGCTCTTAGAGCTGTTAACTTTAACCTGCTCGCAATTAGTAGAACCTGAACGAAAGTTAATTCGAATTAACGGAGACATCATTCTTGGTGGAATTTTTCCTATGCATGAACAAATTAGCGGAAGACCAGATTTTCCATGCGGTGCGGTTAAAGAAGAAAAAGGCATGCAGCGACTGGAAGCGATGCTTTATGCAATTGACGAAATAAACAACAGCCCCGATTTACTACCAAATATCACCCTCGGTGCATTAATTATAGACTCTTGTAGCAGCGACACTTATGCATTAGAACAATCTATGGAGTTCGTAAGATCCTACATGAATCAGGTAATTTATTTTAATATTTTTCTGCAATCACGGTCCTTAATTTGCTTTAAATAATAAAACTCAACTTGGCATTTAAAGCATTATTAAACCATGATCCTAAGCATCGTCAACTTTTAAAAGGTGCTAAATTCTCAAACCACAAATAAATACTTACTAATGAAAAATATAATTTTCGTTAATTTACGAAATTACGATTTTCTCAAAATATTTTATTAAATCAAGCAAAAATTCTTTTCGGTGGAAAATCTTTAAATTTCTAAAAGACGATAAACATTTTTCCGCGACGTGTGGTTTTATCCAGATAACAAGTCTTCTCCAAGATATATTCTTATATATTTATTGTAAACTTTTATCTACTTTATTTAAATGATTTCCACATAAATAATAACTTGAAGCTCTTCTCAAAAAATACCTTATGTTGGTTATATACAAATTTGACTGCTTACCTGTGTCATAACTTTATAAAGGGCCATTTTACTGGTCAATTATTTAAGCGTAATTTATGTAGGGTGCACAAGCACCCTAAAAATATACACGCAATAAATTTAGCTTGACAGATATTATGGGTTAGTGAAGTGACAAATTAACCACCACTAACAAATTTCCTAATTTTTACTTAATCTTAAACATTTTTTCGAGATTTTATAATCCTGCCAACTATTCGAGTTATTGGCCATTTTTAATCTCCACATTGTATTTACTAATTTTCCTTTATCAAAATCACTAATAGGAGGTCAAAATTATCGATTTCCCACCGTTTTAAGTGGAAAATTACATAGCAAAGAGAAATTTAAGTTTTGATATCAAATCTTCAATAACTGAAACTTTGTTTATTTTTATTCTGTAAAGTTCACGTTTCACACTAAAACACGAAAAAGTAAAATGGAGTTAAAAATACCTTGTAGCTACTATTCGAGTCCGATGCCGTAATAAATTGCTTCATCTATATTTCGGTTCTGAAGAGACGAGAGGAATTTTACGGAATGAGACTGCGAGAGATCAACCAAAATATGGCTATTATATTCGTATAGTCCCATTGGGATTCGAATCCAGATTTGTGTTTCGTTCTATAAATAACAATCTATCCTGGTCTATTATTAGCGCGCAGTAAAAAAATTTATTTAAATTTCAAAATAACAAGAGGGAGCAATTAATATCTCCCACGGGTTTAATTTTTCAATAAAATTTCCTCTAATTACAAATAAGCTCTAAATTCGTAATTTTCACATCAATTTTAAGTAAATTTAGTAGATTAAATAATTTGGTAGTATAATTGAAATGTATTGAATTATTGATCGTGCATGTATTGATTTGGGAGTAGTTCAAAATAAAACTTTCAATTTTCAAGAACTAAAAATGCGAATATCTTGATTAGAAATGTAAAGAACATTTTTTAAATATCGAAATGTCTGGAGATAGGGTGCAAAGTGTCGCTGGTCAAAAATGCCAGTCTTTACCGGATCGTAGCTTGTTTTATGTTCATTGGTTCGCTCATAACTTCAGAATCAATGTACTATCCAAATAACGAAAAGCGAGTGGATTAACGAGATTTTCATTTACCATTATGAGATTTGTTTTTAACCTCAACTTAAATTATCTAAACCACCTAAACCTCGAGGTGAGCTTTCCAGAAACTCCCCGTTTTGATTCCTATGAACCATGGAATGCCCCAGATCTATGCCAAAACTACACAAAGATGGCTACATAAGTACAATTCGTTCTATAATAGCTACTTGGGACACGGCTGCTAATAAATTGACCCGCATGCTGAATAAAATTGCGATTGATGACCTGGAATTGGAATCGACGTATTCCGTAAAAACCTTTTGCCAATTAATAGATGATTCTTTGGATTCCCTAAGATTTCTTGGGATTTCTTAAGATTTTCTCTGATTTGCCTGGATTTTCTTTAAACTTTCTTTGATAAATTTGATCCTGGTCTTAAGTACAGGAATTAAAGGCCTTTTTTGATGGGAAACTAAAGAGTTTATGCTAAAAATAATTTTGCGAGTTATTCCCATGCAAAAGTACCAAATGATTGGATTATCTGAATCAAAATCATTACAAAAAATTAAATTTGTACAATTCCAGTTTTTTAATTTTCTATTGTTATTTTAGTAGGACAAAGCAAGAAATCCGTTGGGAAAATTACGCTATGAAAGTGTATTTTTCTTCGCTCGTGTAGATATTCGTAGTCTCCGGTTTAAAATATTTGTTAGATTGGGTAGTTGGAGAAGGGTAAAAAATAAGGCTTTTTGTGAATCACAACAGGTATCACTTACGGTCGAAATCTGTAATAATTTAATTTCTAACCAATAAAATACCCTTGTAATATAATAAAATTTTAAACTTCCCTAAAGGATAATAATTTTTAAATGAATATTCTCCGCAATTTCAGTTTAATTCCGACTCCCGACGGTACGGTGTCATGGTGTTACCTTTTGCACCTTTTTAAAAGTGAAATTGAAAATCAAATTAAAAATAAAAGCAACTTTGACATTCGAAAATTTAAGTCTAAAAATAAGTTGAATAAATCATTATGCAATAACTTGATTAATTATTTCTTTAGTATTAGAATTTTCAATACAAAAATATAAAATATTCAAATGTATAGAGGTATAGTTAACTTAAATTAGTACAGCAAAAAAACATATCAGGTAAATTACAGCAATTTGAAAGGTTAGTAGAATAAATAATAGAAAATAGGGTAAATGTAGGTGGTTCGTTATCGTGATCGTACTAATGTACATTTATAACATTTTAATAATCAGAATTTTCTTTCTATAAAAATGGTAGTTATAAGTTTTAACTATTGATCGAACAATGCAATCAAGTTTTATTCCGAGTTATTTCTAGCGACCGCATACACTTAATTATTAATTTGAGCAAAACAATAATTTTAAAATTTGCAAACAAATATGAAAAATCTTTGGAAATTCTGTAACTTTACTTACTATTTGAACAAATCTGTTGGAAAAGTTTTGCGGAAATAATCAACTTCGCTATATTTTGTATTTGTGAATCTTTTTTTATTCAAATATTCTTACATGCGACTGCGCCTTATTAACGTGCAAATATTGCAGTTAAAAAAATAGCTTTGTTAATTTTAAATTTGAAAAGTAACTACCCTGGTTAATTAGATTTTCCTGCATGCGCTAACCAAATGTTAGAGCATTGCAATCTCCGTCAATAAATTATCCAATTAATTATGATTGATTTGAAAAGCATCAGTAAAACGAACGACGACAAGATTTTTAAATAATATATTATTTTTGTCACCGTTTGAGAAATTTAAAATCCCAAACGTGTTGGTGTGTCCTAACAAAGCAAAACTTTTCAATTAAGTTTCATTTTTTACGGAATTATCATAACATAAGTTGTATTACCTCAAATTAGTTTTCTTCCTAATAGTTTCATTGTGTTTGAAGTCTAGCAAAGTAAATATTTAATCAAACCCCACCTAATCCCAAAATATCAAATGTAACACTTAGTACTACGCAGAAGGAATGGTTGCTCGAATAAATGAATTAATTTTACCCTAATTGTCGTATCTCCTTGGTTAAGTTTATTTTTGCAATTAAAACTCAAGGTTTTTAAATGTCGACAAATAAACAATTTAATGTAACGGATTATTTTCGAATTCAAACTTAAATTTAAAGAATGCAGGCAAAAAATTTCTAATAGATTTTCCTCGCTTTTCTTTCTCACTGTTTTAAAGAAACATGCGTTTTTAGGCAGGAGCACGTAATCCAATTAATTTAATAATGCATTGATCAAAGTTAAATCATGGAGATGAATTTTTTATATTTCACTTATACTTTTTTTATTTTCTTTTACCAATCACAAGGCATTTCTAACTTTTTATTACCAATTAATTCTTAAATGGAAAATAGATTTTCAAAAATAAAGTTGAACATAGTGTATTTAAAGTATATTATATTTTAATTCTCTCTTCTTTGAAAATCAGTTTTAATCTTAACCGTCTTAAATATTTATTTTTAACATTTTCAAAATGCTAATTAAAAGGCCAAGTATTGAGTTTTGAGTAAGTAATACATTTGCCAGACTAAATTTCAGAAATATTCTTTACGATTTATATTTTGGATCCTTCTCTGTGATTAAGTTACTATGATTCCATTAAATTACAAATCATCTCTTTCACTTAAAATGTGCTTAAATGTTTATTTTGAAAGTTGAAAAAAATTAAAAGCAAAGGAAACATTAATTTTAGTGAAATCGCCTAAATAAAAAGTAGTCGATACATTATTGAGTTAACTTTTGTTTCTCGTAGTTAGAAACAGATTTATTAAACGAGCATTAATTTATTTTTCCTATTTACAAGTTAATAAAATATTTATTTCGATATTTACGTTCTCCCTTTCGCTTTTAGCTTTTAATGTTGTAAAATGTTGCTTTATATCGCAAATGTATCTTTGCATCTTTATCGATGTTTTTGCAAATTGTTCGTGTATCATGATCATGATAGATGGCCACTTTAAAAGTTTTTATTATCTACAAATTACTTTAAAACATCAGATTGTATCCCAATAAAAATAGAAAGTTTTTTTTTATACTATTTACATTCCATTCGGATGGCCTGGCATGAAAGCGGTAGGTGACCGGGTGGTTACAGTCCGGTGAAAACACCGGAGAATACTAAATAACACTGATGCTAATGGAACTTGGCACACGGGCCACACGGAAAACTAGCAGGCAACAAAATTGCCATTCATGAAAAGAAGGAAATTTCGTTGGCTAAATTTTATATAAATAAAATTCTGCTACTGCAAAAATTGCCAATCCAAAACCTGAGTTTTCTTTTGTTAAAATTTATATTTTCCGTGATTTTAGAAATTGAGAGATATTTTAAATTTATTTGCAAGTTCTACATTATATATTCTTACACATAATAAATTTATAATTTATATTTAATGTGTAGACGTTAGAAAATCAATGAAATAGTCATAAATTTACAATTTCAAATATCAATAATGTTTATTGAATTATTAACATCGTCGATTTAGTACTAGCACATCTTTTGGGTTCTTCATCAATAATGTTGAATTAGCATGTTAAAAAGTTGAAAGCTTTTTTTTTTAATTTTTACCAACACGCAAATATGAGGCTTAACGGTTTACCGATAAGGATGACTTCAAAACGATGAATAATTTTTTATTACTTTTCAGTTTTAGCTACAATACATTTCAAAATTGTTGGTGATTTTATATCTAAAATAATGTAAAATAATAGCATATTTTCCTTGTGGTCATTTTCCTTTTTATTCTAAAGATTACGGAACCTTACGTTTTTTTAATTGCAAATTATATTTTTATACTGAATATTTACATAAAATGTAAAAATCAAAACAAAATAAACCACTCCTTTAACAAATTAACCACATAAACCTAAATAACCAATATAACCATTATATAACGTTAGTTTTTAAAATAACAACTTAGTTTTAATTTATGATATGCTCCGCACTAAAAATGTCATAACGTCCTTTATCAAAACTCTTAAACAAAAATAATTACTACAAATTTGCTATTTGTACAGTGGATATTATTTGTGGAAACTTGGTGCAAACAAAAGAGATCTAATCTTCTTAAAAACAAGAGACAGAAGAAGAGAGAGAGACATGGAAGGCTGCAACAAAGCAGTTGATGAATCGGTGCACAAAAAAAGAAGAGATTCCAACGCTACTTCCTACCAGTTATAAATAAAACCAAGTTTTATTTTGTAATGGTGTTGCTCGATGGCAGCATATTTATCCCAAGAGGCTTATCTAAATATTTTCAGGATACTGTTAAGCAAAATTCATCAACATTCGGCAGATGATGAGAAATTTATGCTGAACTTGCATAATTGTGATAGATTATTTCAACCAGAAACCAAAGTTTTCCTTGTGAGGTTTCCTTCATCAGAGATAAAATTATATTTTCACAACATTCATATTTGGTAAACAGAGTTTCTTCATTTTCTCTCAATTACACTGCATACCTAAGGCGACAGTCCCACTGCAGCCACCGTCAACCACCGACTAAAAATTCAACCAATGGTAATGGTTTATTTATTATTTGCTCCAATTGAATTAGCAGAATTTTAATAGATGGTAGTGGGTGGCTGCAGTGGGACTGCGGTCTTACCTGTTGATTGTTGCACAATATACATATATAGCACCGATATTTTTTTTCAAAAATGCTGCCTAGGACGTGGTAGTTGAGTTGTATGATGAACACCCGTAAACGCATAACAGGGAGAACCTTTCTGGAAAATATTTAATTTGCTCACGAAGATTCTTAAAATATATAGTTGACGAGAGTAACATTAGTTTTCAAAACTAGACAAATTTCTATTCAACTCTTTTGAATCAAAAAAATAGCTATTTTTGATGAAAAAACTTGTCCATTTTCTTTTTATTTATTTATTTGTTTGGTTAGGTTTGAAAAGTCGGTTAAACGATAAAAACATTTATGCTTTACATATTAATGATTATTGTTATATTTGAAAGTTTTTGTGGCCTAGTTTATTGTAGTTACTTCAAAATGGAGAAGAGAAAAGTTGAAAACATTGCTACTTTTATTGAGGTGCTCCTGCCGAAAACGACTGGTTTGTTTTATGTTCACAACTCATTTAAAAAAGTTTATTGCACTTTTTTTGGAAAGAAATGAGGGAAAATTTTGATTTTTAAATTGAGTGCTTTACATTTACAAGATTTCGCAAGTTAAATATGATAAAATTTGCCGGATAATGCTTAATCCAATAATTGTTTAAAAATATCTTTGAAATGAATGGAATATGCAAATAAAATACCATATAAACCTCCCGAATCACGTTTAGATTTACGGGATTAACAAAAATTTAACCCAACGAGCCCAGGGTTAAAATAAACATGTGATGGTGTTGTAAAATTTAAAAAATTTGCGACTTGTAAATAGCGAAATTTTATTATGTAGGTTGAAACGTGCTTTAGTTTTGCTTGATGTTCAACATATTTTAAACAGAAAATGTGCGAATTTGCACAATAAAATTTAATTGGGTGCGGCATGTGGGTTTTTAAAAATATTGTACTTTGCTGAAATGTTTTATATTATCATTGTATCACGTAAACTATACTACTCCCCTGCCCGCATACATTTTAAATTATCTCAAGGATTTTACCCAATGGGAAATAAAATAATTAAATTATTTCAACGTATTTAATTTGGTGTAATATGTAATCGAAAAATATTTTTACTAAATAACAATAATTATCTTAGTATTGCGTTGACGCGCTTTTTCCATATGTCATGGTTGATTTTCGAAAAATCTTGACCCATGTAAGCAATTTTGCAGAGGTATTGGCCAAGTTCCATCAGTTCTATATCATTGGTAAACCGGTTTTGCTTGTATTCGCTGATTGTCACACCTTGATGGGGATTGAAGTGGAAATTATTGGGTTTGTCGTCAATCATTAGGGTATTTTTTTCATTATATTGAGGAAAAAGCTCCCATATTATGACTAGAGGTTTTGTCTGAAAAGTATAAAAAAATAATAACTTTGTAACAGTTTTATTATTTACAACTTACAATTGAACGCCCTAATCCAGGAATGTGGGTTATAATTGTAGAAGTTACGTCCAGACAAAACGAAATTTTATATTTCGAATTTATGTTGTTTATCATTTTGAGAAAGTTGAGCTTCAGCAGTATTGTGTCCATATTGGTCGCAGACCAAATTGCTATATCGTAAAATTGGTAAATGGCTTCCAAAAAATAATCCAAGTGGGGTCTTCTTGCACGAACACATGCTCCACCAATTTCATTAAAGAAGTCGCATAATGTTTCATCCAAGTCCAAAACCACCAATGGCATCTGTTCTCTCGGCTTGTTGTAACAAATGAAATTGCATTTAGTGCATAATTGTTCAATGGTACTTTTAGGTTGTGGAACCTGAAGACGGTATAAATGTTGAGGATTCATATCTGGAAAAAATTAAAACAAAAATTACATTTGAATACCAAGATCACTTATTGTATTACCTTTATGAATTTCACTCATGGGCGGTTTAACCAAAATTCTATTCAGTATTCGGATTGCATGCGAGGCAACAGGATCCAGTTTAGGTTCGTTATTCCCCACGAATCCACCACTCAGCTTCAAATGACCTTTTGTCGATTTCATGGTTCCCAACATCTGCAGTTTAACCGTTTCAGCATATCTTGATACGCCTTTATAAAACTCGCAGTTAGCTTTTGTCGACGTTGTAAGAAGTCCAGAATTTTTGGTTTGTTTGTTTGTCGAATTATTCGTTATAGCCGAATTTGATTTCAGAGCACATCGTGATAGATAAGAATATTTCTTCCGGGCAAGTGCAACGCTTGATTGCGATTGAGCTGATTTTATTCTCGGTACCTTTTTAGTTGAATCTATTTGTGCCTCGGTAAGGTTAAGATCGCGCTCGGCCGATGTATTCAAGGCGGCTAAAAAACTTCTCCTTTGACGATAAGCACTTGTCAATCTAATATCTCCTTTTTCAACAACAATGGGTTTTACATTTTTCTTTATCGGCACTAGTATTTTAATAGCACCTTTCTTCAAGTCAGGACTAGGTTTTTTTGCTACTTTACTGTCACCAGTAGTTTCATTTCGGGAGCTAACAAAACTTACTATTTTAGCAGGTTTAGGCGCACATTTCTTTTTAGTATTACTTTTAGTCGCACACGTGATGTTTTTTTTTAAACATCCACTCATCTTCTACCGTTGAATTATTAAGTTTTAATTGTGTATTTAATGAAAACCGTTAAGAAACGCGAAAACACGTCCACCATTTATAAACGTTAAAAAAAACTGACGCTTTGGTTTAGATCGCGCAGAGCTACCAACTGCCGCTGCCAACTGTCGACAATAAATTATTTAGAAACATTTTTGTTGTCGTTTTTTCGACATTCCTTGGTATAAACTGTATTGTACAGCAAAACCTGTTAATTTTCAAGAATTTTACTTGAATTAATATGTGATCAGCGAAGCTTTTGACGTTTTCATAAATAAATGGTTTATGTACAAGTTGCATAGGGACATTTTTTTGTCAAGTTTATTTTGCTTTCGTAAAAACTAGATGGCACTACAAATTTTATATTAAAAGCATTGTTATTTTGTTGTTAATATATCTAATTAAACATATTTTGGCAATTTCATGAATAAATATTGATAAGGCTTTGCATCAATTGAACTTCCTTTCATTTTATTTCCATGAAATTTTGCAACTTTTTTAGGTTATGTAACTTTACAATTTTACGATTTTTGGACCCAAATTTAATATTATCTTGCTTTTTCGAGTTGATATCCTATCTCAGTAATAATCGGTGGATCGTATATCTGTGATAAACGTGCTAATTCTTCGAATATTAATTCAAGGAAGCCCACTTTCCAAGGATATCGAATATTTCGCGACATTTTTCGAATTTCACATTAGATGCCACCGAATATATTTGTTCAAATGCAATCTCACTCTTAGTCAACGCATTATTTTGGTTTTGGTACCCTCATACCTGGAAAAAATTAACTTTCTTTTGACCTTTTCCTTGCTTTGGCAGTAGGTCCTTCTGGGGTATTATGTTAATTAATAATAAAGCAAAAGTTGAAAGTGATTTATTATTGACAACATTCAACTTGGAATGTGTTGTGGTCAACTTTTGCACCTCCTTGAGGAATATTTTCAATAAGATTTCGGTATATTTCCGTATAGGTCCGTGCTTCGAGCAGGGCAATCATGTTCATCGACTTATATTTCTTAAATACCAAATTATAGTCTTTGCATTATGAGCAAGTTCGTTATTGAGTTATTCTTTAGCTAAAATTGCTCCTAAGCATTAGTGATTATGTATCCATTGGGATGTATCCAGGACCAACTACGAAGAAGTTCGAGGGTGTCTAGAAAGAAAGGAATACCGAGGAGAAGTTTGAATTAGTTTGAACACTTACAATTAAGGATAGCAGACGATCAATGATCTAGGAGCCTGTTTTTTTTTGGGTTCGACCTGCAACGAAGAAGAAAGGCAGGCCAAAAAAGTCCTGCAACCAACGAGGAGTAGTAGAACAATGGGGTCTTAGCTGGGATTGCTTAATTAATAGCATATGAACAAAGCCCTGATATTAAACTTCAGAATTTGGCCATCTACTTCGGTTATTTTTATTAATTATATTTATATAATATATCATAGGAACTCCTGGGAAAACACAGGAATTTTTTGAAAACCAGGATCAAATAACTCGGAAAATTTCCTTATCCCAAAATTCGATGACTTTGGCTTACAAGACTAAAATGTTAATAATTTTGTTGCTTTTTTTCATGTTTGTCTACGTAATCCAATGACCCTTCCCCACAATATTTTTTACTTGATCTTCAAAACCACTTCACCATTTTAATTGTTAGTTCGTCGAAGGTATTTAATTTTGCTGTTGCTTTTCTTTATTTTCAATTTAACCTCAAGGGCTACAAAATTTTCCTAACGTGATCAAAGTAAAAGGTAAATCAGCAACTTGAAAGTCTTGTCGATACTTGCTAGAAAACGAGCAAACTTGCGTTCTTTCGAGAGTTCACAGAACTTTTCTAACTTTAAAATTATATTATAAATAAAATTATTAATGTTTTCTAGAAATTTTTCTCCATAGTAATTTCGAATTTATAAATATGTACTTAAGTTATGAAGTCTTGTCTAAAATAAATTAACTTCAGTAGAGTAGAGTGTTGGGGAAAACTTTTGGTCTTTAAAATATTCACTTTGGTAAGTTTTAACAAGTTTATAATAAAAACAAACAAATGTTATCTGTAGGTTGAATCGAAGCTGTGTATGAAGTAAAATTGGATATTAAATTTAACAGAAATGTAGATGCAATTTTATTTTATAGTCAAAACTAGAGTCAAGCACGCATCGGAGTTTAGTGCTTTAGGCGCTGACTTGTGTAAGATAAGCCAAACTTTAGAATCTCCTCGTTAATTTAGAATTCATGCTAATCGCAACATTCTATCAAAGTGTAATAATTTAAGTAAAGGCTATTTATTCATGATTAAAGCTTGGTTTAAGTTGTAATTTATATTGAAAAAGTTTGTAACGATTATTTTTAAATTCAATTTGACAGTTAAACAAATGAAGGGAATAAATTGCAATTCATTACAAATTAATCCTTTAGATCCTAAGATTTCAAAATATAAATTTAATAATTTGAGATTTAGTTCAATTTTAATCATTCCTTAAAGCTCTACATAATTTCTGAGAGAGTTTTTATTGGCCACCAAGGTTCCAGATTTTCTGGAATAGGTAACGGACACCAGAAAAATTCATTTTTATCAAAAATATATTTCAAAATTTTACAGTAAAAGCCAACTTATGATAGACATCTAAATTTTTCAGCCAAATTTTTGCCAAACTATATTACCTATAATCCTATATCCATTACCAAACAATTTTGAAGGTATTTTATATTAAGTTTTGACTGTGCCAACAACGTAGACCAAAAAAAAATGAACCAATTTATAATAAAATAATTCCCTTGGTTATGTTACAGGTGTTTTATATTATCACCGTTTCTCTTTTATATTTTTCTTTGGATTATTCAAGCTTTTGAAAATTTTATTTACATTTTATTAACTCAATTATGCTCATAAAAATTTGAAGACATGCTTCTAATAAAAATCACATGCAGCATCTTAATGTTTAAAACATAATTCAGAAAATGAGTGGCAGTTTAATTTTCAATTTTATGTAAAACCAATTTCAAGAATTAAGTTAGTGACTTTCACAACTTGAAATATGGCGTTTCCGTATTTGTTGAGTTTCAGAAAATAATACAAATACGATATAAACGCTCAAACATTTTTAGTATACCTACATTATAAATTTCAGAACAGTTTTTATTTTAGCATTTAATATTAAGTTTCGCAACGACTATTATTTCATTCATATGAAAATCGGAAAATTATCATTATTATAATTCAAACGTGAAATGTATTAGGGTTAAAAGCCATAAATACAAAACGTAATTATCCATTTAATCCCATTATCAATTGTTTTTAGTTAATTGGTGGTTATCGAATGTATTATTAGTTTTTCAATTTAGAAACCTAAAATTCAATTATTTTAGAAATAATCAAGTTACAAAATGCAAACCTATTATTATAATGAGATCGCATAAAAGGATTTGGGTAAGGAAAAGGGTCGATGGAAATACATAAAATGATAATTAGTTTCGTTATGACTTTTATGAACTACTTTATTATTGCAATTCCACGATTAGCAAATGCAACAATTCTTTGCATTTCGTAAACCAAACTCGGCAATGGAGAGCATGCGATTGCATCCATATGGTATATACACATTATTTACTTTGGCTTACCTGATAATTACGAGATTCGGTTTTCTCCAATGATAAATTAGTTGCGGATTTCTTACTTTTTAAAAATTCACAATTGCCGTAATGCCAGATGGGAGAAGTAGGATAACAATTGGATTCTTTAATTTGACCATTAAAACGTGACCAATTAGTTAAAATCTCCAATATCAGCAAATCATATATTACAAGAACCATAGTCTGAATTTTTTACGTTAAGTAATTAAATTTTCTTAGAAGTAACATTATGAGAAATCATGATTTATCTAATAAAAAAATGATACAGATTTTATTTTGTATACCTATGCTACAATTTATGGTTGGTGTAATATGATGAATGAATTACTGACTTTTGTTAGATTGTTCTAGACGTTTTCGTTTAAATCATTGACGTCGTTTAACTTCGCTGGGATTCTGTTGAAATGAATTAAAATTTGTATATAATTTTG
This sequence comes from Cantharis lateralis, assembly GCA_963170105.1. Lineage (NCBI taxonomy): Eukaryota > Metazoa > Arthropoda > Insecta > Coleoptera > Cantharidae > Cantharis > Cantharis lateralis. The sequence continues at coordinate 24,930,155 of OY720630.1, read as the reverse complement.
GGTAGTACATATTAATACTATTTATTTATTGAAAGTCAAGAACATTGTTAATTTCGAAGAATCCACGGGGATGCTGCTATATGTATTCGCATCGGAGCATAAATTATTGTGAAATTTAGCGATGATTTATTGAAATGTTATACGATGTTACTTTATACCACCGATTTTTGTTTGAGACAATATTTAGCTGTTTTAGTTCTAAATTTGTTAAAGCAGTTTGTGAACTTACAAGTTTTAAGACGTTATTGGTAATTGATTAGTTTGGGTTTTCGTTATGGAATGTTAAAGCAAGTCGGACACTGGATTAAATTTGAGATATATCTGTTAAGATATTGATTATGATATAACCATTTTACTTATTTCTAAACTAAAATTCCAATATTCATTCTTTCAATGCAAACAAAATAGCAAACAATTTTTACACCAATTAGAAGTATTAAATCGGAAACGGATAGACACAATACTGATTTTCAAAATGCGAAATAAATAAATAATAAATAAATAAATTAAAAAATAAATTTTATCTTAGGTTAGCAATCGGTGTCCGCTCAGCTTAAATGTTTGCTTTTTGTATCTATCTGTACCGAGAGTACACACAGAGGGTTCTAGTTGATTTTCCCAATATTAAATATCTTATCTCGATAAAATTTTGGAATATATTAAAAGAATGTTAGGGGGTTGTAAGCAGGTATTGAGTATAATATAATGAGGAGAAAAATAATATAAAGAGGAGGAATGATATAATAGTAATTTTTCAGCAGATCATTCTAGGGGTAAATACTACAAGATTTTGCACCTTCCTTCTTTTGATGATTTAAAATCTGCAATCTAAATTTAGAAAATGACGAAATTGCGATATAGTCCTATTAAACGACTTGCAGGAAAATTACTTTTAAAATAGCATTTGACAGTTCGAAACCAAATTGCAATTTATTTATTTAAGGAAATTATTTAAAGAAATTAAAATTATCATAGCTATAATGTAGTAAGTTTTCACTTTATCGGATAAAATAAATTGTTAAATTTACCAAACGCTTAAAAGTTACTCGAAAATCTTTAACTTTCGCGTCGCTCAAAAAATGATTAAATTTAGTAATTTAAAAAAAGGGCGACAAAAGCAAAAAAGTGGAAAATTAGATCAAGTTAATTGTCGTACCAGATAACCTAATAATAAATTAAATTTTGACCTTGTGGCAATTTAAAGGGAAAATGAGACATTTCCTAAATTTTATCGTTTTTTAAATTTTAAATTGCAATAATTGTTCTCCTAGTCAAAAACTGAGGCTCACTCATCAGAAACGGAAACTTTATGAAAATTTTCTAATTTAAATATATTCGGGGGTCTGATAAACAAAAGATGTTTTCTTTTAATTTGATTATAAAATTTAATATGTATTATTAGTTGGAAGTAAAATATGCGACCATGTAATTACTCATCCTTTCTGGACAATTTGTTTGACGCCAAACTAGAAGTTAAAGTGGATTTTAATTACATCCCTTTCATTTAATTAATAACTGAATTTTTATGCTTTATTACGAACGTTTTATATTATCAAAATAAATTTCTTTTTTAAATTGAACCAACAGACAGTACCTCATCAATATGCTTTCAAGTTTATCTAAGCATGATGCTGTAAAATAAAACCCGTGGCTTTCCTTGGTGAAAATAAAAGAAGCATTTGTTTTTTATTATTTGCATAAAATTTGGTGGAGAAGTAATCAAATTAATGAAGAAAAATATTTAATATTAAGAACCTTTTTGTTACGCTGAAAGGGAAAAATAGGTTTCAAATATCATTAACACTTGAGAGTTTTCAGTATTATTTCTTAAAAATCTTTTTTTATTTTCCGCTATTTAACTCCTTCCAAAGAATACAGTTAAATTTATTAAATCGAATTATTTTCTCATTTAAAAATGTAAAGAAATTTTGTTATTCGTACAAATAATTTGAAAAATTTGAATTTTTTTCTGATATTACTTATTGATGAATCTTTAATATAAAGAAAATTTATTCTACCTACTTAAAAGATGAAAGAGGTTAGAAGTTCCTTGTTTTATTTTTATTTACCAAGATTAATTGCATATTTATCAAAATAATTTCAAGGACAGGGTAGTGGTTTACGCACGACGGAGTCCTGCTTACTGGTTAAAAAATTCGCCACGTGCCCAAGATTATCCGTAAATCCTTATATTTAATTTAAATTTTCCCTTAAAAGCTTAAATATAATACCAACAAAGAAATTATTTCCGTTTTAGTTAATTAATTATTAAAATTTTAATTTTCAATATATCAATGTTTGGTTTCCTAAAGAGAATTGAAATTACATTTTCTGAGTTTAATCAGAAGGAAATATTTTTCGCTTACAAACCTGAATTTCGACATAAATTGAATTTTTTGCCCACATCAACATCCAAAATTAGATAATTAAAATATAATAAGCACTTAATTTTGAAAATTATAGGGTTTGAAAATAATGAAAGTTCCATTTAATGATAAAAAGAGACAAATAGTTTTCAATCGCAATGTGTTTTCATGAAAGAAATCATTGTCTTGGAAGCTTTAATCTATATGAGGGTGTCTGTTTTTTCTCTATCAGAAATCTGTTTTAACACAAAGGTTAACGAATGTTTTTGATCAAATGCCAAATAAGTTCTATTGTTATAATTTATGGATGATTATAAGATTTATAAAACTTTATTATTAAGTGCCTTATTTTCAAATTTATTGCTAGAAGTTATCCATGATTTATGCTAATTCTAGAGTTTTGTTTTATTTGAAGTGATAATTAACTTTAAGCTGCTTATTTAGCTATTATCTGGAAAAATAAACAGTTTAACATTTATAGGCTTTAAATTCTAACGAGTAATTTATAAAGGGCCATGTTTTCTTTGGCCAAATGATATAATTTTGTTTGAGGAACGGAAAAGAAACACTTACAAATTTTTATATACATAAACTTTTTATTGCGTTACCAATTTTTTCAACAAGTTAGTATTAATTGTACCTAGTAGCGGTCAATGAAATGTACTCACTATAAAATTTACACAAAACTCGGTTAAAATGGTATCCAGTCATAAAATTTTGAAGCGATTATGCACCAAAAGGCTTAAAGAATATCTTATTGTACTTTCAGGTACAAATTGTTCTGGTTTTTGTATTTTCTTCTTAGTGTAAAGACGTGAAATTAAAAATAATGCCAAATATGAATAAATTAACAGTTGCTAAGAAATCAGTTATTCTTACTTTAAGTAGTGAAAATTGGTCGACTTGTGTAATTACTGCTAAAGTAGGATGTAGTCAATCCACTGTGACAAATTTTTTTTAAAAATATCGCGAAACTGGGAGTATGGAACGAAAAGAAGGGAATGGTATACAACGTGAAGACATGGAAATTACGCTAATTGAGTTGAGGGATCTTTTTAATACCGCAGTGGACATTCGTACTGAGATCAGAGAAACGTCTGGAACACAAATAATTGTTGAAACCGAGAGGCAGAGATTACCAGAAGTGAATTTAATAGCGTGATCACCAGAGAAGAAGCCCCTCTTAAAGAAGAAAATGCGGTTAAAACGATTAAAATGGGCAAAAAAGTATGAAAATTGGAGTGAAGATGACTGGAAAAATGTGATTTTCTCCGATGAGAGCAAATTTTGCTTATTTGGGTCGGAAGGTAAGCAGCTAGTTCGACGCAGAACTGGAGAATGTTTTAAAGCAGAGTGCGTTACGCCAACAGTGAAGCACCCGGCCGGACAAATGGTCTGGGGATGATTTTTCTACTATGGAGTTGGAGTACTGGGTGTTCATAAAGGAAATAGTAAATGCAAAAGTTTACATAAGCACTCTAACAGAACATTTTCTGCTATATTTCGAAATTCATAATTCCCAAATTTCTTCCTCTATATTCCAGAACGATTCTGCACTATGCCATTGAGCAAAAATTGTAAGTATTTCATTTATTTGTACCTTTACATATTGAAGTAGTAGTATAATACGCAAATAATTTATTTTTACAATATTAGTGTGATAGGTAAAACGTTTTCTCAAAAATAAAGGTATTAATACCATAGAATGGCCAGGTATATCCCGGATTTAAATCCGTTTGAAAAGCTTTGGGGCATTATGAAACGCAAAATAACATTAGGACACCTAAATATATTATCCAACTGCAAAATTTGTAAAAAATTATATTGCAGGAAGTCGTTAATGAAGAAATTTTACAAAATTTAGTAAAATCAATGCCTAACCGACTAAAAACCGTTATAAAAAATAAGGGTGGTTCTACTAAATATTAAATTTATGGCTTATAAGCGGCCATAAAAAATAATACAATAGATGTAGAGTAGTAAAATACCTGTAAAATAAAGACTTTAAGTAAATTTTTAATTTTATATTTCTATGATTTAATTGCACTTTTTAATAAATATTTTTAACCCTCGTTTCCTGACACCATCCCTTTTAAAAATTGTCCTTTTTTGTATTGGGTTGGCTTAAATATACGGTAAATAACCGTGTGACACATATCATCCTAAAAATTTATCGATTTTATTACGAAAATTGTAAAATAATTAAAAAAATTTAAGTGAGTACATTCTATGACCGTTACTGTATATATAATATGCATTTTCAATTTCTATATTTTTTGTTGCTCTATTGAAAACTGGATGAGGATTTGGTGTAAATACATTATTTCAGGATGATATACGGGGCAAGACTTTTAGAAAAGTCGATAGAACAACTTATTTGTGGTTGGATATTTTTCCCTATTTGCGTGATTTTAGTATACTTATCCAATAATTCATTTGTTATATTTTATTATTTTTTTTTCGTAAAATGAATAGTTTGGTTTTTTTACGAATTTTATGTTCCAGAAGCTCTAAATTTCTTACAAAAGTGTCTTGTTACGTTTCATTACATTCAATAAAGAAAAATGGATCTAACATTTACAAACGTCAGCAAGGTTCCGTTTTCAAAATTTATGTTACTTGGATCAAAATTCAGTATTTATTATTAATTTATTTGAACTAACTAAGCTTGCACGGTAATAAAATTTGTCGTGTAACATGTTTGGTGTAGTTGGTAAATAAATTAGTGGTAATTTTTCAAATTAAACTATGTCCTAGTTTATTTAAATATATTTTTTTAATACCTATCCTATATATAAAAAACCAATTACGCTACGCATATTAAAACTGCTAATATAATTGGTGGACCCAGGGCTATATTATGCACTAGGCTGACTAGGCTAAAGCCTAAGGCGCCTTTTGCAAAAAAGGCGCTAGCCTCTAAAATTACAAGTATTAAATTCAAGAGTTTAATTTTTATTATTATTAACACAAATAATATAAAAAATATTGCATTACTTAGGTCGAACGATATCATAATTTATTTTCTTTCTGACTAGTAAAGCACGTGTTTTTTGTTTTAAGGGGTCTGACCACCCTGATCGCACCAAAAATGGGTTTATTGTAAAATAATCTGTAAACTCGATAATATGGAACGGAATTTATTTATTTTTGGACACATACTAGTTTATGGTTTTATGAAGATGTTTTGAAAATTTTGTTAAAAAATATTTAAAAATGACGGCCCTGCAGTAGTTGCCATGAAGGTCTATTGACCGATACGCCCGTAGTTGGTCGCAGATGAATCTCAGGAATTGCCAGGCCCGGATTGGCCATCTGGCAGTTCTGGCAAATGCCAGAAGGGCCGATGCTCTAGTGGGCCGATGAGCGGCCGAACGTTATCGCTATTTAGGGGACGATAATGTTTTTTATGGAAATACGAGAATTATTTAAATCTAATGAAGTTACTGATTTTCTACCATCTACCCCATGACCGTGGGCCGGTATAATCGGAATGCCAGGGCCGGTTTTTCATCCCAGTCCGTCACGGGGAATTGCTAAGCGGAAAAAAAATCTACTTATTGCTGAAGAGTGTGACTACAATGTAGCGTACGGCTTTTGTACTTATACCGTCAAATGTCAACAATCAAGTGTCAATGGTCGAGTGCAAATACGCGTGCGCATGTTTCACTTTTCCATGTTTTCTATGTTAATGTGAATGGCAAATTATTTCCTGTTTTCTACGTTATGTCTTGTATGTTTGCTACGTACGTTACTTGGATGTGAATGACGCTTAAAGCTCCTAAGTTAATTATAAGAAACAATTTAAAAAAACTTGACTTTCCTAAAACTTCAGGGTGGTCAGACCCCTTAAATTATTAATAAGTAAATTAAATAGGCGCCAAATTTGTATTAGCCTAGGGCGCCAAATAGACGTAATCCGGCCCTGGGTGGACCTATACACAAGCTAGTGTGAAATATTTACTCTGTATTTCTTACTGCGTGTTTGCTATTTAACGGAAGTTAAAAACTGAATTTTATGACCGAATCTTGCTGACGTCTTTAGTCGCTTTTTGTATTTATCGCATAGTATTGCTGATTTATTATATTAAAAATTGTTGATTTTAGAGCTACCTTAGCTAGAGCTACTTTTTCAGTATAAATTAATTTTTTTTTATTGATTTATTATCGGTTCAGCTATATACAAGCTATTCACAATATTTATAACAATTAAATTTAATTTTGTGTTTAGCATATTCAAACCAATTTGTTTTAAAGCATTTATAATTGAAATTGTGGAGTTTTACAAAATAATTTTGAAATTTTATAATTATTCACAATTTCTTGCTTAATTAGTCTGTTAATAATATCGAGATAATTAGTTCACAAATTGGCGAGGGGAATTGACGTAAGTATACCAGCACCCATAAAATAAAATTCATTTTCTGTTTACAAAATGAAGGTAAAAATCATTTCCTTTAGAATGTGAGAAGTTACCGGAGTTTTCGTAAATTTGATGGCAGTTTTAAACCTTTCGACCTAACAACGGAAGTCCCAATTTTTGTTTTTTTTTGCTTATATCTCGAAAATGGTTAGCTCTAGCCAAAAAGTGGTTTTGTACAAAATTTTCTATAAAAATGATATAATATATCTAAAATAATTGAACCGCGTCAAATTACCCTTGTACATAACCTCGGCTTCTGTACATAAAATGCAATAATTAATAATAAATTTGCATTCTATTCCACATCAATCCACGAATTTACGTTCGAGTTTGTTATCCATTGTTCAAGATTCTTGCAGAATATAATTTTGCATAACAAAATATTTTCCATATTCGAAAATTTCAGTCTGTTACATCTTAAAATATTGAGAAAGTAATAAAAAGTTAAATATTCGTTTGGATTACGACAGAAGAAATTGTTTTCTACACCATTAATATTACTTCAGTTGTAATAAATTATTAATACGAAATAAAGTGCGGTTTTTGAACTTTTAATATTTCCAGTAAAAGATACAAGAATTCTTGAGTAGGTATGTTATCGCTTTTTCGTTTTCTCATTTTTTAAAAGCCAATATTTTTATTTTATTGGTTCTTTTTATAGCGAAAAACGGTTACAATAAAATCTTAACATCAACACAAACAAGAAACATGTCCCTTCGGGTTTAGAAAGTCAACTTTTAGTGAATTGATTTATAAATTTTGGTATTCTTAACCTAAGGAGTAATAAAGTTAAAAAATTTAAGCTTGAGTTACAAGGACCTAAAAGACCCAGAAAGCAGAAAAATTATGTTTGAACATTCTTTTCAAAAGATTAGTTCTTTATTGTCAGCATATTTCAACTTTAGGAAAATTTTTATTCTGTTTTATGGTAAAGTACGTGGCACTTTATAAATAAATCGAATAAATACATTTTTACAAGTTTCTGATCCTTAATTTTCGATTTTGCAGGATTTGATTTTATAATAAATCGAGCCAAGAATTAAAAAGTCATTATAAATACACAAAGCATTTAATATCGTAAAGCCTACAATTTGCATTTAATTAATGTAAACTCTAATAAAAATTTAAAAGCATTTCATATAATAATGCAAATTTAATTTTTTTTTCAATTTTATGAATAACTTTAATTGGTGTCATTATAATAGATAAAGCAAGTTGTGAATGTATAATTAAGTGGACTTGAAAATAATAAAAAATAATTAATTCATGAAATTTTTAATTCAGCCGTTAACCTAACAAACATTCAATTAATAATTTGTTTACGTAAAACTTATGCCAAAAATTGACCATAAATTACGAGTATAATTTTTTTACTTGAACCAATAAAATTAAATTAAATGAAAACAAAGCAAAATTACCAATTTAAATGTATCCCTTTGAAAAGTTTTATACGAATAAATTAACGACAACAATTAATAAGTATAATTATTAAAACTCAACATTTTTCGGAATCATTAAACTTCTAAGATTAACAAAGTTTTATCTGTAGATACTTTTTAGGGAAGAAAATGCGAGTTTAAAAAATTGAAAATTAATTCTATTTCTAATAAATCGATCGAAATTAAGAAAGCTCGGCAGAATTAAAGAAATTTTGTGGACATGATTTTAATTAAAGAACTTTAGAATATTCAACCAGCACGAGATGAAAAAATTGCGTTTATTTATTATGCACCTTTGGAAGTCAAGTTTCGACTTTACGCTTCTGTTTCAGACGGTCAAGTGTAATATTTATACATATTTATTTGCCCTAATCAATATTTTACACTTCATACACATGCAATTGAACGTAACCGAGTATAATAAGCGAAATTCACCAAGAGAATCGAACTTTTAATGGATTTATGGGCAATACAAGTTTTATTGTTACAAACTTTAAAAACAAAATTTCATTTGGACTTCTTTTTGATTAACTGCTCTAAAGCAGTATTAAAGATTTACTTTTCTGAACGACAAGCTTTTAATTTACCGGACTTAACTTTATCGTCTTCATCTTTATCATCTGTTGTTTACTCATGAGTTTTATATGCTTTAATATAATTGAACCTAATTGTACTTCATTTGTTATACTTAGCTTTTAGTACCTGTTTAGAATCTCATTTATATTTTCTTGCTTATATTGGGGTATGTAATTTTAGTGCTTAGTTGGTACAAAAAAACCTTGGAAGCTGGATTGTACATATTATTTTATTGTTCGATATTTGATGTACTCCTGCAAACTTAGAAGTTTAACTTGTTAGACGTTATTATATTTGCTATAGGTATTAATTAGGTTATAAGTTATTGGATCACAAGGAGTTAGTGAAGATTAATGTGTTGGGTGACTTTAATATTGGTCGCTTGCGAATCCGAGTTCACGCTTTTATTTTTGTTGTAAAGCGCATCGCCATGTTGTGTCACATCATATCCAGATGTTACTACTACTAAAAATATGTTTTCTAGTTTTATTTCAGAACAAGTCATGAATAGTAATAAATATAATACACTATAAATAATATATATTTTATACTAGGATCCAGTCTACTCAAATATAAGAAAAGAGAACGGGAAAAATCGATAAATAGCTAAAACTTTGCAGTGCCATATTTAAACCTATTAAGCCTTGAACCTGATGACGCTTGAAAAAAAGGACTTTTCCAATTCAGTTCTATCTGTCTCTATCTATTAGTCAACTTTTTTACCAACCAAAAAAAATGGTCATCATTTGAGTTCCAACTAAGCACTCAATGAGGTCGTATAATAAGGCCACCTGCTTATAGTGGCAGAATTAAATTGTTCTATAATTCCATAACCTACCGATTATAATGTTATTACTTTTCTTTAGAGTTCAAGTTACCGAGATATGAGTGAATAGCTGAATTTTTTTGAGAAAATACCCGCGTGATTTCAACATGTGGAATGGGTTACAAACCAACGATGATGTAGAATACTATCCATTATTATGTTAATTTGTAAAGCTACCGAATAACTGGAAGGGTCCAAACTTTTATTAATTAATTTTCATTTTCATTTTAAAATGAAAAACTAACCCGACAACTTTTATGTGGCGCTAAATTTTCAGCATACTCAAAACTCAAATTTTCTTATTCGAAAAGGAATTTTATTATTTATGCCGATTATATTGTAAAATGCAGAAATGATTTTTGAATTGATAAAAGTAATGTGTGTAATTAGTGTATAAAAACTAATTTCAATTTGTTAACAGTTTCATTAAACGATACTTTTCACTACATAGTTCGTGTTTGCTAAACTATAGAATTTATTAAACATGGAATTTTAAAATATATTCCAGTATTAGTTCACTTTATGTAAATGTCATGTATTGAATAATACATTTTCATTTCATTTTAATTATTTTCATGATAATGGAGTAAAATATTTCACTCGTCTAATCATTTTTATTACATATATTGTACTGATATTTGAATTAACCAAACAATTAAATTAAATATACGTATTTTAAATAATTTATATTGGAATCTTCAACAGAAAGCAAAAATAAATTAATACGTTTGGTATTACGTAAAATAAGATACGTTTAGTGAAGGAGCTGTGCAAACCAATTCAAATCGCAAGTCATTGCGATATAATAGGTATAGTATTAGAATAATAAAGAAACCTACAAAAGAATATAAAACCGCAACAAATCAAATCGAAAAAGATATAAAGGTATATAAAAATAAAAACTTTGTAGATCACTTGTAACGTAGAAAAGGCGTAGCGAAGACGTAGTGAAGACGTTATTATACAAAACTATTTTGTATGTAAAAAAGAAGGATTCAAAATTCAAAGAAAATTTATAACGCAATAAAGTGATAAAACTTGCAATTGTGACTGTAAGTTTCATTAACTTAATAAACTTCCAACTTAGATGTGTTTGTGTTGTTGTGACCTTTATGTTGGTTTTCGTAACTTTTAATTCGCCGAAAGTAATTGAAGTGTAATCTAAAACTTTTCTTAAATTGATGTTTATCAAAATCGTTTTAAATTTTCTATTCTTGTGATTTTCAACCTACAACTCACGTCGTTCAGGTTTCTGTCTGGGTACTTGTTGCCTCTAATGTATTTTCAGCCATAATTTTATATTACCCAAGATTGGAGAGCTCTTAAGCAAATTTCGCATAATATAGAAAGTTAAAAAAAGATATTCAATTTAAATTTCAAGGTTTTTCGTAGATAATGAGTTAAAAATTTGATCGATTTTTGATGTGACTTAGTTGTCAGGGGAAATTAAATTTTCAGATTTTACCCTCGTTATGTAGCAAAAATAAAGATCGTTTAGAAATGCAGACGGCGTTCAATTTTTAAAATTTGGTTATAACAAATCCAGTGCGTGGTATGGAAAAACGGTGGAAACGTTCGAATAACGCAGTTAGTTTACAGTTGTGTTTTTCAGCCAAACTTTGTATTTGTTCGTAAATGTTTACAAAACCGAAACGTTTGAAAAAATTTACTGGTTTAGAAATTCAGCACAAGTACTATTTTGATTTTATGTATACGCGATAGGTCGCTTACTTATATATTTATAAACGTAACATCAACATTAATGTCACTTTTAAGTATTTCAATCAATTCTGCCACTTTGAGCATCTTACTTTAATCGACCCTTCATTTAAATGCCTTAGTACGCTTTTATATGGCAATTACACTTTTTGAGTTACTTGGTTGTATGGAATTATCCATTTATTAATAAATTCCTTTATTCCCATCTTTACATTCAAACCAAAAATCACTATTTTGACACTTTGGGTTATCATTGAAGCGGATCTGTAGCCGTTTCCTACCGAGATAAATTTCAGAATCCACCACTTAGGTAATTCACCTGAAGCGGAGCTTGGTTCGTTCACTGCTGAGGTAAAGCTTTGAATTTCTTTCCGTTTGCGGTGGAACTAACTATCCAAGAATATCCCAGCTGCACAGTTATTTTGTATCGGACTTGTCAAGATTATCAGTGATGTACTGCAAGAATTAAGGAAGTAATTTTTACACTCTGATAAAAGTTTAATGAGATGTTCAGAATCTCAAAATCTCATTTACCCATCGTAAAAAATTAGTAGGTATTCTTGAATTCTGAGAACGATTCAAAATTCAATTTTTTTTGAAATTGGAAATTCAATTTCAGAAACCTTTGTAATTGAGTTTGGATATTGGAATATTGTTTTGAAATAGTAGTTTTGTAAGGTAGAAATGTATTGAAAAGATATGTACGTTTGATGATAGCGGGATATCAAATTTATTGAAAATTTTATATTGGATTTTGTTGAAACTTAATTTTAGATATTGAAATATTTTGGACAGACATTTCTGTAATTGTGAGAATCACTAAGCGAAGATACAGCGATAGCTTTCATGTAAAACGGGCGGTGAATCAGTGGGTGTGAGTATACTGTACTGCTAATTGGCAGTATTTAATAAAATACTGCGATTTACTGGCTAACACTACCACTTATTATTTAATACTGCTCACTGTCGCCAATACTAACAGTATTGCTTAATACTGCCACTTACTACTGATATTACTACTTACTGCTGATACTGGCTGATACTGCTTAATTATGCCTTTCACTGCTGTTACTACTCGATGCGTGGAACGATAATATTGGAATTAAAGAAGGATTTTAATTTTAATTCCCGAAGAAACGGGAACTAATTTTGTGGCTCTCCACGCATGTCGTCGTCGCGAAGGTGCCGACCTTTAGCTCAGTAGGGACGAAGGTGTTGGGTGGCTAGGAAACGCGAGGTTGGGCGCCACCACGTTATAAGAAGGAAGGGGACAACAGTTACGATGACGCCCCAAGGAAATCTAACGTGGAATGCCTTCCTTGGGACCCTATTCTGCCGGTAAATGGTAATCAGTCTTCCTAAGTTATATCACCCACTATTAAAGGTTGAAGACTCCGAAATAACAACCCATTTACAACAAAATCAGATTTACTTGGATTTAATATTTACTACACATTTACAGATTTACTACACATACACTTAAAACCTACAAAAATTTATCGCTACCCAAAAGAACCTATAACTAAAATTAGTAACGTTTTAAATAAGTTAGAGACACAAGATATTATGCTACTTGTAGACTCAATACAATTATTAGTTGATAACTTTAAAAATAATATCACGCAAGTTAAAGGAACAGGATGTGACAAAATAAACTAGAAGCGCAGAGATATCTTAACAAAAATTCTTGTTTTGAGATGCTTTTGAGTTTTAAATGTATCAAAAGAAAATTTTTATACCAAAGTTCAAGTATGCCCCAATAACTTCAGTCAACGTACTATAAAAATTTAAAAAAATATATGTTTCAGTATGCATATCAATGCATATTTTATCGTTTTTATCAATTTTAGTGCATATTTTAGAGATATTCGGTGCATATATATATATATGCGCATATTTTCAAGTATTTTCGTGCATATAAATCCGAGCTCTAGTCATGGGTAATCCAGTTGCAATATTTAACCAGGTCATTATTAATTTCACATTGTAGGTCACATTTGTTTTTTCCGTGATAAATAGTACTGTATCATCCGCAAGGGTAATATTTAGCTTTAAACCTACAAATAGTAGTCTGTCTGTGTATATTATGGACACAGAAGGTACATTAATGGACTTAAAATGGATCGTCTATAATGCACTGTATCGAAACTTTATTTAACCCGAATAAATAATTGTTCAATTTATGTTGAATAAATTTTGACAAAAAATTGGTCAAAACTACTCTTCTATAAAAATTATTTATGACTTGATTAATCATGAAATATTTAGCCACACTATTATGGTTAAAATGCAAATCACTTATATTAATGTTGAAAAAGAGTTTTAAGCTTCCTACGGCAGTTTTAATTTTATCTTAACACATTAATCAAAATTTGCGGTACCAACATGCGCACAGTTAAAAGTTATTCGTCAAAAATTCTTCTACCCTCCAGGAAAAGTTATTTGAAGTAATTTTTATGATACTAATAGTAAACCGTGTTGCTGTCTTCATGTATAAAAAATTAACGAGTTGATTCTGTATAGTAATTTTCGTAGTTACCAATGTAATGATGCACGTAGTATATTTCTATTAGTGTGGTGTTTACCTTTGGGATTAATTTGTTAATTTTCCAACACGAATGTCGGTAACCAAATCTTGATAATTTAATTATGATTTCAATGTGCACTACTTTTCAAGGTACCTATAAATTTCCAGATTTCTTACCTATATATATATTTTCGGGCAATTAAAATTTAAATTAGTATTTTTATTAACTAAATTCATCTTAAAAATCTCGAACTTGATCTACCTCTTGAATTTTAAATTCGGAAGTTAATCTGGAAGCTATTGTTTGAAACTTGAAGGAATTTTTACTTCATCCTACTTATGTAGGTTAAATAAAACCGTGCATGAAGTAAAATAGAATTTTCTTTCAGAAGATCGATACACAAAATTTACTAAAAAGTTTATTTAACAGGATTTTTCAATTTAAATAATATTAAATCTTATCCGCAATAATTGCAGTTTCATCACTTATTTTTTAAATTTTAAAAATATCTTAAGTTTAGCGCTTAAAATGCCTAGCAGATCCTTAATTGATATAAAAAACAGGCATCGCAATTTAAAATATTTGCACTATGAGACACCTAAGTGTTAGGACTTGACAACTTCTGAATTTGTTTTAAACTTTCTTGATTGGTTTTCTTTTAAACTTAAAACTTAGTAACATTTTGTATACATGAATACAAATAGCATTCCAAGATCAAATTTTCTATTTTTCCAATAAAATATTCGTTTTTGTACTCTTGGGGTATGTAGGTGATTTCGGGAAAACTTTTTCCACCTATTTTAATTTTCACGTCTTGTAATGATACAATATACCTATTTGGCCGTCTGGAAACTTGTGACTATTGTTAATTATTCATATTATATTAAGTATTAAATTTAACACCAATTACACTATTGGATATTATGTACCTATAGATGTAACACGCAATCCTAATTTGGTTTGTGAAAATATGTATCTCTCTGACCTTAAAATTGAATTTTTGATCTATTATTCAAATTAATTAGTAATAAAATTCACATATCAACAGATTACAATATACAAAGCTAAGGTTCACATCGTGAGATTATTTACTGGAAAATAAATTTTCATACTGTGACATGCATAATGGTTATTTAATTTGATACAATAGCTTCGTTTCTTTACAAATTCAACTCTTTGGTATAAGTTTATTTTAGTAATCAAGTACACGAAGTAAGTGGTAAACCTTTGAGGTAGGTACACTTTGTATATTATGTGTAACAAATTCTAACTATCATTAACAAACATTAATATTCGGAAACTGTCTGAAATATGCTAACAATACCAAATAATAAGTTTATGTTGATAATTACACTGCTCATCAACTATTACATTCCTAACAACATTTGCAAATATTCATCGTAGTTCGTTGATTTTAAAACCAAGAAGACAATTCATATTTTTTTATGGGAAAGAAATCTAAGCCAAACTTGTAGTTGATAGACAATGTTATCATATTGAATAAAGAAGATACAAGAGGATTAATTATTAAACTTGTGATTTTTGGATAAGTGATAGACTTATTTGTTTTTGAATTTGAGACCAATTGCTAACCAGATGTTGAAGGTTTAGATTTGGAAGAAGTATTTGCTTCGTCGATTTTAATCCGGGCTCCAAGTATTCTCTTTGATATCTTATTGCTATTTTTACGATCTTTGAATGTATCAATTATTATTATTTGGGGAAAATAATAACATTTTTTTTCGAGTAACAAAATACAAATGTACAAATGTGGAGATCAGCTGCTGCTGGTTTTCATCTTAACTCAGGGTCCTTGAGGAACTTCGTAGAGTGCTCTCTCTACTAGAAGTTCTTTTGTTCTTTTGAATTGTATCAGAGGAAGGCTTTTGATTTCTTCAGGTAGCTTATTGTGTAGGTTTATACATAAGTTTTTTCCTTCGCAGCATATCAATCGGAATCGCTTTGCTTGAAGTTGGTCTATTTGTCTTGTTTTGTAAGAGTGACCGGCAGTGACGTGAGCTGTGGTGTAATATATATATGCATAGGGTAGCGTCATTTAAATAGTGCCTTATCGTGTGCTCGGCTGGGTAGTCCTTCCAGTGCTCGTATACAGTAATAAAATTTGTTATGTGAAATGTATAGTGTAGTTGGTAAATAAACTAGTGTTAATTTTTTAATATGTACTCTAAATACGGTTAAAATTGAAATAAAATTTAGTGAACTAATCATGCTACGTTCATCAAAACTGCTAGTGTAAAAATTTACACTAAATTGGGTGGACTTCTATGAACCCAAATGACCCCTGGTGATTTTTTAGTGTGAAATATGTAGTCTGGAATTCTTACTGTGTATATCGCTCTCTTCTGCATTATAAAGATGCGATTTAGGTGTGTCGGATGACCCCATATTTGAAGACCATAAACCATTCTTGCGTAGAATATAGAAAAATAAACGAGCCTGCAGTATTCTTTCTGACAATTTTCTTCATTCTTCGTATTCCAACTGAGGTTAGTGCCCAGTGTTATTATTAGATCCGTTTCTCTTGCCCGACGATCCAAAACGATCTGAAAAATGAGTTAAAATTAATTTTCCCGAGAAAAGAAGAAATGATGCCTTGGAGAATCGGTGTCACTAAGAAAATCATCTTTAGATAGAGGTTAATCCTGATACCAAAAGAAAGGTTAGCTGCAGAAATGACACAACAATCATGCTAAAATTAACGAAAACAAGTAAAACTGACTTATCTACGTATACGAACGTACAAAATCAAATAAAATTCTTTATGAGTTATTTAATCTGATTTTACTGTTAATTATTTATGATTGGTAATATCTAGGGATCGGATTTCTAAGCTTGATGCATATTGCGACAGTCACAAGCATTCAAAAACTTTTTAAAAATGAGCACGATTTAAAAAAAACTAGTTGTTTGACACCAACTTTTTTATGCTTATTTTGATTTTTTTAAGTTTTTGCGCATTTTTGCAATTTTTATAATTTTTTAATCTTTTTTTTAATTTTTGGTGTTTTCTTATTCCCTATTTAAATCTATTAAAAAAATCATAAAGTTTCTAAAATTTATCAAACTCCACACGTGGGTGTTACCGTGAGATTAACCTATGTGAGAATTTTTTTTTTTCTATAAAGCGGCAGACAAAAGCGAGAAGGCAATGATAAAAAGCCGTGCCTGTGGCTGACGTTTGCCGCTTTATAGGAAGTGAACTTTTACATAGTTTTCATAGACTTTCAATTATTACTAAAAAATTATGAAATAATTCCTCAAATGGGCTAAACTAGATCACCAGAGAGCTATCATCTAGCGAAAACCCGAGGTCTCTAGGTGCCTTAGGATCCGAGATCTCGATTGGACGGACACACGGATACACGTACGATTGAAATTTGAGAATATAAGCGCAACCACCCTTGGTAGGTTCCGTATAAAAATTCAATTTCTTATACCTACCTCTAAATAAATGTAAGTTTTATTTGTTTTCTAAAGTTTAAAAAAAAATTCTTTTCGAGAAAGTTGACGCTTTCTTAAAAACCATCATGCTTTTTTTGAAGAAGTTTATGCTGTTTAGGGCAAAATTTCGTGCTTTTTAAAGTGCTTTTTTCCGGATTTTTTGTGCTTATTTATCCGGTCCATATCTCAGATGTAAAATTTTACATGCACACGGTTTATATTTTCTATTCCATGGGTGTTTTGCAGGTTGTTTTTCCATCCATCGGTCATACTATAGATAACTTATACTTAAAAGGAGCGAACGATGTTAAATTTTAAAAGCAATATTGTGGTTGTGTTGAATTATTTCAAATTTGATTAGGTACGTGTTGATTTTAACGATTTCTTAAATTAAATACTGTATAATTATATTTGTCGTGCTTTACGTATAAAGTTGCATTTCCTGCACGCAAATTTAATTGAAGATTTTTTGAAAAGATAATTAAATTGGCTGTCGTTTGTTGCTTTTAATATCACAGTAAAATTTAATTTGATTTACCACAAACTACATGGGCGCATCTTGCAAACTATAATACTATTTAAAAAATATCATTAATCGTATTGTAAATATGTAGTATAATATGATGTATAAAGGATAACTTAAAATTCATTAATCGTAATTTTATAATAAATTTGCACAAATTAGCTGAATTACGCTTTAGAGGTAATTGTTTTTAACAAAGGATCTGTTTGTTGGTTTATCTTTCTTTTTCGAACGTAAAATAGAGTATTCTCACAGTAAATTAATCCTTTCAAGTTTTACGAGGGTTACCCTAATATTATCAAGAGTAGCACAATCAAAGCAACCAGTCACAACAAACTTTATTGTTACATTTAAAAAACTTTAGTTTTAATGTCCTGATAGGATTTTAATTTTTGTGTCAGCTTTATTTTTATGGTGCATAGTGCATTTTTAGTAATCAAAGAGAAAAAAATTAAATATCAAAATATCAAGTTGGCTTGAGAAAAAACTAAATTCCTATAATATTTAAATAAAACCATTTCTGACTGGTTCTGGTTCTCATATGGTTATCGCAAGGAAACCGGATTGGAAAAGATTATCAAAACGTAGTAACAGTCTTTGCGATAAAATAATCGGGTTTTCCAGGATTGTGTAGCATTTAAAAAATAAATCTTACGAATAGCATGTTTCCGATTCTGCAATTTTTTTGCTGTAACAATGATAAGACAGCAGTGACAAATATTGATAAAAATAGATTAAAAGGAATTCATCATCCATCTCTTATTTATTTAAGGATTATTTATATTTAATATATAATAAAAGATGTTAAATAGATCTATAGTAGATAAAGATGAAAGTAGATCTGAACCTACGTTGGGTTTTTTATTCAACGTTTGATATAATTATAATTAACTTATAATATAAATTAACTAAAATTATAATTAATTATAAGTAACTACGTAGTTTACAATGTAAAAACCTAGTAAGTCGACTTACGAGTTTGTAACATTTGTATATGTATTATGTACATACCATATAGTATATATTATTATACTATATACCAATTCGTCTTTATATATAAACTGATATTTGAGTTTTTGGAACTGTTAATTTGATTGAATAATGTAGTGACCATAAATTTGCATTTAATTTACAATTGAAACAGATTAATTTAATCTTACGTTGCTTTTATATTATTTTAAGTTATTTAAAGTTGGAATGCCAGAAGCGACTTCTCAAAAACATTATTTGCATATCAACAGTTACTTTGAAGCTTCTTACTTAACCTTTTATGTTCAAAATTCAAAAATACTTTTTTTGTGTTTTTTAGATAGCTAACGAATTTATTTCAAAGATTTTCATACTGTTTTAGAATTACGCAAGGTAAATTAAAAATGCATACTACAATGCTTTATCAGTATTGCATGGTTTCTGCTTTTGTTTTTTTTGAAAATATTATAAGGTTTTTAACAAATTATTTTGTTACACTTGGTAGCTTTGATGATTGATTGCTACAGCTCTCGCAAAATACATAGATTGGCCTTTGAAATTAGGATTCAAAGTGAACTTGTAATTGAATAGTATTCACCTAGCGGTCAGTGTCATTTTGTTTGCGCAACTGCAGACCCCCCAAGCTATCATAATGCGGATATACATATGTATATAATGTATGCCCCTCCTCTGACCTTGAGATTCAAAAGAAATTTATAATCAGCCCAAATTTATTATGATTAATGTTTCTGCTTCCAAAACTTGCTATTGATTGTTTTGCTTATTGTTTTCGTAACTGAAAGTAATTGATTTAATTTTGTTCGAAATATTACAGTTTAAAATGATATAATTATGTTACTACTTAATGTTCTTAGTGTTCATAAAGTAGATGAACATAAAATATGATCGTTCAAAACAGGATAAACCAATAAATTATTCTATTTATTCTAAATTACTTGCAGAACATTTAATTATCTTCATTGAGCGTTCTTTAACATATTTAAGATTTATTGAATTGAATGCTGTCAGTAGAAATAATCAGAAAAGGAAGCGATGAATATAAACTACAATCTTAAGTAGTTCCTGCTGAACTTGTTCTAAAGAGATGGAAACTTCCTACTTTCCGGTGTTCAATTTAATGTTGCCATCAATTTTCCGTCAATTACTGTAAAATTGAATGAGATATTATCTTAAGTATTTATTAATTAGTACTTATTACAACAAAGTAATCTTGTTATAATTAATTTTTTACTTATTTTTAGGACACTTAAGAAAGCACTTCCCAGCAAGTATTTTGGTTCGAAGTATCATTTTCCAACATAAATTTTAAGATAACTATCAGTTGAAAAATAAGCATCGAAAATTTGATTGTTTTCAGTTGAAATCATACATTTTCACGATAAATTTCTCGTTTCTTTTTATTACGCGATAATGAAAAGCGGAAATTAAGTCTTTATTGAACATATTTAATACAGAACAGAAAAAATTAAATTTCAGGTGAACATATTTTTTAATATAATTATATTTTTTATTATTCTTAAAATAAAAATAAAGATTTTATTTTAAGTTCATTTCTACTATTTGTAGCGCAGCCTCACGGGTGCAAAAACGTGGTAAAATTTGAAAATCTGTTTAAAAATTCTATTATGTTAACGTTTTGTTTACTATTAAATTTTATAATATTTCTAGTAAGTAATTTCAGCTACAGATGCTGTTGATTTATTTAAATTACACAAATACAAATTTTATTAAAACATTCCTTAGGAGAAAAGCAGACATACGAATTATAACGAGCGAGGAAAACTGCAAGCATGCAGGGGTAGTTTAGTGGTCTTGAGAACAAGAAACCGGTAATT
Source organism: Cantharis lateralis (assembly GCA_963170105.1). Taxonomy (NCBI): domain Eukaryota; kingdom Metazoa; phylum Arthropoda; class Insecta; order Coleoptera; family Cantharidae; genus Cantharis; species Cantharis lateralis. The sequence goes on along the minus strand of OY720630.1, from coordinate 24,909,468 downwards.
ACAGAATATGTAATCTAAAGCATAATTTTTTAGTAAATGGTTATATTTGTTTTCCTGGTCAGGACTAATGTTATAAAAGAAAATTAAACACATTTTCTAAAAGGAACTTAAATATGAAGTCTATATTTTTTCATGATTAATTAATTGAAAGTTTTCTTCGAAATTAGTTAAAATGGAAATTTACACGAGTCGAGTTGTCTAATCAATTGAGAATAATCGATATGAGTAATAATTCTTTTAAAGACGATAATTTTTGTTGTAGATCTATAAATTTTGAATCAATGAAATACCTATTAAATAAAAATAACATTTCGATTTTTATTGTTTATTTAATTTTAATTTTTGAAATTTTGTTTAAATTTTTTAATATGTTTACCAGTTTTCTGTATATGTTTCAACTACATGAAAATCTGAAAATTTGGACAAATTAAGCAAAGCAAGGACTACAGGTTTTGTAAAACTGAAAGTTTTAAAAATTACTTCTTGAGTTTGATTGGATAATTTTTTTATATATATAAATAAATAAATTATGGAATTAAACTGTTAAGGCATTCTGTTAGAAATCGTTTTCTTTTAGTAGGCTATAAACGTATTCAGAATGAGTAAGGTTAATGTTGTATTTGTTAGTGGAAATTGCAAATTTTGTCGTATGATTTATTTGAGACGATGATATGTAATAGAAATCGATAAACAAAGTATGTATAAATAAAGAGCTCCAGCATAAATGTACAAAAAAGAGGTAAAATACAATGACTCATATATTGCCAAATGTAGTGGATGTTTATCAGAAATTATTGCCATCTAATATAAAAGATTTAGCAAGAGTAACAAGAAATATGAAATATAGAGGAAAAGATATTCTTATATACTATAGCAACTGCATTCGGCACTAACTTCGCGTGATAAGTGAGAATAATCTGTATTATTTGACAGTATAAATGGTTATTGTCAAAACAATACCATGAAATGTACAGTTTTCGCGAATGAACTATGGGTTGTTCTTGAAAAATTACTATACAAATTTAATTTTTAGAGAAAATCAATTTTATTTAAGTGCGACGTGTATATATGGCCGAGTAGCAGCTTAGCTATTTTTCTGAAAACGGGAGCTGTGAAACTCAGCTACTTTTCACGAAAAAATAGTTGTTGTTTCAAAGCTACTAATTCTTACGTAAATTAGCTTTAAAGTGGTTTAAGCACTTTTTTGGATGTAACAAAATATTGTATTTCCTTAAAGGCTAAAATCTAAATATTTTGAATTCTTTACATTTTCTTAAATAAAAGTAAAAATATACATAAATTAAAGCATCTTAAAAACTAGCTTAGAAGCCATTATTTATAATTACAAATAGCTTAAGTTTATACGGTAAAACGCAACTTATAACGACGTAGCTTAGTTATTTTTCAAAAGTACTTTACATAACTCTCGGGTCGTTTTAAATAAATGCAAATTTTCCAAAAATAAATAAACCGTAAAGTTTGTTTCATTTTTTCCTTCCTTTACGCTACCTTAGTTCATCCAAGAAGTATAAATGTTCACCAAGTGGTATTTTCACTTGTTTGTAAAAAATATTTATTTTCTTGCTCTTTAATAGCGATGCTCAGGTCATGGTTGGTTTTGGAATTTAACCTAACCCAGAACGGGATAGGACGTTTCGGTGTGAAGACGATTCGGCTCGAATTTTTCGGATTTCGGTATGTAAATGTGTTTCTAATCAAAGCTAAACTTTTTTTTATGAAATTAAAACAACTTTAATAGAAAAAACATCATTAAATTTGTTGTAAATATGCCATAAAAACAATATAGTTCTAATTTACATTTAAGTGAAAGAAAGCGGTTGTAAAAATTTAATTTAAGAATTACAATATTTGCACTTAGAATTAAAGATTTGAAAAGTAATGAATGAGTGAACTTGAGAAAAAACTAATGTGAAATATCTGTTAGGCGAAAGATTGCCACTTGTTCACTTTCTTTAGCCAATATAAATAACACTTTTTTTGAAAATATCATGATTGTATTGATTGAAAATACTATAATTATTTAATAAGTTCGAAAGCACATTACGCAACGGTTTAACTTATAAAAATATTTGAATATTTTATTTTTATGACAGCTGAAAGACCATAAAATAAATATAGTTTCCTGTTCGTGACAGTACACGTACGCTTCATTGCTGAATTATTGAACTGCATATACCCTTACCGTAATTGACTAAAAGTTGAGCAGGTTTTCTATGGTATTCCAAAAATTCAAAAATAAATATTTTAGAGCGTGGGATGTTTCTAGTTACTAAATTAATATGATCGTATTATGTGTTAATATAAAAGAACACTTTTGATATACTTTCCATTAATTAGATAAATATGGCAATAGAGCAAGCAACATTTTATTTTCTATCGCTATATCCTCTAATGAAAATAATAGCACGAATTGTCTTAAATATTAAATATAGTAACATGGCATAATTAGATACAGTTGAATTCAGAGACGATAGCTAAACTCGGTGTTTTACTAAATTGTTTTTAAACGTAAAACCAATTCAATATAATTTATCGAGATAATAAAGAATTCGAAATTATTCAAAAATTAGGGTATTATTTAGTATGAATTTGCAAATATAAATTCATATAAGTACTTAAATTGTAAATACATTAACTTTAAGTTAAGTTAATTTTTTTATTTTCCATTCTGCCCTTTTTAAAGTTCACGTATTGTTTTGAATTAAATCATCTTGAATATCTCTTCTAACTGTGTCTCGGCAAAATTACTAATTTTCTAACATTTCGGTTAAGTTGTTTTTGCAAACGTGCGAAACATTTTAAAATTTTAGTTTGGAAAACTCTCAAGTCAACTTCATCAGTTTATTTAGTAATTTAAAATGTACACCATTATGTAAGGTTATTTATCAAAAAGGCAACCAGAAGAATTTGTTAATAAAAAACTTTAAAAATTTTGTTTTCTCAAAAGGTAATCTACCAATTAAACATCCACCGGTGAACTGTTACGGCTAAGTTGATAGGTTGTTCACCTGAAGGTGTTATTGAGTGGCGATTTATTTGCAATCGCAAATATACTATTAATTTTATTTAGGTCGATTTTATCCTTATTTACAACATTGTTAGAAAATATCTTGCTGAATAATATATCAATTAACTTTGTATCGCAATATTTGCTACATGTAACCGATTTTTTTACTTTATGTTTTGAGATATTGAAAACTTTTTTCTGATTGTTTTGTGAATAATTAATAGAGAATATGCGCCAGTTTTCTTATGTTCATACCCCTAAGTATATTGAAATAAAGAAATTGGAATTGTTTATATTGAAGAACCCTGGATAAGATACCTATTCACATTTCTCTACGTAGTATCGTTTGGGGCTAAACATTTTTGTGCATTTGTACGAGAGAAGCCTATAATTTAGTTGAGCTAAGTTAAGATTATAGAAATTATTTTCAAATACAAACCGATTAATAAGTAGTTTACGCCGTAGTAATACAATATACTATTTTATTTCCTTCTGAAAAATTAATCAAATTAAACGAATCTTAAAAAATATAATCGGGAAAGATTAATTAAAAAGCTCTTGTTAAATAAACATTACGTTTGCCATAGATACCTATTTATACGAAACGAGTTGTTATTCACAAGAAAATCACAAGTGTCGGGTACCAAGTGTATTAGCAAGGGTATTTTAAATGCAATTACATCGTCAGTTATGCCAGCTTTTAGCGGGAGTAAAATTTCTACTTATCTAGTTAGGAGCGGATGAAAGCAAATAAATAATATCCATAATAGAGTAGTCCAACGGATATGTGCCTGAAAATCTGAAGTGGTATGTTTTGCGTTTAAAGATGTTTTTTAAAGTTTGCCGACCGAATTGCAAGTGTTGAAATGAGATTCAAATTTTAATTTTCATTATTAATCGCTTTTTAAGTAATTTATAAGTTGCTACTTACCTGCTTTAAAACATGTCGACCGTTATAAATTATTGATAAAGTTGAGGAAAAGTTAGAAATCAACACTATGTTCCAGAATTTTATTAGCAAGTCAAACTGAAATTATGCATAAAGTATTTTAAACTTAGGCCAAAGTTAAAGCGAGTCTTATTTTTAGTAAAACATTTTCAAATTAATTAATTTTGAATTTTCTTGATAAATAAATTTGTTCCTTGTTATTACCAGCGGCGGATCTACATTGAAACTAATCAAGCTGAAACTTCAAACCCACAATGTAACAGGGGCCCCATAATTTATTATAAATTACTAGCCAAACTACTCGGCTTTGCTCGTATGTGAACCAGCTCTCCTCCCCGGATTTCCTTCAATCCCTTTTAAATAAAAACGGTTTTATTCTCTGTGGCTTATGGACAGACATATAGAAAGTATAATCTTATAATTTTATTGAAATTTCAATCAAAAATTGAAATTATATTGAAATTATTGGTGGAACGTAAATTTTAAGTCTCTTCTAAGGCCCCTATAATATATTTGGCTTCAGGCTTGGAAAAGTTAGATCCACTGCTGTTCATTACTGACTTATATTATGGTCTACCCTGTGATATTATAGTCCTAAATAATCAACCTGCTATTGCATAAACAAGCTAAATAATACTAAATTGATTTTGTAACATAAATAGTATTAGTCCGAGTTTATTAGACTAATCTACTGTTGTTAAAATCTAATCAATTTATACTGAAGGCAATACATAAAATTAATACATTGTAATATTTTGGTATCGTAATTTTTATGTACCTTACATGTATTTGGTATTTATATTTTTCCAATTTAACTGACCTTATTATTTAACTTTTTTCTTAAATTCAATCTGCTCTATAACAGATAAATACCGATGGTGAGCGAGAGTCGTGAGTGGTATGCTCTTTAATTTCAATATGAGACAATACAAATAATTTTCTGTAGGATAAAATGACTGTAAATCGAGCAATCACAAAAATACTATTCATCTTGTAGATTCTTGATACATTTAAAAGGAACCAATCGTCTTGTCTCTTCCTGAGCTTCTGAACACACTTATTCCATCTAATTGCCACTCAAAATCCAAATCCCTTTCATGGTCATAACTCAAAAACAAATTAATATTACGTTCACTATTTGAAAGGGTCAACGAAACCTACAGATGATATGGTTCTAATTTTTGTAAAGTTCTAGTGTTATTGCTAACTATGTGCGACCATTTAGATTAAGCTTTGTTGTCCCAAAGATACGATGATTTTAATCTGTAAAGAAATTGGCTATAACGCTATTCTTAACGATGGTAGTTAAACCGATTTATCATTTTAATTTAAAAAGATCTTATTTTGGAAATCTTGTCCTTTATATCCAATCCATTTTCTAAACACTTGTTACTGGTGCTAATTGGTGTTACCCTTGGTTTACAGTTGAGCATTGGCCCACTTCCTAGACAGTTACTATTTTTATTATTTCTTTGTCAAACAAAATTGTGACAAGATTAGCACGACGTTTATCTGTGCCTTAACTGACTTGAAAACTTTCAAATTATACAGAAAAGTCTTAAATTAATCGAAAGACGCTAACTTTAAAAACAAAAAATTAAGCTGATCAGACAGTTACAACTATATTTAAAAACTTTTAAGGAGGTTTTTAAGAACGAAGAAATTTTTTTAATTGGAGATATATATGCTATCAGGCGATTTGTTTATTTTTTAAATAATTTTTGTTAATTTAATTAAATAGCAGTTTTCCTCTTCCTATTTTACGAAACATTAAATTCGAATTAGTTGTGAGTTGGAAATTATCTAATTTTTAGTTAAGAGCAATCAGTGCATCCATCGTTTGCATACAAAAGCGTTCCGACATTCACAGTTAATGCTTTTCGGCATAATTATCCATTTTCAATCTTTGTTAAGATGCTTATTATCCATTGCGAGAGTTTTACAAGTTTTCCTTTATCCATGACATGGCGCTTGGGTCGAAAAGTTACTATTTAGTATTTACGAAGAATTTTGTTTCGGATTCTGTGAATTTCATCAAAATCTCATTTACAAAGTTAAATAAATTAGCAGTTATTTGGTAAATGAGACAAGAGTTTTTCTACAAAAAAGTGAAAAATTTGCTTATACAGCGAGGTGTATAAACTTAATTGGGTCAGGGAACGTCGAGCATATAATAATGCTGATTTATGAGTATGTGCACGTTTGGAGATTTCTCCTAAAAGCTTAGGATTAGCAAGTCGTAAACGAATATATCTGAGGGTGGGTTGGGGTCTGATTTATAAGGTCGGTCTTGCTGAATTGAAAGAGTGACATTCTACACACACACAAAACAAAGATAAATTACTATTTGAACACTGCGGTGTAGAATAATCAAATACTAAAATTTCTATGGAACACGTTATTTTTAAATTCATTAGTAAAAAGTACCATCCGCTTCAGAATGATTAATAATCTTCTCTTTTAATATTATTAAAAAATTTAGAGATACAAAAAGCTGCTTTTTATATTTTTAACTAGCGAATCGGGATCCGCCAATGACTTCATTGTTGCCCATATATTCACTTTGAAACTTTTTTCTCATTAGTTCAATTTTTTTCCTTGTAATTCTTCTTTCAATTCGTTTAACTTGAAGTCACTTATTGTTTTCATCATGTGGGCACTATATTAGCTTTATAATATAAGTCTACTTTGTGTTTCAATCCCGGACGAGCCCCCAATTGCAGGATGCAAAATAAGATGTAGCATAATATGTTATGCAAATATAAAATTGCAATTAAATTAAGAACTGCAGTTTACTTGCTGTTTCAAATTATTTCTTAAAATATCTCAAATTTTAACATCACATAATATAATAAAATTTGGAATTGTCGGCTTCCTTTCAAATCTTTAATAATAATTGCTCCAAATACTAAATTGAGCTAATTGAAGATTTCTGAGGAAAATTTTCTATCAAGTCGTAAGGGCAAATCAAATATTAATAACGACTATTTACAATAGGCTGTTGATATAAAGAAATTTAATAAAATACCTATCTAAGAATTTAACTTAGCCAGAACATGGAATAATTAATCTTGTCGTGATGGATAGAATTCAAGCTTCGGATCCCTATGTAGCGTGTAAACATAATTTTAAGATCTGTTTATTTTAATTACCATAAAATTTATCTTTATAAATTTAAGGTATATTTTGTATTATCCTTTAATTTTTAAATAAATAGGAACAAAATATTATGTCGTATTGATTCAATAAAATAATTTAAGAGCTCAACTTGGTTATTTAGATTAACTCCTAGTTGTGCTTGAAGCTCAATAAATGTAGAATTGCTACAGATTTGTCCCAATTAAATTTCTTGGAGAGTCGGAACATAACAAGGGAAACTTATATACAGTGGACAACAGCAAACCAATTCTATTAATGCGTGCAAGGAACTGTAACTTTGCAATATAAACAAAACTTACGCAGAAACCGTCACGTTACTATCACAGAAGGTATTTCAACCTGTTCATAATAGCGTGTTATCCTCACCTCCGTTATGGCTTTAATCTGGCTTTGCGTGATTTTTATTTCTACATTATAAAATTAGAATTTAATATTATGCTTCTATTATGGAAATGTCCATAACATTTTTAGTTGTTAAAATAAACATCGGTTGTAATTTTCCCTATACAAATATTATAGGATCAATTATTTGCTCAAATCAATTATTTAAATACTCCAGATAAATTTATTATGTAAAACAATATTGTATAACAATTGTTTGATAAATCCGCACAATGGGAAAAATTACAAAACAAATGGAAATGAAAATATTTCCAGAACATTTTAAAGCCAAAACTCATATTTTTTATTCTAAACGAAAAGCTTCCTAAAACGGATTGGAATTTTTGAGTTTAAAAATCCATAGTATTCAAATTTATTGATACTTTCTACTAGGCAATGACAAACCACCGAGGAAATTTGACATTAAAGCCTTTAGTCAAAAGCATACAAAAACAGTTGAAGAGTACACGGGAATAACGATCAGAGTCACAAAAGTCAAGTTTTGCGTAAATTGAGTTTTAAGATTTACAAACACACACATCCTTACCAACATAAGTATTTTAGAAACGCTCTTACGCTGGACTGTTAAAACTTTTTTTAATTTTTTTTCTACTATAAATGATAGCTTTGGTTTCAAGCTAAAAGATGGCTGCAACAGTTTTTTTTTGAGAAAAATGGACTCTGATCGTTATTCCCGTGTACTCTTCAGTTGCTTTAAAAAATTTGGCGGATAATAATTTAAAAACTGTGCAATCATTTGGCTTCAAATAATGCAAATGCTTTGTGTACGAGCGGTTCTGATGAATTAAACTTGATAGTTTAATAATTAGAATGATTAATTAAGTCAACTTAAAGGATCTCCTTGGCATTTATAGTATTTTACTCAAATAAATGGACAGGAACCGCAGGACGAGTTCAAAATGTTAACTATACTGTAAACTGGAGCAAGTTTTCATGTCATCAATAGAATATTAATTAAGAATATGATTACTTCTGGAAATAATAATAATACTTTCAAATAGAAGAGGAAAAGATGGCCAATAAACAATTTTTGTTTTAAAAAGGTTATCAAAATATTACTGCTACCCCTATATAATTTCTTATAAACCTTACCAGAAATTTATAGTAACGAGGATGTTAACCGTACTCCTGCTTGCTCTTTTCTCTTGAAAGTTGAAACTATTTTCTCTATTTCTTTTTAGACGTTTGTAATAAATTATTAAATATATCATCTCTTATTCCAATATTATAATTGGAATTGTTTCTCAGATGAAATGTCTCCCTCCCGCTCATTCAAATCATTTTTTTTTATCGTACTTAGCATTGTGAGTTGTTATAATAAAGCATAGGATGTTAAGAAAATCTACTAACACCAGCGTACAGCATCAGGAGATCTCCTGAAAACTTTTAACGACTCGGAAAAATAGAACTTCCCATTGTTGGCTTGCAGTAAACCAGCGGCGGCTCGTGCACTAAAATATTGGGTAGGCCAGCAATTTTTGAATAGCTCGGGAGGGGGGGATTTTTTTGGTATGGTTTTTTGAATAAGTTTTTTTGTACCTATAGTTATTAAAATGAAAAAACAAAAAGTTTTTATAAAATTCAGTATTATTATTATTTTGTAAAGAAGTTTAATTCTTCTATCCTTACTCTTCGCAAATCTGTCGATTATGTCATCATAAAATGAATCTTTTTTCATTAAACCATTGAGGATAAGTATCTTTTTCTATCAACAGCAGTGCAAGTGAAGATAGTCGATCTTGGGACATCGTATTAAAGTTTTGCTGTAAAATCGATTTCAATATGACAAACAACGCCTTCTTTAGCGATTAACTGCAAGGCACGGGCCTATATAATTGTATGGTGGCCATGTGAATTATACGGTGGGTCGCCGCCGGTGCCCTATGTGTGTCAATCTATTGCTGCTATGTTACTATATCGGTTCGGCCAGTGCCTATACTTGCAAATAAAAAATACGACGAGGTGATTTTTACATTTTTAGCAGTATTATTGAAATTATTTAGAATGGAAATAATAAAAACTTAAACTGTATAAATAATAGTAGTAAAATATATTATAATAAATAATTTACTACATACGACTGGAGACTTAATCGGATGCATTGCGGTTTGCGGCTCTACAAGCCCGGGCCTACCATAACAGCATAGTATCTGTGTGAATCACATATTATATGGTGCACCGTGCTGAATACATTGGCTGCTATATAAGTCGGTTCGGCCGGTGCCTGTCGTGCCTATACTACTTGCAAATAGCAAATAAAAATACAGCGTTGTGATAGTTTAGCGGTATTATTGCAATTATTTTGAATGGAAATAATAAAATATATTATGTAAAATAAAATATTTTAAACTGAAAAAAATTATTTTATGTGTTCAAATTTAAGGTAGGCCCGGCCTAACCTGCCTGTTCTGAAAAACCGCTACTGCAGTAAACCCAAATATATAATTCACTAATAACCAAAATATTAACAATACTTCTGACTTTTTGTTTGGAATAAATAAAGTAAACTTCTTATCGGTACGTTAAGATGGTTTTATTAATGGGCACCTGGGGTGTTCTTAAGCCCTAGAGCTCTGATGGCAAAATTATATGGCAAAGAGGAATTAGGACGACGTAAATGATTAATTAATTCACTATGAAGAATATATTACAATTAAGACAAATTTCCCTACTTATCTTATGGAATCTAAAATTCAGAATTACTCCAGAATGCCAATAAAACAGCTGACTGCACTTCTGTGATCTAAAATCCAAGTTATGTGCTATGCATCTAGCAAGGTTAGCACTCCACTAGAATATTATTCGAATGCTCAAATTTGGCAATTTTATGGTTTGAGACTAATGTAGATAAATTAAATTTTTTTGGAATGGCAGACGTAAAAGTTTAAGTAAAGAAATCGTATTTCCGAGTTAATTACACACAAAGTATTTTATAACCACAATAGCTATTATTTAATCAGTCATATAAGGCGACATTTTCTTTATGTGTGAATTTAACAGAACAAGGAAGCGTTAGCGACTGAGTCCTTGCAAATACTGATAAAATTAATAATTTTGTTCTAACCATAAATTATGTTTGTACATAACATGTTGGTATATAAATGCAATTATATTTGTGTATTCGAATGATATCCTTTAAATTATAAATAAATATAAATTTTAAATATAAACTTAATAAAAACTTGCATTGGTGAGCGATCAAAACGTTTTTCTATCGTAATGTTTGATATTTTGTTTTTCTTCCATAATGCGTAAAAATAAATTACATCTAAATTTATTCTTTATATTTCCTATTGAAAAAAGTGCTTACGTAATAATTTCTTTGTCTTTCATTTGATTTATTTTATAGTATAAGTATAAATAAATGGATGTTTGTCTTGCCTGGCCTTACGCAGCTGTAAATATTTTTATAGATATCATTCGGTACTCCAATATTGACTTCTGCACTACACAAAGCTTTGTTAACTGCAAAAAATATTTTGTAAAATTATATTTCATCTGCATTTTTATTTCTATTATTGTTGGTGATTAACCTAATTATTGTTCGAATACAGCTTTTGCTGTATTTTTATTCCATTTACTGGCATTAAATACATTTTTTGTTTGTGTAAATTGTTCAAATATCAAAAAACACTTGTTAGATTAAAAAATACGTGCGTTTTGTAAAAAATATTTAATATAAAAATCTTCTACTAAATCTACTTTTGCCCTGCAGCTTCTAAGTTGTTATTGATTTTGCTTTGATTTTATTTTTCAAGACAAAATTAAAGAATAGCTTTATTTTACGGGAAAAAAATTTATTCATTATCAAAGCGTACTACGTAAAATTTAAATTGCTCGAATAAATTATCACATCACATTAAATTTTGCAATAAATGCATATGAAGGACAAACAATTTTAACAATAATTTTGACGAGGAATTAAAAAGATAAGTGATAAATAAAGTAATTATATTCCATATGACTGCCGCCCTCTCGTGAAGCCATATTCTTGTATTCATTTTGGCGCAACGCCAATCAAGTTTGAATTAACAACCCTGGTTTAGTTCCATCCATTTTGCATTTGATGATTTAAATTTTGCATATAATTAATTGGGTTTTAATTTTGTCATAATGTTAAAATAAATGATGGGGTGAAATTTAGTGTCGAAAAAGATTATTTTTATAAATAAAAAAGTGAAACCGTGAAAACAAACAATCTAAGGTGATAATCAAAGGCATTTTAATTTTCTACATAAAAATTTATTGCAATCTCATTCTGGAAAGCCGAAAGAATTTTTGTGATAAAGGGGTATTTCAATAAAATGGAGCGACTTTGTTGCAGTGTAGTTTCCGGGTGTATAGTAAAAATAATTTTATCTGCGTTAAGCTCGTATTTTTCTTCAGAAAGGCGTTTTTATAATTATTTAGCACTACAAATCACGGGAGGAGTAAAATTTCAACTTTGGTGACCAGATAAATCCGATCGCTTATTTAGCTCCTGTGGAATATACAAGATTACACAATTAAATCATACGCAAGAACTATTTTGCATTTAGAGATAAGCTATCTTGCCCAATTTCAAACCAGTAGTTTTATAATTATTGTTTCTACACTTTGACGTGGTATATGAATCACGGCAGAAACTTTTCTTGGAAATACTATTTTAGCTACCTAGTCCTTAATTCGTCATGGCAACACACTTGAGCAAATTTGGTTATTCAGAAAAATTACAATTATTGAATTGAATTTTTTATGTTTATTCATTTTATATTACACATATAAATGAGAAAAACTCTGTTTAGAAATATGAAAATGACAGGTTGTAGTGTATTTGAAGCTCTTGCCTGAAAAGAAAACAGTTTCAAAGGAGGATGTTGAAGCAATGGCTCCTTGAGTAATAACGACTTTTTCAGTAACAGTCATGTTAGCGATATACACTGATGATTTGTTTTATTATTGGCCCAAAATTAATTTTGATACATCTTTAAAATATTGAATATTAGAAATTTGAATATAGTATTGTTTAGAGATTTAAATTATGGGCAAAATTTTACTTGTTCCTCTACCCTTAAGTTTTCATAGTTTTAGTTTGTCATATTCACGCATGACCATCCTTACCTCTCAACCCTCAGTACAAAACTAACGTTTGTATGTTTACCGAAAACTTAGTAATGCAAAGGAAAGTGCTTTTAACATTAGTGTTTTTGAATTATTTTATGCATCGCACAACTTAAAGTGTTTTTCAAAGTTTGGCTACGAGACCGTTTCAAACAGGGGATGGTAGCGATTCGAGGATACATCAAGCTACCCGTCAATTTCTTGAATGATTTTTCTATGTAGCTTCCTGTTACTTCCGTAGACTTCCATTAGTCGTGTTTTGTTGCTTTAAAGTTTTTAATTTGGCACCTGCCTCATTGTATAATTGCATTGCAGACGTGCGCTTAAAGCAATGCCCTGTTTGGGCTGATTTTTGGGCATATTCGCATTTCTGGAAGTATTACGATTTACCTGCTAAATCTTATTTTGCATATCGATAAGATGAACTACCATTGGAGTAGCTGAGAAATCGTAATGTTTTTATGATTAAGTAGTTTAGAGAATCTGGCCGATTGGCAGTGCTGGGCAAAAACTACTTTCTTGATGTTTGAGTGTTTAGTGTAATAAGCTTCTTTAGCTCGGTGGAATCGCGGAAATGTGACTTCAAGCAAGTCACGGTTTCCAATTCACATCCACCTGTTGAGTAGCGTAATGACCAGAGCTATTAAAAACACCATACTGTGTAATATAAAATATGTTTATTGTATCAAGTTTCGCTGGCGGAAAATAAGGTGACATTCCTTAAAATGAAAATATCAACTTCTTGAGTAGATATTTGTCACATGTTGATATCCATGGGAGTGTTATTACACGCGATGTGAATATACGATGCACATGTCTTCTGCATATCAAAATTTGATCTCTGTAGCTTTTAGAGATAATAATAAATTTTAGATTTGTTAAAATTTTTCACAACTACTACGTGTTTGAATTATTTTTAAACTGACACTGCTTTAAAATTGTAGTCACATGTTGACAAAAATTTCTGAATGTCAAGATTCAAAATACATGAAGAGCGCTTAGCAAATCGACAGCTTAACTACAGACATTGGCAGATTATATTATTTCACACTTTCTGAAAGTTGCAGAAACGGAGTTTTGATAGTTCAACAATTACGTAAATCATAACACCCAATTGGATAAAAAATCTCTGAAATTTTATTTTATGTTCTTGTCTTTTATATTAACTTTCTGAAAACAACTTCAGAAAGAATAAGAGAATTTAAGAACTTGAGACCAGTTTTATTGCAACAGTTTTACTGATAAAGTAAGACTGAAAATACGTGACTCCAAAGAGTTTTTGATCATAATCTAAAAAGCTTGATTTTAATAGTGCAAAAGAGCTTCTTGAAATAAACCACAAAATTCCGTTTCTTACATTAAATAGGAATTATCTAGATCATTTCCGAATTATAAACTGCGCGGAATATTTCCGCTCGCAACCATACGACTTTAATTTCTCGGATATTTAAACGGAAACTTATTATTAATTGCATTTAACTTATTAATAGGCAAATGGTTTTTCCAGGTATACGCGAGACAAAAGTTATTTACAGTTTGAAGCTTTCAGTCTTTGTTGGGTGGTTTAAATTTTGAATTTTCAAGTCTGACTAATAAAAATTGTAGATTTAGATTTTTTTTTTTCTAATTATAAATTCTAGACCGTGAGGACTCTCGAGGAAACACTATTGTGAACAGTGAACTGCCAACTTCTTAATTTCTCTTTTCCCAAAAAGTTTCCAGTTTGCTTTATTGGAAAACAATATTTTTTTGGCGCTACTTGCTCTTTTATATTTGTTTATAAAATATACTTCTTGTATACTTCTTGATCTTATATGTAAAAATTTATTGAGTAGGTGGCACAGTGTTCGTTGTTCCATTGAAGAACGTCGTTCCCTGCTTTGAATTGGGAGAATCCTTGTCATGCTTTGAAAGTGGTTCGAATAAAAAGACGATGTATTAGTGTTGGTGTTTGCTCTGTTTGGGAACAATTTATTGTCATGAGTTGTTTGGATATTAGGGGAAACTGATTCTAGCATAGGGTTACATATTAGAACGAATTTTGTACGAAACACAGCAGGTTTTATTCAGAATACGTGTTTTATCTAGTGTTTCATGCGGATAAAAAATTGTAACAATAAAGTTATGATTATCTCGAACACTTTTTAAATTGATTTTAAGCTCGGTTTTTGGGACAAGTTTTAGGATATGTTGCAAATTTAATTTTAAACATTTTTTAATTTCGAGTTTTCTCAATTTCTCATATTTTATGTTGCCGTATGCTACTAGGATCATAATAATTATTTTGTTTAAATCATGGTGGTACAACATTCCAAGCAAGAGCTCTTAACTTGTTCCATAATTTGGGGTCATTAAGATAAACTTATTGTTCCGAACTAAAGTAGTACTACCTGTTTAGTACTATAGCTACTGCTAATATTTGTCTGAATTTATATTTCGAGAGAACGAGAAAGCAGCCAACTATCTATATAATTTTCTACCTAATGAAGCTGAAAGCTTTTGAACAGTGAAAGTTTCTATTCACGTTTACATAAATTACTGCGAAAACTCATTCTTGCCGTTAGCTGTTCTGTTATTTTTGGTACTTATACTAGAAATTACAACTAACTAGGCGAGATATCGTTTTCTTAGTGGTTATTTGCTTATTTAACTTACATATTGTGTCTTATACTGCAATTAAAACTAAATTTTAAACTAGATAGAAATCACAAAAACCCCAAAGAAGAATTAAATTGAAATTTTTTTAATGCCAATATTGGATGTCCTTCATTATTAGTGTTCTTAATTATAATATTCCTTACTTAATAACTAGAAAACTGGGAGATCGGAAGTAAACACTGAAGTAAATAGTTTTCCTATCTTTTTTGTAGTTGTTCTATCGTGAATATAATAGACTATTTGGGTTGCTAAAAGATTTACCAGTTAATAATAATAATAATAATTTAATTATATGTAATAATAGGTAATATATTATTATCATTTGGGTAATTAAGATCAACTTTTACATGGAGAGATAATTTAAGTTGTTTATTCACATTTATATTGAAAAAAATTGGGTAATGAGCCAACGAGGCCATTACTCCATTGCATTATTTTTCACATCCATACAATATTTAAGCGTTATCTGATCTGTCATAAAGTAATATATAATATTTTATTGTCAGGACATTAGATATAAAAAATATTCCAAACACGTTATTTATAGAGTTAGTTGCCCTCAAATTTCAGTATATTGTAATATATGTTTTTCCAACCTTGATGCAGCTATTTAAGATTTAAACTTGCCATACAATATAAATAATGGAAAAAGTATATAGTTGTCATTGGAAAAGTAACGACTTTCTCATATAAATATAAATTTTTGATAACAATTACACGTAATTTTCCAGCACCCTCATTCAAGAAATTCAGCTTTATAAATATCGTCGTCAGCTATACTTTTTCAATTTCTAAATTGTCATCGTTTTATAGTTGAAGTGGGAGTAACGGTGGTAAAATCTTGTCATGTTATCATTGAATTCCAACGGGATAGCGGGCGTGAGATACGATGACGTTACACATTTTCCGGAAATTTTCAAAATTATCTTTAATATTAACGCTTATCGGAGATTCTTAATTTAAACATACAACTTACACTTCAAATGTATCTCGCCAAGCTCTTCGAGTTGATACAAGCGTAATAAAAAGTAATTGCAGGAAAGGAAATTGTTTGTTATAAATTACTTGAAATTCTTAAATTTTATTTAATTAATTTTATTGATTTTATTTACTAAAGTGTGAAAAAATTGTTTCGGTTTTGTTTTCTCTTCCAATACAAACCGGACTAATTGCGAGTCATTTGCCGCGATTGTGCCTGCTTAGTTCTGTAGGGGTGGGTATTTCGGTAGGGGCTTAATGAAATGAAAGAACAAGAACTAGGGCGCCACAACGTTCAAAAGAAATTAACACGTTATCATAATGTTCCGTTATTGTTAGGTTTCTGCTTCTTGCTTGAACAGATAAGAATCAATTGACATTTTATATTTAATTATTATTGTTCAAATTGAAAATTTTGATTTTTAAAATATATATTACTTACTTTGCTTGAAACAACCGCCTACAAATTACAAATTAAATTAAATTAGAAATTTGTAGGCGCGTTTTTTTCCAAAGCATAAAACATGACTTGAAAAAGTTCTTTACAATAATTTCCATTCGTATCCGTTATAATGGGAAGCAGAAATCTCAAAAAAACTGATTTCACATTTTATTTCCCTACGTTAAACGTTTAACGTTAGCGTTATGATACTTTAAGTATAGTTACAATTTTTTGTTGTTTGCACGTGACTGGTCTAACTGGAGTCACTTTTGACTCATTTTAAACACATCCCTCAAAACAGTTGTTCATCGTTAAATTATAATGAGTAGTAGGGTTAGGCTAAATGGTTAAGCATTGTTCATTGTTTATTGGTATGTTAATTTAGTTTAAACAAAAATCTATAGAAATCTACAAAGTAGATTATGTTCCTAACAGTATTGCAGGCAGTACAAGAAATATCAACAGTCAGGACCTGTTTTATGAGATGCATGCTGCTAGAAACATTTACTTTGTAGATTACAATTAACAATTCCTCCATTATAATTCTATAAAATAATAACTATTATTACTTGAAATATTTATACTTCCGTTTTTCATTAATTGTGGGAACTTGTAATTTTATAATCGTAAGGTAATTTTATTTTTTCAAAAATGTAATAAACAGTATAGTACAGATTAACATAATTATGGATAATATTGACATATATTATTAGAGCTTACAATTAGAGGGTGTTAGTTTAAAAAAAGTGATATTAATTAGCAGCTCCTGCTTAAAGTTTTCAACTCGTTCAGTAATTTGTAGTTTTTTCAACTCATGGTGTAAAATACTATTTAACAAGGGGGAACTCGGATGACCGCCGTTCTAAGGCTTCTATACATCTCCTTTCTTTCGGGATTAATTGTAAAGGAAAACTTCGATTTGGTTCATCAATATGAATTAAGTGCAAATTATTCTTAAATCGCTCCCCAAATATTTTTGTACTTTATTTTTTTATCATATTTAATAAATTCACCAATCACAGAAAACCACTACTTTTCGATTTATTCTGAATAAAATAACGGATTAAAAAAATAATAAACCGACAATTTACTATTGGTAATATAATTTTACTATATAAGAAAAAAAATACACTAGAAAATTAAGGATTTTAGGATTAGAATTAAAGAGACCTAAAAATTGAATTATGCGGACGGACGGACGGACACGGGACCAGAACATAAGGCTTCTTCATATACTGTGTATAGAAGCCTAAAATGCGATGTTAGCTAAGGAAAATTTTGAAAATAAAGTTTTCTCTTTTAGCTTCTTTTGAGGGGGAATCGTTTTGGAAATCTGGTGTACAAGCAAATGGAAATCCAAAGAAATCTTAGGAATTCTATAGATGAGCTCTGTTTTTTCTTGCTTTTGAACTTTTTCGAAAGGGAAACTTAAGGCAATCTAGGAGGAAATTTTTCATCTTGTATTTCAAATCTCCATTTGAGGAGATGCTACCCATAAAACAATTAATTTTGTAGCAATTTCGTATTTATCCGACCCATTGTTTTAGCATTAACTTTAATATTTTTGACTAATATAACTTTGAAATTTTACTTTGAGCTCAATCTTGCATAAGTAAAACTTTCTGGTTAGGAGCTCTGAAATCGGTGGGTATTATGAAAATTGAATACTGAAACTATTTATCGAGTATTAGGTTGTTAAAATTATATACCAGTTGTTTATTACAATTTAGGAAATTGTATTTAATTAGCGATGTCAAAATAGGTAATACTACTTAATCTATTGTTAAGTTTGCCATAATATATTACCAAAGTTCGGGGCTAATTTTATTAATAATAATTAGTGGACTAGCTCCTATACATTATATTTACGGTAACCTAGTAATAATAATTGGAAAATGATCTGGAGGTTTGCAACTCATAGTCAGTAATTAAAGCTACAGATTGAAATAACGTTCAAATCATATTGTTGTGAAAATGGCGTAATATCTCAATTTTCCAAATCCCCAATTAAAAATAATTCTTTTTAACAATTTACACCTCAACTAATATAATACTTATATTATAAAATACACTAACACGAAGGGTTATTAACACGTAAACATAGCTAGAAAATATCTGCCAAGAGTTTTCGTTAACCTTTTTCTATTTTCAGTGATTGAGGAATGATTTTCATTATATTTCTTAATTTTTTGTTCCTTGTAGTTTTGTTATAGTTCTTGCCACATCAAGTTTTTCCAATTTTGCTCTCTTTTTGTAAGTCAAGCGTAATTTTTGTTGTTCTTCAGATTTAAGATTTTATTTACATTCGCTATTATGCTATACATTCGATTTATTATAATTGCCTTTGTTAAAACTTATGTATTTGTTAAAAAAAAATCAATGTTGTTTCTCATATTTCAATTAAATTTAACAATCAATTTGAAAGGATAATAAATAACTAACAAAATTGTCACAGTAGCTTGGCTGGGTTATTGGCCAAGAAAAAAATTAATAGAACAAATAAAAAAGTCGGGAAAAAATTAATATCGTGCAGGTTTCTACGTAAAGTTCAGGATTTCTTATTGATTGTTGTGCTATCAGTACGCCAAGCAATATAACTTGAAAAATTTAAATTTTCTAATTGTTCTGCCGCACGTGTTTCAATTAACCTGACAAGATAGACAATATTAACTGATGTAGTATAACATTTTTACTCGCTTCATGTAATCATAAGCTTAGTAGTAGTAGCGTATGGTAAATGCAAATACGTGTTCGGCTTAATTAACATTTGTTTACAATTCCTACCTTAGGAAACTATTAAACCGTTCGATAATTTACAAAAAACTAAATTGGAATTAAAAACATTGTTGCGTTGCTTTTGTATGTACCTAAACATTTTCACCTGAAAAAAAAGGTATAGCGTAATTGATACATTTTTGCCCTGAATTTCTGGCCATTTGGCCCTACCTGCCATTCGATTTGACGCGCATAAAGGGTGAAACAGAATGCAACGCCGTCGTACGGCGCTGAACGCAACGCTACGCCGTGAGAAACTTTTTGAACACAATGTACGCCGTCAAATGTCACTTTCGAATTTTTTTTTTGCATTCACGAATTAACTGAAGTAATTTTCCTTCAAAATATTCTAATTTTGATTCGCAGTTTACATACTTGAAAAGTGAGGTTAGAATAGCAGCGTTTACGGCGTAAAAGTTGAAAGTTGACCTACTTTTACGTAACGTAACGCTCGACGCCGTCCATTGTGTGCAGTCAAACCTGTTTACACGCTTTTCAACTTGGACGTGACATTTGACGCCGTACGACGGCGCTGCATTCTGTTTCACCCTTAAGTCAAAATTTTAATCTGAGGGTCTACGGAATTTTTTGTTCTTTAATATACTTTAGTAATTTTTTTACGAGCCCAAGTGATTTGCGAAATGCCAAACACAATGTTCAAAACAAGTCCGAGCTTTAAAGCTGCCATATCTCGAGCAAAAGTTTTTTTTCAAGATTCTAATGAAGCATTTTGTAGAGAAAACTTTGCCCTGTAAAACGCTCTAAATGTCGAGGTTTAGCGAATTTAAATCTGGCGAATAAGGTGGCAATTTTTCAGCTGAAATGAAGGCCTGAACATTCTCGCTTAACCAATTTTGTGTAGCGTGACCTTTATGTGACGAAACACAGTCACAGAGAATAGTCTTTGGAATATAGTGTCTCTTAACCCAGACACTGATTAATATGCTGCTCAACACAGAAAACTTAAAGAACACCAAATTAGGTAATTGACTTTTATCGAACATTTATGAATTAGTACTTTCGCTCTTTCAAGTCTAACTTTTTTCTGAGCGTTGTTAATTTCTCGACACTTACTTTTCTTTAAAGGGCAAACCTTAAGATTTTTTTAAGTATACGGCGAACACTGCGTATACGTGGACTTGAATCACTAATGCTGATTTATTTCCGATGCGAGATTATTTTCTAATCGTTCTTTCTGTTGGTGCAAACTTGAAAACGTTTCATTATATGTCGCACAAACAATTTACGAATACCTATTCAGTTTTGGCAGCGTTCGGCGTATTTGGATATTTGATCTTCCATCTAAATGGAGAGTAATTATCGCACTACGTTTCACATCCATGGTGATAACAGACAAACTAAACTGTTTATTATAAAATTATATTTGAAATGTGGCAGATAATACACACAAGAGGATCTGTTTTAAGTTTCACACTTCTACTGCGTTTTATTTTAATTGGGTATTACTTCAATTGACGAATCCGGCAATTATTCTGAAATAAAAGATTTTTGATTTAAAAAATATTTTTCACGTTTTTCCGTTTGTAATCCAAGCAGCGGTCACACCAAGCCCCCAAAGTAATCCTACTTAAATACTACATATAAAATAAAGAAAACAACACAAGTCGATAGATATTTTATAGTTAGAAAGAAAGCATGTGGAAGTATAATTTCGCTGCTATTTCAGGACGAATGCGAACGTGATCCTTTGAGGTTACATCTATGCTATGTTAGCGAGTAAATCCTTCGAGGCCAACAAACATAATAATCCCTATAGAATACCAATTAGCTAACGGTAACACATTTGGCACGTATGTTCGAAATATTTGAGTAATTTTGTTATTTATAGGAAAACCTAAATTTTTTAAAGATTTTGTCAGATCAATTAAAAAAATCACACCATCAAATATTTCTATTTTCACAAAAGTCTATATATTGTTAAATTCTGAATTTAAAAAATAATTTGTTAGTGTCAAAGATTTAAAAAAATTATCACGTTTTATGCAAGTTATTTTCCACCTCGGAAAAATTATTTTTAGATTTCATTTTTTATAATTTATTTCAAATGTAGCAATAAAGATTCAAAGCTCTAAAAATGAAATTACGCAAACCTACTACTGCAAAATTGTGCTTTTCAAAACTAAATTTATTTTAGAAAGTAATTAAACTTCAACTTACGTTTTATTAAATTTTAATTAAATTAAATTAATAATTTATTTACTTTCAAAGTTTCATATCGTCACTTTCACTACGAACAAATATAGAAATAAGAAATTTAGTTGAAATCAATAAAATTTCCCACTCATGATGCGACGCACTTATTCTAAATTGGTCAATCCTTTTTAGATCGAAGCACTACATTTATTTTTTAATTAAGTGGAAGCGGGTCCCATGCAAATAGATTCAAATTTTGAAAGTTAACAATTTTTTTTGCATAATCAATATGCGAAAAAATCAGGGCAAAAAAATATCTATTGTATTCTGCGGGTGTAGTATTTCTAAAAGCTATTTTTTATATAAGTATAATTTATAAATTTTTTTGCCAATTCATCAATCATTAAAGCAGTAGGGCTTAGTAAAGTAGCAGCTTGTGGTTGGTTTTTATATGAAATATTAAAAGTACGTAATCACTTCTCCATTAGCCTTTTAAAAAAGCAACATGTTGAAAATAATAAAAAAAAGTATAACCAACCAATTGTACATAAATGTTTTGATGGGTCTTTTAATGAAAAATTTTAAAACTGATATTCCAGATTTTTCAGTTTGTTTTATTTTGAAAACTCAATTGCTAATAAAAGTATAAAAGTGGCTGTTGCGTAAAAATAAAAGGCAATGAATTAGTCGGTTTAATAATTTTACTTTATTATTTATGCTTATTGCTTTTTTAAGTACAAATTTATTACTCAAAAATATGTATGTTCCCATGGCACCAATGAAACAAAATTAAAAATGATAAAACGAAGCTTATTTAGTGATTTGTCAAAAGAACTAGCCAGCTATGTACAAACAGCCAATCTTTGCAAACATTTTTTACGTAGTGTAAATAATAATTTATACTATCCAAATTGAATAACATTTTTACTTCACCATACCCGACTGGTAAAATTCCTGGAAGGTGCGGGAATATACTTGCCAAAGATACGAAAAAAATTTGTCATGCCCTGGTTATGGAAGCCAACCAGCACACGTTTACTAATTTGAATAATCTGAAAAATTAAACGAAATGTTGCGCTGCTCGGGTGCAATCTATTAATTAATTTATTAAAATCAAATAATAAAAATAAAAATAAATGACATATTGACATCAAATGGTAGAACCTTTTAAAATTTTACTTTTAATTTACTAATTAGTAACTAAAAAATACATTAAATGGAACTTAAGAAATGAAAATGGTCTAGTGTTAAACTGATCATTTCGTTAACCTCGCAACCAATACAGCAGGATTTCAATCTTTCGCTAAATTGCAAATTGAATTTCTTAAAGAAAAATTGATTTTATTTTGGTAATTTAAGTAGAAAATTTTGCTATACTTTTTTACTTGAGAAAATACTTAACTCTTGGATTTAGATTTAAGGCTAAGCAGGATTTGGTTTATACGATATAAAAGCTTCCGTAAATGTTGCCGATAAAATTAATAGGGAAGGTGTGAAATACGCAACTCGAATTATTATAGAGATGATCGAAAGGAATTGATTTAGTATAAAGTACACCATTCACATTAAATTAAAGTGGCTTTTCTGATGTGAAATTTATTGAATAACTAAATTTAGAAATTATTTATTAAAAACGGAAATTACGATACGTAAAATATTCGTTTGTATCAGAAAGAGATTCCTCATTGTGGTTGCAAAAGTCTTTAGTTTATGACAGAATATGTGCCCTATAAAAGTCGCGTAAAAATGATATCGTGAGATATAAATCTTCTTTTTCACTTAAATGACAACTAGGACATATTGAATCTAAGGTTTACATCAGCTTTTTAAATTTTCATTAGAATACTGCAACAGTATCTCCCTTTAAAAAATCAATCTCGAGGCTTTCGTTTCAAGTCCGTTAAAGTAACAAACAGAATTATTAAGTTCATCTTTAATTTCACTTTGTCTAGTTCTTTGATGTATTCGTTCTTATTTGTATTTTATGGTTTATTAAACAGTTATAATTAAACTAACATAAAACGTGAAGCTACCGCTGAAAATTATACCCTAGGAAATATTCTACGGTATTTTACTTAATCAATATAATTACAGACATTCCACACTTGGAGCTCTTTTAAACTTAAATCGTCTAATTAATTATAAAACACTTAAGTGTTTTGCAATTTATATAATCTTGTATTATAACCCAAATTTGTTCAGACGGTTAGTTTTTGGTTGTAGATCCCTATGTATTTGTGCACAAAATCTATCCTCGGGAAATTGAAATTATTACAGTAATGAATAATTCAGTGTTTTTATTATCAATTCGGTTAGGTTAACTATCTCAAAAATTATATAATTTGTTCAATTTTAATTCTAAAGCATTTTAGTTGTTAAAAATGTCGTCCTGTAATGTTATTAGCTATCGGGACTATACAAATGTAGATAATTTGACTGGGAATGAAAAGGCAGAGGTACAACCGCTATAAAAATCGATAATACTTTTATATCATAATATGCCATGATTTTGTGCTACAACAAGATAACGATCCGAAGCACAGTTCCCGAGTTTGCCGTGGGCATCTAAAAGAAAAAAGCTGTAATGAACATGATGGGAAGAACTTGATGGAAAGGTCCGTATCACCTGTCCAACGTCGTCTACACCATTATGAACTTTCACTTCACTTCCGTTAAAAGCAATCTTTTCAATTTATTTTGTAGATTTACTTTACCGTATTTGTTGAAAATATAATTTCCTTTCCTAAAATGTTATAATTTCTGACGATGTTTTAAAACATTATATTTAAAATTTTGTTTATTGCTTTTACTTAAAACAAACAAATTTGTTTTTGTTTAAAAATATTGTTTGCAAAATTATATGTTGAATGTAATATAAAATAAGTATGTCAAAATTATGCAGCTTAATTTTAACCGATGATTTTAGATAGAGATAGTTATAGAAATTTGTAAAGCTTCAGTGGATTACAATAAGTAACTTGTTATTCTATTGTTTTGTCATGCATAATATATAATTCAATTAAACATATATTAATAGTGTTATATACCTTATAAGAGATTAATATAAATATTTGATCCAATAAATTTTGCAATTCTAATATCAAATTAGAGTACTAATGGATAATATACATCAACCTATTAAAATCCATTATAGTAGTAGGTAGACAGCAAAATCCAAAGAATTTTTTGTTATTTAAATAATATGATTATTTTTCTCTAGAAAGTTATAAATAAAATTTTGAGGAAGTTAATTTTGATAATTCTTTATTTCTACAGTAAAGATTCTTTAGTGCAGCTAATAAATAAATTTATTTCGCTAGAAAAGAATAAACCCGAATGTAAAACTAACCTGATGCAGCACTCGTGCTAGATTCATAGAAAATTATTAGGTATCATTCAATATTGGGAGAGAGAAGGACGTATGCTATAAAATCAAAAATTACAAAATGAAAATATAAGCAAATTTAAAAGTGGATAAACATATAAATACAAAAACTAACAAACCCAACCTGCAACGTAAATGGGCCCACAAATAAAATAAAAATCATGGAAGACGCAGAAAATCCAAACGATTAAATGGATTAACAGATACCGCCACCACCTCATCCGGAAGGCCCTTCCAGACCTGAAAACTCGATTGGTTAGAAAGTGATTCCTGGCTCTCGGTCTGAACTTCTCGCGGAGCAACTTTAGACGGTATTCACGCAAGCGATCATCCACGCTAAGTGCAAAGTGGTGAGATATATCTAATGGAAACAAATGGTTAAGTGCTCTAAAAGTAATTTCGGCGAAGGTGAACAGGCATGTGTTCTTCATAAGGTGGTCTGTACAGGATACAGACATAAGGTACGCTAATTGCGTTGCTGATCTCTGCACATCTATAATGAATTTTTCATTTATCTCAGTTTATTTAATTTCATGTGAGAAGCCCTAAATGGTATTTCAACTAGCTGCATCTTAGCGGCAAACGATGGCTGGGTAACCTTCCTATAAGTAAAATTACCTTCCAGAAAAATAAATGTTATTTATTTTTTGAAGAAGGCAATTCTTACTTGACGTGTTTTTCAGAAACAAATAGCAGTATAAGTTTTATTTTTTTGCTTCTTAGCATAATAAAAATTATAAATTTTTTTTTGTATTAGGGGATAGCAAATTAACATTTTAAGGTAAATCTTAAATAAACATCAAAATTACAAATATGAAGAAATTATTAAAATTAATACCTACTGACAGTTTTCTAATTTTTACTGTTTCAAAGCTGAACTTACCAGCAATTTATGATCTATATTTCAATTTTCGAATAAAAATATTTTAAATTTTTGTTAGTTAGTATTTCCACTTCTTCATTTTCAGTAAGATTCTTTTTGGAATTTCCAGCCCACGTTATCCACCCCCATAGCATAACCTGTAACGCAATATTGACATATTTACTAGAATCAATACAGGACAGTTTGGTTTTATGCCTCATCATATTACTTAGTACAAGTTTTTGATTTGCCATTAAATTTAATCTTTAGAAAATTTATTGCTTCATAAAAGTCAAAATAACTTCCGTAACAGTAAATTTTATTTAAAACTATTTACTACCGCTAAATCACTCGGTTGAGATTGAAAAAAATACAATATTATGAATTTCCTACAATAATCATATAGCTCAATTTTAAAATCGCCGAGAGGTAGTTTTCATTTGAATTGCATTGAAAAATTATTTTTAATATTTACATTAGAACTTTGCTGCGATCGTACTGTTCAAAGTAGTACAATTGGCAGTTATTTTTATCAACACAGTGCAGTCTGAGAGCAGATCTACAGAATGTTAAAATCAGTTTTTACAGTATTATTACATTTTCAAGTAATGTACCATTGTAAACTGAAATTTTAGATGCTAAAGTGTCCAATTACTTAATGCGGTGACTGAACGATATATTAAGTCCCTGGGGGCTTAATATTCCCACGCGTATGCACTTTGTTTCTCGTCTACATGTCTCCTTTATAGAATATTACTAATAGAGTAATACCCAGCATATTCCAACTGAAATTTTAAGTTATTTGAGTCATTACCACATTATAGCTGCAGTTTTAATTTTGTACATGCTGCGATTGTGTCTACTAAGCGCAGTAGGAAGGTTTTTCGCTATTGACTGTAGAAATTTTCAGATAAAGGTGAGAGAGGAAGTACTATAATATTTCAAATGAATTAACACGTATCCCAACAGAGTAGAACATTTAAGTTATTAAATTGATATCGTTTCCATCACTTCATTTTTCATGGATCTCAGGATGATTCCAAATTTAATTAAGTAGGTAATATTAAATGTCTCTGAAATAAAAGTACAATAAAACCATTATGTTGTGGCCAATAACAATAGTAATAATGATTTTAATTTTTGACAATCGACAATCCGAAATACCCACAATAATTAAAGTAAAGATATCCTCGAAGGAAGGACTACAAGGATTCTCAAAGCAACACAACAACTTTAACTTAAACTCTTAAAACGTTCCTCTGTACAATATGGTTCAGTATTAATGAGCATTATACACAGCATTTTGAAATTTCATTTTTTTGATGTTCTATTACAAACTATTGAATGAAGGAATACAAACCATATTTTTATATATATTTTTAATAATAAGGATAATTATGTTTTTGTTCTCTAATTAAAATTTTTTGTTTTGCAAAATTTTTGATTTCCTGGTGCGTATTTCTTTATACAGGGGGGGGGGGGAATACGAATACGAATACATCCACTCTCAAATCTCTCATGTATGCTAGTCGTTCTCACCCAGTTTCAATACAGAAATATTTGAAACTCCCAGTAATAGTTATAAAAAATACAATACGAGTCACCTGGAATGCTCTTCACATCTTCAATTAACTAGATAGATTGATAGCAACAAAAACCTCTCAAGTGCTATCGTTTTCCAAAGAACATACAATCCAATTAACAATGACCCAGAAAATTAATTACTTGTATCGCGGCCTTTTTGTTCTAATGTTTTCTAAATACCTACTGGCATCTAACATGTTACTGCTGGTGACTGCACAGCCCAAGAACAATTATTATAGCAGAGGATTGTGCCAGACGTTTTAATTCTGCAATATTAAAACAAAAAGATGTTTTAATATTTAGCTCAAACAAATATGAATTCATCTGTTTATAATTAAACAAGAGGGTTGTTAAATGACGCTATTTTAAATTATTTAGAATAAATACATACAATTATGTTAACTTGACTGTAAAAATTCTCGTTAAACATAAAATGTTCGATATGAGATAACTGCATTTGATTTAATAAGCTTACTAACTACTGAGATTAATTCATAAATAATACGACTAAACATTTCCATTTTCAAGTATTTAAATCTTTGATTTAAAAACGGCAATAGGATTGACGCCTAAGTGTGCACCTGCCAATCACATAACCAAGAATTTTATTCATAAAAAAAACAAGTTTAATCGTTATTTGCTTAACCGGACGAAAACTGGATCTTTACTGTGGGAGAATAATTTTTCAAGTAATACCTACATATAATTTTATTTTTAAGTATTTTTATTTTTGTTACCAAAAAACATTAATTGAAATATAGTAAGTCATTCTACGTTTGGCCATCCTGTAGGTACATTTGTGTGGAAAAAATAAGTTACTCGAGGGTATTTCAAGTAACTAATGTCAAGTAACTTAAAAATGTCCTAGCAAACTAGGATTAAATGCTTGCGGCATTTAAAGAAGTTCTTTGTAATTTCGTTACATTAAAGGGGGTTAATAAGAAAATGTCATAAAATTTTTAGTACTTATAATAACCTGAAGTAGATGTAGGTTTTCTTTTATATAAAATAGCACATTTTTAACGCAGACTAATTTTCTTTCAGGACATGTCGGAGTATAAATGCGATTCAGGAAGGCCGCCCGTTTATGTACCACATAAGCCAGTTACTGCTGTAATAGGGGCATCTTTTAGCGTTGTGTCCATTATGGTCGCCAACATATTACGGCTGTTTAAGGTACGGTAGAAAATGAATAATAATTGAAACAGGTTTGTGGTTAATTTAACTAATTAGTTAATTTAAGCAATGGTTACTCATTAAAGATTTATTATGCATGTAATGCAAAGTAATCTTTTAATTTATGCAATTAAACGCTTTAAAAATTAATCCAAACCACTTAATTATAATAATTCATAATTGTAGTGCATAATTTAAATGATATATGATTAATATTGTTTTTTTCAATATTACCATTATTGCAAAATATGGCCAAGCTTATGTTTAAATTTGCAAGTTAATATTAATTATTAATCAGCTAAACAATGCAAAATTTGTTTTTTACACACGCAAAAACTTATTTTTAGGATTAATTAAATTTTATAAATAAATTTAAATTTTATCAGAAGGATCGAATTATTAATAAATTATTATTTAAATAAAAAGCTGAGTGTGCAATTTGTTGTCATTTAAAGACTACGTGTAAATTGAAAAGTTCTAGTTCAGAAGATTTAAGCGGTTCTATACCAATATTGACTTAGCCGCTCAAATATTGTCAATGATTTCATCTTCTATCCATACTTGAGATATATAGATTGGACTTTCACATTATCGACTAAGTTTTCTAATGTACATAGATGTACATCACAACTTCGCATAGGCTGATATAAATAAGACAAAATAAGTTTTCAATAATTTTTTAATTTAATTTCTCAGTATTTCTGTGATTATTTATTTCTCATACTATTGCAATAGTATACATAATATGTGAGAAGTTTTATCACAAACATAGAAACTTACTTTAACGTGGGTTCAGAACCACGGCAGTTCAGTTTAAATATTACATCTTGGTAGTTTTCCATTGCCTTCTGATAAACAGTAAAGTTTCCAATTCCTACTTTTCAATATATCAAATTAAAACTTACAAAAATTGCGCCAATCGGAAGAGACTTCGACAACCTGGTTAGAGTTATAAAAAAAATCTTTTAAATTGTGTGTTTTAAATTCAATAATCTTTGTACTATTATGTAAATGCCACATAATATTGCCTATTACTACCACTTACTTGACAAGTACGGCCGATGCCTAATACTGCCGATTCTGTCTGATATTTCCAATACTGCCACTTATATTTCTAATACTGCCTGTACTGTTGCTCAGTGTACACTGTACTGCCGCAGTGATTCACTCCCCGACAAAATATTTTAGGTATATAGTATGTACAACAAAGAGAGCTGAACAATATGGATAGTTTCTTCACATGTTTTTATTTTGTTACAAGACAACAGGGAATAGATTGTCAAACAATGTCGAACGCGACTTGCACTTGAATTCCCACTTGAGTAGATTGTCTGTTATCGCAACATCAAAGCAAGATTAGCGCCTTACTAGAATATGTCATTGAAGTGATCAATGTACCAATAATATGTTCTTGGTTGCATAAGAGCTGGAAGTTAGTTTACTACTACCAAATTCACTTAGAACATTTGAGAAATAACAGTCTAGATAAGGAGGTTCTACAGGAAGATGAAAATAATTTAGATGAATTTAACCATGGCAATATTTTATAAAACCCAAAAAATACACACACATTTTTTAGAACTGAAATGTTTTTTAGTTTTCCAAATAAAGTAAATTGTAAGTACAATAAATTATCGCAAACATTTTCACCATGAACTAGGAACTTCATCGCCTGATGATGCCACAGTATGGCGAAACGTTTGCAATAGTTGTACTTTCGGCGTATTTCATTTGTGGAAACTTATAAACAGTTTAGTTTTAAAAATGGTGATCTAAAATATTGATATGGTTAATAGAGTTTTACTACCTAAACCACGTATCCATCGATTAAGTTACTTTTCGCATCTTATATTATCAATAATGGGTTATTCACCTGTTGTTGATGAGATGTAACTTTACGTCATTAAAAACATATTTTTTATAATATTGTACGTCAACTGCCACTGTTATTTTAAATAAAGTAAGCTAAAAGTCGCAAAAAATTCGCTGAATATTTTTATTTTTGGTATTTGCTCACCAATGATGTACAAGTATTTTCTTATTTACTCGCCGGTTAAACATTATTTAATAAACTTGGTCATTGACTCTATCGTGTAAAATCAATAAGTTGTCTTTTTCCTTCATTGAATTTTATACTTGTAGTTTTATTAGACAACATGTTTATAACAGAAAGTTCAATCACGAAAATATTAACTAAGTGTCTATAATACAATACATACAGGTATTATGCAAAATAGAATCAACCCGCAAAAAGCATTGAAATAAAATTTGAAAAAACTTAAAATCTTGAAGTAGTTATTGCAAAGTTTAATTTTTTTTTTATTGATAGATAGATAGAAATTTATTGCATCAAAATAATTATATGCGTGTCAACAGTGAATACATAAAACAACTCAATCAAACAACATAATCAACAACAAGTTGTCAAATCAATAAAACAATACAAAACACAATGTAAAACATAAATTACACAACAATACAAAAATATAAAACATTTTTTTGTGAGGCTTAACAGTTATTTTATAACTGTTTTCATTATATAAAATTCTACGATTTCAAGAAAATTTTACGTTTTCCGAAATACAGACGTGACAATTTATCTATCTGAATATATGAATTTGTAAAAAATATTTCAAGTTGTAAAAATATGGTGGGTACTTGATAAAAAGAGACATTTGCTACATATAAAAATTTAGACGTACCTACCTAATACAAAGTTGGGGTGTCTAGGTGTGAGGAGGGTGAGTTATAAAATTTAAGTAATGCTACGGCTACCTTGACAGTACTCAAGGCACCTGGTGTCGGGTCGTTTGCCCCTTAGGCTAGCTTGTAAAGGTACAAAGTTCAAAAAAATATATATAACGCCAAATAGATAAAAAAAGAAACAATGAGCTGAATACTTCTTCAGATCGTGAAGTAAAGTATACAGGGGAATGCCAAGAGTTAAGCTCCAAAGAGCAAGCCGATAAGTTAATATTTTGGGCGCCACGAAGTTTAATAAGAACCACCCTGTATGCTTAAAATCAGCAGTCCACGAGAAACTGCGAAAAACAATGGCTGCTGCAAAAAAATAAGTACTCAGGTCAACAGCAGCGAGTAACAGCGATTGCTCCTGTTGCGCTTTCAGATTTCTTAATTATATAAGTATAAAGAAAATGGCGACACAAAAGAAAATAAAAATTATAACAAAATCTTAGCTCTTTCGATGTCTTCTTTCTTGCTGGTCGGACGAGACAGAAGATTTTCCAAAATGGAAGTTTGCTGGGAGTTTTCAGCGAAACAGATGGACTACTCGATATCAATCCAGCCAAAAATCCGACACCAAATGAACGGAAAACGATATACGAAAACCAAAAAAAAAGGTTGCGTTACGGTCGGATACCAAGTTGGTAATGGTAATCCAGAAATTCAAAAAAATATGGTGAGCCGTAAGTAACACCCTAAAAACAAAAGGTCTAACTCAACAAATGTTGATTTTAAATCTTCAAACATACCTCTAGATGTTAGTGGAGGGCTATACACAATTTCCAACCTAGGTAAAATGTAAATGGACGAATTTATCCTTCCAAGAAGATCAGACTTTTTCCCAATGATGCTTAACAAGCCGGTAAAAAGTGGAAAAAAATCCAAAAAAAACGTAGCAATCAAATTAATCCCAAAGAACTTGGATGGAAATATCAAAATTTTCCACTATAAGTTGATTTACTACACGTCCAAATTTAATTACTTTGCACAAAAATTCGTAATTAGAACTCTTTCGAAAATTTCAAAAATCAAAGATGAAAAATGTGTATTTTTAAAAACTTGTCAAATTATTATTTTCAAAATGTGAACCTACATGCCACCTTTTGGAAATTTTTGGAAAATAATTAAAATTTTCTTTAATAAAAATTGAACCGTAACAGTAACTACATGTATTACTTTCCTAAATCGGCCAACTTGTGTTTTATGTTCGTATTTTATTTTATGAACTGTAGTTTAGGCAATATTCGAAGTGGATTATTTTAAATTTTAATCTTGGTATAAATTTTATGAGTTTAATGAAACTTTAAGGATGATTGAATTAAAAGAATTAAAAAAAAGAAGGTTATGTTCGTGAGCGAGTGAGCGTTAATTTTGCGGCTGGCCAAAAATCATCTTTTATAGTCAACTAGTAGTTTTGCTCTGTGTTTTTGTATCCGATAGATTGTGTTGGAGATTATGTTAGAGAGATAGTGCTGATAAATAATAATTTAAGTCTATAATATTGGATATTGTGGTCAAGGTTAAGGTAACAAATTGCAAGTGTGTCGCTACATCTGTTCTCATCGGCTACAAATTGACGATCACGAATTGTTATAATGTCTAACATGGAAATCACGCAAAAACTTAAATCTTTAGAATCCAAATTTTCTGGTGCAATGTCCGAGTTTGAAAATAAATTGCACAAAGCACAATTGCCTACTGGAAATGGTGATGATAACCCAGATGTGATGATGGTAGTTGCGAGTATCCGGGCGGAGTTTGAAGCTTTTAAAGAGTTAATATATGGATGCCTAAATCAACTTAAGGAGACTGTAGACCTCGTTAGTGACCGCATGGATGATCTCGAAGCTTACTCGCGTGTGGATAGCTTGGTGTTTTTTGGTCTTGAGGAAAATAAAAATGAAGTTCCAGAAAACGTTATTTGTTGTTTCATTGCTAAACAACTTGGTATTGCCGACTTTAACAACAATTTCATCAAAAATTGCCATAGGCTAGGGCCTTATACCTACACAAACGGCAAACCCAGACCAATAATTTGTAAATTTACAACGTATTTCATGCGCCGAAAGATCTGGAACGCGAAGAAGGTGTTAAAAGGAAGTGGCTACTTCATCACTGAGTCCCTTACCACAAGAAGAGCAATGGTTTTTAAAACAGCCAAGGAACTTTTTGGAATTGGCAATGTCTGGACGCTGGATGGCCGAATTAAGGTTGTTTTTCCCAATAAAAAAAGATTGATAATTGTAAATGAAGTGCAGCTGGAGGAGGCCAGAAATGAACTGGATCGTATCCGGAACTCGGACAGTGTTGCAGATGAAAACGAGGGAGATGGTTGTTCTGGACGTACTGGGACCGGGGTAATGTTAGGAAAATCTTCTACGAAG
The DNA here is from genome assembly GCA_963170105.1 of Cantharis lateralis. NCBI lineage: Eukaryota > Metazoa > Arthropoda > Insecta > Coleoptera > Cantharidae > Cantharis > Cantharis lateralis. The sequence goes on along the minus strand of OY720630.1, from coordinate 24,875,687 downwards.
AAACAATACAGTACCAGGCAGTCAAAGAAAGTGGCTTCTAATGCGGGAGCGGTGAGCAAATAGATAACAAATTGATTTCCATATTATTTTGTAGAATTAACTTTGAGTGGAACTTGGTTTTTTGATTTTATGAAAATGAATTCCTTATTTTGATTTGATTAACAAGATATATTTTTTGACTTGACATTTGTTTATTGTTAAATGTAATATTCTTGCAAGCTGTCAGTTAATTTAAGTAAGTTGTTATACATTGCATTATACTTTTATATTATTATGCATATTTTCATTAATTTGAATTTTTTTCTTTTTCTTTTTTCAATTCATAATCTATCTTTAATTTTTTAAATTCATTATCTACCTTGTAATGGTTAGTCGCTTACATGATGTTCATGGAGCATAATCTGATTGGATTGCTATTTTGCCCCCTACTGCCAGGGTTCGTAAGAGAAAGAAATATAAATATTTTAATTTTTAATTCCTACATAACTCGTATCGTCGCGTCGTCGCAAGCTGCTTTTATACTTTAAATTTTAGCTTTGCTTCGCAGCTGTGTTTATATCATACTTGCTTGAGTGATCTACTTAACCAAAAGATATTGTCTGAAAGTAAGGCTTGTTATGCTGCATACATTACAGATTCTAGTAATGGTCTTTGATAACTGTGTGCTGTAGGCCCCATATGGCTTGCATGTCTGTGAAATTTGCTCACCTTAACGTTCGGTCGTTAGTATGTAACCATATTGCTCTCAGGAATTTACTGCTTACTCAGAATTATGACGTGATGGGTATTACGGAGACTTGGCTGGATCCTGATTTTGATACGGATCTAGTCGCAATTCCTGGATATCTATTTTATCATGTGCCCCGTTTATCAAGAGGTGGTGGGGTCGGTTGCTATATTAAAAATACGTATAAGTTTGAAATTGTTTTTAGCAGTGTTGACGATTTTTTGGAACAGCTTTGGTTGAAACTTTATGTAAATAATACTACTATTGCTGTAGCTGTAATATATAGACCTAACCATGGTTATCCACAGTTTTTATGCAATTTTGAGGATGGGTTATCGAGTGTTGCGCCATTCACAGATGAAATAGTTTGTATGGGGGACTTTAACATTAATGCGCTCAATCTTTCTGATGCTCGTTACCTTCGACTTCTTGAGCTGCTGGAGTCTTTTACCTTGAAGCAAATAATTACAGAGGCAACTAGAAGAGCGGCGAATTCCATTACATTAATAGACTTCATAATTACTCATGAAAGTTCGTCTATTGTCGGCTCGGGTGTTATTGATATTCACGATATTGCTGATCATAGCTTGGTATTTTGTAATATTTCGGTTAATGTGCAACAATCACCTCCTTTAGCGCGCTCGTACCGAGACTTTAGTAGACTTAATCGGGAAGCATTTTCTGCCGACTTGCATTCAATTCCTTGGCATTATATGTTTGTTATGAATGACGTTGATGAAAAAGTAAAGTTTTTTAATGACGGTCTGATAAATTTATTTGATGCACACGCTCCTTTGGTGACGCGCACTTTCAGGAGGCCATACGCTCCTTGGATTACTGATAATGTTAAGTTGCTTATGACCCTACGTGATGATGCCTTTAACAAATACAAGCATACTGCTAAACTACCTGACTGGCAGTACTATAAGGAACTTAGAAATTACACCACTTTTGCTGTTCGTAAAGAGAAAAAAGCCTATTTAAATCATATCTACTGTGCGGGAAATCCAAAAAAAATCTGGTTTGAATTAAAAAAGTGTAATATCTACTCTGGACAGAGACGTATCGATGTGCCATCGTCTATTGGTAATGCTAACGATATCAATAATTATTTCCTATCGGTATTGAATGACACGCCTGCTGATTTTGAACTGAACACCTTTTATAAAAATAATGTTAAGAGCAGTGTTGGTGAAATTCTAGAATTTTCATATACGACCGAATCTGCTCTGCTTTCAATTATCAATTCCATCACATCTGGTGCGACGGGGGTTGATGGAGTGAGTATAAGGATGATAAAATTATGTTGCCCTTTCTTGCTTCAGTATTTACGACACATTATTAACTTTTGTATTGAGCACAATGTTGTACCCGTATGTTGGAAGCAGTCGAGAGTGCTGCCTATTCCTAAAGTTAAGACACCATCTCAGCTATCTGATCTTCGACCCATTAGCATTTTACCAGTCTTATCCAAGATCTTTGAAAAAGTTCTAAGCTTACAATTGCGAAATCATTTAACTAGGAGTAATATATTACCAGGGACTCAATCTGGGTTTCGTACAGGTTATGGGTGCGCAACGGCACTCCTAGGTGTAACTGATGACATCTTGAGTGCTGTGGATCAGGGGAGGCTAGTTGCACTGATACTGCTCGACTACTCCAAAGCGTTTGATACTATTAATCATACATTGTTGCTCTCTATTTTGCATTTTATTGGCCTTGGAGTGGGTGCTGTGGCGCTTTTTGAAGCTTATATACGGGGAAGGTGGCAGCAGGTTTCGGTAAATACCTTATCATCTGAATTTGCCAAAGTTAGTTCTGGTGTGCCTCAGGGTTCCATTCTGGGGCCTGTCCTATTTATCATTTATACATCTATGTTATACACTGGTCTTCAATATTGCATGTTTCACATATATGCGGATGACACTCAGATATACCGTTCATTTAAGCCATGTGATCTGTTGCAGAGTGTTATGCTTATTAATGATGACTTGAAAAGACTTATCGCTGCATCCGAAAAGCATAAACTTTACATTAACTCATCGAAATGTTCTGTCATGATTTTTGGTAGTAAAAGGGCGCGTGAGGATGCTAAACCAGAACTTAAAATTTATATTAACAATGTCTTACTGCCAATCTCACCAAGGGGAAAAAACTTGGGAGTCACCCTGGACTCTGAACTTAGATTCAGACCTCATGTTAAACAATTAGTGCAAAAATCATATACCACACTAAAATTACTATATTCTCACAGACATGTTCTTAATAGAAATCTTAAAATTCTTCTCTGTGAATCGTTAGTACTCTCAAATTTTAATTATAGTGACGTAGTTTATCACCCCTGTCTCGACTCACTGGATAGGGGTCGAATACAGAGAGTGCAGAATTCTTGTATTAGATTTATATATGGGCTCAGAAGAAGAGAAAGAGTTTCGCATAGGATTGGGGAGGCTGGCTGGTTGTGTATGCTGGATCGGCGAAGGTTGCATGCTGCTTGTGTTTACTACAAAGTTATTAATACTGAAACGCCGCACTACCTCTATGATAGGATTAGATTTAGAACTGATGTCCACAATATAAACATCAGAAGGAAAAACATATTGTCAATACCGAGGCACAGACTTGAAATATTCAAACGGTCATTTTCCTACCAGGTCTCTTTTGTCTTAAATAGAATTCCTGAGAGCATCAAACGTTGTGCTTATTATTTATTCAAAAAAGAGCTTAAGTCTCTTCTTAGGAGGGGTGAGTGGGCTTCTTAGATGTTGATGATTTCAACAATGTAATTGGTATTATGGGGCATGCGGTACTTATTATAATATATAAATATAGTAATGCGTGCGGCTTGCGAGTGACGAGTTGAGTTGTACTATTTTTTCAGTATAGTTCTGGGATGAACAATGGCAGTTCGGGTGGCGATGTACATACGATCTTCGGGATGTGCGGTGGAACAGATGGCAGGATTCTGACCAATCTGAGTTGCATTCCATTTAACTGTACTTAATATTGTGTGTATCTTTTTGCTGTATAGGAATATAGTTGTTATTGTATAGTTAATAAATAAATAATAATAATAATAATAATAAATAACGAATTTAGGTCTAACTAAGTATAAATAGAAACAATCCATTAATTTCCAAAAAATAATTATGTTTCCTCTTTGCAAAATATATTATATAAATAGTTTTAGGTAAAATCATTTATAGGAGATTCAAAATCCACGTTCAAATAGTGACGGCTCGAAGTTTGCTACAATAGGGGGCTACGACTAAAAATGTGAGGTGCCAAAGTATACATCGACAAAAAAAATTCTACATTTAAAATTTATTAATAAATTTGAACCTGAACACTGCAAGAAACAAAGTAGTCATGATATTTGAAATTTAATATTTTAAGTATTGGGGGGTTGGTTCTTTTTGCATGACTACGTTCCATTTAGAAGTATTATGAACAATAACTTATAGGATTGTAATGAAATCTGAATATTTATTTAACTTAAAAGCTTTATCGCATATACATATAATGCTGTAATTGGATTATTTTACATGTGTACCCAAAAACAATAGGTAATTCTTGTACTCCTCAAGGAGTTTCTTTAAATTCGAAGGTATTGTCAGCAGTTATAAAACATTTGATTTAATGACAAATCTCGCGATAAAAGATCAAGTATTCTGAAAAGAAAAACTTTACTAATATTAAATTTCAGTTACTCGTTGGGAAATTGTGATCTTGAATTTTTAATAAGATACGATGAAAACTCGTTATTAATTTCAAATGTTTACAAATTGCCGAAACCCTTTGGCGTTTTTTCTGTTTATTATATTTCGAATTTTTCAATGCGAAGATTTACGACATGAAATAATTAATTCCGTTCACTTCCAAGTTTTTCCGTCTCAGTAAAAATAGTTCGTCTACAACTATACATAAGAATGTCAACATCAAACTGTTGCTTTATACCTAATTGCAATCTTTATTCGGTCATCCATATAATCTAAAAGATAATTTTCCGGAAGCTCAACAGCGGAATTCAATCTCACATTGGGGTTGCTTCTGTTTAGGTTTCAGCAACATTGAAATGGTTTTACAGCTCACAATCAAATTTGAATTTTAAATTAAATTTTCATTAAAAATATTAGTTTTACTAATTTATACTAAACAAAACTTAACAAAACTTCTATTAATTTTAATTTACTCTATAATGAAATCATTAGAATTACAAAATATTTACTTATACTGATCGATTGACAAGGGTGTTTCCAATAGTCATAACTTATTTATTATTCTATAATAGGTTTGTTCCATGTCATATCGACCAATTCAGGTACCAAATCGACTCTTTTCAATTTTTTCAATTTGTGTATTAATACTTTTGTAGACGAAAAATTAAGGTTTCGAAATCGTTATCTATTATATCAATAGTTTATTCAATTTATCGATGGAATAATAGGTTTCTTGTCTACATTATCTGATGTTGGTGAACGGAGATGTAGTTTGTGTTAATATTATCTTTAATTTAGACTGATGAGCTAATGATAAGATCTCGCTCCAGGAACCTTCTTGACTTAAGCTAGTTAATGAGTAGGGTGAAACCACCACCGAGAAAGTTTCTAGTGCTATTAGCAAATGGAAGTGTTCCTCTTGAGTAAAAACGATCCTGTTGGTATTATAGTTCCTGATGCCATTTATTAACCTAATGTACAAGGCGGGCAAATATTTTTATTTTTAAAATCAAATTTAACGTCTTTTTTCGGTTTCGGTTAAAAGAGCTAAAAAAACATCATGCGGCTATTCGATTGGCTGTTTCCATAAGGTTAGTTTCGCACCCGGCGCGTTTTTAGGTCATACCGGTATTTTCAAGTATAAATTGCTACACTCTTTAAAAACATCCAAGAATATCATCTTAAAAATTTTACAAGAATTATAATTAAAAAAATATAATTATAATATCTATAAAATACAAACCAGTGAGCCCAGTTAACATCCTGCACCCGAAATTACTTTGCCGTGATCCACCACTCGATAACCCAGTATTGCGATTTTTTCTACAATCAAAAGTTCTGTTTAAATTTTATTTTTCACATAGCAGAGCGCTTAGCTGCGATATGTACAAATTAAATCCAAAATTTTTGTTTTGGAATTTCGGAAAATTTTGCAATTATATATAACTCAACTCGGGAAATTTTATTGTGCTCGTTAGGTGCACTTATTGTTGTGAGTATGGAACTCTGTAGAAATTGCGTGTTTGTAAATTAGTAGCTTGCTAGTAATGGATTATTTGTGTGTCTTCGTCAAAAAAAAGATCGTGGACCCGAATAACTTGTTGGTACATGAACTAATTTTCAACGTGTTAACTTGTGACTTTATGAGTGTCGTCCAATGTGCAATTGTAGACTTTCTCATGAAACAAAGACGATAATTTGTCTCAAGGTAAAATTCTTTCTTTATTTTGTCAACTTTAATCTATGCTATATTACGCTTTTACCAACTTAATTTATAAATCAATTTAATTGAAGGAAATTATTTTTTTGTATAGTTACTAATTTGTCAAAATTGAACCAATTTTAATCATAAAATAAGTTCAATAAATGTTCTGTTTTTGAACAAGGGCAGTAGCAGCCCGTAAAGTGAGCCTTCGATTTTATAGTTATTTACATATACGAGCTAGCGAAACAGATCCATTACGTAATGAGTAAGCAATATCAGAACGAGCAAAGCGAGTCACGTATGCGGCTTGAGTTTGACCGAAGCAAGAACTAAACAGTCTACTTCTTAACTTGAAATTTAATTACCCAAAACCGTATAGTATTTATTAACTTCAAATTTTATAATTTTAATTAGATTTCAAGATTCTGAATACATTTTTCGCTCTATATCTGTAAGTACAGCTTTATGAAGAAGAAAAAGTCTTCTATTTTCTTATTTTCAACGTTGGTAGGTGTTTTTGAATTTTTATTTTAAAAATATTTGCTTTATTCCGCAGGATTCCGAAACATTCAATTTTAAATTTTAAATATTTTAAATTTTAATAAAGACCAACAGTTCAGATCAAGGTTTGTATTACATTTGAATTTAGCTTATAAATATTTTATTATAACATAAATTAAAATAAATGTTTTTATTAATAAGAAAAGCGAACAAACATTAAACTTTTATACATGACTTATAAATGGAGAGATCGCTAAAATTAACTATTACAAAATAATTGCATATTATTTTTTAATTTTTAATTTTTTAAAAGCAAATACAAACGAATTCATGTACGTATGATTTTACAAAGAATTTCCTTCCGACAACTTCCTTATTAGTACTTAATGACGAAATGAATTAATTGTTAATTAAAGGCGCTACAGAGTTAAAATTTGATAGACGGGTAAATGTACATTAAAATTCTAGACTTTGGGGATGGAGGCTACCGTAAAGGGTTGAACAATCTTTTAGACATATGTAGATAAATTTACTTACTTTTAAATTATCTTACATTATATCTCTATAATTTTGCATACTAAATACTTAAATAAACTATTTAAATTTTTTTAGTTTTATCGGAAATGGTCCTGCTCAATTTTCTTCTTATTCAAAAAGAATTTGCTCAATAGAGAAGAAATTCTTTTCTTTTAATTGTGTCTAATATACCTAAATATTATATAATAATCGATGGTGTAACATTTGATTAACAGTTTATTACTTATGGTGATTGTTATAACTTTTAGTGATCAACAGGCTATTCTCATTACTAATACACTAATAAACTTGTATAATATAGGGTATAGTATACCAACAAGTTTTTATGCAAATTAAGTTCTTAACAATTTGTGTTCAAGTATGAATGCTTAACATAATTAGGAATATTACTGCGATGAAGTTGATTTATCATTTCGAGATAGAAAATTAAAATGAGAACGCAAAAGTAGGGTTAAGAAGCGGGCAGGGAATTTTAAAGAACAGAGTAACTTGGCGGTTCTTAAAGCTTTTTTTTACATAAAGCTCTTTGTTAGATTCTCTTGTAATTTTTATTTTGAATACATTTCTTTTATTTTCTGAGTTTTCAATCAATTGCATAATAAATTATGCTAACGCCTAAGGATAGATACTTAAAATGTAAATAGATTTTTTGTGTGCTACCTATACATATGTATATCTATTTATTATGGTTTCAAAATTAAAATCCGGAATTGTGAGATGCATTTTTAAAAATTTTTAAAAATTAGGAAGTTGTTCATTTATCGAATTGTAAATTATTTCTCTAACTGTTTAGCTTGAATTTTAAACAGAACACATAAAAAGCGCAGTGGTATGTAAAATACTTTAACAATTCTTTTTCCCGTCTTCAACGTTTGAAGCTAGGAAGTAAACGCCAAGTTTTAGTACGCAAACGTTCCTGTTTAGAATACGAATACTTCAATTAAGATGATCTGTAAATTAAAAAGAGTTTATAGAAAATATCGATTTTTGTAAATATAGAAAAGGTTTTAATCTTGTCAGCATATTTTTGTATTCTTTGATAACTTATTAATCCTTGACTTAGTTTGAATATCGATTGATTATTATTTTTAAAAGTCAAACATGGTTTAATCAAATTGTTCAACGGCTATTAAATGCGCATGCTTTTTAAAGCAAACTTTTAAATGACTTACCGTGTATTAATAGTATCCAAGTACAACCGCAGTTTTGCTTCTTATATAAAAAAAAAGTAATAAGAAAAATGTTTGCGACATTTTAAATTTCACTGTTTTAATTAACTCGAACGACAAAATATTTCAATAAAATTCGAAATACAGTGCAGTCTCGGTAATCCGAACACACCATAATCCGACCATCCAGTAATCCGAACAAAAGAAGAAAAACTCAGTAGTCCGCACAAATAGTTATAATGCGAACACAAGTAATAAAATGTACGGATTATAGAAAAATGTTCGTATTGCAGAAGAAAGGATAGGATGAAAAATATGTATCTAATGCAATGCATAAATACTACAAACATTTATATTATGTGTGACCTTCGTGAAGTTAACATCTTATAAAATTTTGATTAAAAATAAAATGGAATCGTTAGGTCTTGAAAGGTCACTAGGTTTTACCTTTAGGTCACTTCTACTTTTTTCAATAAAAATTACTTAATTTTTGGAAAATTTTTTACTTACCAAGTTAGCATCCCATTTACACTCTTTTGATGAACTAATAAAAATATAAACCGATAGAAAATCGACTGCTGAGGATTGGTCACATATTATAATTATCGTTAGGTCGTCATTAATTTTGTTTGTAATAAATTAATTAAAGTTAGAATTTCTTGTTGCGCTTCGTATAAAACATAAATATATTCTTATTCAATTTTTTAAAATCTTTTTTGGTTAAGTTAGCATACCATTTACAGTTCGAGGTTTGTTTATTTCTAAAATAAAAATTATTTAAAAAATTTCGTTTATTAACTTTATCCAGAAATCTGAACTTTTCTGTAATCCGAATGAGGCCAGGTTTCTATTAGTTCGGATTACCGAGACTGTACTGTAGTACATTATGCACCAAGGGAATAAAGTGATCCTTTTTTGGCCTTCAAATTCACTTTATTCCCGAGGTGCATATACTGTTTTTTGCAAAACAAAATAAATAAATAAAGTTATTATTATTATTATTATTTTATTAAACTCTCACATTTTTGTGGTGTTACAGTTAGGTGGGGGAACAATACCAACCACCTAACAAATAAATTAATGTACATAATCTTATCAATTTACATAAATAATTTTGAAAACGGTTTAGTATCTACCTACTAAAAATATGAAATTAATTAATGTTGATTTAAAAATTTTCTAACTATTCGACAAGTTGCCAAAATAGTTGCTTTTTGTATGTTTTCGAATAATTTTGATGTTAAATCTAAACTTAATAAATGTCTCTCCATATTACACGAAACTACACCTGTAGCAGATATTATTATTGGAACAATTTTCACTGTTTTGAGACTCCATACAGACGTCATTTCCATTATTTATTATTATTATTATTATTATTAATTGCGGGAGGTAAAGTACTCACTTCGACAATAATTACGAAATTTTGATTAAAATTTGTTCGATAAAGCACGTGGTCGATAGTAACAAAGTAAATGAAGCATAGTTGGTAATCTTATTATTGCCAACTAAAATTTTTTCACTAAAAAGTACTGGAATGGTTCAGTTACATTTGTGCCTTTAAAGTAATAAGACGTCAAAGATGGCGTTGGCAGAACTTTTGCCGACAAAATCAAGGAAAATTTATCATAAACAATATGACGGTTTTATAGAGTGGTGCAAGGAGAAGAAATTGGCCGATTGCTTCACCGAAGACGTTTCTTTGGCTTTTTTTACGAAAAGGCTAAAACGTTGAAGTCGTCGACCATGTGGTCGCAGTATTCTATGATCAAAGCGGTCATCAAATTAGAAAATAAGATTGACATCGGCAATTTTCACAAGTTATCCGCTTTTATGAAGCGGAAAAACGCAGGATATGTGCCGAAAAAATCGCGCGTCCTAACCTCTCCACCACGTGGTCAAATTTTTAAAAGAGGCGCCTCGTGAAAAATTTTTGGTAGCTAAAGTAACTACGTTTAATTTATTTATTTTCCAATTTATTTCATTGTAGGTCTCACTAATATTTGGCCTAGCGGGGGCGTGCCGTACCGAGAAATTGGCAAATTTGTGCATAGCAGATGTTACAAAAATATGAAAATTAAATTGATAATAAAATCTGGTGACTTCCTTTTTGCCCGGCAGTAACTTTTTTTTTGCCCTAGGGCAAAAAAGTACCACTTTACACCCGCAAATCAGGGTCTAAAGTGAGTACTTTACCCCCGCAATTGCAAAAAATATATTTTTATTATTTTTATAGTGGTTGTTGTATGTTTTTAATTAAATCAAAATTTACAATGTTAATTATTATACTTTTATTCGATTAATTTTGAAATTTTTATAAAATTAATTTTATTATTTTGAAATTTCTTGAGGTCTAACCCAAGAGATCGGAAAATATATTGAAATACATTCATTTTTTTAAATTCAAATGTAATGAAAAAGATCGAAAACGCATGTTTTTTCTGATTCGACCTAACTTCAGAAAAGAATTTAAAAATAATTTTAGTAAAATATAACATTTTATAAGCTTCCGCCTGCATAAACACATATATTACTCTTTACGGTTAGTAAAAGTTAACATTTATGTACAATGATTAATTAATGTATCGCAAACCCTCTAGTACAATATAATAAAGGTGAATTTACTTATTTTCTCATTACAGAGATGAAAACAGTGAACTGAAAATTTTCCATTTTCATATCTGCAAAAAAAGTAGATACGCTTGGTATAATAACAATGACAACATTAAAATTAAATTGAAAAACAATAAAAATTTAGTTTACACTCAAAGAGCAAGCTGAGCTGGGTTGAGTTGCGTCGGCACCCAATCGGTCGCGTCATGTTGCCGTCTCCGACACCAAATGAACGAAAAACCTATACATAAAGCGGACTATTCGTAATCAAAAAACTTTTCTGCTAATAAATTTGATTTATTTAAAGCAAAACTAGAATTTTCTAATTATTGCAGAAAACTTGATTATTTATTGCGGGGTTTATTCTAAAAAAACTTATACGAAAAATGCACCCTCGAGAATATTTCTATATTTTTCTAACCATTCACTTAAGTTTTACAGTTTATCAAGTTCTCCAAATTTAGTTAATCGATTTCCGTCACTTTCAGGTCCAATTTCTTCTATTGGTTATTTATGCGTCTACTTGTGCTTGAAATGAAGTTAATAACGCATCAATTAATGTTCTTTTTATCGTAATGTGATGTGAAAGGGTGTAAATCAATTTTCTGGTTAGAAGTTTTTAGATTTTATTACATTAGTTAATAACTAAAATATTGTAGTTTATTTTTGGAAACCGAATTTTGATAATATGTTAATTTATATGGTCAGTTAACTTTCATGTAGTTAAGTTTCATATTTAGCAAACTAGTTTGTTTTTAATTCCAATTGAAATTCTGCACAAAATTCAGTTTTAGATGTTTTTCTATAGAAACAAAATTCTTTCAAACGGCGATTCTAAAAATCAAATTTATGTTTGTATTTTAAAACTTGCAGAGACAAACTGCAAACTTATAATCAGATGCAGCACTAAAATTTTGTAAAAGTTTAGCTAGACTGCGCAATTTCTCAATCATAAAAAGTAACAAGAATATTGTACGACACAGTTTTCACAGATTCATACTTTTAAAATTCTTTAACGTTTTCGAGTTTTGCAATTATTTAAAGTGAGGTTTTAAGGTTTTAACCCTGAAGATTTGTTTTCGCTGTTTTGGTTTTATTTCTCTTTTATTAATTTTTAAACAACGTAGGTTAATTTGTAGTCGTTTTAGGTTGGAGGTTAAAAACAAATTTCATGTGGTGAATGGAAATCTCGTTAATCCATTCACGACCCACATTGATTTGTATTAGTCAGTTCAGCTATTTTTTTTAAAAATTGGTGCATTCTTACTGAAGTTACGAAAGATGACAATAAAGGATTAGAATCTAGTCGGTAGATAATTTACTTTCTTTTAAATAGCGCTGAATCATTTTTATACTAAAAAATCAATAATTTCGGTATATGGCTACTCGAAAGAAGAAATTAAAAAGCTGCTTTTAAAGGACTATTTCCAAGGATTACAATTATATCAATGTATAGAACGAATACGTGTATTCGAATACACGAAGTTGTTGACTCCTGAGTTTTATTATATTATCTACTCACGGAAATTTAATAGGACATATTAAAAATTTAAATTGTTTTAATAGCTATTTAGCTTTCGCCTTTCATCTAAAGATAAACTGACGCATCCTAAAGACTTAACTTTCCCGTTTTATTATCAAATTTTCCTTTTATAAACACGCATCTTTAATTTTCTTCTCTCATCGTGTACCTTCAATTTTTGATATCAAACAGGTATTTATCAACAAGTGAGTTAAATTTGCTTAGTATAAAGAAAATTAATTAATTTTAGAAAATTTGATAAAACCGTAGAAGAAAATGTCGACTTGACAGAATTTTCTAAAAATGATAATATACTCAATAATCAAAATCTAAATTTTGTGTATAAATTGAAAAACATGTTAATTAATTCTTTTTTGTAAAGGTTGTGGGTGTTCTTTGTGTTCCTAATTAAAGCTTTTTATTTAAAAATATATTCAGTTTGCTATTTAATTACTCTAAATATTAAAACTTTTTATGTTAAACTCAGATGTATTGTAATTTAATAAGATTTATTAACTTTGTTTTTAGTTTTGTTAATTATTTATTAATTTAATTTGTCAAGCCTTGCTGTATCTGTAAAACCTGTTAATTAAATGTTACAGATTCCTCAAGTGAGCTACGCTTCAACAAGCACAGAACTATCAGATAAATCGCGTTTCGAGTATTTTAGTCGAGTCGTTCCTCCAGATAATTTTCAAGCTCAAGCCATGGTGGAAATTATTCACGAACTGGGATGGAAGTACGTATCAACCGTCGCAGTGGAAGGGGAATATGGTGAAAAGGTAAGATTTGCATTTTCAAATTGTGAAATAATCGGCGACTACGGAATTTATTTCAAACAAAAAACCTAACCCAAAGTTAAATTTTATCGTTCGTGAACCACGTATGATTTACCTGCGTGATGAATGCGTCTCTTTTGCGTCTTTTTTTCTCGATTAAATGAAGTGCTTTCATTACTAAGATCATAGCACTGGATTAGTATCTGTTTTGTATATTTTTTAGTCTGTTGTTTATAATTTTTAAAAGTGAAATAGTCTTTTATTTTCTTAAGTGGTTTAGCATTTATAAATTGGTAATAAGTATTTCAATCTAAAATTACGAATTTCAACTTTCCATTTACTTATTTCGTATTTTTCTCATTGTGGAAGAAAAACATATTTAATTTTCTTATTTTTTGTTTGGAAAATTTTTGCGAGGGAAGTTCTTTATTTGTTAAAATTAAACAATTTTGACCAAGAAAAACTTTCTCTCCATATTTCAAAAGTTTTTAATTAACACGCAATTTAACTCAATTCAGTTAAAAACAGATAAATAAGGATGTTTACGATCTATTGAAAATTTGTAACTTCATTAGGAAACCAGGACTACTGAGATAAACGCAAAATAGAGATTATGTAAAAGATATCTTTCAATAGGTTACAATATTAAGAGACAATGAATTAGCAATATAAACAATACTAATCCGGTTGCTAGAGTTTTCTGCAGATTATGTATTAATATATCGACGTTCCATTATTAAGCATTTTACGTTTTAACCTGTAGAAAAGTTTATATTTAATTATAATTTGAGAGATATTTTTACGAGGATATTTAATTAGTAAGTTAAATGTATTATACTTTTATTATATTATTGTGACGCGTTTCGACTTCAAGCAGTCATCATCGGACAATATTTTAAAAAATGACGTAACTTTAGATTCTAAAATTATTAGAATATTAATAGTTCTAAAAGTTATATTAATAAGTTACAATTAAGAACTTGGTTAGAAAAATTTTGAAATTTTGACTGCTTGAAGTCGAAACGCAAAGAGTGCAATTTTATATTTAACTTACTAAAAGTTTATATAATATTTCACAATGATGCTTAACGGAAACCAATGAGATTTACCAAAAATATTATTTTCGTCTTTCTAATCAGGAAGAGGAAATACTGTTTTTCTTTTTAAAGAAACTTTTTTAAAGAAAGTCCGACTACTGGAGTCGGACTGGGATTTGTCATTGAGTTCAATTTTAGTCAAGCCAAGTTGTTGATCTAACTGCTGGAAGCTCAGATTACCTTCTTTGGTCTTTGGAATTTGGGGATTGCCAAGAACAATCGCCAATACGATTAGGGTTATAACTTCCTTATCCAAAATTTTGCTAAATCAGGATAGGACTGAAACAAGTACGCCAGATGTAAATTTTGGATTAATCGGAGTTCAAAAGTTCATTTATCACCCCACTTTCGTAAAGTAGTTGGTTGGTTGCAAGAATACAGTTTTTATTTTAACAACTTTAGAAGTATTGTTTACCGTACATTGAGTGAGAAATTATAATGTAATCCAATTACACTGATGTTGTTTAATGTGCAAATTTACAAACTGTTCGCGTGAGAAAATCTATTGTCGCACGATAGATTATCACGTTGAGTTTAAATTTAATAAACCGTTTTTAATTATATCAATCCGATTATAATTTTGCCGATTTAGCGTTCACAATTTGTGATATTTCAACTGTAGATCCTCTGTGATTCAACCTTCGCGTTGGGGAGTATTTGGGGACAGAGAACCATGACCTTGACCATGGGGAACCTTTTTCTTAAAAAATTAATTTAATAGAATCCTTTAATTGGTTTTACTAGGTATCTAATTGTACCAATATTAATAAATCTAACACCTGTTGTTTTTCAGCAATGAAAGATAAGTCACCGGATGTCGATCTTTTGTATACATAGACTAGAATTATTTCCCTTAAGTTTATTCGAAGCATTAATCAAACAAAGTGTTAAAATTGAAGCTACTAATATTGATTTTACTGAAAGCAAAATAGATAATAAATTGAAATTTTGAATTGATGAACATTGAACGATGCTATTATGATATAATTTTCGAAACTTATTTCCGCTGCAATGTAACAGCTGGGAAAACTAGCAAAATTACTCCAGATAATTAAACAGTTATTGTAAGGAGTGAGTGTTTATTATTATCAAATATTAATTAGAGTACAAGCAACCTTGTGTAAGCCCGTATAGTTAACACTGCAGTTTTCACAAGTTTATACATATATTGCTACGACCTCGACGTTGGTATCAGTGTTAAACACTCTGCTCTTCTTCCAGGTCGTAGATATTTTATTGTTGGGCGCCAAATTATTTTAAAAAAATAATTAAATGCTTTTGTTCAATTCAAATAGAATTTATATGGATGAACGTATTTAATTAACAAGAGAAAAAAAAACGGAATAAAAAAAAATTATAAAACTTTTAACAAATTTACGAAATTAACGTGTTGGTGTAGGGTGTAGCGCGTGTACTTAAAGGCTAATTCTAAACTACACAACATGAAACAACAACACAAATAGAAAAATTAACATAAAATAAATGAGTCTGAGTTTTAATTATAAAATTTGTTGTACGACCTTTGTTTTCTAGTAATTCGCGGCACAATTTTCGATATATCCAAACAATCTTAACAGCCACTATCTTCTTGGCTCAACACTTGGAAAACTTATCCGAAATTCATTGGTTCGCAATCGAATTTAATAAGAACTTGCTCGTACCGGGTAATTCTCAGACTGATTTTCTGGCCTTTATTATTTTCCTCCATTGCCATCGATATGGACCGTCGAGCTATCCTTAATTCTTTAAATTTTATTAATTGAAAATAATTTGTGAATCTTCCAGCTTTGATCAAGTTAAAATTTTGATACCGATTCCATTGAGGCTTGGTTTCTCCTCATGGCGGTTTGATGGTAGAATTTTGGATGGTAAAAATATACCTCCAGGACACTTGCCTGTTCTGCAGTCACTGCTCGTAAATAATAGTGAAGGATGTGTTTTTGGCCACAACTTCCTTCAAAAATCTTCCCCAATTTTGGTGGATCTTCCACAACATTGTCTTCTTGGTTCCTGAATTTTAATTTCGAAATCGTGTTCGAATTTTGTAAATTTAAATAAAAAATTTACTTTGTACAATATTTAAAACTCAGAAAAAATAATTTTGATCGTTAAAAACTTAAAATTAGGAACATGGTAACTTAAACTATTTACATGGATATTAAAACATATGAGGTTAACGCCGGTAAAGTGTCTTTCGACCTCCAGGACCCTCTGCACAATTTGCAGGATCGTGGAGTTCCTTCTCACCAAGAAACCTTCCTCCTTGACCCCGGGTATCATCGCAATATTTACGAAATTCGCAATTAACAATTTCGAAGAACGAATGTTGTTCATCCAGCTTTATCCAGAGTCTATTAATTGGAATTATCAAATTACTTAATTAAAAAATAAATACTAAATTAGTGTTGGAACATTATTTACGTTGCTGTTTTAATTTAATACTCCTGAATGTGAGTTGTCTAACTAGAGGGAATTACGTAGCATGTACTCTCAAATTAATGTTTTTCCGTTTTGTAAATTTCAAATAACAATCCTTCGATTTAATTTTAAGTCTAAGCGTAACCACTTAGCAGCTTGCAATATTTTAAGGATTTAAGAAAAACCCGCATATTTCAAAAGTAATCCGGTTCCCGGAACGTTATTAACTGTTTCCCAATGTTTAACCACTTTTTTTCTCGTTTGGTATGCCGCCTTTAAAAATATCGACTTGGTTTTTGCAATAAATTTAAACAATTTTGTATAATTATTTTCAGATTTTAAGAGAGAGTAAAAAATATCTCGTGGATACAACGGCCTACGCTAAAATCTTTACTTTGACGGTAAGGTTAATGCAAATGTTGTTTAATTTTGCAGTGTTTCAAGAAACCCTTTCGAATTTTTGTGCCGCACTCCTAATTCTATCTTAAAAGAACATTTAACAATCTACAGGCGCAAGTAATGCTACTTTTGATTGGCAATATCAAATCTCATCCGCCCAAAATCTAACGTGTACATTCTGGCTACGACGATTTTGACAGGCGTCTGTAGTTTTGACGTCGACGACTGGTTTTAGTTGACTCATCAGCTTTAATCTATGGGTATATACGGCTGTAACATGAGTTGATATCGCATTTAATGCTCGAATATCTAATCAGGAAAACTAATGAGACATTTTTTATTGCATTTGTTCCAAACCATTTACCCACCTTGTAAATCTAAAACTTCCAACCGGTTTAACAGACTATTTAAACTATTTTTCATACCGTAGAATAAAATTATTTAGACAACCTTTGCCGCTTTATGAGTTAAAAAAAGAAAAGTATTATAATTGACTATAAATTTTTCCTTGTAGTACTTATTTGTATATTTTGCAGTAGAAACGACGCGAACATTTTAAATCGAAAAATTTAATGTGTTAAAATGGGTCAGTAGACGCGTTTAAATTTTGATCTCTTATATTTAATCAACCCGGTTAAATTGGTTGGAAACGCTAGATATACACAAAGTTTTTCTAAATTGTAAGATAAGAATGTGTATAGATTTAATTTCATATTACAGATTTTAACATAAAGCAGAATTTTCAAATTTTATTTATTATGTGCGTTTAATGATAAAGAAAGTTTGTTTTCCTCGATACAAATTTGGGTCAAACCCACTCCAGGGCATTTACGAATGCTGCTTTTTGAAAATTTGTTGTGTAGCAATATTTACGGGAACATTAAACAATCGTTAACAGTTCTTTTTGTAATTCTCTCTAGATTTAATATAAATAAAATTAAAATTTGTGCTTTCTATTGTAACTTATACGCCTAATTATATAATTTCACAAGCAGCTACTGAGTTAAGAATGTTTCTAATTTAGCTTTGTAAGGCTAAAACAATCCGCCTTCTAAAAACTTGGAAAAATTTTCCGCAAAGTTTCCACGTAACAAACAATTTTTATTCCAATGTGGTTAATGTTATTTTTAATCAATCCATTGTAATCTTCAGTTTAAAATTAGCAAAAAATGCACCCAATACCAAGAGAGCTTAAATGCACAAAATTGTAGGATTAATTTTTTTTTTCGAAATCGTTTTCATTCGTGATCGAGCAATAATGGTGATGTTTTTCAGTATTTTTAAGTTTATATTACATTTTAAAACGTCGATACAAAATGGGGAAAAATTAGACAACACTTTTAATGACATCAATTTATATGGCGCAAAAGTTTTGATGAAATTATCATCCGTGCAACGTTAAAAATTAAAAAGATAAAGTTTTAAAGTCTCTTGACATATTTGACAAGTTGAAAAATGTTTTAATAAAAATTTTTTGTTCTCACCAGCTCATAATTTTTTAATTATTCAAATCACTGGTGATAATAAATTTAACAATTAAAAGTATTTCTTTTTGAATAATTTCACAAAGCTTATTAAAAATTCAACTTAAGGTTTTGTGAACAGTGAAACCAAAGCACTATTAGTAAGCTTTAAACGTTGCCAGGGTAAGTGAATTATATTAAGTGTCCTACTTGTGCTTTTGAGCGCAGTTTGGATGAGTTTGTTCAAATCTGTCTTATTTTTTGTTTCGACTCGGAACAAATTAAAACGATTTTGTGGCAAAATACGTATTTTAATTATAGCTAACCAATAAATATTTATTAATTTTTTAATAATTTATTATTTATTTATTTATTTAGGTATTTTCTTTTCAAATTTTGAATTGCCAAAAGTGAAATTGAATTAAAATAATAAACCAAAATCAAATTAGGCCTTTAAGTACATTAAATTAATTCAGTGGAGAGCATGCGGATTGAAATCAGGGTATGTACACATACATACCCGTTCTTTGGGGCGTTACAAATTTTATTTGTAACAAATAGTTTTCCTTTTTTTGATAACCTACCCTACCAACTTCTGGAAAAACTCTTGAATAGTTAAATTTTATTTTTCTATTCAATATCGATTTGAAAGAAAACATTTAAATTTTGTTTTTTTGGAAAAATCAAATCTGGCCCCTGTTGATACAAGAGTTAATATTAGTTGAGCGAATTATTAATATTGCGATCCGAACCTGATCAATTATAAGTTTCTGCATTGTGCTTTGTAGAAACCCGTGTCTACAATTTACTTGCAAAATGTGAAATAATCACAATTTCAAAAGTAATTTAAATATTTTTATATTTATTTTGTTTCACTTTGTGTATTTTAGAAAACCGTTTAATTTATGAGGGTATCATCTTTTGTTAAAACCAACAAATTAAATGTCTTGTCTGGAAATTTAATTGTTGTTTGGAAATTATAAGAAAATATAATTTAACCACATTACTAATTTCTTAACTTAACCGAAATTTTGAAATTGAGAAAGACTGGAATGGCTTTTTATACCAGTAGAACCCCAAAACAAGAATACGCTGGGATTTTTATAGTTGAAGCAAAAGTGTAACAAGTGTTTCTTAGTTATAAATCAGGGACCCTTATCTAGTATATGTTTGACTGTAATTTAGGAAAATGATTTTCAGCATTTTCATTCGGGAACTTATTTATAGGTTACTCTTGGTAACTTTTTTGTAACTTAGGTAAATATTTCGTCAAGTATTTTTTTATATGTGTTACATTCTTAAAAGGATATAAGACTTTAAGCAATTTATAATGTTACCTGGCACCGGCGGGTATACAAAAAGGTAGCAATATTTGTGTGCTTTATTGTAATATAGTTATAACAATTATTATACAGTTTATAAAATATACTTGACAAGAAATACACCTAAAAGGTTAAGTGGTTTTCGGTGCGAACGATTCGGCTTAAATACTTTTCGGTACAAATCGATTCGGAAAAGTATGTTTGTTGTAAAAATAAAGTTTAGTAGGGTTTTGTATACGATTTATCCTGATTTCTTGGTGCCGGATCGGCTCCAGCCGAAATATCTTGCGCCGAATAGTCTTATTTCTTTATTTAATTTTAATATTACAAAAACTAACTCGTAGATTATAGAAGTCCGTGGGCTAAACATAATTTAATTTGAAGAAATCGATGCGTTCTCCGTGAAGAAAATGAGGAAGATTTTGAACAGACATTAAAATTGTGCCTGTAACTGCACAATAAAAGAAATATGACGTGCGGGTCATTCATATATTTGGTAGTTGTTTCTTCTTTGTAGGTTTCACTAATTTTGGCGAATTAATGAATATAAATTTGATTGTGTGTGTAATTTGGCCACGTTTCACATTTGATGTTTAGTAAATGCTTGGCAAACCTCGTTTAATTCTTAATCAGTGTGCTTTTGCAGTGCTGTAAAAATTGGTTTATAAACTTTACATTGTTTTATTATCATATAATAAATCTTGCTTTATGTATGATAATTTTGTAACATTGCTTTGTAAATTTTACAATGATAACATTCGTTTGATTAAAGATTAAAATGAATTTACTATTTTCATATTTATCACAAATTACATACATGTATTACTAACGTTTAGGATTAGAATTCTAACGCGAATGAATAAAAATGGCATAAATTCAGTAAATTAATATTTTCTTTGGAATAAATTATGGAATTGTACTGGAAAGTCAATATTTTAATTTCAATTTATGACTTTTATTATTTAAAGTGGTCGCCTCGTCATCCTTAATTTATTTTATTGCTCCCAATGATGATGCACTTATAGTAGACTCTAGTGTATCTGTTGTGGATGACATGGCTGATCATTATTCGCTGTTTAGCACTGTCTTCCATTTTATTTCCATTTCTCGTAGATCTGTAGTTCTGTTTGTCTATTTAGCACAATATACCAGCCGATTTTGAGTTGATTTACAAAAAATACACGACAATATATAAATTGAAAGTAATTTTTTGTACTTTTCACTTATAGTCAGCTGTAATCATTTAGTAGTCATCACTAATCATTGTATTCTACTGTAATATCAGTAGTTAAAAGTAGTTTGTGTAAACATTTGTGTTCAACCGAAATCCCGATTATTACCCTTTGAACACATGGATACGTCGGTTAATAATCACCAGTAATCACTTGTTATTTTTGGTAAATTTTGTATTGTGTATTCCTTTGTAATATCGTGTAGTCGATAGTAATCTGTAACCATAATGTAATCGGTGTAATCTATGATTACCATAATCGGTCTTACCTGTTTCTTTTCAAGTGATCCACCCTTCGTATAAATTGAGTGCCACCTCAAAGTTTTTTTATTTGGTATTCATATAATACAAAATCTTTATAAAGCTCTGACTTAACCTGTTGAGCACAATAAATAGTAGATCAAATAGATGTTGTTTTTATTCCATAATTACTTCTTGAGTTTCCAGATTAAAATACCAAATAAACTGTTTTTAAATACAATTTTGGTGTGGTTTGTTGGTAGTTAAAATTTTCAATTTCAAAATGCAAATTACAATTATTACATCATCTTTACCAGAAATGTTTTTATTCAATTGTTTCAGTTAATTTAAAAATGTTAAAAAAATAACGAAATTAAGCAACAGCATAATTGGATCAAATAGATCAGCAATTAATGGGTTTAGCTGGAATCTTTGGTCAAATGCCGAAGAAGTTTGATGATTTTACTGTTTTGCGGGAAATGCCTATAACAAGATTTCAGTATTTTTTACAGAATAATAGAATAGAATAGAGGTCATTTTTGCTGGATTTGGAATCTGGAAATTATTTTTTGTAGATATTTTACAAAAACCTAATTTATGCATATATTTTTAAATTGTCACGTGGGTTATGCGAAGTCTAACTAAAACTTGAATCCCCTGATTGGGTCGGCACAAACGCCAACCCAACCAAACCATATTACAAAGTTGGGACTTTCCAACTCAATCGATCATAATAATAACTATTTTATCATAGAAATATTAGCATTTAAATTACATTTCAATTTTCAAATATCGAATATTCATTTAAATATTATTTTAGTATGGATTTTAACTTGACATAAAATAACAAAAGCATTACTCTTGCGGTGACATATCATATATTTTGTAAAATAAGAAATTCATTATTTTGAAACATCAGACTTTGAATAAATAACCCAAAATAAACTAGAATGAAATGTAGTATTCGTATTTTATACAGCATAGTACATCACAGAGTCTATTATTTTTACAATTTTTATCAGATCCAGATTGTCGAGATTTATAGGAAAATTAAAATAAGAGTAGGTAAATATATTGTTTGGAATATATGGGGAGATTTAAAAAATAGTTTTTATACTTATCCTCTCTCTACATACGAGCAAACGAAAGTTGACTAGAAAAACTTATTCATGTCTACTGGATGCATCATCTGAACATAATTTATTACAAACATCTTAGCTTTAAGTTAAGTTAAGTTAAGGTTAATTTATACCAGAAATAATCATAGAATTTCTGGAAACACTTTTACTTTTAAATTTAAAGTAACAGGCTGCATACTCTAGTGATAAAGCTTTTCTGGAGAAATAATCAAAGTTGAAGTATTTCTGCTATAATTGAAGTTAACGACTTAACGATAATAACTTGATTGGAAACTTATATCGGTAGTTTTATTGAACTCGTTATTTCAAAACGAATGTAGGACATGAAATACAATACAGATACACTTTCTAAAATATTTTTCCAATTATATCGCTATATTGTTCCAAGCATTATAAAGCGTATCTATATAAATCATAGGCAATCGAAATAAGAACACTTCGGAAATGTTTTTCTTATAATTTAAACATTGATTTTATAATCTTCGTTTATGAGGATATCGTCAAAATAAAATGAGAATTAATACAACTTATATCAAGAATATAATTCAAATTGAAAGGAAAAGTGGGTGTGAGAAGTTTAAAATTATATGAAAATTTTCTCGAGTATATTTTTAATTGAAAAATTTATCTGGATGGAACAATGGTGGCTGAGACTTAAATGCAGCCAGAGAGTAATTACATATTGCTAAAGATTACTGCTTAGTAGCAGATAACTAATGACCCAATTCTTGATTTAAGAAAAGATATTTCCGAATGATTAAGATTTGCATGAGTTTTATTAGTTGATAATAATTTGTTTGATTGCATTCGAAGAAAATAAAAATGTTTTCTGCAACACGGGCGTTGCTGCAATATCAAATTAGTTTTCCCTAGTATAGTTTAAAATGTAACTAGCGATTTTCCAAAGCTTTTGACAAGTTATTTAATTGCTGCAGTCATCACAGAACTAACAAAAGCTCTCGGCATTGACCATAATTTAATTACACTCAAACGAAATTTGTAGTGTTTATTTATTGCTATTAATATATAATTTTGTCGTTTATTAGATAAATATTAATCATTCTTCGATTTTGATCATTTCATTCTTGTAGTCTACATAGTTTGAACACAAAAAAACGTATTAACTAATAATATAATAAAATCTTTGATATAATAGAAGCGATTTTGCACATATAAATGTGATCGGTAAAGAAATAGACGCCAGTGGAGTATTTATTTGGGAAAGAATTTCAATGCAACTGACAGATGGGACTAAGATCTCTTGTATGGATTATCTTCTGATACACGCGTGGTTATTATTAAGGTGTCAAATTCAAACACGCATTCTCCGCCAAAAGAAAATTTATGACTATCACTTCTTTCACTTTTAAATTAAAAGTTATCATTCGAAAAAAAATTTCCCGGATATTATACGTTTTTATTTGTTTTTGAATCCTTACAATGTTAGTAATTAAGAATAACCAATATGATGTGAAGGGAAAGCTTAAAGACATGTTTTGAAATTAAGTTTTTTAATTTAACTTTATAAGTTTAACCAAGTGGTATTTCCACTTGTTTAAAAATAACCGTTCAAAACCCCGTTGCCGTACGGCAGACACACAAGACGGTCCAAGAGCGCTCCCACGAGGGACCCCCGAGTGTTTGCAGTTCACAAACCAAAACACTGCTTAATTGAAATGTAAAACTAGCAGATTGGGATTACATCTCTAATTCAGTAATTCAAATCTCCAAAATACATAGTAAAACTTACCAATTTACACAGGCGCGGATACAGGATCTTGTTTAGGGAGGGGAAATTTTTGTGTGATTTAAATAATATTCTTCCAAAAAATTTCTTTTAAACAAAAAATTAAATAAAATTTTAGTTTATTTGATAAAATTATGAAATTTCATGAGTTAAGGGGGGGGCAATTGCCCCCATTGTCTCCCCCCTGTATCCGCGCCTGAATTTACATATAATTTCGTACTTTTTATTTGACGGTATACATCCATCAGAATTCAAATTTTAAACCAGGAACTATGCGGAAATAACTAAATTTTCTAGTAACTCGTTCCTCGCTTCCAGATTTGTACAGCAGACTTCAACTGGAATCAGGAACTTTAAGTTCATAAGTTACTACTTTACTCTTTCAGTTCATGGTGTAAAGTGCATAGTTATTTCCCATCATAGAGGTTTTCTAGGATCTTAGGGGATATACTCACCGGTTCGTTTAAGTTGTTTATTTTGCTAATATCAAGATTTATTTTCTTTGAAAAATTTAAATAATTATTAAAAAATGCTAAATTCAATTTTGAAATTTTATCGAGGTTTGTTTTATTATAACCAACACAAAGGTGCTACTTTATTAAGATACTAAATATTTTAACACCGAATTCCGTATTGATTTTGTAACAATGTCTTCAAATTTATTTTATTTGTGTACTTAGTCTGAAACATCAAATTAATTTATTTGTGTAGACCATCTACTAAAAATTTTTCAGTGGCTTTGAAACACCCGGAAATGCGATCCTGTAAATTTCTTGATCCTGTTTATGTGTAAGTTTTACAACTGAATGTATGTTTTGCATAACATCCTAGTGTAATTGAGGGGTGTAGAGGACAAGTGAAGTAAGTCCATTTTTTTTTAAATTTGAGATTTTATGTTTAAAGTGTACACTGACACTTTTAACATAAATTGGCAAATTAAAAAGAAATGGACTTACTTCACTTGTCTTCTACACCCCTCAATTATTATTGTCTTGTATCAATTTAATTTAAGCTACAATGTTCCTTAAATGTTGTAAAATACAATGTTAGGAGTTTATAAATTTTCTTACAAGTACAGAAGATAATGTGTAATAATTGCTTGCTCCAGATAAGTTTTTTGTCATAAAATTTAATTTACAAAATTGTCGGTATTATATTATAATTATTGTTTATTTGGATATATTGAAATTGCAGCAAAATAGTGAAAAAGCATAATATTTCATAAGCAATTTTGTAGATTAATAAAATAAATACTTGCTGCAAGTAAATAATTTCAATCATTCTAAATTTAGATTGAATTTAATTTGAAAATTAAATAAAATGAAAAAAGAAAATAGTAACTCCAGCCTGGTTCGAATTTAATAAAACTAAATCTATTCAATAACCCTTCTGCTACATCTTATGTTAAAACGTTAAACTTTATGAGTTGATATAATATAGTTCACATAAAGTTCCACCCTTAATATTTCGGAAACCGGTGCTCATAGACAACATAATTAAGACAAACTATTAATTTGTCCATAATCCACATAATGAGTGAATTCAAAATTCTGGTATTTCCAGTCGAACTGATTTTACAACTTTTAAACAATTCCAAAAGACAAACTAATGGATTGTTTATTACAGTTATCCTGAAAATAACAGTTTTAAATAAGTATAGATATTAATTACAAAATTCAATTGATATTTTATAACCCGATAAATGTAAAAATTATGGATGTTTTCCAAGTGTATCCGGCCCGACCAGGATTAGAGCCGCGGTTTCCCGCTTCCTAGTCGACTGATGTGTGATTTACGTACACTACTGGTGTATGTTTTCCGACGTACTCATGTGTGAACCAGATAAATCCGTTTCTACTAAGCAGTTCAGTTTAATATAGAATTATCTTTAAGGGAAATGACAATAAAAGCACTTACCGAAGGTGTACAGGCTGTTCCAAAATTTCAGATGTGTTTTTTATGGATAAACATGAGTAAAATTTTCTTCAATTTTTGACTTTTGAGTACGAGATTATTGTAAATGTTTTACCCTTTCTTTGAACAGCAGGAACATTAAAGTGTATATTCCTGATAAACTTATAATAATAGTTGATACTTACTTAGATATTTGGTTTCCAAGACAACGGCACGATTAATGTAGTAGATTAAACAAGGAAATTACTATTAAATACCGAACGAACGAATATATATGGTTTATTTGCATTAAAAGATCACGCACAAGAAAGTTTTGCAAAAAGGCAAATCAATATGATAAAATATTGTGATTCGAATAAATTTGGTATATTTCGAACACGATAATATTAAACATAAAAATACAAACATGAAATTACCACAGTGGCACAAATAAAATCAGTTGTCTGTAAAAGTAGCAATTTTTTTCCTTGTGTGTTTAAAGTAGAGAACGAGTGACAAGAACTAAGTTTTGCATATGTAAGGCGATTTTTCTTATTCGTGGGGTTAGTCTCGAGCAACACTTCTATTTAAAAATTTTATACTGAACAAAATAGATGAGAAAATTTTAAAAATTACTTTTCTCCATTAAAGCATTAAATGAGTTTTAACGACGTTTTTCTGTGAGAGCGTCTTAGTGGGGATGTTGATCAATTGGCATCGTATGCAGGGGGTGAATTAATATCTAGGGCGTTTGCTTGGAACACGGACGGTATACGGTTTTTTTAAATAGGATCCATACATACACAATGTATGCAATTTATTTGCGTTTCCTTTTAAGAAATCCTAAAATCTAATTTTCTTTATTAATATTAAAAAATGTAAAAATTTTTAGGAAAAGCAGAGAACCATCATAATTATGTCAAAAGTTTGGTAAACAGCAGGTGTCATTAAAGCGTTATTCATTATAATTTAGGCTAGACTAATCCTTGTTTAAAAGTTACTTAGTAATTAATTTATTCTACAAGCTGATGGAATGTAATCATCTGATACATTTACATAAAAATATTTGTTTAGTATAATTTTCTTTGTTTTACATTACAAATCACCATACCCAAGTTTTTTTTAAATGTTATTTTAGGTAAATATATGGTAAGCGATGTTTTTCCATTGCATCAGAACCGTATAAAAAGCACGCGACTCTTACTAAAAAATGAAGTTCTCTAGAATTTTGATTTTTCTTAAAACGTGCGTTAGTAAGTAAAAGTAAATTATATTACAAAAAAATAATAATATTTAACTAATTTATGGGAAAAAATCTTTCTAACGTGAAATAGTCGATAAAAAATTCAGAAAGTTCTTTAAAATATTAAATATGGGGCTTATTCAAATTAATTCTTCTGAAGAATGATAATATTTATTATACACTATTGCTAAAAAAACAGATATATTTAACAGGTCCCTACAGAAGTACCTATACTGTCTGTTTAAATTCGCTTGAGTAGCTATAATGTCTACATTTCTGCTATGGTAACCAAACCTAATTAATTATGTCATGGTAGTCCTGTGTAATCGATGTTGACTATTGTGATGTTTTAATGTATACGCGTAAACGATTTATCTTGTATAATGCTTTAGAAATAAAATTGAACCCAATATGTTTTTAAATATATTTTTTTCGATTTTACATTTTCAGCTTCATACTATGTATTTATTTTTTCCTATTTTTTTGGTAGCATTTATTTACTAAAATCATAAAAACAAGGTTCGTTTATATTATTCGTACATCAGCGATTTTTACAGAAGTAATTAGATTTTTCTAGACACCGATGCACGCTTGATTTATTCCTCGATGTGTATCCACTCAGCATTTCTGATACAACGAAAAACTTCTAAATTTTAAAATGTTTTCTTACAAACATTGGTTACAAGATAAACATTCATTTTAGTATTCAAAAAATTAGAATACAATTATATAGTAATTAATAAAAAAAAAGTATAATTTTGTACAACAATGAACAACCAATAACCTGTTCAATTAATCGTACACAACGAAAACTACTATTAAAACTTTGTACTAGACTACATACTATCACAAAGAAGCTAGACACCCACAAAAAATAAAATATAAAAGCTATTGGAACACTGTGAAAAAGAATTTGTCACCCTAACAAAGCATTTAGTAGCATCAACAGAATTTTCTGCTACTATGACAAAAGTTATGCTACCACAACATAGTTTTCTGTACAGGAGAAAACATAGTTGATGCAACAAATTTTAAAAATAAGAATTATCCGATTTAACAAATTTTTGTTCTGAACAGAAAAATTTTTGTTCTGAACAGAAAAAATTTTGTTATTACAGCATAAAATTTGTTGGAACAGCAAAAAAACTACTAAAAGTTTCATTATGGTGACAAATCCTTTTCCACACTGTAGCACTTGGGATAAAACAAATAGTTTTCAGTTAATTTAAAAGGATTTTTTGGATTTCAGGGAGGCTAAGTATAAATTTGTACTAATTGGGACCACTCTATTGACTTTTTGCTTACTCCTACCAGACTCCACATACTAATAATTTTGATTATGACTTTCGTCATGTTGCTTACATAATTTTATACTACCTACTAAATATATTCACAGGGAAAATATTTTAATTTATTCTAAAATGCTAAAAAGAGTTCGCAAGAAACGTAAAACGTTTTCAAATTTTCAGCAGTCGTATATCAACCCCCAGATCCTTGTAACCAAGGACATCTACCAGTCTTTGACTATTCTACCCGATTACCTCCGGAACTCGGTGACTTTTCATTTTTCATCATTTGTAAATTTTGGTCGCGTTGTTCATCTATTCATTTATACCTATCGGTGCTGATTTTTAGTTAATTATTTACTTTATTCTGAAAACCAACATGAATTCCATCAAATTATTCACAAGTAAATCTACAAGTTTTCGCTGATATGCCGATCTTATGGATAACATTTTTATTATAATCAAAAGACATTTGGAAAGAAATATTGGAAGCAGAAAGAAAATAATTGAACTCATTTTTTTTACTAAAATTAAGTTAATAAATCAGCTTACTCGAGTTTTTCTTATATATTATTATGTGCACTAAAAAGAAACAAAATTGTGCATGGAACTTGATTTACATGTACTGTGTATGAACTATATAGTTGAACCATCTTCGTGAATGAGGAATTCTAGCTAAACTTTCCCATGCGAGATATACCTTTAAAATTAATTAATTAAATTTAAGATTTCTCTGCACATCCCTGCAAATTATATAATAATTAAATTTCTATTTTAAAGAATTTAAAACCAAATTGACGCAAATTGAATTTTATCAAAGTTGGAAAGTGAATCTCATTATTAAGACCATATCGTTCATATAATTTAGATAACACATAAAGTTTGAAACATTTTCTTTGTTTCTTTGAAATACTAGCAGACATTTATTAAAAGTTTGGGAATTAACTTGCAAATGATCTTTTCTAAAATATGAATTATAATTAAATTTTATTATAAGAGTGCTAAATACGGCCAAAAAGTTTTTATATGGCATTAGTAAATTTTCGTCAATTTTTTGCCAGTATTAAAACTCAGAAAAACTTTTAAGGAATAAATTTCTATTACGATTTTTTTTATATATATATCGCTGAGTAATTGCATCTGATTGTAGCCGTCCTTTTCCATCTAAGGAACTGAGGGAGTACTGTTAGTTTTCTTGGACAATCGACAAGAATTATTTTTGGCCTTCGAAGACATGGATGCTTTGGTCTTTCGATTAATATTTCATTTCTAACCGAATTGTCTCCAGCCGAATATATTTTATATTTATTCAAATTACAATTCTTTGCGGGACTAGATTTTGTATTTATAGATGTGGAAATTGTAAAAACAATTGAACAACATAATTCAGAGCTGACAGAAATGCTATTTTTTTATGGAAATGATACTCTAAAAATAATATTTTGCAATCCTTATTTTTTTCTTCTTGGTAATGTAAAACATTCTTGTATTATTTACTCTAACACCGAATAACATTAAAATAAAGTATACCTTGAAACATTGAATATTACGCTCGTTTGTTTTAATATAAGGAATAAACATCAAGTTGTAACGATTATGCCAAATCTATAAGGTGCTCCAAGAAAACTTAATCATATTTCCTGTGTGGTGATTTTAACACATTTTCTAAAAAAATATTAGATTAATATGTAAATGAAAATATCTGACATGAGATTTCTTTCGACATCAAAATGACTGTAAGTCTGAAGTCTTGTGTTGCAGACACAAACTGAAACAGAAACTTTTGATTTAGGCTATATCATGCCCGGGACTTCCCCTTTCCTTCCTCTGGGTTGCTCGACTACTAACGCTCTGTTTGTCTATTTATACTTAACCTAATAATTCTAACCTATTTAGTAATAATTTATGTTTTTTTGAACGATCCTAATTAACGCTCATATTCAGAAAGAGAACCGGTATAACAATAAAGTCTAGCAAACTTCAGGCAATGTAATATGAATGTTATTAAATTATTATATTATTATTGAGTGGTTTCTCAACATTTAATTTAATATAATTCCTGATATTACTTAAAATATCAGTGTTGTTTTTGATATTATTTAATAAACAAATTTTCACTTTTAAAAGCTTTCATCATGTTTTGCTTTACTTAAATTTTGGAGAAAAAAAATATAACAATTTTCAAATACATTTTCTTCTAAGTTTCTTAATAAGTTTGCAATAAAACTGCAAGCTTCATTTTCATTCATTTTGGAAACTAATCTTGCAATACATACTACATATCCCTAATTATCACTCAATTGTTTGAAAATTCCATTTAACTAAATTTCCATAACATCCAAAATTCAATATCGTAATGGACAGA
Source organism: Cantharis lateralis (assembly GCA_963170105.1). NCBI lineage: Eukaryota > Metazoa > Arthropoda > Insecta > Coleoptera > Cantharidae > Cantharis > Cantharis lateralis. Next base: position 24,844,572 of record OY720630.1, on the reverse strand, counting down.
TTACCCCTAAAAGTCAATACTGAACCATCATGCACATTATAAAGGGGATTAAAATCTAAATAATGTAAATTGATTAGTAATGCGGTAATTTTTAACCGTCAACATCAGAAAAGGTTTACAATCTTCGAATTGTGTTTCTCTTTTCCAGCGGTCTGTTAAAATATATAGGTACAGTACTAGTATACAAATATACTGACCATTTATATAGGAGACCAATAAATATTCTAAATGATCATGTTCTTAAATAAGAAGAAGTGGTTTCCATAAAAACAGTAGAAGTGTTATAAATCCCAGCCGAGTGGCACAGTTAAAATGTTTTCCTTATCTTATCTCCAGTAATAGGAATTTGTTCACTTTTTTTGCTTTAATTTATTGTCTTATTAATATTGAAGTTGGTTAAACTGAACTTTTGTGCTTTAACGATTTTAATTATTTGTATTCCACTGTTTGAAAATGCAGAGACTCATGAACTACTCCACCCTCATTTTAGAGTATCTAAACTCAGTAAGTGATTAATTTGAATCGTTTTGATTTCAATTCTACTATTGACCAAGCTCTCGCTTCTGCGTTTTTTAAACTGATAGTCAGCAAATCGGTCTTCCGTCAAAATCGAAAGCAAGTTAGTATATTAATCTACTTTGGTTTAATGTAAATTAAGTTTTACAATTACTTCTCAGGCCATTTTTTATTGAAACATGTGGTAAATTTTAAAATCCCTATAATTACTCTTCTTATAAATAATTTTGTAAAAATAACTACTACCCGAATAAATCGATATTTTTGTAACGTTTTTTTAATAACAGAAAGCAAATATGCGGTTATCCAAAAAGTATTAAATAATAAATTTGAATTTTACATTAAATTAGATTTATACTTTTGTTTTTTTATAATTTTTTTATAATAAATTTTGTTTTTATTATAATAAACTTCATCAATAATTTAAAATTCGAAATCAACCACAAAAATCATCAATTAAACAATTAATTAATAATAAAATTTTTAACATTTTGGTTTATGTGATCCAGTTTCTTTTATAAAATGTGTGTAAGTTTCTGAATGGAAGCTTGAAAAATAGTGATATAAAGTAATACCAAATGTTTTATTGTATCTCGTGTGAAGCTGACAGTTTGAGTTAAATAAGCTTCATAACAAATTTGCAGTTTTTCATATTTTTATAAAATTTTTAATGGTTAAATAACATAATACACAAAACATTTTATGTCAAATTGCAATATCTAAATCCTTATTTATTATTTATTTAAACTAAATTTTTAATTTAAATATAAAAGCCCATAATATTTTATGTACTTATTTTAATTAATTTAATAAATTATAATATATCGGTTACTAATAAATTTTAATTAAACAATTAATATAAATACTGGCGTTATTATTTATAATTATTAGTGTTGCATCGAATTGATGGGAAAACTTCGACTTTTAATTAAATAATAATTATATCGATATTAATGTAAATGTAAAATTAATATAATATCAACTTACTATAAACTTCATATTAACTAGGTAATATTTGTTTCCAATTAAAGGTAACAGAATTAAATATTAAAATTATAGCAACTGTTGCTGTAAAATTATTTACATCGTGGTTCAGATTCCACGTTAACCTATATCTATTAAATTACTTTTAGTTAGTAAGTTGCACATCTGGTAAGATAATCTTTTAGTTCCTTACCTTAATGGAAAATTTTCCTGCTACCTGCTATATTTTTAAAATTACTTTTCTAGATACATATTGTACTTGTAAAAGGTTATTATTATAAATATTCTAAAATTACCAAAGAATTAATTTTTAAGTACGTTTTTGTAATTAAAATCATTTGCTATATAGATTACACAAAATTCTAAATACATTTTGAAATCTGAGCTCTCTATATCAAAATATATATTAATATGTATTAAACAAAAGTTGTATGTGATTACACTTTCTGGAACTTTTGTTTGGAAACTTTTCTTACACAGAATGTAAAATATTTAATCTACCCACTACGGGTACGTAAAAATGCTTTATCTCATAGCTGCAAGTCGGCATAAAACAAAATCAAAATTGTTAAATTTTAAAGATGCAACAAAATGGAATCAAATAGCATATTCTCGTTTAGAACAAATCTCGGAACAAGCGTTTTTAGTCACCCGTGTTTTTATAAGCTGCCACCTTGGAGGCTAAAAATACAGCTCAACATATCCACAAATAGTAAAAAGAAAATTTTAAAGTCAAAAATTTGAAATTCAACCGTCCCAATTGAAATACAAAATTGTGGGAACACAGGTGTGCATTTTAGAATAAAATGCTAAAAAGGAATCGAATAAAATAATATGAGCTTACAGCAGTGACTGGTGTAATCGGTGGTGATTCAGCATCGAAGCAGTTTTAATTTTAAATTTTGAAATTGTAAGCATTTTTCCTTATTAACAATCTGAAAAGATAACAAAAGCTCAAAGCGGTCAAATTAACTTGAACTAATCTATCCGAAGCAAGGAGCTACTACCAGCGTAAGTGACCATGCAGCCGCCTTGCATATGGTTATTGCTTTTATTAATTTAATTATTTTAATTCTTTAAATATGTGTATTTATAACTTATACTTTCATAATTTGATTTGAGAAATGCTGTGCTATGAAATACATAAACTGAATGGTAACTTGGAGGGTGAGCTGTTATAAATGTATTAATGTGTTAAATGTTGTCTTATAACGTGATTAATCGTGACTTAATCTAAATTTAAACTATTCAAATTGAAAAATGAATCGGAATAAAATTCTAATGTGTTAATTTAGTATAACAACAATCGATTTTTAGTAACTACTACAATGATGGTATAAAAACAATAATTCGCTTGACAATAATGACCAACTCTTGTAGCACAATGGATGAAATGGTAATTAATTACGCAAACGTTAAGTGAGCACAAAAACTTTCCAAACTTCACTCCGTTTTACCACTAGACTTGATGAGTTGAAAATAATTAACTAATATCTCATGTCAATTTTTTTGCAACAATAAATAATTTTTAATAAAATTATTTTATTACGATAAAAATTTGTTTGAAATTTTAATACCAACGGTTTAATGTAAAAATTCCACAAAAAACTTTAATATTTATTCATTTTCATAATAAAACTAATTTCGTTCGCGTATAACTGACGTCATCAAAATTTTGATTTCTTATTCGTTTGGTTTATTGGAACATAAATTTTATAGTAGTGACATGCATGTCAATTCAAACATCTTATGTTATTCTGTTTATGAATGTATTTGCAGGCGAAATAAATCACAACATAAAAACAAATACATCTTGTAAACTTTATTACCCAAATAAATCGGTTTATTTTACAAATTTATTTTATTTTTTATAATCTATTGCGGTTACTTCGAAATTATCAATTTTTGTACGTATATAGAGTAATTCGAAAACTAAAATTCGGGGATTCCCAAACTAACATTTTGTGATTGTGATATTCAAATGAGTAAATTAATTTCTTTTTTGTATAAATTAATGTAATGATTAAAACAATATAGCAGTGGGCATTACTCTTAAATACAAAGGCGTTTCTCTACTCTTATGTGTAGATTAAGCTCATTGGATCATCTTGTACTTAATGAGATTTTTGAGAACCATGGGTAAATCAATGCCAGAAATTTTGCTGAATTTAACAAAATCCTCACGTTTCAAAATAATATCCTGGATAATTAATTATTGTTGTTAGAAAATGTTTTTTAAATTTTCTTTGTTTCTCCAAAATTTTGTTAATGCTTTAAGGAAAAAATTGGTAAATATGTCTTTTTCGTGAAAAGAATAAATAAATTGCTATACTTAATTAGTATGTCGTTGATTAAAAAATTAATTTCCAAATAAAATAATCTGTTTACTGAAACTAAATTAGACCGTGTTTGTACATTGTAACAGACTGAAGAGGAATAACTATTGTAATGAAACACTTTAAAACATAATAGTTAATAATACTCAAATGCAATTACCCCATTGAGTCAAAAGTAAACTTTGATCCGACGCGACGTTAGAATTTCTTTTCACTTTCAGTAACTGAGTTGTCTCATGCGCCACTTTAAACTCTGCGATTTCAATAAAGTATCGAGTTTGTTTCCATTTTCTGTTTGAGTTTGAAACAATTTTTATTGAATTGCTCTTTGTTTAATAACCACACGTGACGGATCATTATCTGCTGTAGTATTTGTAATAGATCATTATCTGCTGTAGTATAAATTTTCCGTGTAATAAAATTTTATTACAATTTTTTATTTGATTTTGCTACCGTACCTACTTGAATATTTTAAACTTTAAAAGGCTTTTTTCGCCGATTCCTTGAGTAAATTACAGCGCCTAGTGTTTCGTGTTTGTAATTTGACTTTGTTAAAATAATTTAGTTTCATATTTCGTAATTACATACTAATCATTTTGTTTGCTTAAAGCGAGATACTAATTTGATTCATACTTTTAGGGAGTCCGTAATTCCTGCATAAATCAGGTAGTCTTAACAGGAATCAAAATACTTAATACTATACTTGAACTTTTCTAGATGCTCATTAAAGTTGTTTTTTTATTTATTTATATTTACTTTGATTTTTCGTATATCAAACAGATTTACGTAAACTTAGAATCAATTCTCCTAACTGCACAGTGTCGATGTCCATTAGAGAGCGAAAGATAAAGTTTTTCGTGAAGTTTGGCATTTGAAGTCGGAATTTCCGCTATGTAACTCACTCGGAGATCACTTTTACTTAAGACCGTGCTAATATTGTGAAAAACAACGAATTATTGCATTTAACAGTACAAAATAAATTTTACTGCTTTAAATGGTTAATATTAAGTACAAAACTTTGTAAATAACAAAGAGCAGGGTCTCGGAAATAGAAATCGTAACTTTCTAAGCCCATTTACGTTCTTTAGAAAGGTGAATTCCTCGATGGACAGTAAAAAGGAAAATGTTTTTAAATATAAAACTAAAAAGAACACTTAGCCAGACAAAATACTTCGCTTTATTAAATTGTGGTTTTGAAATTTATTGGAACAGTTTTTTGCGTTTTTAATTACCTGATAATTTTTAACTTTCAGAAGAATTGTTTTATTTATATTAATGTTAAAAATTTTCAAACTTAAAATGGTTTAAGCTTAAAGGGAATTTCAGAAAACAGATAAAAGAATTGCTGCAAGCTCGACAATGTCGTACAGAATAAATTAACCTAAAATGAATAGAAATGGGACAAATAATTGAATCTCAAATTTAAAATCTTGCGAAGAGACGGTTTATCTTAAAATTTTGTTTATCTTAGAACGTTTTTTATATACTTACCTACTTACTTTTTTAATAAATAATTCTAATGCCCTACATTTTCTTTAAAAAAAAGCTGTAATTTCTTTCATTTTACTGAATTCCTGTAGTAAAACACACCATGTGGTTTGGTGACCGTTTTCTTTCAGCAAAATCGTTATAGACGCTTCATGCTTAATTAAATTTCTTATTTAATTTTCGTTTTCACAAGTTTTACCACAAGAGTCGTACACTTGTTTTTTCTTTGAATTTTAACGGCATCCACGATAAATTATCGAGTTCGTTTCTCATTGCCGCAGAATGTGGCTTATTTTCTGAAAATGTATTTATCAAAATAGTTCGATTTTTTTTGTATCTAAAAATATTTAGTTGTCAAAATTTATTACCTTCGTTAGTTCATATGCACTCCAAACTTTCTGAAAATATTGTTCTGGCATGAAGAAGATTGTTGTAGGTCTAACGTGTATGTTTGTATGTCTGTCTGCCAATTAAAAACTTTCCTTGGTTCTCTCATTCTCAAAAAGTTTTATAGATTACATTATTTTTATATTCAAAACTTTCTGTTTCAAAAACAAATTGCAATTCACAAAATTTAGACCAAAAAGTAATTAAAATGTTAACCCTTCTAAGTAGAGTAAATAGTTTAAACTATGTGCAACTTAGTAAATAACTATGTAAAATATGAATACCGGAGTGCCTATTTTCAAACTCCTGTCAGCTCTGCCATTGTTAAGTCATTTATTACCTTTTAGAAACGAGAAATGATCGAGCTAGTTTGTCATTTCTTCTTTTGTCTTTTTAAATAGAACATACTACATACTACATAGCTATAGATAGATGATCCTAAGGTAATTTATGCAACTACAATAGATATCTAGTACTGCACGTTTGATAAATTTAATTTTATTATGATTTATGATGATAGTTTGCACAATACATTAAAAATAATATAATAGGAAATACCTCAACATCGGCTTTACAGTATAGATTACATTTTACAACGATAGCTTACGAGAGCTGTATCTAACACGTCGACTGTACACTCTCGCCGAGGCAGGGCGAGACAGGGCGAGAGCGAGAGTGTAGATGGGAGCGCTCGCTCAGCCTCGCTGGTCTCGGTGTCCCTCGCTAGCTCTCCATCCAAAGTCGGTTTTTTAGGTCCGAGTCAAAGGGTCTCGCTTGACTAGCGAATGTGTTCCTGTACACTCTCGCATTTCTCAGTCTCGTTCGTGACTTATGATAGGGAAGACGTGTTTTGTATTAAAATAAAAACGTCTTTTGCATGAAAATGGCATGGAATAACGAATGCGAACTAAATTTCTTGGAAGTGTATCAAATGGTACCTCTTTTGTGGAATCCTGCATGGTCACAGGTTCCACACGGTCCATCTCCCCTGAGTTCACAATTACAACTGAACTCGGCGAGAGTGTACATGGTCGTACTCGGGCACAGGCCTCTCGCCGAGACATTCGGGCGAGAGCACTCGGGCGAGAATGTACAGCCGGCATAAAATTAAACATAAAAGCATAAAAAAGATCAGATGGCTGGTTATCATATAATTCAATATGATATCAATATAATTAGGGATACGTAATTTTCGTATTTACGAAATACATGCGATAAATGCGAAATTTTGCCAATATATGCGATTTTTTAATTTTTCATATATTTCCGCGAAATCTCGATAATTATCATTATTTAAAGCGAAACGATCAAGTAACTGATTAAAACATATACATTTTTCTATTTTGTGGCGCCGTTTCTAACTGAGAGCGACTTAAACATGACTGTAAAATACAAAAATTATTGTCATCTATATCAGGGAAACGGTGCGACAAAATAAAAAATTAATTGGCATAATTTTATTGTAAATTTCATTCTCTACATTTTTGTTTATATACATTTATCTATTTTATCAAACCGTTTCCGAGATAATATGGAATATAGATGACAATATTTTTTTGCATTTAACAGTCTTGTTTAAGTCGCTGTCAGTCACAAACGGAGCGACAAAATAGAAAATTGTATATGAACAAATGAATAAAATTATCAACAAAAAATGTCTAGAAAGTTTTGGTCTGAAACTGATTTTTATATGACAAAAATTACTTCAAAATGTTCAATTTACATTGATAACATTAGGAGTGTCCGAATATTTTTGTGAGTAATTCTATTTAAAATATTGTATATAATTTTTGATTTTTTAATAAGTTTTTGCGAATAAATGCGAAATTTCGCCTTTCTAATTTTTTTAAATGCGAATTTTAAATATTTTATTTGCGAAAATTACGTACCCCTACATATAATATATTGCTATGCTTTCTTCTTAACTAATTTATAATTAGTAATTATAAATAATTTACAATTAAATAATTGTAATAATTTTCATTCGAACTAATATTTGAAATGAATAAAATAAATTCACAAAAAATCAAGAAAGTTAATTAAATCTGTTTTGCGTATCCTACGTAGATTTAAAAACCTGTTAGCTTTTCATCAAAATCGGATTCGAAAAGTAATTATGTCTCAATGTGAATAAGTTTGAGCAGCTCTGTGTTAGATATTATTATGTTGTATTGGAATCTCTTAATTCTTCTGATATGCCTGCGAAAATTTGCAAAATTGCTCACCATCCGATCGAATATTTTATTTCTCCTTTGGATTATTTCTTCTATTTTTATTTTATTTATTTATTTAAGTTTCCGTTTACACTTTCTTGTAAACTCCTCATTGTTAAATCAAAAGATTTTCTTCAACTCAAAATATTACCCAAATATATTAAAAACTCAAAAATTAAAACAAGTTAAACAAACGATTGAAATTCTTTATATCTTTAATATTTCGATACAGAATGTATCTTCATCAGAAATAATTGAAAGTTACAGTTTTTAATATATTACTATTTCTCAAGTTAATAATCCTAATTTATTACCCAAATAATCACTTTTTTATTGGTAACTGCTAAATGATTTAAAATGCGAAAGCGGAATTGTTTTTTGAAATTGTTGTTACTAGACACTTTAAAAGTTTTTTATAATAGAAAGAAAATTGACTTTAAAGAAATTTAATACAAAAAGGTTTCAAAGTAACTGGGAAGAAAGTATCAAGGTAGGCATTGACTGTTAATAAGATTGCTACTTTTAAAAGAATTTGGAACTATTTGTGACGCCAAGGGTTTATTTCGACGTCAATCTAACAAGAGTTGTATTTACTGAGATAGTAATTTGAAAATTTGAATTAAACAGCATCGAAGTGTTCAAAATAAATTTTAATATCACATGTAAAAGCTATAAACGCTAATTGAAACAACATGTAAAGTATCATAATAATTTTTAATAACCTGTTGGTGCATGTGTATTTCAAGTTTACTTTAAATTTTGTGTAGGGTAATGTTGTCTAAGATTGCGCACTTAAAACATTTTAACATATAATTGATTAATTTCACAAAATATGAACGTAAAAAAAATTAACAAACATGTGTAAATATATATAGTGATAAAAAAATACCACAAACATATAAAATTCATAAAAATAAAGAAGAAATAAAATATTTACTGATTAAAAGCAAATGCGCAATCTTGTAATACAGGTTTGATAAGATTGCGCATATTTAATTATTATAAGTTTGCGCTCTTAATAATTTCACATTTAAACTACCCTGTTCCTAAATAAATAGAACAATTTTCATGACACCAATTCTTACAAACAAATCATTGGATCCACTCTTCTGTAGTGGTTCATCACAACCTGCGCTGAAAAATTCTGCTTATTGTGTTATTGTCGGAATTTTTTAACTTTCTATTTTTAATAATTGATCCCTTAACACTTTTCGTTTTTGATTTAGCTTCAGGAATTTAATATTATAAAAAACTTTAACCGCGCCAACTTAGAAACGGTGCGAAAACATGGAAGCATTATAGTGCGCAATCTTGTAAATTAATGACTTATGTTATTCAATTGAAGAAATTCATCACGCATACTTTATTAGGTGAAATATTTTGTTTTTAAATAATTAATTCCTTTATAATTAACTTTATAAACTAGTCTTGAATCATGAATATAAAAAAATAAAGGATCAGTGGCTTATCTTCTAGACTGGGAAAATTACAAGGATTGAAGCACTTACGAATTAATTCAAATTTTTAATATAAAATGCTTATCAAAAAACATGTGCCGTATTGTAACTATATAATAACTGTTAGAGGTTTCAGGATTGCATATTTCTTATTTCAAGAATGTAACTACAGCATTAATATTGGCTCTGCGCAATCTTTGCAAACTGCGCAATCTTAGATGAACTTACCCTATCAAAGAAATGCGCATTAAAAATTCACCCGCATAGAAAATAAATCAGACTGTTTAATGAAATTTCAATTTTAGATCCCCTATCCAGATATAAATAGAAAATTGTAATTAGCATTGTTTAAAATTGATCTTTTAGATTTAATAGTATTTACGGATCTATATGTAGAACAAATAATTTGCAACCCTTAAATCTAGAGCTTTAATGATTTTGGTGATTTAAACTAGAAGCAGCAAATGAGCATTCAGCACTTGAATGGTTTATCATGATACATTCAGTAAGGATATAATCACGAAAGTATTGTATAATTTAAAGGAAATTTCAAATGTTATTTTTAATGTAGTTTAATAATTACGGATTTATTTTTACAATTTAATTTTTCAGAAATAATTGTATACTAGGTGATTATGCTAATATATTCTTAATAATAGTTCAGACTTGGCACAGAAAGTTTCAATAAACTTCAACTTGGTACTTTTAGGCCGCAGTCCCACTGCAGCCACCATCGACCACCATCGCTAAATTCAACCAATGGAAGTGGTTTGTTCATTATTTGCACCAATTGAATTCGTTGAATTTTAGTCGATGGTAGCTGGTGGTTGCAGTGGGACTGCGACCTTACGAAAGTCGGCTTAACGTCAATTTCAAGATTGTGCTACGACCACTTTGTGCGATTAAATTATAAATAGGTTCCTACTGTGGAAAACAAGTCCAGATTCACCTGTGTATCCATTCCTGGATATTTTAAATACCTAGCTTTAATATATTAACGTTGCAAATTATTATTTTTATTGTCGTCCACTTATATAATAGCAAGCTACGAACCGCCTTTAGTAACCCCCTTCTCCGTTAAAAGTAAAAATATTGATAAAATATATGGCATATTATTATATTATCTTTTGCCGAGTCCACCCCTTTAAAGGAAGTTTGTGCTTGTCACTGATAAACTGCAGCCTGAACTTTGCCATGAACATAAAACGCGTTATTTTGTAATAATGATTAATAAGATTTAATTTGAAAAGTTGCTAAATTGTTTGTTTAAGTTAGGTATAAAAGTTTTAATAAACTCGATAAAGAATTTGAATATTTAAGTTGATAAATTTGAGTTAATTAAAAAATATGAAAGTTCTTGGTGTTTGATTTTGTTTTAAGTAGTAGAACTTTTAGAAATTATGAAAATTTTATTTGAAAATTAAAATGTTATTTTTATTGTTTATTTTGTATAATTTTCAATATAAAAGTTCCTAAATTATTAATTTTGTTGTTTTAAACTGCTTGTAACTTTTTGGTTTTTTTTCATGACGAGACGACATGGGAAAATGTCCAAATGTCAAAAGAATTTTCCTGAGAAAAAAGCTTGCTACTCAAAAAATTTTCCTGCAGAATCAATGCGTCCAGGTCCTGGACTACATTCACAGTTATATTATGTATCTGATGAATTGTTGATTTACTCTGTTATTGGAAATAAATAATAGTGTCGCTCTATCGTCTATCCGGTATATTGGAGTAGTTCGTTTGGTTGTATTATAATCTAGATTTATATATTTTGTGGTTAAACGGATTCCACAGTATTGAATTAAATTATATTATCTGGGGAATTATTATTCTGAACGATTATTTCTTTGGTTAGAGTTTGAACAGTTAAAAATATACCGGAGCTTTAGCTCGGTTCTGGATTGCAAATGCTATTATATGCTGTATTACTTGAACATAGGAATTTAGAATATGCTACGATTATAGGGATACAAAATCTGTAATTAAAAATATTTATAAGCAGCGCTTATTCTACCTAAAGTTTACAGTAAAACTCGAAGAATTATAAAACCTGTCTTAAAAGCTTTACAAACACGACTAGTAAACTGGTGGTGTAATAAGTGCCTTACTTAATGTTCATTTAAATTGCTTAAAATTGGTTTAAAATGAACAGATTTTAGTCGCTACAAAGCCTTACGGTAAAAAATACAAAGTAAACTCATATTAAATTTCATAGTCAACATTTACCTACCATATTAAGTACTTCATTGTAATATTACATTTAATTCACACAGTATTTATTGATTGCTATTCTCTATCCTTTTTTTAATTACATAATGGCATATAAATTCGCCTAGCCATCACAAGTGTGCTTTCAACTTTTATCCTGAAGCTTTTAATAGCTGTTTACCTTTCAATGTACCTACCTTTCCTTTTTATAGTTGATTCTCATTATCATTTTGTATTTATGGAAACAAATACAGTTAATGCGATACGACAGCTCTCGAAATGTATTAATCCAACATGAAAATCCCTTTTAACTGAGCATTGCGTATATATTTCAGCCTGTCTGTCTGTCTGTCCGTCCGAAGACGGCGTTTTTACCAACCACAAAATATTAAAACCGGATTATTCGATTTGAAACCCAGAATTTATAAAATAGGAATCTCGTTAATGTCCTCTGAACCAGAATAGAGGATAGAAACCTAGGAACTGCGGTCATCCGAGTTCTACCTTGTTTTTCTCAAGTACACTAAATCTGTCAAAAGAATCCAACCAATATTAAGTTGTGGAAATGTAAAGTACCTATAATAAATATATACAAGTAGCCTATTGGCAAAATGTCAATAGAACAGAAATAAAATTGTATTTTATATACACAAACCCACACAGAATGCATTCTGATGGTAATAATAATGATTCAATGCTATTGCAAATAATGGTATGCACGTAAACTTCAATGTTTACTTTGACATATAGACACACAATCTTATGCATAAAGCATCTCACTTAAATCTCATTAGGAAATAATACGATGTATCTCTCAAGTATTATCAGGAGACAATGAAGGTGTCTATCTAGTATACATATATTTATTCCATTTAAGAATAGTATATTATACTTATAATTAAATAATATATTTACAAAGGCTATATAGGGATTTAAGGATATGATGCAAGGAATAATGCAGTTATATTTACATAATGGGTCAAGCCCAATTATTGTCATCCTAACCGAGAATAAACTCATTTAGCAAAATCTGCAATGCACATCGGTTTTTATATTCTTTTAATTCGTGAAATAAAATTGTATAGTATAGACGGACTACAGAGAACTCAAAGACTTGGTTTATTTTAAGAATGTAGTATATGATGTAGTTAACTTAAATATTGAAATTTAAATTCTTTTCAGGGAATAGCATCGTTTATTGCGTATTCCGCTGAAGCAGGAATATGCATTGCGGCTTCTGAGAAGATTTTAAGAAACTCTCGAACTGAGGACTTCGATCGAATCATAGACAGATTGATTCAAAAGCCTCAAGCTCGTGCCGTAATTTTATTTGTGGATGAAGATAATACCAGGTAAGAGGATAATTGCTTTATTCACTTCACTTCAAAACATTTATATAAAATAGACACAAAAAATGTATGACAGGAGTAGATAAAGTGACTTTTTATATTTGCGAAAGATCCAGAGAGTTGTGTCCACACTCTTAATTAAAAAAATAACAATGTAAAATACTGCTTTAGTTTAAAAATTGATTTTGGAAATCTTTTTTTCCTTTTCAACTTTAATTTCCTTAACCTACTGGATCCCCATTGTTGAACTCAGCTGGATGAGACCCAATTCGGATTGTTTTTGGTTATATCATCTCATTTCGGTTCTTGTAGTTTGATAAAACTGAGTTATACTTGAAATTTCCATATTGCAATCTGTAGCCTGAAGCTTCGTTATTACTGCCAATTGTTTGATACGTTAGCTAGCTTGTTACTTTCGATAAAACAGATCGAAAACTGGGAAAAACCTCTTGGATTTTTAAATCTTGTATAGGTTTTACTCAGTAAATGGGAAAAATGATGAAATAACAATTCTAATTCTTCTGAATGTATAGTAAGTTTAAATGGAACAGATAGTTTTCTCAGTGTTATACATGTACGTACTACATATATCGATTTTAATAAAATGGCTTTCAAAAACCCTCTCCGTAATGTCGCACGTGTTAATTTTCTGCTTATAGATTTTCGGTTCAAGCTTAATAAATTTTCACTTGAGCATATAAAAATATTATAATAATTGGCAAAAATTTTCGTTTAAAATGATTTAAAAAAAATGTGTTTTAAGTTCTTGGTTAGATGCTCTTGTAAGATGGGTCATTAGAAACATGAACTAAGTTGTATCGATTTGATACGATAATTTCAATTTGGCAGGAAGTTTGATTGTGAGTTACATTTTGTTGCAAATTGTATTGTAGTTTTAACGGTGCTTCTCATTAATATTCACGTAAATTTTAATTTAAGACTACAAATAGTAATTATCATTAAATGCACTTTGTATGCATAACAACGACGGATACGATAATGAAAAGTTGTTAGCAAGTTTTGATTATCGAAAGTTGGAATTTGCAGATATAATTAATAAACAATAAGTAAGGGTGTTTGTATGTTTTTGATATAAAAAGTAAATTAGAGAGTAAGTGAAAATTGAATTAGTAAATTATGTGTTTTAACAGGAAGCTTTTACAAGCTACAATAAGAGCTAATCGAACTGGTCACTTTCTGTGGATTGGAAGTGATTCGTGGGGAGCAAAAGTTCACCCCGTACGAGACCAAGAATGGGCCGCCGAGGGAGCTATCACGATTCTACCCCACCGAAATGCCATTCAAGGTAAGGAGAGCGTATTTATATAAGACCGGTCACAACCCTCTTTCTAAACACTATAATGTAACTACTTTCGTATTTGATAGCAATTTATCATGTTGATTATGTTATTTGTTCGGTTATATAACATCAAAATGTAAATAGGAAACCGGTTTAAATTTGCTAAAATAACTTCATTTATTTACTATTGGTTCTGTTTTGATTTTATTTATTTTAAATTATATTTTTTCTTTTACACAATGCAATATAACGAAGAAACAAGATTATTTGTGTTGGCAAAATTACTAAAAGGACGACCAAATACATTACTTATTTATTTCTGAAAATATCCTGAAACGTTTTTACCAATTTTCATAACATATTACGTAAGTAAGTATTTTCGTGATACAAAAATTAGATATATTTTTATTATAAATATTGTTTTCTTTTCGATTATTTACTATCAATATTTTCCTAAAGTAAGTGAGTTCGCGGTTAATATTTTATTTTAAGTTTACATCGTAATACATTCTTGTCTCATAACAAATTATAAAACCTAATTTAATATTTATTTTAATATAACATGATCTTATAGAAAACAGTTGCTTTAAAAATTTATAAATTACTTTTTGGCAAAACACTTTTCCTTGAAAGCAAAAGAACATTATTCAGGTCAGGAAAGTGGCGTAGTGTAGTTAGCGTAAGTACTATACAAAGTTAGTCGACAAAGCCGTACGTTAAAATCTATATTATATTTCGTAATTACATTTGTTCTTTTTACAAGATATTTAAAATCACCCACTCAATAAAAATATAAAAATAAATCATTTGAATATTAGTTTTCTTCCTGTCTCGCCGATATAGACAACGTCTTAATCCTTCTAGTATCAGACACTATTTTCTAAATCTAGCCAATCTAAAGATCAAAAAGTGTGAAATCTTCAGTGCTAGCAAAGATGCGACAAACCTCATTAGATCATTTTTGCAGATTTTAATAAAATTGCCATATATGAGTCATTTTCAAGTCAATCTATCTCGCAAACGGTGCAACGAAATTGAAAAATGTATATGAACAAAAATAAAGGGAATTAAATTTACAACAAAAAATATCGGATAAGCATTGCTGTAAAAGTGATATTTTAATGTGAAATTTATTACGTGATGAATGTTTTCAAATAAATTATTGATAAAAAACTAAAAATTTTAAATATTAAGGATCTGCGGATATTTTCAGCTTTTGTTTATTCCTATACCGAATACTTAGTATACCCTTTTAATTCTTGTGCTTAGTTTACCCAGTGTTTTTGTGCAGATAAATTTATTCCATTTAACCGGATTCGTTTTTATCATTTGTTGTGGCTTAATTTTGTATTTTATTTAATGGAACCTGTTATTTTTGGACAGATGTAAATTCGTTATGTTTATAATTAATAAATTTGTAACTTGTGAAATTATATAATATAAGAATTAAAACCACAACAAGTTAGTTAAACGAATCTATATTTATCTTAAGCTTTCGAAAGCGTATGCCTTCATTTTCAAAATCTAAATAATAAAAAAACAACATGCATTTCCATGGAAACCGCGAAGCAATGCCATTTGGCCGATCTATGATCTTAAAAATAAAGAAAAAACGTTCAAACAACGTTTTATTAATGATAACAAAAATAAAAACCTTAGATCGTGAATCAAGGAAAACCCAAAGGGAGAAAACTTGATTCCATTAATGACAACAAAAACCTAATTGAGTAAGTGGCTGTAAATGTTGCTTAGTCCGTCTATGTCTGTCTTTCTGTTCATAGCGTTCTTCTCTCTCTTTATCTTGATCATCTCGTGTAGTAGACGGTCATTGTAGTTGGATACCGACTTTATGATCTTGACGTTGTTGAAATCAGCATCATGTCCATCTACTAATATGTGTTTTGCTAATGCGGTGGATTCGGGTTTGTTGCATCGGATGGTCGATATATGCCCACTTATTCTTTTACGCAGCCACTGACTTGTTTGTCCAACGTATACTTGGCTGCAGCTGTTACAATTGATGCGGTATATTAGTTCTGATTTTTTGTCCATTGGAATTTGGTCCTTTAATGAGCTGAAATATTGACCAATGTTATTTAGGGATTTAAAAGTGATGTTGATATTGTGTTGTTTGAGCGTTCTTTTGATCTTCTCACTCAGTCCTTTGACGTACGGTATAACAGTGTATGTGGTAGGTGGTTTTTTTCCCAAGCTGCAATTATACAATTTGTTAACTCTATCTTTTACAATTTTATTTACTAAATGTCCTGGGAATCCATTCCTATGCAAGGTATCTTTTGCTATCTTGATAGTTTCCTTTCTGTAGTCTCCGTGTGTGAGTTTGATGGACCTATCAACTAACCCTATCGCAGTACCTATTATTTGACTCCTGTGATGATATGAGTGAAAGTTCAAATATCTACCTGACCAAGTTGGTTTCTGTGTCCATTTGTATTTTAAGATGTTATTTAAGTGAATTAGTTCTATGTCAAAAAAATCGTAAAAATCGTGCAAGTGTAAATGGAAGTTTAAAAATTTAATTTCTCAACATAAGTATTGCAATTTATTTTAAAAACAAAGTGGAAATCTGACAAAAATGTTATTTAGTGCCCTATGTTTTGGGATTGTATAATATGGCGGGGCAATTTATAGTCATCAACACACTCATACTCGACTTGAGTGACTTTTGAAAAGATATGGCGATATCTCACACATAATTAATGCCATAGGAGTTTTTGTAAGCTTTAAATCACTATAGATATGATTGTGTCTACTGCCAATTCTACTTACAAATTTCAGTAACTACTTTAGAGTAAGTCATCAATAGTGCGATAGAATTTTAATAAATTGGAACTTTGAAAGAAAATTAAATATTTATTTACTTCTAAAACATCCAAATGTATTTTTATAATTAGTAATTATAAGTAATTATGAGTAATTTTAGAATTAACTAACAATACTTCGAAATCATCCAGATTGAGATTTTACAGCTATTAAATTGAACAAAATTTTAACAACCGTGTTTTCCGTTTTCACTCAGAAAGTAACTTTCACCGACAATTTTACGGAGATTATTAACTCGCTTTTATCGAACAGAGCAATGTGGAGGAGACGTTGTTGCGATGTTTTTCTTTAAGAAAGCAATAATCTTACAAGTTTAGCTAGAGGTTCTGGGTACAGTGGATGCAGCTTAAAATTGGTTGACTAGCTTTTCATTTCAACTTAGTAATGTTTTTCAAATGCCTTTATTTTTTCATCTTTGACAAAGAATTAGAAATACAGTTTACGATTGCAGTACAAAATCAGAGCATAATTCAATGAATATTTACAACATTTTCCATTTTCAATGAAAAATTTTGACTAGTTTTCTTAATATTATAAGAAAATATTAATATTTAATATTAAATAACACTATCAGGAATTTTGTATAATACTTGGAGTACAATAACACTTTTATTTTACTTTCATAAAAAGTATTTGCTTTTTGTTAAATGTAACCGAAAATGTGAAACAGAGAAATTGAAAACATAATATAAGTAAATAATAAAGTGAAGCATTTTAAACCAAAATAATTCCCGATGAAAAGCTCTACGAGATTCGTAAAACTTTTACATTATCAGTATTTTTCGCATATTCCAAAAGATTTTCTTATAAAATTAATTTTAAATATAAAATTTTAATGGATGGTTTATTTTCAAAATTAAGTTAAAAAAATGAATTGTACATAAGCTCTATTTAACTAAGGTTGAAAGGTTAGGAGTTAACTGAAGTATTTTTTATAAACATTTTTTAATCAATTCGATAAGATTATGAGAAAATTTAGCTGTAGACACAAATTTTGTTTTATTGCTAGCAATCAGAATGACAAATTGGATACCATCACTATTTTTCTCTGACTATTCTTCAATTTACGATAGATTAAATTAGTTTTTGTTTTAATTAATGGGTTTTCATGTTTTGGATAAATTGCTTTCTCTTTTTTAAAAATAGATCCAGTTAATCAGCGGCGACTAGTAGTATTTTGACAGGAGGGCACATAAAAAAGTTGAGATAAACAAATCTCTCAACGAAAACAAAATTTTCAAAATATCTATTAATGAAATTTGACGAACAATAACTATGGTTGTTTATTATATATAATATAATATGTTTTTTTTAATAATAAAATATTATTAGAGCTTATCTGGGTCATTAAATTTGGTTGAGTCTTTTTCAGAAATTCTTTTTTGTATTCGAGTATCATTTTCTGTCTTTGTGTTTGTAACTATCGGCGACGAACCACCATATTCTCTTGTTTCGGAGTTGAAATCCTCAATTTTAGAAATGATAAAAAAAATTTCTTTTATTTAGTTTTCCCGGTTGCATTATCAGTAATAGAATATTCTAACTCTTCCTTTTAACTTGGTTCAAACATTAATCCATTAATCAATTTATTTCTTAATTGAATTGTAATTTATAATAATTAAATAGTAATTTTTTTAATTAAATTAATTATTATAAATTACAATTTATTAAACTCTATAAGGTCGTTAGATGTAAAATGAATAATGCATAATTAACGCTATATAAATGAATATAATGGGTATACAAAGTAATGAAAAAAGCTCCCACTTAATGCGCCTTTTACGAGCATATTTACGGGTTCTTGAAATCTGATCCAAGCTCTATGCAATGATGAAATCACGAGAGTGGAGTGTACTGTGCACCTAAGTATCCGCACTCAAATTATGTGAGACCGGGCCGTCTACCCGTAATAAACGAAGAATTCTGAGGTGTGAACAAGTACGGACTAATTATTGAAACGAGAAGTATCTGATGGTTAAATTTATAATAATAAAATGACGTATGTATATCTGTTTTATAATTATTTTAGAATATAATTAAATGTCGGTAACTGAACTATATGTTTGCTCTTTAAGTTTTCACAAGTGGTGCACGCGCCCGAGTACCTTCTCAAACTAACCGCGCTTACGGTAAATATAATTTGAAAAGTTTTTTGGTAGAGTTATATACTATATTATGAGATATTACATATTATAAAATATACGGAACAATTCGTACGGAGCTTTCCTTTATTACCGGATCAGTGGAAGAAGTCGTGCGAGTACGTTGAGTGCGCGAACCACGAGTTGCTTAAGGACGTGTCCGTCCTAGTTATGGTAAGAGTAATAATTATTGTAAATTAATAAGAAAGTTGACACCATCTGAGCTACAACCCAATCGTTAACCCTCACCGTAACATAGTTAAGGCCCTAACCTTAACCAAGGTAAATATAACGTACTTCGGTTATTATGGACCAAATCAGTCGGTTCTTTGAAGTTCGTTATAAGCGGACACCACTGTATAACATAAGCTTGCTGTGATCTTCTAATATCGGAGGCCTTCTTGCAGTGAGTGAAAACGTCCTGAAAAGGAACTGGCGCGATTATAACAAGCTCGCCCCAACACGTTTCAAATTCGTACGAGCTTTGTATATATACACACACGCCAGTCGTGCGTGATTCCAAACGCGTAACTTTTCAAGTACGGTTAAAGGGCTGCTAATTAAATTGTCAAGCAATACACAAGTTGCTTTCGACTTCTGAAACATAATAATTATAAAAGTTAAAATCGCTGTTTGTAAAACATATCTCATATTCCTTGTAAGAAATTTGTTACTTAATATGAGAATTTTCATAAACGTGTTAATCTTATTAAACGATTGTGAACTTTATAAGTGTTAAGTTCATGTCGAGCTTTTCTATTAAAATTGTTTTAAGTATCAAAAATACTAGTGCTATAAGCTGATTTTTTTTAAAAGAAAATAATATCTTATGAAGCTAATATTAAAAAATTTAAATTATAAATTTGATTTTTACTGTTGTTTTACTTGTTAATTATTGTTTATTTAATGAAATGTATAGAGCGTACTTGGTTTAACTTCAACAACTGTTTTAATGCTTGATAATTAACTATTAAATACATTTATTATATGTTGTTAGCAGTAACACGGCTAGCAGTCAATTGTGGACGGCCTCGCTCACTAAAACAAATGCTACAAGAATTTACGTCGATTATACGCTCTGTCAACAACAGTATGTATTTAAATTGCTCTCAAAGTATCTGCTAACCCTGCAGAAATATAATTTATTATAATCATATCATCATATAAAATCATCTCTGAAGGACGACCAAACTTGAAAATCACAGATTTAGGACAGAGGTCTCTGGGTCCACCTACAAAAATTGAGTTATTTTTAAACAACGTTGGCATCAGCGATTTATGGGATAAATAAATCATATCGTATAACAAATGTTGGTAGTTTGGAGGACAGGGGGGGGGCAAGTTGAAGTTGAGATTTGAGATCTCCAGAACTTCAATGGCAAAGCTTTTTTTTACAAATAAATTAGGCGTTAGATTGCATTTAGAATCTTTTGAAACAAAAGAATTATATTTTATTGTACATTAGAATATAATATGCGACGGAACTGCAAAAGGCGCTTTGAAACCGTTTTTTAGTTGCAATCGATACAATTTCAATTTAATGTCGTCATTACGCTGGAAGTAATGTTAAACATATTAGAAATAGAAGTTGGCTGTAGTTTTAACAAAATTAAAAATTTTAAAATTGGAAAGTTAAATGAATTTCAAAATTGCTTCCTAAAAAGTGTTCATTGGTGAATGTTGTGCATACTTAGCCATTTTACCTACTAAAATGAGAAAATTAAATTTTTAGATGTTGCACACTTGCTAACGATATAATTAATTATCTCAGAAATGGTACACTTTACATTTAAGAGGTGTAATTTTTCCTGTGCTGTTCTATCTAGATGGGAAAATTCGGTTTCATTTTTTACGAACGGTATGATTCGATCCATTTAATAGTTGCTTTAATAAATTGTTGCGCAAGCATTAATATTTGAATTTTTAAGGGCTAACCATTCTACGTAATGTTAGATCTTCTAAAAGTAATAAAATCAGTTAAATTTCACCAAAAGGAAAATGTACTGTCTAATTTAAAAAACCAAATTAGTATTATCTTCCTTTTTATCTTAAAAGCATTTTAGTATGCATAGGTTGTAATAATAATTATTTTAAGAAAAACTTGATTACATTCTTTTATTAAACCAAATTTATTTTTATTATTACAATTTTTTCTACGTTACCTTAAAATATTAATATAATTGGATAGCCAAATTCCAATATTTTATGTGGATTTTTACAGTTTATTTGTATTATCAGAATAATATGGCTTTTTAAACATTTACAATGCGGTGTCTTTGTGGTTCAAGTGTGGGCAGTTGCGTTTTTTGCGGCTTTTCAATAATCTAGAAAATAAACAATTTTAATTGATTAAATTTAAACAGCGAGTTTTAGCCACCGGAACCACAGCAATGGCTTGATGTGATTGCTGGTTGAATTACATCAATGGCAATGCAATGACATTAGGGACAAACAGGGATTGAAAATCAAAATATGCGACTTGACGGCACCACAAGCAATTTATTGAAAACAGTATGAGACTCTGATAACAAGTTTGATAGAACTACAACAACATATCCGAACATAATCCAATAACAAAACTCCAAGGCGGATAAATTTGAAAGCAAATTAATAAATAAAAATCTTTTCAAGGAAGCAGTTATGCAATTGAATTACAAAACTTTCCTATGGCTTGGAAACCAGATTTGACCAAAGATACAAAATAAGAAACCATTGCTTGTTTATCGTCCATCTTATATAATCGGAATAGGGTATCGGGATTGGACACTATTGAAATGAAACTACCTTTCAACTATCAGTCGACGTTTCGAGCTTTTATTTTGCTCTTCTT
This sequence comes from Cantharis lateralis, assembly GCA_963170105.1. Classification (NCBI taxonomy): domain Eukaryota; kingdom Metazoa; phylum Arthropoda; class Insecta; order Coleoptera; family Cantharidae; genus Cantharis; species Cantharis lateralis. Next base: position 24,822,516 of record OY720630.1, on the reverse strand, counting down.
CAGGACTACAAGAGAACAAGTACATTTAGATCTAGTCAAAACAATTACATACGTTCATTACCTTCAGTCGATTAGGTGTGTAGAACTACAATTTTTCGACGTCAACATAATACAAAACAAGAACTGATATTGTTCAATCATTACATAAGCGACATATCGGCATTCGCTAAGACAAAACTTGCACTATACACTGATGATACCGTTCTCTACACTCATTCATTCTACGCTCAGGCAGCCTCTGCCAATAGGCTCAAAAATTTAGGTATTTTAAAAGGATATTTTTAATAGGAAGATTTGATCTTATAAATCAATGAATATTCAATAAAACCATTTTTAGGTGAAAAAACAGATAAAAGACACATTTGCTATGATATTAATTGCACCGTTGGTGCTTTTTAGTTATGATGATGCAGGATATGAGATGTACATAACATCATCATCTGTGAAAAAGGATTCAGGCTCTTATTCCATACTTTTGGTTTATAACTTACAGATCATTTTTAACTCTTTTATTAGATTTTGCATTTTATTACAATGCTGGTGAGTCAAAACGTTATAAAATCTGCAGATATAAATTTTCGAAAATCAAATTATAATTAAACGATGCTGATTAGGTGTTATGAATTAATAATTTCTATTATTTCGTTTTACTAGTGAGTTTTACAGATTTTATTAACCGAGTTAAATTGCGTATTCATGAATTAATTCCCTTTATGACCTTCATTGATTTTAAATTAATTAAGCACCAAATTAAATTAGAATATGTAGACAATGAACAGTAACTTGGCAATAAAAATTAATTTCATCCCCTATTAAATCTTTTTTATTACCTTTGCTGTAGTGAAACACTAAAACGTACTTTTGAATTATAATTTTTTTATGCAAAGCATTTAAATTCAGTTTGGAGTAGTTTGACGGCTTCCATGCTTTTGTAAAAAATATTACAACTATTTCTAGAGATTAAACGTCTGATGGCAATAAATTTCATTTATGGCATTGATAGAGGTATTTAAGAGCGTTCAAGCGAATCGGACGCCACTGGTCGATTAATTTTGATTGCTATTGGGTGAAATCGTAATCTGGAACGTATTTATATTAAAGTTATTACACACTTTTTTAGTGTACAGGGTGTTATTTTTTATTATAAACGAGCATCATTTGTGTGTAATAAATAATCACTTCTAATGTATCTTTTCATTACCCATATCACTACTTGGGATTAAACGATTTGTTTCATATGCGAAACCAATTTTTAGTTTCGGTGAAAGTTCACTATTGCAAATTGACACTCGTTTTTAGAAACATCGCACCATTGCCAGCTGAACTAATATGAATTTTGATGAATTTCAGAATTTAATTTTGAAATTTGTACTTGACTGTAACATTCGTTTTGAACGTATTTATTATTAATTGCCAATCTTCATTACGAAGCAATTGGTAATAATAGATTTTTTGATGTACTCGCACACATAAACTGCTTACTACGGAAATCTCGTTAATCTAGTTACCCGCGTGCATATTCCAAAAATTTGGCTCCTTAGTAACAATTACAATACTAAAGGCCTATTAATTCGTTATTGCCAAAAACACCTTTAAAAATTTTAATATGAGTAGGTAACACTATTTTTATTACCTAAATTTTAGAATTCGTAACTTTTGATAAAATTATTAATAATATTTTAAACTATAACAAAGTTAATTAAACACTTAAATATTTTAAAAGAAATATTTATTAGAGACGATATTTCGAAAGCGTTTGCTTTCATTTTCGAGTTCAAATAAACAAACAAAATAAACAAACAAAATTTTGATGACAACGCGACGCGATATAAACATTGTCATTTGACGAACTAAGATCTTAGAAAAATTTTTTCTAAAACCTTATTTCGGAATCAAGGAAAAACCTCAATTTTGGAAAATTGATAAAAACTTGATTCCAACATTTATATAAATAATTGACAGTATATATTACTTAGTCCATCAAGATCGGTCTTCCTGTTGATCGAGTTCTTCTCTTTCTTAATTTCTATCATTTCATGCAGGAGACGATCTTTGTAGTTTCTAACGGTTTTTAATATTCGTACATTTTCGAAGTCAGCGTCGTGTCCATCCACTAAAACATGTTTAGATAAAGCAGTGGATTCAGGTTTATTACAACGGATGGTAGAGATATGTCCGCCGATCCTCTTACGTAACCATTGGTTGGTTTGTCCAATGTAAGACATACAGCAATCTTTACATTGTATCCTGTAGATGACTTCAGAATTCTTGTCATGTGGTATGGGGTCTTTTAGTGTGGTGTAGAATTGTCCAATGTTGTTTGAAGATTTAAATGTTATTTTGCAATTATGTGGTTTGAGTGTTCGTTTAATTTTCTCGCTAAGTCCCTGTATATAAGGCATTACTGCATATGAAGAAGGTTGAGTTTTCCTCGTGTTACCATTGTATAAGATATGGGTTCGGTCTGTAATTATTTTTTTAATTAAGTGTCCCGGGAAACCGTTTTTGCGTAAAGTGTCTTTGGCAGTTTTAATAGTTTCAACCCTGTAATCTCCGTGTGTTAATTTAATGGCCCGATCCACTAGTCCAATGGCAGTCCCGATTATCTGACTCCTATGGTGATACGAATGAAAGTTTAAGTACCTACCAGACCATGTTGGTAGAAAAAATTTTTCTAAGATCTTAGTTCGTCAAATGACAATGTTTATATCGCGTCGCGTTGTCATCAAAATTTTGTTTGTTTATTTTGTTTGTTTATTTGAACTCGAAAATGAAAGCAAACGCTTTCGAAATATCGTCTCTAATAAATATTTCTTTTAAAATATTTAAGTGTTTAATTAACTTTGTTATAGTTTAAAATATTATTAATATTTTTATTACCGAAACTACTCCAGTAATTGCTTCAGGAATATTTTAAACAGAAACAGGGGATTCGTTTACATAAATATGGAAAAACCAAAGAGTTATGAAGTACTTTAGAAAGTAGCAACATGGGATCGTTATTTTTGACTACACTAAATAAAATATTTTTATGTTAAGTTTTACAGAAATATGTAAGTAAAAATCGCTCTAAACAGTTGTTACAGTTTAAAAATATTGAATTATTATTTTTAATTTTTATAGTAAGTAATTTAAAAATTGAAACGTTGCATGTGGAGCGAACATTTGTAAAAAATTACTTTCACAAAACAAAAATTTTAGCTAACGTGAATAAATTGGATTGCATACCTTCACTTTGCTTGTCGAATTTAATTTTGAACAATCGAATGGTTTTAAATTTATGACTTTATCTTAGTTTATTTTGACTTGATTAATTGATTGTTCTTAATGGTTATTAATTATGTATACCTGCTAAGTACTAAGTTTGATCACGTTTCATCGGTGTGGTTTTATTACTTCCTGACAGTTTCAAAATTTTTCATACTTGTACTTCGTATTACCTAAAAAAAAATTGTCGATCGAAGTTCAGCTGTCTTGCGGTCTGAAAGACCGTTCGACAAATCATTTAATGGCTGCAGTTAAAGTTCCACATTACATAAATACTTTATCTTCAATTGTTTTATTTATTACGTCTTATGTCCTAAGGAACACTTGGAGTTTCTTCCATAGTGAATTGGAAAATTAAATTGACCGTACACTTGAGAAAATTGAACTTACAATAGCCCAGCTCTCGGTACTGTCTTAAAGGTTAGTCGTCTTAGATTACAGTGGAAGGTATTAAAAATAATTCAGCGAATTCCGTCGGTATTAGAATTTTTGCCGATGGACGCACAGACGGACACGGAGTTAAGTCATCCGGCTCAGCTTTTCAACATTGCAATCGTATAATTAATAATTTGAATAAAACTGGGTATGGATTATGAAAATATCACCGGTTAATGTGAGCCTTGAATAGAATTAGGATAATGGAATCTTAATTCGGTAGTAGTAATCGTCATAAAGATAGCTTTCAACTTTTGTTATAATAAAACATTAATTAGCAAGTTTTAATACGCAATTATTAATTAAATTTAAAAAAAATTATTTAATTTGAGGCTACAAAGGTGTATTAAAATTTTAATTAAATTCAAATTGCTATACAAAGACATCATCTGGCGAATAAGCAGAACTTAATAAAATGTTCTTTTTTCAATGAAGAATATCAAATCCTTTAGATTAGCATAAAAGTAACTAATTAGAAATATCGTCATTAATTTTAGAATATAAAGTTTTCAGTATATTTTACAATAAGTCTCTAAAGCAATATTTTCTAAAAGGATTATTTGGAAAAGTTGAAGTTACATTTTAATAAATCATTGCGGTGTAGCTACTCGTACTTAGCAATAACTTCCATGTAAACAAAAACTATTTAACAAATTAAAAAACAATACTATTTTAAAATTTAATTTGTTCTTTGCTGTTAACTTAAGGTATTAAGCAATAAATTAAAAAATAAAATTGGTTTTTACTCTAAGCAACATTAAAACTTTTTATTGCGCTAATTATCGCTGCAAATAGCGCTGTTAAATGGTTTCAGTGCAACATCTAACTTTAATTGCTGTGGAGATTAACCCTAATCTTTTTTACCGTGTATAATATTCTTAAAACATTGTAACGACAACTTTAACTTAAAACTGCACTACGCTCCTTCGCGTCGGTTCTCGATGCAAAGGGCGGCTAGTATTTATCAGTGTCGAGAGCGAGGGTTGTAAGTTGTTTGTTCGGGTGGTTGCCTAGCAGCTAAACGTAAAAGCATAATGGTGGTTTTGCTAAGTCTAGGTGGCATAGATTAATAAAGTTAGTTCGGGTGGAATAGGTAATAAAAAATAGAAATCTTCTAATGTAAGAATTGTTTTGAAAATAAAACTAGTAAAATGTACATGATTTATTGAACTCTTTATTTAATGATATTTTATGACTGCTCCATTATCTGATATCAGTTTCTTTTGAAGATTTTTAATGTCGCATATTATATACTATAATTGATAAGCAAAAAATTCAAATAGAATTAAAAACATTAAGTTTACAAAAGTATTTGTAACAAAAAGTGGTCTAGATGTCCAAAAGGTTAAAAAAATCTTAAGTTATCTAAAAGCCTTTATAAAGTGATGTGCAATATCCTTTTAACTATGTAATCCTAGCGAGAAAATCTTCAATTTATTGGAGCTGCATTTTATTTTACCTCAATTTCGGTTGGCGTACAATCGATACATCAAGAAAATGCAATTATTTCAAACTGGAATTTGTAATTCTTTCACTAGGAACATTTTGTGTGGCGCATTTCGTTTTTTTGATTGCATGATATTTTCGATTATTGTAATTGATCACGCACGCAAATGCTTTTACTTCCGATTCAAAATAAAATTATATCAATAATTTAGCTAAAATTTAAAACGCTACAAAGCAAATATTACGAAGTCACAGGGACTTAATTTTTTATATTTTGCGTTCTGAAGCCGGTTTACTTTGGAAAGATGCCACGTCACTACCGTCAAGACTATCTAATTTGTTCTTTGATGCATCGTTGTGAGGATAATGCACGATGTTGTTACAATACATTTCCTTGAGATCTGAATAATTCAATTTACAACTTGATGAAAATATTAGTTTGTTTTTGACATTTATTTGAATTAATTACGTTTTATGTCATTTCATATTAACGACTAATTTCTAACTTTCTTGAAATTGGTTCTTTGATTGGTCATTACCACCTATTTCGGATTATACCCCACAACCAAAATTCTATGATTGCCAGACCTAGGCTGTTAATTACACATGGTGTAAGGTTAATTTGAATAAAAGCTTTCCAAATTTCACAGGTTATTAGCCACCCTATTAAGTAGAATTATTTATACATTTTCAAAAATATGATAAATTCAAAATCAAATTACGCTAAAATTGAATTATCGATTGATGCTATTAAAATGTGCATTTGGAATACAAAAAATACAACTTCGTTCAGTTTTGTAACCAAGTTCAATTTTAATAATTTTATTCCATTTTCTGCAACCACAGTGAATAACAAAATATAATCATACACATTGCAAAAGATGATAACTCATCTATTAAACTAATATGCTTTCAAACTTCTTAAAAACAAGAAAGCTATAAATTTTCCAAGAACACAACAAAATGTTCAATGTTTTAAAATTGATGCCGTTTAATAATTACATGGTAATGCAAAAATTCAACATTGTTTTGAAGGAGCCTTCCAATATAGGTATATAAAAATACAATGAACTATGTCTGTCTGTTTCTGCATGACGTCGTGTGACGTAGCGTTGGTGTACATCTTGTGTCGACACGTGACATAATTCGTCACCAAAATTTGTCTGCACGTTATTTTTTCATCGTGCAGTTTAAATGCTTGCAAGACCGCATTTTGTATTTTGCCACCCTTCGGATATTTTATGTCATGTTTCAAAATAATTCAAACAACCATTGCGTTCAGCGTAAACATGGATCACATAGCGTCAGCCCAGAATAACTAAAAAATAGCGGTTAAATAGCTTAAATTAAGCTTACGAAAAAAATTGTTTAATTGTTTAATTAACTTGTTAATTTTTAAAATTTTAATTTAATACTGACCTTCGGGGGGAAGGATTATGAAATATCGGATACTCGGTTTGAAAGTCACTCGGTTAATCGTCAATCTCATGATTGCAGACTGCACTACAGAAAATTTTTAATTTAAAATTATTTGAATATATTCAACTGTAAGACAGCTATCAAGGAATCCTGTATAAAACAAAGCAAATGAATTCCGTAATAATGAAATCCTAAGTAATCTTCGTATCTGTTTAAGGATTTGCTTTTCTGAATGTTATTCTAATTGTTTTAAGCTTACATAAGACCAATAATTGATATTTTGATACTTTCAACAAAGCAATCAAGCGTACGTACTTGAATACGTAGAACCATTAAAACCATCTTTTATTCAAAACATTATATTCTCAACGGAATACTCGTCCAATTTGAAATAAAATTGCTTGTGGATTTCACTCAAATATATATTGAGTGTAAGTATATGGTCCGCAGTCAGAAATGTAATAATCTCAGAATCTTATACAATTTTGCACCTTGTCAGTTTTTATTTTTAAAAAGATCTTTACAATTTGAATTACCTATTTAGAAGACAAAACAATTTACAAATATTTATTATACCTGTATTATTATATATGTTACTGTAAAAGCCCGAAAACCGGTAAATCCTAGGTTTGACGCGTAAATCCTAGGATTTACCAATTTGACGTGGTAAATGTACGAAAAACTGAATTATCAGTACAATTTCGGACTTTTACCATGCCATAACGGTCAATCTTAGGATTTACTGATTCGTGTTGGTAAATCTACGAATAATATTATTTAATATTTTTACAGTTTATATAATATATAGGTTCCTCTGTATAATAGCTGTTAGTATTAGGGCTTATTTTATAATAAAAGTTAGCAGGGCATTTAAATTTAAAAGGCGATTTAAGACAAAACTGCCCAACAAAAATCATCAGTTTTGTTTTAAGTCACCTTTTAAATTTTAATGCTCTGTTAACTTCTATTACAAAATTTGCCCTTAATAAGTTAATACCAACATCAAATTAATGATAATTTTCTATATATAAGAGAAATTCGTAATAGAAATAAATAAAACAAAAATTAATAAAATATATTTGCCTAAAACGCCAATACTAATTATATAACAATTTAAAAGAAGCAAACGATATAAATTATCCGATTAAAGTTAAATTTGGGATTTGGATATTTTTTTTAATTCTTGTAATATTTTTCTACTTTTAAATAAACGTTTCAGTTGTGTTAATTGTGTTGTAATAATTAAATTTTATTTTTTTAAATTATTTCAATTTGATGTCAAATAACAGAATATTCGTAGATTTACCAACACGAATCAGTAAATCCTAAGATTGACCTTTATGGCATGGTAAAAGTCCGAAATTGTACTGATAATTCAGTTTTTCGTACATTTACCACTCCAAATTGGTAAATCCTAGGATTTACGCGTCAAACCTAGGATTTACCGGTTTTCGGGCTTTTACAGTAACATATATAATATTATGTCTGATGTAGAAAGTAAAACTAAACTATAAGAGACACCCTGTCTACTTGTTATTAAAATTTTTGACAAAAACAACTTGTTTTTTTAAGCGAATATGAACTAAACAAAATTATGATAAATTTTATTTTGCAACTTCTATATTTTGATATAATAATAAAAATAACTATAACTTCTAATTTTCTATAACATTTACAATTTATTTGCAGAAACAACCAACCAATAAATTCTGTAAAATTAAATTTTTTACTTTTATTTTTCATCTAATATTTAAAGAAATAATTTAAAGGTAGCATTACATTTATTACGTTTTTATTATTATTATTATTTTGTACTTGTCCCCTCCCTCTCAAAGCATAAAATCTAGAATTTCAATTAATTGTATAAAATAATTTATAAAAATTATGTATCACATAATAAAGTTATTACAAGTTATGGTAATTTATTCCCATTATTACTTAATTAAAATATAATTTTTGGTCAAATTTAGGTTTTTACGAATTAATACGACACACAAATAAATTATTGAGCATATAAACGGTCACCCACGTGTTTCAATATAATTATTAATAATACTGAAGTTATAGTTCTTCTAAATGAGATAGGTTTGCATATAGCTGTTAAAAAAATCTTCAAAGCAGTAGATATTATCAAAATCGCCAGATTTAAATTTAAGTTTGCCGAAAGTATAAAATTGCCAACATCTTCATCAATGTTTTCCAGATATTTTCTTATAAACCTATTCTTCGAAATAATCTTCATTACAAGCATAACTAAAAAATCAAGCAATTAATTAAAACTAATTTCTAAACTAAACAAAACATACATATTATAACATAAAGGATACATATATATCGCTTAAAATATCGAATAGTTTCTTCATTGTTTGCCATTTTCAAATAAAATTGCGTAGAATAAAGCTGGAAAATTGTTTCGTTGTTAACTGTCGAATATTCTGGTGACATTAAATAAAATAATCAATGCGTTTGAACCAAATGGAAATTGTGATAAAAATAAATTTTAAATGTTCTCGACTAATTCAAAATTTAAATTTTAATCGTCAATAGTTGACCGAATTTTAATCAAAATATTGATGAGAAAACGGTCATTGTTATTAACATACTACGGATGATATATTTTTACAACACTGCAATAAAAAAGTAATAAATAGTCAGGACTGTATCCAAAATTAATATCCATGCAATAATTAATCCGAACTTATTTTAATTCGGTTATCAATTAACTGTAAACTAGTTGTTTCCGTGGGATTGGTTTCATCAGATTTATAACAGTACAAAAAACTTTGTCGCAAAATGAACAAGTCTCTTTATTTTGAATTTTTAGGTATAGTATGCCATAGTAGATCGGCGGCCTACTGGTCGCAAATGATTTTCATTTTTGCATTTTTGTTTTTTTTTGTAAAAGAACCTACATGAAGAATATTTTAAACAACACAATGATTAAATGTTTTTTCTTAACTTTAAAGACTGTTTTACAAATAAATTTGATAAATTAGAATTTTTACAAAGCGAAAATCATTGTTGCACGAAAAACTGAGATTGAAACGAAATTATTTGCATGCCCAGCGCAATATGCATTTTTATATTAAGTAATTACGAAATGAGATATTAGATTTAAACAAAGCTTGATTTAGAAAAATTTCAAATTAGTTTTTATTGCGATAACATTTCGTTTCTATACTATATTTAAGTAATCATTCTTTAAATTAGTTCTCATCAGTTCCTTTCGACATTATTAAATATGACATTCTTTAGAAATAGTCGAGCTTTTGTATATTTTATGAGACTTTTACTTTTTACATTTTACTATTCAAAACATCATCGTGCTTCAGTATAGGAAAGCATAATTTATTTTGAAAAATGAAAAGGTGAATGGATAAGAAAGAAACTTTATTAAAAGTATACTAAAGTTTTTTCCATAATTCAATTTTTATAGGTATAGCTAGTCGTATATTTTTAATTTTGAAAAATAATTAAAAAATTAAATTGTAATATTTATTATTCAATTTTACAACAAATTTATTTGTTACAGGATTCGACAAATACTACATGTCACTTATCCCGAAGCAAGACGGATTAACATGCAATACGAGTTTAGGTTTAAATATTCCACAACCGTCAACAGGAAAAATTATAAATTGCCGAAATAGTTGGTTTCGGGAGTTTTGGATACAACACAACAAATGCACATTTAACAATTCGTCTCGAAAATGTAGTGGATATGAAACAATAGCAGGTTATGAACAGGAAGGACTTGTTCCATTTGTAGGTAAGCTAAACTTAAATTATTTATACACTTCCACTCGCATAAGTATATATTTTTCTCATTCTTATGGTTAGCAAAACTTACCATTAATTAATGTATCTAAGACTCTCGAGTAGAATAAAATCCCCACAATGTCTGAAAAACAGTCGCTTTGATCTTACGTTAAAAGTTCTAATGAACATCATTAGATATCAGCATTGGAATTTATTTGAAACAGTTTTAGAACTGCAGATTAAAACTACCTGCTAAGTCAGGTTCCATTTCATATCTTTAATTAGGAAGTCACATTTTCTCTGACCAACCAACTGGTAAATAGGCTTTACTGTGCAATTTATACACCGGTAAATGACATTTACCGAACTAGTTCAATAAGTACATAATATTGTCAGCTAGCTTGTTTGTTTTTTCTTTGTATCTATAACATGTGTATACCAGGTAATTACCAAAAATCGCCAAAAATTGAGAACAAGAAATTGCACTATTTTTAAGTAGAAAAGGTGCGCAGTGAACAAACGCTTTAAACTTTTTTTTTTCATTTATTTATTAAATGTTTCAATATTTTTTATTGAATTAGTCAATACAAGATGGAAAATACACACACACGACTATCTTTTTTACCAATAATAAAGTTTTTAACCTCGTAGGTTAGTTTAAATAATGTAGCTTCATATTTCGGCAGTCTGCATTTTTAATATAAAATATGAAATTCCTGTTTTCATTTAATAACAACGATGCAAATGCCATCTCGATGGTTGAGTACAAAACTTTTTGTGTAATTGAATGTTTCGTGCAGTAAAATTGAATTACGAAAAAATCATAAAAGTGCGCTAATAACCACATTCTATTAGGGAGGCGAAAGCGTTTCTACGAGATATTTTGCGACAGTAATAAGTTTAGCAACTGACGGATATTACATGTAAATCTGGCATTCATAAGTACACTGTACATATATACTTACACATTTACAACTTAAAATTAAAAGGTAGAAACAGTTATACATTACACCATGTCATTTGTTATAACAGTTTGAATGTTGCTTAATATAATGAGATTTTTGATTGATTAACTTTGAATGTACCTGTCAATAAGACACAAAAAATAAGGTAAAGTTTAACCCTTGTAACATAGTTTAAAAAAGCATAGATTTAAGCTTATAAAGGCATATGTGACACGTTTAAACTGATTTATTATTATATATTATGCTTTTCAAGCTAGGTATTAGTTACGCAAAAACAGAACCCTAGTTTGCTTCTATAGTTAATTATTTGAACTTGATTAAAACTATAACCTCAAAAATCCTCATATTTATCTTGAATTTTCCCAGATTCAATTAACTGGTGAAAATTTGCATCCTTCAGAAATTCACGATATAGTCCTTATTATAAATTTTCTTTGGAACTTTTCAAATCAAGATGCATCATACGGTGACATACATACGCAAAGTTATAGTGGAAAATTTTCCTAATATCAGGAATTTAAAACTTGGACCTAATTCACTTGTAGTTCACAGAAACTTACAATTAGATGAGTTTACTGCAATCATTCCCAGTTGCTGTGAATTTCGTGTGTCGTGGTTAGAATTCCACGTTGATACTTTCTCGTTTGCCATTATAAAACATTGCAAGAAACTGTCACGTTTTAAATGATCTTCATCCTTTGTTCTTTCTTTTATTCTTTTCTTTTTTATATTCATTAACCTACCCAGGAGTTGAAACACAAAATAAATTGGTTAAAAAATGAGAAAAAACATTAGACGTTATTGTAATATTTCCTACGGTTTTCCACTTTATCTGTCGTTAGTTTGAATTTCCTGCTGGATCAACTTAAATCTGGTTAACCAATATTTACTTTCGTTTGCTTTGTTGAATTAATTTAATTGATGTATAAAGGCACTGTCCTGCTGTGTGTACGTTTTGTGACTTGTGTAAGATATTAATTGTAATATTAGTATATTAATTTTAACGGCAAAGGTGTTCTTGTTTGTATATTTACACTAAAACTAGTAACAATTTGGAAAATTTCTAAGTTCAATCTGAAAGAGTGTAAATACAGGTTTAAGATTTCGCAACATCGTTGGAAATAAATTATGGCACAAAATTTCCCATAGGACTGCGTATCTTGTTAAAAATTTATAATCAATGGTACAAGTCATCGCAACTTGCAATATTGTGATATCGATTACTGTTAAAAAGTTATAACAGTTCGAAACTTTTGTTAGGATTCATGTTTTCTAAAATTAACTGTTGATTTTCTTCAAAACGAATAATAACTTATTAATATTTTTTATACATACTCAAAACTGCAAATATATTCTTAAAATTACTTTTCTAAAAAAAAATGTAATTTAAAAATACAAACTTTTGCCAATATTATAGGGTTCAATTTCAAATAAATGAAATAATTTTTTTACAGAAATGTTCTTTATTTAATGACTAACCGGTTTCGTGTCTGTTGCACATCATCAGAGCTTTAAGTTAAAATGAATCTGCGTTTACCAATCTGTAATGAAACTCAAATATTTGTTTCGAGAACTTTTTGGTACGAATTTATAAGTCAGGTCACACTGTGAAAAAAGCTTTGTCATTCTAGCAAAGCTTTTAGTAGCTATAGCCTCAACAGAATTTGTATTTTTAGTTGATTAAATAAAATTTTTCTTTTTGAACAGGAAAAATTTGTTATAGCAGTATAAAAAAAGCAGTTATTTTGTGGAAACTGTAAAACTAGGCAAAACCGGACACGAAAGCTGGTAAATCGTTAGAATTTAACCATTTTTCTTCTTTTTTGCAAAAATTGCATCAGGTGATCAGATTTTCTATTACTTAAGTAAGTTTTCTTTTATATTATCTTTGGTCACGTACATCAATCAATTCTACCCCTGGTTAAAAAATATTGAAAAATTGTAATTTTTTTCCCATTAGCGCTATTAATATTTCAAGACTCAACAAAATTATTTTTAAATCAAAACATTACTTCCTTCAATTATCAATTAAGCTTTCATTCTATTATGAATATAGCCACTTTGCTGTTCTGCAAAGTCTTCACGATCCACTCTAAGAGGTGGATCGGTGGATCAACCGCCTTCTCTCTCTCTCTCTCTCGTTTTTAATTTATAATTTAAATCTTTAAATTATAAATTATAAATCTTTAAATTATAAGTTAGGAAAATCACGATTTCAGCTCTGAATTTCCGATCTGTAGCTCACCTAGCGATCACGCCGTTTCAGTGCTGATTATTTCTGTAAAATGGCCAGAAAGTAATGGAATTATTATGTACAATTTTATGCATAAATTGCCGGTTTATGAAATAAAAATTTGTAAAAAACCGAAAAAATTAAATTGCAAATTTATTCTGATGATATTATCAGATAATTTAGTTAGCTAAAAAAATGTTTTAAAATTACATGTAAATCACGTACAGCCTTCTTGCAATATATTTTCGTGTCACGCCATAAAACAAATAATTTAAATCTGTCTTATAAAAAGGGTATGAAATTACTTCAAATGGAAATGCTAAAAAATTCATTTGCAATTTTTTGTAGGAACAAAAATTCGGTATAGGGGTTGCGATAGAATATACTCAAGGAGTTCATTGCAATCGCGACAAGTGTTGCTGCATGAAACTTAGTAAAATAAAAATTTTTCTTGTGTCCTGAAAACTGGTTAACATTTAGTTTTCAAGGAGTTGCATTGCTGGTCTGTTAATGCATCCGCTGCTATACAACTTTAAACCATTATTTTACTTCAAGTAAGACTAAACAGGTTACTTGTAGATTAAAACAAAAATAATGAATTTTCCGACTTATGTTAACAAATAAAACCAATTATTTTTAAAATTATTTTAGCCCTTATAGATTCTAACACTGGGTATGATTTTTTTTCTAGTGGATGCCGTGTATGCAGCCGCCCATGCTATCCATAATATTATTTTGGACGAATGCGGGGCAGATCCGTTTTACTTCTGTGATGAATTAAAACCAGCACCCCTAGGAATAAAACTATTAAAATATCTAAGAAATGTGTCCTTTATTGGTAAGTTTAAACACGAATTTGTTTATTTGGTATGCAGACAACAGAAAATATTTTCCTCGATCTTACCAAAGCTATGTGAAGACTTTACGAACACGGCTCTCTTTATTTGAATTCTCTCCAAGTATGTAAATAAATAATCCACGCCAGCTTTTTTTTTATTATGAACGATATAGGAAATATTTCCGGTACTTGCGAAAGCCATGTTATGGAAACCGTTCTATTGGCAGTCATGTTTAATCTCAGAATGCCTTTTTGTTTTTGTAGGAATTTCAAAAAATTACATTAGGATATTTTGTTTATTTTTCAAAATAATAAAAAATAATAAGCAGTTCAACAAAGATCTTCTTATCATTGGTGCACTCTCAAATGAGGTCCTTATTAGTTCGGGGTAGGTTTTCTACCAGGTCTTCAATTTCCACGGTATCCACAGGCTGAGGTTTTCTTGTGTTTTAAGGTTTTTGGAACTTGTTTTTAGTTTGGTCAATTGATTTGATCATTTCGTTTCGTAATATTTTAACTGTTTTACTGCTGATGATTCTCGGTTTGGAATTAGATGTTATTTTCATAAAATATTTTGTTGCAATCTGACTTTTTTTCTGCTTGTGATTTTTAAATTCTTTAATTTATTAGGCTTGGTGATATTAACTCAGACTTTTAATTAACCGTATGAAAGAAAGAAAGAAAAATAGACCGAGTTAAATCTAGAGAGGTAGTCACCATTCTATAGGACCTCATCTTTTAAGGAATACCTTATTCAGGCATTGTGTTTTGTGGATGAATTATTGCCTTCTTTCCCCTTCATTAGCAAATCAAACTACTTGAAGTTGGTGCAAGTTTTACCTGCAAAAATTCCAAATGTCAAGAAACGAAACATGACCTACATATAATATTGCAATTTAAAACATTTTCAAAGACATCACGTTCTCAAGTACCGGCAGTAAAAATTTAATTTAGAGCGTTAAAAGAATTTCTCTTTAGATACTTATAATAAGTAGAAGAAATGAATTAGTAATTTTACTTTGAAAACAACTCGATGCGAAGTGAAAATTGTACCATTTATTTTGAATTCTTGATCGCTTGAATTTTTTCGAATTAAATTACAAATACTACGCTTATAAACGTGAAGTTTTTGCATTTAAATTGCTCCTTTTTCATTTTTGACTTATTCTTCACGGTTCTATTGTAATCCTCTTGTTCATGTTTTTGGTTTTTATAGCGTGTATTAAGATCTGGGTTTATACTATACAATTTCGCTTTTAACTCAGAACTTCTGCTTCATTTTCTAAATCTGTCTTTTGAATCTCAACTGTATTTAAATGTAATTTATTTTTTGACTTGCTTTGTTCGAACACAACAATAAGGAGCAATAAATCTTACATTTTATGTTAACAAAATTGAAACTATAAAATTTTCCTATTTAGGAATAAGTACTCTACTAAAATATAAAGTAACAGTCTTAATACGTAAATTCACTCAAATGTGAATCCTATCCACTAACTTAGACTAGGCCAAACAATTTTTTAATTTTTAACCATTTTAAAGCTGTTTAATGTTCCACAAAGTTCTAATTGCGAAATAAAATGCTTTACCTTTTTTCAACATTTTTTAATCGACAAATTTTAAAATGAAAATTAATTACCAAGATTTACAGTATCAAATATGTCAAAATGTTAAGAATGGAAGTTACAATATAATTTTATGCGTTGCTTTTGTTTTTCCCATTCTAAATAATGATAGATTTGCCCTCGCGTTATTTTATTCTTTTCAAAATATTTTTCAATTAAAATTTTTGTATAAAAGCCAAATTGAATGATTAATTATTCCTTTAAGTGTATTATTAACCATTGAAAATGGCTGAAATGATTTTATGTCCTTATTATTTTACATATATGTATATATATGCAAACTTTTTAAACACAAAGCGTAGAGTTAGTTAAATATTCTATTCGAAATTTTTTGCTGAAACTAGCTTCCACTGGTAGCAGCACACATAAATGAAGGTATATGAAAAGAATAAGATTTTTTGGATGTATTCTATCCTGATTATTTCGGAATGGATCACCCAAATGCAAATTTACTTTGTAGCCGAATTCAACACCGAGTTCATTTTTTTAAAAGTTATTTTAACAATTTATGCAATAATTACAATTCGTTTATTTATTTATGTTTTTGGAATGATTTAGTTTGCCTATACATTTTCAAATTGCATTTGATGCTTAATAATTAACTGTTCTTTATTTTTAATGTTCTTTTATGACCGAGAGAAAGGTAATTAGCTAACAACTGCGGACTCTAAAGTACTCGATTAGAGTCCGGGGAAAGTCTGAAACTTTCATATGACAGTCTCCGTGCATCGGAGAGCACTTAAATCCGGTGGTTCCCCTGGGTTAATAATAATTGCTACAATCAAACAAAATGTGGGGTTTGAATGCTGAAACTTTTCTTTATAAATAAGAAGAATTATGTTCAAAGTTGAAAGGTCCTTCCAGCAATGGACAGGGAGGCTATTAAAAGAGAGAGTTCTTTATTTTGACTTAGGGGTACTTCAAATTGAGGGGCCTAGAAGTAAAAGGGTTCAAGTGACTTTTTTAAACTATGCAAAATATCATACTTAAAGGGCATCCTTCCTAACTTGGAGGTAAAATAATTAGATTTTTATTTTCGCTTTTAATTAACACTAAGACAATAAATCATTTTTCAAAATTTATTCCTGGAATTTTGAATTTCAAGTTAACTTTATAGGCATTTATTTTAGAACTACTGAAAATGCACTTGAATCCTTTTACTTCCAGGCCCCTCAATTGTACTTAATTAATAAAAAATATTACCTTCTTTCATTGTATAAAAATTTCATTTATTAAGTCGTGTGCGATTTTTTATTTTCATTTTATAAGTTGTTTTTAAATAAAAGTCTATTTAAATAAAAAGTTTTAATCTAATCTAATCTAATCCAATAGTTCTTCGTTCTAAAGAAAACAGTTTTTATAACGCAATATTTTGCTAAGCCAAAATTCGAAAAATGGTTAATTAAAACTTTGAGTGGCATGAATGCATATTAAAGATTTTTAGATTATATTTTTGAATACAAGTACGATTACGAAAAACAGTGCTTGAAAATGTAAGCTGCATAAATAATCGTTAAAAGCTTTTTCGAGTTATTGAAAAGTGTTCTCAAGATAAACAAACTGGAATATAGAAGACAGATTTACAATGGATAACCATTTACATTATCAGCCAATGTCACGAAATTGATATTTTTAAACTATAATAATCTCAAAGATGTAAAGCGAAGTTAGCTTTTAACATCAACACAAATGTATTTGATATATGTATCTATCTATGAAATCTAAGAACAACGGACAAGTGCATTTCCAAATGCACAATATTGGAGTTTGTAAAATATAAAACTCTCTTTGACGTCACAATTTTGTTAAAAATATCTTCCAAGTAGACATTTTTACTTCTAGAATCAACCCAAATCCCGTTAAGAAGTTCTAAATGTACAATATTTCCTAAGTCAAGTTAAACGTCAAACTCTTTTTTCTTCTTAAATATACACTTGTAATTGGAGGATTGCGGTATTTTCTGGTATAGTCAAGTCAAAAATGGAGTAAAAAAGATGTGCAACAGAAACTGCTTTTTTGATGCCCAACAGAACGCCACTAACGAGCAACAGAACGAGAAACTACATATTATTTATAATATACGCGGTTATGGTAAACTTCGGACGATGCATTAAAACAGACAACTACAAATTATTGTTGAAAACCACTGTGGCCTGAAGCAGATTTAAATCTCATTGAGTGTTTCGCTAATAATGCAAACCAATGATATAGTGATTTTGGTTTAACTTGACTTGCGAGTGAGGATTTTAGCAATCTTCAGGCAGGAATATTAGAGAAAATAATAAATTGAAATGAAATGAAAAAGTTCTCGTTGAGACGCTGGACTACAAAGGTAAGAAAGACGAAAATTTAACAACACCAAAATTTGAATAAATGTAGAACCTAATCCCCAATTTGTCGCCAGAACAGAAACCCGCGTTAATCAGGATAATGCAGTAATTTAAATGAACAATAAAATAATAAAATTTTATCGATTGAGGTAAGCAGACCAATCATTTGCTTTATTAATTTGTTTTTAACTCAATCCTGTCTTAAGCCTCAAAACCTTACGTATTAACACAAACCATCTTTTATTATAATCCTTCAGGATTATCTTAAAGTTAGTAAGGGTGCATTTAAATTAGCTTTATTTTGTAATCAAAAAGCTCATATCGTACATTTGATTTATTGATTATTATTTTGCAAGATGATTATTGTGTTCAGAAATTAATACTTAGAAATTATTTCTATTATTTGAAAATCAGGCTTGACAGCTTTTATTAACAGCACAATCCTTTCAAATAAAGTTTTATCGAATTTTCCTATACCTACTATACGCAATTTATTTTTTACGGATTGTTGAATTACGCAGATATTCATAATTTATTCATCACGTTGTTAGTTATTCTTTTGAACTCATCAATTTCCATTACATAAATTGTTTTTTACTGTTTTCGCTGATTCGTTTTTCTGGTATGTTTTATTGTGTAATTTATGTTTAAATTGGGATTTTTGACTTTTTTGTTTTATTTATTTAACAACAAAAAAGAATTGGCATATGCACTAACAGTGTCATTAAATTATGTAATATTAAATGAAAACAAAAAGCTTTTGTTTTAATTACAAAGTGTTTTTAACTACAAAGTCGGATAGACCTGACCTTAATTCTCTGATAAAAATGAATGTGAGGAAGGATACGTCTTTAAGCCACATTAAAAAAACCAACATTTTCTTTCAATAGCCGGAAACCACAAAGAATTTTTTTATTTATGAATAATCATGTATCTGTTTTGTATGTAGGTACATATATCTGCTGCTACTAGGTACTATTATGTAATTATACTGGAAATTTGTCAGAGCTACGCAAACCTGCCAAAGATGTTAACTCATTAATATTTTCTGATCACCGAATAATACATTCTAGTTGGGTGCTAACCTAACACTCAGCACGACTAGGTATCGAACCGGAATTAAGCTGTCAATTTTAAGCTCAATTGTCCCAATTGGTTGTGCATTCAACAACGTGATGGTTTTTCCTACAGCTACATTAATTTATTGACTTTATTGCGCCTACATGTTGATGAATTGCCATTTAATGGTTGATTACAATGAATTTGAAAACTAATACCGTAATTTTTTGTTATACAGGAAATTCTTTTGAAGATTTATTTCCTGGAATAATAACAGTTACAATAATTTTGAAGTTTTTCAATTTCCAATATATGTAGCTCTATAAGGCATGACAGGTGAAGTATTGCAGTATTTAAAGGAAATGATAACAATTTCAACATTTGGACGTATTTCGAATTCCAAGTTAATTCAAAACATTTATCTTTAAATAAGTTTAATTTTTTATACATAATTTATGATCAATATCCAATTCGATTCCAATAAAAATGCAATTCTTAGAGCTAAGATGGGGACCAACTTATTTTTTCCAGAATTAGAAATTTTACTTCGTTAATTAATGTCTTAAAATTAAATTAATTGAATTGTTAGGGTTATCTTACGGTGTATGTAGAAGATCCTTATTAAACCAATTATTTCCCAAAAGGGTAGTAATTGCCACGGTAATCGAGGTTTTCACAGAGTGTTGCATATAAAAATTAATTTTTATTTGTGTAAGAGATTTTCTGATTATTCATAATTACGGTTAATTTAAAATGTTACATAGTGGCACTGTCCCAGTACAATGTTTTCGCTCAAATTTTCAGTCTAATATTTAAAATAACTGCCGCAGATTCAGGATGTCTTCAAGCAAAGTTATTTAACTGCTCAATACAGGGCGAATCTCAAAAACAAAACGATTATTTGAACTTAAAAATTATGGAATTTATCAATATTTTCCTACAATTTGAAATTCTCCGGCCAGTTTAATTTGCCATGTTTTCATATTTGCAAGCTTTCATCAAATTATTCCTTTCACCAGAATTCATGAGTCAGTGGGAAATCGAGTTCCACACCATTCAATCACTAATATTTCAAATTTTAATTAAAAAAACTTTCATGGTACACGTAGGATGTAATACCATTGATGAATAATGTACCAATTTAGACGTTTTTCGGATTTATTGCAGGACTACTGGTATAGGAATACAAAATTAGTTTCTCGAATAATAAAAAAGTAATAAAATGTTTAATTCATCTGAATAAAATCGATAAACTTAATTCGGTCAATTGTTTTTGCTAAATTCTCCGCATACCATATACAAATAAGCAGGACATTTACAATTGATATATTTTATAGTCAGCTCTCTAGGGAAGTAAGGAACTCTCGTATCAAGGTGCATGTGAAAATAGTATAAGTGCTTCGGTGTCACGACAGCAACTAAATATTACTATGTGGAACTGTTGTCTACTTTTGTTGTATAGATAATCTCTAACTTATTTAGAACATCGCTTCATATTGTTTTTCTGTTCTATTCAATTTCTATTATGTTTCAGGACATAGTTCTAACAATAGTCTAATCGTAGACTAATTAATTATACAAAACTGATCGCAGACATGCTAGGTATTACATCGCAACACGAAATAGCGCAATTGGGAAATTCCTGGAAGTGGATTCATTCATTGTCTGATTCCAGACAAATGGCGTTTATAAGCAGAAAAACATTTCGGTGCAGGAATTATTTCGGCGCAAAAATCAATTAAATCTAATGACTAACTTAAAAACTTTAAATTGAGTTTTCAACTTTATTTATGATCTCTTAGCAATGCAAAACGCCAGATTTGGGTTATAGTTTCTCCAAAAAAATGTATCTGTTAAGATGTAAATTCTCGAAGGTTGGAAGCTTTACCAAATTACATGAATTCAAGAAAGTGATAAAATAATGTAGGAACGGCAAAAAATGTAGCGGGGTGCGTCTTTAATAAATAAGTTATCATCACAACTACTTTTCATTCTACAATAATATGTGATTATTTAACTGAAATGTAATAAGAGTAATTCAAAAAATTGAAGATGATCCATGATATACCTTATACGCATCGGTATTCTCCAGAGATCCACATTTTTAAAAGCTTCAAGATTTTTAGTTGTTGCTCCGGCGAGCGTGTCCATGTCCTTTATTATTTTTTCCCTTATTATAATATCTATCGTATAATTTTAAAATTATTATTATTAAATTATTAATTTGTACTTGTAATTTGCAAGAATACATTTGGTAAATGGAATCTATTTGAAGAATAAAATGTCAAACTCGAAGTTGTGTTCGATGTTAAAGTATTTTGCGTAGAATTGAATTACAAACATAATATAATATGATATAACAATGTTACCTATGTCGTTATATTACAATAGTATTTATTATACTGCTAATGTGATCTTGGAATTAGTTTACTTTTAGTGTTGAAATATTTAACAGACAATACATTTTAACTTGATTAAAAGTACTTGGAAAATTATGTACTTAATGAAAATAAATAAACAAATTACGAGTTTTCTATAAGTTAATTTTATTCTGATGGTACAGTCTGAATAGGCATAATTTTGTATTTTATATTCGTCATAATATAACGATAATAACTTGATCTGTATTGTACGTCATGTGGATAATAATGTTATGCGAATAATTGTAATTACATTTTGTAATTGTGATTTGTTAACGAAGGCTTGTAGGTAGTTCAACATTTACTATAAATGGGATACAAAATTTGTAGAGAAATCCTTCAGGATAAATTATCAGTCAATATTTTTATCACGAGATGCAATTTCAGGAACATTATTTCGCACTTGTTTATTAATTAATTTCAAAATTTAATGAAAACTTAAACGCATTTGTATATTAATCGTTGACTTTCAATTTCTTCTTTTTAATATTGTTATCCTAAAATTTAACAAACCATTTGTTATGTTTGGTTAGGGTGGTGACAGATTGTGACCAAAGTACAAAAGTTTTAAAAATACAAATTTTGCGAGTTTCTCCAAGCACAAAAACATTTTCTAAAGTAGGATGTGGCATGTATTACATAAATCTTGCTTTTTAAAGAAATATTTTATTACTTTGCAGAAAGTTATAAAAAGTTATTTGTTAAATATTTCTTTATATTCTTACAGACTCAAGTCGAGACTTATTTTGTTCGACAATAACTTTTTATTTAAATTAGTTAATAAGTCGATAATAATTATCAGATAAGTAACCAGGAAATGCAAAAAGTTTAAATCCAATATAATGCGAACTTTCATTACCAAAAATAATTATATTTATTTAATTTAATTATAATTGCAATTAAACTAAATTTAATTTGTAAATCAGATCATTTAGGTTTAATACTATAAAATATAAAATAATGTTAATTTTACCCAGGAGTATTTGTACTCTTTTTAAAAAAATGTATTCAAAACGAACACATTTTGTGCTCAATTGGTGAATTATTTATTTTCAGTTAATTAATTTAGAATCATGAAAATTATGTTAATATTTACTGAAACGGCAAATCAAATACTACGAATGTTATCAAAGTATCTGCAGTGATTTTTCTTAAATTAACTAAGAATTTAAATGGTACTTCGAATTTAAATTTAAAATAAATTAGTTTACTTATTTTAAATATAAATTTGAAAAATAAATATCAGAAGCAAAGCTTGAACCGTGAGAGTAAGCCCACAAAATTTGAATTATTTATGGTATTCATTTAGATGACGAGAAAGAAATAGGTATGCAACAGGAAGTGATTTTCTTTCAGGAAAAACTTGAAAAAAAAAAAGTTTTAAAACTTGGTTTATTTTATTTAAATATTTTAGCCTTGAAAATTTTATTTCATTAAAAAAATATTTTTAATTTATAGAAAAAACTTTTACACTTCCTTCGAAAAATCAAACTGGCTCAAAGCGTGGGGCTATTAATTAAATGCACAGTCAGTTCTATTCGCAGTATCTTCTGGAGATATTAAACTGACTAAAGGCGCGGGACTCACAAAGTTTGAATGAAATTAATAGAAAATAATTATTGAAAATCCTACTTTCAGTACTTTCTTCAAATTGAAATTTTGTGTTTGTTTAAACAAATTCTGTTTTGGAAGAGTGGCGTTCAATAGCTGGACCACCCTGTAGAGTATTTTCTTGTTTGCCCGTGCGTTTTCTTTCAACAAGTTTGCTGGTGTCCCAATACTGTAAGTTCAGTTTCAAGTGGGACAAATAATGTTAAAATATTTTAGAGAAAATATTTTACACAATGCTTCTCGGTTGCGTCAACTACATACACCGTTGGCGTGGATTTTCGTAAAAGAAATTTTAAAGAAAGAGTAATCCACCCGTGAAATAGATAATAAAATCCTCTGTTGAAGCGTGGAACGTAATTGATGTACTATTTTTATAAATCATAAAATTACTTACCTACTGGTTTTATATAAAAATAAAATTTTTTATAGGTCGCCAAGGTACGGAAATTCGATTCAATACAGACGGAGATGCTTATGGAAGTTACAACATTTATCAGTACCAACGACACCCAGATGGAAAATACGACTACAATCAAATTGGATCATGGAAAGAAACGTAAGAAAATCTGTTACATATTTTTGCTCGCAACTTTTCACATCTATATAATTTTTTCTAACGCTATATTGAACTAAAATCGAAGCCGAACTGTATACCCTTGTATAACTTTTACGCCAAAAAGACAAAGGATGTTTTTATACTTCCTTAATATACACGTATCTATTACATCCTCAAAATATAGAATTTTTAAAAATAAGACTTTATTTTGTGTCAATCGATTTTAAGAAAAATCCCATCAAGAATTTTTAGTGTTACAAATGTGATACTCAAATCAATTTTGTGACATCAAATAACTCCAACACTTGAAAAAACTAAACAAAAAGTATTGGAATCAAGTTAAATCTCTACAAATGCTACAATTTACAAACACATCCAGGAAAACTTTTTGTATATACCTATCGATCGTTGGATAGGTGATTTACAAGAGACTTGTTTGAGAACCCTTCAAATAAGTTGACTTTTCGTTTGTATAGTTTAGTGTCAACTCCATTAAAACTTTACTTCCATTGTATATGCATTTGCACATTTTAAAAGAAATTAACATAAAATAACACTCAAATTTGTGATCAAGTTATTTAAAATTGAAAATACGTGTTACTTCATTGGCGTATCAGCTTTATACTTCATGCTCAATTTTAAAATCAAATGTAATTCCAAAATATTTATGGATATGAAAATTCGTCCAATCCAACAGAGCAGAGTCGAGAGGATAGTGGCAACGTAAGTGACTGAAAACAGTAGTCGTGGTTTGAATCCCACATTTGCTATTTTTTCTTGCGAGGATAACGCCGAACATGTTTTGTGTTTGTAATTTAATTTTTAATTCTATGTCGTGTCGTACTTCACTAATAAAAATTTTTTTGTTTTGTTATGCTTTCCTTGAAAACCTGATGAAAATAGCCGCTTATTTTGGTAAATTTTTCGAACAATAATTTCTGTAGATTAGTTTTAGGTTTAAATAAAATAAAGCACTTCCTTATTATTTATTGTTATTTCACACAAGAGTTACCAACACCTCTAGTACAAAGGTTTTATATAAATTAATAAAGTTTGTGATATTTGTTTTATTAGTGAATTATTAATTATATACTGTGAAACTTGCGTGAAGAAATATACATTTTATTGTACTAATTATTACAAGTTTAAATTATAGGGGTAATCCCTACCTCAAGCGAGACTCAAACCTGAGGATGTATTAACCTAAAGTACCACAATTTTGGGGAAGATAATGTAATTTATCCGGTGTTAGTTGAACCCCTAAATTAGAAAACAATATCAAAATGGGTCATTTTAAATAATCTCGAAAAAAATCTTTTACAAAACTGCTCTATATTCAAATTTTACAGAACTTTAACCATTTATTTAACAACAAAAAGAAAAGCATAATTATGACATCCGCAGGCGGTTGTTAGGAAGTTGGAGAACAAACTTTTGTCTCAGGACGATAAAATTAGCAGTATGTCATGAATTACAACAGTACTAAAAATATTAAAACAATTTCAACAAGCAATCGTTTGTTTCGATATTAAAAAAAAGTTTTATTATCCTAATTTAACAAACATTAAATAAGTCGAGCTAAATCTTCCATTTAGCTTACTATTTGTTGTATTATCACAATATTTGTAAAAACAATATAAATCACTTTAATGATGCACACGAAAAACAAATTAATTTCACCACATCATCATCCCTGTTTCTCTCTCTATCTCCCTTACTTACGATAAGAGTTCATTCATCAAAATTTTGACTGCAACGATACAGCTATCTATCAAGCTTTGTTATTTTTTTACCAGCTCGATAATCAAAAATTATATATTAATTTATAAAATGTTACTTATTCCTTCATCGATTCAAGAGGAATGTGGTCAGATGAAAATAAAGAATCGAAGAAAACAATTCAAATTTTATTTAAATTTTTCATGCAAACTGGATGTGGACAAATTGCTATAGAATTATATAAATAAACAACTAATTTTATAAATAAAATGAAAAATAACAAAAAATAATTAAAATTGTATTACTCTTTACTCTTCTATGGTGCCATTACTGCCATTGCCAATAACTTGTTTCCAATTTTTATGTTTACAGTTTCTAAAATCGCCACCGTCACGTGCTAGTAATTCTAAATAAACTGATAATTTCAACAACTCATCATCTTCATCGTGGTTTTCTCTATTATATGGTGAAATTAGAATTCCGTTTTCGGGGTTTCCCAAAATACTCCAGGGAATATTATCCACCATAATGATATCGCCGAGTTGAAAGGAATCGTTTTTCTCATATATTACTTCTAAATTTTTAACCTGCAATTAATTTTTTGTAAAATATTAAAAATCACCTTTGGGTATGCATACTTTTTTGGGATTTATGAAATGGCTGGACACTGCTGTTTGCATGAAGGTTTTATCTAAATACGCAGCTATCGGAAAACTATTCGAATTTCTAATGTTTAAAATATCTGCCTTGTTTAATAATTCATCTAACGAATCGGAAGACCAAATAAAAATGTTGTAGTATTCCGTTACCTTTCTAAGAAACGTATGCAGGTAGGGTCTGGCTGAATCGGGTGTAAAATCATCATCGAGGTCGGGAAGATCGCATAGCGTTCCATTTAAACCCAGCACCAGTAATTTTTTACTTTCATCCATGGGACCTTCAGGCTCAGCCATGTAACGTATGGGTGACATCTGTATCAGATCTAGATAAACTTCAGAGCAAGCTGAAGTATAACAAAATAAGATTATTTAAATTCATAAAAATTAAATTTACCATCTTCGATGTACTCGATCATATAATCTTCTCCATATCTGTGTGGCATTTTTATAAAAATTTATCTCCTCTTAATTACTGTTCTTTGTTGCTGGGCACTGGTCACTTTGCTGAAGGTACACTAAAAAATTTGGTGACACGATAGTTATATTTTATAGGCTATTAAATTTGATTTTCTTTTTATTAAAATAATTTTAGCAGAAACCGATAAAATAACACACTGACGATAAGACCACATTTTATATTTCAAACTAACATTGTTAGTCTATTAAATTTGATTAAAAATTTCTTTAGAATTACATACTCTCGTATGAGAAATTCGTATTGAATTCTGTTTTTTATTGAAATTGATTATCGTTCATTGAAACGCATTTTATAGACAATCTAAGCCTTTTTTGAAAGTTTGATACACATACTATAAGTATGCTCTTGGAAAACACTTGTCATAGATGAATCGAATACTTGTATGAAACCAATAAATCATAATTTTTTATTAATAGTGCCAAACGAAAAGTATAAAGAATTTTTCAATTTTATAAGAAAAGTTATTGAAAATATTTAATATTTTTCCTATATCCTGCATTTTAGTTTTGAATTTGAATTGATCCTTTTCAATATTGCTATTCGATACTTATTTAATTTTTTTTGCATCTTCTTAAATATCAATGTAAGATGGTCGTTTTTCCGACACTTGAGTGCATGTTCCGGTTCTCGAGTCGTTAATAATAGTATTTTCCGGCGGTAAAAGGTAGGGTTGTATTTAAGGGTCACTAAAGTGCCTTGTACAATAACCATGTAGGGTAAGGTAGATCACGGTTTTTTTAAAGAAAGAATTATTTAGCATTTCCACCTTCTTTATTATAATTTATACACTTTCCTCGCCATTACGTTCTCCGAAACTTCATTAATTCTAAGTAAAAACATTTATTTAAAAAGTATTCTAACTTGCTTTTTCGTAATCTTACCAGGAATAAAAACAAACAAAAACCCGATCAAATATTTTTTATAATTTTTTTTTTATTTTCAAATCTACACCAAACTCTACAAGTTACATATTAAATTCTCAAATCTAAAAGCTAAGAACGGACACCCCATGAAATATTAATATAATATATTAATATTATATTAATTATAATAATATTATATTAAAATTAAATTATTATTATATTAATATATAATAATAATTAATATATAAAAATAATAATAATATATCGTCTTCTCTCGTGTGTTCAGAAAAATACTTAAAATTAAATTATTTTATAGTAAACCCATAAAAGGAATCCCAAGGTTTTACTGTTCATTTCATTGTAATTATCTTTATTCGTGGTTTTGCACTTCCATCTTGAATAAAATACGCAACAACTTGGATATGCAAGTTTGTAACCTAGAGAACAAACTTTATTATTTTTTGCAATATTCAGTTATATTTCTTACCATCGCGATTGCGATAAAATCAAGAACAGCGACGCTGCAACAAGCACAAGCGACTATTACTCCAACCATAACATGCAGGTTATCCATTTTGGGAACAGCATTCAATGCAGTTATAAAGCCACTGAAACATAATTTGTATTAATTTCTCCGAATAAAACATTGCCCACAAAATTACAGAGTTCCAGAATTGGGAACACCCAAAGATTGAATGAGGGTCATCAAAAACTGCAGGAAGAAAGTGTACAAAAATGCCACAAAATAATAAGTTGATCTTGTGCTGAATGCTTGGTAAGCGCATCGGTACCATCCCACAAAGGAATAAAACAAGCAAAATAGGTTGTAAAAAACACTGAAGATAATTACGGTTTGGTCCATTACGATGATTCCGCCAACCAAGTTAATGAAATTCACCATTCCGTGGACTAGAAGCAAATTTTTGAAAATTCAAACATGTGAATTCATTTAGATATAAAATCTTACACATCCAAAGATAATACAAGAAATAGATGAGTTTTTGAAATTGAATTGGAATGTCGAACTCGATATTGTGGTAAAAGCATGAGCGGATGCAGCACATTTTAGGTAGCGGTGGCCAATTATTTTCACCGACTGTTAACATTTTTAGCTCAGCCATGGCTTCATTTTTATAAAGTTGATTTTTCAAAGCTGCCATGACTCTATCATTGGTTTCCTATAAACTGTGATTTCAATAACCTAATACCTGCAAAATTCAAAAGATTACCTGGACGTCAGTCATGTTCATTAAAAACTGTGCATGCTTTTTTTTTTTAGACAATACATTGCAATTGGTGGTCTGATCCATGACAGGGCTTTCGTAATGAACGGTATTGTTCTGAAATTAAAGAAATGTGACCGTTGGATGTTGCATTTGGAATATGGATAGGAATAAATTAGGAGATTGGAAATCTGAATATATAAAACGATAATAAAATATCAAATACAAAAAATTAAAGCAGAAAATTATTGTGTATTAAGTTTTTGGAGATATTTTAATAAAAAAATAAGTACGGCTATTTATCTTTCCTTGGGTGTGTGCGTGCGAAAAGCTACTGCTTAACACTTCATACTAAGAAGGTTTTCCTAACCAGATTATATCTCAATTTGAAGTCAAACTGAAAGAAAAGATGATGAAAAACAGGAAATATTTTTAAACTGGCCACTTAAATATTTTCATTTATGAAATGAATTACTAATAAATTGGTAAATAAAAACTTTCTACCGGATTAAATGTATTTGTACGAATGCATATAAAGCTACAAAAGTTCAATAACAAACTATTGAAAAATTTTCTTCGTGGTAATCGAGCATTGTTTCATTATCAACTTTTATAAAATGTAATCAACAACAATAGTATTATCAATGGTATTATGTTTCAATTTTGTTTCAAGTGATTAACATTTGCACTATACGTTGGTTAAAATAATAAAAGAATTTATAAATTTCAAAATTGTTTGTTTTTATTTTAATTAAAGTATAAATATCAATTAGTTAGAGTGCTTCGGTTAGGAAGACTTTTTATTATGAATTAATATTACTAGATAGATTAAGCCAATATTTTTGGTGTATTTGATTTAATCTAGACGGTATTAATAAGTTATCAAGTAAGTAAATTTCGGAGAAATAAATTGAAACATGTTAATTTAGGGAATTAATAAATTACATAGAACATCAATTTGCACTCAGTATTTTAAACAAAAAGTCTTGAAGGCCTACTGTTCGAAAATCAACTATTACGAGTTATCAGATAAATCAGTTGGATTGGAATAATAAACTTGAAATCAAATTGCACCTCAACTTTCAAATAACTGTTTTTTTTACAAAAATACCTTAGTAATTTATATTATACGTAATATACCTACTTGACCAAAAGTTGCAATTGTCATACCTTAGAAAGAACAATTATTTGAAAATTGGAAAGTTTGGACAGGTTTCAAAATGATACGGTATGTAAAGTAAATTTAATTAACAAGCGAGAAATAAAACTAGAATAAAATTTGCAAATGGGACGTCGAAAAGTATTGAACGTAGAATTAATGTCTCTCTAGCAATTAAAGTGAAACAAAGAAAATTACTTTTCAAATACGACATTTTTCAATAATGCTAAACAAAATAAGTAATTGTTTTCCTTTTGTATGTTTTGTAGTTTTATTTTCAAACGTCAAAAGCAATTAGTCATTAACGGTGTTCAAAAACCTTGAAATGATAACTTATGTTGCAAAAATATTAATCCTGACAAATTTTGAAAAAATGCTTTCTAAGAAACAATTCAAATTATTGAAATTTTTCTAAATTACATGAGTTAAACTACACATGGACAAGCCAAATTTTAATGATTAAAAATGTTAAAAACAAACTTAAAAGTCAGATTTTATCCAAAAATTTTGAAATTAAGGTTTTTTGAGTGAAGATTTTGTCTATATAAAAGATATACAAAATTTGTTATCTCTAAATTTACTAGGCGAAACTAAAATAATGCATAAATACATAGAAAAAGAATGTATCGTTAATTATATATTGGCCGAAGAAAAAAAATTCTCACCTCTTCGGCTTCGTTGTGAAGTACAGCTTTTTGGAAAACCTTGTTGAAATAGCACACCGCTAGGAGATTGATGTATCTTATTACTCGTTGCTGTAAAGTATTTAAAAAACATAAATAAAAAGAATAATTTCAAAATAATTTTTACCTCATAAATGGCCATTTTACACCAAGCTCTGCCTCAAAAATGTTTCTTAACGTCTGAGTAGTCGATTAATGAATTATGAAATGATGGAGTGCTTTCGTTCTTACCATATTATAAGGTATTGGCAGTTGAATACGCTTGAGGTGAGTCAGTGGTACGAATTCAACGTTGCCACATTTTAAAATTTAAATAAATTATAGAAAATTATAAACTTCATAATAAATTTTATAAAAACATGATAGTTTTTTATACATTGGACTTACATCCAACTTTGGAGGGTTTCTGAGAAGAGCCAATATTTATGATCAATATTTTTCTCCGTCTTTGGAATTCATATAAATCAAGGTCGCTCCTGAAGTGATTTTCCTTCAAGAGAAATTTTGCATACCTGCAGAAACCACTTTCTTTCACACATTCGTTTGGAAAAAATTATTTATCTTCAATGGGTACCGATTTATGACCCCTCAATGTTTCCTGATTATTTTTAATTACTTGTTTTTGAAGTTTGCATCTGTAATAATATTATTATGATTACTCTTTAATATCCATATAAATTTTACTTTTTCATTTATTGTTTTATTTTAATTTTTCTCACAATCCGATTTATAACATTTGGTCTTTTCATTCCTACCTCATTCATGAGGTATGTAATATTTTCATATAACAAAATAAATTATCTCCAGAACGAAATTTGAATTCGTTAGCCGTAAGCTAATTTTTCATTTGGTGCTGTTTCTGAACCCTACTCTGCCTGCTGATGTTCTTTCTTGTAGTTGCTATATTTAGAAACATATTGGGCCGTATGAATAAAAATGAAGCAAATGCTTTAAAGGAAAAGGTCGAAGTATAAGCAAATGCTTTAAATAAACAAAAAAGTATAAGCATTTCCTTTGTTTGTCATGAATAATGATTACCTTATACTTATAAGCAAATGCTTTAAATAATAAGTAAAAGGTACAGAATGTACAAGTTGAAACATGTTTAAATTTGCTGTGTTCTGTCATCTAATGTCAGTTTAAGTTAATCTTTCACTTGTCAAGATTGACTTTTTGCTTTTTAATAGGTTATCTTCAATATTCTACAGCATGAACAGAAATTATTGAACCAAATTTATTATAAATTTATTTTCAAAATACGTTTTGAAGATATTTAACGGAAAGAAATTTAAATTCCTTATATTTTCTTTCACGAAAAGCACTATTTTTGCCATTGCAAAACGATAAAGTCAAAATTAAAACAAATTTCTAGTCGGTGAGTCTACTACTGACCAGATGCATATATTTTGAAGGATATGCTTACACTTTAAAGTATAAGCACTCTTTTATTCATACGAAATATTGTAGTTTGAGCAAAACATTTGCTTTAAAAGCATTTGCTTCAATTTTTGTCGCATACTTATAAGTATAAGGTTTTACTTCTATTTTTATTCATACTGCTTGAAGGATTTGCTTCATATTCTGCAAGTATAAGGTTATGCTTTCTTTTATTCATACGGCCCATTATCTACTCTGCAGATTATACTGACCTATTCTTCAACTATAATTCTGTTATGATGTTGAAATTTTCGTGTTGTACGCAGTTAGTACATCATGCAATTTCTAGCTTTGGCATATTAGTTCCATAAAGCTAAAATATTTAATATATTTTATCGTTATGGCTATAATAATATATTATTTATTTGAAGGTAGCTTAGATATTTTTGTTGGGTGAAAATTCACTATGTAATAACAATAACTTTCTTAAAGTGTCTTAAAATGTAGTTACATACCCTTGGGATATAAATTTGTGACACAATAGCTGCGGTTAGTTTATCTCCAGATACAGTGTGTCCTTTTGTTGTTTTTTAATAATTAAACAAACATGTATTGATATTGTGTTGGATGTTCAAAACTTTTTCGTTTGAAAATAGTTTAGAAAACTTTTGATCTTAAGGGAAATGCCATTTGAATTATTTAGTGATACATTCAAGTAAAACATCAGTTGCCTTTCAGTTTTCATTCATATTATTTATTATAGAATTTTGTAGTAATTCGACACCTTTTATATTGCATTACCTATTGTACATATTAAAAATTTAAAAGCCTATTAGAACCCGCAAAAAAATCAGCTTATTTTTAAAATAAAGTATTAAACTTTAATTATAATTTGAGATATTTTTACGAGGATATTTATTAGTAAGTTAAATATATAAATTGCACTTTTCTCGTATATATTTTTTATTAAATATTGTGACGCGTTTCGACTTCAAACAGTCATCATCGGACAATATTAAACAATTGATGTAATGTTAAATTCCAAATTATTATAAAATGAATAATTCAAATAGTTATATTAATTAGAATTAGGTTAGTAAAATTTTTTTTAAATTAAAAACTTTTAAAATTTTTTTAAAATTAAAAATTTTAAAAATTTTCAAAATTTCACTAACCTAATTCTAATTAATATAACTATTTGAATTATTCATTTTATAATAATTTGGAATTGAACATTACATCAATTGTTTAATATTGTCCGATGATGACTGTTTGAAGTCGAAACGCGTCACAATATTTAATAAAAAATATATACGAGAAAAGTGCAATTTATATATTTAACTTACTATTAAACTTTAGTTGTTTAATTTGTCACTTGTCAGTATTATAATTAAACCGGGGAAGTACCGACGAAAGCAATCGGTATATTTTTGAAAATATTTAAATTTGGTATCTTGTACAATACTTTTGAAATAAATTTAAAAAATGAATAAAAATTTGGATGATCGCACGATAATCAGATTTAAACTTTAAATTTAAAATTTAATCTATTTGAGCAAGGTAATATTTTTGTAGAATTTCACCGATCGTTAAACCAAATTCGGATGCAATTTTGGTTTAGGTTAGTTTGTTTCAGGATTGCTTTTTCCGAACTTTAGTTTAAAAATGTTTTAATGTTTGTATTGGAAATAGCTTTAAAGTTTTTTAAAATTTATTTCGAAGATACTGCTACTGAAATAACGTGCAGACAGCACTCGCTAGAAATATTAACACAGTATTGATATATCACAGTTATTGATTGTAGAGAAGAACTTTAGATTTTTATTAAAAATACCATATTGTTAGAAACATCCAAATAACGAGTTTGGTAAAAATTTAATAGTTTCATATCAAATAATCAAAGATTTGGGAAATTAAACAGTAGATAATGGCAATGACGAATATTAATTAGTAATAATATTAAAAAAATTATTATTAATTGGTATCAGAAGACAAAAACTTATTTATAAGCCATAGGCGTAGATTGCAATAAATTACAAGGTATAAATGGAAACAAGTGAAATTTTCAGAATAGTAAAACCTAGTGAATTCTATTTTGTACA
Source organism: Cantharis lateralis (assembly GCA_963170105.1). NCBI lineage: Eukaryota > Metazoa > Arthropoda > Insecta > Coleoptera > Cantharidae > Cantharis > Cantharis lateralis. The sequence goes on along the minus strand of OY720630.1, from coordinate 24,788,290 downwards.
ATTTTTGTCGAAGCAATATATCAAAATTTTTTAATTCATATTTTTACCCTAACCTCACATTTTCTATTGTTTGGTATCAACTGAAATTTAAAACTTGATCTTTATCGTCAGCCTGCAAATGTCAAAACGTCTCAGAAATATAAATATTTGTCAAGATAAAACTGACAGTATATAAATGCATTGCATTATTGATATTGATTTTCAGGAATACGGCGACTACTATTGGTTTTATTTTTATTCTTTCATGCTTTTAAGGCAACGTTGTTTTTTTTAGGGGTGAAATCATCTTCAGATTCTATAATGAATCTTTCAATTGAAAACAAGTGCAGGCGGTTTAAAAATGTTATCAAAATGTTTTGAGAAAATTTTGTGTAGGTAAAGAACAATTTGACGATTTTCATTACTTATATAAACATTGGCTTCTGTCCAGAACATACTTTTAGATTTACGAATGAGATTGCTCGTCCAGCAAAATCTTTAGTACATAAAAAGCTTTGTAATTCTTTCTTTTTGATTATATACCTAGTATATAATTTTGTAGAATAATTGAAAAGCTTTATTTTACAATTGCAATTTTCTTATTCAGACAATATATTATCATAATAATGCAATTACACTTGAAGATAAAACATTATTAACAAATAACGTAGTTTTTAATCATCGCTTTCGATATCAGTTGGATATCTCATGCAATTGTTCGTTTATTTATAATATACAGTGAGCTTGTCAAGTCTGGAACAAATTTGATACAATTCTTTTATAATTTTTTTAAATGGCAACCCTTATTTTTATTACGTAAAACTATAATTAAGATTTTTCACAAATGAGATAAAGAAGAACATTAAATTAAATGTTTGAAGTGCTCTCCGCTCATTTCTTGGCAATATCCCATCCTGCACTGAAACTCCTATAAAACATTTTCAATTGCATCGGGTTGAATTACCCGAATTTCATCGTTGAGATAAATACTCTCTTATTCCTTTGTATTAATTATTTTATACGCCATGTGTTTCGGTCTGTCCAAACATCTAGGTCATTTTTTTGTTCACGGTCAAGGAAACATTAAGAACTGGATTTTTGGCAGTGGATATTTTTACTGCTGGTGGTACAAGCTAATCGAATTATCTAATTTATTACCCATCAAATATGAAAGTGAAATTTTTCCTTTTGCTGATCTTCAGCCTCTTTTTGATTTTTGTCTTCAATTTGCATTAAGTACGACAGAAGTAATATTCTGTGAGACTCACCCTATAAACCAACCACCTATAACTTTTCTATATATTTTATATAGTCTGATGAAATTTTTTTTTTATTTGTGTAAAATTTATGTATGTGAAGTGAAACTTTTGATTAAACATCGGGCATGTATTACTATAGTTTTAGTAGTAATGTAATTACTTTTAAAATATATTTGTGTTTTTCATTCCATTAACATTTTATAATGAAATAGTATTTTATAAATTTCATTAGGATTTTCCGATACCCTAAGGTGATAGCTTTATTGGTTTATTCGTCCCAAGAGATTAAGCTAATTGTAAGTTTAATATGTATAGAAGGTTTCATCCAATGTATTGATTTCTCTTTGGTGTTATTTTCATTAAAATTCTTAAATTGTTTTCAGTAACAAAACTTTTCGTTTTTCTGTCAATGATTTTAGTTTATCCTTGAGAAATAAGAAAATTTACAATACTATTTGGATCAGAGTGAAGATTTACTTGCACTACTGGCCATAAGTATTTGGCGACCCATATTTTATGAATAAAAAGATTTAGTCCATAAGATTTTGTATTTTTGTGTTGGTAAAATATTAAAGCAAACCAGTCTTTTATCTTGAAGGTGGTGCTGCCATGGTTGTTTTCTGAAAAGTTTCAAAAATATGGGTAATCAAATACTTATGGCCGGTGATTATTATAATAAACAGTTTTAATCATAAAATTGAATAATTTGATTTGAAAATAGTATTTTTCCTGATTTCCCATTTTCTGTTGGTTCAATTGTTGGCATATAAAATTCAAAAGAATTTTTATTGCCGATTCTCATTCAACTGTATTTTCAATCGGCCAAATTGGTTTTCCAAAAGCTTGTGGAGTTCTTTTTTTAAATACAGTAGTTTATATTTTAGGGACCTAAAGTGAACTGCATAGAGAAAAACGGCATGATGGTGTGGTAGAGGGATGCATATAATAATGTCGATCATAAATTATAAGAGGTAGACTCGGTTATCGTAATGTAACCGTAATCGTAAATATAACTTAACTTTCTTAAATTTGTTAATATAAATCGCAAGGTGAACTGTGAGGTAACATCATATTCCGTTCATTATCATATTTAAGTTTCCATTATCATTTTTTCTGTTACTTACACTTTAAACACTTTTTTTTTGTTTTTAGTAAATTTATACATGCGGGATGCTTGGTCCGTTTTTTATAGATATGTATTTCTAAAATCACAAAATTGTTATTAAAAATAATTGTGGTTTGTAGTTTGTAAGTGATTACAATTTATTTAATTTAAATTATATTTATAGCCTGGAATTAAATGTTTCTAAACTTCAGTGGAGAGATACCGATGAGATTCCTAAATCTATCTGCAGTGATCCTTGTCCATCGGGACACATCAAAAATTATCAGGTGTGTATTAAAGCATTCAAAGCAAACTCAAACAGCTTTTGGTAGATCCTAATGATGCGATGATGTAAAATGCATGAACAGATGAACACGTTAAGCTAATGTCATGAAAGGTTCACAAATTTTAGCTTAGATACGTTTAAAAAGTTTCCCTTCAATAGCAGAAATGCAATTTGTCACTTTATTTCTGAACTTATAACTTTAGTATTACATGAATATAAGTTATACAAAGTTAATATGACATAAAACGAGTAGCAAGTTTTCCAAAAGTAGGTGATAAAATTCGAACATTAAAATTCTTGTACTTGGAAATAAAACTTATGATCGTAAAGTTTACTTTTATGATTACCTACATCATCACTTATAAAGTGTCTCATTTATTTTAGAACCGCAAATTTAATTGCAAAAATCAGATTTCAATAATTAATATGTTATATAATGACCGTAGATGGACGGTACGTGTCGGCTAGCTTTTAAAACTAGTGTAACTGGTGGGCGCTATATAAATTCTTCAGTTAATAGTCAATAATGACCAATCTTGACTGAGTATTACTGCCTATGGGCGTCTGATAGAAAAAAATATATATAAATGTAAAATAGAATTAATATGGCTGAAAATGGCAAATGTGGTTTTTACTGACCCGAAAGTGTTTGAGTAATTGTCAATGCAAACACGCCACAAAATAATATAGTGGTGGTATAATACAACCACGATTCTAGAACCCACACAGTACAAAATAAAAATCATTTATTTGTTAACACTCAATTATTTTAATTAATTAAACTCAGTATTATCCAACATCGGGTTTTACATTTATACGCAAGTTCTGTTTAGAATGAAATTGTATTAATGAAAGTTATGTTTAGTATATTTTCTGATACAAAGTTGTGATAACTATTAATGCTAGAAATGATGAGGTATAAAATAAGACGCAGAAAACAATATTGATCTTTGGGTTCAAAAACAAAAATTTTGAGGTCAGAAAAATAAATAGTATTTATGTTTTATTCAGAGAAACGTAACTTTTCTGTATAGGTTTTATTTGATATTGCTAATTTCACTATTTCATCATGAAAAATGTTCATACATTCCAGTAAAGTATTCAGGATGAAAGCTTTTTTCAGCAAGCAAATATTTATTCTGTAAATAATTTAGTATCAAGTATTTGTCAATTTAAACCGAAATTAAACTTCAAATCCACCTGTCGGGCAAATGATCAGGCATTGTTGTTAAAATCGAGCAACTTGATAAAAATTATATTCAAAATTATCATATGCTTAGTATAAAAACAAAATTTAACACAACAGAACTGTTACTAACATTTTTAACAATTTTATCACTAAACGTAAGATTTATGCCACACATTTGTAAACCTTACAAGGGTGCATTGATACCCATTTTTAACTTGGAGAAAATAAACAAGACAAAAAGACAAAGCACTGTAGTAACGATTTTTAAGTTGCTAGAAAAATATTTTAGCTTTCTATACACGAGTTTCCTTCAAATCCTAAAATTTTATTCTATAATTTTTTAACAACAAATTCCTCGAGAACTACTAATCCTTTGTCTTTTGATCTCTGTTTGTTAGGCGAGAGAGTATATATCAATCTCAATTAACGAATTAAGTCCCAGGATCTTCATTTGAGGATAACTTTTAATTAATTTTTTTGAGTAATTTAGGGTGCGAAAAAATTACAATTTCTTAATTGAACTAATAGGGAACATACATACGTGACATGTATTTACTGGTATTACATAAAACCTTTATAAATTTGATTTAAATTTACATAAACTTGCAACATTTTGTATTACCTTGGGTATTTTGTGTTTTAGGTTTGAAATTTGTTTAGGAACAAATTAATGTTTCATAATAATATGGTGAACTATTTTATCTAAATAGTAGTAAAAGCAACATTTTAAATAAAATTTAACCAGTGGTTAAAATATTATATATTTTCTATTGATTTATTTCTTTGTTACAATTGCAATAGTTTGTTTTATTTAGTTATAATTAATTGTTTCTTTTTTTCAAAAAACTTGCCTTGAAATTTGGCTGATTTGAAACTGTAAAATATATAAAATATCCATAATATTTGTTATACCAAAGTACCATGCCAAAAACAAAAATAGATGAAAGTTAGTAAAGTTGGTTCTGTATATTTTTTCTATATTGTCCCCGGGAAAAATTTTAGTAATTTGAAAGAATCTGTATAATGCGATTGGAATAAAATAAAATTTTGAGCTTAATATATTATTATTAAATTATTGTTTTATTTAATCATTTTTGACGAAGTAGACGAATATCTACGAAATATTTAAACTACATAATCGTTTTATTTGTTAATTTAACTAGTATATTTTTATAATACTTATTAATATATTTTCACTAGTTAATATTTCATTTTTATTATAATTATGTGCTTGGTATAATTAAATTTAAAGCATTTTATTTGAATTAAACATCAATATAATATGAAAGTTTTGACGTTGCAATTTATAGTCATTATAATGCGTACTACATTCCATTTCGCGGTAATTTTGTGACGCACTACAACAAATTTCAAATACAAATATAGTTTGTTTTAAAACAAAATTTATCAACTGCAAGGGACAAATTCCACTAATATGAATATCATAATATGGATGTAGTTGTAGATTAATTAGCTACGAATTCTACGTTATATTCTATTTGAATTTATTATTTATTATTATGTTTATCGTGCAAGAAGGCTGTCATGTGGAAAACCAATGTGGTGCACTTGGTATCGAAGTTTCCTAGTTACAGTGTGCGAATCAATCCAAATACCGCAAATACAATTACGAGGTTCAAACAATAATAACAGGACAATACCTCTAACGTCACACATTTCTCTCTCCGAATGAAGTTTTGTACATTCTAACAGAATGTTAAGTTTTTATAAGTTGAATGTTTGAATTACAATATTGAATTCTGTGTTTTTGCCGATTTTTTATCTAAAAAGTAATATAATTCCAAATTGAAACTTCTCAAACCCTAGCTCGTGATAGCTTTCAAGGATCAATCTCGCTACCTTTTTACGACGCTTTTAAACAGCCGTTCTTCCTAATTGTCCTCATTTTATAATAACAAAAATTTCGCTGCAAAGTTTTTCTTATAAACACGTTATTCTTAAAAGCTTAATTAACCAAATGAAATTAAACGAGAGTGAACATCTGTGCACTGAGCTTCCTTGTAGATTCATCAAATGCGTTTCTAGCAATGCTCTGAAATTAAAATCGGAGTACAGGGTGGTCTCAGGAAATGGTTAGGGCAGAAGGAAAACTTGCTATTTGTACTTTTTGTTATTTCAATATATGCTTGAAGAAAAATAAAAACATCTAGGTTAATAATATAAAGATTATGTTTGAACTCAAATTGACTCTTTTTGTTACAGGATCAATGCTGTTGGATTTGCGTCTCTTGTAGAGAAGACGCATATGTTTTTAACGATACGTGCCGTTCTTGCGCCCCCGGATATGGCCCTAACGCACTAAAAACAGATTGTGTCAAACTAAGAGTTGTAATCTTAGATTGGTTGAATCCATGGGTTTTAGTTCCAGTTGTTTTTAGTTCAATTGGAATTTTATGTACATTATTTACAATTGCAGTATTCATTCGGTACAACAAAACTCCCGTAATTATGGCCTCCGGCCGAGAGTTATGTTACGTTTTACTTTGTGGAGTTTTATGTTGTTACTCCATGTCATTTATTATATTAGCAAAACCTACAGTACACACATGTGCTATTATGCGAGTAGGTTTAGGCCTTTGTCTTAGTGTTTGCTATAGCGCTATTTTCACTAAAACAAATCGCATTTCAAGAATTTTTAACCGCGGAGTTAAAAGCATCAAGAGACCTGTATACACATCTCCAATATCTCAAGTCGCAATCGCATTAGGTAAGTTTAAATTCTTTTGTTTTTAATACATTAACCAAATTTTAGGTTTATTAAAATAACAGCGAAAAAGCTTTTCATAGTCTTCACACTTACTCTAATGAATTTATGTGTTTGCAAAAACTCCTTCTTACTTTTTCATATAATAATATTTGATATTTCCAAGAATTACAAAATGTATCCAAAAAAATTATTTCCCCTATAGACGTTTAAAATGTTATCACCAAATAAATACAAACTAATACGATACTGAAATAAATTGCTTTTTTTATGAGGAAAACGGGAAATAGTTAACTTTTATGGTGTTAAAGTTTCTATCGTTTAGGGATGATATTTTAATAGAAGCTTGTTTTTAGTAATAACTACATCAAAGCATAAAAACGGATCTCAAACTAAATAAACGCTTATTTTTAACACCCTTAACTGCCCTATCAAACCAGGCCCTTAGTTTTAAATTACAATTAAATAGATTCGCTTTATGAGTTAATCTTGTCGTTCTTTATTAGAGAAAATACTTGCTCTACTTATTACTTTATTATAATAGTTCTAATTTTCATTATCTTAACTTTTTAAGTCAGCACGATCGTACACCAACCACGAATAAACACGAACAGTCAGCGCCTCTATAATATAAAGTGAATGGCTTCCATACTAAGAAAATTGGCTTCCAAATACCTGAAAAGGGACACTCTTTCTCCCATAAGCGCGAGCTATCTGTAGTATATTTAATCTGTGGTACAATTGTACGGATAGTACAATTTGCTAATTTTTGCACGTGAGCATTGCATGGAATCTTCCCATACAAAGTTTGCTCCTGCGATACCTGCCATAATGACAAACTGCGCTTTACTCAAGGTTTTCCTGGTAATTTCACAAATACTAACTTTCAATATTGATACCGGTTTCGAAGCTAGATATCAAAGGGCCCAAATTTGCGTCTTCACTGAAGGCAACCATTTATTCCAATTCATCTTCTATACTTGGGGAAAGCAAATTTATAATTTCCAGTAATTTGAGTTTCGTAGTGTAATGCTTTTATTATTATTAGGTTGTAAAAATACAACTCGTAAATTAAGAAACAAACTTTTGTTATTATTTTTAAATTGTTTTTCATTTATTTAAAACATTATAGACTTTCCAAAGAGGGTGATATTTTTATTCGCATATTGTATAATATATTTAAGGAACATCGTAGCTTAAATTAAATTGATACAAGACCATACTAATTACACTAGGATGTTATGCAAAACATACATCAAAATTAAAAATCCAGACATAAACATGATGAAGCAATTTATAGGATCGTGTTGCCAGGTTGCCTATCCCGTTGTTTCAGAGCCACTGAAAAATATCTAATAGATGATCTGTGAAATAAATTAATTTGATGTTTCATACCAAGTACATAACTACATTAATCAAATTTGGGAACAATGTTACAAAATCAACATGGAATTCCTTGTTATAATAACCATTATCTTAGCAAAGTAGCACCTTTAGTGAGTGTTTAGCTGCACTCGAACTACATAGTATAACCAAGATTTAGAAATTTCGTTTATTTATACGATATAATTTCATTATTTAAATGTTGCAAATGAAATAAATTTTTGTTTTCGATTCAACAAATTTGAACTACCTTTACTTGTTAGTCTTTTCTTCGCTACCGAACATTTCGCTAAATTGTTACTAAAATTGTAAGCTAACTTTTAAAATATTTAATTAATTACTAATTTTCTGCACCTGCGGGTCTGCTGCACGGAGTAGATAAGTATAAAATAGGTTTTTAAAATGGCAACCAGAACTTACAACAATTTTTATTAAAGCAACTACTATATTTTATCGTAATGTTGATAATTTAACTTATTTAGTATAAAATTCATCAGCAAAACGAATGAAGGTAAATAATCAATAGGAAAATCATTTTTGTACTTGATTGCTAGAGGTTGCTACAGAGTTAACGATAGCAATCATTTTTTAAGTTCCTTAAGTTATGATTTTTTGATTGGCATATCAAAAATTTCAAAATCAAAATTTTTCATTTAATACTTAATATTACATTTTAACTGCATTTTATCGACATAACAGATGAGCGTAGAAATCTTGTCGTAGGATCTTTTATTACAACTGGAACTACAATTCATCAATTTACTACCACAGTTTTAAGTTCCATAAGAACGATGTCCTTCGTTTACGGTTTCTAAATCTCGCTCCTTATATCTAGTTCTTTATGGGATCTTCACAATAGTTTATAATTACACCAATAAAATGGGTTAATTTGAGTCCTTAAATAGTTTATTTTATATTTTCTAGGTATTGTGTCAATTCAACTAATTGGAGCAATAGTTTGGTTAGTAATTGAAAGGCCAGACGTTAGAGAAATCTACCCATCTTCCCTTAAAGCTGTATTAACCTGTAGGGTGTCTAATTTTGCACTTGTGATGTCACTTATCTACAATATGATTCTTATCATTTTATGCACTTGGTATGCATTTAAAACTAGAAAAATTCCTGAAAACTTCAACGAAGCCAAATATATTGGTTTCACTATGTATTCCACTTGCATCGTGTGGCTTGCATTTTTACCTATTTATTTTGGAACCAACAACGATTACACGGTAAGTCAAAAATGAATTTTATAAGCCATTATTATTGTAATTTCTGCTACACCCAAAAAAAGAAATAACAACCTAAATATAGTTTTTATCTTGAAGATTTCTACTTTCCATTGTAACGGATAATAACAATGTCCGAAGATATCCGAAACTTCTTTTATCCAATTTCCTTATTTTAAACATAGTTAAGGAGCAAAAATTATGGGTAAAATCATGGAAGAAAGTGTAAATGTATTTTTTTCGATTATAATAAAATATGATGAAAAGCGGAAATCTTAAAGAAAGCTGATTTGCTATGTTAGTTTCCCGGGTATAATATTATGACAATACATTGCACCGAAATTCCTTAATATGGAAATTGTGTTTAGATAATAATGAAAGCCAATAATAAATTTTTGTTTATTTTTTTTGTTTATTTTGTTAGGTCCAAATTGTCAGCATGTGTATGTGTCTAAATATCAGTGCGACGGTTGCATTGGGATGCCTGTTTACTCCGAAAGTATATTTAGTAATATTTCAGCCATATAAGAACGTACGTCAAGCAAACGGACCACAGGTAAATATTTCATTTTATTTTATTTTATTTTAAATGATTGTTTTGTTTTAAAACAAACATATTTGATTCAATCTGAATAAATAAGCCCGTGATTATTGATTTAATTATTCAATTATTCAAAATTGTTTAGGCTGAAAGGTAATAATTAAATTCTGAAAAGTATCTTTGGGATTAAACTCGCGATAAAAAATTAATTTTCTTGTTGAAAACAAACTTTTGGTTAAGGTGTGAACATTATTTTGCTGACTGAACACCGTTTATTCGTTTCGTTCAATTTTGCTTCGTCAGCACTTTATAACTGAAAATTAATTTTCTTATTACGTATAGCATTTTATTTACATCTGTTGTTTTTGCCCTTTGTTCTAAACTTTGGATTAATTATTACTAATTCACTTTTTGCCGCTTTTTGATAAAAAACCATTTGTGTAATTTTTCAGGAAAAAAAATTATCACAAGGAGTGCTTACATTTTGTTTGAAAATTAAGTAATGAATGGTTTCGAAGTAGGAGTAAATAAAGTAAGAATGAAACGCTATAATGTGGTCAAACACGTCAGACAGGTCAAGACATTGACTTGAAAAGGCCCATGGGGATTACGCTCATTGTTCTTTCACCTGAGAAATAAACTTGGTCTAGCCAGTCGCCATTATAGTTTACTTAGTTAGTTTATAAATGTCTTCAATTTAAGTGGTCCTTCGGATTTATTTTTAAACTATTTCGGTTTATATTTAAAAAAGTAGATTAGAAATTTTAAACTCGAGTTTATTTCATAAACGCACAACTTTTGTGCAAATCCAATAAATACAAGGGTTATACTTGCTTATTATTGAGAATATACAGCAATTTTTCAAAATTAAATTACCAAGAACGATTTCTTACTTAAATATGCAGCTTGTTATTTTATAGGGCAATTTAAAAGTTTCTATCAAAAACATCACGGTAAGAGCCTGATTTTATTACAACAAGTCTAATTACAATTTGATTAAATCGCTGAAACAACAAAAACCGATAAAAATTGAAGCTGAACTGCTTAACTAATTTAAATTTTTCTCGGAAAAATTTTTATTGTCATTTAATTTTTATAACTTTTACTAAAATCAGTTCAAATTAAGGACTTGATGTTTTTTAAATAAAATCTAAAGATTAATTTAAAAAATTTGAAAACACTGGTCAAGTTCAAATTTACTTATTCACTCTGTATAGTATTATTATACTTTATAGAGCTAACAGAAAATTATACATATAATTTTTGCAAGAAACTTTTTAATTGCCGGTGAATTTAAAAATATAATTTTATTTGGACATTGAAATGTATTTTATTATATCTGTAACTATTGACAGTAGGTACACATTAATACTACATGGTTGTTTTAAAATCAAATTATAGAAAATTGCAGAACGATCAAACACCACACCTTTCATTTGAGTATTTTATATAAACACTATGGTTTCCTTCTTTTCGTAACGCATACTTCTGATAGCGTTAATAATCCTCATACTGAAGCCGAACAACCACCTCAATCACGGATCATGAAAGGGCGACTATTCTTTATTTTTCAAGCTTAGCAGGGTGCAGTATATGTTAGTGTACAATTGAAAAAACTAGTAATTTGAATCACTAAAACATCAGTTGATGACTCATTTTTTAAGAATTTTCACTTGGCTTAATTTTAAAAATAAAGAGAACCATCGAGCAATTCAATATTTTTAACTAGACTAGAATTTTCAATAGTTCACTAGAATGCTATGTAGAGTGGTGGTCCGCGAAGCTTTATTTGCTGGTCCGCAGAAAGTCGACAGGCATTTAAAAAAATTTAATAATACATATTATACTTTGATGATAAAAATTTCACTATATACAGCAACTGGTCGTATGAACAAGCACCTACTGTACTTAAAAACAAACAGCTACAGATATTAACAAAAATGAAACTTTCAAATTTGAAACGAGTATATTTTATATTTCAGCTTTTATGTAAGTTCCAAAATCTCAGTGCAATGTTTTTTCTATGTGTTGATATTTTATCCAATGGTGCTAAGAAGATTTCAAAATTCAAAAGGAATTTAAATACTAAAATAAAGACTTTAGTTCAAATCCCAGAGAGTTTTTGGATTGGCAGCGTATCGACTTAATAATCGTCAAAAAATATGTTCAATACAAACACAAAGCCATCTGAAAAAGGCGAAACACTTGAATGAGTCGTACTCAGGATCTTTTGCTTATAAATTTTGGGCAAGTCCACAGCAAAAACAATGGCAAATGGTAGTATGGTTGAAAAGTCCAAAATATTCAAATTTGCTATATGACAAGTATTTTTTTTAAGTCTACTTATTGGTATTGGCACAGAGGAAATATGAACAGAACTGAACGGTGTGCTCAAATAATTTATAAAAATAAAAACAGGCATATATACCTACATCATATGAACGAGAACATAAAAGATTCAAGACTATTCCTTGCATTACTTGCCGATCATACACAGCTTTCGAGTTCTGTTAAGGATCTTTAGACTTGAAACCTTAATTAAAGTACAATTCGTTTCGAACCAGTATATTTAAAAACCAAATGATTTTTTTATTACTTCTTTGCATATTTTACCCGATTAAGATCTAATAACATCAAAAATTGTCGCAAGCTATATATGATGTTTTAAATATCTTTTTATTCTAACGCCCCCCCCCTCACTTTCAATAATTCCCTTTTTTAATTTTTTAACGTTAATTTTGAAAAATAATTATAAAAACTGCAGTTAATTTTGTTTAATTGGTCGTTATGTTGTTTAGATCACTTTTGTTGATTTTGCACAATAATTAATGTTAAAATTCATTACTATAATATTCTTCGCTTTTATTCGATTTTCTTAATGCTAAACATTAGACAACTAGGAGTTGATCAAATATTCATAGCACACCTAAAATGTTAACTGCTTAAGAAAGTGCTGTTAACGTAACCCTATGAGATAGAGATAAGATGGAATATATGTCTAGACTCGAGATACTTACGATATATTCAGATTTTCTAAATCTGCACTAATTTTCTAATATTATCATCGAGGAAAATAATTGAAGCCATCGAAGATGTACTTTTAATATTCCTTTTATTATTTATCAATACAAATGTTTACAATATATACATACACTAAGAAACAATTATATTACAAACAACAATCTTAATTTTAATGGAGAAGAAACTATTCACCCAGTTCAGCACACACGCAAAACTTTTGCCAAAAATGTAATTATATCTGAATAGTTGCAGGTGCAATGAAATCATTCAAACTTTGATTAGTTAATTTTAATTCGTTTAATTATGGTCTTCAATAATAATGTATTGTATCGTTCTTTTTTTCCACGCTACAAAGCGGATGGTAGCACGTCCAACAAAAACTTAACAAAACATTCCTTTATTGCATCTTCAAACTCCTGCTTCACCAAAAGCCTGCCAAATGGAAGATAAAATTTAATCAAAAATTCGTCCAGAGGTTACCCATAAATATACAGGTGAATATTGACGATGTTCAATGGTTATTTAATGTTAACACTTTTTTGAAAATCTACTTTATTTAGCTTTTAAATATTTTGAAATCTATTTATATTATTATAAGTGGATCCATTTTTTGGTCATACGGTATTTGCATGGTACTTGTAAAAATTTTTCTTTTTACAGTTTTTTTCTGGCCAAACATGAAATTTTTTCCGAATGTTTCTGAAACATGTGATTAAATTTTAAGTTTAAGTTTATTCTAAAATATTTTACTAAAATAAATATACAAATATTTATGAAATAATTCGGCAACTATGTTTGAACAGTGTAAACTGCTTTCTCGAAATTTTGCACAACATAGAATTTGTTGTCTAATTTTAATGAAATTTTCAGTAAATATAAATTAGTCAACCACGATTTTCATTCGGCACTTGGCAGGAATAATAATAACGAGCTCGAACTAGCATGTTTTTCAGGGTAATTATAATCTTTGAATGGTATCGTACAATGTATTGTAAATAATTGCTGCCTCAGGATCAAAATTTTATCCGTATTCCGCTTTACTATAAAAAAAAAATTAATTGGGCACAAGAATAGTAAAAAAATTATGTTTTGTTACGAACCTCGATTTTGCTTGTGATTCCATTGCGATCTCAAGAGGGTTATATGCTCAATTCAGTTTAGTGCTGGTCTGCACTGGGAAAAATATTTTCAATAATTCAAAAATTTTTCAAAAGTTTTTAGCCTACCCGATAGAATCTTTTGTCACCATTGAATAGGTATGGGGCTATCGGCGACAAGTGCACTGTCAAAAAGAATTTGTCGTCCTACCAAAAATTTTTTGTTTCTACAACAAATTTTAGATTTTCTGTTCAGGAAAGAAAAATTGTTGAATGAACTTATTTTTTTTCTGAACAGAAAAACTTTGTTATGGCCAAATTCTGTTGAAGCTATAGCTAGTACAAACTTTGTTAGGGATACAAATTCATTTTCACAGTGTAGTTAGGTAATTTAGTTCGTTTTCCAGACAATTTGAATCGTTCTCGGTTCCACGTTCACAAAGCTTGGAATGATATTCTAGACTGATATTTATTTTTATAGTTTATTTTGCAGCATTAAAATAAACACTGAAAATTTCCTTAAAATTAGTAAATAACATCTGGGTGCTGTAAATTTTATGGAAAATACTCCGAATTACAGAAAAATTAGATTCTTGTTTTACCAATGTAAATTTTGCGCTTTTGAACTATCGACAAGGTTTCGCAAAAAGTCATATTTATAAAATTTTGATGTTAATGCATTTTAGTGTTTCTCTTGTTATTTTCTGCTTGACTGCTGTTGATGGGTTAATATTTTTTAAGTTACTTGCAATTATAAGTTACTTATATTGAATCAATATAAAATTTGTGCATGAAATTCATATAAATAATTCTTAAATTCGTATCTTTTTACAAAAATATTAACAACATTTTGTTCATGAAATTTTAGTTTTTCTTGTAGTGCTTTTATTTATTTCAAAGTTAGGATGAAATTTATCGAACATTCTCATGTAGGATTGAAGCTACACGTTCTCACAGCTAAACGATTATAAATTTCACCTATTAGGTGGTGTGAATTAAGAAATTACTGATATATAGTATTAAATACGCAAATCTTATGGGAGTTTTGGAAATCAAAAGATTATCATCTTGACTTCCATAAGGTTTACTTATTTGATACCATATAATATTGAATGGTATAAGACATAAGTATTTGGTAGTTGGTTTATAAGGAAAAACAACTAGGTTACCAACCGTGGCACTAAGGCAGTTTTTATTCAAAAACCTTAAAATAATTAAAAACATATAATGTAATATTGCAACTAACTTTTAAATTTCCTGCTCAGTTTCCTAAACAATTTAACTGAATCATATTCAGGATTTAAACTGATATATTAAGTAATAAGTGTTATACTTAAATTTTTACATCCTCCCAGTTTTTCCCACACTTACAAGACCAGTTCTATCCAACATGCGCCCAGATCCAAATTCCAAAACCCAGAGAAAAACTTGTGGATTTACTGCTGAGGACAGTATCGATTACATACAAGATATTAAAATTAATAATTGAGATATTTTGGTATCCTATGATGTCAAACATTGGCTTAACGTGAAAGAAGTATTCTGTGGACTAGGCAGAGAAACAATTGGAAAAATTAACATTCAAACCGACAACACGTTTTAGGAACAACATGATGGTATGACTATGAGCAGTTTTACTCGTGGACCGTTTAAAGGATATGATTATTACCAAAAATTTTTTGGACAAGAACGCAAATACAGTCTGCAAAATAAAATTTCAAAATGAGAAAATTGCCAAGGGACACCTATCACTTATGGTACATAGTAAATAATGGTGCTTAAAATAAGGAAGCGTAAAATTCAAAAATTGGTCCAATTTTAAATAAGCTTTGCTAACGTTAGCCTTTTCTTATTATTCACACCACCCATGTGATCTAAATAGTACAAAAATCTACATTTCACGTCAAAACATCTGCGAAAAAGATTGGTATTAGTTTTTCGGGAATTTAACAGCAGTCAAAAAGTACTTAAATTGAATGAAACCTTACATGTTTTAATTCCTATGTAAAAAATATTCTAAAAATTTGTCGCCTTTTGGTAAACGTTCTATGTTATTGCACTTTGTTTGGTCAAAGTAATTTGGTATTTTATTCTCAATAATATGAAAGTTACCCTTGTATTGTGTTATTTGTGTGAGCAACCTTTTTAGCCTTGTTTGGAATGATAGTTATGATATACCTATATATTGCTATGTTTACAGGCAGCAACAACTGATCCCAATCGCCCTGCATACAGCATGCGATTTACCGCACCAAGATCCCAAACGATGCAATCAATGACCAGTAATTCAAGATCATCTCCTCGTCTAGGACAAAAACATGTTAATGGTGAACCAAATACTGTTCCTAGCCCAAGTGTTGAAGAAAGCTCAATAAGTTAAATATTTTGTATGTAATCGTCAGATATAATTAGCAAAATTTTATAATTTTATTAGGATTTTACATCGTTCTATATTTATTAAGACATTAACGTAGATAGTAAAAATGTTACAGATGGGATTTTATTGAAGCTCTATCTCGATGCATGAAATATTTCAATTTTTATGGTTGTATTATAAGATGTATATATATTGCGTTAACGTTTTACAAAATGTTATGATAACCACAACAATAAAAATATGTACCTAATTGTTGTTATTATAACCATTTATGGTTCCCGTTTGTTCTGCTATATGTATAAGCATAAAAATTGATTGTGAGCCCTTTTGCATGCAACCTTCTTTAAAATTCAATCTCACTATGTCATAATATACCTACTTATATGCATGTAGCATATAAAAATGAAAAAAAAGTGTTAATATAGTAATGATGTATAGTTTTATATATAGATTAGGGTGAGATAATGTTAATACTTATATCTTAAAATCAACTAACTATATTAAATTTCTAGTCAATCTTTTACACTCAAATCAGTATTACTATCATGTGATATTTTATTTATAGTAGGAAAATTTTAAACTTGTAAATTTCAATCGCGATAATTTTATTCTATTGTTAATATTCGTGTATAGGACGACTATCTGCTTTATATTAGATTAAAAAAACTTGTGCCTAAATACATAAAAAATATTTGTCTTCGCTTAAAGTGACGACAAGTTTAAAAAATATACGCGGCTTTGTTAACATCACTAGCTTTCACAGCTTTTATCGTACTTCTGGAACAAATAAATAAGTAATCTACTTGTAAATCAATGTAAATTTCAATGTACATCTTAAAATAGTTGTGTATTGTAAAAGTAATTCAAACCGTGTCATGTAATTCAGACCGGATTTCTTTATTGGGAGACTGCGTGTCAGAAGTGCAAATTGTCTTCCCCATGAGACCGGTCCTGCATACTAGTAGTATAATCTCATAACAATGTGGTAATGTTAGCATAATTATGTCTAATTGCTATTATGGTATTATAAAATTGTACAGTTAATAATTAAGTAATTCTTCTTGACAAATATAAATTTTAAAAAATTTGCCTACTTGACTGTTCAAAAAATTTGGCTGAACATTTTTAATCGGTAAACGCAAGAAAAGGTGCTATTGAATATAGAAATCAATTACGAACTCACGGTAATTTGTAATAATTAGTAACAATTTAAAAATATCATTAAAAATTTTAAAATTGATCTCAAAGTTTATGATGAAGTTGTTTTGTTTGTAGGATATTATAAATTATTTTTATTAACGTTTTTGCTTATAGTTGATATGTGTTTTAAAGATCAATAGAAATGACTGTTAGAATTAGTCCAATATTTTAGTCCCCTAATGATTGCTTATTGTAAAGAAAATTTAAAAAACTAATGGAATAGTTTTACTTTGTAGGTATTTAGAGACCATATCAAAAATATATTAATATTTTAAATAGTTATAATTATTATTGTAATGAGATGTTATTATAAAATAAATATCTTGTGATATTACAATCTTAAACTAAGAATTTTAGGTAACTATTAGACAAATTACATTGCTGTTAAGTATTTTTTCTTCATTGTAATAACTAACTTCAATTGTGTTATTGTTATTATTGATGGAATTAAACTATGTACAAAATTAAAGTTCTTATGTTTTTCCCAATCTTCCATTAGCATTTATTCAAAAATTAGTTCTTCTTTAATCTACACTACATTTATTTAATGTTCCAATAATAGGACACACACATATTATAGGATTAAGGTTTTTCACAGTGCAGAATGTAGCAATCTGAACGAGTCTTCCATGCAAGTAAGATTTAAATTTAAGTTTTCATTCTCCCTTAAAACAAGCTGGAAGAAATCCTCAGCAAACTGGAAGCGGTCAAGCTGAAAACAAAGAAGGTACAAACCGGCTCACCTGGTTAAAAACTGGGTTTCGTCCATCCCAATTACGAAGTCGGGATGGTAGAAACAAGCCGAAATGCCAATGAAGGATCCAAGCAAACCGAAAAAAGTGGAAAAACCGCATGAATGGTAGTCACACCTGCTGGTAGTGCAGATTAATCAGGAAGTACCAAGACTAAGGCTAAAGGAAACAGAGATAAAAAGGTTTGAATGTATAGAAGATGGCTACGTACTAATTGTGATAACCTAAAAATAGGCAAGTATTATGGGGGCTCACAGACGGCAGTCATAAGATACGACGTCATTCAGGTAGGAGACTCCAGGAACAGGGTAGGATTAAAGTGGGCCTGACAAGCAACTACAGGGCCTTGAAATTATTCGTATGTTTTGAATGCTGGCTGGTGGATCATGAGATACAGAACTGTATAACCACAAAGAACCTTTGTAAAAACTGTTAACGAAGTTGGCCATTTTGCTAACTCCAGCGCTACAGCTACATGCTGTTTCAGAACTAAAATGAAATCTCATTACTGCACATCATTTTACACGGTAAGCTCAGGTGATCTCAGTCGATTAACATGGAGTAGCTCTAGCGATGATGGTGAGGTCCATGCAGTACAAATTAGCTGACATAATGCCAACCTCAGTCGTTCTCTGGTTCTAATCCCCACCAATATAGACAGCATCGTAATTTTGGTACGAGATTTGGTAATTCGATCCACCCTAAAAGTTCTTCAGAAGTAGGATATTTTTCATTTTAGTGAAAAATAAATAGATCTCTCTATATCATGTGGAAAACTAGTTTAAAACAGTGTATCATAAAACGAGGGAGTAAATTCAACTATTCTTCATCAGCGTAAAGTTTATTTGCGAAAAAATTTAAAAGGTCTAGTTTTGGATTTCGAAAAATTTGTTATTCCAAAGTGGTTCGTATTTTGCAGTAACAAATCAAATTCTATAAAAAAAAGCGCCATGAAAAATTGATAACCAATCATAATTACTGTAAGTAAATAATTATATTTAAAATTTTTTAATTTAATTTGCTATTTGATTCTGTTATTGGATATATTAATTTTAGAAATATGGTCATTTAATCGCACTTTATTAGATAGTCAAACAAATTGTTAGCTTGAATGTGTCGAGGCTATTAAATAACTGAATTTTAAAAGTGTTGTAAGTGTATTATTTGTTATGTCCAAATATTTATGAAAAAGTAGTGTTTCCAAGTTTAATAAAATAAATTAAATCGAAGTTATAAAATTATAAGGTGAAACCTAAAACTAGGTAAGCTAGTAATTATATGATTTTTTATCTTTTTTTATTTTAGCATTTTAACTAAGATCGATAATGTCAAATTATATTCAATTGGTAACGTCCGATTCAGAAGTGTTTTACGTAGAATTTGAATTAGTTAAATGTTCGAAATTTATATATGACGTACTTCCACATTTTGGTTCATCCGAAAAACGTATAAAACTCCATGGCATCAATTCCTCTACTATGAAATCAATTTTGTCTTGGATATGTCATCATAAAGATGATCTACCTTGTTGTCAAGGTGATGCTAATATTAAAATTTGGTTGAATGATTTGCCCGAATGGGACATTTCATTTTTTAAAACACATCGACCTATATTAAGTAAAATACTTTACGGTGCTTATTTCCTCAAAATTGAAAAATTGTTAGAGTTCACTTTTTGCACTCTTAATGGCGTTATAATGAAAAGTTCCCCAGAAATGACATGTGAGATTTTAGGATTCTCTGAAGGTATCCATTTCCTTGTTACTTTTATAGAAATTTTAAAACATTTTATAGATAAGTACAAGTTAGAATCCACACCCACATTAATGTAATAACAAATTAATTACTTAATATGTTTAAATTATTTTAATTGTATTGACTGGACGTGCATCTAATTTTTGTAGTTTAGTGAATTTTGGATTAAACTACTAAAGATAACTTGTGAAAAGATTTTTTCAATCTCATCCTATCCAAAGGTCTTTTAAACCAAATTTTCTGGAATTTTCTAGCTGAGTTGATTACCTATTATTGGTATTTTTACTTATTATTATTAAGCAAAAGTAATGCAAAAGTAAATTTAATGCGAAATGTGACTATTATACAAATGAAATAAATTCAAATTTTAATGTATTCGCGCTTTTTTGCATAAACTAATTTTATTTGTAAACGCATCTGTTTGAAATTCTTCTAACACATAAAAACAAAGCTGTTGTATCAAATATGAAAGTTCATGAAAATGTAATACATCTTAAAGCGCATTTCAAAATATCTAAGGACATTCATTTATCTAATGTTGGTATTGGCGGGTAAAGTTGGCACCAAACAATGTGCACGTACCAATCGCCACCAAGCGTTCAGTTTTTATGTCGACGCATTTAAAGCAAGACACGTTTGAAGTTTTATAACTTATTTATGTTCTTTTTATGCAGTTTTTTACAATATATTAAAAAATGAATATGAATTTTAAACCAGAGTGCATTAAGTTACGAGTGATGAATAAATTATTCCAATCACGCAGTGGCAATTTTTGCAAACACGAAAACATTCCTGACACCAAAAACCAAAATACAGCAAGTGATATGACAACGAAAAAAGCATTTAGGCAATCAACAATCCCTGCCCAAAAGAATGGCGATCCCCAAAAATTCGCAATGGAAAAGCCATGCACTACTACTGTACAAATCGAAAAACAACATGGCGAAATGAAAATGGTGATTGAACCGTTATGGCCAAAAGAAGTAACTTTTGCCAAGTCATCGTTTCTCATCGCCCAGGAAATTAGAATGCGAACAGGTATACCAATAAAATAACTAATGTTATCGACTTAATTAATTCCTATAATGTTTTAGTTGTTACGCCCCAAGACAGATTTCGATTACTTTATCCGGAACCAAAAAATGCCGTTGAGCAAGTTTGTAGAGATTGTAAATTTTATAATTTACATAAACCTCGCCCAAGGAAGCCGCTTATAGTGATTGATATGAATACACTAAAATTAACGCGTCCTGCAGTTCCACCATCCAACGAGCCAACTATGTTGAATTTGTTGGAATTTTTATATTGTCGTTTTGATATTGCTATGTGGTCATCGCACAAAATGCGCAATGTGATCCCAAAGTTGGAAAAATGCGGATATTTCCAGAAACAAAATAAATTTAAGATAATTTTTATTTTGGATGTAACATCGCTTACCACAAGATCTGTTCCCGTCATAGGATTCACTGCGGTAAATTTATCAAAAATCTTTTAAATTTCAATTACATTTACAAATTTTTTTTTATTACAGGTAAAAGACTTGACTGTTATTTGGAATTTATATCCACAATATAATGAACACAATTGCATCCTGCTTAACTACGACTTAAAAAAGATTGTTTACGAAAGCTACGGAGTCCCAATTAATAAGAAGCAGGATAAATTGATCGATGAGGTTACCATGACAGTTTTGATTGAGTTTTTGATTGAGACCATCAGTTCAACGCATTCCTTTGCTAAACTCAACACACCAATTTGGAAGAAATTTGATGAAAAAAGTTTTAGGTTATTGTTATAACCAAATTTTATGTAAACATAATTTGTACTTTATCACTGGAACCAAATTTAAGTAAATAAAACCACGAAACGTTGACATAACCCGACTATTTTACTGAAGAAAGTGTTTACGAGATCATCGGCCTTTTATTTAATTTTGTTATACACAGTACAACCTCATATTGTCAGTATAATTGGGGGGAATATCTTCTTATCAATAAATGAAATGTGTTATTAGTCATTTCAGTAGTTGTCCATGGGCAACTACATATTCTTCCTTGAGGTAATTATGCTGAAAATCGATTTTTGTGCCAAAAAATCCCGAGGGTGGACTTCCATGTTCGAATCTCGACATGATGAGAAAGCTGCTCGAGCTAAAAGCCAAAAAGAGATTTATGAAAGATCCCAATCAGCAACTGCAAGGTAAATAAACCAAGTACTTCAAAAATAACTCTCTCGTCAACGACTAGCTAATCAATGCTTATGCCCTAAGACAACTTTCTAATCCCTAAACTAAAAAATCACTATTTAAACGATTTAAGCGAGAAGTCATGCAGGCATTTAATATTTGAATGTATATTTCATTTAAATATTAAATGCGGTTTATATTATTATTCTTTCATTTAGACATTAAATGCCTACATGACTTGTCTGTCTTCCGCAGTTCGAAGTAAAAGATGAAGAAAGATATAAATTATTCTTGAATCGGCAGTTTTGTCCAAGGTCAACATACAACTCGCGATAAAAAGTGTAACTGTTTCATCAGTGATAAGAAATTGCTTGCACATTTTAAGATATCATTTTTCAAAATATGTCTAAGTATTTATACTTCTACATTTTGTAATCTTCGATTAAATAAATTAATACATTAAACAGCTTCAACATAAAATCTAAATTTTTATCAAAACTGTAACTTAAAATTAAATTTATAGTGCATTTAAAGTAAAAAAATGTATTTTTCTACTGCATTTAATAGTTACAACAATTTAGGAACCTAAATTGCGGCAGTTGGTATCAGCTACTAAAGTTGGTAACAAACAGTAATTATCGACGCTTAATTTTCATGTCATCGCCATTAAAGACACATTTTCACTTTGTTAATATTATTCCCATATTTTCTTAATTTAATCTTTGATGAAATAAATTAAATAATTATTTTCAAAATAAATTTATTAACATTTTATTTATGATAACATTTTTGTTACCGCACCTATACTACTTCAGGGATCTTGAAGTATTCAAAAAAATTGTTTAGATTCAATAGGCAAACTTAATTTTTATTAAAGATGTAACTCAAAATTACATTTATAGTGCAATTTAAATTAGGAAATAAATTTTATTACTGTCTTTCAAAGTTTACATTTAGTAACTTTAATTTCGGCAGTTGGTATTAGCGACTTTAGTTGGTAACAAACAAAAATTAACGACGCTTAGTTTTCATGTCATCGCCATTAAAGCAAGATACATTTTCACTTTGCTAACGTTTTTTTTTATATTTTCATACAGTTTTTTTTATTTACATTAAAAAACCTATTCAATATTTAAACAGAAGTGCATTAAGTTACCAAAGATGGAAGATTTATCCCAGTTGGATAATTCTAGTGCCCAAAAACCTGAAGATTATAATGACAGCAAAAAATATCAAATAACCGATACCGAAAAACGACGAATTACTTTTAAATCCAGGATTCCAGTCAACAAGAGTATTAAACGCAAAGGAAACACAAAATGCAAGATAATTACAAATGCATTAAAAGTCGAAAAACCCAAAACTTTACAGGAACCTGTAATTGAACCGATTCTGGAAAAACCAACTTTCGCCACGTCAGACGAATTGATTCCTCAGGAAATCCGAAAGAGATCAGGTACTTCGTTAACTTTATCTTACAACATTTAAGTTACGTATATTTTTTAATGTTTTAGGACTTTCGGCACAGGACATTTTTCGATTACGCGTACCAAAACCCAGAACTATGATTGAATATGTATGCAACAAATGCATATTTTACCCCATAAATGAACCTCGCTACAGAAAACCACTTGTGGTGCTAGATTTGGATACCCTAAGACTGATCTATCCTGCTATTGTACCCTCTAACAAGCCCACTATTTTGAACTTATTGGAATATGTATACAAACACTTCGATATAGCTATATGGTCATCACACCAGATGTACCAGTTGATTCCCAAGTTGGAAAGTTTTGAGCTTTTCAAATCGAAAAATAAATTCTACATTAATTTTGTTCTCGACAAAACATCAATGTATGCTACCTTTCTTACCAACGACGTTGAGGTAAATAACAATTACAAAAATTCACTTACATTTATTAATTCTATTTATTGAAGGTGAAGGATATGGAAGTTATATGGAATATTTATCCCCAATATAATGAACATAACTCTATATTAGTTGACGATTATCTCAAGAAGATAATTTATGATATTTACCGAGTTCCTGCGAACAAAACCAAACCAAATGAACTTGTAGATGAGACAGCTCTAAGAGTAATGATGGAATTTTTGGCTGACGTTAATCATTCAAGGAAATCCCTTTTGGCACTTAATACGCTAATGTACAAGCGATATGATTAACAAAAGTTTTAATTATACCTCTTAACAAAATTCTATGTAAAAATGTATAAATGTAACTAAATTTCATTCAAGTAAAACTACAAAGCGTTGACATAACCCGAAAGATTTATTGAACTAAGTGTACCTACATAAAAACTGGTAGATAGGTAGGCTTTCCCCATGCAGTATAAATAAGGTCATCGACCTTTCATCCTAGAAACTATTTTTAGAAAGTTTATCATAAAACCGAAAGCAATATAATATTATTGTCCAGGAAAGCATATTTTCTGTAATTTGTGCTCATCAAGTACTGTCGTAAAAAAATTTTATACAGCAATAAATAAACAAATTACTACCGAAGCTTGTGGAAGAAAAGTTTTCGAACGAAGGCCAGAGTTGGGGGGGGGGCAGACATAATAGGCAACTTAACTGCCACCATATAAGTAAGACGGAAGCTCTTTGAAGCCCTACAAGGGAAAAAAGTATTTGACTAACAGGCGAGTCATGCTGAATCTGGGAAACTCGTTGGTGAACAAGAAATGCACCAAGGAGTGTCCCCAAGGGTCGGTCCTAAACTTCACCTGGTGAACACCCGCGTTGGTGAAATTATATTAAGATTTGCTTACTCCTAAGTTTGATGTAACAAATAACAGATCATCACCATAGTGATGGTGAGAAAAAATCTAAAAATGCCAAGATGTTAAATGCCTGGGGTAATAACACCACACACCAGGCTACCAGGTCCCTTTCAACATGTTCATAACAAAATTAGAAAGCAATATTACATTTACAGTAAAATTTTAATTACAAACTAAGTATTTTACAGTTATGTCAAAAAATTTAGTGACTTTCATGCGGTTATTGGTATTGGCGACTAAAGTTGGCAACAGACAATATAGCTAAACATAACAACGTATAGTTTCCTGTCATCGTAATTAAAGCAAAATACATTTTAACTTCGCTATTTTTTTTACTCTTTTATGCAGTTTTTTTCTTAAATAAAAAACCCAAATCAATTTTGAAACATAAGTACATGAAGTTACCAAATAATATGGATAAATTATTTAGGTCGAATAATTCTAGTGTCCATAAACCAGAAAGTATTACTGATAACTACAAAAAATATGAATCAATCGGTATGGAAAATAAACGAATTATTTTTAAATCAATAATTCCAGTCCAAAACAGTATTAAATGTCAACAAAATGTGGAATGCAAAATAACTACAAATGTATTGCAAGCGGAAAAACCCGAAATGGAAACTTTCGCCACGTCATCCGTTCTCATAGCTCAAGAAATTAAAATGAAAGCAGGTATTTTATTAAATTTACTTTATAAAATTTTAGTTGATTTAAAACTGTTTTAGGACTTTCGGCTCAAGACATTTTTCGATTAAGAGTTCCCAAACCCAGAAATGCAATTGAACGCATATGCAACGACTGCATGTTTTACCCTGTACATGAACCTCGCCATAGAATGCCTCTTGTGGTGCTTGATTTGGATTCACTTGGACTAATAAATGATGCGATTGTACCATCTAATGGGCCTACTATTTTGGACTTCTTGGAATGTGCATATAAACATTTCGATACAGCAATATGGTCTTCAGTCCAAATGTCTGATTTGGTTCCCAAGTTGGAACTGTTCGAACTTTTTAAAATCAAAAATAATTTCAAAATTCATTTTATTTTAGATAAAACATCAATGACACAAACTTATTTTACCGGATGCACCATGGTAAATTATCAAGCATTACAGTTACATTTATTAAATTTTTTATTGTAGGTGAAAGACATCGAAGTAGTTTGGAATATGTTTTCCCAATATAATGAACATAACTCTATAATGGTTAACGATTACCTAAAGGAAAAAATTAATACTATTGACAAAAGCAAACAAAATGAGCTGGTGAATGAACCAGACCTGAAAGGAGTAATTGAGTTTTTGGCTGGTATCATTCGGTCAAGAAAGTCACTTTTAGCACTTAATACACTAATGTCTCAGCGATATAATTAATACAAAAATTTAGTAATAAATAATAACTAAATTTTATTGGAAAATGTATAAACAAAACTAAAATTGATTGAAATAAAATTACTCAGCGTTGGTAAAATCCAATAGTTTTATTTAATAGAAGTAACTAGTGGCAGCAAAATTGATGGCAAGGTCGACTTTTCCCATGTAGTATAAATAAGGTCATCAACCTTTCATGGTACAAACTTGCCAACTTTGAGTTTTTGGGGCTCCACGAAGTGACAAAGCATGGCAAATGCTCTAGATACAGCTCTGCAAAAGAATATTCTAAATTTCTTCTAAATTCGTTCTATTTTTCGCTTTATTTGTTTACTGTTATTTTATTGTTATTTAATTATGATTTATACGATTAAAATTTAATTTTATAGATATAAATTTTGAGAAACGCTGGATGAATATTTATTAAAATTAACACAATTATGTATATTACTTTTGTACATATCTCCAGTAAAAATATATCTAATGAGGATTACCATGGATATAATTATATTTACATTCTGGTTAACACTTAAAGAAAAAGTTTTGTAACAGTTAAAAGAATTATAATTTAAAAAAGTTACGATAATTTGGAAATTCTCCAAAGTATTTGATCATAAAATAAAAATGCAAATGTAAAACTGATAATTTGAATTACATACATAAGTTTCATCAAATAATATAAAATAACATAATCATTCGCTATTTTGTTCATTAAATTATATGTACTCAAAGTTGATGAAAATATAAAAAATCTTCTTCGATTTCCATATGGAAATGCTGGACCATTTATGAGAGTAAGCAAATCAAATTGTATAATCAACCAGTTGATTCTAATTTTGCAGATGTTCATAGCAATCGTTATACCATTAGATTTACCGAATAGAAATAATTTTTTGTCCTACAAGTTTGAAACAAACCATAATATTCCAAAAAATAAAAATTGTGTTTTTTGGTAACCATTTGTAAATGAGCCCAATCACCTGTGGTTTTGGGTGACATCATCTTCATTTTATTGGCCTAAAGTTAATGATCAAATTATTAATTTCGATTAATTAGTCATTTTAGCCCACCATCTTCCAAAAGCAAAAAATCGCCAAATAATCATTTGAATGTCGAAAAGTATCGAGAATATATGTAAGAAACATTCCAAGAAATATGAGAAAAAATGTGCTATTAGTTTTATTGGACTTATAAGTGGATTGGATAAAACCACATTATTTTTTCATTTTTCATATCTGTATTACTTCTGAAATTTAAATAAATTGAATAATTTGCATAGCTTGAACGCAGTGTTATTGTCTGTAGTAGATTAGATTATCAACGAACTTCTGTGAAATTCAGAAGCATATGGATACCAAAAGACAATATGCTGATAAATAGAATAATAGTAATAGGTAAATAGGATAAATAGGTTCTTACAAGTTTTGCTTTTAAGGCCATTTAGAACAAAATTGAATTGTGTTTACGAGATGAAATTTAATTTACTTTTTATTTTATACGGATGGCACCAAACAATTTTACAAGAAGATTGGAAGAAATTGCTGAGCATAATCAACAGTTTATTATATTGCAGATGTAATTGCAGTGTGTTAGGTAATCACTAAATGAAGTCTATGGAACTGGAAAAATTAGTCTGCATAAAATCTTTTTGCAATTTCTTGAAGTCCTTGTGAAGTCTCAATCTTTGTTTTAAAGAAAACAATTTGTTTGATCGACAATCCCAGTTGAGACCATAAATTTAATTCAATTAGCTCATTAAAGGTGAACTTAGGAAAACCAAGGAAAGTTGGATGCAGGGGTAAGTTAACATAGTCCAATACAGGAACGATTATGAGGAAGTTTGATTATTGTAGTAGTCGATATTTTTGATTACTTCTTACCATAGTATGGTAGGCCCGGTAGTAGAAGGCAGTTCTTCTGTGGCAGAAATTGTAATAAAAATAGCAACAGGCCCAACCATCCAACTTACAAATTTCTTCTGTAAGTATTAAGTACCAGATGCGACCATCCCAATCCACTCGCCATGGATTTTCTAATAGCCCCCAGTGTGAAGAGACCTGCTGAACCTGCCCCAAAGAAACTGATGACCGATAAACTGCATTTTTAGCAACCTACCTACGAAAGTGACCAGTAGGTTTGCTTCCACTATGTGATTTTTCATTTCATTTAATAAAAATTTTGTCGATAGGAAAACTTTAATCCAAAACTTTTCAACCAATACATTAATGGGAATTGCAGAAATTAAGATACATCAAAGCTTGACGAGTGAACAAAATTACATCTACTTCCGACTCATTAAACCGAATTAACAGTAGTATATCGCCAGTTGGCAACTGTACTACAGTCCACCAACGATAGCCAGTCAAACGTACGAAAAAGTCTCTTGTGATCCAATATTTAACCATCTCATTATTATTGATATATTGCATAGCATGTCCTGGTGTTATATTAACCGAAATTAATCTTGTAATTCCGCCAAAATTTAAATTCGAGTCATTTAGATGCCAATCTAAAATCTGAAAAAACGACAATCCAAATTGCATTTCCAAGTATCGTGGGTAAATCAGCAATAAGTTTTCCGGAAGTTCGTGGTATCCGACTTTGGTAGATCTGGAAGTCATAATTCACCATTAACTTTTTAAAAATTTTATCAATGACTTTAATGAATTGTGATCAAATTGTGAAAAACTAACAGAAACTAAACTATTTATATTGTTATCGCTGATACTTACCGAGAAATGTGTTCTAACTTGTAGAACACTCGTGCTGAAGCTTCTTCAATTTCAGGAATCTCATCATCGTCAAAAATGTTCATTCTCTTCACTAATTCGAGAAAACACATAAATTTTAACTGCCACCCGTTAAACTATAAAATTATTTATGGATGCAAAAGAAATGAAAAGCGATTTCCATGGCCAGACCACTAAAATTTATAAATATTGGTCTTTTAATAATTATTTGCAATAAGAGTAAATGTTTAATAAGTTTAATAATAAACAACATATCAAACGGATCTTAACACGCAAAATTAATTTGATTAACAATAAAATATAAATTACGATAACGGAAATAAAATTATAGTTGCTCATTTTTAATCAGATCAGATAGGTACTGTGAACTTAATTCAACGGATTTTTAAAATGAATTTTAGAACTTAGAAATGAAAATGGAAGGAAAATTGGGGGTAGTGGAACTCCAGACCAAGACTGACAGTCGAGATGCTACAAATTTTCAATCTTCCGTGGTTTCATATTTTGGGAAGATAACACCGCAACATACGGGATATTAATATACTTTTTGAAGATTTTGTTTACATATATTTGAAATTAATTTTGAAATTTTGAAGGATTATATCTCATAGTCTAACCAAGTAATTAAATCTAAGAAACTGATAGAACAATTTTTGTTATAGTAATTATAGCAATTATCCTTATTTTGCTTCCCCAAAATTTCGGCTTCTTCATAACTTTTTCGCAATCCCGTGTTTTGTGTTGTTGATGGTCTGCAAATTGACAAACATAACTCGAGAAATTATAAATAGATTTTGTGTTACGTTAAAAAAATGTGCAAAATATCTCCTAAAACTCCATTTCCTTTAGCAAGTCCATTTGCTGCTGTTTCACATATCACTCGCAATAAGCATCCTCGTCCAGAATATCCTTTTCTAAAGCAAATAATTTTAAGATTTTTTTGAAAATAAATTAGAAAATATTTATTAACTACTACATACGTTTTAAGTTTGTATTCCAGTGCATTGTAAATTAGTTTTCTATCAATCCGTTTTTCTATAATTGGTGGATAGTTAAAATCACTTATGTTGTTAGGTAATCTATAGTTTGCCTCCCAATTAAAAGCCAAATATGCACTATTGCGCGGTAAATCTAATGGAATAGCAACGGCCAAAAATAACTGAAAACAAATTTTTGTCACTTGAACACTCTGTCGACTTCAGTATCAAATCATACCCCGAGCATACTATTTTCGGGATAATGCAATTTCCAATTTGGATAACTGTACTGTTTAGACGTTTCTTTGCACGCACAAAAGAATGTCAACATATTTAAAAAAAACCTGAAACATTTCAATTTAAACAGTTTTTTAAGCTTTTCCCAATATCAACTTACAAATATTTTAACATTTTCAATACCGAATTTAATAACTTTTGAAAATAGAGAAACTCAACATTCCATAACAGTAGGCACTACCCAGTAAATCAATCCACTTACGATTCATTAGCATTATTAAATTACTAAAAGTATGGTAAAAGTCAGTGGTGTACAGTAACGGGCTCACGGGGGCCTGCGAGAACCCATTGTTGAATTTTTATATTGTTTAAATTTGTGATTACGTTTTATATACTTAATAAAATTTGGCAATTTTTTTATAGTTTTTCGTATTATTTAAATATTAAAATTCACAATGGAACATATTTACATTTTTACGTAGTTAGAGAGCCCGTTGATGAAATATTCACAGCACACCGCTGGCTCAAAGTGCAATATTAAAGCTATGCAATGTTTACAAAGTGCAAGTGAAAACAAATTATTGCCAATTTAATTAATAGATTATTTTTCTCCTCAAAGTGAAAAACAGCAAAACAGTTATTGTCATATTGCTATGTTTAGGTAATGTTACAAAGGCCCAGAGGATTTAAAATTTTGAATTGATACAAGGGAAATATTTAAATCAAAATCAAGATGAGATGATTTATAAAAATGAAGATTTCACAGTTTGTTTAAATTGGTGATTTTTAATTAATTTATTTTTAACCATTTGGGCACTAGTTTTTCTATTTCCTCACTCTCATCTGCACTTTGGGGGTCAGAGAACTAGACCCTTTAATATTCATCAGGAAAACTCCCTCAGAAATACCTAGGCTTCTTGGTAGACAAATATTAAGTAGAAATACAAACAAAATAAATTATTGTTTCCAGAACAGTTTTAATACCGGAAGAAAAATTCGCTATTATGTAATTTTATTAGGGAGATGAATTTTCATTGTAAATAAAACAATAAGTAATTTTAATATGATATATGATTTATTATAACGTGGATTTATTACAGGTGCAACCAGCTAAATCATAGATAAATGCAGCACACAAAATTCGTATTTGCTATATGAAAAATTAATAAATGCTATATAGAAAATAAATAAAAGCTAAGTACAAAGTACAACCAAGTCCTGCCTTCGCTTATTTGCAGAAATATACAAAAATAAAAATATGCAAAATAATATACAAAGCAATTTAGTAAAATTATTCATCCTGTCCCAATATATATTTTATAATGCAAGTTTTAGTTATAAAAAGAAGTACCTAGTACATCAACAGGGTAGACTGCAGACAAAAGTATTAATTTTTTGTTAAAATAATATGTAGCATAGTATAATAATTAGATTGTTGGCTACTTCTCGCAACACTAAACAAGTTCTATTGAAAATAAAAGTTTTGAAATTGCTTTGGGGTTAATACATACCTTTGTACTAAAAATTGGGTTACTTGTAGTTGTTACACAACAAAAGCTATCGACTTTTACAATTACGTTAAATAGGTGTAATAAAATTTTTAATTAACTTGTAAATGAAGTTTACCTACCAAAACCAAAAAGATTGCAATCATTGTATTCAAAATATTTTAGAAACTAAATGACATACTAATTAAATAATTATTATTCATTTTTAGAAATTACTAGAAAAAAATTTAAAACTCTTAGGTTGCAGCGAAAGTTGTCGTATATGACCTATATTTAGAGAGCTAAAGAATACAAACTTTATCATTCACTTTCAGTATCTGAAATCGTCATGTCTCACGTAATAAGTACTGTGGTTTTTTTGCTGTCGTGTGGAATACTTGCTATTCATTCCATAGCAGTGGTGAGTAAATCAAAATATTTTCTTATAAAATAACAATAACCTAGTTACCTAAACGCCTACGC
Source organism: Cantharis lateralis (assembly GCA_963170105.1). Classification (NCBI taxonomy): domain Eukaryota; kingdom Metazoa; phylum Arthropoda; class Insecta; order Coleoptera; family Cantharidae; genus Cantharis; species Cantharis lateralis. The sequence goes on along the minus strand of OY720630.1, from coordinate 24,756,100 downwards.
AATTTGTTTATTTGATCGTTAAAAATATATTTTACTGTGAAGGATCCCGGGTATGGTTTATATTCCGATTATGCAATCCCTGCGCCAAAATTGCGACAAGCCGAAAAAGAGCAAAAACAAGACTTCAGCAAAATTCCTGGCCATCCTGGAGTAGATTACCCAATTTATCATTCTGTACCAGAAACCAGTTTTTCATGTAACCACGTTCCAGCTGTACCAGGAATGTACGCCAACGTTGAAACTGGATGTCAAGTAATCAAATAAGATTTTAAATCCAAACGTTTTAATCTCCTATTTTCAATAGGCTTACCATGTTTGCCATGATGGCCGAGAAGGACATCAAGGTTCTTCTTTCCTTTGTACAAACGGAACGCTATTCAATCAAGCCGAATTTGCTTGCGATTGGTGGTACAACGTAAATTGTCACGAAGCTCAAAATCTCTACAGGTAAATAGAAAATACAGTGCTAGCAAAGAAAACCGCGTACACATTTAGCCCACAACAATATGTTGAAAATTGGTGATCAAGAAAGTCGATTGTTAATTCTTAATCAAAATTGAGTTCAATATTTCCTTCACTGTGAAAGAGAATTTTTCCGCGACTAGAGGACTGCTCAACATAATTTTTCAGCAGTTACGACAAATTTTACAGTTTTTTCTGTTCAGGAAACAATTTGTTATGTCAACATAAAATTTGTTGTAACAACAAAAAATCTTTGTTGAGGTTGGAATTAATAAAAATACCACTAATGTTTCAGGCTCAATTTGGATCCAAAAACAAACCCTTATTTTCCAAAACCAAAACCAGAAAATGAACAAAAGTATTATGAAACAGAAGAAAAATACTAAGCTATAGAATTAAACTTTTTCATTGTATACCGGATGTCAATGCAACATTGACGATTTATTTTACTAAAATTACCATATCAATTTCGTTGATATTAATTTTATCTGAAAAAATATTTAATATTGGATTGTTTAATAATTCTGGATTATATATAATCATCAATTATTCTGTAAAATTTAATTATGTTCATCCAACTATTTCGAGGTTACGTAGAATCTCCGGCATTAATCTCTTATAATTCAAACGTTTCATAAAATAACCGATAAAACTTAATTTACAATGTACAGAATCCAAACATTTATTTGGAAAATATTACCTCAAAATTTATTTAATTACATTATCTCGGTGACACCTGGTATACAACATTTTTTATAAAATATCTAACACATTTCTGTATTACTTTGTTACTTGAAATTGTTTTATTTTCAAATCAACTTCATTTTTTTAAATCATCTTTATTTTTGTTTATAAAATCTGTAATAAATGATTTTAAAAAAAGTTTTATTTTTTTAATTTAGTGTAGGTACTTTTTATTCTTTTTTTACGCTGTTCCTATTTGTAGTTGTTTCTAATTCTAATTTGAGTTTTTCGTACGGGGGGGGGGGGGGGCAGATAATGGTGAGGTCTGAGGTGGTAAATTATTTCGAATAGTTTACGAGAAAATTTTCAAAAGTACACCATGTTTGATATAATAATGTAACAATTAATTAGGTATCATACAAAATGTTTCCACTAATGGAAAAAACCATTTTTCTATTAAATAAAATTGTTATTATTATTAATATTATTAATATACAATTATGAACTTAAATTTTATGTTTATATTACATTTAAAAAAATTATCAAATGCTTTGTTGGTATGGTTACCATACTACTAACTCAGAAGTCTCAGGTTTCCAAAATAATCAATAATTTTAGTTTTACGCTTTCGTGTTCTATAAACAAAGAATGGTTTTAACGTGGGAAGATAAACAAATCAGATTTGATTTGCCCTTTTGGTGAGTTAGGGAAAACTTAAAATTATTATTTCATCGTAACTTTTAGTGAAATGCACTTAACAGTCGGAGAAAAAGTAATCGACAGGCTGGATAATATAGAAGACACAAAAGGAAATGGTGGTGACCGTGGTAGATTTATTATTACAAATTTAAGAGTTCTTTGGCACTCAATTTTGAATCCCAGGATTAGTTTGTGTAAGAAAATTTTATGTACTTGATTCACAACTGATAATTTTCTAATTTCGTAGCAATTGGTTATAACTGCATTATTACCATAAACACCAAAGTGGTCAATTCGGTAAACTTAATTAAATAAATTTATTGTTTTGCAATTTTTACTAATTCCAGAAACTTCGAGGTACCACTCAAGCATTGCACATGCTTACGGCTTCAAGCAATACCAGATTTGAGTTTATTTTTACGAATTTGGTCCCTGGAAATATGAGACATTTTACTTCTGTGGTCGGTGTGCACAGGTAAACAATATTAATTTTTCCTAAACTATTTATGTTGATTTATGTGAATTTAAGGGCGTATGTTTCTTCAAAACAATATCGTGAATTAAAACTACGAGGAGCAGTAGTTCATAATAAAAATCTTAAAATTTTGCCATTGGAGCAAGTATATACCACACTCCATGGAGTTTGGAACTTATCCAGTGACCAAGGAAGTCCAGGAACATTCTTTATCACCAACGTGCGTGTGGTTTGGTTTGCTGATATGAATGAAGGATTCAACATCTCTTTGCCATATTTGCAAATTAATACCGTAAGATTTTGTTTTTATCTGAAACTCAAAATATAATATTTCTTTTAGATTAGAATTCGTGATTCAAAATTTGGAAAAGCGCTTGTAATCACTTGTAGTGATGACAGTGGTGGTTATATTTTAGGATTTAAAATTGATCCAGAAGAAAAATTGCAACAAATTCACAAAGAACTTGTTTCGCTCAATACGGTTTATGCATCATCTCCAGTTTATGGTGTCGAATATAAATGGAGTTCAAATAAAGAGGAAGTTCATCCTAAGTTACTAATCGATGATATAAATGAAATTGAAGATCACCCTTATGAAATGTCTAATGTGTTAACAACATACATAGCAGATGAAGGGCACACCAAAGATAGGCCTGTAACATTCTCATCCGAACTTGGTATTGCCATAGAAAGTGTGAAAAAAGGTTTCACTGTTCAAAAGTTATGGGAAGTTATTCCATCGTAAGATCCTGAAAAACATCAGTCCACAATAAATTAACTTTTTCGTCATTGTAAAGCAAATTTAATTTTATTTATCATTGTTTTTATAAAATAAATTACTCAGTGCAATAATAATTTAATATGTAATGGAAATGATTTGTCAACCTAAAACACCAATAGAAACTTAGCATTATATGACTCAACTTTCAAAACTGCATTAATAAATTATTGTAACTAAGTTTCATTTAAACGTTAGCACTACAAGCAAATGGTTCCAAATATGGCTTGTAAAATCGGAAAGTTTCCATTCCATTATATCTCCAAAGTAATTAAAAAACCACGGTGAGTAAATATTCGATTAACAAAATGTTAAATATTTTTGATTTTACAGCAAAGAACACTTTCTGCTACGGAAAATTTTGCTGGTTTATCCATTGGAATTGGAAGAGGACTATGATTTAAATTTAGTGCAAATTATTATTGTGATGACTGAATATGCACTCACCGAAATACCTGATCCTGTTGGAATAGTACCCCGTAAAGTTATTGGGTGAAACCGGATATGATAATAAGACTCACGGATGACAATTTTTGACGCATTGTTGCAATGCCAAGTGGGGATCTCACTATCGTAACTGAGGAAGCCCCAAATGTAATAACTGCAGCAACCTTCACCAAACATTACCTTTTAGAAATTATTGAATAAGTTTCGTATTGAAAGTATTATTCAAGTATAGGTATCTGAAATAAATTATCGATAATTAAAAACACATTGGATACAACAAATCCACAATGAACTCGCCTCCGTTCCATAGGTTACTAAACCAAAAACATAATATGGTTTCTCTATTTTTGACAAATTTTGTAAGTATTCTTAAGAATTTTCTAGTTTCTAAGATATGTATTGCATGATTATATTAAAAATATTTTAAATAAAGAAAGAGATATCTTTAGTATCCAGGTTTAATCAAAATGTAAACCCAAAAAAGTTACTCTACTGGTTTCTGAAATCAAAAAATCAAGATGTAGGAAGATCATGAAAGGCAGAATGTAAATAAAAAGGAGTCTTTATTGCCAAAATTTAATCAATTTAGTTCAGCTCTTCCAATTTTGCAGAAATGACTTCGTATTTATATAGCTACTATTTCAAAATTTTACTATTAACTCGATTGTTCAGGTATTTCCTGGTAGGTTGGTATTAATTTGAACTAACGTTTGTATTATTTGCTTATTGAGTGTGTATTAAAAAATTGCAATTTTAATCGTCACACTTTCTCGAGTATTTCTAAAATTACTCAGGTACTGGACTGTGGAGTATTTTAAAAAATGTTAAATAAAGTAAAAAAAATTATAATATTAATAAAATTAATAGAACGTTCATAATTTATTACTTAAAAATAACCAACAGCTGTACATTTGCAATTAAATTAAATATAGATTCGATTTGTCAAGCACTAAATCAAAGTCTTTATTGATCACTTTACTAATTCAACAAAATTCTAAACCATCATACATAACTTTCGAAAAGATCCACCAATCTTTTTATTTCTCGACTGTAAATGTATTAAGGAAATAACGGCAGCAAGGTAGGTAAAATACAGAATTGAAATACTTACAAGGGTTCACTACATCCAGTATATCAGCAATCTAGATTCCAATTATTTTGGTGTTTCTAGCAGTCAAAAAATTATTCCATGTCTTAGGGATTTGTCAAATGCTTCTTTGTAAATAAAATAGCGCATAAACTACCGTACTGTTACTGCTTCTTGCAAAGCATTGTGGTGATGTAATGGTAGAGATTGGGACTAGTAGATTAGTAGATTAGGCTAAGTCTGGTTTTCATAATTTTTCATTATATTTTATTTCTATAATGGGAAATCCATATGGGAATAAAAACCAGACTTACGAATAACTAATTTCAACCTCTACCAATACACTATAACAACACCTTATAAGAATCGGGAACAGTAAGGTAGTTAAACCGCTCTGCCTTGTTACAACAAAACAACGTATATCGAGATATAATTTTTTTTAACAAGATAAAACTGGAAAAATGTAATCAACATTATTAGCGTACTTTATAAATCATATTATTAAGTGACACTAAAGGAACATTTTTAGCTTTGTTATGACAAAACGACATACCTTGAGATAGTTGTTTTGTTAAAACAAGGCAGATCTACTTTGTTTTAAACAATTCATAACTCAAAAACTAAGGAGCATTAGACAAAATTCCGAGACACAGCATAATTTTTTGGGCTCCTAAAGTAAAAAGTGAGATCTTGTTTGCCGATATACTGGATGTTATCCTTGTTAGTCACCAATTTACACTTAAATTCAACTTGAGAGATTTAAGACTAAACTTCAGATAAAAATTGGAGGAAACCGACTAAAGTGGCGACTCATTGTGATCACTGGTTGAGCTTTGTTAACAACGTGTAAGTGTATTTTGAAGTCAAAAATCGCTCAAATCAAATGTAAGTTCACTGCAATGAATTTCAATGTTACCAAAAAAACCAAAAAAAAGGATACATTCTAGTAGCGTGACTTTGAACCGACTTCATAACTTGCGTTACTTCTTCTGCCTTGGCCATCATTGTGTACATACTCTGAAATTTTAATGATATAATATCAACTTAAAGAAAATTCCAATTGTAAAATAATTTCGAGACGTGGGGAAAAATTCCAAATTTTTAGAAATAGAATTTAGTTTTATGCGAACCTTTTAAATTTCCCTATTTGCAAGATAAAAACAGGCTTTTACAATTGTATCGTAAAATTATTATTATTTAACTGTAGATAAATTAAAATTTGATCAACTTATTGAAAAAAGACAAACGATAGTCGTAGTACTTTTTAGGAATTCCTCTATAAAAGAGAATAAAAATGGATTACCTTTGTTAATCACTCTCAAACGAGCAACATAAAAGTGACTTTGAAAGCAAATTAAGAATTTAACAAAAGTAAGAACCTTCAAGTACGTTACGGAATTGGTGTGACGTGTCTAAGCATGTTACAATTGATTCAAAGATTTTGGAAAACGTAGATGTGGTACGAACTACACGATAATTACTCACGTTGTTACGATTGCCTGCCTTAAAGACCGGAATAACCTTTGAGTTTTTCCATATAACGGAAAAAGAATCACTTGCTAGAGACATTCGAAAAATAATGGCCAACGGTCAAGTCATAGAGGTGATTCTTAAAAAATTCTGATGAGATCTTATCAATCAAATGCACAAGAGGTGGAAGACTTTTGGGATTGGATTTTAGTTACTGTACTGCCCTGTTAAGAATAGAAGTCGTAACTGACAAAAATATTTATTTTTCTAATATTTTCAAATACGATTAATGCACCTACCAAATGTAGTAGTTTCTCAGATATGACTAAACTTTAGAGCTAATTATGAACCATAAAAAGAATATATAGGACTTTGAATCTTAACATTTTCAAGCTGTAAACATCATAAACTGAATTTATTCTAAATTGTAGATACGACTTCTATTCTTAACAGGGCAGTGTAGTACCCTCGTAAATCTTCAGACTAGAAAGACAGTCATTGATAAAACTCCCATAAATCAAACGAATATCGTAATTTTTGTCCGATTTGCAGTATTCGGCAAACAGGTTAGCGGCTAATTTACCGTCGCTCTCAGTAGCATTTCCAAGTCTTAAGAGATTTGACATACCGTAAATTTAAATTAAGCATAAATAGAACTTGCACAAAAGAGTAGTTAAAAATTTGATTACTTTTGATTATAGTAAATAATTTTGAATTGTATTGAAAAATGTATTTACCTTAATGTTACCGTCCATTGCATCCGACATTTTGGAAACTGCATCCTTGTAAATATCAACGTTATCGGCTGTTATCGACGAGATCTGTAACAATTAAGCCATTCCTTAAAACCGAATTAAAAATATTTTTAGAATCTTACCGAGTGTAGAATTCCACATAAATTTTCAGTAAGATTATCAATAGACGTCGCCATGTAATGAGCATCAGCTTCCAAATCATTAATCAAGCGAGCATCCAATACGCCAACTTGTGGAGCTAATAATTGTCTATATAAAGTATTAGGTGTACTACTTTTTGAATTACCAGGTAAAGGAGGAGTATCTAAACACTTGAGCATTAAAATTACTAAATCAGCATCAAATTTACTTACCCCCTTTTTTTGTAATTGGACTAGAGAGTTTAATTTTATATTCCAAATCTTCTGTAACAAAATGTGTCATATTTCCTTCAACGTGCACAGTCCCTTCTAAATTTAAAGGTGGAAAATGTTTTGTATTTTTTAAATTTTGTTCACATGATAATGTTACAGGTCTTTGAAGTATTTCATCCACCAATGGCCTTAACGGATCGACCGATAGGGAAAAGTCAATTTCTTCAGGACTTAAGCCAGATTTGAATGATATTTCACTGTAGGACGCAGTCATTTGTTGTGAAATTTCATCGTCGGCTTCAATTTCGGGTTCGTCAAAGTGATTTTCGTCAGATTTTGGAATGTGTTGAGAGTTTAACTTACTTGGTCGCTGTTTAGAAAGGTGTCATGTAATATTATAACATTAAATATTCAATCACTTACCACGGGTAATGGTGGAGGAGCATTTCCAGTAATTTCAGGAGGTTTAGTGGATGAATTTGAAGACCCGTCTTCGGAATCCATTTACTACAAAAAAATAACCACTTAAAACCTTAAAACTATAAATTAAAGTTTAATTGCAAATTTGGTGTTAAATTATAAACATCAATATTTACGTTTGTCAAAACTCAAAACAGATCACTGTAAATATTTTTAACTACAAAAATTCTACTCGAGCGCTTATCAATGAAGCGGATACACACGAAATGAATCTGATTCTATGCAATTCTATGATTCCTGGCGATTCCTAGAACGCTACTACAGATTGTGTGTTTACTAACAAGTGTTCTTAGATGAAACACAGATGTCGCATAAGAGATTTAATTCAAAAATTGACATTTAAATATCAAAATTTTTAAATTTTAATTCAAATAAAAAGGAGAAAGCAATAAATAGATCACCAGAACTGTTTTAGGGGATGATTAAAAAATAATAAATGCAATAGTTGCCTAACGAAAAATTATTATGTGTATTTTTATGGAAAATGTCAGAGCCGCCCCTGATATGTGATGTTGCAATTTTGGAAATCCCACTGTTATTTATTTATATTTAATATTATTTATAATCTTAAAGTTTTCAGATGAACCAGTGGCAGATCCAGAGGGAGCAATGAAAGCAAGTGCCCTATGTCCCTGATGTAACAAGAACCTCCACTGGCGGAGGCACTCCACTGTCCAAAGACAGGTATGCAAAAATATAAATTTTAGTACTTTTGCTGAGTAATAATCCAAGATCTGCATATGGCCCGCAGTTCTTCATCTGCGATTCCACGATATTATAATTCACCAAACAGCAGTTGCGATGTAAATAAATTTTACTTGCGTTACAGTTGCATTGTGATTGCGTTGCGATTTTTGAGAAAAACAATAACAAATTTTTAATTGGAAAAAATTGGATTACAACATAAGAGGAAAACTGAAAATTTAAATAGGAAAAGAAACATTTGGAAGCAAACAATGTGCACGTTCCATTTATTATAATAAGAATTATTTATTAAATACCCTACTGCCTCCTAGCAATAGCAAACACTCCAGATGTCTTATTACTAGCACAAAAGAAAAAATACTTGTAGGAGTCTAAATAAGCTGCTATTTCCTTAAGACGCATGCATCATTATGAAAGCGTCAATCGCTTCCTGTCAAGTACAAGTGTTGACTAGGAATTAGTGTAAATGGTTTATGGGAGATTATCTCAGGTACATGGAGCTTTTGATCATATTTATTGTGTTGTTGTATCCTCATTGCGGTCCACTTGAAAAATAAAATCCTTAAACACAATCCAATGCTTCTGTATTGTATGGAAAAAGTAGACACTTTAACAAAATGCAATTTAATGTTTAAAGAGTAAAGTACAAAAATCGACAAGCAAAAATTAAAGTATTTAAAAGTCAGATAATCTGAAATATGTCACAAGATAAAATCTCATTTGTCAAAAACAATTTGTATCCTGATTTGCACGTTAACCCCATTTCAACTTAACAAATGCGATAATTCGTTAAATGTCGTATCTGTCAAGCAATTTTGGTACATCCACTTCATTTGCTTTTATTATTTTAAATTAAATACAATCTAAGATATACAGAAAATTGTTTTGTAATTAATTAAAATTATTTCATTTAAAAAGTGCGAATTTTTGAATTAGAGAAAATACTAAATTATATATTTAGTGAAAAAGTGCTATTTTGGGTAATTTATTTATATGGAAAATGCTGTTTTATGAATAAAATTTGTCAATAAAGTAAATAATTCACTCCATAACAGTAGAATTATAATGTCACCATACACTTCATGCAATAATCTCCAAACTCCCTTCGAATTTGTCATTATCTTATTGTTAGTGGTTCCAAAACATATTGAGATACAATAGGGCTACACTTAGGAAAAGGGTCACCCATAAATACTTTCTTTACAATACTCTTTCATTATTCCATTCCTCTACCGTTGCAATAGCGTTTGCCTGGTAATAATTAAACTTTAAAAACCGAAATTATAGGATTCTTAAAATTTTTGAGATTTTAAATTAATTACCCAAAATAATTATTTACAAATATCTGCTTAGCTGTAAAATAGATAATTTCTGTTTGAATTGAATAGACTAGACTGCAGTATATTGAGTTCTAACCCAGCTTTGTTGAATTCAATAGAAACATAATGATGTAGAAAGGGGATTATAGAATGTTTATCAAAGTCTGCTGGTATTAACTAGGGCTCGTTTCAGCCACAATCAAGATTAAATTCAAATATAATAAAGTAATCGATGATATGAATGAAAAGATGATACCAAATCGGCAACTTAGTTTTGCCAGCAGTATAAATACAGCCTAAAATTACATTCGGCTAAGTAATTGTTTATTCCACTATGGATTTTTTAAATAAACGAAAACACAAATTTTGCATTATTCGGTTTTATTCAAAAAATTCAAATTACACGACAACACAAGCAACAGTGTGCGTTTTTAAATTAGCAAATACAACAAAAATTGTTTGGTTAGTTTATGCAAAAAATGCTAGTTTACTCGAAAACCTCATCAAATAAATTCAATAATCCAAATTACTCAACCTCAAAAAGATATATGGTACCTAATTTTGGGCGATGTCAATAACACCGTAAAAATTAAATCTAACGTAATCATAGCTACCTCCTTCAAGACGAATCCGAAGCATTATATGTCCTGACGATGAACGGATGAATGACCACGAGTGGGAGCCTGTTAAGCGTACAAAAAATTCGGGAGCAATCCAATACTTGATATAATTGTCGTTGAAAGCATATTCCGTAACATTATTGCATGTTAACATATACAATTGCAACATAAGATCTTCGTCTTCGTCGATGAACCATTCTACCACTTGATAAAAATTTAATCCAAACTGATTTTCAAAGAATCTGGGATACATCAACAGAGAATTTTCTGGAAGCATACAAATTTTGTTGCAGGTAATTCTACAAACACAAATTTGAGAAAAATTTGGACCTATGTACTTTCAAAATTCATGTAATAATCTTGTTTGTAATATATTTATAACAATATTAAGAAAAAGTTACTTACGCATTTTTTCGAACGACATTATCGGGAAAATATGAGAGAAATGTATTTTCATTTAAAATTATCTTTTTTTTCACCAAGGCCATTATAATCTTTACTACGTTTTTGTCAAATCACTTCGAAATGACAAATAATTAAAAAGTAAAACAAATGTTGATTTCATTGCAAGAGTTGATCCAAAATGTAAAAAATGGAAATAATCATTCTAAATAATTTAAATTTTTTTGGCACGAGTTGATCAAAAATATGTAAACAAACACATTGTAGTTGGAAGTGAATTTTATTGGAACAAATTTAGAATGTCACGGCCATAGCAGATGAAATAAATAAAATAAAATTGGTAGAGCCACATCCCCATTTTCTTCTTCTTTTATACAGGGTATTTTATAACAAGAACATATTTGATTTTAAATATTAAGTTAATCAAAAAAATAAGTTATATAAAGAAATTACTAAGTTTCTAAAGCTTGCTCACAAGGCAAATTTTTGTACAGATTTCCTCCTGTATTGCTTTGAGATTTTCTTTCGAATAAGTTAAAAAAATAAAAAAAACTCATTGGAATAGAAACATCAAGCAAAAAAATGTTTAATAAAATATTATTTACAATTTTTTTATTTTAACCGTTAAAAAGACTTCCATTTTCTTTCTTTAAATTTAGAAGCTCTGCTTTCTGTACTGGTGGTTATAAAGCTGTCAACTATTGGCTTCGTTTCTTTTGGAAAGAAGAGATGCATATAAAACATTTTGTCATCTTTTGTGTCGTTTGGAATAGTTTCGCATGTAATGTTCGCTGTGGACTGAACAAATATTATTTTTTAAGCCATTTTCTTTTTAAACTTACTTACATCGTTTGTTTCAACCTTTGCTTCAACCTTTGTTTCAATCTTTGTTTCAACATTTGTTTCAAACCCTGTTTCAACCTTTCTTTCAATCCCTGTTTCAACCATTGTTTCAATCCCTGTTTTAACCTTTGTTTCAATCCCTGTTTCGACATTTGTTTCAATCCCTGTTTCCATCTCTGTTTCAATGTTTGCTTCAATCTTTACCTCTTTCTTGACGTCTGTTAATGTGAGGTCCAGAATGACTGGATTTACAGTTATTGGCATGTTAGCAAGGCTGTACGAACAAGTCCATGTCTTTGGGGGTGAAAAGAAATACTATTTTTTAAGTTATCTTTTTCTGAATTTATCACTTACACTCTCTTTTTCTGTTTTAACAATAGCTAGGTTCACCACTTCTGCATTTTCAATTTTTGGGGTATCAACAATGGTATAGCCCGGAATCCAATTTTGTGGGGACTAATTAATTATAGAAATAATTAAAAAATATATGTCTTTTAACTTACACAACTTACGTTATCTTCGTCGTTATAGTGTTCTAACTCACGAAGAGCCTCTTCTATCATTATTCTCTTCAGTTCTGCCATTTTGAAGAACTTTCAATGACTCATAAAATAACTCCTAAAACTAATAAAATATCTAAATAATTCTTCCAATTCTATAGACCCGACAAATTAAATATTTTTGATTAGGCAGCTCAAATTTGACTTTAATAATTTGGGTACCGGTTAATAAATTGGTTATGTGAGGTTATAAGGAAAATTTTTTAATACAAAATCAGGAAAAGTTTTCATTACGTTAATCAAAATTTAATTGTTTTAGTAAAATTATTGTCAGATTCGTTTAGGAAATAAATATTACTTACATTATTTTGGGCTTCTCTTCCCCTTGTCAAAAAGTCACCCATACACAAAATAATACGTTAGAACAACAGAAATGCCAATTACCGGATGTTAAATTCATTCAATTCTGCCCGCCACCGTCAAATAGAACTGTTGCTACGCGACCATTGGTTACTCTAGTACCAATGGTTACCAACATGAAAAAATTATTAATTCCTAAGAGCATTTAATTTATTATAATATTGTATTCTAAATCAACTAAAATTTATTTGATGTTTTTACAACTATTTAGTCCTGGGACTGCTTGACATAAAGATGTTGCTAAGCGACTTACCACGAATGATTACCAACATGAAGAAATTAGGAGTATTTAATTTATTATAATGAAGTATTCTGAAAGCAACCAAAGTCTATCTGATTTTTGTACAAATTATTTAACCCCCGGACTACTTGTTTGATAATAATAGCAATCCCTGACAATTTTTCAATTTGACACGAAACCGGAAAAGCACCCACCTAAATTTTTGTTTTGAAACTTGATTAAATTTCTACCTAAATTCTTGCTTTTACTTTTCCTTGGCTTGGAAAAATACTACAAAACGTGCAAAATGAATCGACGAGATTTTTATACTTATCTTTTCGAACCTTTGCCAATTCCATGAGATTAGGAGATTACACCATGGCAAGTTTAAATGTTAGAAAAGACTTATTTTTTTAAAAGAATCTCTCTCTCTGAAAAGCTAGTTTTATATAGAAGTAGGCCAAGATTTTCGAGAAGATCCAGATTATTATATTTTATTTATTATTTGTAAATTTTAAATAATGAGAAGCTTGTTTTTTAAATTATGTTTCTGTATTTTAGATTACACTGAGGATGAGCTAAAAACACGAAGCCGGTAAGAAAAAATCACATTAAAAGAAAATATATTATATTTATTGACACCAATAACAAAACTTAAGCGTTTTCTCGCTTGTCTACTGTTTGCATTTTGCGAAGAGCTCTACATAAGGCTATTCCAATATGCCCTATATATTTGCTTTCATTACTAATACTTATTACGCAATCATCAATTCCTGCATACTTAAGTATTTTTGAAATAAAAATGGAACCATTTTGTATTCCTGATCCATCGAAGGATGGAGCGAGTGCCATGGTTAAACCACCTGAGCTACCAGTACAAATACGTGAAATTGTAAATCGGAGTTTAGCTTTAGCTTTATAAGCTACTAAATTCATGCGAAAGGCATCAGCTAAAGCACGTTCAATAGATCCCCGTACAGCTGTAACTCTACAGCTATCAAATTGTATACCATATCCGACTTGTCCATTTCTGTCTCCTACAACAGCAAAGCTTGTTTGTCCACTTAATTCTTCTGAAGAATTATATATAGGCTGTATATATAATATTTCATACTTCAAATTCGTATCTATTGAAGATTTCAATACTGCACGCTCCCAAGCTTGTAATTTATTTGGGTAAGTGGGTCCTAAAACAATTTTTATCAATATTACGTTTCAACTTTTTTATTGTTTGTTACTTTTTCGTTTTATACCACGAGAACTTGAAGCACCAGAATTTATGGATTGCAATTCATCTTCACAATTTGCAGCTTTAAATTCAGCTGAAGAACTGCGTGATTGAAATTGATCTCCAAGATTTTCTGGTTGAAAATCATTTCCAGAAGCATCTGTTGTCTATAAACAGAAAAATATTAGTAAAAGCAAAGAATAAAAAAAAAACTTACTCTTGAAATGTAAAATGTAAAAGTTTGGCCATTTTTTTCTGAATCAACCAAATCGGTGTCAGTCAAGTGACCAAGTTTTTCACCATCTTCATCATTGTATTCGTTAGATTCATCTTTTAAAAACTCCAAATCCTAAATTCATATATTATATTAATTTATTATAATTTTTTTTAACTTAATCTACATTTTCACGTGTCCAAATTACTTCTATGTCAGGTGGCCTTATTACTTGGTTACTACTTCCTGCTACTATATTGTTTTCACACTAAAATAAATTTTAATGTTTAAGTGGTTTCTTAATATTAAATTGAGAATTACCATATTATTATCTTGGAAATTTTCGTCCTCGATTTTTAAGTCGTATATAGTTGCAGTATCATCTGCGGAAGATTGACCATTTGGGCCTTGTACATCTACATCAATTTGTGCAGGCTACAACAAATGTAAATTACAAAAATTTTCTAATTTAATATAATATTTAAATTTACAACTTCTTTCACATGTGTATTTTCTTTTGCCACCGGAATATTTTCCAAATTTTTTACTGTATTCATTGAGAAAATTTCGCAACTTCCGTTTTCTAATAACAGGTTTACTGGGGCCTACGAAAAATATTGTTTATTTTGTGTTATTTTTAAATTTACAATTACCTTTTTCTTCTCTTTCTTTTTATTTGTAACTTTAGTTATTGTTGTGTCCAAGTTGATATATCCAATGAGGGAATTTTCAGAATCTGATTCTTTCTCTTCTTCGTTGTTATTCCAACTTTCTAAGAACTAAACAAAGATTTTTCAAACTTATCTGCGAAAGATTGGTCATTCGAATCAAATTATTATCCTCAACAAAAACTCTTCCAACAAGAAATAAGGAAAAATTAAAACATTAAACAAAAAGATGGAACAATTGAGGAAAACTAGAGTAGAATTAAAAAGTAATAAATGAAGCAGCTACATAAAAGACATGGTAAAAATTGGTTTAACCAGGAATGATGAAAAGGTGAAAAATCAGAAATTTTTATTAAGAAATCAAGAAAGATAGAATTGGGTAACAAAGTATCATTAAATACTGTCGAATTAAAATGAGAATTTGAAGAGAAGAACAGAATCTAAAAATGAAAAGAATCTTTTGGGTAACTATTAAAGAAAAATTATGAAAAAACTGAAGACAGAGATGACGAGTAACAAGTTATAAACAATATATCATTTGAAAAAATTTAAAATACATTTTCATGTCTTACTTGTAAGTCAGATGTCCCTATTTCATCTTTGATGATTATTATTTCGTCATCACTTATTTCTTCTACGTCGTCATCAAACTAAAACAAATATTAATTTTAAACTGAGAATTACAGTATCATAATCAAATTTAATATTTTAATTCAGTTTTTAAATCTTACAATTTCAATTGGAAAATTCGATGTACTTGGTTCTTCATGGATCTTTAATTCCTTATCCGGAATCTACAAAATTATTGGTATGTTTTAGAAGTTTTTCATTTTGAAACTAAAGCTTACATTTTCCTTCTGTTTTTCTTTGTCTGTACTTTCAGAATCTGATTTGTCATCGATGGTATACCCCACAATCCAATTTTCTTTATCTTCTGATTCGTCGATCAATATGACTTGACTCTCATTTTCTGATGACATTTTAAAGAACTTTCTTTTTACTGAACTTTCTAAAAACTAAACAAACATTTCGTTTCAAAATTTTTATTTGCAACATTAAAAAAAAAATTTAAGAAAAGAAACAGGAAACAAGGTAGAAGATACCTGATCTGTCGTTTTTAATTTACATAAACCAGCTAGTAATGAAATTGTCTGATGTTATTATTTATAATAAGATGGACACATTTTCATGGTCTTCATTAAATTTTGAAATTTTATTAATTTTTAAATTCGAGAATAAGTGAAGAAGCTACAACAATTTTTTATTTCGTCGATTTACCAACACATTTGGCCATGACCTCAAACTTTTTTTGTAGTAAAAATAAATCAAATGGTGAAATTCGCTAATAAAATTTTGAAAACGTAAAATTTTCAGTGGCCCTAACGCTTTTAGGCAGCAGCTAAAGTGCAAGGAATAAAGTTGCATCATACTTTTTAATTTATTAACTACGCAATTAAAAAAAAATTAAATCACTTAATGCGACACCCTAATGATCGCATTTCTTATAAATACCCAATTGAGGTTAATTTCGTAGCTTATTTTTTTAGTGTTATTTTAATAAAAAGTTACAAGCCTACAGACTGACAGACAGACACACACATACATGTAAACATCCACGTCGAAATTTTCTGGCTAGAATGTTGAAAATAACTAAAGCATTACAATAAATTTCCAGTTTAGAAAAATGAAAATTTTCGTACAAAATTAAAATTTTAAATTAAAGGAACTCAAATAATTATTATTTATATGTGATCTATTAGAAATATTGCAGCAATGCCCAAATTGGGTGTCATGGCTACCCGACAACAAATTTTGGTGTCGTCTAATAAAAAATCGATTATAAGGTTGGGTAGAAGAAAGCAATTATTTTGGGAAAATTTTGGGAATCATTTTACTAGTAACTATTGAACAAATCATGTTTGGGGCGAAAAAAGATCAAATATTAAAATAAGAACATGTCCGGTTGTCCGTTAAAAAATTGAATCAAAGCGGCCCGTCACAGTGCAACTATAAAAAAAATCGGAAGCATTTTTAACGAGATGGACAAAATTCAAGTGTTTTAGTAAAATTATTTTGATAACGTTTTAGAAAATAAATATTACTTACATATTCTTTTATCTTCTTCTCAATTCCTACTTAATTCACTTGAGAAATTTATGCAAAAGCAACAGCACAATTACAACGGCGTTGTAATATCAAGTAGACCAAACTTGGGGAGCGATCAACTATTGAAATTAGGGGGTGGTGGGGGGGTGGAATCAAACGATATCTTTCATAATTTGAATACCAATTGTTTATGGAGGCAAATTAAAACACATTGTAAATTACTCAAATGAAGAAATCTCACTAAAAATAATATAATCTGTGGAATAAATTAAAATTTTTGTATTTATAAATTTATCTTGATCCGTCACTGCTTCAAGGGAGTATTTGTTGCCATGCGACGTCTCGCTGCCGTGCAACGAAAGGATGTTCTGAAAAATGTAAAGGCGGCAATATTTAAAAAACGATTGAGTAATTTGGATTAGTATTTACATTTTTGATTTTAATAAAATAAATTCAAATGTAATTAATTAAATAGAGCAAGTTAAAAATCCAAATCTAAATTGTTTGCCACAAAATAAAGAAAAATTTTCTCTTTTTAAAAAATTGTTGGACAAACGGTCACATGATCTATCTGAAGATACTACTTCCAATACATCTTTCATCAAAATTATAAAACTGTCATAATAGTGAAAAGTTTAATTAGAAGCATTTTACATTACATATTTTTCTGTAATGTAAATTATGAAAAATTTATAAAACTTAATAATTATTTGAAAATACTTATAATCTAGTAAATTTACATATATAACAGGATACAACTTTGTACATATAATTAAGTTACTTATTTTAAATATTAATTAACATCTATACCAAGATACATTTTTGCAACTAAACACGATTTACTTCCGCAACATGTTTTGGGAGACTCCTATCTTCAAGCAAAAACAATCAAAATTTATATGAAAAACATATCACCAATACAATTTACTTCTGCTGAAGGTGGGAGCCTTATTGCAAAAATAAATTATTTGTTCAGCATTAAAAAGGCAATTAGTATTTGTAATATTATTTAAAAAAGTTCAACACAAAAATCACATATAAATCATTCCAGTCAAAAACGAAATTGATTTTACTCAATATCGTACAGCTCCATCAGAGCTCTGTATGTGGCTAATGCAATGTTACCAATAAAATGGTCGCAACCTTTAACTTCGACTTTACAATTGTCGATTCCTGCTAACCTAAGCATACTCCTGACATAATAATTTGAAATTGAAATTCCTGCATTACTGCATTCTGGCAGAAGCCTAATAACAACACCTCCAGAAAATCCAGTGACCTCAGAAGCAACAGTATACAGTTTCTTGTTATCAATTTTATAGGATAAACGCTTAATAGGGTTTACATTAATTATTGCCCTCTCGATTGATCCATGGACTGAATTGTCCCGAACTGGATCGTATTTGATTGAATAGCCAAAATGGCCATTTCTATCGCCAGCACAGGCAAAACTGGCATAACCCCTAAATTCACCTGCTAGATCGAAAGTCGGTTTAACGTATAATACGTCAAAGCTTAGAGCAGGTCCCAGCAAGAAATTGACCACACTTCGTTCCAAAATCACTAGGTTATTTCGGCGAAGTTCTTTAATTGATTTATACTTCCTATTCTTGACCATGCGTCCCAATCTTGTGGTGGGATTCCATTCTTTCACCGTTCGAAAACGCGATGCTAAAATTTGATAAAAATTAGTCATTTAATTTTCATAAATTACAAGTTCCTTACTTCTGTCATTGGAAGTACTTGGTTGTGAATTGTTGCCGTAATCACTCTCGTTTTCTTCCATGGTTTTGATAACAACTTTGGTATCTAAACACTATTTAAAACATTATTACTTATAATTTTTGAAAACAATTTACTTACTTCTACAAAGTTGAATGGATTCGAATTTTCAGAGTAATCATTAAATTTGTACGTATAAAATACTTCTTCCCGTTTGGTTAGCTTATAATCATGTCCGGAAAACTGTAAGAGAAAAATTATTACATAATATTATCATTTTCTTCAGTGTAACTTTCCAACTTACGTTTTGCAAAGACTTGCTTTCCATTTTCTCTTCAGCTTCGGAAGAATTGTCTTCACATTTTATTTTTACTTTTCCAAATTCAGACATTTTATTGCGGTTTTCTGAAAACATAATAATAATTAAAATATTATTAATTAATTTTTTTGTAATGAAAAGATTTAAAAACGTAATTAGTTTCGCCTTTATTATAAATTTCTTCGGGCATAGATAATTTACTTGACTTATTTTATTTAAATATTTTGAGGATTAAAGAAGCTTCCGCTATGCGAATGCTCTTACAAATTTAATTATTATTAGTTTTGACGGCCCATAACCCTCCCTGATTACGACACTGTATATTTCAATTATATTTCTCCACTTAGATTTATGCAGTTGTAGATACAAAAGTTATAACGTTTTATAAATTTCTTTGCAAGGAAAAATTCTCGCAGATTCTGGTAAAATATTGAAAGTGTTCTTAATTCCGCCCCCCTTCCCTAAATTTTAATTGAATTTTGGTTGAATAAAATAATAAACATGCAAATTAAAAAATTTAAATGTAGGATAAAATTTTAACTTTTAAATTCCTGAGGCAATCAGATTTATATTTTACTTGAGGTATTATAGAATTTTGAATTTTCTCATATAAAAAAATTGTGAAAAATTAATTCTATATTCACTGATTGATTTAGGACAATCAATTCTTGATTCGCGCAGAACATCCTTTTTATAATTTATTATTTCCATTGTTCCAATTTCTAAGTTTTCAAAAATTTCATATATATGCAAATTTTATTATGAATATTTACCAATTATTACGAATAAATCGAAAAAAAATCTCCTAGTTACAATGATTTAATAAAAAGAAATTACAATAAAATATTTTGAACAGATTGTCTAGAAAAAATTAATTATTTAATCGGATCCTGATGGTTAGTAATTTGGTAAAATTCGATTTTCCAGAAATAAAATTTCATACCATTGAAGTTTTCAATTACATTTTAATAAAATAAATATTTCAGAATAAAGAATTCTTACCTATGGATTTATCTTCAAAATGAAAACTTAACTTAATTTAATTAAACTATTAAAATGCTCGAATTATTTGGTTTAATCTCTTTTATTGGATATGAACACTACGCGGATGAATTATAGACTGAAAAATTAAATTAACGTTGAATAAAAGTAAAGTGCAGGTACGTCTGTTTGGTAAGTTGCAAATATTACCAGCAAACAAAATGCATGGCACAAAAATTACAGAATAGACTAAGCTTTACTGAAGAACAAACAAGGATAATGCAATTGTGGGTTGGCTTAAAAAATGCTCTCCTTATTTTTTAGTTGTAAATGGAAAGGGTACATAGCTCGTGGATGTCTAAAGCTTATTAAAATAATTCGAAATTATAAATTCACTAGGACGGTTTTTGTATTGTAAGCTTTTGCATTAAAGACACTTTCCTCCATTAAAGAATAATTAATAGAAAAAAAAAAAAATTTTGAGAAAAAAATTCAATGCAGAAGTGTATTGTAATTTCATAATTTAAATTCCTGAAAGTTTAAGTTCCCAAAAAGTCCATATTTAAAAGTAGTACTTTTAGTGGATTTCAAAATTTTTAATTTTCCATTTTCTTTAACTGTTTTTCACTTTTTTAAACTCTTCATCTAAAGCTCTAACCAGTTTGATCGGGAGTGATTGATTTCTTCGTACAATAAAAAATTGGGAATACAATTTTTGTTTTGAACTGAAAAATTTCGAACCAAAAATGTGAAAATTTAATTATGATTTCTATTCTATTACGAGTAAAATATCTCTCAAATGATTAATTATGGTTTTATAAACGTTGGATGTCTAGGTTTTAAAAATAATGAAATTGATTTCTTTTCAACTGACAATGATCCAATAATGGGTCCCAGTCCCTGGTATGATCATTTTATGTTTGTTATGAAATTTTTTCTAATTAGCCACTGGTTTGATTGCTGGGCTAGAAAAGCTTTATTTGAAAATATCTTTGTCCATTTTTCTGCAATTTTTTGAATTTAATTTAAATAATCAGTTGTTCACGAAGCCACGAGGATTAGTTTCCCGCCCGGCTGTGTTTTTATCATTAAATTAATGCTTAAAACCAAAACAATGTCACGTATTATAGATAACATTGTGTATTTGTTTATTGCAGGAAGTTCGTAATCTCGAATGCTACATAACAGCAGATCGTATTTCTTTGAATCTTGTCGTTGTAAACAACAGTGAGACAAACAAATCAGGTAACAAAATATTTTATAAACAATCCAACCCACGTAGTTTTCACTTCGACTAAACATTCAAAGATAAAAAATGGATTTGATATTAAAACATTTGCAGATGGATTGTAAATGTAAAAAACTACACCGCAATGTAAATTTGGCTTTATGCAATAATCGAATAGTGGGTGTTGCAATTCGCGTGCCTGAATGGAAGCGAAGGAAATTACCAAAAAGTAAGTTTTTAAGTTAAACAGAAATACATTTGGTGAAAATAAATTCAAAATAATTTGGTATTTCCACTAACTATTTTACACATGAGCAGTCCGCTCTCGATAGAAAGAAAAAAGCGAACTAAATTGCATTAAAATAAAAATTTAAATTTTGTAACGATTAAAAAAATGTATTTTGCCAATTACTTGACGAAATTTAAAATAACAAAAAAAAGTTAGTCTCTTTGGTATTTTAAATTTTCTTTATCTCGCTTTAAGGCAATATAAAATAATGATAGGGAAGGACTAAGAGGGGTTGTAGGGATGTTTCCTCGTCAGGTTTTGGCAAGTGATGATAAATGCTTATTTGTAAACCAAATGGTGCATTGTCTTTGTTGTACGAACGACTCACGTCAATAGAGCTGTCGAGTAGAGGAAAAGTTGATTCGAGATTTTTCGCAAAGCAATTTTGGATATAAAGTGAACATGGTACGAAAATTGCTGTTTAGTAAGAATTCTTTTAAAATAAAAGAATAACTTTTTAGTTTGTGAGCTTTTTAGTACGAAATGATTAAATTATGCTGCTCTTTTATGTTGTACCAGTTGCCATCTACGTACAATGCATAAATGTATTATAAAATTACCAACTCGAAAGGGTGTCAATAAGACCACTTTTGATACGGGGTAGGTATTTTAATAGAATTTCAAAGATCTATTTTTGTATTTCGAACAACGTTACTAAAAGCTCTAAATGCATTAAAAAGCTTTCAACTTCGCTATGAACAAAGGTATGTTTAATATGAATATGAAAAAACCTAAATCCATTCCGGCTCGAAAAATTTTCAACTTTTTAGGTTTCGAAATTATAATTAAATATTAAAAATGCGATTCATATAAATTTTCCTACTCAAATTATTGTTTATGTTACCATTCTATTATCATGGTAGATAATAAATTCATAAGAGCGTTTTCACGGCTATCGAGTTTCAATTTATAAATCATATTAGTCTAATCATAAATGAAGTATTCAAAAAGAATTTCTATTATCAAACAAAAACCTTGACTAATACAGTTTAGACCTCAATTTGCATGCACCTAAACCATAAAAACTTTCAACAATTAAGCTCAAACTGTGTGCTAATAATAATTAATTTCCCCCATTTCCATTTACTGCAAAATTATTTGTGTCGTGGTTCGGATTCCACGTTAAGCTGTAGATCCTGTTGATCCAGTTATTACTATAATTGAACACCAACACAAAACTTCGATCTACATGGTCTCAATAATTTCTACCTGATTCACTATTTTTTCCATTTCAAATTTTGAACAAAATGTTTGATTAACAAAGTAAAATAATATTTTCAAAATGAATTTTATGTAAATAACAATTTGGTTGATCCTTACCAAAAATTCACAAACACAAAACACTTAAAACTACTTTCTATTATTCCATTACCCATTTCCATACTCCATTTCCAATTGCGAACCAAGTGGTTTTCTTAAAGGTTGTGTCACTTAGAATAAAAAATAAAATCAGCCCTTCAATTTGAAAAATTTCTTAAATCAAAATAATTTATTTTTTTGAGGGTTCCATAACTCAATTTTTGGATATAATAATTTTGAAATATTCTCAAAATTGTAATTTACCTATAAAAAAAATGACGACCTAAGGTGATGAACTTCGTCCATTCCCTACCACATCTTTCACATATTATAAAAAGTCAAGCAGTTTTATGGAAATTAGTTGCAATGTGATCGGGTATGGAAATAGACCAAAATAAAGTGCACAATCCGACCCAAGCAATAGATTGGAATTTCACCTTTTTTTCAAAATTATTTAGTACCTTAATGGTGAGACTGAAATTTTTATTCTCCTTATTTGTATATTTTTATAAAATATTTTTTTATTAACAGTTTTGATTAAACTTTTAGTTTGGCAAAAATTATTGCAATTTTACATAGGGTTTTGGATTTTATACAATTTTATTTTCATTTAGTAATTTATTTTTACAGGCCTTCATTTTTCTTTCATATTTATATATTTTACCAAACATTTTTTAAAGATTGGTTAATTTTTTAAAAATTGGCTTAATTAGCAAAATTTTTAAATTTAAAGTTATGTGGATTTGTCATATTATTTTCGAATATAATTTCGTATGTTTATATTGAATTTATTTTATCAGGATTTTATCAGGATCATGAAATTTTTCTATACGAAGTCATTTACAATTGGATACAATAATTTATAACTTCTTTATTTTATTGATAATAATATTTTCTAATAAAAATTAAGCGATATTAAACTTATTTAAATTCGTTTTATTAACCTGTTGATCGTTTAATTTTTATTATTATATATTTTCACAGGTTGCGATATTTAATCTATTATTAATAATATTTTCATGTTATCAAAAATTAAATTGATGAAATTATTTTTATGTAAATTGGAAGAACTATATTTAACTTTTTAATTTTTTTATTTGAGTAATTTAATTCTTATTAATACCTAGGACCGCTTAGGTATATTTTTTCACCAGTTTTCATAGAATTTATTTTGCTACAATTTCAAATTTTTTAAAAAATTTATTAGTATTTAGTTTTAAATTTTTTTTACTTTTCGTGCCATTAAAAATATCTTGAAAAATTTGTTATTGTTGTTACCATCGACAATGATGCCAGGTTTTCTTAAATAAAAAAAAAACCGTTTTTTAAATTTTTTTTAAATTTTATTGTTCTGTGGCTGCCATATTTATATATGACAAGGTGCAGTATATTTTGCAATATACCAAAACTGAAATATCTTAATCCCCTTTATTTAATATAAATGTTGAACTGGAAGCAGGTTGTTTAAAAGTAACGAGCTACAATATTAATTCTTAGATATTTTCATCTCAATGCAATTTTATACAGGGTGAAATTTCTGAAATGTGTACTTATCCTTTTAAAATAATAGCATTATTACGGAATAGTTTTCGCAGAAATGGAAATGGTCTATAAGTTAATAATTTTTTACAGACAAGAAAAATTTTAAATCTTGAAGGTGGAAATGAGCGTAAAAGATGCGGCAGGAAACGTCAAACAAAGTTTCTTTTGAGAACAGCAACAAAGTCTGAAAACTACTAAAAGCTACAAGTAGACGAAACAACATATTGTATATTTGGTTCTTTCGCTGATGATAAGGTTGTGGTGGACTCTAAGAGTATAAAAAGTGGGATATGATGATACAAAAAAAAACTTGGTGGTGGTTAAGAAAGAGAACACCTTAGCGTTGAAACGGATATTGTGAAACTTATGAGATCCAATTGTGGCGTGTCAAGACTAGAACAGCTAGAAAGCAGAAAACACGCAAAAATCTGTTGAATCGATAGATGGGTTTGAAAGGTAAGATGAGAAAAACCAATTGGAAGACCGGACCAGTAGCGGGTGTTACAGGGGGGCTAGCCGTTCTCCCGGAACAAAATATTAAAATATTATTTAATTTAAAATACGTTACTATCAATTCTTTTATCAACAATTGAATATTTTTAATTCGCTCCTGATGGCATAAGTTATTACTTTAATCTTTCGGTTCATATAGTTAAAAATTAACAGTTATGATAAGAATTTTTTTTCTGAACATAATTATTGAGGCACTGGAAGGTATTCTATACCCCCCAGGACCCACCGGTATCAAAGAACCAGATTTATGAGTAAGTATTGTGACTAGAGAAACCTTTCACTCTCTTAGAGCAAATATATCAAAGACAATATGCATCGGAGAGTCTGTGGATTAGGAATACATCTTCAGGTATTTCAGTAATTGTGCGGATATATTTTTCAATATGTTGAAAAATTCATATAGCATCAACAAAGTTTATTCTGTTCAGAAATTGTGGAATGAACTACAGTAGAGTCTCGATATAGTGACCTTCCAATATAGTGTACTATCCACTGCAGTGAACGTGAAAATAAATACATTGAATTCCATATAGTGAACAAATTCTACCTCTATAGAGTGAACAGTGCTTATTTACATTTAAAGGTGTTCATGAATTTATGAATGGCTTCACCTTGGTGTCAGACCATCTTAAGTATAACTGCATATTTTTCAAGTATTTTATGTCGTGTTGAAAATAAAGTTTTAAGTAAGTACTAATTGTGTTATTGTTGTAAAGATAATCCTTTGTTTAATTTGTTAAGTATTAAATATCATCCGCGGCTAAAGAGAATCTAAGTAGTAGTATGACTAATTTAGAAAAAGATCAAAATGAGGATTGCATACAATAAATTTATTAAAACAAATAAACAAAAATTAACATAATATATAGCAATTAAAAAGAAACACAAATTTCAAAACAAAAAACTTAAAATTACTCCAATATGAAAACCGCTGGTATCCTGAGTATAAGTATTATAGACATATATGTTAGATCGACTAGTATTTTATTTAAAAATATCGACTAAAATTTATGGGCGTTTGTATTCTTCCAATATTGCTATCCAGAACTTGTGTTCTTCATTAAAAACTTATCTTTAAATAGTAGTTTTCGTATTATTAATTTATTACCAACTTAAAATATTATTGGGTAACGTCTCTTTCTATTGGTCTGTTCATAGACCAATAGAGTCTGTTCTTGATTACTAATGCTAACATATATAAATGCTAGATTCGATGTAACTGGACCACAATTTTATATTTTTTTTAACTTCTAACTAAAATTTGAGTTAAACAAACATTGGTATACATAATGTTAAATTTAATACAGTAATTATTTCCTATTGTAGCACTTTTTATTGGAACCTCACAATAGTGAACAACCTCGATACTGTATAGGACTCCTACATTAATTAGTTTACTATATTGAAACTCTACTGTAATTTGGAATTTTGAAAATTTTTTGAACTAACAGTTTTTTTTCCTGAACAGAAAACACTTTGTCATGGCATCATGAAATTTGTTGAAACAGCAAAATACTTTGTTGTGGGGGAGTGTGTAGCTCTAACCCTCTCTCATTCTAGAAGGCGTGTGGTTATATAATTGTGATGATGTTGTAGGAATTTGTACGAACCAAAAAATTTAAAATTACTACAATATTTAATCCAAAAACAACAGATACTTATTTTTATTGGATTGTAAACCATGCATATTTGTTAGTTGACGGTAATGAATCGCTTATACTCCACATGCTTACTATTTTAGTTCGCCTTTTCCATTAAAGGTTGCTTTGTAGCTTTTGTAACTGTAATAAATACATTATTGCCCCTTTATAATTGAATTATACAACCGAACCCTGTACAGAACATTGTTTCAATAAACCAATTACATAACCCTTCATAAGACAAACAGTAAACCGCGACAGGTTGCACCAAACTTCAAATAGGAGCCTACGTTAATGGCATCAAGGAATTGGGTTACAAGCAGTTGATGTACAATTTTCGATTATTGATTTATGTTTATACTATTAAACTAACATTTCTTTATTGTAAAATCATTTTATACAGTTTAAATTTTTTTTAACAGATTATTACAACTTCAGCATAATTCAAATTACCAAAATCACCACCACAGTTTTTTTTCCGATCCAAAAAGAATTATTACTACTTCAAAGATGATTTCTATCTGCGAAAACATTGTTGCTCCCCATCAGTTGCAACTCTATTTTTCTAATTTTAAGTTAAATCTTGATTTATGAATTAAATGCAAATTTTCAATTTTTCCAAAATTTTCTACATACTCTTCAAACTCTACTTTTAATTTTCTAAATAAGTTTAAAATTTCTACCTAACAAAAAGCATAGCTAACTTCTCTACCTGAAGTAAAATGATATTTTTTTAAATTTTTGTACTCGAAATGTGCGGTTAATTTGGATAACAGAAGTGTCAATCCGTATAAATGCATGTGCCAATTTTAGGTAAAAATTTGATCCGTGAATGTTTTGACAAGGCCAGAACACTTATAAATTGCCACTTAAGATCTTTTATGTAACACCAAAGGTGAATTACATCAATACAATTTTATTTACATTTTTTTCCATTGTAACATAAAACTCTCATTTTGTTAGCTACTTGTATTTGAAATTTAACGCAATAATTCCGTTCAACCGTTTTTTTGAGTGATTTAAGTTGGAAATTCACCTTGTTTTTTTTTAATCCCAACTATACTATTTTGTAATGAATAACTTAATTGATTTTTTTTGAATTTTTTCTGCATAAAAAAGCCAAAAGATATATTAAGATTTTTTTTCATTTTAGTTTTAAAAAGTATTTATACAAAGATTAGTTGTTTTTCGTTGTTTCACATTGCAAGAGCTAGCAAGAACCAATCGAATTATGGCAATGAAGAAGTGGGAGGCTAAATATTTCAATTTAAGTGGTGCAAAAACTCTTGCAATGAAATATACGACAGCTAAACTAAGTGAGCTCGTAAAGTTTGGAACAAACTTAATAAATTTGTTTTGAGGAATTGTTTCAGAAAATTCTCAGGCACGTCAACCTTAGATTTTTAAATGTCACTTAGTTCTGCTAAAATTGACTTTTTTAAATGGCAACCATAGTTTTTATTTTCGGAGTTGGATAGTGCATAATTTTTGAATGCGAAATTGTAAAAATATATTAAGCTAAAATTTTTTGAAATAATCAGTCCCAAAGTTGTAAGAACTCATTCAAATCTCCCCAAATCAACATCTTGCATAAATGACAACAATAATTATAGCCTTTCTACAAATGAAGAAGAAAACAAAATTATACGAAATATTTGAAGTGACCTCCGCTTACTTCTTGGCAATATCCCATCCAACATTAAAATTCATGTAAAACAATAATAATAAACTAAAAACGTAATTAAGCGGAGTAAGATCTGTAGATCTAGGTGGCCATAATCGTTCCCCTGCCACTTATAATTTTTTGTTTGCTAAAAACTTGGTTTAAACGCTCATGAACAATCACTCTGAAGTGGGGTGAAGCTGGTACCACATATCGTGTTTTTGGGCAGACTTAAAAAGATTTACGATAATGCCAAAATTAAAAAACAGAACATTATAAAAAATGTCAGTAACAGAAGAAAGAGACATTTACAAAAATAAGATTGACGTGTCCTTGGATTTTCTGAGAAAATTCCTCTAAATTCTTTTATTGGATGTGTTCCAAACTTTACGAGTTCACTGTACTTTAAACTATCTGCTTTAATATTTTATTCTTTTTTCATTTTTATTTTATATTATTTTATCTATACGTTATGATTTTTCTTTTTCGATTATGATTAGCTAATCTCTTACTATTTCGATTTCTTCTTCTGTGCCATGATATCATCTATTATCTATAATTAATAGGTAGTAATAATTGTTCTGTATATCAACTTCTCTAACTGCGATATGATCGTACATGCATTATTACTTTACATTGAACATTTTTGTTTTCTGTGCAATTAGTAAATTATCACTAATTATTTTCTGAATATTATTTTTCTGTGTATACTGTTTAGAAAAATTTTCCGGACATGACTTATAATATAATTTTAATTTTAAATATTTCTTTAAGTTGACGTAGCTGCAAACCGCTTAAATAAAATAATGACATTAGGAAGTTTCAATTAATTTCAGTTCGGCTGTACAGTAGAATCCGGTTGTAACGATGACTCACACTCTAAACGGGTATTTTCTTCTCTCTAACATTTTTTTTTTCTATCGGCAGAGTTTTTTGTTATAACAGCAAAAAAATTTTTGCTATACCTCAATCTTTGTTACACTGGCAAAAAAAATTTTTAAGTGCATGTGAGTTTAAATTAGTCCGTTATAACTTTTACTGTAAATATTTAAAAAATTTAAACTGTAATATACATTAACATATGTAGATTTCGCAGGTAAGTGCATACTATAAAAGTGAACATGATCCGGGCTCCTTATAACCGGTACCTCAATTTTCAGTACTCGTTCAAACCGAATTCTACTGTACCTTTAAATATTTTATTTAGTTTTCTTTTAATATATTGATATGGAACATTTGAAATCAAATGTATTTGGCACTTTTAATTAAGTATTTTGCAATTTCGTGGATATCGAAAATCTGGTTTTTAAACTATTTTTTTTACTTGGAGTAGCGTATTATATCTGTTCATCGAACGAGACTGGCGACTATTTAGCCAAATCATGCAAAAGTAGAATCACAAGCAGTTTATTTTCCATGTATTTTATTTGTGGTAACAGTTTTTAAAATGGGACTTTGAAAAACTGGGATTAAGATGTTCAAAATTACATGCGTTCAGTCTGCAGTTCAAGTAAAAATATAAAAATGAAGTTTATAAAATGGGTCACGGTTCGGTTACATAAATATCATTTCACTAGATTACTTACTCCACATGCTTCTGTCGATTTTGAGATGATCAAAAACGGTTACAACAGGTTTTCAAAATTTTCACTTCAGTTCCAGTTTGTGAATCGGTTAACTTTCGGTTAAAGATGCAGAAAATTAATTGCAGTTCGGTTTTAGGTTTTAGTTTAAATTTATAATATAAATTTAGGGTTCAATTTTTAATCTGAGCCTCGTTTTAATCTCGGATAGGCGATTTAATTTTGGTTGAAAATATTCGGAAAAATGTTCGGTTAAAATATAATTTGTTCTGTTTGCAATTTAATGAAAACTTTTTTGTTTGTGTGATTAATAGATAGGTTTTGTAATTATTTACAATTATTTTTAATTATTTTACTTATTTTTATCACAATATAATATTTTCTATTAATATTGATTTGATTTAATGTTCATTGTTGACGTTTTCGGGCTTGGTTTAGATTTAATAATAATTTTTTGATTTACAAAAAACACAGTTGATTTATGAAAATGGGTAAAAACAATGTTTTTGATTAATTTGGTTTGTAAAATTAGATTTGTTTGACGCGGTTTGCAGCTGTACTTTGATTAATTTTAGGATTCGTAAACTAAATCTTAGAAAAATGAATTAGAAATAATATTAAATATATTAATAATAAATAATATCTAATAAATTAACTTTAAATATTATTTTTAATTTTTGATTCTTGAGATCCGTATTACCCCATTTCTTTTAATTAATTTTAATTTTGTTACGTTAATTTTCGGCAAAATATTATGGTGTTGGGTAGTCCTAATTTAGCTTAGTTTAATAGTTATAATTACAATTCTTTTTTGTTTAGTTAGTAGTTAGTAGCTACGTGTTACTAATTCGGAAAGTGCATCGAGTATAATTATATTTTTACCATAGCAATTATACATCCAGTACCATACGAAATACTCTATTTAATTGAACTTTTATTTATAAAAAAAATATAAATGTATTTACGGTTAAATTTCATAACATTAATTATTCTTAAGGTTATTTGTGATGTATTATAAATCAATTTCCATTGGTGCCAAATTTCTGAAATGTATTGAAGTATATTGCTTTAAATTTATTATTTATTCGGTTGTTTTACAAATTTTAAAAACAGGATTTTTATCCTATAATGTATGGTAAATTAATATTTTGGTTTGGTTTCTTGAATTACTGCATGTTTTTTTTGATTTTGTTCGCAAATAAGATTTTGAGTTTTCATAATTTTTTTAAATTTACTTTTTTTTTAAATATTTAATGTTTTAACTTGAACATGTATGTACTTTTAAGTTATATTTAAATTAGTTAATTTTATTGTTTTACTAGTAACCAATTTCGCGGTTTCATTCGCCAAAAATTTATGAGGTGGAATAGATCTTACGCTTTAATTAGGAAAAAATTATAAAAACATTTCAATTATTTTGTTATACATTTGAAATCCCTCTTAGTTTTAAGTTTAGAAAACTAATTCGAATGAAAGTCAAAATGGTTGCGCATATAATTTTAGTTGTATAGTAATTTTTAAAATTATCCAAATTTAAGCTCTGAAAAAGTAGAAATTCTCGGTTTTTACGTGTTTTAAAAATAATAATACAATTAAGATGCATGAGTGATGAAACGCTAGTCAAAATTCGGCGTGGATAATGGACAATGTAAAAGCAAGTTCTTGAAATTGAAGTTGTACTGGCAATACAATTGGCATTGCAATTGCTACTGATTTTTTTAGTCAATAATTTAAAATAATTCCTCCAACTTTACACAAAGTGCTGTGTTAGCTATCCAAGTGAGTTGGCATTTTACCGCCCAGTATTAATTGTAATATAAATTAATTGTAACATAATTTCTTGCTTTAAATATTGCATTTCTTAAGAAAATTTTGGAAAAATTTAATTTAATCACTTTCTATTTTTCCAGACTTGTTAAATTGTATTTAATTCGTAATGATCAATTACTATTAAGTTAATCCTTTTTCCACTCCTTCTCTAACCAGTTGTTTTTTTCCTTTCCTCCCTTTCTCTCCTTTCCTGGCAAGAGATGGCTCTACACCTCCTCGCTGGTTCTTGCCGGGCAATAAATTGTAACAATTTGATGCAATTTATTGGCTAAGTAGAGTTGATGGAATTGATAAACTTAGACTTGTAGAGAAAAAAAAAACAAATAAAACATTATTTTATTTGATCAAAATTTTAATCAGATTTCACAATTCCATGCGTCTTAAATTTGTTAATGATTGTAGTTAACAGTTTCTGCTTAAATGCCACAGATGTTAAACCCACAAAATGGCTTATGGTTTTGTGTATCTAAATGGTGTCAAATTGTAGCGTCAAATTACGAACATTTATAGAACCCTTACGTATAATATAATTTCGGCGGACTTGATTGTGTTATGCCGTTAATATGGTGTTAGGGATTGATTAGTTTAAGTGGAAATATAAGTTTCTTTGAAGTTGACAAAATTTGATATTATGAATTCCAAAATGATTACATTCAGAATAATTTGAACTAATCAATTGCGAATGTTATGTTACCGTCGATTTTTTACACCATGGAAACTTGCAGTTTTAATCTTTCAAATTAAGTTTTGAGAAGTTGATTACGTCGATTCACTTAAACGAATTATTCAATAACTTCCTTTCATTCGCTTTCCATATTTGGATTTTATATAAAATCTTGAACCGAAGTAGATCAGTGTTGTTTGTCTTGAGTTTAAAAATACGTTTTTTGAAATCCGATAGCGAAAATTTCTGATGAAAATTTTGCATAATAAATTATTCATAGCTTCGATTAGTCAACAAAATTACGTCAATAAATATTGATGTTTATTTTGAAAACAAATCATGTTTATAACACTTGGCTATCACTTTAACAATTTTGATAATAATGAAAAGATAGTTGACGTAGTACAAACATGCAGTCTGATTAATAATCTGGAATATTTTCCAATTATGCTTTCCAATATTTTTTTCTTGTGATTAAAACTGCCAAATAAAATTTTTTTGGATTTTTACTTCCAAAGAAAATTAGTTTTCTGCACTAGTGTTCTTTAAAAAACAAAGAAGGAAATATTTGTCAACAATTTCGTTAACATAAAGACATTTAATTGACCGGCAACACGCGCCAAGTTGATACAAATGAACAAATATAAAGCAAATTAACTAAGGATACAATTGTGAAGGATAGAGCAAAGCAATTGATGCATAGCAATGGCCATGAAATGTGATGGGTGCTAATTTGGACTTGGCGATGTCTACCAACTCTCAAAACATTTAAAGGGCAATCATGCCGAACGCTTTATAGACTTAACAGTTTTTTAAAATTATTATTGCTGTTTACTTTCTGACTTATAATAATTTTATTCCTATTTTAAGTCCTGGAAAGGGAACGGGTGTTAAAAATTAATTTTTATTTTAAAAATTTGAGTAGGTAACACAAATTATTGCAGTTTTTTGGGAATGCTTTAAATTTTGCAACAAAAATTTCGCAAGTGGTACTTGAAATAATTTGTTCATAGATTGAATATTCAAAGTGTTTGGGAGTATTTACGTGTTAGTCAATAGTAGGGACTAGGGGGTATATGCATAATATGTTGAAAGGGGCTTTAATTTAATGAACGGTTGCCGGTCACCCCTTACGATTCATCGTGCTACTGCGCCTTTCCTGTCAGATCTGCAACTCCGAAAACCACATTAAAATTACTTTAACCTTTGACCAAAACTTGAAATTTGTATTCAAATAATTGCAAATATTTTTTAATTTCGGTATTTTTTATTGATTTGTTATTTAATAGCCGCTATTATTTTTTTTGCAACAATGGGCAATTGCAATTAAAATTTTAATAATTGAGCCTCTGATATAATCTAAAACAGATGCAACAAAGCATTGTTCCTATTAAATATGAAACGCTTTCACAGCAAAAATGATGGCAACAAAAACGAATTTTCTGCAAGATTTGTCTCGAATAGCTTTGGCTGTGTGCGCGACTAAACCAACCATTGTAGATTTAATTGTTTCCGTTTTTGCGCACATCCCCAGTGCTCGAAAGAGGGTGAATACAGAGATTCTCAAAATCGTTTAGATACAATAAATTTTAACATAATTTTATAAGTATTTTATTGGAAACCACTGGCTCCAGCTTGTCAAGTTTTATAACAACTAAATATTGTCCCGAAAGTTAAAAAGCTTTTTCTTGGTTCTCACTTCCAGTTTTAAATTGCTTACCAATTTTAATAAAATTATTCTAATTTTTGAAATACTGAAATATTTTAATACAAATTATTCAAATAACTTTCTCTCTATTCCAGTTTACTTTTTATATTAAATTGTTTTATTCGAATGCACACACTGAACAATTTTTATGTATCTAAATTAAATTTAACGAAATAAAAATAATGTTGAATCTAATAAAGCCACATAAATATATATTTGTTTCAAATAAATTCGGTTTAGTTTTATTAGGTTTTATTTTATTTAACATACCTTATATTTGGAAAATACAAGTCCGTATTTAATTGATACAAATAAGTACTTTTATATGTGATATCAAAATTATCCTGGATGAGAGCGGACAATAGTTTTTACAATAACTTATTCAAGATTTGTATCTACATAATATGCTTGTTCTGGAAATCGAAAATCCGGCGAGAAAACAACTTTTTAAATTCTAATCTGGTTATAGTTGAACAGAACCCAATTCAATATTTTTTGGTTACCTTAAGTAAACTTTTATTTGTTGTAAAACAAACAGAAGCTAAAAATTGCTTCTCCGGCGTAAAGTATAGGTACGAAACGATTTAAAATGTTTGCCTTTTTTTTCTCAAGACTTATAGTCTTAGCTTAAAATTTTAGCCCATTAGATTCTACAATTTATTTATCTTCTATTAGCTTGAAATGACACAGTCAGTACATCACAACATTTATAAAAGCTATCAGATTACCAGTTACGTATGTAAATATACAGAGGGTTAAAATGACAACACCCCTCGGGAATATGTCTTTAGGGATCAAAGCCCCTTGTTAACTAATAGCGGTAAATACTGTGTGATGAACGTAATCATAAGCTAATTTTTATCCCTTGTTCATGGAGTAATAAAACAATTAACATAAGTTATATTTTTACATCCCAAGTGATTTTACTTAATATGTAAAATTACATGTTATCCTAACTTGTTAAAAAACATTTTGGATTTTCGGCAGAAGAAAATAATGAAATAATAGTAATCGATCAGCCCAAATATAATTTCTATATTGTTCAAATAGAGATGTGCATTGGCGTGTATGACAATTATGTTTCATATACGCCAACACTTCTTTTCCTGAACAGTAATACAGCTTCACTTGCAACGCCGATGAGATTAATTGAAATAATTATGGTGTGATCACATAAATAAATCACGAATGGTTCAATTTGAATTAAGGCAAGATTTATTATTCAGAAGTTTTCTTTTCATAAGAAAGCATTTCATTTAAGCTTAGATAATGTAACGATTAACGTGAGATCAAACAAAGGCAAGGCTTAGGAACTAACCCTAACATGCCATATTAGTAATACATAGGGAGCATGGATATTAATAAAACTTCGATCATAATCTATGTATATGGTTAAAGCAGACGTGCCGAAATAATTATTGATGCCTCCAAATCAATTATCGAAGTGATAAGTGATCTCTCCAACCCACTCGGAAAACCCTTATTGTATTAGTATGTTAAATATTTTTTCTTTATTGAATTTTTTATTTATAAAAAACATTTTCTTCAACAAAATCGAATTTTTCCAACACAATTTTCTTTTATAAAGCGACTGTATTATTCTAGCGTTTCGACAAAACACTGAAAAATAATCAGTTATTGGTTTTCCTCTTTTAGAGAAGCTTTTTGAAATGTAATAAAGTCTAATACAAAATTTTGTATGGCTTGTTTTGTTAAAATAACTCATCCAAACAGTCTTTGAACAACGGAGACCTCCAATGCGGCTTATTACATCGTTTATATTATGCCGGAAGCCTGATTTACTCACTGGCTTATATGATAATTACCAACTTAAAATTTCTTGAAAAGACAAGCTGTTATTTTTAAATAATTTTTATTGTAAAATAAACACCACGTGAAAATTGGCCCGCATAGAAATGAAAAGAAAATTTTATTAATCTATTTACCTCATTGTTCCAATAGTTACCAGGTTTAATTGAAAAAATTGAAAAATATTAAACATAAAAGAAGAAAAGCTGATTTCGACAAAAATTGCTATTAGTATTTTCCTTAATTCTGTTAATACTTTTCCAACTTTTTCATTTATTTCAACGTATTCTTATGGATGAAAAATAATCGAGTGTAAACTGCTCTTTAGAATTTTGCAGCTTTATAGCAAGTTACGCGGAGTGCGGAAAATATTAGGAACACGAAGTAGTGAAAAGGGTGGCTTGAAGCCCCACCAGTCTCAAGGGATGCCACCAGTCTGTAATTAAACTCCCAGCTACTGCAAGCCCGCCGGCCCGACTTTCCCCTCCTGGCTTCCTAACTCCCGAACAAGGATAATGTTATATCAGCCACATAGAAATTGATCGCAGGATTTTACTGTTATATGTGTTGGATAGACTTTAAGCGGATCGGATTATAGACTATTCGGTCGGATTGCTTTTTTCCTAATAGCATGAAAAGTTAATTAAATGGCAAAGGTTATTGAGATTTGTCTACATATTGCTTTTATATTTAGCCTAAGTAGGTTTTTTAAAAATTGTTTTATTGGTAGATACCCACTTACCAATAATGTGAACGCATAAGCCGTAACAATTTTAGTCTTCCATCAATTTTTTTCTCCTTCCATAATATTCGATATTATTTTAAATAATTTAAGATCAACTTTTCCTGTTCTCTAACTAAAAACGCTTTTGTTTTGGCCGAAATCAGATAATTTAGAAGATTTAGTTCAAAATTGAACAAAGTCATGTTTTGTTTAAACGATGTTCGACAGTTTTACAAAGCTATGATCTTGGATAATTTTAACTATATAACCTCATTTTGTATTTAGGTTTTAGGTTAATCCAAGTGACTTCCAATGTTAAAGCAATATTCCAAATTGATGGAGTGATGGAGTAAATTTAGTATACCTATAATGAAATGTAGGATATGGAACACAGAAACCAACAATTAATCCATGATGTAATATGGATACTATGTTCTTATTTTTCTTAAATTTCCTATTGTGTATAAACAAATCCTATTTAAGTAAATAAGATGTGAACATCCGCCGGGTATTCCATGTTGTTTTAGATCTCATGATCTAGACAGAAAGAAATTTATTTGATTTAATTTATATTTAACAAAACTTTAAATAATGTTGAATCAAATAAAAACCTAATTTATGTTTCAAATAAACTAAATTTAGGTTTATTAATCTTTAATTGATTATTTATTTCGCCAAATACAAGTAATACGTATGTTCAATTGAAACAATTAAATTATTTTAATATAAACCAATTAAAGTCAACAAATCATTTAAATAGTTTTTAATATAGGCATACACTCAGAGAATAACACTTTAAAAACAATTGAAAACGTACTTGATTCAAAAATTTTTAAACATGAAAGGGAGCTAAGGTTGAAAATCTTTAAATTGAAAATTTGATTTTTAATTTTACTATGAAAATTGTATAAAAAGCATTGTAAATTTAAAAGCGAATAGTATTAAAATAAAAGTGTAATATGTTTTATTTAAAAATGTTACATGTTGAAGTAAATAGTAAACAATTTTTAATTTAAAATAGCAACACTTTGACTCAAATATAAAGGTTAATTAATTCATAAGTGGCACTATTGATTCAAAAGTGAACAATTTTCATATTAAAAGTTAACATGTTAACTCGAAAGTGAAGATTATTGAATTTTAAAAGTGCAAAATGTTAACTGAAAAGTGCTAAATGTTAACTCAAAAGTGAAAAATGTTAACTTATAAGTGAAATTTTTTTTTTTAAATGTGCAACCATTTAATTTAAAAGTGAATTATTTTGGAATGCAGTCTGGGTACTTTTAAATTAAAAATGCAGTTTTTAAATTAAACTTTGTTTATTGGAATATAAATATATTATATAAATTAAAAAGAAATTATAAATTTATAGAAAATTACAAAAATTATAAATAATACAAATAATAAAACAGTAAAATTACAAAACACTTCAAGAAAATACTAAAAAATAAAAACTTATATACTAATTTCACATAATATTCGTACTACGTTTCTAATAATATTATATTTTATATAATAAAATAATTTTATTTACAAAA
Source organism: Cantharis lateralis (assembly GCA_963170105.1). NCBI lineage: Eukaryota > Metazoa > Arthropoda > Insecta > Coleoptera > Cantharidae > Cantharis > Cantharis lateralis. Next base: position 24,718,113 of record OY720630.1, on the reverse strand, counting down.
TAATTTAAAAATATAATTATAAAAATAACTCATCCAATAAATTACTAATAATAATAAATTATTATACAATGTTAACATTTCTATTATATTATTGAAGTTGCCTCAATTAACAAAATATTTAATATTTAATTTAATAATTATCGTTCGTATTTCTTTGGTAAGCTTTAATTTTCAAGTAGTATTTTTTTAGTAATTTATTGATGTAATTATTCTTTTGGTGTATTTTCTGTATATTTTTAGCCTTGATGTTGACTGTAATAAATACGTCAAAACGTTGGCAATAGATTATATTGTTTAACCATTTATTTCCACTTATAACCAAGAATTTTTTAAATTAAAAAATATAATTTACAATAATATCATAGATGATATTATGGCAGATAAAAATAAAAATTTTGTTTTTCATAACTATTACCTACAGTTTCACAAATAATTCTTATTTCTTAAATATGTTTTATCATTATTAATTTGGACATTTTTTTAATTTTAATAATATCTATTTTTCGACCAACTTCAAAAGACTGAAAATGATTGTCAAATTTGCGAATTTCTATTGGATAACAAAATACATATATTTCGTTATTTTCATACATAATTGCAAAAATACAGTCTTCACCATCTTAAAAAAAAAATGTAAGAAAATTATTCCGACATAATATAAATGTCTGAAAGTGTTACTTAAGTATCACTTGCCAATAACTAATTACCTCTATTTTTAGTAGTTTTTGCAATTTGTAAAAGATTTTTGCAGGCAGGATTGTGAATATTATCTTCATAAAAAGTTTTACTTTTTTCTTTAAACCTTTCCCATTCTCCAATCAATAAGTGTTCCTTACTTGGGTATAAAATATTGAAGTCAATATTAATCTGTAATGAAACATAAAATTAGAATATGTTAATGGGGTTTACATAATTTTTTCATACCAATTGTGGGGCTCTAGAATCTTTTAATTTAGGCCAAGCACTGATGAACTCTATATTAGATAACTTTTTCAGTTCTTTTTTGCCGAAGAGAGAAAGTTTTTTCCCACTTATCGCAAATGTCACTCCAGTTAGAATTTTCTCTTTGCAGGGTAGCTTTTAATGCCCTTGAAATTGATTCATCAACTTCAACAATTTCACGATTGTTATTTTGGAGAGTATTAGATGAACCATTAGAACTTGTATCCACTTTCAATTTTTTGGTTTTGCTGTTAAAATATTTACCATACAACTTGCCACTAGGATTTTTTTTGGGTTGTCGACGAATATAATAGTAGTCCTTGAAAATAGAATTAAATTAAGGTAAACATTTAAAACATTTTGTTCCAAAAGCCTTACAGAATTTTTTTTTTCGTTGGGAAATAATTCTATGATTTCCTCAACTATGATTTCAAAATCTTTTGGTTTTAAACTAATTTTCGAACAAATAACGTCCTCTATTATAATTTGAACCAATTGGTTTCGTAGTTCTTCAGAAAAAATAGAATGTTCAGTATAATACTGTATCAAATTTTGCCCTTTCGAAGTTTGACTTAATACAGTTTTCACAGACTGAAAAGTTTTTTTGATATTATATTTTCAGAAAAATTACTTTTATGTTGATACCTTTCGCAGACGAATATTTTGTGCCGAAGAAGTTGAAGATGAAGATGAATATGTTCCAATACTTCCTTCCTCATGGTTTAACCATTCCTTAATCTTGGAATGAACCGCAACGGTCTCTTCGTCAATTCCAAACTATTTTTTTAAATAAATTTTAATTATATTTCAGAATTAACAAACTAAGACTATAAATTAATAGTGAAAGCAAAATCGATAACCAGAATAAAAATTATTTAACTACACTCGACTCCCTTAAATCAATAAAAAAATAATATAATATTAAACTTGTATCGTAATTATTTTTCCTATCTTGAAGAAATCGACTGTATTGCATAATTTTTTTAAGACAGCAGAAATCTATTTTTCGTAATTTTAAAATATTCAAAATCATTTCAAATTTAAAAACAAATTATTTTAAAATTTGCGATGTTCATATATTACTCGTAGTACTTGTTTGTTCTGCTTCGTTTCAAAATTAAAAATGTACACTTTTAAATTAATTATGAACAAAAGTAATAAGCGGAAATTCTGTATTCAAATCTCAGACTGGACAGAATTTTTAGCTCGGCCTTTCGGTGTGGAACAACAATTTCAATTTTTAAATCAATCAACAATTTTTTGATTAAACAAATTATAATCTATCTTACAAAAAAATAATAATGGAAATGTAGTGATATAATAAAAAGTTATAGTAGGTACCTGCATATTATTTCATAAAACTACTTACTGAATAAATTTATTGGAATTAATAAAGTTTGTTAAAAATTTCTGTTAATATGAAAAACTTATTTTTCACTTTCACTTCATTTACTGCAATTTGCGATTGTAAATTAACTAGCTGTGCATTAATGAATGTACACGAGCAATTGCATTCTGTTGCAAAGAACATCAGCAGAAATTAATCTTGAATCAGTTTTAAAATAAAAGTGTTGCTGTTGATTTTTATATTTCTTCATCTTGAAATTAAAAGTGTTCACTTTTAAACTTAAAATGTGCATTTTACATAATATTATTTTATGGTCAATTTATTTTATAAGTATGACTGAAACAAATTAGCAACTTACCTCTTTCTTTTTCCAAGCAAACAGCTTTTCTCGGAACTCCACTCGCAAACCAAACGGTTTTATTATTTCAGCGATATCGTATTTTTTCAGATATCTTAAAGATCTATATGTAACACCACATGCTGAAAAATTAAAAATAATTATGTAGGTACATAATATGTATTTACATAAATATATGTAGGTACATTGTCGCACTTGAACGTTTGATTTTATAGATTTTTCTTACTTTTTAAACCAGAATACAAATTCACCAAATCAAATTCTTGTAAGAGCTGAAATAATTTTTCATCGTCCTCATCAGAAATAACTGTAACTATCACATTGGTAGGGGTTTCCTCCACAGTTTCCTGAAGTTCAATTACATTTTCGGCAGTCCCGTCCCCCAGATTTCTCTGTAGTTGAATTAAATTTTCAATCGTACTTTCCTGTAGATCTTTTTGAAATTGAACTTCATTTTCAGTAGGATCCTCTTCCAAATTTTCAGGCATTAACATTTTATCGATTTTAAACTAAACCAACAAAATCTTCTACACCCTTTTTACTCAACTTATAAGAAACACTTTCTCACTATATTACGCACCTTACACGTGTAAACTGCGATTAAAAGCTATTCTGCAGATGAAAGAATTTTCTTCGCGGGTTTCTTATCAACGTTATGATAGTCAAACCCACACATAAATTGCATTTATTTCTTGTGTCAACTGTTTCACGGTTAAAAGCATCATGTACATTATATTCTTTACACTTTAAATTTTTGAATTAACATTGCAACTTTTAATATTGGGAAAAAATAAAACGCCATTCTTAATTATTCAAAGCACAATTTAAAATTAAAAGTGTTACTTTTAAAAATTAAATGAGAATGAAAATTTTTAAATTGAAAGTATTAACATTTGATTTTAAAGTCAATAATTTCTCTGAGTGTAGGAACAATATTTATATTACCTATAAATATCTTTTTAATAATCATAAAATGTTTTGTTTAGATCTTTTTCAATACTCGTCATCTTTGGACTATTTTCTGAAGACATTGATTGTTGATATCGTGTACACTAAATACGTACGTTTTGTGCGATCGTGCGAGTGTATCACAGACTTGCTATATGTTTAGAAATACAATGCGTGACATGAGATACGGTCAGCTTCGTGATCAGAATTTGACACAATAGTTTCATCGATCTATTCGATGTAGAATTCACTCGGAAAACCACGACTGAAAATCAACTAATGCGCTCAAATTATCTCTAGTGCTTTGGCTTTACAATTGCCTGCACTAAAAGTGCTAATTTTATTTTTGTTCTGTTTTATTTTATTTCCTTTGTTCTCTACTGATTTATGCAAGTAGACACTTTTTAATTTCATGTTCCTTTGAATTTTAAAATATCAATTCTTCAATAAATAAATAAATAAAATTTTATCAGTTATACCTTTCTTTATCATAAAATTTGCTATAATACAATTATCAGGCCAACAGTATAATAGCATGGTTGAGACGAAGACTTCAAAAATGGTTACTTCATAAGTTTTCATATACAAAATAATTTATATCCAATTTTTATGTAACTAAGAGATGAAATTACCAGTTGATCTTCGGCAGTTTTACTTCAGTTGGTTTCAAACTTCGGGAAACGTAATATGTACATGAGCAGGATACTTTTGGAAAATTGTCTGGGTGGTTTGCCATTGCCCGCCAAAGGAAGACTGGTATAAAATAATGTTTTGGCTCTAACCGGATTTGAACTGTGAGTATGCCGATTGTAGAAAAACATTAAACAATATACAAAATATTCGGAAAAAATTTGGATTTAAACATTTTTTTTGTTTTTCTATATTTTAGATTTATTTAACCGTTAAATTACCAATTTGCAAAATTCATCTAACATACCATATAATGTGTTTACATCATCAGTTGAAGCGAATATTCCCATTATTTGGTAGGTATACCTATATGCAAGCAGTTCCAAATATTATAATCTCCAATCTAGAAAATTTGGCCGGAAAGATTGCCTTGCATGAAGCGGTAGGAAAATTATAAATTATATTTGATATAATTTTATTGTGTGCGTGTTATCGCTTATCAATTAAAAAAGAACGGGGATCGATGAGGGCCCAAACATATTAACATATTTAGCTGTAACCCATAAACCATGACGTCTATAGAATAATACATGAACGAAGCCCTAAAATTATCAGATACCAAACAATAACGAAAAGTATAATAGATTTTCAGTTTGCTATGTTTAATTTAAACGTTTAAAATTGAATTTGACACTATAATAGGGGGGTAAACCGTATCTCACAATATGCACACCCATATATACAGTACTTCACGTCAGTTATATTTAGTTCATTATTTGTAAAATAAACACATTCTATTTATTTTTATTTATTTATTTATTTTATTTTAAAAAGATTAAATATAAAATCACTAATTATTTTTGTTCTACTCCCCATAGGAATGCAAAGAGGGATGGAAGAAATATGCAACTGCTGGAAAATAAAATATTCAAATTAATTTAACATTAAAATTCAAAATGGCGTCTATATATTTATTCAGATCAACTGAAAATACTTATTGTTCATTGTGTGCAGAAATAATGACAATATTTAACCAACAACTTCGAATCTGGGAGAAACAACATTATGAAGAGACAGAAGCTCAATTGATCCTACTGTTTTTTGGAGGGGAGCTGGGCGGAGTCTGCAGGAAAATGATCCTTGCAGGAAACCGATAGGAAATAAACTATTGTACTTCTTAATAAACGAAATGGTCATAATTTTTACATTTCTATTTTATAAATTCATTATATTCGTATAATTAGTTTTGTAATTAAATTTTTCTCTACAGATTTTACCTACATAGTATATATTGTATTTTGTTTAGAAATCATATACTACATTTTGTATTTGCATAATTAAACCTTTATGAAGGTAATCCTTAATAGGTTGCAGTAGCTTTAAATGTCCATAAATACTATCACCCGATTGCAATTTCTAGCATTAAAATTTGCTGCACGTAGATAAAGTATATTATTTTCGCTAATCAAAATGAGATTGTTTTTTGTATATGTAGATCTCTCATTTGTTTGAATAAATTTTGGGTTTTGTATACTAAACATTTTTTAAATACTTATTCCAAAATCCTTAAGAAAAACAGTGAAACTGGGGAAGGCATTAACAACCAAATATTACTTTTGGTTTTAACTAAGTAAATAGTACTCAATTTGAGCATTTTAAAAAGTTTTTTTAGTTTAAAAACCAACTATGGGTAGTAGTTTAAATTTTATCGTAACCCTAATAAGAAGAGGGTAAAACGAATACGTCGAGTTTTATGCCAACAACCCCTACCTACCCCTAAAGGAACGTAGTATTATTCCTTCGCAAGGGAGCAACAAGATGGCGAGGCGTGGTATCCGTCTATTCCGGAAGGGAGCATTAAGTTTTGATTGGTCCATTCAAAGTCTGCCTCTGAACTGTTGGCAAATATTGGTCGACAAATAGTTGTGTTTGTTATATGTTTAGTCACCCAGATGGGTTCTTTAGTCCTTTAGTTAAGCTTATTCACTCTTGAATAACAGTCTTGATTTATGATCTATGACTTACACAAATAATCGATTACAAACTGAGAAATAGAATTTTAGCCAGTTTGCATTCGTGTTCGAGTTATTAAAGTTAAAGTTCGGTATGATTTTTAACATTAAATAAAATTGTGAAGACTAATGAAACAATAAGTGATAGTTAAGTAAAATGTGTAGTAACGAAACTCCAACAACGCCAACCCCAAGACTTCCAATTCCATTTGCTGCATTGGATACAAGTGCAACACCAAGAGCTCTCATGCCAATCGACCAGTATCGCCTTCAATTGTATCAATATGCCGTCGCTGAACGACTTCGTTATCCCTTACTAAATCCATTTCCAACCCCTATTCCTTGCTATCCAGCACTATTTCCACGAGCTTTACAACCAGAAGAACCTAAACCCCAACATAGTTATATCGGTTTAATTGCTATGGCTATTTTAAGTACAGCCGAAGGAAAATTAGTGCTCTCCGATATTTATCAACACATTTTAGACAATTATCCATATTTCCGAACACGAGGTCCCGGTTGGAGAAACTCTATTCGGCATAATTTATCGCTAAACGACTGTTTTATTAAAGCCGGTAGAAGTGCAAATGGAAAAGGCCATTATTGGGCAATTCATCCGGCCAACGTAGACGACTTCCGTAAAGGAGATTTTCGTAGACGTAAAGCTCAAAGAAAAGTTCGAAAACATATGGGATTAGCAGTTGACGAAGACGGTACAGATTCGCCCAGTCCTCCACCGATTTCCGTTAGTCCTCCAGTTGTACCAGGACCATCCACATCAGTTTTTCAAGTACCAATAAATTCGAAAGTTTCGTCAAGAAAACGACAATTTGATGTAGCATCACTGTTAGCTCCCGATTCCGGCGAAGAAACCACAGAAGAAGACATTGACGTTGTTAGTGGAGACCAACAGGACACAAAACAGTGGCCAATGTTTCCTATTGTTAATTATTATCAAGCACTTTTACAAACGCGACCAGGACAAAATACCGATTCATCTAACGCGACGGACCACGTAGATTCACCCTAATAATTTATCGCCGTTTTTATATGACACTAAATTTAAAGTTTTATAGTGGTGATAGTGATTTATTTTGTGTTTTTTATTATAAATCTCAAGGTAAATGTTTGTTATATTATATAACTTATTGAATTAAAAAAAGTGATTTGGTTATAAAATTCAAAACTTAAAAATATGATGCCATTTATTTTAAATTAAAATTGTACATAATTCTACGTATTTAAAAATGTATCTATTATATGTAAATATATTAATATCCAATGAAACTTAGTTTTATTTCTGTATATAAGTAACTAATTTTTTTAAATTAACTAAAAATCACAAAATCAAAATATTTTAAATTATTTTGACAAAGTAAAAAAACAAATAGCCGAGTACAAACAACAGATAAAAAGTAGCTCTTGTTGAGACTTCGCTCTGGACAATACTTGCATAGTTTTTCTAAAATAACAACTCGAAATGCTTACCTGAAAAATATCTGTATCGGTGGTGGTCTTGTTTTATTAAAAAATTCTTTGCTGTTCAAAATTTACAACAAATTTCAGTTTGAAAAGGTCCTATTAATTTATTATCCATTAAACTTGATTACAAAATTAAAACCAAGAATTTAATGAATAAATTCAGTTCTTTATCTTAACATTTAAACAACTTTAAATTTTTTTAATTATAAATTGGTGGTTTTAAATTTTAACTCTGATATAATGTATGGCATTACTTATAATATGTAAAGATGGTTTTAATAAATTTTGTTTAACTAAAGACAAATAAGTACCTAATGCAATTACCTAAGTGAAAATTTCTTAATTTGCAATATACACAATAATATACAAATTAATTTAATTAAATTTAATTGTTTTCATTATGTAATTGTGAGTTGATTTGTTTTCTAAACACAATCACACAATCAGCTTTTATAATATATTATGTAGGTTCATAAATTAGTCTTGTTACGAATAAATTTTGGTTATTAATTGTGATGACAGAAATGCAAAATAAATAATTATATTAAATAAATATCAACATTATGTATTTACTAATTTAACCAGTTTGAACCATTATTTTGTGTATACAATTTAATGGGCTACAACTTTTGTCTAATAGACTTTTTTATAAACTAAACCTATTCACAGAAAAATTGAAGATGAAGAAGAGATAAGCACCGAAAAATGTAATAAATTCAAAAAACTATCAAAATTATTTTTGTGGCATGAAATCAAAATTATTTAAAGTTCCACTTTAATTAAATTAAAATATTATGTTTAATATTTTCGGTTTTTATGTAAAATGGATTGGTTTTTTAAATAGGTAATTCTGTAAGACATAGTTCCTTAATGAAATCTCCGCAATGGACTGCCAGACTTTTCATAAAACTTATTGTTCAGACTTCAGAAGATACAGGGGTTTTCAAGGAAAACAAAAAATAAAACTTTGAATTTTTCAAAATTTTTGTGATGAACTTACGTATCCCTAACTCGAAAACTATTCATTTAAGACAATAAAGAATTAGAATGTAGTTTATAGATAATTTAACGCTTTTTCAAAAATTACCGAACAGTTTACATTAAAATATCAACAGTTTCAATGCTGTGGCCATTTGGAGGGAGAAATTTAAAAGATTAACATTATAGGTTCATTGGTCGCGGGACACACAAAATTAAAACAATTGGAATTAAAAATAATCACAATGGGACATTTATCGTCTATCCCAGAGCGTGCTCGATGAAGATAGCCATACTGAGGAAAAAATTTATTTGTCTCAATTAAATATACACTTGGGTTTTATAGCTAATAAGCATAATAAAACTAAACCAAGTTTATTTGCCACAAATATAATTTTATATTTTACACACTAGTATGTACCTCTGTAAAATTACACCCTTATGTATATTTACATAGTTTATCATATGTTACAAAGTCGCCAGATATATTCTATGTAATTTTACATAATTTTTTTTACGATTCATCGCAATAAGTTCTTAAATATTAACTTAATAAAAATTTCTTCTTCGTCTTAAAACCATTAAAAATTGAAAATAAATTTTATTACTAATAAAATTTTATCGATTGATTCTGTACACTCATTGGCTTTTTGTGACAGTGTATTCGTAATATGCTCGAGTTTTGATATCCTACAACAGTTTCATTTGAATGTGAGGCTTGTATGTGGTATTAGCACATAAATAGCATTTGCGAGACAGTGCTAATGTTTTGAGGATAAAGCAGTCTTGCCGAACGGCCAAGAAGAGAACGACCCAAACAATGTTGACTGAAAGCATAAAGGAAGCAATGACGTTCAAGGTAAAAAAGGTAATGAGATTTTCGTTGCGGAAATGATTGTTACATTTTTAAAAATGAAACACTGATAAAAATATAATATAATTTTGCTCCAGGATTTGAGTTTTTGGAAGTTTTGCTCAGCATTCAAAAATTAAATTTTATTCTTTTAATAAAATTTTACAAACCTTAAACTACAATTCAATAATTCTATATCCAAACTAAATTGCAATATGAGAAAGTGTAATATAATACTAATTAAATAATTTAACATTAAAAATGTAGACAATAATTTAATCAACAAAGGTTAATTACCTTTTATTTACTATCGTTTACAAAGCTACTGAAAAAGATAATTATTTATGTTAAATTGTTTTTATTAATTAAAATTAAAAACAAAGTAAAATTTTTAAAATTATAATTCAACACACATTTAATTGGAGTTAACCACTAATTTTATAAAAAAAACCACTATCGGTTGAATTGAACAAGTATTTCAATACAGCCAAACGGACACATGAGAGCCCTTAAAACCTACCTAATTTGATTGATTCATGAATGAAGTGTAAAGTTCCCAAGAAGTGTCTACTTTAACTGCAGGAGGTACAAATATTTTGGCTTTAGGGACTAAGTACGCATTGTATTCGCTAATCTTATTTGAGATTTTACAGCTTTGGAACCATTAACAATGTTTTTATTAAAAGATTTAACAAATTATCCTTACTTAAAATTGGCTCTTTCATGTTTCATAAAAGTTGGTGTACTACTTCGAAATGATTGTTAACAAATTAACAGGGCCATATTATGCACTAGGCTGACTAGGCTAAAGCCTAAGGCGCCTTTTGCAAAAAAGGCGCTAGCCTCTAAAATTACAAGTGGCAAAACAATTATTAAATTCAAGAGTTTAATTTTTATTATTATTAACACAAATAATATAAAAAATATAGCATTACTTAGGTCGAACGATATCATAATTTATTTTCTTTCTGCCTAGTAAAGCACGTGTTCTTTGTTTTAAGGGGTCTGACCACCCTGATCGCACCAAAAATGGGTTTATTGTAAAATAATCTGTAAACTCGATAATATGGAACGGATTTTATTTATTTTTGGACACATACTAGTTTATGGTTTGATGAAGATGTTTTGAAAATTTTGTTAAAAAATATTTAAAAATTACGGCCCTGCAGTAGTTGCCATGAAGGTCTATTGACTGACACGCCCGTAGTTGGCCGCAGATGAATCTCAGGAATGGCTAAGCGGAAAAAAAATCTACTTATTGCTGAAGAGTGTGACTACAATGTAGCGTACGGCTTTTGTACTTATACCGTCAAATGTCAACAATCAAGTGTCAAAATGTCAATGGTCGAGTGCAAATACGCGTGCGCATGTTTCACTTTTCTATGTTTTCTATGTTAATGTGAATGGCAAATTATTTCCTGTTTTCTACGTTATGTCTTGTATGTTTGCTACGTACGTTACTTGGATGTGAATGACGCTTAAAGCTCCTAAGTTAATTATAAGAAACAATTTAAAAAAACTTGGTTTTCCTAAAACTTCAGGGTGGTCAGACCCCTTAAATTATTAATAGGTAAATTAAATAGGCGCCAAATTTGTATTAGCCTAGGGCGCCAAATAGACGTAATCCGGCCCTGCAAATTAATTTGGGGTAATTATGCAAAAAATTAATCGCGAAACATATAAAACACGAAAGCATCCAGCAAGGCGGCCAAAACAACATGCAACACAACTAAAACGTGAAAATAAAAAACTTGACGTTTTTGCATACTATTTCTGACTTTTTTGGGCATGTACTTCCAATATTCACAGTACTTGTAGAAAGATTGTTGAAGATGAATATCCACGATTTCTAAAAAGTTTAATGAAGAACGATTTCTGTGCAAGATATTGTGGAGAGTCACAAAATCAGGATACTCTTCGTGGAACAACGTCATTTTAACGATCACTTAAATTAACGAAGTTAAGATAAATTATAATAATATAAATAAATTACTTACTAATTAACCAAATTAACATGAAAATGTGGTTAATCAACATTTTGTAGTTTCATTCAACGTAGAAGCTGCATAAGTACTGCGTTCACCAATTACAATTGTGGTTGTTTATAAAATGGAACGTGATTGCTGTTTTATCAATGGTGCTGTTGCTATCTGCATATATGTGTATGGAAGAATGAATAATGTGGCGTATATTGCTTATCGTAAATTCTTTTAAAGTACAGGTTCGTACAGGGCCGGCTTTAAACTTAAGAATCATATAGTACATTTGGCTAAAAGATTGCGTCTTTGTAGATCGTCATTTTGGAGTTGGGATTGCTTCAGGGATGTTTTAATAACAGGAGAGGTTCAAAGATTCACTCTCTTCATCGTATTTGTTATGGCGTTCATTTTTTTGGACTTTTGTCAAAAACAATGACTTTCAGCTATTTACGCCCCTTCACGAACTTCAGCTCGCGGCGACCGCCCTATTCGCCCCACCTTAACTACAACACTTTTTTCTTCTTTAATTTTATTAATTCAACCTGCATGGATCAGACAAATTTTAAGTGGGAATGCAGATAATATCATAAAATTGGTATTTATAGAATTATGTAAGTGGCAGGATATGATGCTTTTGTGAAAAATAAAAATATAAGAATATAAGAATGTTAGAGACAAGTTTTGGAATGATTTGTATCAGGCCCGACCGAATTAACAGACAAGATGGTAAATGCTTGTAAAAAATGCTGTAAGTATAATAATTCTAATTCGCTAATTCCTTAGCGTTAATAAGCTAAATTGAAATGTCCTCAAATGAAGTATTTTTGGAATTTTAGTTGTATGAACAAAAAAAATTAATAAAATTGCTAATATTATTAGCAAAACAAACATGTGATAAATATAATTCGCTAAATTAAAAATAATATGATCGTTTGAATTATTAAATAATACAACATATTTTTATTTCAAAATATTAAACCTGCGACTTATTTTTTCAGGACTGTATTTTTGGTTCTTTGAAGAATTAGGACTTCTGACTTTCTAGCATATTCCGATGTTCTTTATGAGTTTTTTCTTTATAATTTTACGGATCGACAGGGTGGTTAAAGGGAGCGAATATGATAACCACTATACTGATTGTTCTAAAGCAAAGCTTAAGTTAGCAAGCCTTAGCAAGGATTAGCAAGGCAAGGCAAGTTAAGCAAGGTTAGCATCTTACTAAAATGAATTTATTATAAGTGCTTACAGAAGCATGAGTTCGAATTGATATTAATGGTAGTAACAGAACGAAGTTCTAAAGTAAAAGGAAGAAGAATGGTATAGGTGCATTAATATTTTTTAGCAACATACTAATTTGCCAATATTTTGAATTATACAAGTCAACAACTTATTTATATCAACAACTCAATGAAGCAAGATGTATAAATAAAAAATGAGTTTTAACAAATAATACAAATTCATTGGATTTAGCCTAAGGACTCGAATTGTTAAATTCTTCCATGTGTTAATCCATTCTTCAGAATAATGCAATGTTTAACACATCGTCGCTCTCTAATACCGACAATTGTAATTGTATTTATCGGACTGTGTGTAAATTAGTAAATAATTGTAATCGTAAATACAGGCCGCAATTCAGTGTATTGTTACAGGAATATGAAGACCCCCGTAGAGTCTTATACGTAGACTGCAAGAATTACTTACACACTTTGCCTTCGCTTTGTTAGATTGTGTCAAAAAACGTGTTACATTTACGTTTCAATTTCTTTATGTACGTTATATGCATCCGTACAATTAATTATTTAAATTTATCGATATCTTCCAACCGAATTTTAAAATCTAGCATCAATGCAAACCGAGTTCCAAAAGAACTTCCTGACTTGACTCAATTATCGATAATACATTTGTTTCGGTACTACCACTTTCAAGTTGTGAAACTCCAAGGAAAACTATTTTCCATGACCTTTCCGACGGTCAGTCAAAGAAGAGGATGCAAACAAACACGTTGCCCAAAATCTGTGATTTCTCCAACTTTGCTAATCTACGTATTTTGATACCTATTTAATATTTTTTTCAAGAAATTGACAAAAATGATTATTTGTTCTGAATTTTGAACGGATTTTGTTTCCCAAAAAGATGTGTTTCGAAATTTAATAAGAAGTATAACTAACTACCTGCAATTTTGGAAATGCAATAATTCTCACGAACCCTTAATATTCCATTGTTACAGTATATTTAATATTTTGTTATCTTTAAGAGAAATCTTTATATTTGCCAAATGTTATGAAAGAAATTATTTGTCATGATGTTATTATTAGAGTTATTCAAAATTTTAAGTAAAGACAGGTGGCTTTAGGTAAAAGTATTTCAAGTTTACACACACACACTTATAAAAATATACATTTCAATATTTATTTTACTCTAACAGTTGTGAGGTAACCAAAATCAAATTCAAAAAATATTATCAAATTACCTGTATTATTTTTGCCACTATCGAAAATTGAATTCTGTTAAACTTTATGACAAATTAAACAATTTAAAAATATTTTGATGACTTATTTGCATACAAGAGTACATAACATAAAGGTGTATATGAAAACAAGAAGGCGGCATGTCAATATTAGCCTAGTATCTTCATCTAGGAGTGGTGTACTTATCTTCAACTTCCTGGGGAGGTCGCTTACAGCAAACACTTGGTATAGGCTACCATACGTTACCGAGTTTATTTAGTCCTCAACATTTCAAACTAAAAATATTTTATAATAAATACAAGGAGATGCGTTATCCAAGGATAGATTTATTTTCCGAATTTAAACTTTTTAATTAAAAAAAATATATACATTATTCTCGAGTTCGGGGTCAATAAAACTACCTATTCAATTGTGTCTGATGTTTTGGGCCCTTTCATTGACCCATTATCTTGACTTTCAAAGCCTAGAAAGAAAATTATGGTAAAAGTTTGAAAAGTCTGACACAATTAATTAGTTTTATTTTATCATTAAAGAAACAAATCAAATATTGTATTTTGGATAAAATTATTAATAAATTATTTTATAATGTGAAAATAAAATTGACCTCACGATAAAATTAATAATGCTTAAATGTTCAAAAGTAAACATCATGCCAGGTAATTTGCAAGTACCCATTCAAAAATCATTGTCACTGTAATCTTTGAAATAGCTATTGAAATTTTTAAGTGGTGAAACTGTACACCAGAAAAGTAAGCAAAAGGTATGGGGTACGCGACAAAAATAACAAAACCCCATTTCGTGTTCACGATACGCTTCTTCAAAATATTTTTAAAATGGGTATAATATATCTACTAAAAAATAAATTAGTTAAGTGAAAGATATTTTATAAATTATGTTTTATAAATTAATAATTGCAATATTTGTCACAAATTTTTTTATAATAATTATTAAATTTATTTATTTATTTATTAATTTATATTAGAAATTTTAATCTTTTAATTTTTACATAGTACGTACATAATATATATATTCAAAAATTTACACCACAAATTGTAAAAAATATCTCCCATTAGTGCTGAATGGATTAACGAGATTTTCATAGTAAATTTATAAATTAGGAAAGGGGTTTTATTAGAAACAGGGTTTCCTCTGCGGGGATACAAATATATTGCACAATCAAAAATGAACATTACAGTCACTGTTCTTTTTGTCTTTTTTCTTTATTTTTATGTACGTATTTTACATTAACTTTTAATTTAATTTAGTTTTTGATAACTTGCACCTTTTTTATTTATTATTTTTACCTCGATTTCACCTATTCAAATATAATACATTTTTAGCAGTAGACTAATAGATATTGTAGTTCGAAAGCTGAGTAAAGCAAAATTAATATATATATTTTTTGTTTTTCTTTTGAAAATGTATACAGATGATGCAGTATTGAGTTGAATAATTTTCGTTGGGTCTCAATTTTTTTTTAAAATTAAAATTTAACTTTTATTACATCGTAATTACATCGACTATTATTTTCTTTCAGAAACGAAATTGCAATACATTAAAATATACATGTCAAATATTACAATAGCATCAGAACTACAAACATGTTTATTATAATAAACATAAACGTTATAGTCATGAAACGCCAATGTCAAAAATGAAACACTGATTAGTGTAACACACTAGCCTTTTTTGCTATAGAAACCACAAAGGCAATGTTATCTAAAGTTATTTGAAGCTGACTTTTCAACAAAATCTCCGATGAGCTGTCAACATCAAATACTCGAGTGTTTGGACCACTTCAGACCTCAACACAAAAGATACCGTCATTCAAACAACATTAACGTTACCATTGTAAGAAATTTTGTGTGCTCTAGCAATATGCACTTTTATTTTTGAATATTAGAAAAAAAAATTTGTCATTCAATATTTTACACGTAGTACATACTATAAGTGCCCAAAATTTGCCCCAAAAGACAAGCAAGGGCAAAATTTGGTTATCAATATTTTTCTATTTTATTATAAACTCTTCATTATTATCTAAACAAGAACTAATCAAACATCAGGTTGAGAAGTTTATATTTTGTGTATTGAATCTTATCTGTGCTATTCTTTTCAATATATCCTGATTTCTTTATACTGAATTAAGAGTGCAAGTCATAGAAGGTTAAAGTTATTCTAAGATATATATTTCTGACAAGAGAATAATTTAATATGAAGTCGAGTGCCGACAAAGATTTTGTAATAATAAAAAAATTCTACTTGAAGAAAAAATATATTGTACTTTTTATCTTGTGGAAATATTTATACTACCCAGTTTATAAAAACTAATAGAATTAGCGAATAATACCAAACGAATTTTGAAAAATCAAACTCATATGAAATCTAAAAATTTATCCTTTGCAAGATATGCACCATGGAACACCGTCATGCATAAACAACATCAGAACTGCATTTCAACAAGTTCCGGTAAGCCTAGTTACTAATTTACATTTTGATTTAAATTTATTAATGATTCCTACTTTAATATTTCTTGAAGTGATCATTAATTCGTATCTAAATTTATGGGTAAAATGGAAAAAAATTAGTTCCAGTATTAACTTTTCGTGCCGATTCAAAGGATTACAAATGTAGTCCAATGTTTTCCTTACAAAATATCTATCTGCTTGTAATGCACAGAATAAATCAAAGTTTTTATTTTAAATAAAAAAAAACATTTTCCGAAGAACTGAAAGTTTTTATAGAATCTGAGTTTGAATATTTTTTTCTAAAAAGCACGTTTAAAATCGAAAAGAAAACCAAAAAGAATCGTCCCGATTAGTCAATTTTTGAAATAGTTATGAGCGTTTGAAGAAAGCACAAGTTTTTCTAAAAATAAAAAACATTTTTTCGGTTGAGTAAAATTTTTGAAAAAATTCACAGAAATGTTTTTGATGGGATAGTATCATGTAAAAATTTAGGCCAAATCAAAAGGGGTCGGGTCAAAAGTGGTCGATTTGGCGTGGAATGGGCCGTATATATTTATATATTATGGCTCATTAAATACGTCAAATATTATTATAACAAAGAAACAAAGAAGGCCCGGACTGGACCGGTAGGCGAGGGAGCCAAATCCCGATGGGTCGATGTATTTTGGTGCTGGTCCGCGCGCAGCACTTTAACGATTTATTTTTTTAACATTTAGTTAGTAGTTAATGATCGAGGGGAAACCCCTAATTCTTTTAGTGTACACCTACATTCCCTGAAATCCTTAAATCCCTATATATTCTTGTACATCTCCCGTACATCCTTGCATGAGAAGATATTCTCGATATTTCAAAAAACAATAAATTTTTAGTTACAAATTTAGTTAAAAATCCCCAAAATGTTTTGATATTTCCACTTTATTTTTTTTTACCTTGACGATCAGGAAAACTTAACATATTAAATTATTAATCAATATGTTCAAAATTTTCCTGTTAATTCCCGCGATGTTTTCTAATTTGACTAGACTGTAAAAACTAGTGGAATTTAACCGACAATGCACGTGCCCCTCGTTAAACAATTGCATTTTTTGGAGGGTTCCTGATCTACTTTTATACACATGAGGACTTTCAATATGTTGTTCAGTGCATACTATCAGATTAATTGCCAATAAAGAGAGCTTTATGCAAATTAAGTATATTCTGATTCAGAGATGTCTGGATGCAGAATCAAGAAAATTGTCTTTATTAAGATCAATAAACCGTTTTAAATTAAATTGTATGTTTTTCAAAAACTTGCATTTATAGTTTTGTTTTAAATCAAATTGGAAACTTAAATTTTCAGTTATGTTTAATTATTTTGATTACAGCTTCGTTAATTAACTGAAAAATGCGGTGCAAATATAAAACTTAATTTAAATAGAAAATTTTAAAATTATTTAAAAATAATATAGGTAGGCATATTATGTTTTCCTAAAGCGAATGAGTAGCTTAGAAAATTAATTTCAAAATACCTATAACAAAATAACAAACTCGATGGCGCAAAAGGAGCGCACGATTGTTCAACAGGGGTGAGGTTTTTATTATTTCGCGTTTACTCGCTGTTTCACACCACCATGCAGATCTGAATAATTCAATAACACTCTAAATAGGCAACGTTAACACAGAGAAGCGCATTCACAATGCGCTGAATTTAAAATTGTTATAATTTAGACGTCGTAAAAGAAGAAACTGCTTTCAGAAAATAATTTATTTCCATTTTGTATTATTTTTTGGAATATAATTATTTTCTTTGAAAACAAAAATAGCAGAACAAATAACAAATGGTTAATTCTTTCGTTTTTGCTTTTTTCAGCTTTTAGGCTTCAGGATTCAAACAATTACAAAACAACTAATTTTTCTATTTTCCTAACTTACCTAGTCGATAAAAACGTAAAAACGTTTTGCAATTGCAAAATATTGCGTTTTTCATTCTTATAAATTTTGATCCATAACTAAAAGAAAGTGCGAAGTCGATTTCGTATAAATAAATAATATAGGTAACAAGTTTCGTTATATTTTTATTTACAAAAAAAGATGTAACTGTTTCAAAGCATTTTTTGCTTTTTACTTTTGTGAGCTCTCACATAATATTCGTTTTCAATATCTACATTTTTACCCTTAGCGTTTTCATATTCAGGTCACTCATGTATGCACCCGAATTCTAAACGTGTCTGAATTTTTACATGTGAGAAAATAAGATCAAAAACAATTTCTGTCAATCTATTATTTGACGACACAACAGTCTTTAAAATATGTTATTTAAAGAACGTTTTATAAAAAAGCAATATAAATATTTCTAACTTTAATAAAAGTGAGGTTAATTTAAAAATGTCCAAAACCAAAAATTATGCCAACTTATTTTTTCCCTTTCAATTTTGAGTTTTATTAATTGGCTGGGAATAAAAATTTAGTTTCGATGCGCATTTCTACTCTGTAAGTGAAGTAGCAATCACACCAAGCCGCTTCTACGCTCAATTCAATTTCTTTTAAAAGCTGATTTCTTGAATCTCAAATCAGTTTGATCTACCCGCTCGACTGCTAAGGATATTAACAACTGATTAAACTGACAAATCAAAATTTGGGAGCACTTTGTGATTTTATTATCACATTAAATCAAAATTGGTTAAAAAGTACTGCCAGAAAGAAAAGAAATTAAGGTATATATTTTTGATTTTTGAAACTTGAATTTAATTAATTGCTTCAAAACAGTGTCTCTAAGAAATTCCGTGATTCGAACTCGGAGTTTCTATGTAACTCAAGCAGTGACCACAGCCGAGCCAGCGCTGTGGTTGTATTGATTAGCAATTTTACAGTGCACGGCTCAATTTGTTTCAAACAATGAAATTTTCGAAGAGTTAACTTAGTTTTATTTCCGTACCTATCGATAATTTTGGTTTCATTTTTTGTCCATTGTCAGAAATTTTTAAACTTATCTGAAAAATTTATAAAAACTAAAGCTTTTGATGTGGCCACTGATTGAGTAACGTAGAGGAAATTTCGGATTGCAACAATTGACTTCTGGAATTTTGTATAGTTTAGTATAGGTATAGGCGGATACCGACATGCCATATTGTCGATTCGAATATATATTGTGATCGTTCCCTCATCTTCTATGTGTTTCCACAGCGAATTCCTCTGGCTCATTTTAGTTTGGTTCTCTTCGTACTTTGAAGAACATACCTAAAATAATTTAAAATGCAACTAGAGCAAATGTAGAAGATCTTAACCACGGAACAAAAATGGGACGGAATAGAAAACTTCAAGACAACTATTATAAAAAACAGAGAGATTATGCAAGAGGAAAGGAAAGAAAGTGAAGGAATTGGAGAAGAACTACAAAACAAAAAAGCAAGAAGATGTTGTCAGGAAGTCAAAAAGAAGAAGGAAGACTTTCAAATAAGCAGAATATTTTGTATAAAGAAGGAAATGAGTGAAAACTTTCAAATATGTTATGAATGTTACGAACTGTACTAGAAAATTCAAGAGAGAAGTTGGGAGTAATTATTACTCGATGACGAAATGGAAATAAAGAAAAAATCTAGATAACAATAAGGGCCTGGAAAAAAAATGTATACAAAGGTTACTGAACTCTCTTCGTTTGCAGTTCGTACTTAAATCTGTTTCTTTTCTCACTCATTACGTAAACGACTATTTCGATATTCTATCTTCTCGCCAATTCTTTTTGTTCTTCTTCAAATACGCTTACTAAAATACAAAATATTAAATTTTCCCAGAACCTCTAAAAATACCTGGGGAAAATAAAGTAGCAGTTATTTTTATTTTTGTTGATTCATATCGTACACGAATGAAAACCTTGTGAGGAAGTACCTACAAGATTTTTACATTATTTCTTAATAAGTTTTGTATAGAAAAAAAAAAAAAAAAAAAATCAATAATGAAATTATTTCCTTTATAAAAGCTAAACATTAATTTGAAACATCACATTCTAATTGAAATGTTATTTTAGCGAACAACTACTGAGTAGTCAAGCGGTGGATGAAGCTGCTTACCAATTATACCTTATATTATCTACAAAGCACTTAGATAGGGAACAAGATATTAGTCGAATATAAAAGCATTGCGGTGCCAAAAACAACTCTTGACAGCCAATCAAGCGCACTTAGTAATTATCTCACCGACGAAATTGTATCGATAAAGGTCTATTAGTTAGTTTCTTGTGCTTACTACTTTTTAATTGGTATATCTAACACATTAGAAATTTATAAAAAAAAGTAGGTAGGTACATACTACATACGTGTTAGGTACTCATGATACTCACTCGTTTATGTTATCAAAAAAATAATTTTTCCGGGGAAGTCAATTTTTCCTAACTTTTATAAAGTGTGACATAAATTGAAATTGATTATTTTTTCTTTTGTGTAAACTTTACGTTCCAACATCAAACAACAGTTTCATGGTATTAAAAGCTAAAATGGGTAATTAAGAAAACTCTAAAGTCACCCCAAAAAATTGCTTTTTAGAAGCATTTGTATTTGTGTATTTTTAGTTGATACTTATCGAGGGTATAATAGAGGTTGTTAAAGTGTCACAGTCTAAGTTGGATCATGATGAAGCATGTTTACATGATAGCAATAAGGTTGTGATACATCTTCGCCTTATAATTATAACCATTCCGACGCCTATAACACATACATAATCTATTAGTTTCTCCACATTAGCAATTAAAAAGCAGGCAAGGCAAGATACACTGTTTTCGATCAGATAAGCACTACGCTCGATAATTTTAAATCATTTTAATACAATTTACACATATTGCAATACCTTTACTACAATTTGATATTCAAAATATACTCTGAAGCCGTTGTGACTTGTGGTGACCGACCTTACATCCGATCATCAGGAAATACATAAAAACTTGATTTATTTAAATTTTTGCTTTCCATTAAACCCGGAAAAATAATCTCTTTAAATTGAATTAAATGGGAAGCAGGAATTAAAAAAATAATTTTACAAGTTTTTCCCCATATTAGGGTGTCCCGTCGGTCAACCGGTATATTGCTCAACAGATTAACCTCCAACTACAGAATAGTTAATTAATTTGATTAACCTAGATTCAAACTCGAGCCATCACATTAAGTACATCAGATTTTCCGATGTGCAATCGTCTTACTAAGTAGAACTTGTTTCTGGAAATTTCCACAAAAATAGCTATCTTCTTTTTTTAATTCTTTCAAATTTTAAACTTACTTATCTTTTGAAAACGACTGATTTATATTTTCTTCGGTTTAAATGTTAAGTCATTGTCCACGCCTAATAATGTTCGTAAAGCATATAAATCAATAATAGGTATAATATCGTTCAGATTCTAGAAGAAAATTCTGTTATAAGATCGAAATTCGAGCTTTAGTTGCAATAGTTGAAATCCAAATTATGAAATTATTTGTTTGCTTTTCTGATAAATAAAACAAAACCTCGAGTAAAAATGAGAAAACATTTAAAATACAATACTTTCCTTTAGGGCACCAGGCATCAGAATTTTTTGTTAATATTTTCTGGACTACTTAATCTTTAAAATTTTGTTTTTAAAATTTCAATATTTGAATTATTTATTTTGAATTTATGATAATTGCTCTAATGTAATAGCTCTAATGAACAACAACATATTGAGATCAAGATTGAAAATTAAATAATAATCAAGTTGTCATGAGCAAAAAATTAATTTAACGATCTTTTAAAAATTAGCTGGAATATGCGGAAAATTTTCCCATCCATTATTCAAAATTTTCCTTCAAAATACCACTGCAAAGATGTACAACTTATATTGTATTTGGATTGTATTTACTTTAAAATTAAAAGCTTATTACATTTTTGTGTTTACAAAATATTTTGAATTTCAAGCATTCTTATGCTACGCCACTGGTGAATGTAAGCATGATTCACCACCAGTTGACTGACATCAACTGACAGTAGCCAGAATTTTGACTTGATGAAGTATTGAAAATTGTGTTTAAGTGCTAAAATGAACTTTTTCATTACAAAAAGGCTTTGCAATTAAGTAATTATCAATTACACAAGTTGGGTTGTGTATAATTACTAAATATCGTGTAATAAAGAGGTAAACTTTTTGTTGCTTTCAACAAATTCTCCTTGTTTTGCTATTTTTGCTTCCTACTACAAATTTAACATTTTTTTTTCAAAATCGTTTGTTGTTAATGTCTAATTTCTGTTTATATTTTTTCAAAGTTATTCTCAGTTTGTACTTTTTCAAGTATTGATCTTATTAGTTGAATTTTATTTGTGACTGTCTTTTTGTAGATGTTTGCTATTTTTTTAAACCAACATTAAGTAGGTCAAGCTACTTACAATGGTTAATTTTTTAGAAAATATTAATTACACAATGGAATTATCACACAGTCTAACTTTAAACGAAGAAGCTTTAGCTCAGGTTCCATTAGCTAAGCGACCAATCTTTATATTTGAATGGCTTCGATTTTTGGATAAAGTTTTAGTTGCAGCACAAAAGGTATGTATTTTCTTTACAAAGTCTTGTAATATTGATCTAGGTCATGGTGTTTCAAAATTTTCCCACTTTCATGATGTTTTTCGAGTGCTTTACCATCGTTATGTTTTGGTGTACTTAAACAAGTTTAATTTCACTTGTTGATGTTTTTCTTGTTTTCTTTTAGAATGATATAAAAGGATGCCAGAAAAAGTTGGTGGAACAGCTAACAAATCATATACAGGAATCTCCAGGTCCTCCTACACGGAAATTGATAGCGAGGTGTCTTGCGACACTTTTTTCTGTAGGGGACACATTTTTGTTATTCGACACGGTTAATAAATGCAACGACATTTTAAAAAATAAAGATGATTCACCCAGTTTCTTACCTACAAGACTGTATGTACATTGCAAACTAATTGAGATCAAACTTATAAGGAGTTTTTAGTGCTGCTATTTGTTGTGTGGGATCAATGTATGAAAAGTTGGGGCGAATGATGGGGCGTTCGTACGAAGAAACAGTTCAGATACTAATTAAGTGCTTAAGAAGTGCCGAATCCCAGACCCGAATAGAAATTATGTTAACTTTAGAAAAAGTTAGTTACTGGTTTGCGATTTAAATTTTTTTAAAACTAATTAATTGTAATTGTAGGTTTGCGCGGGTATGGGTAATGCGATAACCAATGTACACAAGGAAATCTACAAAGCAGCTAGACACTGTTTGATAGATCGAGTAATGGCTGTAAGATGTGCTGCATCTCGGTGTTTATTAGAAATGTTGAACCATGCCACGTTTTTGTATACAACAGAACTTGAAAGTTTGGCAACTTTATGTTTCCGAGCGTTTGATGGTTCAAATTATGAAGTTAGATGTGCAGTTGCTAAACTTTTAGGCACTTTAATTGCCACTACACAACAAAATCAGAATACAAACAATAAAAATGGTAAGCAATCATAAAATTTTGTTTTAAAAATCTTCATTTAATACAAAAGAAAAAGATGTAGTCTAGTTATAAATAAAATACGAATTAAAGTGTGAACCATGTAATACCATTCATATCGGACACAAGACTAAAATTAGAAGGTGACGGTTTGAATTTAGACCATCGTGATTTATAATTTTTTAATTTTTGTATTATTGTAGAGTATACATAGGTATATAATTCAAAACTAGACTACATCATTTTGTTTTGTATTAAAATGGAAAGTCATAATCTTAAGGAAACAAT
The DNA here is from genome assembly GCA_963170105.1 of Cantharis lateralis. NCBI lineage: Eukaryota > Metazoa > Arthropoda > Insecta > Coleoptera > Cantharidae > Cantharis > Cantharis lateralis. The sequence goes on along the minus strand of OY720630.1, from coordinate 24,693,925 downwards.
TATAAATGTATTCATTATTTTTATTTCAGTTCAACATTTGAAAGGTTTAAAATTGGTTTCTTTGGATGAAGCTTTGGGCATTTTAATGTCAGGATTTTTGAGAGGAGGTGTTGGCTTTCTAAAAGGCACTGGCGAAATTATTAAAGGAAGTTCAGGTGTCAACCGTGAAGTTCGAGTTGGGGTAACTCATGTAAGTCACGATTAATACATGTTCCAAGTTTAATTTTTAAACCTCGACAGTTGAAAATTATTTATAAATTTGTGTGATCCCCTCCTAGATGTTTTCAAATTTTTGTTAGAGACTTAACAAAACGATTTCAACGATAGCTAAATTTGAGCGGTTAACCAATACTGATTTTTCTAGGCTTATGTGGTTTTTGTACAAATTCTTGGCGGAGTATGGTTAGAAAGGAATATAAAAGTTTTACTTTCTCATATTTTGTATTTGGTTGCAAATCCGAAGGCTGCATCATCACATGTTGATGCAGTTTATTCACGAAAATGTGTTAACTTTATTTTAAGAAGTGTTTTGGGGAAAATGTTGGGTGAGAAGGCCCAGTTATCTGCTTGCAAAGAAATTGCCCAAATTATTGTAAAAGAAATGTCTTCTATTGATTTTAATCCTGAAAATGCAAAGGACTTCAACCAAGAGACTTTATTTAGTCAACATTTATTGGTTTGTGCTCTACAAGAAATTGGTAGTTTAGTTTTGAACTTGGGAACTACTGCACATGATTTAACAACTGATCCATCTTTAAGTAAGCTTTGGTTCGAGTTGAGTAGTAGACACTATAATTTTAATTTTTAGATTTGATAAATGCTGCTGTTAGTGTACTAATTCATCCCTGTCAAGCTGCTCGTTTAGCTGCATCCTGGTGTTTACGTTGCATTTGTGTTGCTGTTCCTAGTCAAACAACTCCTCTCATAGATCGTTGTGTCACCGGAATTGAGGAGTTAAGAACATCACCTGAAGCTATTGCAGGTAAACATCCCACTATGTTTTTTTTTCTTCAAAAATTTACATTTATATTTTAGGATACAGTTGTGCATTATCGGCAGTATTGGGAGGTGTACATTTATCACCACTTGGAGTTCCTCATACCAAAGGAAAAATAATTTTTAATACAGCTGAAGAGCTTCTACGAAGTGCTAGTCAAAATAGTCGTTTGTCAATTAATCGAACGCAAGCTGGATGGCTCTTAATTGGCGCTATCATGACTTTAGGTAAACAAATTAAGAACAAAATTTCAAGTTTTTAACACTTTTTCGACCAGGTGTTCCTGTTGTTCGAGGTTTATTACCAAGAATGCTACTGTTGTGGAGAAACTCTTTTCCCAGATCAACAAAAGAACTCGAATCTGAAAAGGCTCGTGGAGATGCTTTCACATGGCAAGTTACTTTGGAAGGTCGTGCTGGTGCCCTCTCTGCAATGCATAGTTTTGTCCAAAATTGCCAAGAGTTGGTGACAGAAGATATCATAAAGCGATTACTTACTCCTATTGATTCCGCTTTGGCTATGCTTACAAAGTAATATCTTAAAATTAATTTTACTGTCTAACTGAATTTTTCTCTTTTATTAGCATTTCGAGTGTGCTTAAAAGTTATGGTCAACAACTCAAGGCACCTGCAGCAATGGTGAGATTGCGTTTGTACGAAACATTATTACTTCTTCCACCACAATCCTTTGAAGGTAATTATTGTCAACAAATTAAATTTAATGATTTTAAAAACTATTTTATTTTAGGTTCTTACACACATCTCTTGAGAATGTTAGTGGGCGAGTTTACTTTGACTGAAAATCCAGCAAATACTACAACATCTCAACTACGAACAGTGTGCCATGCAGATGATTCTGTTATTTTGGGAACGTGGTTACAAGAAACCGATCATAGGACCATAGAGGATCAGGTTTGTTTTTAAACTATTGCACTACAATCATGTCATTTAATGTGTTATGTAATTTGTATTTGTCACATTGCAATTTAACTAACATCTCATTAACATGTTCGCTTTGCATCATTGTATGTAGTTACTTGTAATTTTTTGGGAACTGGTGTAACTCGTATTACAATTTTCATAGATGGAACCAAATCGAAGGGCTGATGGTGAACATGTGAGTAAACTTACTATGTTGTGGAGAAGTAGCTTTCTTAAGTTTTTTTTTTGTAACTACTGCATGATTTGTGTTCTTCACCTGAGTGAAACAGCTACTTAAAAATTTTATTTTAATAATTAGATAGATTTTCTATGGTATTACTCTTAAGAAATTTTAAGAATTACTTATTTTTATGTAGTTAATTCTGAAATAATCAAATTTTTTCTTTCAACTTTTCATTTTTCAAGATTGGAAAATTTTGTATGTTTTGCATCGTAATTGTTATTTTCTAAGGTGAATCTTTTTTCTTTGTTTACAACGAAAAAAGTATGGATAATGGGAAATACAAGCCCTTGTTTGCTACATCATTGATTAAATGCTACGAAGATTTGCAACCTTATGAGCACTTAGAAGCATAGATGTTGGCAGTTTCAGCTTCGAGGTTTAAGGTTGCAGTTTAAAACTTAGTGATTATCCGCAAGGGCGGATCTAGACAAAGTTCATGGAAGGCTTAACACGTTGACTGCAGTTCGATATATATCACTTCAATGCTAACCAAATTTTTCGCTGAATTCGACTTAAACACGGATCCGGGTTTTCCGCATTCAACGCGTTAAACAGAGCAAAATTTTGTCATGGAAAATTTGTGACGGTTATTCCTACTTCTTGGTGATCATCTGCCAAAAATTATTGAGGGCCGATATAATTATATATTTGACATTATATTTTTAACTCCAAGAGATGCTAGACGACCTCCAGATAACACTAAAATTTGGGATTTTAGCCTTTGACGAAATTTAGAAGCTAATGCTATAAATCTTAACATCACAAAATAAATGAGTGAAATAAATCACTAAGTAAAATAAAAGACTATAGATGGACGCCTAAAATGTTACAGTGCAGACCTACAGTAGAAAGAATAGATTTTTTTCGATCCAAAGTAAGATGGAGAGACGAGATGAAATAGGTAACAGGAATCGGTTAGGCACTAATCGGGAAGGGGGACTTTTGTTTGGAAAGGAGAAGATTTCGTTCAGAAGTGGACAGAAATTAGGTAATAGTTAGGGTGAGGGAGCAAAGTTAAAAATTTGATTAATACATATTCTTATTAATATTAATTATGGACAGAAGCTTTTCTTTTTGGATATCAGACTTGGTTCAAATCTAGAGGGTTTTTTACATAACTTAGGAAAAATATAATTTTAAAAATATTTCGAATTCTACTACTTTTTCTATCTTTTATTATTCCAGTTCCTAAAAACTCACGAAATTAAGAAAAGTAAAGTAATATTCATGATTTATAATTTCCAGATTATTTCCAGAATTATTTAGAAATTTCCAAAAAAGAACACTGTGATTTAAACAGTTATAACATGAGTTTGTTGCTTTTAGTTGATTAGTGCTCAACTTTATTGTGAATTTAATTAATTTGTTTGCTACCATGTGAAACAATTTTGAAACTGACTAATTATTTTGATTGCCATAAATCAGGCAGTTAACTTTTAGAATTTAGAGAATCAATTTTATTTTATTGTGTTTTAGTTTAATTTGCAATTTGAGCTTCTAATGCTAGTTTACTTAAAATTTTGTAGTTATAAAGACTGTTTCACTCGGTGCTTCACTATTTTGAATTTCATTAAGCATTAACATTTTAAAAACCTAATTCAATTTTATCAATTACTTTATTTTAGTTACAACCAAATAGCGCAGCAGGTTCTGGTGCATTAGAACACGATTATTGCTGTCTGTATCGTCCACTACAAAAGGTAAGTTTATTGTTTCTATAAGATTTCATTTTTAAATCTAATTGTTATTAGGGTGAAACAATACCAGGTCCTTTACCTTTGGGTGTAGCTGTTATAGATTTATCAGTTGCATTATTTGGCCAGATATTTCCAAGAGTTGCTAATAAGCACCGACTGCAAATGTTGGAACATTTTACAGAATGCATAAAACATGCTAAGAGTTCTAGACAAGAAGCCGTTCAAATGAATGTTTTTACCGCTTTATTAAGTGGTCTGAAAGGTTTGAGTGAAACAAAAACTGGATTTGGACAAGAAGATGTGAAAAAATCAGCCACTTGTTTAATAATCGGCGCTCTGACCTCAGCAAATCCTATACTGCGATGTGCTGCCGGAGAAGCTGTTGGTAGAATGGCACAAGTAATAGCAGATTCACGTTTTACAGCGGAATTGGCTCAAACAAGTTTCGATAAATTGAAATCTGCTAGAGATGTTGCTAGTCGTACGGGTCATTCTCTTGCATTGGGATGTTTACACCGTTACGTTGGAGGAATGGGTTCCAGCCAACATCTGAATACCAGCGTTTCTATCTTATTGGCTCTTGCACAAGATACCACATCTCCTGTCGTACAAGTTTGGTCTTTACATGCACTCGCATTAATTTCCGATTCTGGTGGACCAATGTTTAGGGGTTATGTGGAACCTACCTTATCTTTAGCTCTAAAATTGTTATTAAATGTATCACAATCACACATTGACATTCATCAATGTATTGGTAAAGTCCTTTCCGGATTGATCACCACCATTGGGCCAGAGTTACAAGGAAATACTACTACAATTTGTATGACTAGGTCATCGTTTTTATGTGCTTGTGCCATAATGCAGGATCATCAAGATCCTTTGGTACAAGCTGAAGCCACTGGATGCTTACAACAACTTCATCTGTTTGCTCCTCGACATGTCAATTTATCTTCTTTGGTTCCTACACTTTGTGTGAGTTATTTTTTTAATACAACTTTAAATTTCCAAAATCAAAAATTATTTTACAGAGGACATTATCTAGCAATCACTTGTTGCTTCGTAAAGCTGCAATATCATGTCTGCGACAGTTAGCACAGCGAGAAGCAAAAGAAGTTTGTGAACATGCAATGACATTAGCCAACGAAAACAGAGATAATCACATAGTAGAAGGATTGTTAATTACAGAAACTGGTTTACCGGGAGTTTTGTTTAGCTTATTAGACACCGAGTCTGATTCGGCTCTAATCAAGGATATTCATGATACTCTCACTAGTATGCTACAAAGATTAGCGGCAGATAATTTATCTCAATGGTTAGGATTATGCAAAGATGTTCTGACTGTTACTGCAGGTAAAAAATTTATCTACCATATTTTCATTAGTTTTATTTTGAAAAACTCACGCAGATGTTACGAGTTTGGAAGATCCTTTAAGTGTTACAACAGCTGAAAGTGGTGATCAAGATGAACAGGAAGCGGATGATGACCAAGCGGAATTCCATGCTGAAGATGACTCAAATTTACACACTGCTGTACAACCGAGATGGCCTACAAGAGTTTTTGCGGCTGAATGTGTGCGTAGAATAATAATTTCATGTGAAAGTAATAATAAAAACGTGCACTTTGATTTGGGTCAAGCAAAGGAAATGCAGGTTAATAAGGGTAAAGGTGACTTCTTGGTATTACATTTATCAGATCTTATTCGAATGGCATTTATTGCTGCAACGAGTGATTCTGATCCTCTGCGATTGGAAGGTTTGAAAACACTGCAGGACATAATCGAAAAATTTGCTAAAGTTCCCGAACCAGAATTTCCAGGTCATTTATTGTTGGAACAGTTTCAAGCTCAGGTAAGTTTTGATGATGTGACTTTTTGAAATTTAATTTTGGTTTTAAAAAAAGGTTGGGGCAGCTTTAAGGCCAACGTTTGCACCGGATACTTCGTCTCACGTAACTGCTGCTGCTTGTGAAGTGTGTTCAACTTGGATAGGATCCAGTGTAGCTCGAGATTTGAACGATCTAAGAAGAGTTCATCAACTTTTAGTATCTTCTTTGACTAAACTACAAAATAAAGTTAATGCTGCACCATTGTACAACGAAAGTTTAACTACTCTAGAGAGGCTTTCTATTTTAAAAGCTTGGGCTGAAGTTTATATAGTTGCCATGAATGGAAATGGATCTGCCCCAGGTTGTACTGCATTAGTTGGTTGTAATAATTCAAATGATGACGATGAATTTGGAGATTTTGAGTTTAAAGGCGAAAGTTTGTTAACTTTAGTGCAACCTGAACTTGTTAGTTTGTCACAATATTGGTTATCTGCGTTAAGAGATCATGCACTTTTATCTTTGCCATCTGGTTAGTGTTAAATAATTGAGTTTTGGAATTCTTTTTATATATTTTTTTTTTAGAGTTTTCAAGTCAGTTACCTCATGATGGTGGAGCGTTTTATACAAATGATACAATGGAATCTTCTAGGCCACATTATGTTAGATCATGGCCTCCTATTCTTCATGCTGCAACTTTGTGGTTGAATGCGGGAACCCCTAAAACCCCCCAATTTGAAAACAATACTAACAATGATAATATGGTCAACAATAACTCTTCAGATAACTCCAATAAGTTTCATTTGCTGTTTGGTATGTTTCCTAGTTGTGATCGAAAAAACTATTTGCAATTTTTGTAAGAACTAAAGAAGGAAAAAAATTATTTTATTTGTCAAGTATAGAAATAAAAGACATTTCGACGGTGGAAAGGCAAAAGCCCTTAAGAGCCATTGACTGTAATGGCCGCTTCAACACCATTAAGTTTGCCTTTCCACCTTTGATAATTTTTATATTTCCTTCTAAAATTGAAAGAAAAGTACTAATTTAAAATTTGTTTCTTTAATTAGTACTTCAGATGTTAAAGAAAAGTTTTAAGTTTGCCAAAATTTTACCGTAAATCTTTAATTACTTTCTTATTTTTAGGTATCTGTATGGAAGCTTTGTGTAGTCCAAGGTCATTAGAACCACTTGAAAGCATAATTATATGTCTGCAAGCTTTATACACACTACTGGATTCGGCCTGGGCCAGAGAATTACTAATGGTCGATAAACCATTAGCAATTGAGCTTTGCAACGTATTACATAGGCTGCTTCTAACACGAGATAACCACGACGCTCAGTTGTTATGCATGGAGGTTTTGAAGCAAGTAATTAAAGCTTCTCAAGAGTATTTAGAAAACTACAAACAAAACAGACTGAAAGGTTCTTATGTTTTTATTATTATTATTATTAATTTTTAAAATATCTATTTGGCAGAAAGTAACGATGAGTGTAATAACTTTGATGTGCTAGGAGAAGGTGGCGAAGAAGGCGAAATTGTACCAGGAGAATCGATTGTGTTTTCAGTTTTAGAAGTTTGTTTATGCTTATTGGTTCGCCATATTCCAGCACTAAGTCCTTCTCCTAATTCAACTGTCGTAACATCTCTACGTGTTATGCAAGCTTCAGAAGACTCCGGAAGGTTGATAGCTTCTGCCATAGCGTGCATGGAAAATTTACACAGATTGTGTTCACCTCAAGGTGCGATTTCAATTTTACCTACTATTTTGTACCTCACAACTGGAGTTATAAAAGAAATGGCTACTAAAAACATCAATGATACATCGATATTAGCCAACAGAGCTGCCATTCAAGCTGCTCTGCATTCTTTGAAAGTTTTAGCTGTTGATCGTTACGGCAAGGAAACTCAATCGTGTGAAAATTGGCAAAAATTACTGCAAAGTGCTTTGGCTAAAATAATCGATTTAGCTAAAACTGGAAGCGATGAAACTAAATTAGATGAAGTAACCATGATGTTGGCTATAGCTGTCTTTGTGCTTCATGCGCCAGCCGAAGTTGTCACAGCACCTAATTTGCAATATCCTTGCATCAATCATTTTCGCCAATGCTTACAAAGTTCCAATTCTACTGTAAGTATATTTTTTAAATTTATTGATTCCTAATGACCTACCTTTTATAATTTAATTAGGATTTATCACATTATAGTTGTCGAATTAATTTTTCAAAATATCTTCTTTATGTCAAATGTGTTGTAAAGGTCTGTACATTATTTTAGATTCGTCTCAAATGCATACAAACATTGAAATCCATCTTTTCACATTCGGACCGATCAGTAGCCACACCTTACATTCATACTTTGGCCCCAAGATTAGTGGAATTTTTATATTCAGAATTTCCACGAAAAGTATACACTGATGGAGAATTATCGATAATATTAGAAACCATCGTCACCGTAGAATTTTTGATAACTTTAGCTGAACCACAAAGTCGTAAGTTTATTTTGTTATAAATATAAAATTATATATAATTCAATTTATTTCTTGCTTGCTTATTAGGAGAACTTTTACAAGGCAAGTGGAGTTTTTACTTGCAAGAAATGTTTAAATTTGTTATTGAAAAATTCTTTTTCTAGGAATTCACATGTTGGCACTTTTAGTACCGGTTTTAATCAGTTACTTACTAGAAGAACAAAGTTTAAATTCGGCAAACAAACATTCTGTAACGTTACATGATGTCAGCTTACAGTGGCTGATGAAAATTGGACCTAAATATCCGACTGTAAGTTTTATTTTAAATTGAATCGGTGAGATTATGTTTTTGTTTTTATAAAAAAATATTTATTAATTTAGGAATTCAAAAAGCTGATGAGTCAGTCTATTGAATTGCGTACCAAACTTGAAAATGCAGTGAAAATTAATCAGCAAATGCAGAAACGAGTTAAAATGGACTGCAACATCAACAAACCCTTATCAACCCAAGCACCATCTATAAAATTGAAAACGGATTTCAGTAATTTTTCTTAAATGTTCTATAAAAAAACTTATTTAATCCACAGGAACGCACTCTTGATCATGCATGTATAATTGTGGATTGAAATCTTTATGATCTAGAAGTGAATGGTTTAGCACCCACCTACCTACAACATTTATATCGACCCCTGCAATAGACATAGAAATTATAACGGTGATACATAATTTCAACGTTGTTATAAATGTTAATTATAAAGTAGTTTGGTATTATTAATTTATTAATAAGTAATACAGAGAATCTTTTATAATGTGGCATATATTGATTTTTCTTAACGTTTTGTTTATATGAAATTAATTTATTTAACTTCCATGATAATTGCTGCCAATATTAGTTTTAACGAAATAATTTATAAGTAGTAAATGGTTGTATATGTACAAGAATATTTAAAAACTGTAATACAAACCTAATTCCATCATTATTAGTGTTTTATTTTTCTTTTGTAGAAGTTTTTAACTGCTTAAGGTCGTAACTCACCTATCAGCACAGCATTGGAATAGCGACTGATCATCACCAGGAAATTTTATTTCTTTATGTGTATTCAAATGCAAGCGCGCTTACCTGCAAGGCACGTCAACGTGCTTGCATTTAAATACAGAAATAAAATTTGCTGGTGATGATCAGTTGCTGTGTTGATAGGTTCGTAACGACCATTATATGGCAACGAGAGGGGTGTAATCGCCTAATTATAATTTAACCTAACTTTGTGTTTTAATCTTGAAAACTTAAAGTGCAACTTAAAATCGTCATTTACCTTTGCTTTTATTTAATAATCAAACCATTTTTTTAATTTTAAAATTATTTTAAATTTTAAAGTGACATTTCGAATAGACGTCACTTTGTTTCAAAATGGTTTCTTGAAGAACAACCAATGAGAACACAGTAATGGAAAATTCGCGCATTAATAAATGAAAGATGCTTACTATCGGAAGGAATGTATTACTACATTCTAGGAACTAAAGTGGGTTTGCTTTTTAGAACTGCGGATGCCAATCGTTTGTACAAACCTTCCGAGAAATTGTTGTTTTCTTTTGTCAATGAAAAAAAATATAATGTGCTTTTTGGTACTTTTCGATATTTTTAATTTGAAATAAAATAATTACAGTAATAAATAATAATTAATTAATAAATAAAATGTCAATACCACACAGGCACGTAACTAGCTTTAAAAATCAGGTGGGCTCAGCAAGGGCCCAAATTTTTTCAGGTGGGCCAACTTAGGTGTACCCGCTGCGTGGGGGGGAGGGCTAGAGTTATCAAATGCAAGACAACGGGGAAGACTTACTTGAAAACGGGACTGTCTCGGCGAAAACGGATCGTCTGGTCACGTTCCAAGTACAAGTATGAAATTTTGAAAATATCTAATGTAAAATAATTCTACGGTTGTCTATAGTATCAAACTCATCCACCACTTTCGAAATATCTACTTGGTTAGCGGTGACGCGTTCAGCTTACTTTTCAACCAAATGTAGTTTAAAACAACTTAAAATAGCTTTTATTTTACTACAATAAATTTATTACAAATGCCTAGATTTTCGCTTTTTTATTTTCAAATTTTCAGGGTGGGCACAAGGGTGGGCATAGATAATTTGGGTGGGCCACGGCCCACCCTGGCCCACCCGTAGTTACGTGCCTGATACCACACAATATTTTTACAATACTTAAATAACTAAATAAAATAATTTGGGTTTTTATATTTCCTTTAAATTGATTTTAATCCTTAGTATTTTTCAATATTTTAGTTAATTTTCAGAAATTGTTTCTCCAGAAATTGTCAATATGACTTCTTCTGTAGTATTGCGTGTAGTCTCTAAACTATTCCAATAAAATTAGGAATGAGCAACTATGACGCAAAGAAAAATTTATTTCTTTTCAGGTATTCATTTTTTCAATTGTGTATTGAGTCATTCCATATGAAAACGTCTAATCGGAAAAGTTAGCATATTTTGAATTTTGGTCAAACCTCAAACTTTGTGAGAATCGTCTTTAGGGTTTCAAAGAAGGAAATCCATCTTCATTAATTTTTTGCATCCGTCAGTTCCCCCCTACACAAATTTTCTGTTAAAGATATTGACTCCTTTAACATGGCATTTTAAAGCTGAAAGATAGTAGTTTTAATATAAAAAATATAAAATCATTTAATCAATACCCCTGAAAAATAACACGGTGCTAAAAATACCCGAATTTTATTGATTTTTGGTGATTTTTAATTGACTCCAGTATTTCGACTGTTCAATGCAAACAGCTAATATTTCTGAGAGATAAAGTGCACATACCGTGGAAGAAATAAAACCTGCATTTTACTCCTTTCGCCTACTTTGTATAAAAATAATCTCAACTTGAAATTTTGAAATTTTAAAAAATCTCATTATTTAGGCTATAATATGATCGTGTTGGCTATGATATGAAAATATGAAACTTTCAGGATATTTAGTCCTTATCTTTAACTTCATAAGCCTGTTACCTCGTTTTGTTATTTTCATCTCTTGTGGGTGTACTGGGTGGGCCAATTTCGATAGTTCTTATGGGAAACTCGGTAACTATAAGAGATATGAAAAAATGGATGGCGCATCCTCGATCTCTTTTTTCGAGAAAAGCTCAATGGCGAAAACCAGAATTCGCTACCTTTTTTTGTTTTCGAGTTATAGCCAAAAGTTCGAATTTTCGATAAATGTCGATATCTCGGTTGTTTATCAAGTTATCAAAAAAATGTCAACACTTTCTTGGGACACTTTTTTAAGATCAATAAAATGGGCTAATGAGATTTTAAATATATATCTCAGTTTCAGAGTTATAACATAATCTTGTGTTTTTTTCAACTGGAGACCATAGTTGAAAATCATATTTTGAAATAGCGTTTTTAAACCTCTTTTCAACTTTTCAATCTGCGCACGGAATTCGATTTTCCTGCTCAGTTTACGCTGGAATTACCTTAAAATCTTTGAGAAATTTCACTATTTGGAAAAACTACCCAAAGATTTTGTATATTTTACAAAAAAACTTAAAATCCAAATAAAATGTTTAATATTATACTTATGTATTTCATTTCATCTCTTCCATCTTCTGCTCTCCTGATAGAGAAAGATTAAAAATTGGAATTTTTGAATGCCACTTTTTAATTCTTTATTGAGGTATTAGGAACACATAAAGCAAAAGAAGTGGCAGACTTAGGTAATTTCATATCCTCGATCTTCTGCTCTCCTGATAGAGAGAAATTAAAAATTAAAAATCGAATGCCGTGCACAGATTTCACCTAAGTATGATAATTTAGATTTTATTCGGCTTTTAAGTTAAGAAAAGCAACTTTGTTATTTCCCTATTTTCTTGATCTCATAAAGCAAAGGAAGTGGCAGACTTATTTATTTTCATCTCTTCGAACTTCTGCTCTCCTGGTAGAGAAAGATAAAAATTTTAAATTTTTAAGGGATAAATTTTAATTCTTTAGTGAAGTATTAGGATCACATAAAGCAAAAGAAGTGGCAGACTTATTTATTTTCATCTCTTCGAACTTCTGTTCTCCTGGTAGAGAAAGATTAAAAATTTTAATGCTTAAATGACAAATTTTAATTCTTTAGTGAAGTATTAGGATCACATAAAGCAAAGGAAGTGGCAGACTTATTTATTTTCATCTCTTCGAAGTTCTGCTCTCCTGGTAGAGAAAGGCAAAAATTTTAAATTTCTAACGGATTAATTTAAATTCTTTAGTGAAGTATTAGGATCACATAAAGCAAAGGAAGTGGCAGACTAATTTATTTTCATCTCTTCCAACTTCTGCTCTCCTGGTAGAAAAAGGTAAAAATTTTAAATTTTTAAAGGATTAATTTAAATTCTTTAGTGAAGTATTAAGATCACATAAAGCAAAGGAAGTGGCAGACTTATTTATTTTCATCTCTTCGAACTTCTGCTCTCCTGGTAGAGAAAGGTAAAAATTTTAAATCTCTAACGGATTAATTTAAATTCTTTAGTGAAGTATTAGGATCACATAAAGCAAAGGAAGTGGCAGACTAATTTATTTTCATCTCTTCCAACTTCTGCTCTATTGGTAGAGAAAGGTAAAAATTTTAAATTTTTAATGGATTAATTTAACATCTTTAGTGAAGTATTAAAATCACATAAAGCAAAGGAAGTGGCAGACAAATTTATTTTCATCTCTTCCAAATTCTGCTCTCCTGGTAGAGAAAGATTAAAAATTTTAATGCTTAAATGACAAATTTTAATTCTCTAGTGAAGTATTAGGATCACATAAAGCAAAGGTAGTGGCAGACTTATTTATTTTCATCTCTTCGAACTTCTGCTCTCCTGGTAGAGAAAGGTAAAAATTTTAAATCTCTAACGGATTAATTTAAATTCTTTAGTGAAGTATTAGGATCACATAAAGCAAAGGAAGTGGTAGATTTATTTATTTTCATCTCTTCGAAGTTCTGCTCTCCTGGTAGAGAAAGGTAAAAATTTTAAATTTTTAAGGGATAAATTTTAATTCTTTAGTGAAGTATTAGGATCATATAAAGCAAAGGAAGTGGCAGACTAATTTATTTTCATCTCTTCGAACTTCTGCTCTCCTGGTAGAGAAAGATAAAAATTTTAAATGGTGTGCAGAAGATTGAAAGAATAATAAAAAATTAAAAGCAAGGCGATGTAAGGTGAAGTGGTGCGAAGCGAAACGATGCGAAGCAAAGCGAAGCGTTGCGTTGCGAAACGGTGCGAAGTGAAGCGATGCGAAGCGAAGGAAAGTGAGGCGAGCAAAGCAAAGCGAAACGGAAGGAACTTCGCTTTGCATCGCCTCGCTTCAAATTTCATTTTTTAATTTTTCGAAGTAAAGAGAAGCGAGGCGATGCAAAGCGTAGTGAGTTGAATTTTGTTCATAAATTCAATGAATTTTGTTCATAAATTCAATGAATTTTGTTCATAAATTCAATGAATTTTGTTCATAAATTCAGTGAATTTTGTACATAAATTCAATGACCTTTGTTCATAATTTCAATGAATTTTGTTCATAAATTCAATGACATTCGTTCATAATTTCAATGAATTTTGTTCATAAATTCAATGAATTTTGTTCATAAATTCAATGACCTTTGTTCATAATTTCAATGAATTTTGTTCATAAATTCAATGACCTTCGTTCATAAATTCAATGAATTTTGTTCATAAATTCAATGAATTTTGTTCATAAATTCAATGAATTTTGTTCATAAATTCAATGAATTTTGTTCATAAATTCAATGACCTTTGTTCATAATTTCAATGAATTTTGTTCATAAATTCAATGACCTTCGTTCATAAATTCAATGAATTTTGTTCATAAATGCAATGAATTTTGTTCATAAATTCAATGAATTTTGTTCATAAATTCAATGAATTTTGTTCATAAATTCAATGAATTTTGTTCATAAATTCAGTGAATTTTGTACATAAATTCAATGACCTTTGTTCATAATTTCAATGAATTTTGTTCATAAATTCAATGACATTCGTTCATAATTTCAATGAATTTTGTTCATAAATTTAATAAAATTTGTTCATAAATTCAATAAAATTTGTTCATAAATTCAATGAATTTTGTTCATAAATTCAATGAATTTTGTTCATAAATTCAATGACCTTCGTTCATAATTTCAATGAATTTTGTTCATAAATTCAATGAAATTTGTTCATAAATTCAATAAAATTTGTTCATAAATTCAATGAATTTTGTTCATAAATTCAATGAAATTCGTTCATAAATTCAATTACCTTTGTTCATAAATTCAATGAATTTTGTTCATAAATTCAACTCACTACGCTTTGCAACGCCTCGCTTCTCTTTACTTCGAAAAATTAAAAAATTAAATTTGAAGCGAGGCGATGCAAAGCGAAGTTCCTTCCGTTTCGCTTTGCTTTGCTCGCCTCACTTTCCTTCGCTTCGCATCGCTTCACTTCGCACCGTTTCGCAACGCAACGCTTCGCTTTGCTTCGCATCGTTTCGCTTCGCACCACTTCACCTTACATCGCCTTGCTTTTAATTTTTAAAGCGAAGCTTTTTAACGCACGGCACCTAAAATCTAAAAAAGCGAACGGGACGTAAAAGCAAACGGAAGTGACGTCAGCTACGACCTAATTGGCTGATTCATGACCACGTGCGAAAATGTTTAGGCCCTTCGGGGATCGTGGAAATTTGAAATTTGGGCAGGGGACGTGGTCGAGGGCACATATAACCAGAAAAATGGAAAAAGTTGGAAAAGTCACCCCCCCTCCGCGATGATCGGAATTAAGCGACTTTTACGAATCCGCTCACATCTTTTAGATTTTTGCCAAACACCCAATGGTACCCCCTTCTTTGCTTTTTCACAAAATTTTTTTAAATTTTAAAGCAAAATCTATGGCTTTTTTGACGTTTCCTAGCGGACTTTGAGCATAAAATACGAATGACGTGGTCAGAATACTTAATTTATAGAATAAAAAGAGCAAAAAACGGTTTTTAGATTTTTGCCAAACACCCAATGGTCCCCCCTTCTCTGCTTTTTCACAAATTTTTTTTAAATTTTAAAGCAAAATCTATGGCTTTTTTGACGTTTCCTAGCGGACTTTGAGCATAAAATACGAATGGCGTGGTCAGAATACTTAATTTATTGAATAAAAAGAGCCAAAAACGGTTTTTAGATTTTTGCCAAACACCCAATGGTCCCCCCTTCTCTGCTTTTTCACAAATTTTTTTTAAATTTTAAAGCAAAATCTATGGCTTTTTTGACGTTTCCTAGCGGACTTTGAGCATAAAATACGAATGGCGTGGTCAGAATACTTAATTTATGGAATAAAAAGAGCCAAAAACGGTTTTTAGATTTTTGCCAAACACCCAATGGTCCCCCCTTCTCTGCTTTTTCACAAATTTTTTTTAAATTTTAAAGCAAAATCTATGGCTTTTTTGACGTTTCCTAGCGGACTTTGAGCCTAAAATACGAATGGCGTGGTCAGAATACTTAATTTATGGAATAAAAAGAGCAAAAAACGGTTTTTAGATTTTTGCCAAACACCCAATGGTCCCCCCTTCTCTGCTTTTTCACAAATTTTTTTTAAATTTTAAAGCAAAATCTATGGCTTTTTTGACGTTTCCTAGCGGACTTTGAGCATAAAATACGAATGGCGTGGTCAGAATACTTAATTTATGGAATAAAAAGAGCAAAAAACGGTTTTTAGATTTTTGCCAAACACCCAATGGTCCCCCCTTCTCTACTTTTTCACCAAATTTTTTTAAATTTTAAAGCAAAATCTATGGCTTTTTTGACGAATCCTAGCGGACTTTGAGCATAAAATACGAATGGCGTGGTCAGAATACTTAATTTATGGAATAAAAAGAGCAAAAAACGGTTTTTAGATTTTTTCCAAGCACCCAATGGTCCCCCCTTCTCTGCTTTTTCACAAATTTTTTTTAAATTTTAAAGCAAAATCTATGGCTTTTTTGACGTTTCCTAGCGGACTTTGAGCATAAAATACGAATGGCGTGGTCAGAATACTTAATTTATGGAATAAAAAGAGCAAAAAACGGTTTTTAGATTTTTGCCAAACACCCAATGGTCCCCCCTTCTCTGCTTTTTCACAAATTTTTTTTAAATTTTAAAGCAAAATCTATGGCTTTTTTGACGTTTCCTAGCGGACTTTGAGCATAAAATACGAATGGCGTGGTCAGAATACTTAATTTATGGAATAAAGAGAGCAAAAAACGGTTTTTAGATTTTTGCGAAACACCCAATGGTCCCCCCTTCTCTACTTTTTCACCAAATTTTTTTAAATTTTAAAGCAAAATCTATGGCTTTTTTGACGAATCCTAGCGGACTTTGAGTATAAAATACGAATGGCGTGGTCAGAATACTTAATTTATGGAATAAAAAGAGCAAAAAACGGTTTTTAGATTTTTTCCAAGCACCCAATGGTCCCCCCTTCTCTGCTTTTTCACAAATTTTTTTTAAATTTTAAAGCAAAATCTATGGCTTTTTTGACGTTTCCTAGCGGACTTTGAGCATAAAATACGAATGGCGTGGTCAGAATACTTAATTTATGGAATAAAAAGAGCAAAAAACGGTTTTTAGATTTTTGCCAAACACCCAATGGTCCCCCCTTCTCTGCTTTTTCACAAATTTTTTTTAAATTTTAAAGCAAAATCTATGGCTTATTTGACGTTTCCTAGCGGACTTTGAGCATAAAATACGAATGGCGTGGTCAGAATACTTAATTTATGGAATAAAAAGATCAAAAAACGGTTTTTAGATTTTTGCCAAACACCCAATGGTCCCCCCTTCTCTACTTTTTCACCAAATTTTTTTAAATTTTAAAGCAAAATCTATGGCTTTTTTGTCGAATCCTAGCGGACTTTGAGCATAAAATACGAATGACGTGGTCAGAATACTTAATTTATGGAATAAAAAGAGCAAAAAACGGTTTTTAGATTTTTGCCAAACACCCAATGGTCCCCCCTTCTCTGCTTTTGCACAAATTTTTTTTAAATTTTAAAGCAAAATCTATGGCTTTTTTGACGTTTCCTAGCGGACTTTGAGCATAAAATACGAATGGCGTGGTCAGAATACTTAATTTATGGAATAAAAAGAGCAAAAAACGGTTTTTAGATTTTTGCCAAACACCCAATGGGCCCCCCTTCTCTACTTTTTCACCAAATTTTTTTAAATTTTAAAGCAAAAGCTATGGCTTTTTTGTCGAATCCTAGCGGACTTTGAGCATAAAATACGAATGACGTGGTCAGAATACTTAATTTATGGAATAAAAAGAGCAAAAAACGGTTTTTAGATTTTTGCCAAACACCCAATGGTCCCCCCTTCTCTGCTTTTGCACAAATTTTTTTTAAATTTTAAAGCAAAATCTATGGCTTTTTTGACGTTTCCTAGCGGACTTTGAGCATAAAATACGAATGGCGTGGTCAGAATACTTAATTTATGGAATAAAAAGAGCAAAAAACGGTTTTTAGATTTTTGCCAAACACCCAATGGTCCCCCCTTCTCTGCTTTTTTACAAATTTTTTTTAAATTTTAAAGCAAAATCTATGGCTTTTTTGACGTTTCCTAGCGGACTTTGAGCATAAAATACGAATGACGTGGTCAGAATACTTAATTTATGGAATAAAAAGAGCAAAAAACGGTTTTTAGATTTTTGCCAAACACCCAATGGTCCCCCCTTCTCTGCTTTTGCACAAATTTTTTTAAAATTTTAAAGCAAAATCTATGGCTTTTTTGACGTTTCCTAGCGGACTTTGAGCATAAAATCCCAATGGCGTGGTCAGAATACTTAATTTATGGAATAAAAAGAGCAAAAAACGGTTTTTAGATTTTTGCCAAACACCCAATGGTCCCCCCTTCTCTACTTTTTCACCAAATTTTTTTAAATTTTAAAGCAAAATCTATGGCTTTTTTGTCGAATCCTAGCGGACTTTGAGCATAAAATACGAATGACGTGGTCAGAATACTTAATTTATGGAATAAAAAGAGCCAAAAACGGTTTTTAGATTTTTGCCAAACACCCAATGGTCCCCCCTTCTCTGCTTTTTCACAAATTTTTTTTAAATTTTAAAGCAAAATCTATGGCTTATTTGACGTTTCCTAGCGGACTTTGAGCATAAAATACGAATGGCGTGGTCAGAATACTTAATTTATGGAATAAAAAGATCAAAAAACGGTTTTTAGATTTTTGCCAAACACCCAATGGTCCCCCCTTCTCTACTTTTTCACCAAATTTTTTTAAATTTTAAAGCAAAATCTAAGGCTTTTTTGTCGAATCCTAGCGGACTTTGAGCATAAAATACGAATGACGTGGTCAGAATACTTAATTTATGGAATAAAAAGAGCAAAAAACGGTTTTTAGATTTTTGCCAAACACCCAATGGTCCCCCCTTCTCTGCTTTTGCACAAATTTTTTTTAAATTTTAAAGCAAAATCTATGGCTTTTTTGACGTTTCCTAGCGGACTTTGAGCATAAAATACGAATGGCGTGGTCAGAATACTTAATTTATGGAATAAAAAGAGCCAAAAACGGTTTTTAGATTTTTGCCAAACACCCAATGGTCCCCCCTTCTCTGCTTTTTCACAATTTTTTTTTAAATTTTAAAGCAAAATCTATGGCTTTTTTGACGTTTCCTAGCGGACTTTGAGCATAAAATACGAATGACGTGGTCAGAATACTTAATTTATGGAATAAAAAGAGCAAAAAACGGTTTTTAGATTTTTGCCAAACACCCAATGGTCCCCCCTTCTCTACTTTTTCACCAAATTTTTTTAAATTTTAAAGCAAAATCTATGGCTTTTTTGTCGAATCCTAGCGGACTTTGAGCATAAAATACGAATGACGTGGTCAGAATACTTAATTTATGGAATAAAAAGAGCAAAAAACGGTTTTTAGATTTTTGCCAAACACCCAATGGTCCCCCCTTCTCTACTTTTTCACCAAATTTTTTTAAATTTTAAAGCAAAATCTATGGCTTTTTTGACGAATCCTAGCGGACTTTGAGCATAAAATACGAATGGCGTGGTCAGAATACTTAATTTATGGAATAAAAAGAGCAAAAAACGGTTTTTAGATTTTTGCCAAACACCCAATGGTCCCCCCTTCTCTACTTTTTCACCAAATTTTTTTAAATTTTAAAGCAAAATCTATTTTTTTATTGACGTTTCCTAGCGGACTTTGAGCATAAAATACGAATGGCGTGGTCAGAATACTTAATTTATGGAATAAAAAGAGCAAAAAACGGTTTTTAGATTTTTGCCAAACACCCAATGGTCCCCCCTTCTCTGCTTTTTCACAAATTTTTTTTAAATTTTAAAGCAAAATCTATGGCTTTTTTGACGTTTCCTAGCGGACTTTGAGCATAAAATACGAATGGCGTGGTCAGAATACTTAATTTATTGAATAAAAAGAGCCAAAAACGGTTTTTAGATTTTTGCCAAACACCCAATGGTCCCCCCTTCTCTGCTTTTTCACAAATTTTTTTTAAATTTTAAAGCAAAATCTATGGCTTTTTTGACGTTTCCTAGCGGACTTTGAGCATAAAATACGAATGGCGTGGTCAGAATACTTAATTTATGGAATAAAAAGAGCCAAAAACGGTTTTTAGATTTTTGCCAAACACCCAATGGTCCCCCCTTCTCTGCTTTTTCACAAATTTTTTTTAAATTTTAAAGCAAAATCTATGGCTTTTTTGACGTTTCCTAGCGGACTTTGAGCCTAAAATACGAATGGCGTGGTCAGAATACTTAATTTATGGAATAAAAAGAGCAAAAAACGGTTTTTAGATTTTTGCCAAACACCCAATGGTCCCCCCTTCTCTGCTTTTTCACAAATTTTTTTTAAATTTTAAAGCAAAATCTATGGCTTTTTTGACGTTTCCTAGCGGACTTTGAGCATAAAATACGAATGGCGTGGTCAGAATACTTAATTTATGGAATAAAAAGAGCAAAAAACGGTTTTTAGATTTTTGCCAAACACCCAATGGTCCCCCCTTCTCTACTTTTTCACCAAATTTTTTTAAATTTTAAAGCAAAATCTATGGCTTTTTTGACGAATCCTAGCGGACTTTGAGCATAAAATACGAATGGCGTGGTCAGAATACTTAATTTATGGAATAAAAAGAGCAAAAAACGGTTTTTAGATTTTTTCCAAGCACCCAATGGTCCCCCCTTCTCTGCTTTTTCACAAATTTTTTTTAATTTTAAAGCAAAATCTATGGCTTTTTTGACGTTTCCTAGCGGACTTTGAGCATAAAATACGAATGGCGTGGTCAGAATACTTAATTTATGGAATAAAAAGAGCAAAAAACGGTTTTTAGATTTTTGCCAAACACCCAATGGTCCCCCCTTCTCTGCTTTTTCACAAATTTTTTTTAAATTTTAAAGCAAAATCTATGGCTTTTTTGACGTTTCCTAGCGGACTTTGAGCATAAAATACGAATGGCGTGGTCAGAATACTTAATTTATGGAATAAAAAGAGCAAAAAACGGTTTTTAGATTTTTTCCAAGCACCCAATGGTCCCCCCTTCTCTGCTTTTTCACAAATTTTTTTTAAATTTTAAAGCAAAATCTATGGCTTTTTTGACGTTTCCTAGCGGACTTTGAGCATAAAATACGAATGGCGTGGTCAGAATACTTAATTTATGGAATAAAAAGAGCAAAAAACGGTTTTTAGATTTTTGCCAAACACCCAATGGTCCCCCCTTCTCTGCTTTTTCACAAATTTTTTTTAAATTTTAAAGCAAAATTTATGGCTTATTTGACGTTTCCTAGCGGACTTTGAGCATAAAATACGAATGGCGTGGTCAGAATACTTAATTTATGGAATAAAAAGATCAAAAAACGGTTTTTAGATTTTTGCCAAACACCCAATGGTCCCCCCTTCTCTGCTTTTGCACAAATTTTTTTTAAATTTTAAAGCAAAATCTATGGCTTTTTTGACGTTTCCTAGCGGACTTTGAGCATAAAATACGAATGGCGTGGTCAGAATACTTAATTTATGGAATAAAAAGAGCAAAAAACGGTTTTTAGATTTTTGCCAAACACCCAATGGGCCCCCCTTCTCTACTTTTTCACCAAATTTTTTTAAATTTTAAAGCAAAATCTATGGCTTTTTTGTCGAATCCTAGCGGACTTTGAGCATAAAATACGAATGACGTGGTCAGAATACTTAATTTATGGAATAAAAAGAGCAAAAAACGGTTTTTAGATTTTTGCCAAACACCCAATGGTCCCCCCTTCTCTGCTTTTGCACAATTTTTTTTTAAATTTTAAAGCAAAATCTATGGCTTTTTTGACGTTTCCTAGCGGACTTTGAGCATAAAATACGAATGGCGTGGTCAGAATACTTAATTTATGGAATAAAAAGAGCAAAAAACGGTTTTTCGATTTTTGCCAAACACCCAATGGTCCCCCCTTCTCTGCTTTTTTACAAATTTTTTTTAAATTTTAAAGCAAAATCTATGGCTTTTTTGACGTTTCCTAGCGGACTTTGAGCATAAAATACGAATGACGTGGTCAGAATACTTAATTTATGGAATACAAAGAGCAAAAAACGGTTTTTAGATTTTTGCCAAACACCCAATGGTCCCCCCTTCTCTGCTTTTGCACAAATTTTTTTAAAATTTTAAAGCAAAATCTATGGCTTTTTTGACGTTTCCTAGCGGACTTTGAGCATAAAATCCCAATGGCGTGGTCAGAATACTTAATTTATGGAATAAAAAGAGCAAAAAACGGTTTTTAGATTTTTGCCAAACACCCAATGGTCCCCCCTTCTCTACTTTTTCACCAAATTTTTTTAAATTTTAAAGCAAAATCTATGGCTTTTTTGTCGAATCCTAGCGGACTTTGAGCATAAAATACGAATGACGTGGTCAGAATACTTAATTTATGGAATAAAAAGAGCCAAAAACGGTTTTTAGATTTTTGCCAAACACCCAATGGTCCCCCCTTCTCTGCTTTTTCACAAATTTTTTTTAAATTTTAAAGCAAAATCTATGGCTTTCTTGACATTTCCTAGCGGACTTTGAGCATAAAATACGAATGACGTGGTCAGAATACTTAATTTATGGAATAAAAAGAGCAAAAAACGGTTTTTAAATTTTTGCCAAACACCCAATGGTCCCCCCTTCTCTACTTTTTCACCAAATTTTTTTAAATTTTAAAGCGAAATCTATGGCTTTTTTGACGAATCCTAGCGGACTTTGAGCGTAAAATACGAATGGCGTGGTCAGAATACTTAATTTATGGAATAAAAAGAGCAAAAAACGGTTTTTAGATTTTTGCCAAACACCCAATGGTCCCCCCTTCTCTACTTTTTCACCAAATTTTTTTAAATTTTAAAGCAAAATCTATGGCTTTTTTGACGAATCCTAGCGGACTTTGAGCATAAAATACGAATGGCGTGGTCAGAATACTTAATTTATGGAATAAAAAGAGCAAAAAACGGTTTTTAGATTTTTGCCAAACACCCAATGGTCCCCCCTTCTCTGCTTTTTCACAAATTTTTTTTAAATTTTAAAGCAAAATCTATGGCTTTTTTGACGTTTCCTAGCGGACTTTGAGCATAAAATACGAATGGCGTGGTCAGAATACTTAATTTATGGAATAAAAAGAGCAAAAAACGGTTTTTAGATTTTTGCCAAACACCCAATGGTCCCCCCTTCTCTGCTTTTTCACAAATTTTTTTTAAATTTTAAAGCAAAATCTATGGCTTATTTGACGTTTCCTAGCGGACTTTGAGCATAAAATACGAATGGCGTGGTCAGAATACTTAATTTATGGAATAAAAAGATCAAAAAACGTTTTTTAGATTTTTGCCAAACACCCAATGGTCCCCCCTTCCCAATTTTTTACCAAATTTTTTTAAATTTTAAAGCAAAATCTATGGCTTTTTTGTCGAATCCTAGCGGACTTTGAGCATAAAATACGAATGACGTGGTCAGAATACTTAATTTATGGAATTAAAAGAGCAAAAAACGGTTTTTAGATTTTTGCCAAACACCCAATGGTCCCCCCTTCTCTGCTTTTGCACAAATATTTTTTAAATTTTAAAGCAAAATCTATGGCTTTTTTGACGTTTCCTAGCGGACTTTGAGCATAAAATACGAATGGCGTGGTCAGAATACTTAATTTATGGAATAAAAAGAGCAAAAAACGGTTTTTAGATTTTTGCCAAACACCCAATGGGCCCCCCTTCTCTACTTTTTCACCAAATTTTTTTAAATTTTAAAGCAAAATCTATGGCTTTTTTGTCGAATCCTAGCGGACTTTGAGCATAAAATACGAATGACGTGGTCAGAATACTTAATTTATGGAATAAAAAGAGCAAAAAACGGTTTTTAGATTTTTGCCAAACACCCAATGGTCCCCCCTTCTCTACTTTTTCACCAAATTTTTTTAAATTTTAAAGCAAAATCTATGGCTTTTTTGTCGAATCCTAGCGGACTTTGAGCATAAAATACGAATGACGTGGTCAGAATACTTAATTTATGGAATAAAAAGAGCAAAAAACGGTTTTTAGATTTTTGCCAAACACCCAATGGTCCCCCCTTCTCTACTTTTTCACCAATTTTTTTTAAATTTTAAAGCAAAAACTATGGCTTTTTTGACGTTTCCTAGCGGACTTTGAGCATAAAATACGAATGACGTGGTCAGAATACTTAATTTATGGAATAAAAAGAGCAAAAAACGGTTTTTAGATTTTTGCCAAACACCCAATGGGCCCCCCTTCTCTGCTTTTTCACAATTTTTTTTTAAATTTTAAAGCAAAATCTATGGCTTTTTTGACGTTTCCTAGCGGACTTTGAGCATAAAATACGAATGGCGTGGTCAGAATACTTAATTCATGGAATAAAAAGAGCAAAAAACGGTTTTTAGATTTTTGCCAAACACCCAATGGTCCCCCCTTCTCTGCTTTTTCACAAATTTTTTTTAAATTTTAAAGCAAAATCTATGGCTTTTTTGACGTTTCCTAGCGGACTTTGAGCATAAAATACGAATGGCGTGGTCAGAATACTTAATTTATGGAATAAAAAGAGCAAAAAACGGTTTTTAGATTTTTGCCAAACACCCAATGGTCCCCCCTTCTCTACTTTTTCACCAAATTTTTTTAAATTTTAAAGCAAAATCTATGGCTTTTTTGTCGAATCCTAGCGGACTTTGAGCATAAAATACGAATGACGTGGTCAGAATACTTAATTTATGGAATAAAAAGAGCAAAAAACGGTTTTTAGATTTTTGCCAAACACCCAATGGTCCCCCCTTCTCTACTTTTTCACCAAATTTTTTTAAATTTTAAAGCAAAATCTATGGCTTTTTTGACGTTTCCTAGCGGACTTTGAGCATAAAATACGAATGGCGTGGTCAGAATACTTAATTTATGGAATAAAAAGAGCAAAAAACGGTTTTTAGATTTATGCCACACACCCAATGGTCCCCCCTTCTCTACTTTTTCACCAAATTTTTTTAAATTTTAAAGCAAAATCTATGGCTTTTTTGACGAATCCTAGCGGACTTTGAGCATAAAATACGAATGGCGTGGTCAGAATACTTAATTTATGGAATAAAAAGAGCAAAAAACGGTTTTTAGATTTTTGCCAAACACCCAATGGTCCCCCCTTCTCTGCTTTTTCACAAATTTTTTTTAAATTTTAAAGCAAAATCTATGGCTTTTTTTACGTTTCCTAGCGGACTTTGAGCATAAAATACGAATGGCGTGGTTAGAATACTTAATTTATGGAATAAAAAGAGCAAAAAACGGTTTTTAGATTTTTGCCAAACACCCAATGGTCCCCCCTTCTCTACTTTTTCACCAAATTTTTTTAAATTTTAAAGCAAAATCTATGGCTTTTTTGACGTTTCCTAGCGGACTTTGAGCATAAAATACGAATGACGTGGTCAGAATACTTAATTTATGGAATAAAAAGAGCAAAAAACGGTTTTTAGATTTTTGCCAAACACCCAATGGTCCCCCCTTCTCTACTTTTTCACCAAATTTTTTTAAATTTTAAAGCAAAATCTATGGCTTTTTTGACGTTTCCTAGCGGACTTTGAGCATAAAATACGAATGGCGTGGTCAGAATACTTAATTTATGGAATAAAAAGAGCAAAAAACGGTTTTTAGATTTTTGCCAAACACCCAATGGTCCCCCCTTCTCTGCTTTTTCACAAATTTTTTTTAAATTTTAAAGCAAAATCTATGGCTTTTTTGACGTTTCCTAGCGGACTTTGAGCATAAAATACGAATGGCGTGGTCAGAATACTTAATTTATGGAATAAAAAGAGCCAAAAACGGTTTTTAGATTTTTGCCAAACACCCAATGGTCCCCCCTTCTCTGCTTTTTCACAAATTTTTTTTAAATTTTAAAGCAAAATCTATGGCTTTTTTGACGTTTCCTAGCGGACTTTGAGCCTAAAATACGAATGGCGTGGTCAGAATACTTAATTTATGGAATAAAAAGAGCAAAAAACGGTTTTTAGATTTTTGCCAAACACCCAATGGTCCCCCCTTCTCTGCTTTTTCACAAATTTTTTTTAAATTTTAAAGCAAAATCTATGGCTTTTTTGACGTTTCCTAGCGGACTTTGAGCCTAAAATACGAATGGCGTGGTCAGAATACTTAATTTATGGAATAAAAAGAGCAAAAAACGGTTTTTAGATTTTTGCCAAACACCCAATGGTCCCCCCTTCTCTGCTTTTGCACAAATATTTTTTAAATTTTAAAGCAAAATCTATGGCTTTTTTGACGTTTCCTAGCGGACTTTGAGCATAAAATACGAATGGCGTGGTCAGAATACTTAATTTATGGAATAAAAAGAGCAAAAAACGGTTTTTAGATTTTTGCCAAACACCCAATGGTCCCCCCTTCTCTACTTTTTCACCAATTTTTTTTAAATTTTAAAGCAAAATCTATGGCTTTTTTGACGTTTCCTAGCGGACTTTGAGCATAAAATACGAATGGCGTGGTCAGAATACTTAATTTATGGAATAAAAAGATCAAAAAACGGTTTTTAGATTTTTGCCAAACACCCAATGGTCCCCCCTTCCCTACTTTTTCACCAAATTTTTTTAAATTTTAAAGCAAAATCTATGGCTTTTTTGTCGAATCCTAGCGGACTTTGAGCATAAAATACGAATGACGTGGTCAGAATACTTAATTTATGGAATAAAAAGAGCAAAAAACGGTTTTTAGATTTTTGCCAAACACCCAATGGTCCCCCCTTCTCTGCTTTTGCACAAATTTTTTTTAAATTTTAAAGCAAAATCTATGGCTTTTTTGTCGAATCCTAGCGGACTTTGAGCATAAAATACGAATGACGTGGTCAGAATACTTAATTTATGGAATAAAAAGAGCAAAAAACGGTTTTTAGATTTTTGCCAAACACCCAATGGGCCCCCCTTCTCTACTTTTTCACCAAATTTTTTTAAATTTTAAAGCAAAATCTATGGCTTTTTTGTCGAATCCTAGCGGACTTTGAGCATAAAATACGAATGACGTGGTCAGAATACTTAATTTATGGAATAAAAAGAGCAAAAAACGGTTTTTAGATTTTTGCCAAACACCCAATGGTCCCCCCTTCTCTGCTTTTTTACAAATTTTTTTAAAATTTTAAAGCAAAATCTATGGCTTTTTTGACGTTTCCTAGCGGACTTTGAGCATAAAATACGAATGACGTGGTCAGAATACTTAATTTATGGAATAAAAAGAGCAAAAAACGGTTTTTAGATTTTTGCCAAACACCCAATGGTCCCCCCTTCTCTGCTTTTGCACAAATTTTTTTAAAATTTTAAAGCAAAATCTATGGCTTTTTTGACGTTTCCTAGCGGACTTTGAGCATAAAATCCCAATGGCGTGGTCAGAATACTTAATTTATGGAATAAAAAGAGCAAAAAACGGTTTTTAGATTTTTGCCAAACACCCAATGGTCCCCCCTTCTCTACTTTTTCACCAAATTTTTTTAAATTTTAAAGCAAAATCTATGGCTTTTTTGTCGAATCCTAGCGGACTTTGAGCATAAAATACGAATGACGTGGTCAGAATACTTAATTTATGGAATAAAAAGAGCCAAAACTGGTTTTTAGATTTTTGCCAAACCCCCAATGGTCCCCCCTTCTCTGCTTTTTCACAAATTTTTTTTAAATTTTAAAGCAAAATCTATGGCTTTCTTGACATTTCCTAGCGGACTTTGAGCATAAAATACGAATGACGTGGTCAGAATACTTAATTTATGGAATAAAAAGAGCAAAAAACGGTTTTTAAATTTTTGCCAAACACCCAATGGTCCCCCCTTCTCTACTTTTTCACCAAATTTTTTTAAATTTTAAAGCGAATTCTATGGCTTTTTTGACGAATCCTAGCGGACTTTGAGCATAAAATACGAATGGCGTGGTCAGAATACTTAATTTATGGAATAAAAAGAGCAAAAAACGGTTTCTAGATTTTTGCCAAACACCCAATGGGCCCCCCTTCTCTACTTTTTCACCAAATTTTTTTAAATTTTAAAGCAAAATCTATGGCTTTTTTGTCGAATCCTAGCGGACTTTGAGCATAAAATACGAATGACGTGGTCAGAATACTTAATTTATGGAATAAAAAGAGCAAAAAACGGTTTTTAGATTTTTGCCAAACACCCAATGGTCCCCCCTTCTCTACTTTTTCACCAAATTTTTTTAAATTTTAAAGCAAAATCTATGGCTTTTTTGTCGAATCCTAGCGGACTTTGAGCATAAAATACGAATGACGTGGTCAGAATACTTAATTTATGGAATAAAAAGAGCAAAAAACGGTTTTTAGATTTTTGCCAAACACCCAATGGTCCCCCCTTCTCTACTTTTTCACCAATTTTTTTTAAATTTTAAAGCAAAAACTATGGCTTTTTTGACGTTTCCTAGCGGACTTTGAGCATAAAATACGAATGACGTGGTCAGAATACTTAATTTATGGAATAAAAAGAGCAAAAAACGGTTTTTAGATTTTTGCCAAACACCCAATGGGCCCCCCTTCTCTGCTTTTTCACAATTTTTTTTTAAATTTTAAAGCAAAATCTATGGCTTTTTTGACGTTTCCTAGCGGACTTTGAGCATAAAATACGAATGGCGTGGTCAGAATACTTAATTCATGGAATAAAAAGAGCAAAAAACGGTTTTTAGATTTTTGCCAAACACCCAATGGTCCCCCCTTCTCTGCTTTTTCACAAATTTTTTTTAAATTTTAAAGCAAAATCTATGGCTTTTTTGACGTTTCCTAGCGGACTTTGAGCATAAAATACGAATGGCGTGGTCAGAATACTTAATTTATGGAATAAAAAGAGCAAAAAACGGTTTTTAGATTTTTGCCAAACACCCAATGGTCCCCCCTTCTCTACTTTTTCACCAAATTTTTTTAAATTTTAAAGCAAAATCTATGGCTTTTTTGTCGAATCCTAGCGGACTTTGAGCATAAAATACGAATGACGTGGTCAGAATACTTAATTTATGGAATAAAAAGAGCAAAAAACGGTTTTTAGATTTTTGCCAAACACCCAATGGTCCCCCCTTCTCTACTTTTTCACCAAATTTTTTTAAATTTTAAAGCAAAATCTATGGCTTTTTTGACGTTTCCTAGCGGACTTTGAGCATAAAATACGAATGGCGTGGTCAGAATACTTAATTTATGGAATAAAAAGAGCAAAAAACGGTTTTTAGATTTATGCCACACACCCAATGGTCCCCCCTTCTCTACTTTTTCACCAAATTTTTTTAAATTTTAAAGCAAAATCTATGGCTTTTTTGACGAATCCTAGCGGACTTTGAGCATAAAATACGAATGGCGTGGTCAGAATACTTAATTTATGGAATAAAAAGAGCAAAAAACGGTTTTTAGATTTTTGCCAAACACCCAATGGTCCCCCCTTCTCTGCTTTTTCACAAATTTTTTTTAAATTTTAAAGCAAAATCTATGGCTTTTTTTACGTTTCCTAGCGGACTTTGAGCATAAAATACGAATGGCGTGGTTAGAATACTTAATTTATGGAATAAAAAGAGC
This sequence comes from Cantharis lateralis, assembly GCA_963170105.1. Taxonomy (NCBI): domain Eukaryota; kingdom Metazoa; phylum Arthropoda; class Insecta; order Coleoptera; family Cantharidae; genus Cantharis; species Cantharis lateralis. Next base: position 24,664,713 of record OY720630.1, on the reverse strand, counting down.
AAAAAACGGTTTTTAGATTTTTGCCAAACACCCAATGGTCCCCCCTTCTCTACTTTTTCACCAAATTTTTTTAAATTTTAAAGCAAAATCTATGGCTTTTTTGACGTTTCCTAGCGGACTTTGAGCATAAAATACGAATGACGTGGTCAGAATACTTAATTTATGGAATAAAAAGAGCAAAAAACGGTTTTTAGATTTTTGCCAAACACCCAATGGTCCCCCCTTCTCTACTTTTTCACCAAATTTTTTTAAATTTTAAAGCAAAATCTATGGCTTTTTTGACGTTTCCTAGCGGACTTTGAGCATAAAATACGAATGGCGTGGTCAGAATACTTAATTTATGGAATAAAAAGAGCAAAAAACGGTTTTTAGATTTTTGCCAAACACCCAATGGTCCCCCCTTCTCTGCTTTTTCACAAATTTTTTTTAAATTTTAAAGCAAAATCTATGGCTTTTTTGACGTTTCCTAGCGGACTTTGAGCATAAAATACGAATGGCGTGGTCAGAATACTTAATTTATGGAATAAAAAGAGCCAAAAACGGTTTTTAGATTTTTGCCAAACACCCAATGGTCCCCCCTTCTCTGCTTTTTCACAAATTTTTTTTAAATTTTAAAGCAAAATCTATGGCTTTTTTGACGTTTCCTAGCGGACTTTGAGCCTAAAATACGAATGGCGTGGTCAGAATACTTAATTTATGGAATAAAAAGAGCAAAAAACGGTTTTTAGATTTTTGCCAAACACCCAATGGTCCCCCCTTCTCTGCTTTTTCACAAATTTTTTTTAAATTTTAAAGCAAAATCTATGGCTTTTTTGACGTTTCCTAGCGGACTTTGAGCCTAAAATACGAATGGCGTGGTCAGAATACTTAATTTATGGAATAAAAAGAGCAAAAAACGGTTTTTAGATTTTTGCCAAACACCCAATGGTCCCCCCTTCTCTGCTTTTGCACAAATATTTTTTAAATTTTAAAGCAAAATCTATGGCTTTTTTGACGTTTCCTAGCGGACTTTGAGCATAAAATACGAATGGCGTGGTCAGAATACTTAATTTATGGAATAAAAAGAGCAAAAAACGGTTTTTAGATTTTTGCCAAACACCCAATGGTCCCCCCTTCTCTACTTTTTCACCAATTTTTTTTAAATTTTAAAGCAAAATCTATGGCTTTTTTGACGTTTCCTAGCGGACTTTGAGCATAAAATACGAATGGCGTGGTCAGAATACTTAATTTATGGAATAAAAAGATCAAAAAACGGTTTTTAGATTTTTGCCAAACACCCAATGGTCCCCCCTTCCCTACTTTTTCACCAAATTTTTTTAAATTTTAAAGCAAAATCTATGGCTTTTTTGTCGAATCCTAGCGGACTTTGAGCATAAAATACGAATGACGTGGTCAGAATACTTAATTTATGGAATAAAAAGAGCAAAAAACGGTTTTTAGATTTTTGCCAAACACCCAATGGTCCCCCCTTCTCTGCTTTTGCACAAATTTTTTTTAAATTTTAAAGCAAAATCTATGGCTTTTTTGTCGAATCCTAGCGGACTTTGAGCATAAAATACGAATGACGTGGTCAGAATACTTAATTTATGGAATAAAAAGAGCAAAAAACGGTTTTTAGATTTTTGCCAAACACCCAATGGGCCCCCCTTCTCTACTTTTTCACCAAATTTTTTTAAATTTTAAAGCAAAATCTATGGCTTTTTTGTCGAATCCTAGCGGACTTTGAGCATAAAATACGAATGACGTGGTCAGAATACTTAATTTATGGAATAAAAAGAGCAAAAAACGGTTTTTAGATTTTTGCCAAACACCCAATGGTCCCCCCTTCTCTGCTTTTTTACAAATTTTTTTAAAATTTTAAAGCAAAATCTATGGCTTTTTTGACGTTTCCTAGCGGACTTTGAGCATAAAATACGAATGACGTGGTCAGAATACTTAATTTATGGAATAAAAAGAGCAAAAAACGGTTTTTAGATTTTTGCCAAACACCCAATGGTCCCCCCTTCTCTGCTTTTGCACAAATTTTTTTAAAATTTTAAAGCAAAATCTATGGCTTTTTTGACGTTTCCTAGCGGACTTTGAGCATAAAATCCCAATGGCGTGGTCAGAATACTTAATTTATGGAATAAAAAGAGCAAAAAACGGTTTTTAGATTTTTGCCAAACACCCAATGGTCCCCCCTTCTCTACTTTTTCACCAAATTTTTTTAAATTTTAAAGCAAAATCTATGGCTTTTTTGTCGAATCCTAGCGGACTTTGAGCATAAAATACGAATGACGTGGTCAGAATACTTAATTTATGGAATAAAAAGAGCCAAAACTGGTTTTTAGATTTTTGCCAAACCCCCAATGGTCCCCCCTTCTCTGCTTTTTCACAAATTTTTTTTAAATTTTAAAGCAAAATCTATGGCTTTCTTGACATTTCCTAGCGGACTTTGAGCATAAAATACGAATGACGTGGTCAGAATACTTAATTTATGGAATAAAAAGAGCAAAAAACGGTTTTTAAATTTTTGCCAAACACCCAATGGTCCCCCCTTCTCTACTTTTTCACCAAATTTTTTTAAATTTTAAAGCGAATTCTATGGCTTTTTTGACGAATCCTAGCGGACTTTGAGCATAAAATACGAATGGCGTGGTCAGAATACTTAATTTATGGAATAAAAAGAGCAAAAAACGGTTTTTAGATTTTTGCCAAACACCCAATGGTCCCCCCTTCTCTACTTTTTCACCAAATTTTTTTAAATTTTAAAGCAAAATCTATGGCTTTTTTGACGTTTCCTAGCGGACCTTGAACATAAAATACGAATGGCGTGGTCAGAATACTTAATTTATGGAATAAAAAGAGCAAAAAACGGTTTTTAGATTTTTGCCAAACACCCAATGGTCCCCCCTTCTCTACTTTTTCACCAAATTTTTTTAAATTTTAAAGCAAAATCTATGGCTTTTTTGACGAATCCTAGCGGACTTTGAGCATAAAATACGAATGGCGTGGTCAGAATACTTAATTTATGGAATAAAAAGAGCAAAAAACGGTTTTTAGATTTTTGCCAAACACCCAATGGTCCCCCCTTCTCTGCTTTTTCACAAATTTTTTTTAAATTTTAAAGCAAAATCTATGGCTTTTTTGACGTTTCCTAGCGGACTTTGAGCATAAAATACGAATGGCGTGGTCAGAATACTTAATTTATGGAATAAAAAGAGCAAAAAACGGTTTTTAGATTTATGCCACACACCCAATGGTCCCCCCTTCTCTACTTTTTCACCAAATTTTTTTAAATTTTAAAGCAAAATCTATGGCTTTTTTGACGAATCCTAGCGGACTTTGAGCATAAAATACGAATGGCGTGGTCAGAATACTTAATTTATGGAATAAAAAGAGCAAAAAACGGTTTTTAGATTTTTGCCAAACACCCAATGGTCCCCCCTTCTCTGCTTTTTCACAAATTTTTTTTAAATTTTAAAGCAAAATCTATGGCTTTTTTTACGTTTCCTAGCGGACTTTGAGCATAAAATACGAATGGCGTGGTTAGAATACTTAATTTATGGAATAAAAAGAGCAAAAAACGGTTTTTAGATTTTTGCCAAACACCCAATGGTCCCCCCTTCTCTACTTTTTCACCAAATTTTTTTAAATTTTAAAGCAAAATCTATGGCTTTTTTGACGTTTCCTAGCGGACTTTGAGCATAAAATACGAATGACGTGGTCAGAATACTTAATTTATGGAATAAAAAGAGCAAAAAACGGTTTTTAGATTTTTGCCAAACACCCAATGGTCCCCCCTTCTCTACTTTTTCACCAAATTTTTTTAAATTTTAAAGCAAAATCTATGGCTTTTTTGACGTTTCCTAGCGGACTTTGAGCATAAAATACGAATGGCGTGGTCAGAATACTTAATTTATGGAATAAAAAGAGCAAAAAACGGTTTTTAGATTTTTGCCAAACACCCAATGGTCCCCCCTTCTCTGCTTTTTCACAAATTTTTTTTAAATTTTAAAGCAAAATCTATGGCTTTTTTGACGTTTCCTAGCGGACTTTGAGCATAAAATACGAATGGCGTGGTCAGAATACTTAATTTATGGAATAAAAAGAGCCAAAAACGGTTTTTAGATTTTTGCCAAACACCCAATGGTCCCCCCTTCTCTGCTTTTTCACAAATATTTTTTAAATTTTAAAGCAAAATCTATGGCTTTTTTGACGTTTCCTAGCGGACTTTGAGCATAAAATACGAATGGCGTGGTCAGAATACTTAATTTATGGAATAAAAAGAGCAAAAAACGGTTTTTAGATTTTTGCCAAACACCCAATGGTCCCCCCTTCTCTACTTTTTCACCAATTTTTTTTAAATTTTAAAGCAAAATCTATGGCTTTTTTGACGTTTCCTAGCGGACTTTGAGCATAAAATACGAATGGCGTGGTCAGAATACTTAATTTATGGAATAAAAAGATCAAAAAACGGTTTTTAGATTTTTGCCAAACACCCAATGGTCCCCCCTTCCCTACTTTTTCACCAAATTTTTTTAAATTTTAAAGCAAAATCTATGGCTTTTTTGTCGAATCCTAGCGGACTTTGAGCATAAAATACGAATGACGTGGTCAGAATACTTAATTTATGGAATAAAAAGAGCAAAAAACGGTTTTTAGATTTTTGCCAAACACCCAATGGTCCCCCCTTCTCTGCTTTTGCACAAATTTTTTTTAAATTTTAAAGCAAAATCTATGGCTTTTTTGTCGAATCCTAGCGGACTTTGAGCATAAAATACGAATGACGTGGTCAGAATACTTAATTTATGGAATAAAAAGAGCAAAAAACGGTTTTTAGATTTTTGCCAAACACCCAATGGGCCCCCCTTCTCTACTTTTTCACCAAATTTTTTTAAATTTTAAAGCAAAATCTATGGCTTTTTTGTCGAATCCTAGCGGACTTTGAGCATAAAATACGAATGACGTGGTCAGAATACTTAATTTATGGAATAAAAAGAGCAAAAAACGGTTTTTAGATTTTTGCCAAACACCCAATGGTCCCCCCTTCTCTGCTTTTTTACAAATTTTTTTAAAATTTTAAAGCAAAATCTATGGCTTTTTTGACGTTTCCTAGCGGACTTTGAGCATAAAATACGAATGACGTGGTCAGAATACTTAATTTATGGAATAAAAAGAGCAAAAAACGGTTTTTAGATTTTTGCCAAACACCCAATGGTCCCCCCTTCTCTGCTTTTGCACAAATTTTTTTAAAATTTTAAAGCAAAATCTATGGCTTTTTTGACGTTTCCTAGCGGACTTTGAGCATAAAATCCCAATGGCGTGGTCAGAATACTTAATTTATGGAATAAAAAGAGCAAAAAACGGTTTTTAGATTTTTGCCAAACACCCAATGGTCCCCCCTTCTCTACTTTTTCACCAAATTTTTTTAAATTTTAAAGCAAAATCTATGGCTTTTTTGTCGAATCCTAGCGGACTTTGAGCATAAAATACGAATGACGTGGTCAGAATACTTAATTTATGGAATAAAAAGAGCCAAAACTGGTTTTTAGATTTTTGCCAAACACCCAATGGTCCCCCCTTCTCTGCTTTTTCACAAATTTTTTTTAAATTTTAAAGCAAAATCTATGGCTTTCTTGACATTTCCTAGCGGACTTTGAGCATAAAATACGAATGACGTGGTCAGAATACTTAATTTATGGAATAAAAAGAGCAAAAAACGGTTTTTAAATTTTTGCCAAACACCCAATGGTCCCCCCTTCTCTACTTTTTCACCAAATTTTTTTAAATTTTAAAGCGAATTCTATGGCTTTTTTGACGAATCCTAGCGGACTTTGAGCATAAAATACGAATGGCGTGGTCAGAATACTTAATTTATGGAATAAAAAGAGCAAAAAACGGTTTTTAGATTTTTGCCAAACACCCAATGGTCCCCCCTTCTCTACTTTTTCACCAAATTTTTTTAAATTTTAAAGCAAAATCTATGGCTTTTTTGACGAATCCTAGCGGACTTTGAGCATAAAATACGAATGGCGTGGTCAGAATACTTAATTTATGGAATAAAAAGAGCAAAAAACGGTTTTTAGATTTTTGCCAAACACCCAATGGTCCCCCCTTCTCTGCTTTTTCACAAATTTTTTTTAAATTTTAAAGCAAAATCTATGGCTTTTTTGACGTTTCCTAGCGGACTTTGAGCATAAAATACGAATGGCGTGGTCAGAATACTTAATTTATGGAATAAAAAGAGCAAAAAACGGTTTTTAGATTTTTGCCAAACACCCAATGGTCCCCCCTTCTCTGCTTTTTCACAAATTTTTTTCAAATTTTAAAGCAAAATCTATGGCTTTTTTTACGTTTCCTAGCGGACTTTGAGCATAAAATACGAATGGCGTGATTAGAATACTTAAGTTATGGAATAAAAAGAGCAAAAAACGGTTTTTAGATTTTTGCCAAACACCCAATGGTCCCCCCTTCTCTACTTTTTCACCAAATTTTTTTAAATTTTAAAGCAAAATCTATGGCTTTTTTGACGTTTCCTAGCGGACTTTGAGCATAAAATACGAATGACGTGGTCAGAATACTTAATTTATGGAATAAAAAGAGCAAAAAACGGTTTTTAGATTTTTGCCAAACACCCAATGGTCCCCCCTTCTCTACTTTTTCACCAAATTTTTTTAAATTTTAAAGCAAAATCTATGGCTTTTTTGTCGAATCCTAGCGGACTTTGAGCATAAAATACGAATGACGTGGTCAGAATACTTAATTTATGGAATAAAAAGAGCAAAAAACGGTTTTTAGATTTTTGCCAAACACCCAATGGTCCCCCCTTCTCTACTTTTTCACCAATTTTTTTTAAATTTTAAAGCAAAAACTATGGCTTTTTTGACGTTTCCTAGCGGACTTTGAGCATGAAATACGAATGACGTGGTCAGAATACTTAATTTATGGAATAAAAAGAGCAAAAAACGGTTTTTAGATTTTTGCCAAACACCCAATGGTCCCCCCTTCTCTGCTTTTTCACAAATTTTTTTTAAATTTTAAAGCAAAATCTATGGCTTTTTTGACGTTTCCTAGCGGACTTTGAGCATAAAATACGAATGGCGTGGTCAGAATACTTAATTTATGGAATAAAAAGAGCAAAAAACGGTTTTTAGATTTTTGCCAAACACCCAATGGTCCCCCCTTCTCTGCTTTTTCACAAATTTTTTTCAAATTTTAAAGCAAAATCTATGGCTTTTTTTACGTTTCCTAGCGGACTTTGAGCATAAAATACGAATGGCGTGATTAGAATACTTAAGTTATGGAATAAAAAGAGCAAAAAACGGTTTTTAGATTTTTGCCAAACACCCAATGGTCCCCCCTTCTCTACTTTTTCACCAAATTTTTTTAAATTTTAAAGCAAAATCTATGGCTTTTTTGACGTTTCCTAGCGGACTTTGAGCATAAAATACGAATGACGTGGTCAGAATACTTAATTTATGGAATAAAAAGAGCAAAAAACGGTTTTTAGATTTTTGCCAAACACCCAATGGTCCCCCCTTCTCTACTTTTTCACCAAATTTTTTTAAATTTTAAAGCAAAATCTATGGCTTTTTTGTCGAATCCTAGCGGACTTTGAGCATAAAATACGAATGACGTGGTCAGAATACTTAATTTATGGAATAAAAAGAGCAAAAAACGGTTTTTAGATTTTTGCCAAACACCCAATGGTCCCCCCTTCTCTACTTTTTCACCAATTTTTTTTAAATTTTAAAGCAAAAACTATGGCTTTTTTGACGTTTCCTAGCGGACTTTGAGCATGAAATACGAATGACGTGGTCAGAATACTTAATTTATGGAATAAAAAGAGCAAAAAACGGTTTTTAGATTTTTGCCAAACACCCAATGGTCCCCCCTTCTCTGCTTTTTCACAAATTTTTTTTAAATTTTAAAGCAAAATCTATGGCTTTTTTGACGTTTCCTAGCGGACTTTGAGCATAAAATACGAATGGCGTGGTCAGAATACTTAATTTTTGGAATAAAAAGAGCAAAAAACGGTTTTTAGATTTTTGCCAAACACCCAATGGTCCCCCCTTCTCTGCTTTTTCACAAATTTTTTTTAAATTTTAAAGCAAAATCTATGGCTTTTTTTACGTTTCCTAGCGGACTTTGAGCATAAAATACGAATGGCGTGGTTAGAATACTTAATTTATGGAATAAAAAGAGCAAAAAACGGTTTTTAGATTTTTGCCAAACACCCAATGGTCCCCCCTTCTCTACTTTTTCACCAAATTTTTTTAAATTTTAAAGCAAAATCTATGGCTTTTTTGACGTTTCCTAGCGGACTTTGAGCATAAAATACGAATGACGTGGTCAGAATACTTAATTTATGGAATAAAAAGAGCAAAAAACGGTTTTTAGATTTTTGCCAAACACCCAATGGTCCCCCCTTCTCTACTTTTTCACCAAATTTTTTTAAATTTTAAAGCAAAATCTATGGCTTTTTTGACGTTTCCTAGCGGACTTTGAGCATAAAATACGAATGGCGTGGTCAGAATACTTAATTTATGGAATAAAAAGAGCAAAAAACGGTTTTTAGATTTTTGCCAAACACCCAATGGTCCCCCCTTCTCTGCTTTTTCACAAATTTTTTTTAAATTTTAAAGCAAAATCTATGGCTTTTTTGACGTTTCCTAGCGGACTTTGAGCATAAAATACGAATGGCGTGGTCAGAATACTTAATTTATGGAATAAAAAGAGCCAAAAACGGTTTTTAGATTTTTGCCAAACACCCAATGGTCCCCCCTTCTCTGCTTTTTCACAAATTTTTTTTAAATTTTAAAGCAAAATCTATGGCTTTTTTGACGTTTCCTAGCGGACTTTGAGCCTAAAATACGAATGGCGTGGTCAGAATACTTAATTTATGGAATAAAAAGAGCAAAAAACGGTTTTTAGATTTTTGCCAAACACCCAATGGTCCCCCCTTCTCTGATTTTTCACAAATTTTTTTTAAATTTTAAAGCAAAATCTATGGCTTTTTTGACGTTTCCTAGCGGACTTTGAGCATAAAATACGAATGGCGTGGTCAGAATACTTAATTTATGGAATAAAAAGAGCAAAAAACGGTTTTTAGATTTTTGCCAAACACCCAATGGTCCCCCCTTCTCTACTTTTTCACCAAATTTTTTTAAATTTTAAAGCAAAATCTATGGCTTTTTTGTCGAATCCTAGCGGACTTTGAGCATAAAATACGAATGACGTGGTCAGAATACTTAATTTATGGAATAAAAAGAGCAAAAAACGGTTTTTAGATTTTTGCCAAACACCCAATGGTCCCCCCTTCTCTACTTTTTCACCAAATTTTTTTAAATTTTAAAGCAAAATCTATGGCTTTTTTGACGTTTCCTAGCGGACTTTGAACATAAAATACCAATGGCGTGGTCAGAATACTTAATTTATGGAATAAAAAGAGCAAAAAACGGTTTTTAGATTTTTGCCAAACACCCAATGGTCCCCCCTTCTCTACTTTTTCACCAAATTTTTTTAAATTTTAAAGCAAAATCTATGGCTTTTTTGACGAATCCTAGCGGACTTTGAGCATAAAATACGAATGGCGTGGTCAGAATACTTAATTTATGGAATAAAAAGAGCAAAAAACGGTTTTTAGATTTTTGCCAAACACCCAATGGTCCCCCCTTCTCTGCTTTTTCACAAATTTTTTTTAAATTTTAAAGCAAAATCTATGGCTTTTTTGACGTTTCCTAGCGGACTTTGAGCATAAAATACGAATGGCGTGGTCAGAATACTTAATTTATGGAATAAAAAGAGCAAAAAACGGTTTTTAGATTTTTGCCAAACACCCAATGGTCCCCCCTTCTCTACTTTTTCTCCAAATTTTTTTACATTTTAAAGCAAAATCTATGGCTTTTTTGTCGAATCCTAGCGGACTTTGAGCATAAAATACGAATGACGTGGTCAGAATACTTAATTTATGGAATAAAAAGAGCAAAAAACGGTTTTTAGATTTTTGCCAAACACCCAATGGTCCCCCCTTCTCTACTTTTTCACCAATTTTTTTTAAATTTTAAAGCAAAAACTATGGCTTTTTTGACGTTTCCTAGCGGACTTTGAGCATAAAATACGAATGACGTGGTCAGAATACTTAATTTATGGAATAAAAAGAGCAAAAAACGGTTTTTAGATTTTTGCCAAACACCCAATGGTCCCCCCTTCTCTGCTTTTTCACAATTTTTTTTTAAATTTTAAAGCAAAATCTATGGCTTTTTTGACGTTTCCTAGCGGACTTTGAGCATAAAATACGAATGGCGTGGTCAGAATACTTAATTCATGGAATAAAAAGAGCAAAAAACGGTTTTTAGATTTTTGCCAAACACCCAATGGTCCCCCCTTCTCTGCTTTTTCACAAATTTTTTTTAAATTTTAAAGCAAAATCTATGGCTTTTTTGACGTTTCCTAGCGGACTTTGAGCATAAAATACGAATGGCGTGGTCAGAATACTTAATTTATGGAATAAAAAGAGCAAAAAACGGTTTTTAGATTTTTGCCAAACACCCAATGGTCCCCCCTTCTCTACTTTTTCACCAAATTTTTTTAAATTTTAAAGCAAAATCTATGGCTTTTTTGTCGAATCCTAGCGGACTTTGAGCATAAAATACGAATGACGTGGTCAGAATACTTAATTTATGGAATAAAAAGAGCAAAAAACGGTTTTTAGATTTTTGCCAAACACCCAATGGTCCCCCCTTCTCTACTTTTTCACCAAATTTTTTTAAATTTTAAAGCAAAATCTATGGCTTTTTTGACGTTTCCTAGCGGACTTTGAACATAAAATACCAATGGCGTGGTCAGAATACTTAATTTATGGAATAAAAAGAGCAAAAAACGGTTTTTAGATATTTGCCAAACACCCAATGGTCCCCCCTTCTCTACTTTTTCACCAAATTTTTTTAAATTTTAAAGCAAAATCTATGGCTTTTTTGACGAATCCTAGCGGACTTTGAGCATAAAATACGAATGGCGTGGTCAGAATACTTAATTTATGGAATAAAAAGAGCAAAAAACGGTTTTTAGATTTTTGCCAAACACCCAATGGTCCCCCCTTCTCTGCTTTTTCACAAATTTTTTTTAAATTTTAAAGCAAAATCTATGGCTTTTTTGACGTTTCCTAGCGGACTTTGAGCATAAAATACGAATGGCGTGGTCAGAATACTTAATTTATGGAATAAAAAGAGCAAAAAACGGTTTTTAGATTTTTGCCAAACACCCAATGGTCCCCCCTTCTCTACTTTTTCACCAATTTTTTTTAAATTTTAAAGCAAAATCTATGGCTTTTTTGTCGAATCCTAGCGGACTTTGAGCATAAAATACGAATGACGTGGTCAGAATACTTAATTTATGGAATAAAAAGAGCAAAAAACGGTTTTTAGATTTTTGCCAAACACCCAATGGTCCCCCCTTCTCTACTTTTTCACCAAATTTTTTTAAATTTTAAAGCAAAATCTATGGCTTTTTTGACGTTTCCTAGCGGACTTTGAGCATAAAATACGAATGGCGTGGTCAGAATACTTAATTTATGGAATAAAAAGAGCAAAAAACGGTTTTTAGATTTTTGCCAAACACCCAATGGTCCCCCCTTCTCTGCTTTTTCACAAATTTTTTTTAAATTTTAAAGCAAAATCTATGGCTTTTTTGACGTTTCCTAGCGGACTTTGAGCATAAAATACGAATGGCGTGGTCAGAATACTTAATTTATGGAATAAAAAGAGCAAAAAACGGTTTTTAGATTTTTGCCAAACACCCAATGGTCCCCCCTTCTCTGCTTTTTCAGAAATTTTTTTTAAATTTTAAAGCAAAATCTATGGCTTTTTTTACGTTTCCTAGCGGACTTTGAGCATAAAATACGAATGGCGTGGTTAGAATACTTAATTTATGGAATAAAAAGAGCAAAAAACGGTTTTTAGATTTTTGCCAAACACCCAATGGTCCCCCCTTCTCTGCTTTTTCACAAATTTTTTTTAAATTTTAAAGCAAAATCTATGGCTTATTTGACGTTTCCTAGCGGACTTTGAGCATAAAATACGAATGACGTGGTCAGAATACTTAATTTATGGAATAAAAAGAGCAAAAAACGGTTTTTAGATTTTTGCCAAACACCCAATGGTCCCCCCTTCTCTGCTTTTTCACAAATTTTTTTTAAATTTTAAAGCAAAATCTATGGCTTTTTTTACGTTTCCTAGCGGACTTTGAGCATAAAATACGAATGGCGTGGTCAGAATACTTAATTTATGGAATAAAAAGAGCAAAAAACGGTTTTTAGATTTTTGCCAAACACCCAATGGTCCCCCCTTCTCTACTTTTTCACCAAATTTTTTTAAATTTTAAAGCAAAATCTATGGCTTTTTTGACGTTTCCTAGCGGACTTTGAACATAAAATACCAATGGCGTGGTCAGAATACTTAATTTATGGAATAAAAAGAGCAAAAAACGGTTTTTAGATTTTTGCCAAACACCCAATGGTCCCCCCTTCTCTACTTTTTCACCAAATTTTTTTAAATTTTAAAGCAAAATCTATGGCTTTTTTGACGAATCCTAGCGGACTTTGAGCATAAAATACGAATGGCGTGGTCAGAATACTTAATTTATGGAATAAAAAGAGCAAAAAACGGTTTTTAGATTTTTGCCAAACACCCAATGGTCCCCCCTTCTCTGCTTTTTCACAAATTTTTTTTAAATTTTAAAGCAAAATCTATGGCTTTTTTGACGTTTCCTAGCGGACTTTGAGCATAAAATACGAATGGCGTGGTCAGAATACTTAATTTATGGAATAAAAAGAGCAAAAAACGGTTTTTAGATTTTTGCCAAACACCCAATGGTCCCCCCTTCTCTACTTTTTCACCAATTTTTTTTAAATTTTAAAGCAAATTCTATGGCTTTTTTGTCGAATCCTAGCGGACTTTGAGCATAAAATACGAATGACGTGGTCAGAATACTTAATTTATGGAATAAAAAGAGCAAAAAACGGTTTTTAGATTTTTGCCAAACACCCAATGGTCCCCCCTTCTCTACTTTTTCACCAAATTTTTTTAAATTTTAAAGCAAAATCTATGGCTTTTTTGACGTTTCCTAGCGGACTTTGAGCATAAAATACGAATGGCGTGGTCAGAATACTTAATTTATGGAATAAAAAGAGCAAAAAACGGTTTTTAGATTTTTGCCAAACACCCAATGGTCCCCCCTTCTCTGCTTTTTCACAATTTTTTTTTAAATTTTAAAGCAAAATCTATGGCTTTTTTGACGTTTCCTAGCGGACTTTGAGCATAAAATACGAATGGCGTGGTCAGAATACTTAATTTATGGAATAAAAAGAGCAAAAAACGGTTTTTAGATTTTTGCCAAACACCCAATGGTCCCCCCTTCTCTGCTTTTTCAGAAATTTTTTTTAAATTTTAAAGCAAAATCTATGGCTTTTTTTACGTTTCCTAGCGGACTTTGAGCATAAAATACGAATGGCGTGGTTAGAATACTTAATTTATGGAATAAAAAGAGCAAAAAACGGTTTTTAGATTTTTGCCAAACACCCAATGGTCCCCCCTTCTCTGCTTTTTCACAAATTTTTTTTAAATTTTAAAGCAAAATCTATGGCTTATTTGACGTTTCCTAGCGGACTTTGAGCATAAAATACGAATGACGTGGTCAGAATACTTAATTTATGGAATAAAAAGAGCAAAAAACGGTTTTTAGATTTTTGCCAAACACCCAATGGTCCCCCCTTCTCTGCATTTTCACAAATTTTTTTTAAATTTTAAAGCAAAATCTATGGCTTTTTTTACGTTTCCTAGCGGACTTTGAGCATAAAATACGAATGGCGTGGTCAGAATACTTAATTTATGGAATAAAAAGAGCAAAAAACGGTTTTTAGATTTTTGCCAAACACCCAATGGTCCCCCCTTCTCTACTTTTTCACCAAATTTTTTTAAATTTTAAAGCAAAATCTATGGCTTTTTTGACGTTTCCTAGCGGACTTTGAGCATAAAATACGAATGGCGTGGTCAGAATACTTAATTTATGGAATAAAAAGAGCAAAAAACGGTTTTTAGATTTATGCCACACACCCAATGGTCCCCCCTTCTCTACTTTTTCACCAAATTTTTTTAAATTTTAAAGCAAAATCTATGGCTTTTTTGACGAATCCTAGCGGACTTTGAGCATAAAATACGAATGGCGTGGTCAGAATACTTAATTTATGGAATAAAAAGAGCAAAAAACGGTATTTAAATTTTTTCCAAACACCCAATGGTCCCCCCTTCTCTGCTTTTTCACAAATTTTTTTTAAATTTTAAAGCAAAATCTATGGCTTTTTTGACGTTTCCTAGCGGACTTTGAGCATAAAATACGAATGGCGTGGTCAGAATACTTCATTTATGGAATAAAAAGAGCAAAAAACGGTTTTTAGATTTTTGCCAAACACCCAATGGTCCCCCCTTCTCTACTTTTTCACCAAATTTTTTTAAATTTTAAAGCAAAATCTATGGCTTTTTTGTCGAATCCTAGCGGACTTTGAGCATAAAATACGAATGACGTGGTCAGAATACTTAATTTATGGAATAAAAAGAGCAAAAAACGGTTTTTAGATTTTTGCCAAACACCCAATGGTCCCCCCTTCTCTGCTTTTTCACAAATTTTTTTTAAATTTTAAAGCAAAATCTATGGCTTTTTTTACGTTTCCTAGCGGACTTTGAGCATAAAATACGAATGGCGTGGTTAGAATACTTAATTTATGGAATAAAAAGAGCAAAAAACGGTTTTTAGATTTTTGCCAAACACCCAATGGTCCCCCCTTCTCTGCTTTTTCACAAATTTTTTTTAAATTTTAAAGCAAAATCTATGGCTTATTTGACGTTTCCTAGCGGACTTTGAGCATAAAATACGAATGACGTGGTCAGAATACTTAATTTATGGAATAAAAAGAGCAAAAAACGGTTTTTAGATTTTTGCCAAACACCCAATGGTCCCCCCTTCTCTGCTTTTTCACAAATTTTTTTTAAATTTTAAAGCAAAATCTATGGCTTTTTTTACGTTTCCTAGCGGACTTTGAGCATAAAATACGAATGGCGTGGTCAGAATACTTAATTTATGGAATAAAAAGAGCAAAAAACGGTTTTTAGATTTTTGCCAAACACCCAATGGTCCCCCCTTCTCTACTTTTTCACCAAATTTTTTTAAATTTTAAAGCAAAATCTATGGCTTTTTTGACGTTTCCTAGCGGACTTTGAGCATAAAATACGAATGGCGTGGTCAGAATACTTAATTTATGGAATAAAAAGAGCAAAAAACGGTTTTTAGATTTATGCCACACACCCAATGGTCCCCCCTTCTCTACTTTTTCACCAAATTTTTTTAAATTTTAAAGCAAAATCTATGGCTTTTTTGACGAATCCTAGCGGACTTTGAGCATAAAATACGAATGGCGTGGTCAGAATACTTAATTTATGGAATAAAAAGAGCAAAAAACGGTATTTAAATTTTTTCCAAACACCCAATGGTCCCCCCTTCTCTGCTTTTTCACAAATTTTTTTTAAATTTTAAAGCAAAATCTATGGCTTTTTTGACGTTTCCTAGCGGACTTTGAGCATAAAATACGAATGGCGTGGTCAGAGTACTTAATTTATGGAATAAAAAGAGCAAAAAACGGTTTTTAGATTTTTGCCAAACACCCAATGGTCCCCCCATCTCTGCTTTTTCACAAATTTTTTTTAAATTTTAAAGCAAAATCTATGGCTTTTTTGACGTTTCCTAGCGGACTTTGAGCATAAAATACGAATGGCGTGGTCAGAGTACTTAATTTATGGAATAAAATGAGCAAAAAACGGTTTTTAGATTTTTGCCAAACACCCAATGGTCCCCCCATCTCTGCTTTTTCACAAATTTTTTTTAAATTTTAAAGCAAAATCTATGGCTTTTTTGACGTTTCCTAGCGGACTTTGAGCATAAAATACGAATGGCGTGGTCAGAATACTTAATTTATGGAATAAAAAGAGCAAAAAACGGTTTTTAGATTTTTGCCAAACACCCAATGGTCCCCCCTTCTCTACTTTTTCACCAATTTTTTTTAAATTTTAAAGCAAAATCTATGGATTTTTTGTCGAATCCTAGCGGACTTTGAGCATAAAATACGAATGACGTGGTCAGAATACTTAATTTATGGAATAAAAAGAGCAAAAAACGGTTTTTAGATTTTTGCCAAACACCCAATGGTCCCCCCTTCTCTACTTTTTCACCAAATTTTTTTAAATTTTAAAGCAAAATCTATGGCTTTTTTGACGTTTCCTAGCGGACTTTGAGCATAAAATACGAATGGCGTGGTCAGAATACTTAATTTATGGAATAAAAAGAGCAAAAAACGGTTTTTAGATTTTTGCCAAACACCCAATGGTCCCCCCTTCTCTGCTTTTTCACAAATTTTTTTTAAATTTTAAAGCAAAATCTATGGCTTTTTTGACGTTTCCTAGCGGACTTTGAGCATAAAATACGAATGGCGTGGTCAGAATACTTAATTTATGGAATAAAAAGAGCAAAAAACGGTTTTTAGATTTTTGCCAAACACCCAATGGTCCCCCCTTCTCTACTTTTTCACCAAATTTTTTTAAATTTTAAAGCAAAATCTATGGCTTTTTTGACGTTTCCTAGCGGACTTTGAGCATAAAATACGAATGGCGTGGTCAGAATACTTAATTTATGGAATAAAAAGAGCAAAAAACGGTTTTTAGATTTTTGCCAAACACCCAATGGTCCCCCCTTCTCTACTTTTTCACCAATTTTTTTTAAATTTTAAAGCAAAATCTATGGCTTTTTTGACGTTTCCTAGCGGACTTTGAGCATAAAATACGAATGGCGTGGTCAGAATACTTAATTTATGGAATAAAAAGAGCAAAAAACGGTTTTTAGATTTATGCCACACACCCAATGGTCCCCCCTTCTCTACTTTTTCACCAAATTTTTTTAAATTTTAAAGCAAAATCTATGGCTTTTTTGACGAATCCTAGCGGACTTTGAGCATAAAATACGAATGGCGTGGTCAGAATACTTAATTTATGGAATAAAAAGAGCAAAAAACGGTTTTTAGATTTTTTCCAAACACCCAATGGTCCCCCCTTCTCTGCTTTTTCACAAATTTTTTTAAATTTTAAAGCAAAATCTATGGCTTTTTTGACGTTTCCTAGCGGACTTTGAGCATAAAATACGAATGGCGTGGTCAGAATACTTAATTTATGGAATAAAAAGAGCAAAAAACGGTTTTTAGATTTTTGCCAAACACCCAATGGTCCCCCCTTCTCTGCTTTTTCACAAATTTTTTTTAAATTTTAAAGCAAAATCTATGGCTTTTTTGACGTTTCCTAGCGGACTTTGAGCATAAAATACGAATGGCGTGGTCAGAATACTTAATTTATGGAATAAAAAGAGCAAAAAACGGTTTTTAGATTTTTGCCAAACACCCAATGGTCCCCCCTTCTCTGCTTTTTCACAAATTTTTTTTAAATTTTAAAGCAAAATCTATGGCTTTTTTGACGTTTCCTAGCGGACTTTGAGCATAAAATACGAATGGCGTGGTCAGAGTACTTAATTTATGGAATAAAAAGAGCAAAAAACGGTTTTTAGATTTTTGCCAAACACCCAATGGTCCCCCCTTCTCTGCTTTTTCACAAATTTTTTTTAAATTTTAAAGCAAAATCTATTGCTTTTTTGACGTTTCCTAGCGGACTTTGAGCATAAAATACGAATGGCGTGGTCAGAATACTTAATTTATGGAATAAAAAGAGCAAAAAACGGTTTTTAAATTTTTGCCAAACACCCAATGGTCCCCCCTTCTCTGCTTTTTCACAAATTTTTTTTAAATTTTAAAGCAAAATCTATGGCTTTTTTGACGTTTCCTAGCGGACTTTGAGCATAAAATACGAATGGCGTGGTCAGAATACTTAATTTATGGAATAAAAAGAGCAAAAAACGGTTTTTAGATTTTTGCCAAACACCCAATGGTCCCCCCTTCTCTACTTTTTCACCAATTTTTTTTAAATTTTAAAGCAAAATCTATGGCTTTTTTGTCGAATCCTAGCGGACTTTGAGCATAAAATACGAATGACGTGGTCAGAATACTTAATTTATGGAATAAAAAGAGCAAAAAACGGTTTTTAGATTTTTGCCAAACACCCAATGGTCCCCCCTTCTCTACTTTTTCACCAAATTTTTTTAAATTTTAAAGCAAAATCTATGGCTTTTTTGACGTTTCCTAGCGGACTTTGAGCATAAAATACGAATGGCGTGGTCAGAATACTTAATTTATGGAATAAAAAGAGCAAAAAACGGTTTTTAGATTTTTGCCAAACACCCAATGGTCCCCCCTTCTCTACTTTTTCACCAAATTTTTTTAAATTTTAAAGCAAAATCTATGGCTTTTTTGACGTTTCCTAGCGGACTTTGAGCATAAAATACGAATGGCATGGTAAGAATACTTAATTTATGGAATAAAAAGAGCAAAAAACGGTTTTTAGATTTTTGCCAAACACCCAATGGTCCCCCCTTCTCTGCTTTTTCACAAATTTTTTTTAAATTTTAAAGCAAAATCTATGGCTTATTTGACGTTTCCTAGCGGACTTTGAGCATAAAATACGAATGACGTGGTCAGAATACTTAATTTATGGAATAAAAAGAGCAAAAAACGGTTTTTAGATTTTTGCCAAACACCCAATGGTCCCCCCTTCTCTGCTTTTTCACAAATTTTTTTTAAATTTTAAAGCAAAATCTATGGCTTTTTTTACGTTTCCTAGCGGACTTTGAGCATAAAATACGAATGGCGTGGTCAGAATACTTAATTTATGGAATAAAAAGAGCAAAAAACGGTTTTTAGATTTTTGCCAAACACCCAATGGTCCCCCCTTCTCTACTTTTTCACCAAATTTTTTTAAATTTTAAAGCAAAATCTATGGCTTTTTTGACGAATCCTAGCGGACTTTGAGCATAAAATACGAATGGCGTGGTCAGAATACTTAATTTATGGAATAAAAAGAGCAAAAAACGGTATTTAAATTTTTTCCAAACACCCAATGGTCCCCCCTTCTCTGCTTTTTCACAAATTTTTTTTAAATTTTAAAGCAAAATCTATGGCTTTTTTGACGTTTCCTAGCGGACTTTGAGCATAAAATACGAATGGCGTGGTCAGAATACTTCATTTATGGAATAAAAAGAGCATAAAACGGTTTTTAGATTTTTGCCAAACACCCAATGGTCCCCCCTTCTCTACTTTTTCACCAAATTTTTTTAAATTTTAAAGCAAAATCTATGGCTTTTTTGTCGAATCCTAGCGGACTTTGAGCATAAAATACGAATGACGTGGTCAGAATACTTAATTTATGGAATAAAAAGAGCAAAAAACGGTTTTTAGATTTTTGCCAAACACCCAATGGTCCCCCCTTCTCTACTTTTTCACCAAATTTTTTTAAATTTTAAAGCAAAATCTATGGCTTTTTTGACGTTTCCTAGCGGACTTTGAGCATAAAATACGAATGGCGTGGTCAGAATACTTAATTTATGGAATAAAAAGAGCAAAAAACGGTTTTTAGATTTTTGCCAAACACCCAATGGTCCCCCCTTCTCTGCTTTTTCACAAATTTTTTTTAAATTTTAAAGCAAAATCTATGGCTTATTTGACGTTTCCTAGCGGACTTTGAGCATAAAATACGAATGACGTGGTCAGAATACTTAATTTATGGAATAAAAAGAGCAAAAAACGGTTTTTAGATTTTTGCCAAACACCCAATGGTCCCCCCTTCTCTGCTTTTTCACAAATTTTTTTTAAATTTTAAAGCAAAATCTATGGCTTTTTTGACGTTTCCTAGCGGACTTTGAGCATAAAATACGAATGGCGTGGTCAGAATACTTAATTTATGGAATAAAAAGAGCAAAAAACGGTTTTTAGATTTTTGCCAAACACCCAATGGTCCCCCCTTCTCTGCTTTTTCACAAATTTTTTTTAAATTTTAAAGCAAAATCTATGGCTTTATTGACGTTTCCTAGCGGACTTTGAGCATAAAATACGAATGGCGTGGTCAGAATACTTAATTTATGGAATAAAAAGAGCAAAAAACGGTTTTTAGATTTTTGCCAAACACCCAATGGTCCCCCCTTCTCTGCTTTTTCACAAATTTTTTTTAAATTTTAAAGCAAAATCTATGGCTTTTTTGACGTTTCCTAGCGGACTTTGAGCATAAAATACGAATGGCGTGGTCAGAGTACTTAATTTATGGAATAAAAAGAGCAAAAAACGGTTTTTAGATTTTTGCCAAACACCCAATGGTCCCCCCTTCTCTGCTTTTTCACAAATTTTTTTTAAATTTTAAAGCAAAATCTATTGCTTTTTTGACGTTTCCTAGCGGACTTTGAGCATAAAATACGAATGGCGTGGTCAGAATACTTAATTTATGGAATAAAAAGAGCAAAAAACGGTTTTTAAATTTTTGCCAAACACCCAATGGTCCCCCCTTCTCTGCTTTTTCACAAATTTTTTTTAAATTTTAAAGCAAAATCTATGGCTTTTTTGACGTTTCCTAGCGGACTTTGAGCATAAAATACGAATGGCGTGGTCAGAATACTTAATTTATGGAATAAAAAGAGCAAAAAACGGTTTTTAGATTTTTGCCAAACACCCAATGGTCCCCCCTTCTCTACTTTTTCACCAAATTTTTTTAAATTTTAAAGCAAAATCTATGGCTTTTTTGACGTTTCCTAGCGGACTTTGAGCATAAAATACGAATGGCGTGGTCAGAATACTTAATTTATGGAATAAAAAGAGCAAAAAACGGTTTTTAGATTTTTGCCAAACACCCAATGGTCCCCCCTTCTCTGCTTTTTCACAAATTTTTTTTAAATTTTAAAGCAAAATCTATGGCTTTTTTGACGTTTCCTAGCGGACTTTGAGCATAAAATACGAATGGCGTGGTCAGAATACTTAATTTATGGAATAAAAAGAGCAAAAAACGGTTTTTAGATTTTTGCCAAACACCCAATGGTCCCCCCTTCTCTACTTTTTCACCAATTTTTTTTAAATTTTAAAGCAAAATCTATGGCTTTTTTGTCGAATCCTAGCGGACTTTGAGCATAAAATACGAATGACGTGGTCAGAATACTTAATTTATGGAATAAAAAGAGCAAAAAATGGTTTTTAGATTTTTGCCAAACACCCAATGGTCCCCCCTTCTCTACTTTTTCACCAAATTTTTTTAAATTTTAAAGCAAAATCTATGGCTTTTTTGACGTTTCCTAGCGGACTTTGAGCATAAAATACGAATGGCGTGGTCAGAATACTTAATTTATGGAATAAAAAGAGCAAAAAACGGTTTTTAGATTTTTGCCAAACACCCAATGGTCCCCCCTTCTCTACTTTTTCACCAAATTTTTTTAAATTTTAAAGCAAAATCTATGGCTTTTTTGACGTTTCCTAGCGGACTTTGAGCATAAAATACGAATGGCATGGTAAGAATACTTAATTTATGGAATAAAAAGAGCAAAAAACGGTTTTTAGATTTTTGCCAAACACCCAATGGTCCCCCCTTCTCTGCTTTTTCACAAATTTTTTTTAAATTTTAAAGCAAAATCTATGGCTTATTTGACGTTTCCTAGCGGACTTTGAGCATAAAATACGAATGACGTGGTCAGAATACTTAATTTATGGAATAAAAAGAGCAAAAAACGGTTTTTAGATTTTTGCCAAACACCCAATGGTCCCCCCTTCTCTGCTTTTTCACAAATTTTTTTTAAATTTTAAAGCAAAATCTATGGCTTTTTTTACGTTTCCTAGCGGACTTTGAGCATAAAATACGAATGGCGTGGTCAGAATACTTAATTTATGGAATAAAAAGAGCAAAAAACGGTTTTTAGATTTTTGCCAAACACCCAATGGTCCCCCCTTCTCTGCTTTTTCACAAATTTTTTTTAAATTTTAAAGCAAAATCTATGGCTTATTTGACGTTTCCTAGCGGACTTTGAGCATAAAATACGAATGACGTGGTCAGAATACTTAATTTATGGAATAAAAAGAGCAAAAAACGGTTTTTAGATTTTTGCCAAACACCCAATGGTCCCCCCTTCTCTGCTTTTTCACAAATTTTTTTTAAATTTTAAAGCAAAATCTATGGCTTTTTTGACGTTTCCTAGCGGACTTTGAGCATAAAATACGAATGGCGTGGTCAGAATACTTAATTTATGGAATAAAAAGAGCAAAAAACGGTTTTTAAATTTTTGCCAAACACCCAATGGTCCCCCCTTCTCTGCTTTTTCACAAATTTTTTTTAAATTTTAAAGCAAAATCTATGGCTTTTTTGACGTTTCCTAGCGGACTTTGAGCATAAAATACGAATGGCGTGGTCAGAATACTTAATTTATGGAATAAAAAGAGCAAAAAACGGTTTTTAGATTTTTGCCAAACACCCAATGGTCCCCCCTTCTCTACTTTTTCACCAATTTTTTTTAAATTTTAAAGCAAAATCTATGGCTTTTTTGTCGAATCCTAGCGGACTTTGAGCATAAAATACGAATGACGTGGTCAGAATACTTAATTTATGGAATAAAAAGAGCAAAAAACGGTTTTTAGATTTTTGCCAAACACCCAATGGTCCCCCCTTCTCTACTTTTTCACCAAATTTTTTTAAATTTTAAAGCAAAATCTATGGCTTTTTTGACGTTTCCTAGCGGACTTTGAGCATAAAATACGAATGGCGTGGTCAGAATACTTAATTTATGGAATAAAAAGAGCAAAAAACGGTTTTTAAATTTTTGCCAAACACCCAATGGTCCCCCCTTCTCTGCTTTTTCACAAATTTTTTTTAAATTTTAAAGCAAAATCTATGGCTTTTTTGACGTTTCCTAGCGGACTTTGAGCATAAAATACGAATGGCGTGGTCAGAATACTTAATTTATGGAATAAAAAGAGCAAAAAACGGTTTTTAGATTTTTGCCAAACACCCAATGGTCCCCCCTTCTCTACTTTTTCACCAATTTTTTTTAAATTTTAAAGCAAAATCTATGGCTTTTTTGTCGAATCCTAGCGGACTTTGAGCATAAAATACGAATGGCATGGTAAGAATACTTAATTTATGGAATAAAAAGAGCAAAAAACGGTTTTTAGATTTTTGCCAAACACCCAATGGTCCCCCCTTCTCTGCTTTTTCACAAATTTTTTTTAAATTTTAAAGCAAAATCTATGGCTTATTTGACGTTTCCTAGCGGACTTTGAGCATAAAATACGAATGACGTGGTCAGAATACTTAATTTATGGAATAAAAAGAGCAAAAAACGGTTTTTAGATTTTTGCCAAACACCCAATGGTCCCCCCTTCTCTGCTTTTTCACAAATTTTTTTTAAATTTTAAAGCAAAATCTATGGCTTTTTTTACGTTTCCTAGCGGACTTTGAGCATAAAATACGAATGGCGTGGTCAGAATACTTAATTTATGGAATAAAAAGAGCAAAAAACGGTTTTTAGATTTTTGCCAAACACCCAATGGTCCCCCCTTCTCTACTTTTTCACCAAATTTTTTTAAATTTTAAAGCAAAATCTATGGCTTTTTTGACGTTTCCTAGCGGACTTTGAGCATAAAATACGAATGGCGTGGTCAGAATACTTAATTTATGGAATAAAAAGAGCAAAAAACGGTTTTTAGATTTATGCCACACACCCAATGGTCCCCCCTTCTCTACTTTTTCACCAAATTTTTTTAAATTTTAAAGCAAAATCTATGGCTTTTTTGACGAATCCTAGCGGACTTTGAGCATAAAATACGAATGGCGTGGTCAGAATACTTAATTTATGGAATAAAAAGAGCAAAAAACGGTATTTAAATTTTTTCCAAACACCCAATGGTCCCCCCTTCTCTGCTTTTTCACAAATTTTTTTTAAATTTTAAAGCAAAATCTATGGCTTTTTTGACGTTTCCTAGCGGACTTTGAGCATAAAATACGAATGGCGTGGTCAGAATACTTCATTTATGGAATAAAAAGAGCAAAAAACGGTTTTTAGATTTTTGCCAAACACCCAATGGTCCCCCCTTCTCTACTTTTTCACCAAATTTTATTAAATTTTAAAGCAAAATCTATGGCTTTTTTGTCGAATCCTAGCGGACTTTGAGCATAAAATACGAATGACGTGGTCAGAATACTTAATTTATGGAATAAAAAGAGCAAAAAACGGTTTTTAGATTTTTGCCAAACACCCAATGGTCCCCCCTTCTCTACTTTTTCACCAAATTTTTTTAAATTTTAAAGCAAAATCTATGGCTTTTTTGACGAATCCTAGCGGACTTTGAGCATAAAATACGAATGGCGTGGTCAGAATACTTAATTTATGGAATAAAAAGAGCAAAAAACGGTTTTTAGATTTTTTCCAAACACCCAATGGTCCCCCCTTCTCTGCTTTTTCACAAATTTTTTTTAAATTTTAAAGCAAAATCTATGGCTTTTTTGACGTTTCCTAGCGGACTTTGAGCATAAAATACGAATGGCGTGGTCAGAATACTTAATTTATGGAATAAAAAGAGCAAAAAACGGTTTTTAGATTTTTGCCAAACACCCAATGGTCCCCCCTTCTCTGCTTTTTCACAAATTTTTTTTAAATTTTAAAGCAAAATCTATGGCTTTTTTGACGTTTCCTAGCGGACTTTGAGCATAAAATACGAATGGCGTGGTCAGAATACTTAATTTATGGAATAAAAAGAGCAAAAAACGGTTTTTAGATTTTTGCCAAACACCCAATGGTCCCCCCTTCTCTGCTTTTTCACAAATTTTTTTTAAATTTTAAAGCAAAATCTATGGCTTTTTTGACGTTTCCTAGCGGACTTTGAGCATAAAATACGAATGGCGTGGTCAGAGTACTTAATTTATGGAATAAAAAGAGCAAAAAACGGTTTTTAGATTTTTGCCAAACACCCAATGGTCCCCCCTTCTCTGCTTTTTCACAAATTTTTTTTAAATTTTAAAGCAAAATCTATTGCTTTTTTGACGTTTCCTAGCGGACTTTGAGCATAAAATACGAATGGCGTGGTCAGAATACTTAATTTATGGAATAAAAAGAGCAAAAAACGGTTTTTAGATTTTTGCCAAACACCCAATGGTCCCCCCTTCTCTGCTTTTTCACAAATTTTTTTTAAATTTTAAAGCAAAATCTATGGCTTATTTGACGTTTCCTAGCGGACTTTGAGCATAAAATACGAATGACGTGGTCAGAATACTTAATTTATGGAATAAAAAGAGCAAAAAACGGTTTTTAGATTTTTGCCAAACACCCAATGGTCCCCCCTTCTCTGCTTTTTCACAAATTTTTTTTAAATTTTAAAGCAAAATCTATGGCTTTTTTAACGTTTCCTAGCGGACTTTGAGCATAAAATACGAATGGCGTGGTTAGAATACTTAATTTATGGAATAAAAAGAGCAAAAAACGGTTTTTAGATTTTTGCCAAACACCCAATGGTCCCCCCTTCTCTACTTTTTCACCAAATTTTTTTAAATTTTAAAGCAAAATCTATGGCTTTTTTGACGTTTCCTAGCGGACTTTGAGCATAAAATACGAATGGCGTGGTCAGAATACTTAATTTATGGAATAAAAAGAGCAAAAAACGGTTTTTAGATTTATGCCACACACCCAATGGTCCCCCCTTCTCTACTTTTTCACCAAATTTTTTTAAATTTTAAAGCAAAATCTATGGCTTTTTTGACGAATCCTAGCGGACTTTGAGCATAAAATACGAATGGCGTGGTCAGAATACTTAATTTATGGAATAAAAAGAGCAAAAAACGGTTTTTAGATTTTTTCCAAACACCCAATGGTCCCCCCTTCTCTGCTTTTTCACAAATTTTTTTAAATTTTAAAGCAAAATCTATGGCTTTTTTGACGTTTCCTAGCGGACTTTGAGCATAAAATACGAATGGCGTGGTCAGAATACTTAATTTATGGAATAAAAAGAGCAAAAAACGGTTTTTAGATTTTTGCCAAACACCCAATGGTCCCCCCTTCTCTGCTTTTTCACAAATTTTTTTTAAATTTTAAAGCAAAATCTATGGCTTTTTTGACGTTTCCTAGCGGACTTTGAGCATAAAATACGAATGGCGTGGTCAGAATACTTAATTTATGGAATAAAAAGAGCAAAAAACGGTTTTTAAATTTTTGCCAAACACCCAATGGTCCCCCCTTCTCTGCTTTTTCACAAATTTTTTTTAAATTTTAAAGCAAAATCTATGGCTTTTTTGACGTTTCCTAGCGGACTTTGAGCATAAAATACGAATGGCGTGGTCAGAATACTTAATTTATGGAATAAAAAGAGCAAAAAACGGTTTTTAGATTTTTGCCAAACACCCAATGGTCCCCCCTTCTCTACTTTTTCACCAATTTTTTTTAAATTTTAAAGCAAAATCTATGGCTTTTTTGTCGAATCCTAGCGGACTTTGAGCATAAAATACGAATGACGTGGTCAGAATACTTAATTTATGGAATAAAAAGAGCAAAAAACGGTTTTTAGATTTTTGCCAAACACCCAATGGTCCCCCCTTCTCTACTTTTTCACCAAATTTTTTTAAATTTTAAAGCAAAATCTATGGCTTTTTTGACGTTTCCTAGCGGACTTTGAGCATAAAATACGAATGGCGTGGTCAGAATACTTAATTTATGGAATAAAAAGAGCAAAAAACGGTTTTTAGATTTTTGCCAAACACCCAATGGTCCCCCCTTCTCTACTTTTTCACCAAATTTTTTTAAATTTTAAAGCAAAATCTATGGCTTTTTTGACGTTTCCTAGCGGACTTTGAGCATAAAATACGAATGGCATGGTAAGAATACTTAATTTATGGAATAAAAAGAGCAAAAAACGGTTTTTAGATTTTTGCCAAACACCCAATGGTCCCCCCTTCTCTGCTTTTTCACAAATTTTTTTTAAATTTTAAAGCAAAATCTATGGCTTATTTGACGTTTCCTAGCGGACTTTGAGCATAAAATACGAATGACGTGGTCAGAATACTTAATTTATGGAATAAAAAGAGCAAAAAACGGTTTTTAGATTTTTGCCAAACACCCAATGGTCCCCCCTTCTCTGCTTTTTCACAAATTTTTTTTAAATTTTAAAGCAAAATCTATGGCTTTTTTTACGTTTCCTAGCGGACTTTGAGCATAAAATACGAATGGCGTGGTCAGAATACTTAATTTATGGAATAAAAAGAGCAAAAAACGGTTTTTAGATTTTTGCCAAACACCCAATGGTCCCCCCTTCTCTACTTTTTCACCAAATTTTTTTAAATTTTAAAGCAAAATCTATGGCTTTTTTGACGTTTCCTAGCGGACTTTGAGCATAAAATACGAATGGCGTGGTCAGAATACTTAATTTATGGAATAAAAAGAGCAAAAAACGGTTTTTAGATTTATGCCACACACCCAATGGTCCCCCCTTCTCTACTTTTTCACCAAATTTTTTTAAATTTTAAAGCAAAATCTATGGCTTTTTTGACGAATCCTAGCGGACTTTGAGCATAAAATACGAATGGCGTGGTCAGAATACTTAATTTATGGAATAAAAAGAGCAAAAAACGGTATTTAAATTTTTTCCAAACACCCAATGGTCCCCCCTTCTCTGCTTTTTCACAAATTTTTTTTAAATTTTAAAGCAAAATCTATGGCTTTTTTGACGTTTCCTAGCGGACTTTGAGCATAAAATACGAATGGCGTGGTCAGAATACTTCATTTATGGAATAAAAAGAGCAAAAAACGGTTTTTAGATTTTTGCCAAACACCCAATGGTCCCCCCTTCTCTACTTTTTCACCAAATTTTTTTAAATTTTAAAGCAAAATCTATGGCTTTTTTGTCGAATCCTAGCGGACTTTGAGCATAAAATACGAATGACGTGGTCAGAATACTTAATTTATGGAATAAAAAGAGCAAAAAACGGTTTTTAGATTTTTGCCAAACACCCAATGGTCCCCCCTTCACAACTTTTTCACCAAATTTTTTTAAATTTTAAAGCAAAATCTATGGCTTTTTTGACGTTTCCTAGCGGACTTTGAGCATAAAATACGAATGGCGTGGTCAGAATACTTAATTTATGGAATAAAAAGAGCAAAAAACGGTTTTTAGATTTTTGCCAAACACCCAATGGTCCCCCCTTCTCTGCTTTTTCACAAATTTTTTTTAAATTTTAAAGCAAAATCTATGGCTTTTTTGACGTTTCCTAGCGGACTTTGAGCATAAAATACGAATGGCGTGGTCAGAATACTTAATTTATGGAATAAAAAGAGCAAAAAACGGTTTTTAGATTTTTGCCAAACACCCAATGGTCCCCCCTTCTCTGCTTTTTCACAAATTTTTTTTAAATTTTAAAGCAAAATCTATGGCTTTTTTGACGTTTCCTAGCGGACTTTGAGCATAAAATACGAATGGCGTGGTCAGAATACTTAATTTATGGAATAAAAAGAGCAAAAAACGGTTTTTAGATTTTTGCCAAACACCCAATGGTCCCCCCTTCTCTGCTTTTTCACAAATTTTTTTTAAATTTTAAAGCAAAATCTATGGCTTTTTTGACGTTTCCTAGCGGACTTTGAGCATAAAATACGAATGGCGTGGTCAGAGTACTTAATTTATGGAATAAAAAGAGCAAAAAACGGTTTTTAGATTTTTGCCAAACACCCAATGGTCCCCCCTTCTCTGCTTTTTCACAAATTTTTTTTAAATTTTAAAGCAAAATCTATTGCTTTTTTGACGTTTCCTAGCGGACTTTGAGCATAAAATACGAATGGCGTGGTCAGAATACTTAATTTATGGAATAAAAAGAGCAAAAAACGGTTTTTAAATTTTTGCCAAACACCCAATGGTCCCCCCTTCTCTGCTTTTTCACAAATTTTTTTTAAATTTTAAAGCAAAATCTATGGCTTTTTTGACGTTTCCTAGCGGACTTTGAGCATAAAATACGAATGGCGTGGTCAGAATACTTAATTTATGGAATAAAAAGAGCAAAAAACGGTTTTTAGATTTTTGCCAAACACCCAATGGTCCCCCCTTCTCTACTTTTTCACCAATTTTTTTTAAATTTTAAAGCAAAATCTATGGCTTTTTTGTCGAATCCTAGCGGACTTTGAGCATAAAATACGAATGACGTGGTCAGAATACTTAATTTATGGAATAAAAAGAGCAAAAAACGGTTTTTAGATTTTTGCCAAACACCCAATGGTCCCCCCTTCTCTACTTTTTCACCAAATTTTTTTAAATTTTAAAGCAAAATCTATGGCTTTTTTGACGTTTCCTAGCGGACTTTGAGCATAAAATACGAATGGCGTGGTCAGAATACTTAATTTATGGAATAAAAAGAGCAAAAAACGGTTTTTAGATTTTTGCCAAACACCCAATGGTCCCCCCTTCTCTACTTTTTCACCAAATTTTTTTAAATTTTAAAGCAAAATCTATGGCTTTTTTGACGTTTCCTAGCGGACTTTGAGCATAAAATACGAATGGCATGGTAAGAATACTTAATTTATGGAATAAAAAGAGCAAAAAACGGTTTTTAGATTTTTGCCAAACACCCAATGGTCCCCCCTTCTCTGCTTTTTCACAAATTTTTTTTAAATTTTAAAGCAAAATCTATGGCTTATTTGACGTTTCCTAGCGGACTTTGAGCATAAAATACGAATGACGTGGTCAGAATACTTAATTTATGGAATAAAAAGAGCAAAAAACGGTTTTTAGATTTTTGCCAAACACCCAATGGTCCCCCCTTCTCTGCTTTTTCACAAATTTTTTTTAAATTTTAAAGCAAAATCTATGGCTTTTTTTACGTTTCCTAGCGGACTTTGAGCATAAAATACGAATGGCGTGGTCAGAATACTTAATTTATGGAATAAAAAGAGCAAAAAACGGTTTTTAGATTTTTGCCAAACACCCAATGGTCCCCCCTTCTCTACTTTTTCACCAAATTTTTTTAAATTTTAAAGCAAAATCTATGGCTTTTTTGACGTTTCCTAGCGGACTTTGAGCATAAAATACGAATGGCGTGGTCAGAATACTTAATTTATGGAATAAAAAGAGCAAAAAACGGTTTTTAGATTTATGCCACACACCCAATGGTCCCCCCTTCTCTACTTTTTCACCAAATTTTTTTAAATTTTAAAGCAAAATCTATGGCTTTTTTGACGAATCCTAGCGGACTTTGAGCATAAAATACGAATGGCGTGGTCAGAATACTTAATTTATGGAATAAAAAGAGCAAAAAACGGTATTTAAATTTTTTCCAAACACCCAATGGTCCCCCCTTCTCTGCTTTTTCACAAATTTTTTTTAAATTTTAAAGCAAAATCTATGGCTTTTTTGACGTTTCCTAGCGGACTTTGAGCATAAAATACGAATGGCGTGGTCAGAATACTTCATTTATGGAATAAAAAGAGCAAAAAACGGTTTTTAGATTTTTGCCAAACACCCAATGGTCCCCCCTTCTCTACTTTTTCACCAAATTTTTTTAAATTTTAAAGCAAAATCTATGGCTTTTTTGTCGAATCCTAGCGGACTTTGAGCATAAAATACGAATGACGTGGTCAGAATACTTAATTTATGGAATAAAAAGAGCAAAAAACGGTTTTTAGATTTTTGCCAAACACCCAATGGTCCCCCCTTCACAACTTTTTCACCAAATTTTTTTAAATTTTAAAGCAAAATCTATGGCTTTTTTGACGTTTCCTAGCGGACTTTGAGCATAAAATACGAATGGCGTGGTCAGAATACTTAATTTATGGAATAAAAAGAGCAAAAAACGGTTTTTAGATTTTTGCCAAACACCCAATGGTCCCCCCTTCTCTGCTTTTTCACAAATTTTTTTTAAATTTTAAAGCAAAATCTATGGCTTATTTGACGTTTCCTAGCGGACTTTGAGCATAAAATACGAATGACGTGGTCAGAATACTTAATTTATGGAATAAAAAGAGCAAAAAACGGTTTTTAGATTTTTGCCAAACACCCAATGGTCCCCCCTTCTCTGCTTTTTCACAAATTTTTTTTAAATTTTAAAGCAAAATCTATGGCTTTTTTGACGTTTCCTAGCGGACTTTGAGCATAAAATACGAATGGCGTGGTCAGAATACTTAATTTATGGAATAAAAAGAGCAAAAAACGGTTTTTAGATTTATGCCACACACCCAATGGTCCCCCCTTCTCTACTTTTTCACCAAATTTTTTTAAATTTTAAAGCAAAATCTATGGCTTTTTTGACGAATCCTAGCGGACTTTGAGCATAAAATACGAATGGCGTGGTCAGAATACTTAATTTATGGAATAAAAAGAGCAAAAAACGGTTTTTAGATTTTTTCCAAACACCCAATGGTCCCCCCTTCTCTGCTTTTTCACAAATTTTTTTTAAATTTTAAAGCAAAATCTATGGCTTTTTTGACGTTTCCTAGCGGACTTTGAGCATAAAATACGAATGGCGTGGTCAGAATACTTAATTTATGGAATAAAAAGAGCAAAAAACGGTTTTTAGATTTTTGCCAAACACCCAATGGTCCCCCCTTCTCTGCTTTTTCACAAATTTTTTTTAAATTTTAAAGCAAAATCTATGGCTTATTTGACGTTTCCTAGCGGACTTTGAGCATAAAATACGAATGACGTGGTCAGAATACTTAATTTATGGAATAAAAAGAGCAAAAAACGGTTTTTAGATTTTTGCCAAACACCCAATGGTCCCCCCTTCTCTGCTTTTTCACAAATTTTTTTTAAATTTTAAAGCAAAATCTATGGCTTTTTTGACGTTTCCTAGCGGACTTTGAGCATAAAATACGAATGGCGTGGTCAGAATACTTAATTTATGGAATAAAAAGAGCAAAAAACGGTTTTTAGATTTATGCCACACACCCAATGGTCCCCCCTTCTCTACTTTTTCACCAAATTTTTTTAAATTTTAAAGCAAAATCTATGGCTTTTTTGACGAATCCTAGCGGACTTTGAGCATAAAATACGAATGGCGTGGTCAGAATACTTAATTTATGGAATAAAAAGAGCAAAAAACGGTTTTTAGATTTTTTCCAAACACCCAATGGTCCCCCCTTCTCTGCTTTTTCACAAATTTTTTTTAAATTTTAAAGCAAAATCTATGGCTTTTTTGACGTTTCCTAGCGGACTTTGAGCATAAAATACGAATGGCGTGGTCAGAATACTTAATTTATGGAATAAAAAGAGCAAAAAACGGATTTTAGATATTTGCCAAACACCCAATGGTCCCCCCTTCTCTGCTTTTTCACAAATTTTTTTTAAATTTTAAAGCAAAATCTATGGCTTTTTTGACGTTTCCTAGCGGACTTTGAGCATAAAATACGAATGGCGTGGTCAGAATACTTAATTTATGGAATAAAAAGAGTAAAAAACGGTTTTTAGATTTTTGCCAAACACCCAATGGTCCCCCCTTCTCTACTTTTTCACCAAATTTTTTTAAATTTTAAAGCAAAATCTATGGCTTTTTTGACGTTTCCTAGCGGACTTTGAGCATAAAATACGAATGGCGTGGTCAGAATACTTAATTTATGGAATAAAAAGAGCAAAAAACTGTTTTTAGATTTTTGCCAAACACCCAATGGTCCCCCCTTCTCTGCTTTTTCACAAATTTTTTTTAAATTTTAAAGCAAAATCTATGGCTTATTTGACGTTTCCTAGCGGACTTTGAGCATAAAATACGAATGACGTGGTCAGAATACTTAATTTATGGAATAAAAAGAGCAAAAAACGGTTTTTAGATTTTTGCCAAACAAACAAATTTTTTTTAAATTTTAAAGCAAAATCTATGGCTTTTTTTACGTTTCCTAGCGGACTTTGAGCATAAAATACGAATGGCGTGGTCAGAATACTTAATTTATGGAATAAAAAGAGCAAAAAACGGTTTTTAGATTTTTGCCAAACACCCAATGGTCCCCCCTTCTCTACTTTTTCACCAAATTTTTTTAAATTTTAAAGCAAAATCTATGGCTTTTATGACGTTTCCTAGCGGACTTTGAGCATAAAATACGAATGGCGTGGTCAGAATACTTAATTTATGGAATAAAAAGAGCAAAAAACGGTTTTTAGATTTATGCCACACACCCAATGGTCCCCCCTTCTCTACTTTTTCACCACATTTTTTTAAATTTTAAAGCAAAATCTATGGCTTTTTTGACGAATCCTAGCGGACTTTGAGCATAAAATACGAATGGCGTGGTCAGAATACTTAATTTATGGAATAAAAAGAGCAAAAAACGGTTTTTAAATTTTTTCCAAACACCCAATGGTCCCCCCTTCTCTGCTTTTTCACAAATTTTTTTTAAATTTTAAAGCAAAATCTATGGCTTTTTTGACGTTTCCTAGCGGACTTTGAGCATAAAATACGAATGGCGTGGTCAGAATACTTCATTTATGGAATAAAAAGAGCAAAAAACGGTTTTTAGATTTTTGCCAAACACCCAATGGTCCCCCCTTCTCTGCTTTTTCACAAATTTTTTTTAAATTTTAAAGCAAAATCTATGGCTTTTTTGACGTTTCCTAGCGGACTTTGAGCATAAAATACGAATGGCGTGGTCAGAATACTTAATTTATGGAATAAAAAGAGCAAAAAACGGTTTTTAGATTTTTGCCAAACACCCAATGGTCCCCCCTTCTCTGCTTTTTCACAAATTTTTTTTAAATTTTAAAGCAAAATCTATGGCTTTTTTGACGTTTCCTAGCGGACTTTGAGCATAAAATACGAATGGCGTGGTCAGAGTACTTAATTTATGGAATAAAAAGAGCAAAAAACGGTTTTTAGATTTTTGCCAAACACCCAATGGTCCCCCCATCTCTGCTTTTTCACAAATTTTTTTTAAATTTTAAAGCAAAATCTATGGCTTTTTTGACGTTTCCTAGCGGACTTTGAGCATAAAATACGAATGGCGTGGTCAGAGTACTTAATTTATGGAATAAAAAGAGCAAAAAACGGTTTTTAGATTTTTGCCAAACACCCAATGGTCCCCCCATCTCTGCTTTTTCACAAATTTTTTTTAAATTTTAAAGCAAAATCTATGGCTTTTTTGACGTTTCCTAGCGGACTTTGAGCATAAAATACGAATGGCGTGGTCAGAATACTTAATTTATGGAATAAAAAGAGCAAAAAACGGTTTTTAGATTTTTGCCAAACACCCAATGGTCCCCCCTTCTCTACTTTTTCACCAATTTTTTTTAAATTTTAAAGCAAAATCTATGGATTTTTTGTCGAATCCTAGCGGACTTTGAGCATAAAATACGAATGACGTGGTCAGAATACTTAATTTATGGAATAAAAAGAGCAAAAAACGGTTTTTAGATTTTTGCCAAACACCCAATGGTCCCCCCTTCTCTACTTTTTCACCAAATTTTTTTAAATTTTAAAGCAAAATCTATGGCTTTTTTGACGTTTC
Source organism: Cantharis lateralis (assembly GCA_963170105.1). NCBI lineage: Eukaryota > Metazoa > Arthropoda > Insecta > Coleoptera > Cantharidae > Cantharis > Cantharis lateralis. The sequence goes on along the minus strand of OY720630.1, from coordinate 24,630,279 downwards.
CTAGCGGACTTTGAGCATAAAATACGAATGCCGTGGTGAGAATACTTAATTTATGGAATAAAAAGAGCAAAAAACGGTTTTTAGATTTTTGCCAAACACCCAATGGTCCCCCCTTCTCTGCTTTTTCACAAATTTTTTTTAAATTTTAAAGCAAAATCTATGGCTTATTTGACGTTTCCTAGCGGACTTTGAGCATAAAATACGAATGACGTGGTCAGAATACTTAATTTATGGAATAAAAAGAGCAAAAAACGGTTTTTAGATTTTTGCCAAACACCCAATGGTCCCCCCTTCTCTGCTTTTTCACAAATTTTTTTTAAATTTTAAAGCAAAATCTATGGCTTTTTTTACGTTTCCTAGCGGACTTTGAGCATAAAATACGAATGGCGTGGTCAGAATACTTAATTTATGGAATAAAAAGAGCAAAAAACGGTTTTTAGATTTTTGCCAAACACCCAATGGTCCCCCCTTCTCTGCTTTTTCACAAATTTTTTTTAAATTTTAAAGCAAAATCTATGGCTTATTTGACGTTTCCTAGCGGACTTTGAGCATAAAATACGAATGACGTGGTCAGAATACTTAATTTATGGAATAAAAAGAGCAAAAAACGGTTTTTAGATTTTTGCCAAACACCCAATGGTCCCCCCTTCTCTGCTTTTTCACAAATTTTTTTTAAATTTTAAAGCAAAATCTATGGCTTTTTTAACGTTTCCTAGCGGACTTTGAGCATAAAATACGAATGGCGTGGTTAGAATACTTAATTTATGGAATAAAAAGAGCAAAAAACGGTTTTTAGATTTTTGCCAAACACCCAATGGTCCCCCCTTCTCTACTTTTTCACCAAATTTTTTTAAATTTTAAAGCAAAATCTATGGCTTTTTTGACGTTTCCTAGCGGACTTTGAGCATAAAATACGAATGGCGTGGTCAGAATACTTAATTTATGGAATAAAAAGAGCAAAAAACGGTTTTTAGATTTATGCCACACACCCAATGGTCCCCCCTTCTCTACTTTTTCACCAAATTTTTTTAAATTTTAAAGCAAAATCTATGGCTTTTTTGACGAATCCTAGCGGACTTTGAGCATAAAATACGAATGGCGTGGTCAGAATACTTAATTTATGGAATAAAAAGAGCAAAAAACGGTTTTTAGATTTTTTCCAAACACCCAATGGTCCCCCCTTCTCTGCTTTTTCACAAATTTTTTTAAATTTTAAAGCAAAATCTATGGCTTTTTTGACGTTTCCTAGCGGACTTTGAGCATAAAATACGAATGGCGTGGTCAGAATACTTAATTTATGGAATAAAAAGAGCAAAAAACGGTTTTTAGATTTTTGCCAAACACCCAATGGTCCCCCCTTCTCTGCTTTTTCACAAATTTTTTTTAAATTTTAAAGCAAAATCTATGGCTTTTTTGACGTTTCCTAGCGGACTTTGAGCATAAAATACGAATGGCGTGGTCAGAATACTTAATTTATGGAATAAAAAGAGCAAAAAACGGTTTTTAAATTTTTGCCAAACACCCAATGGTCCCCCCTTCTCTGCTTTTTCACAAATTTTTTTTAAATTTTAAAGCAAAATCTATGGCTTTTTTGACGTTTCCTAGCGGACTTTGAGCATAAAATACGAATGGCGTGGTCAGAATACTTAATTTATGGAATAAAAAGAGCAAAAAACGGTTTTTAGATTTTTGCCAAACACCCAATGGTCCCCCCTTCTCTACTTTTTCACCAATTTTTTTTAAATTTTAAAGCAAAATCTATGGCTTTTTTGTCGAATCCTAGCGGACTTTGAGCATAAAATACGAATGACGTGGTCAGAATACTTAATTTATGGAATAAAAAGAGCAAAAAACGGTTTTTAGATTTTTGCCAAACACCCAATGGTCCCCCCTTCTCTACTTTTTCACCAAATTTTTTTAAATTTTAAAGCAAAATCTATGGCTTTTTTGACGTTTCCTAGCGGACTTTGAGCATAAAATACGAATGGCGTGGTCAGAATACTTAATTTATGGAATAAAAAGAGCAAAAAACGGTTTTTAAATTTTTGCCAAACACCCAATGGTCCCCCCTTCTCTGCTTTTTCACAAATTTTTTTTAAATTTTAAAGCAAAATCTATGGCTTTTTTGACGTTTCCTAGCGGACTTTGAGCATAAAATACGAATGGCGTGGTCAGAATACTTAATTTATGGAATAAAAAGAGCAAAAAACGGTTTTTAGATTTTTGCCAAACACCCAATGGTCCCCCCTTCTCTACTTTTTCACCAATTTTTTTTAAATTTTAAAGCAAAATCTATGGCTTTTTTGTCGAATCCTAGCGGACTTTGAGCATAAAATACGAATGACGTGGTCAGAATACTTAATTTATGGAATAAAAAGAGCAAAAAACGGTTTTTAGATTTTTGCCAAACACCCAATGGTCCCCCCTTCTCTACTTTTTCACCAAATTTTTTTAAATTTTAAAGCAAAATCTATGGCTTTTTTGACGTTTCCTAGCGGACTTTGAGCATAAAATACGAATGGCGTGGTCAGAATACTTAATTTATGGAATAAAAAGAGCAAAAAACGGTTTTTAGATTTTTGCCAAACACCCAATGGTCCCCCCTTCTCTACTTTTTCACCAAATTTTTTTAAATTTTAAAGCAAAATCTATGGCTTTTTTGACGTTTCCTAGCGGACTTTGAGCATAAAATACGAATGGCATGGTAAGAATACTTAATTTATGGAATAAAAAGAGCAAAAAACGGTTTTTAGATTTTTGCCAAACACCCAATGGTCCCCCCTTCTCTGCTTTTTCACAAATTTTTTTTAAATTTTAAAGCAAAATCTATGGCTTATTTGACGTTTCCTAGCGGACTTTGAGCATAAAATACGAATGACGTGGTCAGAATACTTAATTTATGGAATAAAAAGAGCAAAAAACGGTTTTTAGATTTTTGCCAAACACCCAATGGTCCCCCCTTCTCTGCTTTTTCACAAATTTTTTTTAAATTTTAAAGCAAAATCTATGGCTTTTTTGACGTTTCCTAGCGGACTTTGAGCATAAAATACGAATGGCGTGGTCAGAATACTTAATTTATGGAATAAAAAGAGCAAAAAACGGTTTTTAGATTTTTGCCAAACACCCAATGGTCCCCCCTTCTCTACTTTTTCACCAAATTTTATTAAATTTTAAAGCAAAATCTATGGCTTTTTTGTCGAATCCTAGCGGACTTTGAGCATAAAATACGAATGACGTGGTCAGAATACTTAATTTATGGAATAAAAAGAGCAAAAAACGGTTTTTAGATTTTTGCCAAACACCCAATGGTCCCCCCTTCTCTACTTTTTCACCAAATTTTTTTAAATTTTAAAGCAAAATCTATGGCTTTTTTGACGAATCCTAGCGGACTTTGAGCATAAAATACGAATGGCGTGGTCAGAATACTTAATTTATGGAATAAAAAGAGCAAAAAACGGTTTTTAGATTTTTTCCAAACACCCAATGGTCCCCCCTTCTCTGCTTTTTCACAAATTTTTTTTAAATTTTAAAGCAAAATCTATGGCTTTTTTGACGTTTCCTAGCGGACTTTGAGCATAAAATACGAATGGCGTGGTCAGAATACTTAATTTATGGAATAAAAAGAGCAAAAAACGGTTTTTAGATTTTTGCCAAACACCCAATGGTCCCCCCTTCTCTGCTTTTTCACAAATTTTTTTTAAATTTTAAAGCAAAATCTATGGCTTATTTGACGTTTCCTAGCGGACTTTGAGCATAAAATACGAATGACGTGGTCAGAATACTTAATTTATGGAATAAAAAGAGCAAAAAACGGTTTTTAGATTTTTGCCAAACACCCAATGGTCCCCCCTTCTCTGCTTTTTCACAAATTTTTTTTAAATTTTAAAGCAAAATCTATGGCTTTTTTGTCGAATCCTAGCGGACTTTGAGCATAAAATACGAATGACGTGGTCAGAATACTTAATTTATGGAATAAAAAGAGCAAAAAACGGTTTTTAGATTTTTGCCAAACACCCAATGGTCCCCCCTTCTCTACTTTTTCACCAAATTTTTTTAAATTTTAAAGCAAAATCTATGGCTTTTTTGACGAATCCTAGCGGACTTTGAGCATAAAATACGAATGGCGTGGTCAGAATACTTAATTTATGGAATAAAAAGAGCAAAAAACGGTTTTTAGATTTTTTCCAAACACCCAATGGTCCCCCCTTCTCTGCTTTTTCACAAATTTTTTTTAAATTTTAAAGCAAAATCTATGGCTTTTTTGACGTTTCCTAGCGGACTTTGAGCATAAAATACGAATGGCGTGGTCAGAATACTTAATTTATGGAATAAAAAGAGCAAAAAACGGTTTTTAGATTTTTGCCAAACACCCAATGGTCCCCCCTTCTCTGCTTTTTCACAAATTTTTTTTAAATTTTAAAGCAAAATCTATGGCTTTTTTGACGTTTCCTAGCGGACTTTGAGCATAAAATACGAATGGCGTGGTCAGAATACTTAATTTATGGAATAAAAAGAGCAAAAAACGGTTTTTAGATTTTTGCCAAACACCCAATGGTCCCCCCTTCTCTGCTTTTTCACAAATTTTTTTTAAATTTTAAAGCAAAATCTATGGCTTTTTTGACGTTTCCTAGCGGACTTTGAGCATAAAATACGAATGGCGTGGTCAGAGTACTTAATTTATGGAATAAAAAGAGCAAAAAACGGTTTTTAGATTTTTGCCAAACACCCAATGGTCCCCCCTTCTCTGCTTTTTCACAAATTTTTTTTATATTTTAAAGCAAAATCTATTGCTTTTTTGACGTTTCCTAGCGGACTTTGAGCATAAAATACGAATGGCGTGGTCAGAATACTTAATTTATGGAATAAAAAGAGCAAAAAACGGTTTTTAAATTTTTGCCAAACACCCAATGGTCCCCCCTTCTCTGCTTTTTCACAAATTTTTTTTAAATTTTAAAGCAAAATCTATGGCTTTTTTGACGTTTCCTAGCGGACTTTGAGCATAAAATACGAATGGCGTGGTCAGAATACTTAATTTATGGAATAAAAAGAGCAAAAAACGGTTTTTAGATTTTTGCCAAACACCCAATGGTCCCCCCTTCTCTACTTTTTCACCAATTTTTTTTAAATTTTAAAGCAAAATCTATGGCTTTTTTGTCGAATCCTAGCGGACTTTGAGCATAAAATACGAATGACGTGGTCAGAATACTTAATTTATGGAATAAAAAGAGCAAAAAACGGTTTTTAGATTTTTGCCAAACACCCAATGGTCCCCCCTTCTCTACTTTTTCACCAAATTTTTTTAAATTTTAAAGCAAAATCTATGGCTTTTTTGACGTTTCCTAGCGGACTTTGAGCATAAAATACGAATGGCGTGGTCAGAATACTTAATTTATGGAATAAAAAGAGCAAAAAACGGTTTTTAGATTTTTGCCAAACACCCAATGGTCCCCCCTTCTCTACTTTTTCACCAAATTTTTTTAAATTTTAAAGCAAAATCTATGGCTTTTTTGACGTTTCCTAGCGGACTTTGAGCATAAAATACGAATGGCATGGTAAGAATACTTAATTTATGGAATAAAAAGAGCAAAAAACGGTTTTTAGATTTTTGCCAAACACCCAATGGTCCCCCCTTCTCTGCTTTTTCACAAATTTTTTTTAAATTTTAAAGCAAAATCTATGGCTTATTTGACGTTTCCTAGCGGACTTTGAGCATAAAATACGAATGACGTGGTCAGAATACTTAATTTATGGAATAAAAAGAGCAAAAAACGGTTTTTAGATTTTTGCCAAACACCCAATGGTCCCCCCTTCTCTACTTTTTCACCAAATTTTTTTAAATTTTAAAGCAAAATCTATGGCTTTTTTGACGTTTCCTAGCGGACTTTGAGCATAAAATACGAATGCCGTGGTGAGAATACTTAATTTATGGAATAAAAAGAGCAAAAAACGGTTTTTAGATTTTTGCCAAACACCCAATGGTCCCCCCTTCTCTGCTTTTTCACAAATTTTTTTTAAATTTTAAAGCAAAATCTATGGCTTATTTGACGTTTCCTAGCGGACTTTGAGCATAAAATACGAATGACGTGGTCAGAATACTTAATTTATGGAATAAAAAGAGCAAAAAACGGTTTTTAGATTTTTGCCAAACACCCAATGGTCCCCCCTTCTCTGCTTTTTCACAAATTTTTTTTAAATTTTAAAGCAAAATCTATGGCTTTTTTTACGTTTCCTAGCGGACTTTGAGCATAAAATACGAATGGCGTGGTCAGAATACTTAATTTATGGAATAAAAAGAGCAAAAAACGGTTTTTAGATTTTTGCCAAACACCCAATGGTCCCCCCTTCTCTGCTTTTTCACAAATTTTTTTTAAATTTTAAAGCAAAATCTATGGCTTATTTGACGTTTCCTAGCGGACTTTGAGCATAAAATACGAATGACGTGGTCAGAATACTTAATTTATGGAATAAAAAGAGCAAAAAACGGTTTTTAGATTTTTGCCAAACACCCAATGGTCCCCCCTTCTCTGCTTTTTCACAAATTTTTTTTAAATTTTAAAGCAAAATCTATGGCTTTTTTAACGTTTCCTAGCGGACTTTGAGCATAAAATACGAATGGCGTGGTTAGAATACTTAATTTATGGAATAAAAAGAGCAAAAAACGGTTTTTAGATTTTTGCCAAACACCCAATGGTCCCCCCTTCTCTACTTTTTCACCAAATTTTTTTAAATTTTAAAGCAAAATCTATGGCTTTTTTGACGTTTCCTAGCGGACTTTGAGCATAAAATACGAATGGCGTGGTCAGAATACTTAATTTATGGAATAAAAAGAGCAAAAAACGGTTTTTAGATTTATGCCACACACCCAATGGTCCCCCCTTCTCTACTTTTTCACCAAATTTTTTTAAATTTTAAAGCAAAATCTATGGCTTTTTTGACGAATCCTAGCGGACTTTGAGCATAAAATACGAATGGCGTGGTCAGAATACTTAATTTATGGAATAAAAAGAGCAAAAAACGGTTTTTAGATTTTTTCCAAACACCCAATGGTCCCCCCTTCTCTGCTTTTTCACAAATTTTTTTAAATTTTAAAGCAAAATCTATGGCTTTTTTGACGTTTCCTAGCGGACTTTGAGCATAAAATACGAATGGCGTGGTCAGAATACTTAATTTATGGAATAAAAAGAGCAAAAAACGGTTTTTAGATTTTTGCCAAACACCCAATGGTCCCCCCTTCTCTGCTTTTTCACAAATTTTTTTTAAATTTTAAAGCAAAATCTATGGCTTTTTTGACGTTTCCTAGCGGACTTTGAGCATAAAATACGAATGGCGTGGTCAGAATACTTAATTTATGGAATAAAAAGAGCAAAAAACGGTTTTTAAATTTTTGCCAAACACCCAATGGTCCCCCCTTCTCTGCTTTTTCACAAATTTTTTTTAAATTTTAAAGCAAAATCTATGGCTTTTTTGACGTTTCCTAGCGGACTTTGAGCATAAAATACGAATGGCGTGGTCAGAATACTTAATTTATGGAATAAAAAGAGCAAAAAACGGTTTTTAGATTTTTGCCAAACACCCAATGGTCCCCCCTTCTCTACTTTTTCACCAATTTTTTTTAAATTTTAAAGCAAAATCTATGGCTTTTTTGTCGAATCCTAGCGGACTTTGAGCATAAAATACGAATGACGTGGTCAGAATACTTAATTTATGGAATAAAAAGAGCAAAAAACGGTTTTTAGATTTTTGCCAAACACCCAATGGTCCCCCCTTCTCTACTTTTTCACCAAATTTTTTTAAATTTTAAAGCAAAATCTATGGCTTTTTTGACGTTTCCTAGCGGACTTTGAGCATAAAATACGAATGGCGTGGTCAGAATACTTAATTTATGGAATAAAAAGAGCAAAAAACGGTTTTTAAATTTTTGCCAAACACCCAATGGTCCCCCCTTCTCTGCTTTTTCACAAATTTTTTTTAAATTTTAAAGCAAAATCTATGGCTTTTTTGACGTTTCCTAGCGGACTTTGAGCATAAAATACGAATGGCGTGGTCAGAATACTTAATTTATGGAATAAAAAGAGCAAAAAACGGTTTTTAGATTTTTGCCAAACACCCAATGGTCCCCCCTTCTCTACTTTTTCACCAATTTTTTTTAAATTTTAAAGCAAAATCTATGGCTTTTTTGTCGAATCCTAGCGGACTTTGAGCATAAAATACGAATGACGTGGTCAGAATACTTAATTTATGGAATAAAAAGAGCAAAAAACGGTTTTTAGATTTTTGCCAAACACCCAATGGTCCCCCCTTCTCTACTTTTTCACCAAATTTTTTTAAATTTTAAAGCAAAATCTATGGCTTTTTTGACGTTTCCTAGCGGACTTTGAGCATAAAATACGAATGGCGTGGTCAGAATACTTAATTTATGGAATAAAAAGAGCAAAAAACGGTTTTTAGATTTTTGCCAAACACCCAATGGTCCCCCCTTCTCTACTTTTTCACCAAATTTTTTTAAATTTTAAAGCAAAATCTATGGCTTTTTTGACGTTTCCTAGCGGACTTTGAGCATAAAATACGAATGGCATGGTAAGAATACTTAATTTATGGAATAAAAAGAGCAAAAAACGGTTTTTAGATTTTTGCCAAACACCCAATGGTCCCCCCTTCTCTGCTTTTTCACAAATTTTTTTTAAATTTTAAAGCAAAATCTATGGCTTATTTGACGTTTCCTAGCGGACTTTGAGCATAAAATACGAATGACGTGGTCAGAATACTTAATTTATGGAATAAAAAGAGCAAAAAACGGTTTTTAGATTTTTGCCAAACACCCAATGGTCCCCCCTTCTCTGCTTTTTCACAAATTTTTTTTATATTTTAAAGCAAAATCTATTGCTTTTTTGACGTTTCCTAGCGGACTTTGAGCATAAAATACGAATGGCGTGGTCAGAATACTTAATTTATGGAATAAAAAGAGCAAAAAACGGTTTTTAAATTTTTGCCAAACACCCAATGGTCCCCCCTTCTCTGCTTTTTCACAAATTTTTTTTAAATTTTAAAGCAAAATCTATGGCTTTTTTGACGTTTCCTAGCGGACTTTGAGCATAAAATACGAATGGCGTGGTCAGAATACTTAATTTATGGAATAAAAAGAGCAAAAAACGGTTTTTAGATTTTTGCCAAACACCCAATGGTCCCCCCTTCTCTACTTTTTCACCAAATTTTATTAAATTTTAAAGCAAAATCTATGGCTTTTTTGTCGAATCCTAGCGGACTTTGAGCATAAAATACGAATGACGTGGTCAGAATACTTAATTTATGGAATAAAAAGAGCAAAAAACGGTTTTTAGATTTTTGCCAAACACCCAATGGTCCCCCCTTCTCTACTTTTTCACCAAATTTTTTTAAATTTTAAAGCAAAATCTATGGCTTTTTTGACGAATCCTAGCGGACTTTGAGCATAAAATACGAATGGCGTGGTCAGAATACTTAATTTATGGAATAAAAAGAGCAAAAAACGGTTTTTAGATTTTTTCCAAACACCCAATGGTCCCCCCTTCTCTGCTTTTTCACAAATTTTTTTTAAATTTTAAAGCAAAATCTATGGCTTTTTTGACGTTTCCTAGCGGACTTTGAGCATAAAATACGAATGGCGTGGTCAGAATACTTAATTTATGGAATAAAAAGAGCAAAAAACGGTTTTTAGATTTTTGCCAAACACCCAATGGTCCCCCCTTCTCTGCTTTTTCACAAATTTTTTTTAAATTTTAAAGCAAAATCTATGGCTTTTTTGACGTTTCCTAGCGGACTTTGAGCATAAAATACGAATGGCGTGGTCAGAATACTTAATTTATGGAATAAAAAGAGCAAAAAACGGTTTTTAGATTTTTGCCAAACACCCAATGGTCCCCCCTTCTCTGCTTTTTCACAAATTTTTTTTAAATTTTAAAGCAAAATCTATGGCTTTTTTGACGTTTCCTAGCGGACTTTGAGCATAAAATACGAATGGCGTGGTCAGAGTACTTAATTTATGGAATAAAAAGAGCAAAAAACGGTTTTTAGATTTTTGCCAAACACCCAATGGTCCCCCCTTCTCTGCTTTTTCACAAATTTTTTTTATATTTTAAAGCAAAATCTATTGCTTTTTTGACGTTTCCTAGCGGACTTTGAGCATAAAATACGAATGGCGTGGTCAGAATACTTAATTTATGGAATAAAAAGAGCAAAAAACGGTTTTTAAATTTTTGCCAAACACCCAATGGTCCCCCCTTCTCTGCTTTTTCACAAATTTTTTTTAAATTTTAAAGCAAAATCTATGGCTTTTTTGACGTTTCCTAGCGGACTTTGAGCATAAAATACGAATGGCGTGGTCAGAATACTTAATTTATGGAATAAAAAGAGCAAAAAACGGTTTTTAGATTTTTGCCAAACACCCAATGGTCCCCCCTTCTCTACTTTTTCACCAATTTTTTTTAAATTTTAAAGCAAAATCTATGGCTTTTTTGTCGAATCCTAGCGGACTTTGAGCATAAAATACGAATGACGTGGTCAGAATACTTAATTTATGGAATAAAAAGAGCAAAAAACGGTTTTTAGATTTTTGCCAAACACCCAATGGTCCCCCCTTCTCTACTTTTTCACCAAATTTTTTTAAATTTTAAAGCAAAATCTATGGCTTTTTTGACGTTTCCTAGCGGACTTTGAGCATAAAATACGAATGGCGTGGTCAGAATACTTAATTTATGGAATAAAAAGAGCAAAAAACGGTTTTTAGATTTTTGCCAAACACCCAATGGTCCCCCCTTCTCTACTTTTTCACCAAATTTTTTTAAATTTTAAAGCAAAATCTATGGCTTTTTTGACGTTTCCTAGCGGACTTTGAGCATAAAATACGAATGGCATGGTAAGAATACTTAATTTATGGAATAAAAAGAGCAAAAAACGGTTTTTAGATTTTTGCCAAACACCCAATGGTCCCCCCTTCTCTGCTTTTTCACAAATTTTTTTTAAATTTTAAAGCAAAATCTATGGCTTATTTGACGTTTCCTAGCGGACTTTGAGCATAAAATACGAATGACGTGGTCAGAATACTTAATTTATGGAATAAAAAGAGCAAAAAACGGTTTTTAGATTTTTGCCAAACACCCAATGGTCCCCCCTTCTCTGCTTTTTCACAAATTTTTTTTAAATTTTAAAGCAAAATCTATGGCTTTTTTGACGTTTCCTAGCGGACTTTGAGCATAAAATACGAATGGCGTGGTCAGAATACTTCATTTATGGAATAAAAAGAGCAAAAAACGGTTTTTAGATTTTTGCCAAACACCCAATGGTCCCCCCTTCTCTACTTTTTCACCAAATTTTTTTAAATTTTAAAGCAAAATCTATGGCTTTTTTGTCGAATCCTAGCGGACTTTGAGCATAAAATACGAATGACGTGGTCAGAATACTTAATTTATGGAATAAAAAGAGCAAAAAACGGTTTTTAGATTTTTGCCAAACACCCAATGGTCCCCCCTTCACAACTTTTTCACCAAATTTTTTTAAATTTTAAAGCAAAATCTATGGCTTTTTTGACGTTTCCTAGCGGACATTGAGCATAAAATACGAATGGCGTGGTCAGAATACTTAATTTATGGAATAAAAAGAGCAAAAAACGGTTTTTAGATTTTTGCCAAACACCCAATGGTCCCCCCTTCTCTGCTTTTTCACAAATTTTTTTTAAATTTTAAAGCAAAATCTATGGCTTATTTGACGTTTCCTAGCGGACTTTGAGCATAAAATACGAATGACGTGGTCAGAATACTTAATTTATGGAATAAAAAGAGCAAAAAACGGTTTTTAGATTTTTGCCAAACACCCAATGGTCCCCCCTTCTCTGCTTTTTCACAAATTTTTTTTAAATTTTAAAGCAAAATCTATGGCTTTTTTGACGTTTCCTAGCGGACTTTGAGCATAAAATACGAATGGCGTGGTCAGAATACTTAATTTATGGAATAAAAAGAGCAAAAAACGGTTTTTAGATTTATGCCACACACCCAATGGTCCCCCCTTCTCTACTTTTTCACCAAATTTTTTTAAATTTTAAAGCAAAATCTATGGCTTTTTTGACGTTTCCTAGCGGACTTTGAGCATAAAATACGAATGGCGTGGTCAGAATACTTAATTTATGGAATAAAAAGAGCAAAAAACGGTTTTTAGATTTTTGCCAAACACCCAATGGTCCCCCCTTCTCTACTTTTTCACCAAATTTTTTTAAATTTTAAAGCAAAATCTATGGCTTTTTTGACGTTTCCTAGCGGACTTTGAGCATAAAATACGAATGGCATGGTAAGAATACTTAATTTATGGAATAAAAAGAGCAAAAAACGGTTTTTAGATTTTTGCCAAACACCCAATGGTCCCCCCTTCTCTGCTTTTTCACCAAATTTTTTTAAATTTTACAGCAAAATCTATGGCTTTTTTGACGTTTCCTAGCGGACTTTGAGCATAAAATACGAATGGCGTGGTCAGAATACTTAATTTATGGAATAAAAAGAGCAAAAAACGGTTTTTAGATTTATGCCACACACCCAATGGTCCCCCCTTCTCTACTTTTTCACCAAATTTTTTTAAATTTTAAAGCAAAATCTATGGCTTTTTTGACGAATCCTAGCGGACTTTGAGCATAAAATACGAATGGCGTGGTCAGAATACTTAATTTATGGAATAAAAAGAGCAAAAAACGGTATTTAAATTTTTTCCAAACACCCAATGGTCCCCCCTTCTCTGCTTTTTCACAAATTTTTTTTAAATTTTAAAGCAAAATCTATGGCTTTTTTGACGTTTCCTAGCGGACTTTGAGCATAAAATACGAATGGCGTGGTCAGAATACTTCATTTATGGAATAAAAAGAGCAAAAAACGGTTTTTAGATTTTTGCCAAACACCCAATGGTCCCCCCTTCCCTACTTTTTCACCAAATTTTTTTAAATTTTAAAGCAAAATCTATGGCTTTTTTGTCGAATCCTAGCGGACTTTGAGCATAAAATACGAATGACGTGGTCAGAATACTTAATTTATGGAATAAAAAGAGCAAAAAACGGTTTTTAGATTTTTGCCAAACACCCAATGGTCCCCCCTTCACAACTTTTTCACCAAATTTTTTTAAATTTTAAAGCAAAATCTATGGCTTTTTTGACGTTTCCTAGCGGACTTTGAGCATAAAATACGAATGGCGTGGTCAGAATACTTAATTTATGGAATAAAAAGAGCAAAAAACGGTTTTTAGATTTTTGCCAAACACCCAATGGTCCCCCCTTCTCTGCTTTTTCACAAATTTTTTTAAAATTTTAAAGCAAAATCTATGGCTTATTTGACGTTTCCTAGCGGACTTTGAGCATAAAATACGAATGACGTGGTCAGAATACTTAATTTATGGAATAAAAAGAGCAAAAAACGGTTTTTAGATTTTTGCCAAACACCCAATGGTCCCCCCTTCTCTGCTTTTTCACAAATTTTTTTTAAATTTTAAAGCAAAATCTATGGCTTTTTTGACGTTTCCTAGCGGACTTTGAGCATAAAATACGAATGGCGTGGTCAGAATACTTAATTTATGGAATAAAAAGAGCAAAAAACGGTTTTTAGATTTATGCCACACACCCAATGGTCCCCCCTTCTCTACTTTTTCACCAAATTTTTTTAAATTTTAAAGCAAAATCTATGGCTTTTTTGACGAATCCTAGCGGACTTTGAGCATAAAATACGAATGGCGTGGTCAGAATACTTAATTTATGGAATAAAAAGAGCAAAAAACGGTATTTAAATTTTTTCCAAACACCCAATGGTCCCCCCTTCTCTGCTTTTTCACAAATTTTTTTTAAATTTTAAAGCAAAATCTATGGCTTTTTTGACGTTTCCTAGCGGACTTTGAGCATAAAATACGAATGGCGTGGTCAGAATACTTCATTTATGGAATAAAAAGAGCAAAAAACGGTTTTTAGATTTTTGCCAAACACCCAATGGTCCCCCCTTCTCTACTTTTTCACCAAATTTTTTTAAATTTTAAAGCAAAATCTATGGCTTTTTTGTCGAATCCTAGCGGACTTTGAGCATAAAATACGAATGACGTGGTCAGAATACTTAATTTATGGAATAAAAAGAGCAAAAAACGGTTTTTAGATTTTTGCCAAACACCCAATGGTCCCCCCTTCACAACTTTTTCACCAAATTTTTTTAAATTTTAAAGCAAAATCTATGGCTTTTTTGACGTTTCCTAGCGGACTTTGAGCATAAAATACGAATGGCGTGGTCAGAATACTTAATTTATGGAATAAAAAAAGCAAAAAACGGTTTTTAGATTTTTGCCAAACACCCAATGGTCCCCCCTTCTCTGCTTTTTCACAAATTTTTTTTAAATTTTAAAGCAAAATCTATGGCTTATTTGACGTTTCCTAGCGGACTTTGAGCATAAAATACGAATGACGTGGTCAGAATACTTAATTTATGGAATAAAAAGAGCAAAAAACGGTTTTTAGATTTTTGCCAAACACCCAATGGTCCCCCCTTCTCTGCTTTTTCACAAATTTTTTTTAAATTTTAAAGCAAAATCTATGGCTTTTTTGACGTTTCCTAGCGGACTTTGAGCATAAAATACGAATGGCGTGGTCAGAATACTTAATTTATGGAATAAAAAGAGCAAAAAACGGTTTTTAGATTTATGCCACACACCCAATGGTCCCCCCTTCTCTACTTTTTCACCAAATTTTTTTAAATTTTAAAGCAAAATCTATGGCTTTTTTGACGAATCCTAGCGGACTTTGAGCATAAAATACGAATGGCGTGGTCAGAATACTTAATTTATGGAATAAAAAGAGCAAAAAACGGTTTTTAGATTTTTTCCAAACACCCAATGGTCCCCCCTTCTCTGCTTTTTCACAAATTTTTTTTAAATTTTAAAGCAAAATCTATGGCTTTTTTGACGTTTCCTAGCGGACTTTGAGCATAAAATACGAATGGCGTGGTCAGAATACTTAATTTATGGAATAAAAAGAGCAAAAAACGGTTTTTAGATTTTTGCCAAACACCCAATGATCCCCCCTTCTCTGCTTTTTCACAAATTTTTTTTAAATTTTAAAGCAAAATCTATGGCTTTTTTGACGTTTCCTAGCGGACTTTGAGCATAAAATACGAATGGCGTGGTCAGAATACTTAATTTATGGAATAAAAAGAGCAAAAAACGGTTTTTAGATATTTGCCAAACACCCAATGGTCCCCCCTTCTCTGCTTTTTCACAAATTTTTTTTAAATTTTAAAGCAAAATCTATGGCTTTTTTGACGTTTCCTAGCGGACTTTGAGCATAAAATACGAATGGCGTGGTCAGAATACTTAATTTATGGAATAAAAAGAGTAAAAAACGGTTTTTAGATTTTTGCCAAACACCCAATGGTCCCCCCTTCTCTACTTTTTCACCAAATTTTTTTAAATTTTAAAGCAAAATCTATGGCTTTTTTGACGTTTCCTAGCGGACTTTGAGCATAAAATACGAATGGCGTGGTCAGAATACTTAATTTATGGAATAAAAAGAGCAAAAAACTGTTTTTAGATTTTTGCCAAACACCCAATGGTCCCCCCTTCTCTGCTTTTTCACAAATTTTTTTTAAATTTTAAAGCAAAATCTATGGCTTATTTGACGTTTCCTAGCGGACTTTGAGCATAAAATACGAATGACGTGGTCAGAATACTTAATTTATGGAATAAAAAGAGCAAAAAACGGTTTTTAGATTTTTGCCAAACAAACAAATTTTTTTTAAATTTTAAAGCAAAATCTATGGCTTTTTTTACGTTTCCTAGCGGACTTTGAGCATAAAATACGAATGGCGTGGTCAGAATACTTAATTTATGGAATAAAAAGAGCAAAAAACGGTTTTTAGATTTTTGCCAAACACCCAATGGTCCCCCCTTCTCTACTTTTTCACCAAATTTTTTTAAATTTTAAAGCAAAATCTATGGCTTTTATGACGTTTCCTAGCGGACTTTGAGCATAAAATACGAATGGCGTGGTCAGAATACTTAATTTATGGAATAAAAAGAGCAAAAAACGGTTTTTAGATTTATGCCACACACCCAATGGTCCCCCCTTCTCTACTTTTTCACCACATTTTTTTAAATTTTAAAGCAAAATCTATGGCTTTTTTGACGAATCCTAGCGGACTTTGAGCATAAAATACGAATGGCGTGGTCAGAATACTTAATTTATGGAATAAAAAGAGCAAAAAACGGTTTTTAAATTTTTTCCAAACACCCAATGGTCCCCCCTTCTCTGCTTTTTCACAAATTTTTTTTAAATTTTAAAGCAAAATCTATGGCTTTTTTGACGTTTCCTAGCGGACTTTGAGCATAAAATACGAATGGCGTGGTCAGAATACTTCATTTATGGAATAAAAAGAGCAAAAAACGGTTTTTAGATTTTTGCCAAACACCCAATGGTCCCCCCTTCTCTGCTTTTTCACAAATTTTTTTTAAATTTTAAAGCAAAATCTATGGCTTTTTTGACGTTTCCTAGCGGACTTTGAGCATAAAATACGAATGGCGTGGTCAGAATACTTAATTTATGGAATAAAAAGAGCAAAAAACGGTTTTTAGATTTTTGCCAAACACCCAATGGTCCCCCCTTCTCTGCTTTTTCACAAATTTTTTTTAAATTTTAAAGCAAAATCTATGGCTTTTTTGACGTTTCCTAGCGGACTTTGAGCATAAAATACGAATGGCGTGGTCAGAGTACTTAATTTATGGAATAAAAAGAGCAAAAAACGGTTTTTAGATTTTTGCCAAACACCCAATGGTCCCCCCATCTCTGCTTTTTCACAAATTTTTTTTAAATTTTAAAGCAAAATCTATGGCTTTTTTGACGTTTCCTAGCGGACTTTGAGCATAAAATACGAATGGCGTGGTCAGAGTACTTAATTTATGGAATAAAAAGAGCAAAAAACGGTTTTTAGATTTTTGCCAAACACCCAATGGTCCCCCCATCTCTGCTTTTTCACAAATTTTTTTTAAATTTTAAAGCAAAATCTATGGCTTTTTTGACGTTTCCTAGCGGACTTTGAGCATAAAATACGAATGGCGTGGTCAGAATACTTAATTTATGGAATAAAAAGAGCAAAAAACGGTTTTTAGATTTTTGCCAAACACCCAATGGTCCCCCCTTCTCTACTTTTTCACCAATTTTTTTTAAATTTTAAAGCAAAATCTATGGATTTTTTGTCGAATCCTAGCGGACTTTGAGCATAAAATACGAATGACGTGGTCAGAATACTTAATTTATGGAATAAAAAGAGCAAAAAACGGTTTTTAGATTTTTGCCAAACACCCAATGGTCCCCCCTTCTCTACTTTTTCACCAAATTTTTTTAAATTTTAAAGCAAAATCTATGGCTTTTTTGACGTTTCCTAGCGGACTTTGAGCATAAAATACGAATGCCGTGGTCAGAATACTTAATTTATGGAATAAAAAGAGCAAAAAACGGTTTTTAGATTTTTGCCAAACACCCAATGGTCCCCCCTTCTCTGCTTTTTCACAAATTTTTTTTAAATTTTAAAGCAAAATCTATGGCTTATTTGACGTTTCCTAGCGGACTTTGAGCATAAAATACGAATGACGTGGTCAGAATACTTAATTTATGGAATAAAAAGAGCAAAAAACGGTTTTTAGATTTTTGCCAAACACCCAATGGTCCCCCCTTCTCTGCTTTTTCACAAATTTTTTTTAAATTTTAAAGCAAAATCTATGGCTTTTTTTACGTTTCCTAGCGGACTTTGAGCATAAAATACGAATGGCGTGGTCAGAATACTTAATTTATGGAATAAAAAGAGCAAAAAACGGTTTTTAGATTTTTGCCAAACACCCAATGGTCCCCCCTTCTCTGCTTTTTCACAAATTTTTTTTAAATTTTAAAGCAAAATCTATGGCTTATTTGACGTTTCCTAGCGGACTTTGAGCATAAAATACGAATGACGTGGTCAGAATACTTAATTTATGGAATAAAAAGAGCAAAAAACGGTTTTTAGATTTTTGCCAAACACCCAATGGTCCCCCCTTCTCTGCTTTTTCACAAATTTTTTTTAAATTTTAAAGCAAAATCTATGGCTTTTTTAACGTTTCCTAGCGGACTTTGAGCATAAAATACGAATGGCGTGGTTAGAATACTTAATTTATGGAATAAAAAGAGCAAAAAACGGTTTTTAGATTTTTGCCAAACACCCAATGGTCCCCCCTTCTCTACTTTTTCACCAAATTTTTTTAAATTTTAAAGCAAAATCTATGGCTTTTTTGACGTTTCCTAGCGGACTTTGAGCATAAAATACGAATGGCGTGGTCAGAATACTTAATTTATGGAATAAAAAGAGCAAAAAACGGTTTTTAGATTTATGCCACACACCCAATGGTCCCCCCTTCTCTACTTTTTCACCAAATTTTTTTAAATTTTAAAGCAAAATCTATGGCTTTTTTGACGAATCCTAGCGGACTTTGAGCATAAAATACGAATGGCGTGGTCAGAATACTTAATTTATGGAATAAAAAGAGCAAAAAACGGTTTTTAGATTTTTTCCAAACACCCAATGGTCCCCCCTTCTCTGCTTTTTCACAAATTTTTTTAAATTTTAAAGCAAAATCTATGGCTTTTTTGACGTTTCCTAGCGGACTTTGAGCATAAAATACGAATGGCGTGGTCAGAATACTTAATTTATGGAATAAAAAGAGCAAAAAACGGTTTTTAGATTTTTGCCAAACACCCAATGGTCCCCCCTTCTCTGCTTTTTCACAAATTTTTTTTAAATTTTAAAGCAAAATCTATGGCTTTTTTGACGTTTCCTAGCGGACTTTGAGCATAAAATACGAATGGCGTGGTCAGAATACTTAATTTATGGAATAAAAAGAGCAAAAAACGGTTTTTAAATTTTTGCCAAACACCCAATGGTCCCCCCTTCTCTGCTTTTTCACAAATTTTTTTTAAATTTTAAAGCAAAATCTATGGCTTTTTTGACGTTTCCTAGCGGACTTTGAGCATAAAATACGAATGGCGTGGTCAGAATACTTAATTTATGGAATAAAAAGAGCAAAAAACGGTTTTTAGATTTTTGCCAAACACCCAATGGTCCCCCCTTCTCTACTTTTTCACCAATTTTTTTTAAATTTTAAAGCAAAATCTATGGCTTTTTTGTCGAATCCTAGCGGACTTTGAGCATAAAATACGAATGACGTGGTCAGAATACTTAATTTATGGAATAAAAAGAGCAAAAAACGGTTTTTAGATTTTTGCCAAACACCCAATGGTCCCCCCTTCTCTACTTTTTCACCAAATTTTTTTAAATTTTAAAGCAAAATCTATGGCTTTTTTGACGTTTCCTAGCGGACTTTGAGCATAAAATACGAATGGCGTGGTCAGAATACTTAATTTATGGAATAAAAAGAGCAAAAAACGGTTTTTAAATTTTTGCCAAACACCCAATGGTCCCCCCTTCTCTGCTTTTTCACAAATTTTTTTTAAATTTTAAAGCAAAATCTATGGCTTTTTTGACGTTTCCTAGCGGACTTTGAGCATAAAATACGAATGGCGTGGTCAGAATACTTAATTTATGGAATAAAAAGAGCAAAAAACGGTTTTTAGATTTTTGCCAAACACCCAATGGTCCCCCCTTCTCTACTTTTTCACCAATTTTTTTTAAATTTTAAAGCAAAATCTATGGCTTTTTTGTCGAATCCTAGCGGACTTTGAGCATAAAATACGAATGACGTGGTCAGAATACTTAATTTATGGAATAAAAAGAGCAAAAAACGGTTTTTAGATTTTTGCCAAACACCCAATGGTCCCCCCTTCTCTACTTTTTCACCAAATTTTTTTAAATTTTAAAGCAAAATCTATGGCTTTTTTGACGTTTCCTAGCGGACTTTGAGCATAAAATACGAATGGCGTGGTCAGAATACTTAATTTATGGAATAAAAAGAGCAAAAAACGGTTTTTAGATTTTTGCCAAACACCCAATGGTCCCCCCTTCTCTACTTTTTCACCAAATTTTTTTAAATTTTAAAGCAAAATCTATGGCTTTTTTGACGTTTCCTAGCGGACTTTGAGCATAAAATACGAATGGCATGGTAAGAATACTTAATTTATGGAATAAAAAGAGCAAAAAACGGTTTTTAGATTTTTGCCAAACACCCAATGGTCCCCCCTTCTCTGCTTTTTCACAAATTTTTTTTAAATTTTAAAGCAAAATCTATGGCTTATTTGACGTTTCCTAGCGGACTTTGAGCATAAAATACGAATGACGTGGTCAGAATACTTAATTTATGGAATAAAAAGAGCAAAAAACGGTTTTTAGATTTTTGCCAAACACCCAATGGTCCCCCCTTCTCTGCTTTTTCACAAATTTTTTTTAAATTTTAAAGCAAAATCTATGGCTTTTTTTACGTTTCCTAGCGGACTTTGAGCATAAAATACGAATGGCGTGGTCAGAATACTTAATTTATGGAATAAAAAGAGCAAAAAACGGTTTTTAGATTTTTGCCAAACACCCAATGGTCCCCCCTTCTCTACTTTTTCACCAAATTTTTTTAAATTTTAAAGCAAAATCTATGGCTTTTTTGACGTTTCCTAGCGGACTTTGAGCATAAAATACGAATGGCGTGGTCAGAATACTTAATTTATGGAATAAAAAGAGCAAAAAACGGTTTTTAGATTTATGCCACACACCCAATGGTCCCCCCTTCTCTACTTTTTCACCAAATTTTTTTAAATTTTAAAGCAAAATCTATGGCTTTTTTGACGAATCCTAGCGGACTTTGAGCATAAAATACGAATGGCGTGGTCAGAATACTTAATTTATGGAATAAAAAGAGCAAAAAACGGTATTTAAATTTTTTCCAAACACCCAATGGTCCCCCCTTCTCTGCTTTTTCACAAATTTTTTTTAAATTTTAAAGCAAAATCTATGGCTTTTTTGACGTTTCCTAGCGGACTTTGAGCATAAAATACGAATGGCGTGGTCAGAATACTTCATTTATGGAATAAAAAGAGCAAAAAACGGTTTTTAGATTTTTGCCAAACACCCAATGGTCCCCCCTTCTCTACTTTTTCACCAAATTTTATTAAATTTTAAAGCAAAATCTATGGCTTTTTTGTCGAATCCTAGCGGACTTTGAGCATAAAATACGAATGACGTGGTCAGAATACTTAATTTATGGAATAAAAAGAGCAAAAAACGGTTTTTAGATTTTTGCCAAACACCCAATGGTCCCCCCTTCTCTACTTTTTCACCAAATTTTTTTAAATTTTAAAGCAAAATCTATGGCTTTTTTGACGAATCCTAGCGGACTTTGAGCATAAAATACGAATGGCGTGGTCAGAATACTTAATTTATGGAATAAAAAGAGCAAAAAACGGTTTTTAGATTTTTTCCAAACACCCAATGGTCCCCCCTTCTCTGCTTTTTCACAAATTTTTTTTAAATTTTAAAGCAAAATCTATGGCTTTTTTGACGTTTCCTAGCGGACTTTGAGCATAAAATACGAATGGCGTGGTCAGAATACTTAATTTATGGAATAAAAAGAGCAAAAAACGGTTTTTAGATTTTTGCCAAACACCCAATGGTCCCCCCTTCTCTGCTTTTTCACAAATTTTTTTTAAATTTTAAAGCAAAATCTATGGCTTTTTTGACGTTTCCTAGCGGACTTTGAGCATAAAATACGAATGGCGTGGTCAGAATACTTAATTTATGGAATAAAAAGAGCAAAAAACGGTTTTTAGATTTTTGCCAAACACCCAATGGTCCCCCCTTCTCTGCTTTTTCACAAATTTTTTTTAAATTTTAAAGCAAAATCTATGGCTTTTTTGACGTTTCCTAGCGGACTTTGAGCATAAAATACGAATGGCGTGGTCAGAGTACTTAATTTATGGAATAAAAAGAGCAAAAAACGGTTTTTAGATTTTTGCCAAACACCCAATGGTCCCCCCTTCTCTGCTTTTTCACAAATTTTTTTTAAATTTTAAAGCAAAATCTATTGCTTTTTTGACGTTTCCTAGCGGACTTTGAGCATAAAATACGAATGGCGTGGTCAGAATACTTAATTTATGGAATAAAAAGAGCAAAAAACGGTTTTTAAATTTTTGCCAAACACCCAATGGTCCCCCCTTCTCTGCTTTTTCACAAATTTTTTTTAAATTTTAAAGCAAAATCTATGGCTTTTTTGACGTTTCCTAGCGGACTTTGAGCATAAAATACGAATGGCGTGGTCAGAATACTTAATTTATGGAATAAAAAGAGCAAAAAACGGTTTTTAGATTTTTGCCAAACACCCAATGGTCCCCCCTTCTCTACTTTTTCACCAATTTTTTTTAAATTTTAAAGCAAAATCTATGGCTTTTTTGTCGAATCCTAGCGGACTTTGAGCATAAAATACGAATGACGTGGTCAGAATACTTAATTTATGGAATAAAAAGAGCAAAAAACGGTTTTTAGATTTTTGCCAAACACCCAATGGTCCCCCCTTCTCTACTTTTTCACCAAATTTTTTTAAATTTTAAAGCAAAATCTATGGCTTTTTTGACGTTTCCTAGCGGACTTTGAGCATAAAATACGAATGGCGTGGTCAGAATACTTAATTTATGGAATAAAAAGAGCAAAAAACGGTTCTTAGATTTTTGCCAAACACCCAATGGTCCCCCCTTCTCTACTTTTTCACCAAATTTTTTTAAATTTTAAAGCAAAATCTATGGCTTTTTTGACGTTTCCTAGCGGACTTTGAGCATAAAATACGAATGGCATGGTAAGAATACTTAATTTATGGAATAAAAAGAGCAAAAAACGGTTTTTAGATTTTTGCCAAACACCCAATGGTCCCCCCTTCTCTGCTTTTTCACAAATTTTTTTTAAATTTTAAAGCAAAATCTATGGCTTATTTGACGTTTCCTAGCGGACTTTGAGCATAAAATACGAATGACGTGGTCAGAATACTTAATTTATGGAATAAAAAGAGCAAAAAACGGTTTTTAGATTTTTGCCAAACACCCAATGGTCCCCCCTTCTCTGCTTTTTCACAAATTTTTTTTAAATTTTAAAGCAAAATCTATGGCTTTTTTTACGTTTCCTAGCGGACTTTGAGCATAAAATACGAATGGCGTGGTCAGAATACTTAATTTATGGAATAAAAAGAGCAAAAAACGGTTTTTAGATTTTTGCCAAACACCCAATGGTCCCCCCTTCTCTACTTTTTCACCAAATTTTTTTAAATTTTAAAGCAAAATCTATGGCTTTTTTGACGTTTCCTAGCGGACTTTGAGCATAAAATACGAATGGCGTGGTCAGAATACTTAATTTATGGAATAAAAAGAGCAAAAAACGGTTTTTAGATTTATGCCACACACCCAATGGTCCCCCCTTCTCTACTTTTTCACCAAATTTTTTTAAATTTTAAAGCAAAATCTATGGCTTTTTTGACGAATCCTAGCGGACTTTGAGCATAAAATACGAATGGCGTGGTCAGAATACTTAATTTATGGAATAAAAAGAGCAAAAAACGGTATTTAAATTTTTTCCAAACACCCAATGGTCCCCCCTTCTCTGCTTTTTCACAAATTTTTTTTAAATTTTAAAGCAAAATCTATGGCTTTTTTGACGTTTCCTAGCGGACTTTGAGCATAAAATACGAATGGCGTGGTCAGAATACTTCATTTATGGAATAAAAAGAGCAAAAAACGGTTTTTAGATTTTTGCCAAACACCCAATGGTCCCCCCTTCTCTACTTTTTCACCAAATTTTTTTAAATTTTAAAGCAAAATCTATGGCTTTTTTGTCGAATCCTAGCGGACTTTGAGCATAAAATACGAATGACGTGGTCAGAATACTTAATTTATGGAATAAAAAGAGCAAAAAACGGTTTTTAGATTTTTGCCAAACACCCAATGGTCCCCCCTTCACAACTTTTTCACCAAATTTTTTTAAATTTTAAAGCAAAATCTATGGCTTTTTTGACGTTTCCTAGCGGACTTTGAGCATAAAATACGAATGGCGTGGTCAGAATACTTAATTTATGGAATAAAAAGAGCAAAAAACGGTTTTTAGATTTTTGCCAAACACCCAATGGTCCCCCCTTCTCTGCTTTTTCACAAATTTTTTTTAAATTTTAAAGCAAAATCTATGGCTTATTTGACGTTTCCTAGCGGACTTTGAGCATAAAATACGAATGACGTGGTCAGAATACTTAATTTATGGAATAAAAAGAGCAAAAAACGGTTTTTAGATTTTTGCCAAACACCCAATGGTCCCCCCTTCTCTGCTTTTTCACAAATTTTTTTTAAATTTTAAAGCAAAATCTATGGCTTTTTTGACGTTTCCTAGCGGACTTTGAGCATAAAATACGAATGGCGTGGTCAGAATACTTAATTTATGGAATAAAAAGAGCAAAAAACGGTTTTTAGATTTATGCCACACACCCAATGGTCCCCCCTTCTCTACTTTTTCACCAAATTTTTTTAAATTTTAAAGCAAAATCTATGGCTTTTTTGACGAATCCTAGCGGACTTTGAGCATAAAATACGAATGGCGTGGTCAGAATACTTAATTTATGGAATAAAAAGAGCAAAAAACGGTATTTAAATTTTTTCCAAACACCCAATGGTCCCCCCTTCTCTGCTTTTTCACAAATTTTTTTTAAATTTTAAAGCAAAATCTATGGCTTTTTTGACGTTTCCTAGCGGACTTTGAGCATAAAATACGAATGGCGTGGTCAGAATACTTCATTTATGGAATAAAAAGAGCAAAAAACGGTTTTTAGATTTTTGCCAAACACCCAATGGTCCCCCCTTCTCTACTTTTTCACCAAATTTTTTTAAATTTTAAAGCAAAATCTATGGCTTTTTTGTCGAATCCTAGCGGACTTTGAGCATAAAATACGAATGACGTGGTCAGAATACTTAATTTATGGAATAAAAAGAGCAAAAAACGGTTTTTAGATTTTTGCCAAACACCCAATGGTCCCCCCTTCACAACTTTTTCACCAAATTTTTTTAAATTTTAAAGCAAAATCTATGGCTTTTTTGACGTTTCCTAGCGGACTTTGAGCATAAAATACGAATGGCGTGGTCAGAATACTTAATTTATGGAATAAAAAGAGCAAAAAACGGTTTTTAGATTTTTGCCAAACACCCAATGGTCCCCCCTTCTCTGCTTTTTCACAAATTTTTTTTAAATTTTAAAGCAAAATCTATGGCTTATTTGACGTTTCCTAGCGGACTTTGAGCATAAAATACGAATGACGTGGTCAGAATACTTAATTTATGGAATAAAAAGAGCAAAAAACGGTTTTTAGATTTTTGCCAAACACCCAATGGTCCCCCCTTCTCTGCTTTTTCACAAATTTTTTTTAAATTTTAAAGCAAAATCTATGGCTTTTTTGACGTTTCCTAGCGGACTTTGAGCATAAAATACGAATGGCGTGGTCAGAATACTTAATTTATGGAATAAAAAGAGCAAAAAACGGTTTTTAGATATTTGCCAAACACCCAATGGTCCCCCCTTCTCTGCTTTTTCACAAATTTTTTTTAAATTTTAAAGCAAAATCTATGGCTTTTTTGACGTTTCCTAGCGGACTTTGAGCATAAAATACGAATGGCGTGGTCAGAATACTTAATTTATGGAATAAAAAGAGCAAAAAACGGTTTTTAGATATTTGCCAAACACCCAATGGTCCCCCCTTCTCTGCTTTTTCACAAATTTTTTTTAAATTTTAAAGCAAAATCTATGGCTTTTTTGACGTTTCCTAGCGGACTTTGAGCATAAAATACGAATGGCGTGGTCAGAATACTTAATTTATGGAATAAAAAGAGTAAAAAACGGTTTTTAGATTTTTGCCAAACACCCAATGGTCCCCCCTTCTCTACTTTTTCACCAAATTTTTTTAAATTTTAAAGCAAAATCTATGGCTTTTTTGACGTTTCCTAGCGGACTTTGAGCATAAAATACGAATGGCGTGGTCAGAATACTTAATTTATGGAATAAAAAGAGCAAAAAACTGTTTTTAGATTTTTGCCAAACACCCAATGGTCCCCCCTTCTCTGCTTTTTCACAAATTTTTTTTAAATTTTAAAGCAAAATCTATGGCTTATTTGACGTTTCCTAGCGGACTTTGAGCATAAAATACGAATGACGTGGTCAGAATACTTAATTTATGGAATAAAAAGAGCAAAAAACGGTTTTTAGATTTTTGCCAAACAAACAAATTTTTTTTAAATTTTAAAGCAAAATCTATGGCTTTTTTTACGTTTCCTAGCGGACTTTGAGCATAAAATACGAATGGCGTGGTCAGAATACTTAATTTATGGAATAAAAAGAGCAAAAAACGGTTTTTAGATTTTTGCCAAACACCCAATGGTCCCCCCTTCTCTACTTTTTCACCAAATTTTTTTAAATTTTAAAGCAAAATCTATGGCTTTTATGACGTTTCCTAGCGGACTTTGAGCATAAAATACGAATGGCGTGGTCAGAATACTTAATTTATGGAATAAAAAGAGCAAAAAACGGTTTTTAGATTTTTGCCACACACCCAATGGTCCCCCCTTCTCTACTTTTTCACCACATTTTTTTAAATTTTAAAGCAAAATCTATGGCTTTTTTGACGAATCCTAGCGGACTTTGAGCATAAAATACGAATGGCGTGGTCAGAATACTTAATTTATGGAATAAAAAGAGCAAAAAACGGTTTTTAAATTTTTTCCAAACACCCAATGGTCCCCCCTTCTCTGCTTTTTCACAAATTTTTTTTAAATTTTAAAGCAAAATCTATGGCTTTTTTGACGTTTCCTAGCGGACTTTGAGCATAAAATACGAATGGCGTGGTCAGAATACTTCATTTATGGAATAAAAAGAGCAAAAAACGGTTTTTAGATTTTTGCCAAACACCCAATGGTCCCCCCTTCTCTGCTTTTTCACAAATTTTTTTTAAATTTTAAAGCAAAATCTATGGCTTTTTTGACGTTTCCTAGCGGACTTTGAGCATAAAATACGAATGGCGTGGTCAGAATACTTAATTTATGGAATAAAAAGAGCAAAAAACGGTTTTTAGATTTTTGCCAAACACCCAATGGTCCCCCCTTCTCTGCTTTTTCACAAATTTTTTTTAAATTTTAAAGCAAAATCTATGGCTTTTTTGACGTTTCCTAGCGGACTTTGAGCATAAAATACGAATGGCGTGGTCAGAGTACTTAATTTATGGAATAAAAAGAGCAAAAAACGGTTTTTAGATTTTTGCCAAACACCCAATGGTCCCCCCATCTCTGCTTTTTCACAAATTTTTTTTAAATTTTAAAGCAAAATCTATGGCTTTTTTGACGTTTCCTAGCGGACTTTGAGCATAAAATACGAATGGCGTGGTCAGAGTACTTAATTTATGGAATAAAAAGAGCAAAAAACGGTTTTTAGATTTTTGCCAAACACCCAATGGTCCCCCCATCTCTGCTTTTTCACAAATTTTTTTTAAATTTTAAAGCAAAATCTATGGCTTTTTTGACGTTTCCTAGCGGACTTTGAGCATAAAATACGAATGGCGTGGTCAGAATACTTAATTTATGGAATAAAAAGAGCAAAAAACGGTTTTTAGATTTTTGCCAAACACCCAATGGTCCCCCCTTCTCTACTTTTTCACCAATTTTTTTTAAATTTTAAAGCAAAATCTATGGATTTTTTGTCGAATCCTAGCGGACTTTGAGCATAAAATACGAATGACGTGGTCAGAATACTTAATTTATGGAATAAAAAGAGCAAAAAACGGTTTTTAGATTTTTGCCAAACACCCAATGGTCCCCCCTTCTCTACTTTTTCACCAAATTTTTTTAAATTTTAAAGCAAAATCTATGGCTTTTTTGACGTTTCCTAGCGGACTTTGAGCATAAAATACGAATGCCGTGGTCAGAATACTTAATTTATGGAATAAAAAGAGCAAAAAACGGTTTTTAGATTTTTGCCAAACACCCAATGGTCCCCCCTTCTCTGCTTTTTCACAAATTTTTTTTAAATTTTAAAGCAAAATCTATGGCTTATTTGACGTTTCCTAGCGGACTTTGAGCATAAAATACGAATGACGTGGTCAGAATACTTAATTTATGGAATAAAAAGAGCAAAAAACGGTTTTTAGATTTTTGCCAAACACCCAATGGTCCCCCCTTCTCTGCTTTTTCACAAATTTTTTTTAAATTTTAAAGCAAAATCTATGGCTTTTTTGACGTTTCCTAGCGGACTTTGAGCATAAAATACGAATGGCGTGGTCAGAATACTTAATTTATGGAATAAAAAGAGCAAAAAACGGTTTTTAGATTTTTGCCAAACACCCAATGGTCCCCCCTTCTCTGCTTTTTCACAAATTTTTTTTAAATTTTAAAGCAAAATCTATGGCTTTTTTGACGTTTCCTAGCGGACTTTGAGCATAAAATACGAATGGCGTGGTCAGAATACTTAATTTATGGAATAAAAAGAGCAAAAAACGGTTTTTAGATTTATGCCACACACCCAATGGTCCCCCCTTCTCTACTTTTTCACCAAATTTTTTTAAATTTTAAAGCAAAATCTATGGCTTTTTTGACGAATCCTAGCGGACTTTGAGCATAAAATACGAATGGCGTGGTCAGAATACTTAATTTATGGAATAAAAAGAGCAAAAAACGGTTTTTAGATTTTTTCCAAACACCCAATGGTCCCCCCTTCTCTGCTTTTTCACAAATTTTTTTTAAATTTTAAAGCAAAATCTATGGCTTTTTTGACGTTTCCTAGCGGACTTTGAGCATAAAATACGAATGGCGTGGTCAGAATACTTAATTTATGGAATAAAAAGAGCAAAAAACGGTTTTTAGATTTTTGCCAAACACCCAATGATCCCCCCTTCTCTGCTTTTTCACAAATTTTTTTTAAATTTTAAAGCAAAATCTATGGCTTTTTTGACGTTTCCTAGCGGACTTTGAGCATAAAATACGAATGGCGTGGTCAGAATACTTAATTTATGGAATAAAAAGAGCAAAAAACGGATTTTAGATATTTGCCAAACACCCAATGGTCCCCCCTTCTCTGCTTTTTCACAAATTTTTTTTAAATTTTAAAGCAAAATCTATGGCTTTTTTGACGTTTCCTAGCGGACTTTGAGCATAAAATACGAATGGCGTGGTCAGAATACTTAATTTATGGAATAAAAAGAGTAAAAAACGGTTTTTAGATTTTTGCCAAACACCCAATGGTCCCCCTTCTCTACTTTTTCACCAAATTTTTTTAAATTTTAAAGCAAAATCTATGGCTTTTTTGACGTTTCCTAGCGGACTTTGAGCATAAAATACGAATGGCGTGGTCAGAATACTTAATTTATGGAATAAAAAGAGCAAAAAACTGTTTTTAGATTTTTGCCAAACACCCAATGGTCCCCCCTTCTCTGCTTTTTCACAAATTTTTTTTAAATTTTAAAGCAAAATCTATGGCTTATTTGACGTTTCCTAGCGGACTTTGAGCATAAAATACGAATGACGTGGTCAGAATACTTAATTTATGGAATAAAAAGAGCAAAAAACGGTTTTTAGATTTTTGCCAAACAAACAAATTTTTTTTAAATTTTAAAGCAAAATCTATGGCTTTTTTTACGTTTCCTAGCGGACTTTGAGCATAAAATACGAATGGCGTGGTCAGAATACTTAATTTATGGAATAAAAAGAGCAAAAAACGGTTTTTAGATTTTTGCCAAACACCCAATGGTCCCCCCTTCTCTACTTTTTCACCAAATTTTTTTAAATTTTAAAGCAAAATCTATGGCTTTTATGACGTTTCCTAGCGGACTTTGAGCATAAAATACGAATGGCGTGGTCAGAATACTTAATTTATGGAATAAAAAGAGCAAAAAACGGTTTTTAGATTTATGCCACACACCCAATGGTCCCCCCTTCTCTACTTTTTCACCACATTTTTTTAAATTTTAAAGCAAAATCTATGGCTTTTTTGACGAATCCTAGCGGACTTTGAGCATAAAATACGAATGGCGTGGTCAGAATACTTAATTTATGGAATAAAAAGAGCAAAAAACGGTTTTTAAATTTTTTCCAAACACCCAATGGTCCCCCCTTCTCTGCTTTTTCACAAATTTTTTTTAAATTTTAAAGCAAAATCTATGGCTTTTTTGACGTTTCCTAGCGGACTTTGAGCATAAAATACGAATGGCGTGGTCAGAATACTTCATTTATGGAATAAAAAGAGCAAAAAACGGTTTTTAGATTTTTGCCAAACACCCAATGGTCCCCCCTTCTCTGCTTTTTCACAAATTTTTTTTAAATTTTAAAGCAAAATCTATGGCTTTTTTGACGTTTCCTAGCGGACTTTGAGCATAAAATACGAATGGCGTGGTCAGAATACTTAATTTATGGAATAAAAAGAGCAAAAAACGGTTTTTAGATTTTTGCCAAACACCCAATGGTCCCCCCTTCTCTGCTTTTTCACAAATTTTTTTTAAATTTTAAAGCAAAATCTATGGCTTTTTTGACGTTTCCTAGCGGACTTTGAGCATAAAATACGAATGGCGTGGTCAGAGTACTTAATTTATGGAATAAAAAGAGCAAAAAACGGTTTTTAGATTTTTGCCAAACACCCAATGGTCCCCCCATCTCTGCTTTTTCACAAATTTTTTTTAAATTTTAAAGCAAAATCTATGGCTTTTTTGACGTTTCCTAGCGGACTTTGAGCATAAAATACGAATGGCGTGGTCAGAGTACTTAATTTATGGAATAAAAAGAGCAAAAAACGGTTTTTAGATTTTTGCCAAACACCCAATGGTCCCCCCATCTCTGCTTTTTCACAAATTTTTTTTAAATTTTAAAGCAAAATCTATGGCTTTTTTGACGTTTCCTAGCGGGCGTTGAGCATAAAATACGAATGGCGTGGTCAGAATACTTAATTTATGGAATAAAAAGAGCAAAAAACGGTTTTTAGATTTTTGCCAAACACCCAATGGTCCCCCCTTCTCTACTTTTTCACCAATTTTTTTTAAATTTTAAAGCAAAATCTATGGATTTTTTGTCGAATCCTAGCGGACTTTGAGCATAAAATACGAATGACGTGGTCAGAATACTTAATTTATGGAATAAAAAGAGCAAAAAACGGTTTTTAGATTTTTGCCAAACACCCAATGGTCCCCCCTTCTCTACTTTTTCACCAAATTTTTTTAAATTTTAAAGCAAAATCTATGGCTTTTTTGACGTTTCCTAGCGGACTTTGAGCATAAAATACGAATGCCGTGGTGAGAATACTTAATTTATGGAATAAAAAGAGCAAAAAACGGTTTTTAGATTTTTGCCAAACACCCAATGGTCCCCCCTTCTCTGCTTTTTCACAAATTTTTTTTAAATTTTAAAGCAAAATCTATGGCTTATTTGACGTTTCCTAGCGGACTTTGAGCATAAAATACGAATGACGTGGTCAGAATACTTAATTTATGGAATAAAAAGAGCAAAAAACGGTTTTTAGATTTTTGCCAAACACCCAATGGTCCCCCCTTCTCTGCTTTTTCACAAATTTTTTTTAAATTTTAAAGCAAAATCTATGGCTTTTTTTACGTTTCCTAGCGGACTTTGAGCATAAAATACGAATGGCGTGGTCAGAATACTTAATTTATGGAATAAAAAGAGCAAAAAACGGTTTTTAGATTTTTGCCAAACACCCAATGGTCCCCCCTTCTCTGCTTTTTCACAAATTTTTTTTAAATTTTAAAGCAAAATCTATGGCTTATTTGACGTTTCCTAGCGGACTTTGAGCATAAAATACGAATGACGTGGTCAGAATACTTAATTTATGGAATAAAAAGAGCAAAAAACGGTTTTTAGATTTTTGCCAAACACCCAATGGTCCCCCCTTCTCTGCTTTTTCACAAATTTTTTTTAAATTTTAAAGCAAAATCTATGGCTTTTTTAACGTTTCCTAGCGGACTTTGAGCATAAAATACGAATGGCGTGGTTAGAATACTTAATTTATGGAATAAAAAGAGCAAAAAACGGTTTTTAGATTTTTGCCAAACACCCAATGGTCCCCCCTTCTCTACTTTTTCACCAAATTTTTTTAAATTTTAAAGCAAAATCTATGGCTTTTTTGACGTTTCCTAGCGGACTTTGAGCATAAAATACGAATGGCGTGGTCAGAATACTTAATTTATGGAATAAAAAGAGCAAAAAACGGTTTTTAGATTTATGCCACGCACCCAATGGTCCCCCCTTCTCTACTTTTTCACCAAATTTTTTTAAATTTTAAAGCAAAATCTATGGCTTTTTTGACGAATCCTAGCGGACTTTGAGCATAAAATACGAATGGCGTGGTCAGAATACTTAATTTATGGAATAAAAAGAGCAAAAAACGGTTTTTAGATTTTTTCCAAACACCCAATGGTCCCCCCTTCTCTGCTTTTTCACAAATTTTTTTAAATTTTAAAGCAAAATCTATGGCTTTTTTGACGTTTCCTAGCGGACTTTGAGCATAAAATACGAATGGCGTGGTCAGAATACTTAATTTATGGAATAAAAAGAGCAAAAAACGGTTTTTAGATTTTTGCCAAACACCCAATGGTCCCCCCTTCTCTGCTTTTTCACAAATTTTTTTTAAATTTTAAAGCAAAATCTATGGCTTTTTTGACGTTTCCTAGCGGACTTTGAGCATAAAATACGAATGGCGTGGTCAGAATACTTAATTTATGGAATAAAAAGAGCAAAAAACGGTTTTTAAATTTTTGCCAAACACCCAATGGTCCCCCCTTCTCTGCTTTTTCACAAATTTTTTTTAAATTTTAAAGCAAAATCTATGGCTTTTTTGACGTTTCCTAGCGGACTTTGAGCATAAAATACGAATGGCGTGGTCAGAATACTTAATTTATGGAATAAAAAGAGCAAAAAACGGTTTTTAGATTTTTGCCAAACACCCAATGGTCCCCCCTTCTCTACTTTTTCACCAATTTTTTTTAAATTTTAAAGCAAAATCTATGGCTTTTTTGTCGAATCCTAGCGGACTTTGAGCATAAAATACGAATGACGTGGTCAGAATACTTAATTTATGGAATAAAAAGAGCAAAAAACGGTTTTTAGATTTTTGCCAAACACCCAATGGTCCCCCCTTCTCTACTTTTTCACCAAATTTTTTTAAATTTTAAAGCAAAATCTATGGCTTTTTTGACGTTTCCTAGCGGACTTTGAGCATAAAATACGAATGGCGTGGTCAGAATACTTAATTTATGGAATAAAAAGAGCAAAAAACGGTTTTTAGATTTTTGCCAAACACCCAATGGTCCCCCCTTCTCTGCTTTTTCACAAATTTTTTTTAAATTTAAAAGCAAAATCTATGGCTTTTTTGACGTTTCCTAGCGGACTTTGAGCATAAAATACGAATGGCGTGGTCAGAGTACTTAATTTATGGAATAAAAAGAGCAAAAAACGGTTTTTAGATTTTTGCCAAACACCCAATGGTCCCCCCTTCTCTGCTTTTTCACAAATTTTTTTTAAATTTTAAAGCAAAATCTATTGCTTTTTTGACGTTTCCTAGCGGACTTTGAGCATAAAATACGAATGGCGTGGTCAGAATACTTAATTTATGGAATAAAAAGAGCAAAAAACGGTTTTTAAATTTTTGCCAAACACCCAATGGTCCCCCCTTCTCTGCTTTTTCACAAATTTTTTTTAAATTTTAAAGCAAAATCTATGGCTTTTTTGACGTTTCCTAGCGGACTTTGAGCATAAAATACGAATGGCGTGGTCAGAATACTTAATTTATGGAATAAAAAGAGCAAAAAACGGTTTTTAGATTTTTGCCAAACACCCAATGGTCCCCCCTTCTCTACTTTTTCACCAATTTTTTTTAAATTTTAAAGCAAAATCTATGGCTTTTTTGTCGAATCCTAGCGGACTTTGAGCATAAAATACGAATGACGTGGTCAGAATACTTAATTTATGGAATAAAAAGAGCAAAAAACGGTTTTTAGATTTTTGCCAAACACCCAATGGTCCCCCCTTCTCTACTTTTTCACCAAATTTTTTTAAATTTTAAAGCAAAATCTATGGCTTTTTTGACGTTTCCTAGCGGACTTTGAGCATAAAATACGAATGGCGTGGTCAGAATACTTAATTTATGGAATAAAAAGAGCAAAAAACGGTTTTTAGATTTTTGCCAAACACCCAATGGTCCCCCCTTCTCTACTTTTTCACCAAATTTTTTTAAATTTTAAAGCAAAATCTATGGCTTTTTTGACGTTTCCTAGCGGACTTTGAGCATAAAATACGAATGGCATGGTAAGAATACTTAATTTATGGAATAAAAAGAGCAAAAAACGGTTTTTAGATTTTTGCCAAACACCCAATGGTCCCCCCTTCTCTGCTTTTTCACAAATTTTTTTTAAATTTTAAAGCAAAATCTATGGCTTATTTGACGTTTCCTAGCGGACTTTGAGCATAAAATACGAATGACGTGGTCAGAATACTTAATTTATGGAATAAAAAGAGCAAAAAACGGTTTTTAGATTTTTGCCAAACACCCAATGGTCCCCCCTTCTCTGCTTTTTCACAAATTTTTTTTAAATTTTAAAGCAAAATCTATGGCTTTTTTTACGTTTCCTAGCGGACTTTGAGCATAAAATACGAATGGCGTGGTCAGAATACTTAATTTATGGAATAAAAAGAGCAAAAAACGGTTTTTAGATTTTTGCCAAACACCCAATGGTCCCCCCTTCTCTACTTTTTCACCAAATTTTTTTAAATTTTAAAGCAAAATCTATGGCTTTTTTGACGTTTCCTAGCGGACTTTGAGCATAAAATACGAATGGCGTGGTCAGAATACTTAATTTATGGAATAAAAAGAGCAAAAAACGGTTTTTAGATTTATGCCACACACCCAATGGTCCCCCCTTCTCTACTTTTTCACCAAATTTTTTTAAATTTTAAAGCAAAATCTATGGCTTTTTTGACGAATCCTAGCGGACTTTGAGCATAAAATACGAATGGCGTGGTCAGAATACTTAATTTATGGAATAAAAAGAGCAAAAAACGGTATTTAAATTTTTTCCAAACACCCAATGGTCCCCCCTTCTCTGCTTTTTCACAAATTTTTTTTAAATTTTAAAGCAAAATCTATGGCTTTTTTGACGTTTCCTAGCGGACTTTGAGCATAAAATACGAATGGCGTGGTCAGAATACTTCATTTATGGAATAAAAAGAGCAAAAAACGGTTTTTAGATTTTTGCCAAACACCCAATGGTCCCCCCTTCTCTACTTTTTCACCAAATTTTTTTAAATTTTAAAGCAAAATCTATGGCTTTTTTGTCGAATCCTAGCGGACTTTGAGCATAAAATACGAATGACGTGGTCAGAATACTTAATTTATGGAATAAAAAGAGCAAAAAACGGTTTTTAGATTTTTGCCAAACACCCAATGGTCCCCCCTTCACAACTTTTTCACCAAATTTTTTTAAATTTTAAAGCAAAATCTATGGCTTTTTTGACGTTTCCTAGCGGACTTTGAGCATAAAATACGAATGGCGTGGTCAGAATACTTAATTTATGGAATAAAAAGAGCAAAAAACGGTTTTTAGATTTTTGCCAAACACCCAATGGTCCCCCCTTCTCTGCTTTTTCACAAATTTTTTTTAAATTTTAAAGCAAAATCTATGGCTTATTTGACGTTTCCTAGCGGACTTTGAGCATAAAATACGAATGACGTGGTCAGAATACTTAATTTATGGAATAAAAAGAGCAAAAAACGGTTTTTAGATTTTTGCCAAACACCCAATGGTCCCCCCTTCTCTGCTTTTTCACAAATTTTTTTTAAATTTTAAAGCAAAATCTATGGCTTTTTTGACGTTTCCTAGCGGACTTTGAGCATAAAATACGAATGGCGTGGTCAGAATACTTAATTTATGGAATAAAAAGAGCAAAAAACGGTTTTTAGATTTATGCCACACACCCAATGGTCCCCCCTTCTCTACTTTTTCACCAAATTTTTTTAAATTTTAAAGCAAAATCTATGGCTTTTTTGACGTTTCCTAGCGGACTTTGAGCATAAAATACGAATGGCGTGGTCAGAATACTTAATTTATGGAATAAAAAGAGCAAAAAACGGTTTTTAGATTTTTGCCAAACACCCAATGGTCCCCCCTTCTCTACTTTTTCACCAAATTTTTTTAAATTTTAAAGCAAAATCTATGGCTTTTTTGACGTTTCCTAGCGGACTTTGAGCATAAAATACGAATGGCATGGTAAGAATACTTAATTTATGGAATAAAAAGAGCAAAAAACGGTTTTTAGATTTTTGCCAAACACCCAATGGTCCCCCCTTCTCTGCTTTTTCACCAAATTTTTTTAAATTTTACAGCAAAATCTATGGCTTTTTTGACGTTTCCTAGCGGACTTTGAGCATAAAATACGAATGGCGTGGTCAGAATACTTAATTTATGGAATAAAAAGAGCAAAAAACGGTTTTTAGATTTATGCCACACACCCAATGGTCCCCCCTTCTCTACTTTTTCACCAAATTTTTTTAAATTTTAAAGCAAAATCTATGGCTTTTTTGACGAATCCTAGCGGACTTTGAGCATAAAATACGAATGGCGTGGTCAGAATACTTAATTTATGGAATAAAAAGAGCAAAAAACGGTATTTAAATTTTTTCCAAACACCCAATGGTCCCCCCTTCTCTGCTTTTTCACAAATTTTTTTTAAATTTTAAAGCAAAATCTATGGCTTTTTTGACGTTTCCTAGCGGACTTTGAGCATAAAATACGAATGGCGTGGTCAGAATACTTCATTTATGGAATAAAAAGAGCAAAAAACGGTTTTTAGATTTTTGCCAAACACCCAATGGTCCCCCCTTCCCTACTTTTTCACCAAATTTTTTTAAATTTTAAAGCAAAATCTATGGCTTTTTTGTCGAATCCTAGCGGACTTTGAGCATAAAATACGAATGACGTGGTCAGAATACTTAATTTATGGAATAAAAAGAGCAAAAAACGGTTTTTAGATTTTTGCCAAACACCCAATGGTCCCCCCTTCACAACTTTTTCACCAAATTTTTTTAAATTTTAAAGCAAAATCTATGGCTTTTTTGACGTTTCCTAGCGGACTTTGAGCATAAAATACGAATGGCGTGGTCAGAATACTTAATTTATGGAATAAAAAGAGCAAAAAACGGTTTTTAGATTTTTGCCAAACACCCAATGGTCCCCCCTTCTCTGCTTTTTCACAAATTTTTTTAAAATTTTAAAGCAAAATCTATGGC
Source organism: Cantharis lateralis (assembly GCA_963170105.1). Lineage (NCBI taxonomy): Eukaryota > Metazoa > Arthropoda > Insecta > Coleoptera > Cantharidae > Cantharis > Cantharis lateralis. The sequence continues at coordinate 24,593,002 of OY720630.1, read as the reverse complement.
TTATTTGACGTTTCCTAGCGGACTTTGAGCATAAAATACGAATGACGTGGTCAGAATACTTAATTTATGGAATAAAAAGAGCAAAAAACGGTTTTTAGATTTTTGCCAAACACCCAATGGTCCCCCCTTCTCTGCTTTTTCACAAATTTTTTTTAAATTTTAAAGCAAAATCTATGGCTTTTTTGACGTTTCCTAGCGGACTTTGAGCATAAAATACGAATGGCGTGGTCAGAATACTTAATTTATGGAATAAAAAGAGCAAAAAACGGTTTTTAGATTTATGCCACACACCCAATGGTCCCCCCTTCTCTACTTTTTCACCAAATTTTTTTAAATTTTAAAGCAAAATCTATGGCTTTTTTGACGAATCCTAGCGGACTTTGAGCATAAAATACGAATGGCGTGGTCAGAATACTTAATTTATGGAATAAAAAGAGCAAAAAACGGTATTTAAATTTTTTCCAAACACCCAATGGTCCCCCCTTCTCTGCTTTTTCACAAATTTTTTTTAAATTTTAAAGCAAAATCTATGGCTTTTTTGACGTTTCCTAGCGGACTTTGAGCATAAAATACGAATGGCGTGGTCAGAATACTTCATTTATGGAATAAAAAGAGCAAAAAACGGTTTTTAGATTTTTGCCAAACACCCAATGGTCCCCCCTTCTCTACTTTTTCACCAAATTTTTTTAAATTTTAAAGCAAAATCTATGGCTTTTTTGTCGAATCCTAGCGGACTTTGAGCATAAAATACGAATGACGTGGTCAGAATACTTAATTTATGGAATAAAAAGAGCAAAAAACGGTTTTTAGATTTTTGCCAAACACCCAATGGTCCCCCCTTCTCTGCTTTTTCACAAATTTTTTTTAAATTTTAAAGCAAAATCTATGGCTTTTTTGACGTTTCCTAGCGGACTTTGAGCATAAAATACGAATGGCGTGGTCAGAATACTTAATTTATGGAATAAAAAGAGCAAAAAACGGTTTTTAGATTTATGCCACACACCCAATGGTCCCCCCTTCTCTACTTTTTCACCAAATTTTTTTAAATTTTAAAGCAAAATCTATGGCTTTTTTGACGAATCCTAGCGGACTTTGAGCATAAAATACGAATGGCGTGGTCAGAATACTTAATTTATGGAATAAAAAGAGCAAAAAACGGTTTTTAGATTTTTTCCAAACACCCAATGGTCCCCCCTTCTCTGCTTTTTCACAAATTTTTTTTAAATTTTAAAGCAAAATCTATGGCTTTTTTGACGTTTCCTAGCGGACTTTGAGCATAAAATACGAATGGCGTGGTCAGAATACTTAATTTATGGAATAAAAAGAGTAAAAAACGGTTTTTAGATTTTTGCCAAACACCCAATGGTCCCCCCTTCTCTACTTTTTCACCAAATTTTTTTAAATTTTAAAGCAAAATCTATGGCTTTTTTGACGTTTCCTAGCGGACTTTGAGCATAAAATACGAATGGCGTGGTCAGAATACTTAATTTATGGAATAAAAAGAGCAAAAAACTGTTTTTAGATTTTTGCCAAACACCCAATGGTCCCCCCTTCTCTGCTTTTTCACAAATTTTTTTTAAATTTTAAAGCAAAATCTATGGCTTATTTGACGTTTCCTAGCGGACTTTGAGCATAAAATACGAATGACGTGGTCAGAATACTTAATTTATGGAATAAAAAGAGCAAAAAACGGTTTTTAGATTTTTGCCAAACAAACAAATTTTTTTTAAATTTTAAAGCAAAATCTATGGCTTTTTTTACGTTTCCTAGCGGACTTTGAGCATAAAATACGAATGGCGTGGTCAGAATACTTAATTTATGGAATAAAAAGAGCAAAAAACGGTTTTTAGATTTTTGCCAAACACCCAATGGTCCCCCCTTCTCTACTTTTTCACCAAATTTTTTTAAATTTTAAAGCAAAATCTATGGCTTTTATGACGTTTCCTAGCGGACTTTGAGCATAAAATACGAATGGCGTGGTCAGAATACTTAATTTATGGAATAAAAAGAGCAAAAAACGGTTTTTAGATTTATGCCACACACCCAATGGTCCCCCCTTCTCTACTTTTTCACCACATTTTTTTAAATTTTAAAGCAAAATCTATGGCTTTTTTGACGAATCCTAGCGGACTTTGAGCATAAAATACGAATGGCGTGGTCAGAATACTTAATTTATGGAATAAAAAGAGCAAAAAACGGTTTTTAAATTTTTTCCAAACACCCAATGGTCCCCCCTTCTCTGCTTTTTCACAAATTTTTTTTAAATTTTAAAGCAAAATCTATGGCTTTTTTGACGTTTCCTAGCGGACTTTGAGCATAAAATACGAATGGCGTGGTCAGAATACTTCATTTATGGAATAAAAAGAGCAAAAAACGGTTTTTAGATTTTTGCCAAACACCCAATGGTCCCCCCTTCTCTGCTTTTTCACAAATTTTTTTTAAATTTTAAAGCAAAATCTATGGCTTTTTTGACGTTTCCTAGCGGACTTTGAGCATAAAATACGAATGGCGTGGTCAGAATACTTAATTTATGGAATAAAAAGAGCAAAAAACGGTTTTTAGATTTTTGCCAAACACCCAATGGTCCCCCCTTCTCTGCTTTTTCACAAATTTTTTTTAAATTTTAAAGCAAAATCTATGGCTTTTTTGACGTTTCCTAGCGGACTTTGAGCATAAAATACGAATGGCGTGGTCAGAGTACTTAATTTATGGAATAAAAAGAGCAAAAAACGGTTTTTAGATTTTTGCCAAACACCCAATGGTCCCCCCATCTCTGCTTTTTCACAAATTTTTTTTAAATTTTAAAGCAAAATCTATGGCTTTTTTGACGTTTCCTAGCGGACTTTGAGCATAAAATACGAATGGCGTGGTCAGAGTACTTAATTTATGGAATAAAAAGAGCAAAAAACGGTTTTTAGATTTTTGCCAAACACCCAATGGTCCCCCCATCTCTGCTTTTTCACAAATTTTTTTTAAATTTTAAAGCAAAATCTATGGCTTTTTTGACGTTTCCTAGCGGACTTTGAGCATAAAATACGAATGGCGTGGTCAGAATACTTAATTTATGGAATAAAAAGAGCAAAAAACGGTTTTTAGATTTTTGCCAAACACCCAATGGTCCCCCCTTCTCTACTTTTTCACCAATTTTTTTTAAATTTTAAAGCAAAATCTATGGATTTTTTGTCGAATCCTAGCGGACTTTGAGCATAAAATACGAATGACGTGGTCAGAATACTTAATTTATGGAATAAAAAGAGCAAAAAACGGTTTTTAGATTTTTGCCAAACACCCAATGGTCCCCCCTTCTCTACTTTTTCACCAAATTTTTTTAAATTTTAAAGCAAAATCTATGGCTTTTTTGACGTTTCCTAGCGGACTTTGAGCATAAAATACGAATGCCGTGGTCAGAATACTTAATTTATGGAATAAAAAGAGCAAAAAACGGTTTTTAGATTTTTGCCAAACACCCAATGGTCCCCCCTTCTCTGCTTTTTCACAAATTTTTTTTAAATTTTAAAGCAAAATCTATGGCTTATTTGACGTTTCCTAGCGGACTTTGAGCATAAAATACGAATGACGTGGTCAGAATACTTAATTTATGGTATAAAAAGAGCAAAAAACGGTTTTTAGATTTTTGCCAAACACCCAATGGTCCCCCCTTCTCTGCTTTTTCACAAATTTTTTTTAAATTTTAAAGCAAAATCTATGGCTTTTTTTACGTTTCCTAGCGGACTTTGAGCATAAAATACGAATGGCGTGGTCAGAATACTTAATTTATGGAATAAAAAGAGCAAAAAACGGTTTTTAGATTTTTGCCAAACACCCAATGGTCCCCCCTTCTCTGCTTTTTCACAAATTTTTTTTAAATTTTAAAGCAAAATCTATGGCTTATTTGACGTTTCCTAGCGGACTTTGAGCATAAAATACGAATGACGTGGTCAGAATACTTAATTTATGGAATAAAAAGAGCAAAAAACGGTTTTTAGATTTTTGCCAAACACCCAATGGTCCCCCCTTCTCTGCTTTTTCACAAATTTTTTTTAAATTTTAAAGCAAAATCTATGGCTTTTTTAACGTTTCCTAGCGGACTTTGAGCATAAAATACGAATGGCGTGGTTAGAATACTTAATTTATGGAATAAAAAGAGCAAAAAACGGTTTTTAGATTTTTGCCAAACACCCAATGGTCCCCCCTTCTCTACTTTTTCACCAAATTTTTTTAAATTTTAAAGCAAAATCTATGGCTTTTTTGACGTTTCCTAGCGGACTTTGAGCATAAAATACGAATGGCGTGGTCAGAATACTTAATTTATGGAATAAAAAGAGCAAAAAACGGTTTTTAGATTTATGCCACACACCCAATGGTCCCCCCTTCTCTACTTTTTCACCAAATTTTTTTAAATTTTAAAGCAAAATCTATGGCTTTTTTGACGAATCCTAGCGGACTTTGAGCATAAAATACGAATGGCGTGGTCAGAATACTTAATTTATGGAATAAAAAGAGCAAAAAACGGTTTTTAGATTTTTTCCAAACACCCAATGGTCCCCCCTTCTCTGCTTTTTCACAAATTTTTTTAAATTTTAAAGCAAAATCTATGGCTTTTTTGACGTTTCCTAGCGGACTTTGAGCATAAAATACGAATGGCGTGGTCAGAATACTTAATTTATGGAATAAAAAGAGCAAAAAACGGTTTTTAGATTTTTGCCAAACACCCAATGGTCCCCCCTTCTCTGCTTTTTCACAAATTTTTTTTAAATTTTAAAGCAAAATCTATGGCTTTTTTGACGTTTCCTAGCGGACTTTGAGCATAAAATACGAATGGCGTGGTCAGAATACTTAATTTATGGAATAAAAAGAGCAAAAAACGGTTTTTAAATTTTTGCCAAACACCCAATGGTCCCCCCTTCTCTGCTTTTTCACAAATTTTTTTTAAATTTTAAAGCAAAATCTATGGCTTTTTTGACGTTTCCTAGCGGACTTTGAGCATAAAATACGAATGGCGTGGTCAGAATACTTAATTTATGGAATAAAAAGAGCAAAAAACGGTTTTTAGATTTTTGCCAAACACCCAATGGTCCCCCCTTCTCTACTTTTTCACCAATTTTTTTTAAATTTTAAAGCAAAATCTATGGCTTTTTTGTCGAATCCTAGCGGACTTTGAGCATAAAATACGAATGACGTGGTCAGAATACTTAATTTATGGAATAAAAAGAGCAAAAAACGGTTTTTAGATTTTTGCCAAACACCCAATGGTCCCCCCTTCTCTACTTTTTCACCAAATTTTTTTAAATTTTAAAGCAAAATCTATGGCTTTTTTGACGTTTCCTAGCGGACTTTGAGCATAAAATACGAATGGCGTGGTCAGAATACTTAATTTATGGAATAAAAAGAGCAAAAAACGGTTTTTAAATTTTTGCCAAACACCCAATGGTCCCCCCTTCTCTGCTTTTTCACAAATTTTTTTTAAATTTTAAAGCAAAATCTATGGCTTTTTTGACGTTTCCTAGCGGACTTTGAGCATAAAATACGAATGGCGTGGTCAGAATACTTAATTTATGGAATAAAAAGAGCAAAAAACGGTTTTTAGATTTTTGCCAAACACCCAATGGTCCCCCCTTCTCTACTTTTTCACCAATTTTTTTTAAATTTTAAAGCAAAATCTATGGCTTTTTTGTCGAATCCTAGCGGACTTTGAGCATAAAATACGAATGACGTGGTCAGAATACTTAATTTATGGAATAAAAAGAGCAAAAAACGGTTTTTAGATTTTTGCCAAACACCCAATGGTCCCCCCTTCTCTACTTTTTCACCAAATTTTTTTAAATTTTAAAGCAAAATCTATGGCTTTTTTGACGTTTCCTAGCGGACTTTGAGCATAAAATACGAATGGCGTGGTCAGAATACTTAATTTATGGAATAAAAAGAGCAAAAAACGGTTTTTAGATTTTTGCCAAACACCCAATGGTCCCCCCTTCTCTACTTTTTCACCAAATTTTTTTAAATTTTAAAGCAAAATCTATGGCTTTTTTGACGTTTCCTAGCGGACTTTGAGCATAAAATACGAATGGCATGGTAAGAATACTTAATTTATGGAATAAAAAGAGCAAAAAACGGTTTTTAGATTTTTGCCAAACACCCAATGGTCCCCCCTTCTCTGCTTTTTCACAAATTTTTTTTAAATTTTAAAGCAAAATCTATGGCTTATTTGACGTTTCCTAGCGGACTTTGAGCATAAAATACGAATGACGTGGTCAGAATACTTAATTTATGGAATAAAAAGAGCAAAAAACGGTTTTTAGATTTTTGCCAAACACCCAATGGTCCCCCCTTCTCTGCTTTTTCACAAATTTTTTTTAAATTTTAAAGCAAAATCTATGGCTTTTTTTACGTTTCCTAGCGGACTTTGAGCATAAAATACGAATGGCGTGGTCAGAATACTTAATTTATGGAATAAAAAGAGCAAAAAACGGTTTTTAGATTTTTGCCAAACACCCAATGGTCCCCCCTTCTCTACTTTTTCACCAAATTTTATTAAATTTTAAAGCAAAATCTATGGCTTTTTTGTCGAATCCTAGCGGACTTTGAGCATAAAATACGAATGACGTGGTCAGAATACTTAATTTATGGAATAAAAAGAGCAAAAAACGGTTTTTAGATTTTTGCCAAACACCCAATGGTCCCCCCTTCTCTACTTTTTCACCAAATTTTTTTAAATTTTAAAGCAAAATCTATGGCTTTTTTGACGAATCCTAGCGGACTTTGAGCATAAAATACGAATGGCGTGGTCAGAATACTTAATTTATGGAATAAAAAGAGCAAAAAACGGTTTTTAGATTTTTTCCAAACACCCAATGGTCCCCCCTTCTCTGCTTTTTCACAAATTTTTTTTAAATTTTAAAGCAAAATCTATGGCTTTTTTGACGTTTCCTAGCGGACTTTGAGCATAAAATACGAATGGCGTGGTCAGAATACTTAATTTATGGAATAAAAAGAGCAAAAAACGGTTTTTAGATTTTTGCCAAACACCCAATGGTCCCCCCTTCTCTGCTTTTTCACAAATTTTTTTTAAATTTTAAAGCAAAATCTATGGCTTTTTTGACGTTTCCTAGCGGACTTTGAGCATAAAATACGAATGGCGTGGTCAGAATACTTAATTTATGGAATAAAAAGAGCAAAAAACGGTTTTTAGATTTTTGCCAAACACCCAATGGTCCCCCCTTCTCTGCTTTTTCACAAATTTTTTTTAAATTTTAAAGCAAAATCTATGGCTTTTTTGACGTTTCCTAGCGGACTTTGAGCATAAAATACGAATGGCGTGGTCAGAGTACTTAATTTATGGAATAAAAAGAGCAAAAAACGGTTTTTAGATTTTTGCCAAACACCCAATGGTCCCCCCTTCTCTGCTTTATCACAAATTTTTTTTAAATTTTAAAGCAAAATCTATTGCTTTTTTGACGTTTCCTAGCGGACTTTGAGCATAAAATACGAATGGCGTGGTCAGAATACTTAATTTATGGAATAAAAAGAGCAAAAAACGGTTTTTAAATTTTTGCCAAACACCCAATGGTCCCCCCTTCTCTGCTTTTTCACAAATTTTTTTTAAATTTTAAAGCAAAATCTATGGCTTTTTTGACGTTTCCTAGCGGACTTTGAGCATAAAATACGAATGGCGTGGTCAGAATACTTAATTTATGGAATAAAAAGAGCAAAAAACGGTTTTTAGATTTTTGCCAAACACCCAATGGTCCCCCCTTCTCTACTTTTTCACCAATTTTTTTTAAATTTTAAAGCAAAATCTATGGCTTTTTTGTCGAATCCTAGCGGACTTTGAGCATAAAATACGAATGACGTGGTCAGAATACTTAATTTATGGAATAAAAAGAGCAAAAAACGGTTTTTAGATTTTTGCCAAACACCCAATGGTCCCCCCTTCTCTACTTTTTCACCAAATTTTTTTAAATTTTAAAGCAAAATCTATGGCTTTTTTGACGTTTCCTAGCGGACTTTGAGCATAAAATACGAATGGCGTGGTCAGAATACTTAATTTATGGAATAAAAAGAGCAAAAAACGGTTTTTAGATTTTTGCCAAACACCCAATGGTCCCCCCTTCTCTACTTTTTCACCAAATTTTTTTAAATTTTAAAGCAAAATCTATGGCTTTTTTGACGTTTCCTAGCGGACTTTGAGCATAAAATACGAATGGCATGGTAAGAATACTTAATTTATGGAATAAAAAGAGCAAAAAACGGTTTTTAGATTTTTGCCAAACACCCAATGGTCCCCCCTTCTCTGCTTTTTCACAAATTTTTTTTAAATTTTAAAGCAAAATCTATGGCTTATTTGACGTTTCCTAGCGGACTTTGAGCATAAAATACGAATGACGTGGTCAGAATACTTAATTTATGGAATAAAAAGAGCAAAAAACGGTTTTTAGATTTTTGCCAAACACCCAATGGTCCCCCCTTCTCTGCTTTTTCACAAATTTTTTTTAAATTTTAAAGCAAAATCTATGGCTTTTTTTACGTTTCCTAGCGGACTTTGAGCATAAAATACGAATGGCGTGGTCAGAATACTTAATTTATGGAATAAAAAGAGCAAAAAACGGTTTTTAGATTTTTGCCAAACACCCAATGGTCCCCCCTTCTCTACTTTTTCACCAAATTTTTTTAAATTTTAAAGCAAAATCTATGGCTTTTTTGACGTTTCCTAGCGGACTTTGAGCATAAAATACGAATGGCGTGGTCAGAATACTTAATTTATGGAATAAAAAGAGCAAAAAACGGTTTTTAGATTTATGCCACACACCCAATGGTCCCCCCTTCTCTACTTTTTCACCAAATTTTTTTAAATTTTAAAGCAAAATCTATGGCTTTTTTGACGAATCCTAGCGGACTTTGAGCATAAAATACGAATGGCGTGGTCAGAATACTTAATTTATGGAATAAAAAGAGCAAAAAACGGTATTTAAATTTTTTCCAAACACCCAATGGTCCCCCCTTCTCTGCTTTTTCACAAATTTTTTTTAAATTTTAAAGCAAAATCTATGGCTTTTTTGACGTTTCCTAGCGGACTTTGAGCATAAAATACGAATGGCGTGGTCAGAATACTTCATTTATGGAATAAAAAGAGCAAAAAACGGTTTTTAGATTTTTGCCAAACACCCAATGGTCCCCCCTTCTCTACTTTTTCACCAAATTTTTTTAAATTTTAAAGCAAAATCTATGGCTTTTTTGTCGAATCCTAGCGGACTTTGAGCATAAAATACGAATGACGTGGTCAGAATACTTAATTTATGGAATAAAAAGAGCAAAAAACGGTTTTTAGATTTTTGCCAAACACCCAATGGTCCCCCCTTCACAACTTTTTCACCAAATTTTTTTAAATTTTAAAGCAAAATCTATGGCTTTTTTGACGTTTCCTAGCGGACTTTGAGCATAAAATACGAATGGCGTGGTCAGAATACTTAATTTATGGAATAAAAAGAGCAAAAAACGGTTTTTAGATTTTTGCCAAACACCCAATGGTCCCCCCTTCTCTGCTTTTTCACAAATTTTTTTTAAATTTTAAAGCAAAATCTATGGCTTATTTGACGTTTCCTAGCGGACTTTGAGCATAAAATACGAATGACGTGGTCAGAATACTTAATTTATGGAATAAAAAGAGCAAAAAACGGTTTTTAGATTTTTGCCAAACACCCAATGGTCCCCCCTTCTCTGCTTTTTCACAAATTTTTTTTAAATTTTAAAGCAAAATCTATGGCTTTTTTGACGTTTCCTAGCGGACTTTGAACATAAAATACGAATGGCGTGGTCAGAATACTTAATTTATGGAATAAAAAGAGCAAAAAACGGTTTTTAGATTTATGCCACACACCCAATGGTCCCCCCTTCTCTACTTTTTCACCAAATTTTTTTAAATTTTAAAGCAAAATCTATGGCTTTTTTGACGAATCCTAGCGGACTTTGAGCATAAAATACGAATGGCGTGGTCAGAATACTTAATTTATGGAATAAAAAGAGCAAAAAACGGTATTTAAATTTTTTCCAAACACCCAATGGTCCCCCCTTCTCTGCTTTTTCACAAATTTTTTTTAAATTTTAAAGCAAAATCTATGGCTTTTTTGACGTTTCCTAGCGGACTTTGAGCATAAAATACGAATGGCGTGGTCAGAATACTTCATTTATGGAATAAAAAGAGCAAAAAACGGTTTTTAGATTTTTGCCAAACACCCAATGGTCCCCCCTTCTCTACTTTTTCACCAAATTTTTTTAAATTTTAAAGCAAAATCTATGGCTTTTTTGTCGAATCCTAGCGGACTTTGAGCATAAAATACGAATGACGTGGTCAGAATACTTAATTTATGGAATAAAAAGAGCAAAAAACGGTTTTTAGATTTTTGCCAAACACCCAATGGTCCCCCCTTCACAACTTTTTCACCAAATTTTTTTAAATTTTAAAGCAAAATCTATGGCTTTTTTGACGTTTCCTAGCGGACTTTGAGCATAAAATACGAATGGCGTGGTCAGAATACTTAATTTATGGAATAAAAAGAGCAAAAAACGGTTTTTAGATTTTTGCCAAACACCCAATGGTCCCCCCTTCTCTGCTTTTTCACAAATTTTTTTTAAATTTTAAAGCAAAATCTATGGCTTATTTGACGTTTCCTAGCGGACTTTGAGCATAAAATACGAATGACGTGGTCAGAATACTTAATTTATGGAATAAAAAGAGCAAAAAACGGTTTTTAGATTTTTGCCAAACACCCAATGGTCCCCCCTTCTCTGCTTTTTCACAAATTTTTTTTAAATTTTAAAGCAAAATCTATGGCTTTTTTGACGTTTCCTAGCGGACTTTGAGCATAAAATACGAATGGCGTGGTCAGAATACTTAATTTATGGAATAAAAAGAGCAAAAAACGGTTTTTAGATATTTGCCAAACACCCAATGGTCCCCCCTTCTCTGCTTTTTCACAAATTTTTTTTAAATTTTAAAGCAAAATCTATGGCTTTTTTGACGTTTCCTAGCGGACTTTGAGCATAAAATACGAATGGCGTGGTCAGAATACTTAATTTATGGAATAAAAAGAGCAAAAAACGGTTTTTAGATATTTGCCAAACACCCAATGGTCCCCCCTTCTCTGCTTTTTCACAAATTTTTTTTAAATTTTAAAGCAAAATCTATGGCTTTTTTGACGTTTCCTAGCGGACTTTGAGCATAAAATACGAATGGCGTGGTCAGAATACTTAATTTATGGAATAAAAAGAGTAAAAAACGGTTTTTAGATTTTTGCCAAACACCCAATGGTCCCCCCTTCTCTACTTTTTCACCAAATTTTTTTAAATTTTAAAGCAAAATCTATGGCTTTTTTGACGTTTCCTAGCGGACTTTGAGCATAAAATACGAATGGCGTGGTCAGAATACTTAATTTATGGAATAAAAAGAGCAAAAAACTGTTTTTAGATTTTTGCCAAACACCCAATGGTCCCCCCTTCTCTGCTTTTTCACAAATTTTTTTTAAATTTTAAAGCAAAATCTATGGCTTATTTGACGTTTCCTAGCGGACTTTGAGCATAAAATACGAATGACGTGGTCAGAATACTTAATTTATGGAATAAAAAGAGCAAAAAACGGTTTTTAGATTTTTGCCAAACAAACAAATTTTTTTTAAATTTTAAAGCAAAATCTATGGCTTTTTTTACGTTTCCTAGCGGACTTTGAGCATAAAATACGAATGGCGTGGTCAGAATACTTAATTTATGGAATAAAAAGAGCAAAAAACGGTTTTTAGATTTTTGCCAAACACCCAATGGTCCCCCCTTCTCTACTTTTTCACCAAATTTTTTTAAATTTTAAAGCAAAATCTATGGCTTTTATGACGTTTCCTAGCGGACTTTGAGCATAAAATACGAATGGCGTGGTCAGAATACTTAATTTATGGAATAAAAAGAGCAAAAAACGGTTTTTAGATTTATGCCACACACCCAATGGTCCCCCCTTCTCTACTTTTTCACCACATTTTTTTAAATTTTAAAGCAAAATCTATGGCTTTTTTGACGAATCCTAGCGGACTTTGAGCATAAAATACGAATGGCGTGGTCAGAATACTTAATTTATGGAATAAAAAGAGCAAAAAACGGTTTTTAAATTTTTTCCAAACACCCAATGGTCCCCCCTTCTCTGCTTTTTCACAAATTTTTTTTAAATTTTAAAGCAAAATCTATGGCTTTTTTGACGTTTCCTAGCGGACTTTGAGCATAAAATACGAATGGCGTGGTCAGAATACTTCATTTATGGAATAAAAAGAGCAAAAAACGGTTTTTAGATTTTTGCCAAACACCCAATGGTCCCCCCTTCTCTGCTTTTTCACAAATTTTTTTTAAATTTTAAAGCAAAATCTATGGCTTTTTTGACGTTTCCTAGCGGACTTTGAGCATAAAATACGAATGGCGTGGTCAGAATACTTAATTTATGGAATAAAAAGAGCAAAAAACGGTTTTTAGATTTTTGCCAAACACCCAATGGTCCCCCCTTCTCTGCTTTTTCACAAATTTTTTTTAAATTTTAAAGCAAAATCTATGGCTTTTTTGACGTTTCCTAGCGGACTTTGAGCATAAAATACGAATGGCGTGGTCAGAGTACTTAATTTATGGAATAAAAAGAGCAAAAAACGGTTTTTAGATTTTTGCCAAACACCCAATGGTCCCCCCATCTCTGCTTTTTCACAAATTTTTTTTAAATTTTAAAGCAAAATCTATGGCTTTTTTGACGTTTCCTAGCGGACTTTGAGCATAAAATACGAATGGCGTGGTCAGAGTACTTAATTTATGGAATAAAAAGAGCAAAAAACGGTTTTTAGATTTTTGCCAAACACCCAATGGTCCCCCCATCTCTGCTTTTTCACAAATTTTTTTTAAATTTTAAAGCAAAATCTATGGCTTTTTTGACGTTTCCTAGCGGACTTTGAGCATAAAATACGAATGGCGTGGTCAGAATACTTAATTTATGGAATAAAAAGAGCAAAAAACGGTTTTTAGATTTTTGCCAAACACCCAATGGTCCCCCCTTCTCTACTTTTTCACCAATTTTTTTTAAATTTTAAAGCAAAATCTATGGATTTTTTGTCGAATCCTAGCGGACTTTGAGCATAAAATACGAATGACGTGGTCAGAATACTTAATTTATGGAATAAAAAGAGCAAAAAACGGTTTTTAGATTTTTGCCAAACACCCAATGGTCCCCCCTTCTCTACTTTTTCACCAAATTTTTTTAAATTTTAAAGCAAAATCTATGGCTTTTTTGACGTTTCCTAGCGGACTTTGAGCATAAAATACGAATGCCGTGGTCAGAATACTTAATTTATGGAATAAAAAGAGCAAAAAACGGTTTTTAGATTTTTGCCAAACACCCAATGGTCCCCCCTTCTCTGCTTTTTCACAAATTTTTTTTAAATTTTAAAGCAAAATCTATGGCTTATTTGACGTTTCCTAGCGGACTTTGAGCATAAAATACGAATGACGTGGTCAGAATACTTAATTTATGGAATAAAAAGAGCAAAAAACGGTTTTTAGATTTTTGCCAAACACCCAATGGTCCCCCCTTCTCTGCTTTTTCACAAATTTTTTTTAAATTTTAAAGCAAAATCTATGGCTTTTTTGACGTTTCCTAGCGGACTTTGAGCATAAAATACGAATGGCGTGGTCAGAATACTTAATTTATGGAATAAAAAGAGCAAAAAACGGTTTTTAGATTTTTGCCAAACACCCAATGGTCCCCCCTTCTCTACTTTTTCACCAAATTTTTTTAAATTTTAAAGCAAAATCTATGGTTTTTTTGACGTTTCCTAGCGGACTTTGAGCATAAAATACGAATGGCGTGGTCAGAATACTTAATTTATGGAATAAAAAGAGCAAAAAACGGTTTTTAGATTTTTTCCAAACACCCAATGGTCCCCCCTTCTCTACTTTTTCACCAAATTTTTTCTAATTTTAAAGCAAAATCTATGGCTTTTTTGTCGAATCCTAGCGGACTTTGAGCATAAAATACGAATGACGTGGTCAGAATACTTAATTTATGGAATAAAAAGAGCAAAAAACGGTTTTTAGATTTTTGCCAAACACCCAATGGTCCCCCCTTCTCTACTTTTTCACCAAATTTTTTTAAATTTTAAAGCAAAATCTATGGCTTTTTTGACGTTTCCTAGCGGACTTTGAGCATAAAATACGAATGGCGTGGTCAGAATACTTAATTTATGGAATAAAAAGAGCAAAAAACGGTTTTTAGATTTTTGCCAAACACCCAATGGTCCCCCCTTCTCTGCTTTTTCACAATTTTTTTTTAAATTTTAAAGCAAAATCTATGGCTTTTTTGACGTTTCCTAGCGGACTTTGAGCATAAAATACGAATGGCGTGGTCAGAATACTTAATTTATGGAATAAAAAGAGCAAAAAACGGTTTTTAGATTTTTGCCAAACACCCAATGGTCCCCCCTTCTCTGCTTTTTCAGAAATTTTTTTTAAATTTTAAAGCAAAATCTATGGCTTTTTTTACGTTTCCTAGCGGACTTTGAGCATAAAATACGAATGGCGTGGTTAGAATACTTAATTTATGGAATAAAAAGAGCAAAAAACGGTTTTTAGATTTTTGCCAAACACCCAATGGTCCCCCCTTCTCTGCTTTTTCACAAATTTTTTTTAAATTTTAAAGCAAAATCTATGGCTTATTTGACGTTTCCTAGCGGACTTTGAGCATAAAATACGAATGACGTGGTCAGAATACTTAATTTATGGAATAAAAAGAGCAAAAAACGGTTTTTAGATTTTTGCCAAACACCCAATGGTCCCCCCTTCTCTGCTTTTTCACAAATTTTTTTTAAATTTTAAAGCAAAATCTATGGCTTTTTTTACGTTTCCTAGCGGACTTTGAGCATAAAATACGAATGGCGTGGTCAGAATACTTAATTTATGGAATAAAAAGAGCAAAAAACGGTTTTTAGATTTTTGCCAAACACCCAATGGTCCCCCCTTCTCTACTTTTTCACCAAATTTTTTTAAATTTTAAAGCAAAATCTATGGCTTTTTTGACGTTTCCTAGCGGACTTTGAGCATAAAATACGAATGGCGTGGTCAGAATACTTAATTTATGGAATAAAAAGAGCAAAAAACGGTTTTTAGATTTATGCCACACACCCAATGGTCCCCCCTTCTCTACTTTTTCACCAAATTTTTTTAAATTTTAAAGCAAAATCTATGGCTTTTTTGACGAATCCTAGCGGACTTTGAGCATAAAATACGAATGGCGTGGTCAGAATACTTAATTTATGGAATAAAAAGAGCAAAAAACGGTATTTAAATTTTTTCCAAACACCCAATGGTCCCCCCTTCTCTGCTTTTTCACAAATTTTTTTTAAATTTTAAAGCAAAATCTATGGCTTTTTTGACGTTTCCTAGCGGACTTTGAGCATAAAATACGAATGGCGTGGTCAGAATACTTCATTTATGGAATAAAAAGAGCAAAAAACGGTTTTTAGATTTTTGCCAAACACCCAATGGTCCCCCCTTCTCTACTTTTTCACCAAATTTTTTTAAATTTTAAAGCAAAATCTATGGCTTTTTTGTCGAATCCTAGCGGACTTTGAGCATAAAATACGAATGACGTGGTCAGAATACTTAATTTATGGAATAAAAAGAGCAAAAAACGGTTTTTAGATTTTTGCCAAACACCCAATGGTCCCCCCTTCTCTGCTTTTTCACAAATTTTTTTTAAATTTTAAAGCAAAATCTATGGCTTTTTTTACGTTTCCTAGCGGACTTTGAGCATAAAATACGAATGGCGTGGTTAGAATACTTAATTTATGGAATAAAAAGAGCAAAAAACGGTTTTTAGATTTTTGCCAAACACCCAATGGTCCCCCCTTCTCTGCTTTTTCACAAATTTTTTTTAAATTTTAAAGCAAAATCTATGGCTTATTTGACGTTTCCTAGCGGACTTTGAGCATAAAATACGAATGACGTGGTCAGAATACTTAATTTATGGAATAAAAAGAGCAAAAAACGGTTTTTAGATTTTTGCCAAACACCCAATGGTCCCCCCTTCTCTGCTTTTTCACAAATTTTTTTTAAATTTTAAAGCAAAATCTATGGCTTTTTTTACGTTTCCTAGCGGACTTTGAGCATAAAATACGAATGGCGTGGTCAGAATACTTAATTTATGGAATAAAAAGAGCAAAAAACGGTTTTTAGATTTTTGCCAAACACCCAATGGTCCCCCCTTCTCTACTTTTTCACCAAATTTTTTTAAATTTTAAAGCAAAATCTATGGCTTTTTTGACGTTTCCTAGCGGACTTTGAGCATAAAATACGAATGGCGTGGTCAGAATACTTAATTTATGGAATAAAAAGAGCAAAAAACGGTTTTTAGATTTATGCCACACACCCAATGGTCCCCCCTTCTCTACTTTTTCACCAAATTTTTTTAAATTTTAAAGCAAAATCTATGGCTTTTTTGACGAATCCTAGCGGACTTTGAGCATAAAATACGAATGGCGTGGTCAGAATACTTAATTTATGGAATAAAAAGAGCAAAAAACGGTATTTAAATTTTTTCCAAACACCCAATGGTCCCCCCTTCTCTGCTTTTTCACAAATTTTTTTTAAATTTTAAAGCAAAATCTATGGCTTTTTTTACGTTTCCTAGCGGACTTTGAGCATAAAATACGAATGGCGTGGTCAGAATACTTAATTTATGGAATAAAAAGAGCAAAAAACGGTTTTTAGATTTTTGCCAAACACCCAATGGTCCCCCCTTCTCTACTTTTTCACCAAATTTTTTTAAATTTTAAAGCAAAATCTATGGCTTTTTTGACGTTTCCTAGCGGACTTTGAGCATAAAATACGAATGGCGTGGTCAGAATACTTAATTTATGGAATAAAAAGAGCAAAAAACGGTTTTTAGATTTATGCCACACACCCAATGGTCCCCCCTTCTCTACTTTTTCACCAAATTTTTTTAAATTTTAAAGCAAAATCTATGGCTTTTTTGACGAATCCTAGCGGACTTTGAGCATAAAATACGAATGGCGTGGTCAGAATACTTAATTTATGGAATAAAAAGAGCAAAAAACGGTATTTAAATTTTTTCCAAACACCCAATGGTCCCCCCTTCTCTGCTTTTTCACAAATTTTTTTTAAATTTTAAAGCAAAATCTATGGCTTTTTTGACGTTTCCTAGCGGACTTTGAGCATAAAATACGAATGGCGTGGTCAGAATACTTCATTTATGGAATAAAAAGAACAAAAAACGGTTTTTAGATTTTTGCCAAACACCCAATGGTCCCCCCTTCTCTACTTTTTCACCAAATTTTTTTAAATTTTAAAGCAAAATCTATGGCTTTTTTGTCGAATCCTAGCGGACTTTGAGCATAAAATACGAATGACGTGGTCAGAATACTTAATTTATGGAATAAAAAGAGCAAAAAACGGTTTTTAGATTTTTGCCAAACACCCAATGGTCCCCCCTTCTCTGCTTTTTCACAAATTTTTTTTAAATTTTAAAGCAAAATCTATGGCTTTTTTTACGTTTCCTAGCGGACTTTGAGCATAAAATACGAATGGCGTGGTTAGAATACTTAATTTATGGAATAAAAAGAGCAAAAAACGGTTTTTAGATTTTTGCCAAACACCCAATGGTCCCCCCTTCTCTGCTTTTTCACAAATTTTTTTTAAATTTTAAAGCAAAATCTATGGCTTATTTGACGTTTCCTAGCGGACTTTGAGCATAAAATACGAATGACGTGGTCAGAATACTTAATTTATGGAATAAAAAGAGCAAAAAACGGTTTTTAGATTTTTGCCAAACACCCAATGGTCCCCCCTTCTCTGCTTTTTCACAAATTTTTTTTAAATTTTAAAGCAAAATCTATGGCTTTTTTTACGTTTCCTAGCGGACTTTGAGCATAAAATACGAATGGCGTGGTCAGAATACTTAATTTATGGAATAAAAAGAGCAAAAAACGGTTTTTAGATTTTTGCCAAACACCCAATGGTCCCCCCTTCTCTACTTTTTCACCAAATTTTTTTAAATTTTAAAGCAAAATCTATGGCTTTTTTGACGTTTCCTAGCGGACTTTGAGCATAAAATACGAATGGCGTGGTCAGAATACTTAATTTATGGAATAAAAAGAGCAAAAAACGGTTTTTAGATTTATGCCACACACCCAATGGTCCCCCCTTCTCTACTTTTTCACCAAATTTTTTTAAATTTTAAAGCAAAATCTATGGCTTTTTTGACGAATCCTAGCGGACTTTGAGCATAAAATACGAATGGCGTGGTCAGAATACTTAATTTATGGAATAAAAAGAGCAAAAAACGGTATTTAAATTTTTTCCAAACACCCAATGGTCCCCCCTTCTCTGCTTTTTCACAAATTTTTTTTAAATTTTAAAGCAAAATCTATGGCTTTTTTGACGTTTCCTAGCGGACTTTGAGCATAAAATACGAATGGCGTGGTCAGAATACTTCATTTATGGAATAAAAAGAGCAAAAAACGGTTTTTAGATTTTTGCCAAACACCCAATGGTCCCCCCTTCTCTACTTTTTCACCAAATTTTTTTAAATTTTAAAGCAAAATCTATGGTTTTTTTGACGTTTCCTAGCGGACTTTGAGCATAAAATACGAATGGCGTGGTCAGAATACTTAATTTATGGAATAAAAAGAGCAAAAAACGGTTTTTAGATTTTTTCCAAACACCCAATGGTCCCCCCTTCTCTACTTTTTCACCAAATTTTTTCTAATTTTAAAGCAAAATCTATGGCTTTTTTGTCGAATCCTAGCGGACTTTGAGCATAAAATACGAATGACGTGGTCAGAATACTTAATTTATGGAATAAAAAGAGCAAAAAACGGTTTTTAGATTTTTGCCAAACACCCAATGGTCCCCCCTTCTCTACTTTTTCACCAAATTTTTTTAAATTTTAAAGCAAAATCTATGGCTTTTTTGACGTTTCCTAGCGGACTTTGAGCATAAAATACGAATGGCGTGGTCAGAATACTTAATTTATGGAATAAAAAGAGCAAAAAACGGTTTTTAGATTTTTGCCAAACACCCAATGGTCCCCCCTTCTCTGCTTTTTCACAATTTTTTTTTAAATTTTAAAGCAAAATCTATGGCTTTTTTGACGTTTCCTAGCGGACTTTGAGCATAAAATACGAATGGCGTGGTCAGAATACTTAATTTATGGAATAAAAAGAGCAAAAAACGGTTTTTAGATTTTTGCCAAACACCCAATGGTCCCCCCTTCTCTGCTTTTTCAGAAATTTTTTTTAAATTTTAAAGCAAAATCTATGGCTTTTTTGACGTTTCCTAGCGGACTTTGAGCATAAAATACGAATGGCGTGGTCAGAATACTTAATTTATGGAATAAAAAGAGCAAAAAACGGTTTTTAGATTTTTGCCAAACACCCAATGGTCCCCCCTTCTCTGCTTTTTCAGAAATTTTTTTTAAATTTTAAAGCAAAATCTATGGCTTTTTTTACGTTTCCTAGCGGACTTTGAGCATAAAATACGAATGGCGTGGTTAGAATACTTAATTTATGGAATAAAAAGAGCAAAAAACGGTTTTTAGATTTTTGCCAAACACCCAATGGTCCCCCCTTCTCTGCTTTTTCACAAATTTTTTTTAAATTTTAAAGCAAAATCTATGGCTTATTTGACGTTTCCTAGCGGACTTTGAGCATAAAATACGAATGACGTGGTCAGAATACTTAATTTATGGAATAAAAAGAGCAAAAAACGGTTTTTAGATTTTTGCCAAACACCCAATGGTCCCCCCTTCTCTGCTTTTTCACAAATTTTTTTTAAATTTTAAAGCAAAATCTATGGCTTTTTTTACGTTTCCTAGCGGACTTTGAGCATAAAATACGAATGGCGTGGTCAGAATACTTAATTTATGGAATAAAAAGAGCAAAAAACGGTTTTTAGATTTTTGCCAAACACCCAATGGTCCCCCCTTCACAACTTTTTCACCAAATTTTTTTAAATTTTAAAGCAAAATCTATGGCTTTTTTGTCGAATCCTAGCGGACTTTGAGCATAAAATACGAATGACGTGGTCAGAATACTTAATTTATGGAATAAAAAGAGCAAAAAACGGTTTTTAGATTTTTGCCAAACACCCAATGGTCCCCCCTTCACAACTTTTTCACCAAATTTTTTTAAATTTTAAAGCAAAATCTATGGCTTTTTTGACGTTTCCTAGCGGACTTTGAGCATAAAATACGAATGGCGTGGTCAGAATACTTAATTTATGGAATAAAAAGAGCAAAAAACGGTTTTTAGATTTTTGCCAAACACCCAATGGTCCCCCCTTCTCTGCTTTTTCACAAATTTTTTTTAAATTTTAAAGCAAAATCTATGGCTTATTTGACGTTTCCTAGCGGACTTTGAGCATAAAATACGAATGACGTGGTCAGAATACTTAATTTATGGAATAAAAAGAGCAAAAAACGGTTTTTAGATTTTTGCCAAACACCCAATGGTCCCCCCTTCTCTGCTTTTTCACAAATTTTTTTTAAATTTTAAAGCAAAATCTATGGCTTTTTTGACGTTTCCTAGCGGACTTTGAGCATAAAATACGAATGGCGTGGTCAGAATACTTAATTTATGGAATAAAAAGAGCAAAAAACGGTTTTTAGATTTATGCCACACACCCAATGGTCCCCCCTTCTCTACTTTTTCACCAAATTTTTTTAAATTTTAAAGCAAAATCTATGGCTTTTTTGACGAATCCTAGCGGACTTTGAGCATAAAATACGAATGGCGTGGTCAGAATACTTAATTTATGGAATAAAAAGAGCAAAAAACGGTATTTAAATTTTTTCCAAACACCCAATGGTCCCCCCTTCTCTGCTTTTTCACAAATTTTTTTTAAATTTTAAAGCAAAATCTATGGCTTTTTTGACGTTTCCTAGCGGACTTTGAGCATAAAATACGAATGGCGTGGTCAGAATACTTCATTTATGGAATAAAAAGAGCAAAAAACGGTTTTTAGATTTTTGCCAAACACCCAATGGTCCCCCCTTCTCTACTTTTTCACCAAATTTTTTTAAATTTTAAAGCAAAATCTATGGCTTTTTTGTCGAATCCTAGCGGACTTTGAGCATAAAATACGAATGACGTGGTCAGAATACTTAATTTATGGAATAAAAAGAGCAAAAAACGGTTTTTAGATTTTTGCCAAACACCCAATGGTCCCCCCTTCACAACTTTTTCACCAAATTTTTTTAAATTTTAAAGCAAAATCTATGGCTTTTTTGACGTTTCCTAGCGGACTTTGAGCATAAAATACGAATGGCGTGGTCAGAATACTTAATTTATGGAATAAAAAGAGCAAAAAACGGTTTTTAGATTTTTGCCAAACACCCAATGGTCCCCCCTTCTCTGCTTTTTCACAAATTTTTTTTAAATTTTAAAGCAAAATCTATGGCTTATTTGACGTTTCCTAGCGGACTTTGAGCATAAAATACGAATGACGTGGTCAGAATACTTAATTTATGGAATAAAAAGAGCAAAAAACGGTTTTTAGATTTTTGCCAAACACCCAATGGTCCCCCCTTCTCTGCTTTTTCACAAATTTTTTTTAAATTTTAAAGCAAAATCTATGGCTTTTTTGACGTTTCCTAGCGGACTTTGAGCATAAAATACGAATGGCGTGGTCAGAATACTTAATTTATGGAATAAAAAGAGCAAAAAACGGTTTTTAGATTTATGCCACACACCCAATGGTCCCCCCTTCTCTACTTTTTCACCAAATTTTTTTAAATTTTAAAGCAAAATCTATGGCTTTTTTGACGAATCCTAGCGGACTTTGAGCATAAAATACGAATGGCGTGGTCAGAATACTTAATTTATGGAATAAAAAGAGCAAAAAACGGTTTTTAGATTTTTTCCAAACACCCAATGGTCCCCCCTTCTCTGCTTTTTCACAAATTTTTTTTAAATTTTAAAGCAAAATCTATGGCTTTTTTGACGTTTCCTAGCGGACTTTGAGCATAAAATACGAATGGCGTGGTCAGAATACTTAATTTATGGAATAAAAAGAGCAAAAAACGGTTTTTAGATTTTTGCCAAACACCCAATGATCCCCCCTTCTCTGCTTTTTCACAAATTTTTTTTAAATTTTAAAGCAAAATCTATGGCTTTTTTGACGTTTCCTAGCGGACTTTGAGCATAAAATACGAATGGCGTGGTCAGAATACTTAATTTATGGAATAAAAAGAGCAAAAAACGGTTTTTAGATATTTGCCAAACACCCAATGGTCCCCCCTTCTCTGCTTTTTCACAAATTTTTTTTAAATTTTAAAGCAAAATCTATGGCTTTTTTGACGTTTCCTAGCGGACTTTGAGCATAAAATACGAATGGCGTGGTCAGAATACTTAATTTATGGAATAAAAAGAGTAAAAAACGGTTTTTAGATTTTTGCCAAACACCCAATGGTCCCCCCTTCTCTACTTTTTCACCAAATTTTTTTAAATTTTAAAGCAAAATCTATGGCTTTTTTGACGTTTCCTAGCGGACTTTGAGCATAAAATACGAATGGCGTGGTCAGAATACTTAATTTATGGAATAAAAAGAGCAAAAAACTGTTTTTAGATTTTTGCCAAACACCCAATGGTCCCCCCTTCTCTGCTTTTTCACAAATTTTTTTTAAATTTTAAAGCAAAATCTATGGCTTATTTGACGTTTCCTAGCGGACTTTGAGCATAAAATACGAATGACGTGGTCAGAATACTTAATTTATGGAATAAAAAGAGCAAAAAACGGTTTTTAGATTTTTGCCAAACAAACAAATTTTTTTTAAATTTTAAAGCAAAATCTATGGCTTTTTTTACGTTTCCTAGCGGACTTTGAGCATAAAATACGAATGGCGTGGTCAGAATACTTAATTTATGGAATAAAAAGAGCAAAAAACGGTTTTTAGATTTTTGCCAAACACCCAATGGTCCCCCCTTCTCTACTTTTTCACCAAATTTTTTTAAATTTTAAAGCAAAATCTATGGCTTTTATGACGTTTCCTAGCGGACTTTGAGCATAAAATACGAATGGCGTGGTCAGAATACTTAATTTATGGAATAAAAAGAGCAAAAAACGGTTTTTAGATTTATGCCACACACCCAATGGTCCCCCCTTCTCTACTTTTTCACCACATTTTTTTAAATTTTAAAGCAAAATCTATGGCTTTTTTGACGAATCCTAGCGGACTTTGAGCATAAAATACGAATGGCGTGGTCAGAATACTTAATTTATGGAATAAAAAGAGCAAAAAACGGTTTTTAAATTTTTTCCAAACACCCAATGGTCCCCCCTTCTCTGCTTTTTCACAAATTTTTTTTAAATTTTAAAGCAAAATCTATGGCTTTTTTGACGTTTCCTAGCGGACTTTGAGCATAAAATACGAATGGCGTGGTCAGAATACTTCATTTATGGAATAAAAAGAGCAAAAAACGGTTTTTAGATTTTTGCCAAACACCCAATGGTCCCCCCTTCTCTGCTTTTTCACAAATTTTTTTTAAATTTTAAAGCAAAATCTATGGCTTTTTTGACGTTTCCTAGCGGACTTTGAGCATAAAATACGAATGGCGTGGTCAGAATACTTAATTTATGGAATAAAAAGAGCAAAAAACGGTTTTTAGATTTTTGCCAAACACCCAATGGTCCCCCCTTCTCTGCTTTTTCACAAATTTTTTTTAAATTTTAAAGCAAAATCTATGGCTTTTTTGACGTTTCCTAGCGGACTTTGAGCATAAAATACGAATGGCGTGGTCAGAGTACTTAATTTATGGAATAAAAAGAGCAAAAAACGGTTTTTAGATTTTTGCCAAACACCCAATGGTCCCCCCATCTCTGCTTTTTCACAAATTTTTTTTAAATTTTAAAGCAAAATCTATGGCTTTTTTGACGTTTCCTAGCGGACTTTGAGCATAAAATACGAATGGCGTGGTCAGAGTACTTAATTTATGGAATAAAAAGAGCAAAAAACGGTTTTTAGATTTTTGCCAAACACCCAATGGTCCCCCCATCTCTGCTTTTTCACAAATTTTTTTTAAATTTTAAAGCAAAATCTATGGCTTTTTTGACGTTTCCTAGCGGACTTTGAGCATAAAATACGAATGGCGTGGTCAGAATACTTAATTTATGGAATAAAAAGAGCAAAAAACGGTTTTTAGATTTTTGCCAAACACCCAATGGTCCCCCCTTCTCTACTTTTTCACCAATTTTTTTTAAATTTTAAAGCAAAATCTATGGATTTTTTGTCGAATCCTAGCGGACTTTGAGCATAAAATACGAATGACGTGGTCAGAATACTTAATTTATGGAATAAAAAGAGCAAAAAACGGTTTTTAGATTTTTGCCAAACACCCAATGGTCCCCCCTTCTCTACTTTTTCACCAAATTTTTTTAAATTTTAAAGCAAAATCTATGGCTTTTTTGACGTTTCCTAGCGGACTTTGAGCATAAAATACGAATGCCGTGGTCAGAATACTTAATTTATGGAATAAAAAGAGCAAAAAACGGTTTTTAGATTTTTGCCAAACACCCAATGGTCCCCCCTTCTCTGCTTTTTCACAAATTTTTTTTAAATTTTAAAGCAAAATCTATGGCTTATTTGACGTTTCCTAGCGGACTTTGAGCATAAAATACGAATGACGTGGTCAGAATACTTAATTTATGGAATAAAAAGAGCAAAAAACGGTTTTTAGATTTTTGCCAAACACCCAATGGTCCCCCCTTCTCTGCTTTTTCACAAATTTTTTTTAAATTTTAAAGCAAAATCTATGGCTTTTTTGACGTTTCCTAGCGGACTTTGAGCATAAAATACGAATGGCGTGGTCAGAATACTTAATTTATGGAATAAAAAGAGCAAAAAACGGTTTTTAGATTTTTGCCAAACACCCAATGGTCCCCCCTTCTCTACTTTTTCACCAAATTTTTTTAAATTTTAAAGCAAAATCTATGGTTTTTTTGACGTTTCCTAGCGGACTTTGAGCATAAAATACGAATGGCGTGGTCAGAATACTTAATTTATGGAATAAAAAGAGCAAAAAACGGTTTTTAGATTTTTTCCAAACACCCAATGGTCCCCCCTTCTCTACTTTTTCACCAAATTTTTTCTAATTTTAAAGCAAAATCTATGGCTTTTTTGTCGAATCCTAGCGGACTTTGAGCATAAAATACGAATGACGTGGTCAGAATACTTAATTTATGGAATAAAAAGAGCAAAAAACGGTTTTTAGATTTTTGCCAAACACCCAATGGTCCCCCCTTCTCTACTTTTTCACCAAATTTTTTTAAATTTTAAAGCAAAATCTATGGCTTTATTGTCGAATCCTAGCGGACTTTAAGCATAAAATACGACTGGCGTGGTCAGAATACTTAATTTATGGAATAAAAAGAGCAAAAAACTGTTTTTAGATTTTTGCCAAACACCCAATGGTCCCCCCTTCTCTGCTTTTTCACAAATTTTTTTTAAATTTTAAAGCAAAATCTATGGCTTATTTGACGTTTCCTAGCGGACTTTGAGCATAAAATACGAATGACGTGGTCAGAATACTTAATTTATGGAATAAAAAGAGCAAAAAACGGTTTTTAGATTTTTGCCAAACAAACAAATTTTTTTTAAATTTTAAAGCAAAATCTATGGCTTTTTTGACGGTTCCTAGCGGACTTTGAGCATAAAATACGAATGGCGTGGTCAGAATACTTAATTTATGGAATAAAAAGAGCAAAAAACTGTTTTTAGATTTTTGCCAAACACCCAATGGTCCCCCCTTCTCTGCTTTTTCACAAATTTTTTTTAAATTTTAAAGCAAAATCTATGGCTTATTTGACGTTTCCTAGCGGACTTTGAGCATAAAATACGAATGACGTGGTCAGAATACTTAATTTATGGAATAAAAAGAGCAAAAAACGGTTTTTAGATTTTTGCCAAACAAACAAATTTTTTTTAAATTTTAAAGCAAAATCTATGGCTTTTTTTACGTTTCCTAGCGGACTTTGAGCATAAAATACGAATGGCGTGGTCAGAATACTTAATTTATGGAATAAAAAGAGCAAAAAACGGTTTTTAGATTTTTGCCAAACACCCAATGGTCCCCCCTTCTCTACTTTTTCACCAATTTTTTTTAAATTTTAAAGCAAAATCTATGGATTTTTTGTCGAATCCTAGCGGACTTTGAGCATAAAATACGAATGACGTGGTCAGAATACTTAATTTATGGAATAAAAAGAGCAAAAAACGGTTTTTAGATTTTTGCCAAACACCCAATGGTCCCCCCTTCTCTACTTTTTCACCAAATTTTTTTAAATTTTAAAGCAAAATCTATGGCTTTTTTGACGTTTCCTAGCGGACTTTGAGCATAAAATACGAATGCCGTGGTCAGAATACTTAATTTATGGAATAAAAAGAGCAAAAAACGGTTTTTAGATTTTTGCCAAACACCCAATGGTCCCCCCTTCTCTGCTTTTTCACAAATTTTTTTTAAATTTTAAAGCAAAATCTATGGCTTATTTGACGTTTCCTAGCGGACTTTGAGCATAAAATACGAATGACGTGGTCAGAATACTTAATTTATGGAATAAAAAGAGCAAAAAACGGTTTTTAGATTTTTGCCAAACACCCAATGGTCCCCCCTTCTCTGCTTTTTCACAAATTTTTTTTAAATTTTAAAGCAAAATCTATGGCTTTTTTGACGTTTCCTAGCGGACTTTGAGCATAAAATACGAATGGCGTGGTCAGAATACTTAATTTATGGAATAAAAAGAGCAAAAAACGGTTTTTAGATTTTTGCCAAACACCCAATGGTCCCCCCTTCTCTACTTTTTCACCAAATTTTTTTAAATTTTAAAGCAAAATCTATGGTTTTTTTGACGTTTCCTAGCGGACTTTGAGCATAAAATACGAATGGCGTGGTCAGAATACTTAATTTATGGAATAAAAAGAGCAAAAAACGGTTTTTAGATTTTTTCCAAACACCCAATGGTCCCCCCTTCTCTACTTTTTCACCAAATTTTTTCTAATTTTAAAGCAAAATCTATGGCTTTTTTGTCGAATCCTAGCGGACTTTGAGCATAAAATACGAATGACGTGGTCAGAATACTTAATTTATGGAATAAAAAGAGCAAAAAACGGTTTTTAGATTTTTGCCAAACACCCAATGGTCCCCCCTTCTCTACTTTTTCACCAAATTTTTTTAAATTTTAAAGCAAAATCTATGGCTTTATTGTCGAATCCTAGCGGACTTTAAGCATAAAATACGACTGGCGTGGTCAGAATACTTAATTTATGGAATAAAAAGAGCAAAAAACTGTTTTTAGATTTTTGCCAAACACCCAATGGTCCCCCCTTCTCTGCTTTTTCACAAATTTTTTTTAAATTTTAAAGCAAAATCTATGGCTTATTTGACGTTTCCTAGCGGACTTTGAGCATAAAATACGAATGACGTGGTCAGAATACTTAATTTATGGAATAAAAAGAGCAAAAAACGGTTTTTAGATTTTTGCCAAACAAACAAATTTTTTTTAAATTTTAAAGCAAAATCTATGGCTTTTTTGACGGTTCCTAGCGGACTTTGAGCATAAAATACGAATGGCGTGGTCAGAATACTTAATTTATGGAATAAAAAGAGCAAAAAACTGTTTTTAGATTTTTGCCAAACACCCAATGGTCCCCCCTTCTCTGCTTTTTCACAAATTTTTTTTAAATTTTAAAGCAAAATCTATGGCTTATTTGACGTTTCCTAGCGGACTTTGAGCATAAAATACGAATGACGTGGTCAGAATACTTAATTTATGGAATAAAAAGAGCAAAAAACGGTTTTTAGATTTTTGCCAAACAAACAAATTTTTTTTAAATTTTAAAGCAAAATCTATGGCTTTTTTTACGTTTCCTAGCGGACTTTGAGCATAAAATACGAATGGCGTGGTCAGAATACTTAATTTATGGAATAAAAAGAGCAAAAAACGGTTTTTAGATTTTTGCCAAACACCCAATGTTCCCCCCTTCTCTACTTTTTCACCAAATTTTTTTAAATTTTAAAGCAAAATCTATGGCTTTATTGTCGAATCCTAGCGGACTTTGAGCATAAAATACGACTGGCGTGGTCAGAATACTTAATTTATGGAATAAAAAGAGCAAAAAACGGTTTTTAGATTTTTTCCAAACACCCAATGGTCCCCCCTTCTCTACTTTTTCACCAAATTTTTTCTAATTTTAAAACAAAATCTATGGCTTTTTTGTCGAATCCTAGCGGACTTTGAGCATAAAATACGAATGACGTGGTCAGAATACTTAATTTATGGAATAAAAAGAGCAAAAAACGGTTTTTAGATTTTTGCCAAACACCCAATGGTCCCCCCTTCTCTACTTTTTCACCAAATTTTTTTAAATTTTAAAGCAAAATCTATGGCTTTTTTGACGAATCCTAGCGGACTTTGAGCATAAAATACGAATGGCGTGGTCAGAATACTTAATTTATGGAATAAAAAGAGCAAAAAACGGTTTTTAAATTTTTTCCAAACACCCAATGGTCCCCCCTTCTCTGCTTTTTCACAAATTTTTTTTAAATTTTAAAGCAAAATCTATGGCTTTTTTGACGTTTCCTAGCGGACTTTGAGCATAAAATACGAATGGCGTGGTCAGAATACTTAATTTATGGAATAAAAAGAGCAAAAAACGGTTTTTAGATTTTTGCCAAACACCCAATGGTCCCCCCTTCTCTGCTTTTTCACAAATTTTTTTTAAATTTTAAAGCAAAATCTATGGCTTTTTTGACGTTTCCTAGCGGACTTTGAGCATAAAATACGAATGGCGTGGTCAGAGTACTTAATTTATGGAATAAAAAGAGCAAAAAACGGTTTTTAGATTTTTGCCAAACACCCAATGGTCCCCCCATCTCTGCTTTTTCACAAATTTTTTTTAAATTTTAAAGCAAAATCTATGGCTTTTTTGACGTTTCCTAGCGGACTTTGAGCATAAAATACGAATGGCGTGGTCAGAGTACTTAATTTATGGAATAAAAAGAGCAAAAAACGGTTTTTAGATTTTTGCCAAACACCCAATGGTCCCCCCATCTCTGCTTTTTCACAAATTTTTTTTAAATTTTAAAGCAAAATCTATGGCTTTTTTGACGTTTCCTAGCGGACTTTGAGCATAAAATACGAATGGCGTGGTCAGAATACTTAATTTATGGAATAAAAAGAGCAAAAAACGGTTTTTAGATTTTTGCCAAACACCCAATGGTCCCCCCTTCTCTACTTTTTCACCAATTTTTTTTAAATTTTAAAGCAAAATCTATGGATTTTTTGTCGAATCCTAGCGGACTTTGAGCATAAAATACGAATGACGTGGTCAGAATACTTAATTTATGGAATAAAAAGAGCAAAAAACGGTTTTTAGATTTTTGCCAAACACCCAATGGTCCCCCCTTCTCTACTTTTTCACCAAATTTTTTTAAATTTTAAAGCAAAATCTATGGCTTTTTTGACGTTTCCTAGCGGACTTTGAGCATAAAATACGAATGCCGTGGTCAGAATACTTAATTTATGGAATAAAAAGAGCAAAAAACGGTTTTTAGATTTTTGCCAAACACCCAATGGTCCCCCCTTCTCTGCTTTTTCACAAATTTTTTTTAAATTTTAAAGCAAAATCTATGGCTTATTTGACGTTTCCTAGCGGACTTTGAGCATAAAATACGAATGACGTGGTCAGAATACTTAATTTATGGAATAAAAAGAGCAAAAAACGGTTTTTAGATTTTTGCCAAACACCCAATGGTCCCCCCTTCTCTGCTTTTTCACAAATTTTTTTTAAATTTTAAAGCAAAATCTATGGCTTTTTTGACGTTTCCTAGCGGACTTTGAGCATAAAATACGAATGGCGTGGTCAGAATACTTAATTTATGGAATAAAAAGAGCAAAAAACGGTTTTTAGATTTTTGCCAAACACCCAATGGTCCCCCCTTCTCTACTTTTTCACCAAATTTTTTAAAATTTTAAAGCAAAATCTATGGTTTTTTTGACGTTTCCTAGCGGACTTTGAGCATAAAATACGAATGGCGTGGTCAGAATACTTAATTTATGGAATAAAAAGAGCAAAAAACGGTTTTTAGATTTTTTCCAAACACCCAATGGTCCCCCCTTCTCTACTTTTTCACCAAATTTTTTCTAATTTTAAAGCAAAATCTATGGCTTTTTTGTCGAATCCTAGCGGACTTTGAGCATAAAATACGAATGACGTGGTCAGAATACTTAATTTATGGAATAAAAAGAGCAAAAAACGGTTTTTAGATTTTTGCCAAACACCCAATGGTCCCCCCTTCTCTACTTTTTCACCAAATTTTTTTAAATTTTAAAGCAAAATCTATGGCTTTATTGTCGAATCCTAGCGGACTTTAAGCATAAAATACGACTGGCGTGGTCAGAATACTTAATTTATGGAATAAAAAGAGCAAAAAACTGTTTTTAGATTTTTGCCAAACACCCAATGGTCCCCCCTTCTCTGCTTTTTCACAAATTTTTTTTAAATTTTAAAGCAAAATCTATGGCTTATTTGACGTTTCCTAGCGGACTTTGAGCATAAAATACGAATGACGTGGTCAGAATACTTAATTTATGGAATAAAAAGAGCAAAAAACGGTTTTTAGATTTTTGCCAAACAAACAAATTTTTTTTAAATTTTAAAGCAAAATCTATGGCTTTTTTGACGGTTCCTAGCGGACTTTGAGCATAAAATACGAATGGCGTGGTCAGAATACTTAATTTATGGAATAAAAAGAGCAAAAAACTGTTTTTAGATTTTTGCCAAACACCCAATGGTCCCCCCTTCTCTGCTTTTTCACAAATTTTTTTTAAATTTTAAAGCAAAATCTATGGCTTATTTGACGTTTCCTAGCGGACTTTGAGCATAAAATACGAATGACGTGGTCAGAATACTTAATTTATGGAATAAAAAGAGCAAAAAACGGTTTTTAGATTTTTGCCAAACAAACAAATTTTTTTTAAATTTTAAAGCAAAATCTATGGCTTTTTTTACGTTTCCTAGCGGACTTTGAGCATAAAATACGAATGGCGTGGTCAGAATACTTAATTTATGGAATAAAAAGAGCAAAAAACGGTTTTTAGATTTTTGCCAAACACCCAATGTTCCCCCCTTCTCTACTTTTTCACCAAATTTTTTTAAATTTTAAAGCAAAATCTATGGCTTTATTGTCGAATCCTAGCGGACTTTGAGCATAAAATACGACTGGCGTGGTCAGAATACTTAATTTATGGAATAAAAAGAGCAAAAAACGGTTTTTAGATTTTTTCCAAACACCCAATGGTCCCCCCTTCTCTACTTTTTCACCAAATTTTTTCTAATTTTAAAACAAAATCTATGGCTTTTTTGTCGAATCCTAGCGGACTTTGAGCATAAAATACGAATGACGTGGTCAGAATACTTAATTTATGGAATAAAAAGAGCAAAAAACGGTTTTTAGATTTTTGCCAAACACCCAATGGTCCCCCCTTCTCTACTTTTTCACCAAATTTTTTTAAATTTTAAAGCAAAATCTATGGCTTTTTTGACGAATCCTAGCGGACTTTGAGCATAAAATACGAATGGCGTGGTCAGAATACTTAATTTATGGAATAAAAAGAGCAAAAAACGGTTTTTAAATTTTTTCCAAACACCCAATGGTCCCCCCTTCTCTGCTTTTTCACAAATTTTTTTTAAATTTTAAAGCAAAATCTATGGCTTTTTTGACGTTTCCTAGCGGACTTTGAGCATAAAATACGAATGGCGTGGTCAGAATACTTCATTTATGGAATAAAAAGAGCAAAAAACGGTTTTTAGATTTTTGCCAAACACCCAATGGTCCCCTGTTCTCTGCTTTTTCACAAATTTTTTTTAAATTTTAAAGCAAAATCTATGGCTTTTTTGACGTTTCCTAGCGGACTTTGAGCATAAAATACGAATGGCGTGGTCAGAATACTTAATTTATGGAATAAAAAGAGCAAAAAACGGTTTTTAGATTTTTGCCAAACACCCAATGGTCCCCCCTTCTCTGCTTTTTCACAAATTTTTTTTAAATTTTAAAGCAAAATCTATGGCTTTTTTGACGTTTCCTAGCGGACTTTGAGCATAAAATACGAATGGCGTGGTCAGAGTACTTAATTTATGGAATAAAAAGAGCAAAAAACGGTTTTTAGATTTTTGCCAAACACCCAATGGTCCCCCCATCTCTGCTTTTTCACAAATTTTTTTTAAATTTTAAAGCAAAATCTATGGCTTTTTTGACGTTTCCTAGCGGACTTTGAGCATAAAATACGAATGGCGTGGTCAGAATACTTAATTTATGGAATAAAAAGAGCAAAAAACGGTTTTTAGATTTTTGCCAAACACCCAATGGTCCCCCCTTCTCTACTTTTTCACCAATTTTTTTTAAATTTTAAAGCAAAATCTATGGATTTTTTGTCGAATCCTAGCGGACTTTGAGCATAAAATACGAATGACGTGGTCAGAATACTTAATTTATGGAATAAAAAGAGCAAAAAACGGTTTTTAGAGTTTTGCCAAACACCCAATGGTCCCCCCTTCTCTACTTTTTCACCAAATTTTTTTAAATTTTAAAGCAAAATCTATGGCTTTTTTGACGTTTCCTAGCGGACTTTGAGCATAAAATACGAATGCCGTGGTCAGAATACTTAATTTATGGAATAAAAAGAGCAAAAAACGGTTTTTAGATTTTTGCCAAACACCCAATGGTCCCCCCTTCTCTGCTTTTTCACAAATTTTTTTTAAATTTTAAAGCAAAATCTATGGCTTATTTGACGTTTCCTAGCGGACTTTGAGCATAAAATACGAATGACGTGGTCAGAATACTTAATTTATGGAATAAAAAGAGCAAAAAACGGTTTTTAGATTTTTGCCAAACACCCAATGGTCCCCCCTTCTCTGCTTTTTCACAAATTTTTTTTAAATTTTAAAGCAAAATCTATGGCTTATTTGACGTTTCCTAGCGGACTTT
The DNA here is from genome assembly GCA_963170105.1 of Cantharis lateralis. Taxonomy (NCBI): domain Eukaryota; kingdom Metazoa; phylum Arthropoda; class Insecta; order Coleoptera; family Cantharidae; genus Cantharis; species Cantharis lateralis. Next base: position 24,559,943 of record OY720630.1, on the reverse strand, counting down.
GAGCATAAAATACGAATGACGTGGTCAGAATACTTAATTTATGGAATAAAAAGAGCAAAAAACGGTTTTTAGATTTTTGCCAAACAAACAAATTTTTTTTAAATTTTAAAGCAAAATCTATGGCTTTTTTTACGTTTCCTAGCGGACTTTGAGCATAAAATACGAATGGCGTGGTCAGAATACTTAATTTATGGAATAAAAAGAGCAAAAAACGGTTTTTAGATTTTTGCCAAACACCCAATGTTCCCCCCTTCTCTACTTTTTCACCAAATTTTATTAAATTTTAAAGCAAAATCTATGGCTTTATTGTCGAATCCTAGCGGACTTTGAGCATAAAATACGACTGGCGTGGTCAGAATACTTAATTTATGGAATAAAAAGAGCAAAAAACGGTTTTTAGATTTTTTCCAAACACCCAATGGTCCCCCCTTCTCTACTTTTTCACCAAATTTTTTCTAATTTTAAAGCAAAATCTATGGCTTTTTTGTCGAATCCTAGCGGACTTTGAGCATAAAATACGAATGACGTGGTCAGAATACTTAATTTATGGAATAAAAAGAGCAAAAAACGGTTTTTAGATTTTTGCCAAACACCCAATGGTCCCCCCTTCTCTACTTTTTCACCAAATTTTTTTAAATTTTAAAGCAAAATCTATGGCTTTTTTGACGAATCCTAGCGGACTTTGAGCATAAAATACGAATGGCGTGGTCAGAATACTTAATTTATGGAATAAAAAGAGCAAAAAACGGTTTTTAAATTTTTTCCAAACACCCAATGGTCCCCCCTTCTCTGCTTTTTCACAAATTTTTTTTAAATTTTAAAGCAAAATCTATGGCTTTTTTGACGTTTCCTAGCGGACTTTGAGCATAAAATACGAATGGCGTGGTCAGAATACTTCATTTATGGAATAAAAAGAGCAAAAAACGGTTTTTAGATTTTTGCCAAACACCCAATGGTCCCCCCTTCTCTGCTTTTTCACAAATTTTTTTTAAATTTTAAAGCAAAATCTATGGCTTTTTTGACGTTTCCTAGCGGACTTTGAGCATAAAATACGAATGGCGTGGTCAGAATACTTAATTTATGGAATAAAAAGAGCAAAAAACGGTTTTTAGATTTTTGCCAAACACCCAATGGTCCCCCCTTCTCTGCTTTTTCACAAATTTTTTTTAAATTTTAAAGCAAAATCTATGGCTTTTTTGACGTTTCCTAGCGGACTTTGAGCATAAAATACGAATGGCGTGGTCAGAGTACTTAATTTATGGAATAAAAAGAGCAAAAAACGGTTTTTAGATTTTTGCCAAACACCCAATGGTCCCCCCATCTCTGCTTTTTCACAAATTTTTTTTAAATTTTAAAGCAAAATCTATGGCTTTTTTGACGTTTCCTAGCGGACTTTGAGCATAAAATACGAATGGCGTGGTCAGAGTACTTAATTTATGGAATAAAAAGAGCAAAAAACGGTTTTTAGATTTTTGCCAAACACCCAATGGTCCCCCCATCTCTGCTTTTTCACAAATTTTTTTTAAAATTTTAAAGCAAAATCTATGGCTTTTTTGACGTTTCCTAGCGGACTTTGAGCATAAAATACGAATGGCGTGGTCAGAATACTTAATTTATGGAATAAAAAGAGCAAAAAACGGTTTTTAGATTTTTGCCAAACACCCAATGGTCCCCCCTTCTCTACTTTTTCACCAATTTTTTTTAAATTTTAAAGCAAAATCTATGGATTTTTTGTCGAATCCTAGCGGACTTTGAGCATAAAATACGAATGACGTGGTCAGAATACTTAATTTATGGAATAAAAAGAGCAAAAAACGGTTTTTAGAGTTTTGCCAAACACCCAATGGTCCCCCCTTCTCTACTTTTTCACCAAATTTTTTTAAATTTTAAAGCAAAATCTATGGCTTTATTGACGTTTCCTAGCGGACTTTGAGCATAAAATACGAATGCCGTGGTCAGAATACTTAATTTATGGAATAAAAAGAGCAAAAAACGGTTTTTAGATTTTTGCCAAACACCCAATGGTCCCCCCTTCTCTGCTTTTTCACAAATTTTTTTTAAATTTTAAAGCAAAATCTATGGCTTATTTGACGTTTCCTAGCGGACTTTGAGCATAAAATACGAATGACGTGGTCAGAATACTTAATTTATGGAATAAAAAGAGCAAAAAACGGTTTTTAGATTTTTGCCAAACACCCAATGGTCCCCCCTTCTCTGCTTTTTCACAAATTTTTTTTAAATTTTAAAGCAAAATCTATGGCTTTTTTGACGTTTCCTAGCGGACTTTGAGCATAAAATACGAATGGCGTGGTCAGAATACTTAATTTATGGAATAAAAAGAGCAAAAAACGGTTTTTAGATTTTTTCCAAACACCCAATGGTCCCCCCTTCTCTACTTTTTCACCAAATTTTTTCTAATTTTAAAGCAAAATCTATGGCTTTTTTGTCGAATCCTAGCGGACTTTGAGCATAAAATACGAATGACGTGGTCAGAATACTTAATTTATGGAATAAAAAGAGCAAAAAACGGTTTTTAGATTTTTGCCAAACACCCAATGGTCCCCCCTTCTCTACTTTTTCACCAAATTTTTTTAAATTTTAAAGCGAAATCTAAGGCTTTATTGTCGAATCCTAGCGGACTTTGAGCATAAAATACGACTGGCGTGGTCAGAATACTTAATTTATGGAATAAAAAGAGCAAAAAACGGTTTTTAGATTTTTGCCAAACACCCAATGGTCCCCCCTTCTCTGCTTTTTCACAAATTTTTTTTAAATTTTAAAGCAAAATCTATGGCTTTTTTGACGTTTCCTAGCGGACTTTGAGCATAAAATACGAATGGCGTGGTCAGAATACTTAATTTATGGAATAAAAAGAGCAAAAAACGGTTTTTAGATTTTTGCCAAACACCCAATGGTCCCCCCTTCTCTACTTTTTCACCAAATTTTTTTAAATTTTAAAGCAAAATCTATGGCTTTTTTGACGTTTCCTAGCGGACTTTGAGCATAAAATACGAATGGCGTGGTCAGAATACTTAATTTATGGAATAAAAAGAGCAAAAAACGGTTTTTAGATTTTTTCCAAACACCCAATGGTCCCCCCTTCTCTACTTTTTCACCAAATTTTTTCTAATTTTAAAGCAAAATCTATGGCTTTTTTGTCGAATCCTAGCGGACTTTGAGCATAAAATACGAATGACGTGGTCAGAATACTTAATTTATGGAATAAAAAGAGCAAAAAACGGTTTTTAGATTTTTGCCAAACACCCAATGGTCCCCCCTTCTCTGCTTTTTCACAAATTTTTTTTAAATTTTAAAGCAAAATCTATGGCTTTTTTGACGTTTCCTAGCGGACTTTGAGCATAAAATACGAATGGCGTGGTCAGAATACTTAATTTATGGAATAAAAAGAGCAAAAAACGGTTTTTAGATTTTTGCCAAACACCCAATGGTCCCCCCTTCTCTACTTTTTCACCAAATTTTTTCTAATTTTAAAGCAAAATCTATGGCTTTTTTGTCGAATCCTAGCGGACTTTGAGCATAAAATACGAATGACGTGGTCAGAATACTTAATTTATGGAATAAAAAGAGCAAAAAACGGTTTTTAGATTTTTGCCAGACACCCAATGGTCCCCCCTTCTCTGCTTTTTCACAATTTTTTTTTAAATTTTAAAGCAAAATCTATGGCTTTTTTGACGTTTCCTAGCGGACTTTGAGCATAAAATACGAATGGCGTGGTCAGAATACTTAATTTATGGAATAAAAAGAGCAAAAAACGGTTTTTAGATTTTTGCCAAACACCCAATGTTCCCCCCTTCTCTACTTTTTCACCAAATTTTTTTAAATTTTAAAGCAAAATCTATGGCTTTTTTGACGTTTCCTAGCGGACTTTGAGCATAAAATACGAATGGCGTGGTCAGAATACTTAATTTATGGAATAAAAAGAGCAAAAAACGGTTTTTAGATTTTTGCCAAACACCCAATGGTCCCCCCTTCTCTGCTTTTTCACAAATTTTTTTTAAATTTTAAAGCAAAATCTATGGCTTTTTTTACGTTTCCTAGCGGACTTTGAGCATAAAATACGAATGGCGTGGTCAGAATACTTAATTTATGGAATAAAAAGAGCAAAAAACGGTTTTTAGATTTTTGCCAAACACCCAATGGTCCCCCCTTCTCTACTTTTTCACCAAATTTTTTTAAATTTTAAAGCAAAATCTATGGCTTTTTTGTCGAATCCTAGCGGACTTTGAGCATAAAATACGAATGACGTGGTCAGAATACTTAATTTATGGAATAAAAAGAGCAAAAAACGGTTTTTAGATTTATGCCACACACCCAATGGTCCCCCCTTCTCTACTTTTTCACCAAATTTTTTTAAATTTTAAAGCAAAATCTATGGCTTTTTTGACGTTTCCTAGCGGACTTTGAGCATAAAATACGAATGGCGTGGTCAGAGTACTTAATTTATGGAATAAAAAGAGCAAAAAACGGTTTTTAGATTTTTGCCAAACACCCAATGGTCCCCCCATCTCTGCTTTTTCACAAATTTTTTTTAAATTTTAAAGCAAAATCTATGGCTTTTTTGACGTTTCCTAGCGGACTTTGAGCATAAAATACGAATGGCGTGGTCAGAATACTTAATTTATGGAATAAAAAGAGCAAAAAACGGTTTTTAGATTTTTGCCAAACACCCAATGGTCCCCCCTTCTCTACTTTTTCACCAATTTTTTTTAAATTTTAAAGCAAAATCTATGGATTTTTTGTCGAATCCTAGCGGACTTTGAGCATAAAATACGAATGACGTGGTCAGAATACTTAATTTATGGAATAAAAAGAGCAAAAAACGGTTTTTAGAGTTTTGCCAAACACCCAATGGTCCCCCCTTCTCTACTTTTTCACCAAATTTTTTTAAATTTTAAAGCAAAATCTATGGCTTTTTTGACGTTTCCTAGCGGACTATGAGCATAAAATACGAATGCCGTGGTCAGAATACTTAATTTATGGAATAAAAAGAGCAAAAAACGGTTTTTAGATTTTTGCCAAACACCCAATGGTCCCCCCTTCTCTGCTTTTTCACAAATTTTTTTTAAATTTTAAAGCAAAATCTATGGCTTATTTGACGTTTCCTAGCGGACTTTGAGCATAAAATACGAATGACGTGGTCAGAATACTTAATTTATGGAATAAAAAAGCAAAAAACGGTTTTTAGATTTTTGCCAAACACCCAATGGTCCCCCCTTCTCTGCTTTTTCACAAATTTTTTTTAAATTTTAAAGCAAAATCTATGGCTTTTTTGACGTTTCCTAGCGGACTTTGAGCATAAAATACGAATGGCGTGGTCAGAATACTTAATTTATGGAATAAAAAGAGCAAAAAACGGTTTTTAGATTTTTTCCAAACACCCAATGGTCCCCCCTTCTCTACTTTTTCACCAAATTTTTTCTAATTTTAAAGCAAAATCTATGGCTTTTTTGTCGAATCCTAGCGGACTTTGAGCATAAAATACGAATGACGTGGTCAGAATACTTAATTTATGGAATAAAAAGAGCAAAAAACGGTTTTTAGATTTTTGCCAAACACCCAATGGTCCCCCCTTCTCTACTTTTTCACCAAATTTTTTTAAATTTTAAAGCGAAATCTAAGGCTTTATTGTCGAATCCTAGCGGACTTTGAGCATAAAATACGACTGGCGTGGTCAGAATACTTAATTTATGGAATAAAAAGAGCAAAAAACGGTTTTTAGATTTTTGCCAAACACCCAATGGTCCCCCCTTCTCTGCTTTTTCACAAATTTTTTTTAAATTTTAAAGCAAAATCTATGGCTTTTTTGACGTTTCCTAGCGGACTTTGAGCATAAAATACGAATGGCGTGGTCAGAATACTTAATTTATGGAATAAAAAGAGCAAAAAACGGTTTTTAGATTTTTGCCAAACACCCAATGGTCCCCCCTTCTCTACTTTTTCACCAAATTTTTTTAAATTTTAAAGCAAAATCTATGGCTTTTTTGACGTTTCCTAGCGGACTTTGAGCATAAAATACGAATGGCGTGGTCAGAATACTTAATTTATGGAATAAAAAGAGCAAAAAACGGTTTTTAGATTTTTTCCAAACACCCAATGGTCCCCCCTTCTCTACTTTTTCACCAAATTTTTTCTAATTTTAAAGCAAAATCTATGGCTTTTTTGTCGAATCCTAGCGGACTTTGAGCATAAAATACGAATGACGTGGTCAGAATACTTAATTTATGGAATAAAAAGAGCAAAAAACGGTTTTTAGATTTTTGCCAAACACCCAATGGTCCCCCCTTCTCTGCTTTTTCACAAATTTTTTTTAAATTTTAAAGCAAAATCTATGGCTTTTTTGACGTTTCCTAGCGGACTTTGAGCATAAAATACGAATGGCGTGGTCAGAATACTTAATTTATGGAATAAAAAGAACAAAAAACGGTTTTTAGATTTTTTCCAAACACCCAATGGTCCCCCCTTCTCTACTTTTTCACCAAATTTTTTCTAATTTTAAAGCAAAATCTATGGCTTTTTTGTCGAATCCTAGCGGACTTTGAGCATAAAATACGAATGACGTGGTCAGAATACTTAATTTATGGAATAAAAAGAGCAAAAAACGGTTTTTAGATTTTTGCCAAACACCCAATGGTCCCCCCTTCTCTGCTTTTTCACAAATTTTTTTTAAATTTTAAAGCAAAATCTATGGCTTTTTTGACGTTTCCTAGCGGACTTTGAGCATAAAATACGAATGGCGTGGTCAGAATACTTAATTTATGGAATAAAAAGAGCAAAAAACGGTTTTTAGATTTTTGCCAAACACCCAATGGTCCCCCCTTCTCTACTTTTTCACCAATTTTTTTTAAATTTTAAAGCAAAATCTATGGCTTTTTTGTCGAATCCTAGCGGACTTTGAGCATAAAATACGAATGGCGTGGTCAGAATACTTAATTTATGGAATAAAAAGAGCAAAAAACGGTTTTTAGAATTTTGCCAAACACCCAATGGTCCCCCCTTCTCTGCTTTTTCACAAATTTTTTTTAAATATTAAAGCAAAATCTATGGCTTTTTTGACGTTTCCTAGCGGACTTTGAGCATAAAATACGAATGGCGTGGTCAGAATACTTAATTTATGGAATAAAAAGAGCAAAAAACGGTTTTTAGATTTTTGCCAAACACCCAATGGTCCCCCCTTCTCTACTTTTTCACCAAATTTTTTCTAATTTTAAAGCAAAATCTATGGCTTTTTTGTCGAATCCTAGCGGACTTTGAGCATAAAATACGAATGACGTGGTCAGAATACTTAATTTATGGAATAAAAAGAGCAAAAAACGGTTTTTAGATTTTTGCCAAACACCCAATGGTCCCCCCTTCTCTGCTTTTTCACAATTTTTTTTTAAATTTTAAAGCAAAATCTATGGCTTTTTTGACGTTTCCTAGCGGACTTTGAGCATAAAATACGAATGGCGTGGTCAGAATACTTAATTTATGGAATAAAAAGAGCAAAAAACGGTTTTTAGATTTTTGCCAAACACCCAATGGTCCCCCCTTCTCTACTTTTTCACCAAATTTTTTTAAATTTTAAAGCAAAATCTATGGCTTTTTTGACGTTTCCTAGCGGACTTTGAGCATAAAATACGAATGGCGTGGTCAGAATACTTAATTTATGGAATAAAAAGAGCAAAAAACGGTTTTTAGATTTTTGCCAAACACCCAATGGTCCCCCCTTCTCTGCTTTTTCACAAATTTTTTTTAAATTTTAAAGCAAAATCTATGGCTTTTTTTACGTTTCCTAGCGGACTTTGAGCATAAAATACGAATGGCGTGGTCAGAATACTTAATTTATGGAATAAAAAGAGCAAAAAACGGTTTTTAGATTTTTGCCAAACACCCAATGGTCCCCCCTTCTCTACTTTTTCACCAAATTTTTTTAAATTTTAAAGCAAAATCTATGGCTTTTTTGTCGAATCCTAGCGGACTTTGAGCATAAAATACGAATGACGTGGTCAGAATACTTAATTTATGGAATAAAAAGAGCAAAAAACGGTTTTTAGATTTATGCCACACACCCAATGGTCCCCCCTTCTCTACTTTTTCACCAAATTTTTTTAAATTTTAAAGCAAAATCTATGGCTTTTTTGACGTTTCCTAGCGGACTTTGAGCATAAAATACGAATGGCGTGGTCAGAGTACTTAATTTATGGAATAAAAAGAGCAAAAAACGGTTTTTAGATTTTTGCCAAACACCCAATGGTCCCCCCATCTCTGCTTTTTCACAAATTTTTTTTAAATTTTAAAGCAAAATCTATGGCTTTTTTGACGTTTCCTAGCGGACTTTGAGCATAAAATACGAATGGCGTGGTCAGAATACTTAATTTATGGAATAAAAAGAGCAAAAAACGGTTTTTAGATTTTTGCCAAACACCCAATGGTCCCCCCTTCTCTACTTTTTCACCAATTTTTTTTAAATTTTAAAGCAAAATCTATGGATTTTTTGTCGAATCCTAGCGGACTTTGAGCATAAAATACGAATGACGTGGTCAGAATACTTAATTTATGGAATAAAAAGAGCAAAAAACGGTTTTTAGAGTTTTGCCAAACACCCAATGGTCCCCCCTTCTCTACTTTTTCACCAAATTTTTTTAAATTTTAAAGCAAAATCTATGGCTTTTTTGACGTTTCCTAGCGGACTTTGAGCATAAAATACGAATGCCGTGGTCAGAATACTTAATTTATGGAATAAAAAGAGCAAAAAACGGTTTTTAGATTTTTGCCAAACACCCAATGGTCCCCCCTTCTCTGCTTTTTCACAAATTTTTTTTAAATTTTAAAGCAAAATCTATGGCTTTTTTGACGTTTCCTAGCGGACTTTGAGCATAAAATACGAATGGCGTGGTCAGAATACTTAATTTATGGAATAAAAAGAGCAAAAAACGGTTTTTAGATTTTTTCCAAACACCCAATGGTCCCCCCTTCTCTACTTTTTCACCAAATTTTTTCTAATTTTAAAGCAAAATCTATGGCTTTTTTGTCGAATCCTAGCGGACTTTGAGCATAAAATACGAATGACGTGGTCAGAATACTTAATTTATGGAATAAAAAGAGCAAAAAACGGTTTTTAGATTTTTGCCAAACACCCAATGGTCCCCCCTTCTCTACTTTTTCACCAAATTTTTTTAAATTTTAAAGCGAAATCTAAGGCTTTATTGTCGAATCCTAGCGGACTTTGAGCATAAAATACGACTGGCGTGGTCAGAATACTTAATTTATGGAATAAAAAGAGCAAAAAACGGTTTTTAGATTTTTGCCAAACACCCAATGGTCCCCCCTTCTCTGCTTTTTCACAAATTTTTTTTAAATTTTAAAGCAAAATCTATGGCTTTTTTGACGTTTCCTAGCGGACTTTGAGCATAAAATACGAATGGCGTGGTCAGAATACTTAATTTATGGAATAAAAAGAGCAAAAAACGGTTTTTAGATTTTTGCCAAACACCCAATGGTCCCCCCTTCTCTACTTTTTCACCAAATTTTTTTAAATTTTAAAGCAAAATCTATGGCTTTTTTGACGTTTCCTAGCGGACTTTGAGCATAAAATACGAATGGCGTGGTCAGAATACTTAATTTATGGAATAAAAAGAGCAAAAAACGGTTTTTAGATTTTTGCCAAACACCCAATGGTCCCCCCTTCTCTACTTTTTCACCAAATTTTTTTAAATTTTAAAGCAAAATCTATGGCTTTTTTGACGTTTCCTAGCGGACTTTGAGCATAAAATACGAATGGCGTGGTCAGAATACTTAATTTATGGAATAAAAAGAGCAAAAAACGGTTTTTAGATTTTTGCCAAACACCCAATGGTCCCCCCTTCTCTGCTTTTTCACAAATTTTTTTTAAATTTTAAAGCAAAATCTATGGCTTTTTTTACGTTTCCTAGCGGACTTTGAGCATAAAATACGAATGGCGTGGTCAGAATACTTAATTTATGGAATAAAAAGAGCAAAAAACGGTTTTTAGATTTTTGCCAAACACCCAATGGTCCCCCCTTCTCTACTTTTTCACCAAATTTTTTTAAATTTTAAAGCAAAATCTATGGCTTTTTTGTCGAATCCTAGCGGACTTTGAGCATAAAATACGAATGACGTGGTCAGAATACTTAATTTATGGAATAAAAAGAGCAAAAAACGGTTTTTAGATTTATGCCACACACCCAATGGTCCCCCCTTCTCTACTTTTTCACCAAATTTTTTTAAATTTTAAAGCAAAATCTATGGCTTTTTTGACGTTTCCTAGCGGACTTTGAGCATAAAATACGAATGGCGTGGTCAGAGTACTTAATTTATGGAATAAAAAGAGCAAAAAACGGTTTTTAGATTTTTGCCAAACACCCAATGGTCCCCCCATCTCTGCTTTTTCACAAATTTTTTTTAAATTTTAAAGCAAAATCTATGGCTTTTTTGACGTTTCCTAGCGGACTTTGAGCATAAAATACGAATGGCGTGGTCAGAATACTTAATTTATGGAATAAAAAGAGCAAAAAACGGTTTTTAGATTTTTGCCAAACACCCAATGGTCCCCCCTTCTCTACTTTTTCACCAATTTTTTTTAAATTTTAAAGCAAAATCTATGGATTTTTTGTCGAATCCTAGCGGACTTTGAGCATAAAATACGAATGACGTGGTCAGAATACTTAATTTATGGAATAAAAAGAGCAAAAAACGGTTTTTAGAGTTTTGCCAAACACCCAATGGTCCCCCCTTCTCTACTTTTTCACCAAATTTTTTTAAATTTTAAAGCAAAATCTATGGCTTTTTTGACGTTTCCTAGCGGACTTTGAGCATAAAATACGAATGCCGTGGTCAGAATACTTAATTTATGGAATAAAAAGAGCAAAAAACGGTTTTTAGATTTTTGCCAAACACCCAATGGTCCCCCCTTCTCTGCTTTTTCACAAATTTTTTTTAAATTTTAAAGCAAAATCTATGGCTTTTTTGACGTTTCCTAGCGGACTTTGAGCATAAAATACGAATGGCGTGGTCAGAATACTTAATTTATGGAATAAAAAGAGCAAAAAACGGTTTTTAGATTTTTTCCAAACACCCAATGGTCCCCCCTTCTCTACTTTTTCACCAAATTTTTTCTAATTTTAAAGCAAAATCTATGGCTTTTTTGTCGAATCCTAGCGGACTTTGAGCATAAAATACGAATGACGTGGTCAGAATACTTAATTTATGGAATAAAAAGAGCAAAAAACGGTTTTTAGATTTTTGCCAAACACCCAATGGTCCCCCCTTCTCTACTTTTTCACCAAATTTTTTTAAATTTTAAAGCGAAATCTAAGGCTTTATTGTCGAATCCTAGCGGACTTTGAGCATAAAATACGACTGGCGTGGTCAGAATACTTAATTTATGGAATAAAAAGAGCAAAAAACGGTTTTTAGATTTTTGCCAAACACCCAATGGTCCCCCCTTCTCTGCTTTTTCACAAATTTTTTTTAAATTTTAAAGCAAAATCTATGGCTTTTTTGACGTTTCCTAGCGGACTTTGAGCATAAAATACGAATGGCGTGGTCAGAATACTTAATTTATGGAATAAAAAGAGCAAAAAACGGTTTTTAGATTTTTGCCAAACACCCAATGGTCCCCCCTTCTCTACTTTTTCACCAAATTTTTTTAAATTTTAAAGCAAAATCTATGGCTTTTTTGACGTTTCCTAGCGGACTTTGAGCATAAAATACGAATGGCGTGGTCAGAATACTTAATTTATGGAATAAAAAGAGCAAAAAACGGTTTTTAGATTTTTTCCAAACACCCAATGGTCCCCCCTTCTCTACTTTTTCACCAAATTTTTTCTAATTTTAAAGCAAAATCTATGGCTTTTTTGTCGAATCCTAGCGGACTTTGAGCATAAAATACGAATGACGTGGTCAGAATACTTAATTTATGGAATAAAAAGAGCAAAAAACGGTTTTTAGATTTTTGCCAAACACCCAATGGTCCCCCCTTCTCTGCTTTTTCACAAATTTTTTTTAAATTTTAAAGCAAAATCTATGGCTTTTTTGACGTTTCCTAGCGGACTTTGAGCATAAAATACGAATGGCGTGGTCAGAATACTTAATTTATGGAATAAAAAGAACAAAAAACGGTTTTTAGATTTTTTCCAAACACCCAATGGTCCCCCCTTCTCTACTTTTTCACCAAATTTTTTCTAATTTTAAAGCAAAATCTATGGCTTTTTTGTCGAATCCTAGCGGACTTTGAGCATAAAATACGAATGACGTGGTCAGAATACTTAATTTATGGAATAAAAAGAGCAAAAAACGGTTTTTAGATTTTTGCCAAACACCCAATGGTCCCCCCTTCTCTGCTTTTTCACAAATTTTTTTTAAATTTTAAAGCAAAATCTATGGCTTTTTTGACGTTTCCTAGCGGACTTTGAGCATAAAATACGAATGGCGTGGTCAGAATACTTAATTTATGGAATAAAAAGAGCAAAAAACGGTTTTTAGATTTTTGCCAAACACCCAATGGTCCCCCCTTCTCTACTTTTTCACCAATTTTTTTTAAATTTTAAAGCAAAATCTATGGCTTTTTTGTCGAATCCTAGCGGACTTTGAGCATAAAATACGAATGGCGTGGTCAGAATACTTAATTTATGGAATAAAAAGAGCAAAAAACTTTTTCTAGAATTTTGCCAAACACCCAATGGTCCCCCCTTCTCTGCTTTTTCACAAATTTTTTTTAAATTTTAAAGCAAAATCTATGGCTTTTTTGACGTTTCCTAGCGGACTTTGAGCATAAAATACGAATGGCGTGGTCAGAATACTTAATTTATGGAATAAAAAGAGCAAAAAACGGTTTTTAGATTTTTGCCAAACACCCAATGGTCCCCCCTTCTCTACTTTTTCACCAAATTTTTTCTAATTTTAAAGCAAAATCTATGGCTTTTTTGTCGAATCCTAGCGGACTTTGAGCATAAAATACGAATGACGTGGTCAGAATACTTAATTTATGGAATAAAAAGAGCAAAAAACGGTTTTTAGATTTTTGCCAAACACCCAATGGTCCCCCCTTCTCTGCTTTTTCACAATTTTTTTTTAAATTTTAAAGCAAAATCTATGGCTTTTTTGACGTTTCCTAGCGGACTTTGAGCATAAAATACGAATGGCGTGGTCAGAATACTTAATTTATGGAATAAAAAGAGCAAAAAACGGTTTTTAGAATTTTGCCAAACACCCAATGGTCCCCCCTTCTCTGCTTTTTCACAAATTTTTTTTAAATATTAAAGCAAAATCTATGGCTTTTTTGACGTTTCCTAGCGGACTTTGAGCATAAAATACGAATGGCGTGGTCAGAATACTTAATTTATGGAATAAAAAGAGCAAAAAACGGTTTTTAGATTTTTGCCAAACACCCAATGGTCCCCCCTTCTCTACTTTTTCACCAAATTTTTTCTAATTTTAAAGCAAAATCTATGGCTTTTTTGTCGAATCCTAGCGGACTTTGAGCATAAAATACGAATGACGTGGTCAGAATACTTAATTTATGGAATAAAAAGAGCAAAAAACGGTTTTTAGATTTTTGCCAAACACCCAATGGTCCCCCCTTCTCTGCTTTTTCACAATTTTTTTTTAAATTTTAAAGCAAAATCTATGGCTTTTTTGACGTTTCCTAGCGGACTTTGAGCATAAAATACGAATGGCGTGGTCAGAATACTTAATTTATGGAATAAAAAGAGCAAAAAACGGTTTTTAGATTTTTGCCAAACACCCAATGGTCCCCCCTTCTCTACTTTTTCACCAAATTTTTTTAAATTTTAAAGCAAAATCTATGGCTTTTTTGACGTTTCCTAGCGGACTTTGAGCATAAAATACGAATGGCGTGGTCAGAATACTTAATTTATGGAATAAAAAGAGCAAAAAACGGTTTTTAGATTTTTGCCAAACACCCAATGGTCCCCCCTTCTCTGCTTTTTCACAAATTTTTTTTAAATTTTAAAGCAAAATCTATGGCTTTTTTTACGTTTCCTAGCGGACTTTGAGCATAAAATACGAATGGCGTGGTCAGAATACTTAATTTATGGAATAAAAAGAGCAAAAAACGGTTTTTAGATTTTTGCCAAACACCCAATGGTCCCCCCTTCTCTACTTTTTCACCAAATTTTTTTAAATTTTAAAGCAAAATCTATGGCTTTTTTGTCGAATCCTAGCGGACTTTGAGCATAAAATACGAATGACGTGGTCAGAATACTTAATTTATGGAATAAAAAGAGCAAAAAACGGTTTTTAGATTTATGCCACACACCCAATGGTCCCCCCTTCTCTACTTTTTCACCAAATTTTTTTAAATTTTAAAGCAAAATCTATGGCTTTTTTGACGTTTCCTAGCGGACTTTGAGCATAAAATACGAATGGCGTGGTCAGAGTACTTAATTTATGGAATAAAAAGAGCAAAAAACGGTTTTTAGATTTTTGCCAAACACCCAATGGTCCCCCCATCTCTGCTTTTTCACAAATTTTTTTTAAATTTTAAAGCAAAATCTATGGCTTTTTTGACGTTTCCTAGCGGACTTTGAGCATAAAATACGAATGGCGTGGTCAGAATACTTAATTTATGGAATAAAAAGAGCAAAAAACGGTTTTTAGATTTTTGCCAAACACCCAATGGTCCCCCCTTCTCTACTTTTTCACCAATTTTTTTTAAATTTTAAAGCAAAATCTATGGATTTTTTGTCGAATCCTAGCGGACTTTGAGCATAAAATACGAATGACGTGGTCAGAATACTTAATTTATGGAATAAAAAGAGCAAAAAACGGTTTTTAGAGTTTTGCCAAACACCCAATGGTCCCCCCTTCTCTACTTTTTCACCAAATTTTTTTAAATTTTAAAGCAAAATCTATGGCTTTTTTGACGTTTCCTAGCGGACTTTGAGCATAAAATACGAATGCCGTGGTCAGAATACTTAATTTATGGAATAAAAAGAGCAAAAAACGGTTTTTAGATTTTTGCCAAACACCCAATGGTCCCCCCTTCTCTGCTTTTTCACAAATTTTTTTTAAATTTTAAAGCAAAATCTATGGCTTATTTGACGTTTCCTAGCGGACTTTGAGCATAAAATACGAATGACGTGGTCAGAATACTTAATTTATGGAATAAAAAAGCAAAAAACGGTTTTTAGATTTTTGCCAAACACCCAATGGTCCCCCCTTCTCTGCTTTTTCACAAATTTTTTTTAAATTTTAAAGCAAAATCTATGGCTTTTTTGACGTTTCCTAGCGGACTTTGAGCATAAAATACGAATGGCGTGGTCAGAATACTTAATTTATGGAATAAAAAGAGCAAAAAACGGTTTTTAGATTTTTTCCAAACACCCAATGGTCCCCCCTTCTCTACTTTTTCACCAAATTTTTTCTAATTTTAAAGCAAAATCTATGGCTTTTTTGTCGAATCCTAGCGGACTTTGAGCATAAAATACGAATGACGTGGTCAGAATACTTAATTTATGGAATAAAAAGAGCAAAAAACGGTTTTTAGATTTTTGCCAAACACCCAATGGTCCCCCCTTCTCTACTTTTTCACCAAATTTTTTTAAATTTTAAAGCGAAATCTAAGGCTTTATTGTCGAATCCTAGCGGACTTTGAGCATAAAATACGACTGGCGTGGTCAGAATACTTAATTTATGGAATAAAAAGAGCAAAAAACGGTTTTTAGATTTTTGCCAAACACCCAATGGTCCCCCCTTCTCTGCTTTTTCACAAATTTTTTTTAAATTTTAAAGCAAAATCTATGGCTTTTTTGACGTTTCCTAGCGGACTTTGAGCATAAAATACGAATGGCGTGGTCAGAATACTTAATTTATGGAATAAAAAGAGCAAAAAACGGTTTTTAGATTTTTGCCAAACACCCAATGGTCCCCCCTTCTCTACTTTTTCACCAAATTTTTTTAAATTTTAAAGCAAAATCTATGGCTTTTTTGACGTTTCCTAGCGGACTTTGAGCATAAAATACGAATGGCGTGGTCAGAATACTTAATTTATGGAATAAAAAGAGCAAAAAACGGTTTTTAGATTTTTTCCAAACACCCAATGGTCCCCCCTTCTCTACTTTTTCACCAAATTTTTTCTAATTTTAAAGCAAAATCTATGGCTTTTTTGTCGAATCCTAGCGGACTTTGAGCATAAAATACGAATGACGTGGTCAGAATACTTAATTTATGGAATAAAAAGAGCAAAAAACGGTTTTTAGATTTTTGCCAAACACCCAATGGTCCCCCCTTCTCTGCTTTTTCACAAATTTTTTTTAAATTTTAAAGCAAAATCTATGGCTTTTTTGACGTTTCCTAGCGGACTTTGAGCATAAAATACGAATGGCGTGGTCAGAATACTTAATTTATGGAATAAAAAGAACAAAAAACGGTTTTTAGATTTTTTCCAAACACCCAATGGTCCCCCCTTCTCTACTTTTTCACCAATTTTTTTTAAATTTTAAAGCAAAATCTATGGCTTTTTTGTCGAATCCTAGCGGACTTTGAGCATAAAATACGAATGGCGTGGTCAGAATACTTAATTTATGGAATAAAAAGAGCAAAAAACTTTTTCTAGAATTTTGCCAAACACCCAATGGTCCCCCCTTCTCTGCTTTTTCACAAATTTTTTTTAAATTTTAAAGCAAAATCTATGGCTTTTTTGACGTTTCCTAGCGGACTTTGAGCATAAAATACGAATGGCGTGGTCAGAATACTTAATTTATGGAATAAAAAGAGCAAAAAACGGTTTTTAGATTTTTGCCAAACACCCAATGGTCCCCCCTTCTCTACTTTTTCACCAAATTTTTTCTAATTTTAAAGCAAAATCTATGGCTTTTTTGTCGAATCCTAGCGGACTTTGAGCATAAAATACGAATGACGTGGTCAGAATACTTAATTTATGGAATAAAAAGAGCAAAAAACGGTTTTTAGATTTTTGCCAAACACCCAATGGTCCCCCCTTCTCTGCTTTTTCACAATTTTTTTTTAAATTTTAAAGCAAAATCTATGGCTTTTTTGACGTTTCCTAGCGGACTTTGAGCATAAAATACGAATGGCGTGGTCAGAATACTTAATTTATGGAATAAAAAGAGCAAAAAACGGTTTTTAGATTTTTGCCAAACACCCAATGGTCCCCCCTTCTCTACTTTTTCACCAAATTTTTTTAAATTTTAAAGCAAAATCTATGGCTTTTTTGACGTTTCCTAGCGGACTTTGAGCATAAAATACGAATGGCGTGGTCAGAATACTTAATTTATGGAATAAAAAGAGCAAAAAACGGTTTTTAGATTTTTGCCAAACACCCAATGGTCCCCCCTTCTCTGCTTTTTCACAAATTTTTTTTAAATTTTAAAGCAAAATCTATGGCTTTTTTTACGTTTCCTAGCGGACTTTGAGCATAAAATACGAATGGCGTGGTCAGAATACTTAATTTATGGAATAAAAAGAGCAAAAAACGGTTTTTAGATTTTTGCCAAACACCCAATGGTCCCCCCTTCTCTACTTTTTCACCAAATTTTTTTAAATTTTAAAGCAAAATCTATGGCTTTTTTGTCGAATCCTAGCGGACTTTGAGCATAAAATACGAATGACGTGGTCAGAATACTTAATTTATGGAATAAAAAGAGCAAAAAACGGTTTTTAGATTTATGCCACACACCCAATGGTCCCCCCTTCTCTACTTTTTCACCAAATTTTTTTAAATTTTAAAGCAAAATCTATGGCTTTTTTGTCGAATCCTAGCGGACTTTGAGCATAAAATACGAATGACGTGGTCAGAATACTTAATTTATGGAATAAAAAGAGCAAAAAACGGTTTTTAGATTTTTTTAAATTTTAAAGCAAAATCTATGGCTTTTTTGTCGAATCCTAGCGGACTTTGAGCATAAAATACGACTGGCGTGGTCAGAATACTTAATTTATGGAATAAACAGAGCAAAAAACGGTTTTTAGATATTTGCCAAACACCCAATGGTCCCCCCTTCTCTGCTTTTTCACAAATTTTTTTTAAATTTTAAAGCAAAATCTATGGCTTTTTTGACGTTTCCTAGCGGACTTTGAGCATAAAATACGAATGGCGTGGTCAGAATACTTAATTTATGGAATAAAAAGAGTAAAAAACGGTTTTTAGATTTTTGCCAAACACCCAATGGTCCCCCCTTCACTACTTTTTCACCAAATTTTTTTAAATTTTAAAGCAAAATCTATGGCTTTTTTGACGTTTCCTAGCGGACTTTGAGCATAAAATACGAATGGCGTGGTCAGAATACTTAATTTATGGAATAAAAAGAGCAAAAAACGGTTTTTAGATTTTTGCCAAACACCCAATGGTCCCCCCTTCTCTACTTTTTCACCAATTTTTTTTAAATTTTAAAGCAAAATCTATGGATTTTTTGTCGAATCCTCGCGGACTTTGAGCATAAAATACGAATGACGTGGTCAGAATACTTAATTTATGGAATAAAAAGAGCAAAAAACGGTTTTTAGATTTTTGCCAAACACCCAATGGTCCCCCCTTCTCTGCTTTTTCACAAATTTTTTTTAAATTTTAAAGCAAAATCTATGGCTTTTTTTACGTTTCCTAGCGGACTTTGAGCATAAAATACGACTGGCGTGGTCAGAATACGTAATTTATGGAATAAAAAGAGCAAAAAACGGTTTTTAGATTTTTGCCAAACACCCAATGGTCCCCCCTTCTCTACTTTTTCACCAAATTTTTTTAAATTTTAAAGCAAAATCTATGGCTTTTTTGACGTTTCCTAGCGGACTTTGAGCATAAAATACGAATGGCGTGGTCAGAATACTTAATTTATGGAATAAAAAGAGCAAAAAACGGTTTTTAGATTTATGCCACACACCCAATGGTCCCCCCTTCTCTACTTTTTCACCAAATTTTTTTAAATTTTAAAGCAAAATCTATGGCTTTTTTGACGAATCCTAGCGGACTTTGAGCATAAAATACGAATGGCGTGGTCAGAATACTTAATTTATGGAATAAAAAGAGCAAAAAACGGTTTTTAGATTTTTGCCAAACACCCAATGGTCCCCCCTTCTCTACTTTTTCACCAAATTTTTTTAAATTTTAAAGCAAAATCTATGGCTTTTTTGTCGAATCCTAGCGGACTTTGAGCATAAAATACGACTGGCGTGGTCAGAATACTTAATTTATGGAATAAAAAGAGCAAAAAACGGTTTTTAGATATTTGCCAAACACCCAATGGTCCCCCCTTCTCTGCTTTTTCACAAATTTTTTTTAAATTTTAAAGCAAAATCTATGGCTTTTTTGACGTTTCCTAGCGGACTTTGAGCATAAAATACGAATGGCGTGGTCAGAATACTTAATTTATGGAATAAAAAGAGTAAAAAACGGTTTTTAGATTTTTGCCAAACACCCAATGGTCCCCCCTTCTCTACTTTTTCACCAAATTTTTTTAAATTTTAAAGCAAAATCTATGGCTTTTTTGACGTTTCCTAGCGGACTTTGAGCATAAAATACGAATGGCGTGGTCAGAATACTTAATTTATGGAATAAAAAGAGCAAAAAACGGTTTTTAGATTTTTGCCAAACACCCAATGGTCCCCCCTTCTCTACTTTTTCACCAATTTTTTTTAAATTTTAAAGCAAAATCTATGGATTTTTTGTCGAATCCTAGCGGACTTTGAGCATAAAATACGAATGACGTGGTCAGAATACTTAATTTATGGAATAAAAAGAGCAAAAAACGGTTTTTAGATTTTTGCCAAACACCCAATGGTCCCCCCTTCTCTACTTTTTCACCAAATTTTTTTAAATTTTAAAGCAAAATCTATGGCTTTTTTGACGTTTCCTAGCGGACTTTGAGCATAAAATACGAATGGCGTGGTCAGAATACTTAATTTATGGAATAAAAAGAGCAAAAAACGGTTTTTAGATTTTTGCCAATCACCCAATGGTCCCCCCTTCTCTGCTTTTTCACAAATTTTTTTTAAATTTTAAAGCAAAATCTATGGCTTTTTTTACGTTTCCTAGCGGACTTTGAGCATAAAATACGAATGGCGTGGTCAGAATACTTAATTTATGGAATAAAAAGAGCAAAAAACGGTTTTTAGATTTTTGCCAAACACCCAATGGTCCCCCCTTCTCTGCTTTTTCACAAATTTTTTTTAAATTTTAAAGCAAAATCTATGGCTTTTTTTACGTTTCCTAGCGGACTTTGACCATAAAATACGACTGGCGTGGTCAGAATACTTAATTTATGGAATAAAAAGAGCAAAAAACGGTTTTTAGATTTTTGACAAACACCCAATGGTCCCCCCTTCTCTACTTTTTCACCAAATTTTTTTAAATTTTAAAGCAAAATCTATGGCTTTTTTGACGTTTCCTAGCGGACTTTGAGCATAAAATACGAATGGCGTGGTCAGAATACTTAATTTATGGAATAAAAAGAGCAAAAAACGGTTTTTAGATTTATGCCACACACCCAATGGTCCCCCCTTCTCTACTTTTTCACCAAATTTTTTTAAATTTTAAAGCAAAATCTATGGCTTTTTTGACGAATCCTAGCGGACTTTGAGCATAAAATACGAATGGCGTGGTCAGAATACTTAATTTATGGAATAAAAAGAGCAAAAAACGGTTTTTAGATTTTTGCCAAACACCCAATGGTCCCCTCTTCTCTACTTTTTCACCAAATTTTTTTAAATTTTAAAGCAAAATCTATGGCTTTTTTGTCGAATCCTAGCGGACTTTGAGCATAAAATACGACTGGCGTGGTCAGAATACTTAATTTATGGAATAAAAAGAGCAAAAAACGGTTTTTAGATATTTGCCAAACACCCAATGGTCCCCCCTTCTCTGCTTTTTCACAAATTTTTTTTAAATTTTAAAGCAAAATCTATGGCTTTTTTGACGTTTCCTAGCGGACTTTGAGCATAAAATACGAATGGCGTGGTCAGAATACTTAATTTATGGAATAAAAAGAGTAAAAAACGGTTTTTAGATTTTTGCCAAACACCCAATGGTCCCCCCTTCTCTACTTTTTCACCAAATTTTTTTAAATTTTAAAGCAAAATCTATGGCTTTTTTGACGTTTCCTAGCGGACTTTGAGCATAAAATACGAATGGCGTGGTCAGAATACTTAATTTATGGAATAAAAAGAGCAAAAAACGGTTTTTAGATTTTTGCCAAACACCCAATGGTCCCCCCTTCTCTGCTTTTTCACAAATTTTTTTTAAATTTTAAAGCAAAATCTATGGCTTATTTGACGTTTCCTAGCGGACTTTGAGCATAAAATACGAATGACGTGGTCAGAATACTTAATTTATGGAATAAAAAGAGCAAAAAACGGTTTTTAGATTTTTGCCAAACAAACAAATTTTTTTTAAATTTTAAAGCAAAATCTATGGCTTTTTTTACGTTTCCTAGCGGACTTTGAGCATAAAATACGAATGGCGTGGTCAGAATACTTAATTTATGGAATAAAAAGAGCAAAAAACGGTTTTTAGATTTTTGCCAAACACCCAATGGTCCCCCCTTCTCTACTTTTTCACCAAATTTTTTTAAATTTTAAAGCAAAATCTATGGCTTTTATGACGTTTCCTAGCGGACTTTGAGCATAAAATACGAATGCCGTGGTCAGAATACTTAATTTATGGAATAAAAAGAGCAAAAAACGGTTTTTAGATTTATGCCACACACCCAATGGTCCCCCCTTCTCTACTTTTTCACCAAATTTTTTTAAATTTTAAAGCAAAATCTATGGCTTTTTTGTCGAATCCTAGCGGACTTTGAGCATAAAATACGAATGACGTGGTCAGAATACTTAATTTATGGAATAAAAAGAGCAAAAAACGGTTTTTAGATTTTTGCCAAACACCCAATGGTCCCCCCTTCTCTACTTTTTCACCAAATTTTTTTAAATTTTAAAGCAAAATCTATGGCTTTTTTGTCGAATCCTAGCGGACTTTGAGCATAAAATACGACTGGCGTGGTCAGAATACTTAATTTATGGAATAAACAGAGCAAAAAACGGTTTTTAGATATTTGCCAAACACCCAATAGTCCCCCCTTCTCTGCTTTTTCACAAATTTTTTTTAAATTTTAAAGCAAAATCTATGGCTTTTTTGACGTTTCCTAGCGGACTTTGAGCATAAAATACGAATGGCGTGGTCAGAATACTTAATTTATGGAATAAAAAGAGTAAAAAACGGTTTTTAGATTTTTGCCAAACACCCAATGGTCCCCCCTTCTCTACTTTTTCACCAATTTTTTTTAAATTTTAAAGCAAAATCTATGGATTTTTTGTCGAATCCTCGCGGACTTTGAGCATAAAATACGAATGACGTGGTCAGAATACTTAATTTATGGAATAAAAAGAGCAAAAAACGGTTTTTAGATTTTTGCCAAACACCCAATGGTCCCCCCTTCTCTGCTTTTTCACAAATTTTTTTTAAATTTTAAAGCAAAATCTATGGCTTTTTTTACGTTTCC
Source organism: Cantharis lateralis (assembly GCA_963170105.1). NCBI lineage: Eukaryota > Metazoa > Arthropoda > Insecta > Coleoptera > Cantharidae > Cantharis > Cantharis lateralis. Next base: position 24,537,453 of record OY720630.1, on the reverse strand, counting down.
TAGCGGACTTTGAGCATAAAATACGACTGGCGTGGTCAGAATACGTAATTTATGGAATAAAAAGAGCAAAAAAACGGTTTTTAGATTTTTGCCAAACACCCAATGGTCCCCCCTTCTCTACTTTTTCACCAAATTTTTTTAAATTTTAAAGCAAAATCTATGGCTTTTTTGACGTTTCCTAGCGGACTTTGAGCATAAAATACGAATGGCGTGGTCAGAATACTTAATTTATGGAATAAAAAGAGCAAAAAACGGTTTTTAGATTTATGCCACACACCCAATGGTCCCCCCTTCTCTACTTTTTCACCAAATTTTTTTAAAATTTAAAGCAAAATCTATGGCTTTTTTGACGAATCCTAGCGGACTTTGAGCATAAAATACGAATGGCGTGGTCAGAATACTTAATTTATGGAATAAAAAGAGCAAAAAACGGTTTTTAGATTTTTGCCAAACACCCAATGGTCCCCCCTTCTCTACTTTTTCACCAAATTTTTTTAAATTTTAAAGCAAAATCTATGGCTTTTTTGTCGAATCCTAGCGGACTTTGAGCATAAAATACGACTGGCGTGGTCAGAATACTTAATTTATGGAATAAAAAGAGCAAAAAACGGTTTTTAGATATTTGCCAAACACCCAATGGTCCCCCCTTCTCTGCTTTTTCACAAATTTTTTTTAAATTTTAAAGCAAAATCTATGGCTTTTTTGACGTTTCCTAGCGGACTTTGAGCATAAAATACGAATGGCGTGGTCAGAATACTTAATTTATGGAATAAAAAGAGTAAAAAACGGTTTTTAGATTTTTGCCAAACACCCAATGGTCCCCCCTTCTCTACTTTTTCACCAAATTTTTTTAAATTTTAAAGCAAAATCTATGGCTTTTTTGACGTTTCCTAGCGGACTTTGAGCATAAAATACGAATGGCGTGGTCAGAATACTTAATTTATGGAATAAAAAGAGCAAAAAACGGTTTTTAGATTTTTGCCAAACACCCAATGGTCCCCCCTTCTCTACTTTTTCACCAATTTTTTTTAAATTTTAAAGCAAAATCTATGGATTTTTTGTCGAATCCTAGCGGACTTTGAGCATAAAATACGAATGACGTGGTCAGAATACTTAATTTATGGAATAAAAAGAGCAAAAAACGGTTTTTAGATTTTTGCCAAACACCCAATGGTCCCCCCTTCTCTACTTTTTCACCAAATTTTTTTAAATTTTAAAGCAAAATCTATGGCTTTTTTGACGTTTCCTAGCGGACTTTGAGCATAAAATACGAATGGCGTGGTCAGAATACTTAATTTATGGAATAAAAAGAGCAAAAAACGGTTTTTAGATTTTTGCCAATCACCCAATGGTCCCCCCTTCTCTGCTTTTTCACAAATTTTTTTTAAATTTTAAAGCAAAATCTATGGCTTTTTTTACGTTTCCTAGCGGACTTTGAGCATAAAATACGAATGGCGTGGTCAGAATACTTAATTTATGGAATAAAAAGAGCAAAAAACGGTTTTTAGATTTTTGCCAAACACCCAATGGTCCCCCCTTCTCTGCTTTTTCACAAATTTTTTTTAAATTTTAAAGCAAAATCTATGGCTTTTTTTACGTTTCCTAGCGGACTTTGAGCATAAAATACGACTGGCGTGGTCAGAATACTTAATTTATGGAATAAAAAGAGCAAAAAACGGTTTTTAGATTTTTGACAAACACCCAATGGTCCCCCCTTCTCTACTTTTTCACCAAATTTTTTTAAATTTTAAAGCAAAATCTATGGCTTTTTTGACGTTTCCTAGCGGACTTTGAGCATAAAATACGAATGGCGTGGTCAGAATACTTAATTTATGGAATAAAAAGAGCAAAAAACGGTTTTTAGATTTATGCCACACACCCAATGGTCCCCCCTTCTCTACTTTTTCACCAAATTTTTTTAAATTTTAAAGCAAAATCTATGGCTTTTTTGACGAATCCTAGCGGACTTTGAGCATAAAATACGAATGGCGTGGTCAGAATACTTAATTTATGGAATAAAAAGAGCAAAAAACGGTTTTTAGATTTTTGCCAAACACCCAATGGTCCCCCCTTCTCTACTTTTTCACCAAATTTTTTTAAATTTTAAAGCAAAATCTATGGCTTTTTTGTCGAATCCTAGCGGACTTTGAGCATAAAATACGACTGGCGTGGTCAGAATACTTAATTTATGGAATAAAAAGAGCAAAAAACGGTTTTTAGATATTTGCCAAACACCCAATGGTCCCCCCTTCTCTGCTTTTTCACAAATTTTTTTTAAATTTTAAAGCAAAATCTATGGCTTTTTTGACGTTTCCTAGCGGACTTTGAGCATAAAATACGAATGGCGTGGTCAGAATACTTAATTTATGGAATAAAAAGAGTAAAAAACGGTTTTTAGATTTTTGCCAAACACCCAATGGTCCCCCCTTCTCTACTTTTTCACCAAATTTTTTTAAATTTTAAAGCAAAATCTATGGCTTTTTTGACGTTTCCTAGCGGACTTTGAGCATAAAATACGAATGGCGTGGTCAGAATACTTAATTTATGGAATAAAAAGAGCAAAAAACGGTTTTTAGATTTTTGCCAAACACCCAATGGGCCCCCCTTCTCTGCTTTTTCACAAATTTTTTTTAAATTTTAAAGCAAAATCTATGGCTTATTTGACGTTTCCTAGCGGACTTTGAGCATAAAATACGAATGACGTGGTCAGAATACTTAATTTATGGAATAAAAAGAGCAAAAAACGGTTTTTAGATTTTTGCCAAACAAACAAATTTTTTTTAAATTTTAAAACAAAATCTATGGCTTTTTTTACGTTTCCTAGCGGACTTTGAGCATAAAATACGAATGGCGTGGTCAGAATACTTAATTTATGGAATAAAAAGAGCAAAAAACGGTTTTTAGATTTTTGCCAAACACCCAATGGTCCCCCCTTCTCTACTTTTTCACCAAATTTTTTTAAATTTTAAAGCAAAATCTATGGCTTTTATGACGTTTCCTAGCGGACTTTGAGCATAAAATACGAATGCCGTGGTCAGAATACTTAATTTATGGAATAAAAAGAGCAAAAAACGGTTTTTAGATTTTTGCCAAACTCCCAATGGTCCCCCCTTCTCTACTTTTTCACCAATTTTTTTTAAATTTTAAAGCAAAATCTATGGCTTTTTTGTCGAATCCTAGCGGACTTTGAGCATAAAATACGAATGACGTGGTCAGAATACTTAATTTATGGAATAAAAAGAGCAAAAAACGGTTTTTAGATTTTTGCCAAACACCCAATGGTCCCCCCTTCTCTCCTTTTTCACCAAATTTTTTTAAATTTTAAAGCAAAATCTATGGCTTTTTTGACGTTTCCTAGCGGACTTTGAGCATAAAATACGAATGGCGTGGTCAGAATACTTAATTTATGGAATAAAAAGAGCAAAAAACGGTTTTTAGATTTTTGCCAAACACCCAATGGTCCCCCCTTCTCTACTTTTTCACCAATTTTTTTTAAATTTTAAAGCAAAATCTATGGATTTTTTGTCGAATCCTAGCGGACTTTGAGCATAAAATACGAATGACGTGGTCAGAATACTTAATTTATGGAATAAAAAGAGCAAAAAACGGTTTTTAGATTTTTGCCAAACACCCAATGGTCCCCCCTTCTCTACTTTTTCACCAAATTTTTTTAAATTTTAAAGCAAAATCTATGGCTTTTTTGACGTTTCCTAGCGGACTTTGAGCATAAAATACGAATGGCGTGGTCAGAATACTTAATTTATGGAATAAAAAGAGCAAAAAACGGTTTTTAGATTTTTGCCAAACACCCAATGGTCCCCCCTTCTCTGCTTTTTCACAAATTTTTTTTAAATTTTAAAGCAAAATCTATGGCTTATTTGACGTTTCCTAGCGGACTTTGAGCATAAAATACGAATGACGTGGTCAGAATACTTAATTTATGGAATAAAAAGAGCAAAAAACGGTTTTTAGATTTTTGCCAAACACCCAATGGTCCCCCCTTCTCTGCTTTTTCACAAATTTTTTTTAAATTTTAAAGCAAAATCTATGGCTTTTTTGACGTTTCCTAGCGGACTTTGAGCATAAAATACGAATGGCGTGGTCAGAATACTTAATTTATGGAATAAAAAGAGCAAAAAACGGTTTTTAGATTTTTTCCAAACACCCAATGGTCCCCCCTTCTCTACTTTTTCACCAAATTTTTTCTAATTTTAAAGCAAAATCTATGGCTTTTTTGTCGAATCCTAGCGGACTTTGAGCATAAAATACGAATGACGTGGTCAGAATACTTAATTTATGGAATAAAAAGAGCAAAAAACGGTTTTTAGATTTTTGCCAAACACCCAATGGTCCCCCCTTCTCTACTTTTTCACCAAATTTTTTTAAATTTTAAAGCAAAATCTATGGCTTTATTGTCGAATCCTAGCGGACTTTGAGCATAAAATACGACTGGCGTGGTCAGAATACTTAATTTATGGAATAAAAAGAGCAAAAAACGGTTTTTAGATTTTTGCCAAACACCCAATGGTCCCCCCTTCTCTGCTTTTTCACAAATTTTTTTTAAATTTTAAAGCAAAATCTATGGCTTTTTTGACGTTTCCTAGCGGACTTTGAGCATAAAATACGAATGGCGTGGTCAGAATACTTAATTTATGGAATAAAAAGAGCAAAAAACGGTTTTTAGATTTTTGCCAAACACCCAATGGTCCCCCCTTCTCTACTTTTTCACATATTTTTTTTAAATTTTAAAGCAAAATCTATGGATTTTTTGTCGAATCCTAGCGGACTTTGAGCATAAAATACGAATGACGTGGTCAGAATACTTAATTTATGGAATAAAAAGAGCAAAAAACGGTTTTTAGATTTTTGCCAAACACCCAATGGTCCCCCCCTTCTCTACTTTTTCACCAAATTTTTTTAAATTTTAAAGCAAAATCTATGGCTTTTTTGACGTTTCCTAGCGGACTTTGAGCATAAAATACGAATGGCGTGGTCAGAATACTTAATTTATGGAATAAAAAGAGCAAAAAACGGTTTTTAGATTTTTGCCAAACACCCAATGGTCCCCCCTTCTCTGCTTTTTCACAAATTTTTTTTAAATTTTAAAGCAAAATCTATGGCTTATTTGACGTTTCCTAGCGGACTTTGAGCATAAAATACGAATGACGTGGTCAGAATACTTAATTTATGGAATAAAAAGAGCAAAAAACGGTTTTTAGATTTTTGCCAAACACCCAATGGTCCCCCCTTCTCTGCTTTTTCACAAATTTTTTTTAAATTTTAAAGCAAAATCTATGGCTTTTTTGACGTTTCCTAGCGGACTTTGAGCATAAAATACGAATGGCGTGGTCAGAATACTTAATTTATGGAATAAAAAGAGCAAAAAACGGTTTTTAGATTTTTGCCAAACACCCAATGGTCCCCCCTTCTCTACTTTTTCACCAAATTTTTTTAAATTTTAAATCAAAATCTATGGCTTTTTTGTCGAATCCTAGCGGACTTTGAGCATAAAATACGAATGACGTGGTCAGAAAACTTAATTTATGGAATAAAAAGAGCAAAAAACGGTTTTTAGATTTTTGCCAAACACCCAATGGTCCCCCCTTCTCTACTTTTTCACCAAATTTTTTTAAATTTTAAAGCAAAATCTATGGCTTTTTTGACGTTTCCTAGCGGACTTTGAGCATAAAATACGAATGGCGTGGTCAGAATACTTAATTTATGGAATAAAAAGTGCAAAAAACGGTTTTTAGATTTTTGCCAAACACCCAATGGTCCCCCCTTCTCTACTTTTTCATTAAATTTTTTTAAATTTTAAAGCAAAAACTATGGCTTTTTCGACGAATCCTAGCGGACTTTGAGCATAAAATACGAATGGCGTCGTCAGAATACTTAATTTTTGGAATAAAAAGAGCAAAAAACGGTTTTTAGATTTTTGCTAAACACCCAATGGTCCCCCCTTCTCTACTTTTTCACCAAATTTTTTTAAATTTTAAAGCAAAATCTATGGCTTTTTTGACGTTTCCTAGCGGACTTTGAGCATAAAATACGAATGGCGTTGTCAGAATACTTAATTTATGGAATAAAAAGAGCAAAAAACGGTTTTTAGATTTTTGCCAAACACCCAATGGTCCCCCCTTCTCTACTTTTTCACCAAATTTTTTTAAATTTTAAAGCAAAATCTATGGCTTTTTTGTCGAATCCTAGCGGACTTTGAGCATAAAATACGAATGACATGGTCAGAAAACTTAATTTATGGAATAAAAAGAGCAAAAAACGGTTTTTAGATTTTTGCCAAACACCCAATGGTCTCCCCTTCTCTTCTTTTTCACCAAATTTTTTTAAATTTTAAAGCAAAATCTATGGCTTTTTTGACGTTTCCTAGCGGACTTTGAGCATAAAATACGAATGGCGTGGTCAGAATACTTAATTTATGGAATAAAAAGTGCAAAAAACGGTTTTTAGATTTTTGCCAAACACCCAATGGTCCCCCCTTCTCTACTTTTTCATTAAATTTTTTTAAATTTTAAAGCAAAATCTATGGCTTTTTTGACGAATCCTAGCGGACTTTGAGCATAAAATACGAATGGCGTCGTCAGAATACTTAATTTATGGAATAAAAAGAGCAAAAAACTGTTTTTAGATTTTTGCCAAACACCCAATGGTCCCCCCTTCTCTGCTTTTTCACAAATTTTTTTTAAATTTTAAAGCAAAATCTATGGCTTTTTTGACGTTTCCTAGCGGACTTTGAGCATAAAATACGAATGGCGTGGTCAGAATACTTAATTTATGGAATAAAAAGAGCAAAAAACGGTTTTTAGATTTTTGCCAAACACCCAATGGTCCCCCCTTCTCTACTTTTTCACCAAATTTTTTTAAATTTTAAAGCAAAATCTATGGCTTTTTTGTCGAATCCTAGCGGACTTTGAGCATAAAATACGAATGACGTGGTCAGAATACTTAATTTATGGAATAAAAAGAGCAAAAAACGGTTTTTAGATTTTTGCCAAACACCCAATGGTCCCCCCTTCTCTACTTTTTCACCAATTTTTTTTAAATTTTAAAGCAAAATCTATGGCTTTTTTGACGTTTCCTAGCGGACTTTGAGCATAAAATACGAATGGCGTGGTCAGAATACTTAATTTATGGAATAAAAAGAGCAAAAAACGGTTTTTAGATTTTTGCCAAACACCCAATGGTCCCCCCTTCTCTACTTTTTCACCAAATTTTTTTAAATTTTAAAGCAAAATCTATGGCTTTTTTGACGTTTCCTAGCGGACTTTGAGCATAAAATACGAATGGCGTGGTCAGAATACTTAATTTATGGAATAAAAAGAGCAAAAAACGGTTTTTAGATTTTGGCCAAACACCCAATGGTCCCCCCTTCTCTACTTTTTCACCAAATTTTTTTAAATTTTAAAGCAAAATCTATGGCTTTTTTGTCGAATCCTAGCGGACTTTGAGCATAAAATACGAATGACGTGGTCAGAATACTTAATTTATGGAATAAAAAGAGCCAAAAACGGTTTTTAGATTTTTGCCAAACACCCAATGGTCCCCCCTTCTCTGCTTTTTCACAAATTTTTTTTAAATTTTAAAGCAAAATCTATGGCTTTCTTGACATTTCCTAGCGGACTTTGAGCATAAAATACGAATGACGTGGTCAGAATACTTAATTTATGGAATAAAAAGAGCAAAAAACGGTTTTTAGATTTTTGCCAAACACCCAATGGTCCCGCTTCTCTACTTTTTCACCAAATTTTTTTAAATTTTAAAGCGAAATCTATGGCTTTTTTGACGAATCCTAGCGGACTTTGAGCATAAAATACGAATGGCGTGGTCAGAATACTTAATTTATGGAATAAAAAGAGCAAAAAACGGTTTTTAGATTTTTGCCAAACACCCAATGGTCCCCCCTTCTCTACTTTTTCACCAAATTTTTTTACATTTTAAAGCAAAATCTATGGCTTTTTTGACGTTTCCTAGCGGACTTTGAGCATAAAATACGAATGGCGTGGTCAGAATACTTAATTTATGGAATAAAAAGAGCAAAAAACGGTTTTTAGATTTTTGCCAAACACCCAATGGTCCCCCCTTCTCTACTTTTTCACCAAATTTTTTTAAATTTTAAAGCAAAATCTATGGCTTTTTTGACGTTTCCTAGCGGACTTTGAGCATAAAATACGAATGGCGTGGTCAGAATACTTAATTTATGGAATAAAAAGAGCAAAAAACGGTTTTTAGATTTTTTCCAAACACCCAATGGTCCCCCCTTCTCTACTTTTTCACCAAATTTTTTCTAATTTTAAAGCAAAATCTATGGCTTTTTTGTCGAATCCTAGCGGACTTTGAGCATAAAATACGAATGACGTGGTCAGAATACTTAATTTATGGAATAAAAAGAGCAAAAAACGGTTTTTAGATTTTTGCCAAACAAACAAATTTTTTTTAAATTTTAAAACAAAATCTATGGCTTTTTTTACGTTTCCTAGCGGACTTTGAGCATAAAATACGAATGGCGTGGTCAGAATACTTAATTTATGGAATAAAAAGAGCAAAAAACGGTTTTTAGATTTTTGCCAAACACCCAATGGTCCCCCCTTCTCTACTTTTTCACCAAATTTTTTTAAATTTTAAAGCAAAATCTATGGCTTTTATGACGTTTCCTAGCGGACTTTGAGCATAAAATACGAATGCCGTGGTCAGAATACTTAATTTATGGAATAAAAAGAGCAAAAAACGGTTTTTAGATTTTTGCCAAACACCCAATGGTCCCCCCTTCTCTACTTTTTCACCAATTTTTTTTAAATTTTAAAGCAAAATCTATGGCTTTTTTGTCGAATCCTAGCGGACTTTGAGCATAAAATACGAATGACGTGGTCAGAATACTTAATTTATGGAATAAAAAGAGCAAAAAACGGTTTTTAGATTTTTGCCAAACACCCAATGGTCCCCCCTTCTCTCCTTTTTCACCAAATTTTTTTAAATTTTAAAGCAAAATCTATGGCTTTTTTGACGTTTCCTAGCGGACTTTGAGCATAAAATACGAATGGCGTGGTCAGAATACTTAATTTATGGAATAAAAAGAGCAAAAAACGGTTTTTAGATTTTTGCCAAACACCCAATGGTCCCCCCTTCTCTACTTTTTCACCAATTTTTTTTAAATTTTAAAGCAAAATCTATGGATTTTTTGTCGAATCCTAGCGGACTTTGAGCATAAAATACGAATGACGTGGTCAGAATACTTAATTTATGGAATAAAAAGAGCAAAAAACGGTTTTTAGATTTTTGCCAAACACCCAATGGTCCCCCCTTCTCTACTTTTTCACCAAATTTTTTTAAATTTTAAAGCAAAATCTATGGCTTTTTTGACGTTTCCTAGCGGACTTTGAGCATAAAATACGAATGGCGTGGTCAGAATACTTAATTTATGGAATAAAAAGAGCAAAAAACGGTTTTTAGATTTTTGCCAAACACCCAATGGTCCCCCCTTCTCTGCTTTTTCACAAATTTTTTTTAAATTTTAAAGCAAAATCTATGGCTTATTTGACGTTTCCTAGCGGACTTTGAGCATAAAATACGAATGACGTGGTCAGAATACTTAATTTATGGAATAAAAAGAGCAAAAAACGGTTTTTAGATTTTTGCCAAACACCCAATGGTCCCCCCTTCTCTGCTTTTTCACAAATTTTTTTTAAATTTTAAAGCAAAATCTATGGCTTTTTTGACGTTTCCTAGCGGACTTTGAGCATAAAATACGAATGGCGTGGTCAGAATACTTAATTTATGGAATAAAAAGAGCAAAAAACGGTTTTTAGATTTTTTCCAAACACCCAATGGTCCCCCCTTCTCTACTTTTTCACCAAATTTTTTCTAATTTTAAAGCAAAATCTATGGCTTTTTTGTCGAATCCTAGCGGACTTTGAGCATAAAATACGAATGACGTGGTCAGAATACTTAATTTATGGAATAAAAAGAGCAAAAAACGGTTTTTAGATTTTTGCCAAACACCCAATGGTCCCCCCTTCTCTACTTTTCCACCAAATTTTTTTAAATTTTAAAGCAAAATCTATGGCTTTATTGTCGAATCCTAGCGGACTTTGAGCATAAAATACGACTGGCGTGGTCAGAATACTTAATTTATGGAATAAAAAGAGCAAAAAACGGTTTTTAGATTTTTGCCAAACACCCAATGGTCCCCCCTTCTCTGCTTTTTCACAAATTTTTTTTAAATTTTAAAGCAAAATCTATGGCTTTTTTGACGTTTCCTAGCGGACTTTGAGCATAAAATACGAATGGCGTGGTCAGAATACTTAATTTATGGAATAAAAAGAGCAAAAAACGGTTTTTAGATTTTTGCCAAACACCCAATGGTCCCCCCTTCTCTACTTTTTCACATATTTTTTTTAAATTTTAAAGCAAAATCTATGGATTTTTTGTCGAATCCTAGCGGACTTTGAGCATAAAATACGAATGACGTGGTCAGAATACTTAATTTATGGAATAAAAAGAGCAAAAAACGGTTTTTAGATTTTTGCCAAACACCCAATGGTCCCCCCCTTCTCTACTTTTTCACCAAATTTTTTTAAATTTTAAAGCAAAATCTATGGCTTTTTTGACGTTTCCTAGCGGACTTTGAGCATAAAATACGAATGGCGTGGTCAGAATACTTAATTTATGGAATAAAAAGAGCAAAAAACGGTTTTTAGATTTTTGCCAAACACCCAATGGTCCCCCCTTCTCTGCTTTTTCACAAATTTTTTTTAAATTTTAAAGCAAAATCTATGGCTTATTTGACGTTTCCTAGCGGACTTTGAGCATAAAATACGAATGACGTGGTCAGAATACTTAATTTATGGAATAAAAAGAGCAAAAAACGGTTTTTAGATTTTTGCCAAACACCCAATGGTCCCCCCTTCTCTGCTTTTTCACAAATTTTTTTTAAATTTTAAAGCAAAATCTATGGCTTTTTTGACGTTTCCTAGCGGACTTTGAGCATAAAATACGAATGGCGTGGTCAGAATACTTAATTTATGGAATAAAAAGAGCAAAAAACGGTTTTTAGATTTTTGCCAAACACCCAATGGTCCCCCCTTCTCTACTTTTTCACCAAATTTTTTTAAATTTTAAATCAAAATCTATGGCTTTTTTGTCGAATCCTAGCGGACTTTGAGCATAAAATACGAATGACGTGGTCAGAAAACTTAATTTATGGAATAAAAAGAGCAAAAAACGGTTTTTAGATTTTTGCCAAACACCCAATGGTCCCCCCTTCTCTACTTTTTCACCAAATTTTTTTAAATTTTAAAGCAAAATCTATGGCTTTTTTGACGTTTCCTAGCGGACTTTGAGCATAAAATACGAATGGCGTGGTCAGAATACTTAATTTATGGAATAAAAAGTGCAAAAAACGGTTTTTAGATTTTTGCCAAACACCCAATGGTCCCCCCTTCTCTACTTTTTCATTAAATTTTTTTAAATTTTAAAGCAAAAACTATGGCTTTTTCGACGAATCCTAGCGGACTTTGAGCATAAAATACGAATGGCGTCGTCAGAATACTTAATTTTTGGAATAAAAAGAGCAAAAAACGGTTTTTAGATTTTTGCTAAACACCCAATGGTCCCCCCTTCTCTACTTTTTCACCAAATTTTTTTAAATTTTAAAGCAAAATCTATGGCTTTTTTGACGTTTCCTAGCGGACTTTGAGCATAAAATACGAATGGCGTTGTCAGAATACTTAATTTATGGAATAAAAAGAGCAAAAAACGGTTTTTAGATTTTTGCCAAACACCCAATGGTCCCCCCTTCTCTACTTTTTCACCAAATTTTTTTAAATTTTAAAGCAAAATCTATGGCTTTTTTGTCGAATCCTAGCGGACTTTGAGCATAAAATACGAATGACATGGTCAGAAAACTTAATTTATGGAATAAAAAGAGCAAAAAACGGTTTTTAGATTTTTGCCAAACACCCAATGGTCTCCCCTTCTCTTCTTTTTCACCAAATTTTTTTAAATTTTAAAGCAAAATCTATGGCTTTTTTGACGTTTCCTAGCGGACTTTGAGCATAAAATACGAATGGCGTGGTCAGAATACTTAATTTATGGAATAAAAAGTGCAAAAAACGGTTTTTAGATTTTTGCCAAACACCCAATGGTCCCCCCTTCTCTACTTTTTCATTAAATTTTTTTAAATTTTAAAGCAAAATCTATGGCTTTTTTGACGAATCCTAGCGGACTTTGAGCATAAAATACGAATGGCGTCGTCAGAATACTTAATTTATGGAATAAAAAGAGCAAAAAACTGTTTTTAGATTTTTGCCAAACACCCAATGGTCCCCCCTTCTCTGCTTTTTCACAAATTTTTTTTAAATTTTAAAGCAAAATCTATGGCTTTTTTGACGTTTCCTAGCGGACTTTGAGCATAAAATACGAATGGCGTGGTCAGAATACTTAATTTATGGAATAAAAAGAGCAAAAAACGGTTTTTAGATTTTTGCCAAACACCCAATGGTCCCCCCTTCTCTACTTTTTCACCAAATTTTTTTAAATTTTAAAGCAAAATCTATGGCTTTTTTGTCGAATCCTAGCGGACTTTGAGCATAAAATACGAATGACGTGGTCAGAATACTTAATTTATGGAATAAAAAGAGCAAAAAACGGTTTTTAGATTTTTGCCAAACACCCAATGGTCCCCCCTTCTCTACTTTTTCACCAATTTTTTTTAAATTTTAAAGCAAAATCTATGGCTTTTTTGACGTTTCCTAGCGGACTTTGAGCATAAAATACGAATGGCGTGGTCAGAATACTTAATTTATGGAATAAAAAGAGCAAAAAACGGTTTTTAGATTTTTGCCAAACACCCAATGGTCCCCCCTTCTCTACTTTTTCACCAAATTTTTTTAAATTTTAAAGCAAAATCTATGGCTTTTTTGACGTTTCCTAGCGGACTTTGAGCATAAAATACGAATGGCGTGGTCAGAATACTTAATTTATGGAATAAAAAGAGCAAAAAACGGTTTTTAGATTTTGGCCAAACACCCAATGGTCCCCCCTTCTCTACTTTTTCACCAAATTTTTTTAAATTTTAAAGCAAAATCTATGGCTTTTTTGTCGAATCCTAGCGGACTTTGAGCATAAAATACGAATGACGTGGTCAGAATACTTAATTTATGGAATAAAAAGAGCCAAAAACGGTTTTTAGATTTTTGCCAAACACCCAATGGTCCCCCCTTCTCTGCTTTTTCACAAATTTTTTTTAAATTTTAAAGCAAAATCTATGGCTTTCTTGACATTTCCTAGCGGACTTTGAGCATAAAATACGAATGACGTGGTCAGAATACTTAATTTATGGAATAAAAAGAGCAAAAAACGGTTTTTAGATTTTTGCCAAACACCCAATGGTCCCGCTTCTCTACTTTTTCACCAAATTTTTTTAAATTTTAAAGCGAAATCTATGGCTTTTTTGACGAATCCTAGCGGACTTTGAGCATAAAATACGAATGGCGTGGTCAGAATACTTAATTTATGGAATAAAAAGAGCAAAAAACGGTTTTTAGATTTTTGCCAAACACCCAATGGTCCCCCCTTCTCTACTTTTTCACCAAATTTTTTTACATTTTAAAGCAAAATCTATGGCTTTTTTGACGTTTCCTAGCGGACTTTGAGCATAAAATACGAATGGCGTGGTCAGAATACTTAATTTATGGAATAAAAAGAGCAAAAAACGGTTTTTAGATTTTTGCCAAACACCCAATGGTCCCCCCTTCTCTACTTTTTCACCAAATTTTTTTAAATTTTAAAGCAAAATCTATGGCTTTTTTGACGTTTCCTAGCGGACTTTGAGCATAAAATACGAATGGCGTGGTCAGAATACTTAATTTATGGAATAAAAAGAGCAAAAAACGGTTTTTAGATTTTTTCCAAACACCCAATGGTCCCCCCTTCTCTACTTTTTCACCAAATTTTTTCTAATTTTAAAGCAAAATCTATGGCTTTTTTGTCGAATCCTAGCGGACTTTGAGCATAAAATACGAATGACGTGGTCAGAATACTTAATTTATGGAATAAAAAGAGCAAAAAACGGTTTTTAGATTATTGCCAAACACCCAATGGTCCCCCCTTCTCTGCTTTTTCACAAATTTTTTTTAAATTTTAAAGCAAAATCTATGGCTTTTTTGACGTTTCCTAGCGGACTTTGAGCATAAAATACGAATGGCGTGGTCAGAATACTTAATTTATGGAATAAAAAGAGCAAAAAACGGTTTTTAGATTTTTGCCAAACACCCAATGGTCCCCCCTTCTCTACTTTTTCACCAAATTTTTTTAAATTTTAAAGCAAAATCTATCGCTTTTTTGACGTTTCCTAGCGGACTTTGAGCATAAAATACGAATGGCGTGGTCAGAATACTTAATTTATGGAATAAAAAGAGCAAAAAACGGTTTTTAGATTTTTGCCAAACACCCAATGGTCCCCCCTTCTCTACTTTTTCACCAAATTTTTTTAAATTTTAAAGCAAAATCTATCGCTTTTTTGACGTTTCCTAGCGGACTTTGAGCATAAAATACGAATGGCGTGGTCAGAATACTTAATTTATGGAATAAAAAGTGCAAAAAACGGTTTTTAGATTTTTGCCAAACACCCAATGGTCCCCCCTTCTCTACTTTTTCACCAAATTTTTTTAAATTTTAAAGCAAATTCTATGGCTTTTTTGACGAATCCTAGCGGACTTTGAGCATAAAATACGAATGGCGTGGTCAGAATACTTAATTTATGGAATAAAAAGAGCAAAAAACGGTTTTTAGATTTTTGCCAAACACCCAATGGTCCCCCCTTCTCTACTTTTTCACCAAATTTTTTTTAAAATTCAAAGCAAAATCTATGGCTTTTTTGACGAATCCTAGCGGACTTTGAGCATAAAATACGAATGGCGTGGTCAGAATACTTAATTTATGGAATAAAAAGAGCAAAAAACGGTTTTTAGATTTTTGCCAAACACCCAATGGTCCCCCCTTCTCTGCTTTTTAACAAATTTTTTTTAAATTTTAAAGCAAAATCTATGGCTTTTTTGACGTTTCCTAGCGGACTTTGAGCATAAAATACGAATGGCGTTGTCAGAATACTTAATTTATGGAATAAAAAGAGCAAAAAACGGTTTTTAGATTTTTGCCAAACACCCAATGGTCCCCCCTTCTCTACTTTTTCACCAAATTTTTTTAAATTTTAAATCAAAATCTATGGCTTTTTTGTCGAATCCTAGCGGACTTTGAGCATAAAATACGAATGACGTGGTCAGAAAACTTAATTTATGGAATAAAAAGAGCAAAAAACGGTTTTTAGATTTCTGCCAAACACCCAATGGTCCCCCCTTCTCTACTTTTTCACCAAATTTTTTTAAATTTTAAAGCAAAATCTATGGCTTTTTTGACGTTTCCTAGCGGACTTTGAGCATAAAATACGAATGGCGTGGTCAGAAAACTTAATTTATGGAATAAAAAGAGCAAAAAACGGTTTTTAGATTTTTTCCAAACACCCAATGGTCCCCCCTTCTCTGCTTTTTCACAAATTTTTTTTAAATTTTAAAGCAAAATTTATGGCTTTTTTGACGTTTCCTAGCGGACTTTGAGCATAAAATACGAATGACGTGGTCAGAATACTTAATTTATGGAATAAAAAGAGCAAAAAACGGTTTTTA
The DNA here is from genome assembly GCA_963170105.1 of Cantharis lateralis. Taxonomy (NCBI): domain Eukaryota; kingdom Metazoa; phylum Arthropoda; class Insecta; order Coleoptera; family Cantharidae; genus Cantharis; species Cantharis lateralis. The sequence continues at coordinate 24,521,761 of OY720630.1, read as the reverse complement.
GATTTTTGCCAAACACCCAATGGTCCCCCCTTCTCTGCTTTTTCACAAATTTTTTTTAAATTTTAAAGCAAAATCTATGGCTTTTTTGACGTTTCCTAGCGGACTTTGAGCATAAAATACGAATGGCGTGGTCAGAATACTTAATTTATGGAATAAAAAGAGCAAAAAACGGTTTTTAGATTTTTGCCAAACACCCAATGGTCAACCCTTCTCTACTTTTTCACCAAATTTTTTCTAATTTTAAAGCAAAATCTATGGCTTTTTTGTCGAATCCTAGCGGACTTTGAGCATAAAATACGAATGACGTGGTCAGAATACTTAATTTATGGAATAAAAAGAGCAAAAAACGGTTTTTAGATTTTTGCCAAACACCCAATGGTCCCCCCTTCTCTGCTTTTTCACAAATTTTTTTTAAATTTTAAAGCAAAATCTATGGCTTTTTTGACGTTTCCTAGCGGACTTTGAGCATAAAATACGAATGGCGTGGTCAGAATACTTAATTTATGGAATAAAAAGAGCAAAAAACGGTTTTTAGATTTTTTCCAAACACCCAATGGTCCCCCCTTCTCTACTTTTTCACCAAATTTTTTCTAATTTTAAAGCAAAATCTATGGCTTTTTTGTCGAATCCTAGCGGACTTTGAGCATAAAATACGAATGACGTGGTCAGAATACTTAATTTATGGAATAAAAAGAGCAAAAAACGGTTTTTAGATTATTGCCAAACACCCAATGGTCCCCCCTTCTCTGCTTTTTCACAAATTTTTTTTAAATTTTAAAGCAAAATCTATGGCTTTTTTGACGTTTCCTAGCGGACTTTGAGCATAAAATACGAATGGCGTGGTCAGAATACTTAATTTATGGAATAAAAAGAGCAAAAAACGGTTTTTAGATTTTTGCCAAACACCCAATGGTCCCCCCTTCTCTACTTTTTCACCAAATTTTTTTAAATTTTAAAGCAAAATCTATCGCTTTTTTGACGTTTCCTAGCGGACTTTGAGCATAAAATACGAATGGCGTGGTCAGAATACTTAATTTATGGAATAAAAAGAGCAAAAAACGGTTTTTAGATTTTTGCCAAACACCCAATGGTCCCCCCTTCTCTACTTTTTCACCAAATTTTTTTAAATTTTAAAGCAAAATCTATGGCTTTTTTGACGTTTCCTAGCGGACTTTGAGCATAAAATACGAATGGCGTGGTCAGAATACTTAATTTATGGAATAAAAAGAGCAAAAAACGGTTTTTAGATTTTTTCCAAACACCCAATGGTCCCCCCTTCTCTACTTTTTCACCAAATTTTTTCTAATTTTAAAGCAAAATCTATGGCTTTTTTGTCGAATCCTAGCGGACTTTGAGCATAAAATACGAATGACGTGGTCAGAATACTTAATTTATGGAATAAAAAGAGCAAAAAACGGTTTTTAGATTATTGCCAAACACCCAATGGTCCCCCCTTCTCTGCTTTTTCACAAATTTTTTTTAAATTTTAAAGCAAAATCTATGGCTTTTTTGACGTTTCCTAGCGGACTTTGAGCATAAAATACGAATGGCGTGGTCAGAATACTTAATTTATGGAATAAAAAGAGCAAAAAACGGTTTTTAGATTTTTGCCAAACACCCAATGGTCCCCCCTTCTCTACTTTTTCACCAAATTTTTTTAAATTTTAAAGCAAAATCTATCGCTTTTTTGACGTTTCCTAGCGGACTTTGAGCATAAAATACGAATGGCGTGGTCAGAATACTTAATTTATGGAATAAAAAGAGCAAAAAACGGTTTTTAGATTTTTGCCAAACACCCAATGGTCCCCCCTTCTCTACTTTTTCACCAAATTTTTTTAAATTTTAAAGCAAAATCTATGGCTTTTTTGACGTTTCCTAGCGGACTTTGAGCATAAAATACGAATGGCGTGGTCAGAATACTTAATTTATGGAATAAAAAGAGCAAAAAACGGTTTTTAGATTTTTTCCAAACACCCAATGGTCCCCCCTTCTCTACTTTTTCACCAAATTTTTTCTAATTTTAAAGCAAAATCTATGGCTTTTTTGTCGAATCCTAGCGGACTTTGAGCATAAAATACGAATGACGTGGTCAGAATACTTAATTTATGGAATAAAAAGAGCAAAAAACGGTTTTTAGATTATTGCCAAACACCCAATGGTCCCCCCTTCTCTGCTTTTTCACAAATTTTTTTTAAATTTTAAAGCAAAATCTATGGCTTTTTTGACGTTTCCTAGCGGACTTTGAGCATAAAATACGAATGGCGTGGTCAGAATACTTAATTTATGGAATAAAAAGAGCAAAAAACGGTTTTTAGATTTTTGCCAAACACCCAATGGTCCCCCCTTCTCTACTTTTTCACCAAATTTTTTTAAATTTTAAAGCAAAATCTATGGCTTTTTTGACGTTTCCTAGCGGACTTTGAGCATAAAATACGAATGGCGTGGTCAGAATACTTAATTTATGGAATAAAAAGAGCAAAAAACGGTTTTTAGATTTTTGCCAAACACCCAATGGTCCCCCCTTCTCTACTTTTTCACCAAATTTTTTTAAATTTTAAAGCAAAATCTATGGCTTTTTTGACGAATCCTAGCGGACTTTGAGCATAAAATACGAATGGCGTGGTCAGAATACTTAATTTATGGAATAAAAAGAGCAAAAAACGGTTTTTAGATTTTTGCCAAACACCCAATGGTCCCCCCTTCTCTGCTTTTTCACAAATTTTTTTAAAATTTTAAAGCAAAATCTATGGCTTTTTTGACGTTTCCTAGCGGACTTTGAGCATGAAATACGAATGGCGTGGTCAGAATACTTAATTTATGGAATAAAAAGAGCAAAAAACGGTTTTTAGATTTTTGCCAAACACCCAATGGTCCCCCCTTCTCTACTTTTTCACCAAATTTTTTTAAATTTTAAAGCAAAATCTATGGCTTTTTTGTCGAATCCTAGCGGACTTTGAGCATAAAATACGAATGACGTGGTCAGAATACTTAATTTATGGAATAAAAAGAGCAAAAAACGGTTTTTAGATTTTTGCCAAACACCCAATGGTCCCCCCTTCTCTGCTTTTTCACAAATTTTTTTTAAATTTTAAAGCAAAATCTATGGCTTTTTTGACGTTTCCTAGCGGACTTTGAGCATAAAATACGAATGACGTGGTCAGAATACTTAATTTATGGAATAAAAAGAGCAAAAAACGGTTTTTAGATTTTTGCCAAACACCCAATGGTCCCCCCTTCTCTGCTTTTGCACAAATTTTTTTAAAATTTTAAAGCAAAATCTATGGCTTTTTTGACGTTTCCTAGCGGACTTTGAGCATAAAATACGAATGGCGTGGTCAGAATACTTAATTTATGGAATAAAAAGAGCAAAAAACGGTTTTTAGATTTTTGCCAAACACCCAATGGTCCCCCCTTCTCTACTTTTTCACCAAATTTTTTTAAATTTTAAAGCAAAATCTATGGCTTTTTTGACGAATCCTAGCGGACTTTGAGCATAAAATACGAATGGCGTGGTCAGAATACTTAATTTATGGAATAAAAAGAGCAAAAAACGGTTTTTAGATTTTTGCCAAACACCCAATGGTCCCCCCTTCTCTGCTTTTTCACAAATTTTTTTTAAATTTTAAAGCAAAATCTATGGCTTTTTTTACGTTTCCTAGCGGACTTTGAGCATAAAATACGAATGGCGTGGTCAGAATACTTAATTTATGGAATAAAAAGAGCAAAAAACGGTTTTTAGATTTTTGCCAAACACCCAATGGTCCCCCCTTCTCTACTTTTTCACCAAATTTTTTTAAATTTTAAAGCAAAATCTATGGCTTTTTTGTCGAATCCTAGCGGACTTTGAGCATAAAATACGAATGACGTGGTCAAAATACTTAATTTATGGAATAAAAAAGCAAAAAACGGTTTTTAGATTTTTGCCAAACACCCAATGGTCCCCCCTTCTCTACTTTTTCACCAAATTTTTTTAAATTTTAAAGCAAAATCTATGGCTTTTTTGACGTTTCCTAGCGGACTTTGAGCATAAAATACGAATGGCGTGGTCAGAATACTTAATTTATGGAATAAAAAGAGCAAAAAACGGTTTTTAGATTTTTGCCAAACACCCAATGGTCCCCCCTTCTCTACTTTTTCACCAAATTTTTTTAAATTTTAAAGCAAAATCTATGGCTTTTTTGACGTTTCCTAGCGGACTTTGAGCATAAAATACGAATGGCGTGGTCAGAATACTTAATTTATGGAATAAAAAGAGCAAAAAACGGTTTTTAGATTTTTGCCAAACACCCAATGGTCCCCCCTTCTCTGCTTTTTCACAAATTTTTTTTAAATTTTAAAGCAAAATCTATGGCTTATTTGACGTTTCCTAGCGGACTTTGAGCATAAAATACGAATGACGTGGTCAGAATACTTAATTTATGGAATAAAAAGAGCAAAAAACGGTTTTTAGATTTTTGCCAAACACCCAATGGTCCCCCCTTCTCTGCTTTTTCACAAATTTTTTTTAAATTTTAAAGCAAAATCTATGGCTTTTTTTACGTTTCCTAGCGGACTTTGAGCATAAAATACGAATGGCGTGGTCAGAATACTTAATTTATGGAATAAAAAGAGCAAAAAACGGTTTTTAGATTTTTGCCAAACACCCAATGGTCCCCCCTTTTCTACTTTTTCACCAAATTTTTTTAAATTTTAAAGCAAAATCTATGGCTTTTTTGACGTTTCCTAGCGGACTTTGAGCATAAAATACGAATGGCGTGGTCAGAATACTTAATTTATGGAATAAAAAGAGCAAAAAACGGTTTTTAGATTTATGCCACACACCCAATGGTCCCCCCTTCTCTACTTTTTCACCAACTTTTTTTAAATTTTAAAGCAAAATCTATGGCTTTTTTGACGAATCCTAGCGGACTTTGAGCATAAAATACGAATGGCGTGGTCAGAATACTTAATTTATGGAATAAAAAGAGCAAAAAACGGTTTTTAGATTTTTGCCAAACACCCAATGGTCCCCCCTTCTCTGCTTTTTCACAAATTTTTTTTAAATTTTAAAGCAAAATCTATGGCTTTTTTGACGTTTCCTAGCGGACTTTGAGCATAAAATACGAATGGCGTGGTCAGAATACTTAATTTATGGAATAAAAAGAGCAAAAAACGGTTTTTAGATTTTTGCCAAACACCCAATGGTCCCCCCTTCTCTGCTTTTTCACAAATTTTTTTTAAATTTTAAAGCAAAATCTATGGCTTTTTTGACGTTTCCTAGCGGACTTTGAGCATAAAATACGAATGGCGTGGTCAGAATACTTAATTTATGGAATAAAAAGAGCAAAAAACGGTTTTTAGATTTTTGCCAAACACCCAATGGTCCCCCCTTCTATACTTTTTCACCAAATTTTTTTAAATTTTAAAGCAAAATCTATGGCTTTTTTGTCGAATCCTAGCGGACTTTGAGCATAAAATACGAATGACGTGGTCAGAATACTTAATTTATGGAATAAAAAGAGCCTAAAAACGGTTTTTAGATTTTTGCCAAACACCCAATGGTCCCCCCTTCTCTGCTTTTTCACAAATTTTTTTTAAATTTTAAAGCAAAATTTATGGCTTTTTTGACGTTTCCTAGCGGACTTTGAGCATAAAATACGAATGGCGTGGTCAGAATACTTAATTTATGGAATAAAAAGAGCAAAAAACGGTTTTTAGATTTCTGCCAAACACCCAATGGTCCCCCCTTCTCTACTTTTTCACCAAATTTTTTTAAATTTTAAAGCAAAATCTATGGCTTTTTTGACGTTTCCTAGCGGACTTTGAGCATAAAATACGAATGGCGTGGTCAGAAAACTTAATTTATGGAATAAAAAGAGCAAAAAACGGTTTTTAGATTTTTGCCAAACACCCAATGGTCCCCCCTTCTCTGCTTTTTCACAAATTTTTTTTAAATTTTAAAGCAAAATCTATGGCTTTTTTGACGTTTCCTAGCGGACTTTGAGCATAAAATACGAATGGCGTGGTCAGAATACTTAATTTATGGAATAAAAAGAGCAAAAAACGGTTTTTAGATTTTTGCCAAACACCCAATGGTCCCCCCTTCTCTACTTTTTCACCAAATTTTTTCTAATTTTAAAGCAAAATCTATGGCTTTTTTGTCGAATCCTAGCGGACTTTGAGCATAAAATACGAATGACGTGGTCAGAATACTTAATTTATGGAATAAAAAGAGCAAAAAACGGTTTTTAGATTTTTTCCAAACACCCAATGGTCCCCCCTTCTCTACTTTTTCACCAAATTTTTTCTAATTTTAAAGCAAAATCTATGGCTTTTTTGTCGAATCCTAGCGGACTTTGAGCATAAAATACGAATGACGTGGTCAGAATACTTAATTTATGGAATAAAAAGAGCAAAAAACGGTTTTTAGATTATTGCCAAACACCCAATGGTCCCCCCTTCTCTGCTTTCTCACAAATTTTTTTTAAATTTTAAAGCAAAATCTATGGCTTTTTTGACGTTTCCTAGCGGACTTTGAGCATAAAATACGAATGGCGTGGTCAGAATACTTAATTTATGGAATAAAAAGAGCAAAAAACGGTTTTTAGATTTTTGCCAAACACCCAATGGTCCCCCCTTCTCTACTTTTTCACCAAATTTTTTTAAATTTTAAAGCAAAATCTATCGCTTTTTTGACGTTTCCTAGCGGACTTTGAGCATAAAATACGAATGGCGTGGTCAGAATACTTAATTTATGGAATAAAAAGAGCAAAAAACGGTTTTTAGATTTTTGCCAAACACCCAATGGTCCCCCCTTCTCTACTTTTTCACCAAATTTTTTTAAATTTTAAAGCAAAATCTATGGCTTTTTTGACGTTTCCTAGCGGACTTTGAGCATAAAATACGAATGGCGTGGTCAGAATACTTAATTTATGGAATAAACAGAGCAAAAAACGGTTTTTAGATTTTTTCCAAACACCCAATGGTCCCCCCTTCTCTACTTTTTCACCAAATTTTTTCTAATTTTAAAGCAAAATCTATGGCTTTTTTGTCGAATCCTAGCGGACTTTGAGCATAAAATACGAATGACGTGGTCAGAATACTTAATTTATGGAATAAAAAGAGCAAAAAACGGTTTTTAGATTATTGCCAAACACCCAATGGTCCCCCCTTCTCTGCTTTTTCACAAATTTTTTTTAAATTTTAAAGCAAAATCTATGGCTTTTTTGACGTTTCCTAGCGGACTTTGAGCATAAAATACGAATGGCGTGGTCAGAATACTTAATTTATGGAATAAAAAGAGCAAAAAACGGTTTTTAGATTTTTGCCAAACACCCAATGGTCCCCCCTTCTCTACTTTTTCACCAAATTTTTTTAAATTTTAAAGCAAAATCTATCGCTTTTTTGACGTTTCCTAGCGGACTTTGAGCATAAAATACGAATGGCGTGGTCAGAATACTTAATTTATGGAATAAAAAGAGCAAAAAACGGTTTTTAGATTTTTGCCAAACACCCAATGGTCCCCCCTTCTCTACTTTTTCACCAAATTTTTTTAAATTTTAAAGCAAAATCTATGGCTTTTTTGACGTTTCCTAGCGGACTTTGAGCATAAAATACGAATGGCGTGGTCAGAATACTTAATTTATGGAATAAAAAGAGCAAAAAACGGTTTTTAGATTTTTTCCAAACACCCAATGGTCCCCCCTTCTCTACTTTTTCACCAAATTTTTTCTAATTTTAAAGCAAAATCTATGGCTTTTTTGTCGAATCCTAGCGGACTTTGAGCATAAAATACGAATGACGTGGTCAGAATACTTAATTTATGGAATAAAAAGAGCAAAAAACGGTTTTTAGATTATTGCCAAACACCCAATGGTCCCTCCTTCTCTACTTTTTCACCAAATTTTTTTAAATTTTAAAGCAAATTCTATGGCTTTTTTGACGTTTCCTAGCGGACTTTGAGCATAAAATACGAATGGCGTGGTCAGAATACTTAATTTATGGAATAAAAAGAGCAAAAAACGGTTTTTAGATTTTTGCCAAACACCCAATGGTCCCCCCTTCTCTACTTTTTCACCAAATTTTTTTAAATTTTAAAGCAAAATCTATGGCTTTTTTGACGAATCCTAGCGGACTTTGAGCATAAAATACGAATGGCGTGGTCAGAATACTTAATTTATGGAATAAAAAGAGCAAAAAACGGTTTTTAGATTTTTGCCAAACACCCAATGGTCCCCCCTTCTCTGCTTTTTCACAAATTTTTTTAAAATTTTAAAGCAAAATCTATGGCTTTTTTGACGTTTCCTAGCGGACTTTGAGCATGAAATACGAATGGCGTGGTCAGAATACTTAATTTATGGAATAAAAAGAGCAAAAAACGGTTTTTAGATTTTTGCCAAACACCCAATGGTCCCCCCTTCTCTACTTTTTCACCAAATTTTTTTAAATTTTAAAGCAAAATCTATGGCTTTTTTGTCGAATCCTAGCGGACTTTGAGCATAAAATACGAATGACGTGGTCAGAATACTTAATTTATGGAATAAAAAGAGCAAAAAACGGTTTTTAGATTTTTGCCAAACACCCAATGGTCCCCCCTTCTCTGCTTTTTCACAAATTTTTTTTAAATTTTAAAGCAAAATCTATGGCTTTTTTGACGTTTCCTAGCGGACTTTGAGCATAAAATACGAATGACGTGGTCAGAATACTTAATTTATGGAATAAAAAGAGCAAAAAACGGTTTTTAGATTTTTGCCAAACACCCAATGGTCCCCCCTTCTCTGCTTTTGCACAAATTTTTTTAAAATTTTAAAGCAAAATCTATGGCTTTTTTGACGTTTCCTAGCGGACTTTGAGCATAAAATACGAATGGCGTGGTCAGAATACTTAATTTATGGAATAAAAAGAGCAAAAAACGGTTTTTAGATTTTTGCCAAACACCCAATGGTCCCCCCTTCTCTACTTTTTCACCAAATTTTTTTAAATTTTAAAGCAAAATCTATGGCTTTTTTGACGAATCCTAGCGGACTTTGAGCATAAAATACGAATGGCGTGGTCAGAATACTTAATTTATGGAATAAAAAGAGCAAAAAACGGTTTTTAGATTTTTGCCAAACACCCAATGGTCCCCCCTTCTCTGCTTTTTCACAAATTTTTTTTAAATTTTAAAGCAAAATCTATGGCTTTTTTTACGTTTCCTAGCGGACTTTGAGCATAAAATACGAATGGCGTGGTCAGAATACTTAATTTATGGAATAAAAAGAGCAAAAAACGGTTTTTAGATTTTTGCCAAACACCCAATGGTCCCCCCTTCTCTACTTTTTCACCAAATTTTTTTAAATTTAAAGCAAAATCTATGGCTTTTTTGTCGAATCCTAGCGGACTTTGAGCATAAAATACGAATGACGTGGTCAAAATACTTAATTTATGGAATAAAAAAGCAAAAAACGGTTTTTAGATTTTTGCCAAACACCCAATGGTCCCCCCTTCTCTACTTTTTCACCAAATTTTTTTAAATTTTAAAGCAAAATCTATGGCTTTTTTGACGTTTCCTAGCGGACTTTGAGCATAAAATACGAATGGCGTGGTCAGAATACTTAATTTATGGAATAAAAAGAGCAAAAAACGGTTTTTAGATTTTTGCCAAACACCCAATGGTCCCCCCTTCTCTACTTTTTCACCAAATTTTTTTAAATTTTAAAGCAAAATCTATGGCTTTTTTGACGTTTCCTAGCGGACTTTGAGCATAAAATACGAATGGCGTGGTCAGAATACTTAATTTATGGAATAAAAAGAGCAAAAAACGGTTTTTAGATTTTTGCCAAACACCCAATGGTCCCCCCTTCTCTGCTTTTTCACAAATTTTTTTTAAATTTTAAAGCAAAATCTATGGCTTATTTGACGTTTCCTAGCGGACTTTGAGCATAAAATACGAATGACGTGGTCAGAATACTTAATTTATGGAATAAAAAGAGCAAAAAACGGTTTTTAGATTTTTGCCAAACACCCAATGGTCCCCCCTTCTCTGCTTTTTCACAAATTTTTTTTAAATTTTAAAGCAAAATCTATGGCTTTTTTGACGTTTCCTAGCGGACTTTGAGCATAAAATACGAATGGCGTGGTCAGAGTACTTAATTTATGGAATAAAAAGAGCAAAAAACGGTTTTTAGATTTTTGCCAAACACCCAATGGTCCCCCCTTCTCAGCTTTTTCACAAATTTTTTTTAAATTTTAAAGCAAAATCTATGGCTTTTTTGACGTTTCCTAGCGGACTTTGAGCATAAAATACGAATGGCGTGGTCAGAATACTTAATTTATGGAATAAAAAGAGCAAAAAACGGTTTTTAGATTTTTGCCAAACACCCAATGGTCCCCCCTTCTCTACTTTTTCACCAATTTTTTTTAAATTTTAAAGCAAAATCTATGGCTTTTTTGTCGAATCCTAGCGGACTTTGAGCATAAAATACGAATGACGTGGTCAGAATACTTAATTTATGGAATAAAAAGAGCAAAAAACGGTTTTTAGATTTTTGCCAAACACCCAATGGTCCCCCTTTCTCTACTTTTTCACCAAATTTTTTTAAATTTTAAAGCAAAATCTATGGCTTTTTTGACGTTTCCTAGCGGACTTTGAGCATAAAATACGAATGGCGTGGTCAGAATACTTAATTTATGGAATAAAAAGAGCAAAAAACGGTTTTTAGATTTTTGCCAAACACCCAATGGTCCCCCCTTCTCTACTTTTTCACCAAATGTTTTTAAATTTTAAAGCAAAATCTATGGCTTTTTTGTCGAATCCTAGCGGACTTTGAGCATAAAATACGACTGGCGTGGTCAGAATACTTAATTTATGGAATAAAAAGAGCAAAAAACGGTTTTTAGATATTTGCCAAACACCCAATGGTCCCCCCTTCTCTGCTTTTTCACAAATTTTTTTTAAATTTTAAAGCAAAATCTATGGCTTTTTTGACGTTTCCTAGCGGACTTTGAGCATAAAATACGAATGGCGTGGTCAGAATACTTAATTTATGGAATAAAAAGAGCAAAAAACGGTTTTTAGATTTTTGCCAAACACCCAATGGTCCCCCCTTCTCTACTTTTTCACCAAATTTTTTTAAATTTTAAAGCAAAATCTATGGCTTTTTTGACGTTTCCTAGCGGACTTTGAGCATAAAATACGAATGGCGTGGTCAGAATACTTAATTTATGGAATAAAAAGAGCAAAAAACGGTTTTTAGATTTTTGCCAAACACCCAATGGTCCCCCCTTCTCTGCTTTTTCACAAATTTTTTTTAAATTTTAAAGCAAAATCTATGGCTTATTTGACGTTTCCTAGCGGACTTTGAGCATAAAATACGAATTACGTGGTCAGAATACTTAATTTATGGAATAAAAAGAGCAAAAAACGGTTTTTAGATTTTTGCCAAACACCCAATGGTCCCCCCTTCTCTGCTTTTTCACAAATTTTTTTTAAATTTTAAAGCAAAATCTATGGCTTTTTTGACGTTTACTAGCGGACTTTGAGCATAAAATGCGAATGGCGTGGTCAGAATACTTAATTTATGGAATAAAAAGAGCAAAAAACGGTTTTTAGATTTTTTCCAAACACCCAATGGTCCCCCCTTCTCTACTTTTTCACCAAATTTTTTCTAATTTTAAAGCAAAATCTATAACTTTTTTGTCGAATCCTAGCGGACTTTGAGCATAAAATACGAATGACGTGGTCAGAATACTTAATTTATGGAATAAAAAGAGCAAAAAACGGTTTTTAGATTTTTGCCAAACACCCAATGGTCCCCCTTCTCTACTTTTTCACCAAATTTTTTTAAATTTTAAAGCAAAATCTATGGCTTTTTTGTCGAATCCTAGCGGACTTTGAGCATAAAATACGAATGACGTGGTCAGAATACTTAATTTATGGAATAAAAAGAGCAAAAAACGGTTTTTAGATTTTTGCCAAACACCCAATGGTCCCCCCTTCTCTGCTTTTTCACAAATTTTTTTTAAATTTTAAAGCAAAATCTATGGCTTTTTTGACGTTTCCTAGCGGACTTTGAGCATAAAATACGAATGGCGTGGTCAGAATACTTAATTTATGGAATAAAAAGAGCAAAAAACGGTTTTTAGATTTTTGCCAAACACCCAATGGTCCCCCCTTCTATACTTTTTCACCAAATTTTTTTAAATTTTAAAGCAAAATCTATGGCTTTTTTGTCGAATCCTAGCGGACTTTGAGCATAAAATACGAATGACGTGGTCAGAATACTTAATTTATGGAATAAAAAGAGCCAAAAACGGTTTTTAGATTTTTGCCAAACACCCAATGGTCCCCCCTTCTCTGCTTTTTCACAAATTTTTTTTAAATTTTAAAGCAAAATCTATGGCTTTTTTGACGTTTCCTAGCGGACTTTGAGCATAAAATACGAATGGCGTGGTCAGAATACTTAATTTATGGAATAAAAAGAGCAAAAAACGGTTTTTAGATTTTTTCCAAACACCCAATGGTCCCCCCTTCTCTACTTTTTCACCAAATTTTTTCTAATTTTAAAGCAAAATCTATGGCTTTTTTGTCGAATCCTAGCGGACTTTGAGCATAAAATACGAATGACGTGGTCAGAATACTTAATTTATGGAATAAAAAGAGCAAAAAACGGTTTTTAGATTTTTGCCAAACACCCAATGGTCCCCCCTTCTATACTTTTTCACCAAATTTTTTTAAATTTTAAAGCAAAATCTATGGCTTTTTTGTCGAATCCTAGCGGACTTTGAGCATAAAATACGAATGACGTGGTCAGAATACTTAATTTATGGAATAAAAAGAGCCAAAAACGGTTTTTAGATTTTTGCCAAACACCCAATGGTCCCCCCTTCTCTGCTTTTTCACAAATTTTTTTTAAATTTTAAAGCAAAATCTATGGCTTTTTTGACGTTTCCTAGCGGACTTTGAGCATAAAATACGAATGGCGTGGTCAGAATACTTAATTTATGGAATAAAAAGAGCAAAAAACGGTTTTTAGATTTTTTCCAAACACCCAATGGTCCCCCCTTCTCTACTTTTTCACCAAATTTTTTCTAATTTTAAAGCAAAATCTATGGCTTTTTTGTCGAATCCTAGCGGACTTTGAGCATAAAATACGAATGACGTGGTCAGAATACTTAATTTATGGAATAAAAAGAGCAAAAAACGGTTTTTAGATTTTTGACAAACACCCAATGGTCCCCCCTTCTCTGCTTTTTCACAAATTTTTTTTAAATTTTAAAGCAAAATCTATGGCTTTTTTGACGTTTCCTAGCGGACTTTGAGCATAAAATACGAATGGCGTGGTCAGAATACTTAATTTATGGAATAAAAAGAGCAAAAAACGGTTTTTAGATTTTTGCCAAACACCCAATGGTCCCCCCTTCTCTACTTTTTCACCAAATTTTTTCTAATTTTAAAGCAAAATCTATGGCTTTTTTGTCGAATCCTAGCGGACTTTGAGCATAAAATACGAATGACGTGGTCAGAATACTTAATTTATGGAATAAAAAGAGCAAAAAACGGTTTTTAGATTTTTGCCAAACACCCAATGGTCCCCCCTTCTCTGCTTTTTCACAAATTTTTTTTAAATTTTAAAGCAAAATCTATGGCTTTTTTGACGTTTCCTGGCGGACTTTGAGCATAAAATACGAATGGCGTGGTCAGAATACTTAATTTATGGAATAAAAAGAGCAAAAAACGGTTTTTAGATTTTTGCCAAACACCCAATGGTCCCCCCTTCTCTACTTTTTCACCAAATTTTTTCTAATTTTAAAGCAAAATCTATGGCTTTTTTGTCGAATCCTAGCGGACTTTGAGCATAAAATACGAATGACGTGGTCAGAATACTTAATTTATGGAATAAAAAGAGCAAAAAACGGTTTTTAGATTTTTGCCAAACACCCAATGGTCCCCCCTTCTCTGCTTTTTCACAAATTTTTTTTAAATTTTAAAGCAAAATCTATGGCTTTTTTGACGTTTCCTAGCGGACTTTGAGCATAAAATACGAATGGCGTGGTCAGAATACTTAATTTATGGAATAAAAAGAGCAAAAAACGGTTTTAGATTTTTGTCAAACACCCAATGGTCCCCCCTTCTCTACTTTTTCACCAAATTTTTTTAAATTTTAAAGCAAAATCTATCGCTTTTTTGACGTTTCCTAGCGGACTTTGAGCATAAAATACGAATGGCGTGGTCAGAATACTTAATTTATGGAATAAAAAGTGCAAAAAACGGTTTTTAGATTTTTGCCAAACACCCAATGGTCCCCCCTTCTCTACTTTTTCACCAAATTTTTTTAAATTTTAAAGCAAATTCTATGGCTTTTTTGACGAATCCTAGCGGACTTTGAGCATAAAATACGAATGGCGTGGTCAGAATACTTAATTTATGGAATAAAAAGAGCAAAAAACGGTTTTTAGATTTTTGCCAAACACCCAATGGTCCCCCCTTCTCTACTTTTTCACCAATTTTTTTTAAATTTTAAAGCAAAATCTATGGCTTTTTTGACGTTTCCTAGCGGACTTTGAGCATAAAATACGAATGGCGTGGTCAGAATACTTAATTTATGGAATAAAAAGAGCAAAAAACGGTTTTTAGATTTTTGCCAAACACCCAATGGTCCCCCCTTCTCTACTTTTTCACCAAATTTTTTTAAATTTTAAAGCAAAATCTATGGCTTTTTTGTCGAATCCTAGCGGACTTTGAGCATAAAATACGAATGACGTGGTCAGAATACTTAATTTATGGAATAAAAAGAGCAAAAAACGGTTTTTAGATTTTTGCCAAACATCCAATGGTCCCCCCTTCTCTGCTTTTTCACAAATTTTTTTTAAATTTTAAAGCAAAATCTATGGCTTTTTTGACGTTTCCTAGCGGACTTTGAGCATAAAATACGAATGGCGTGGTCAGAATACTTAATTTATGGAATAAAAAGAGCAAAAAACGGTTTTTAGATTTTTGCCAAACACCCAATGGTCCCCCCTTCTCTGCTTTTTCACAAATTTTTTTTTAAATTTTAAAGCAAAATCTATGGCTTTTTTGACGTTTCCTAGCGGACTTTGAGCATAAAATACGAATGGCGTGGTCAGAATACTTAATTTATGGAATAAAAAAAGCAAAAAACGGTTTTTAGATTTTTGCCAAACACCCAATGGTCCCCCCTTCTCTACTTCTTCACCAAATTTTTTAAAATTTTAAAGCAAAATCTATGGCTTTTTTGACGTTTCCTAGCGGACTTTGAGCATAAAATACGAATGGCGTGGTCAGAATACTTAATTTATGGAATAAAAAGTGCAAAAAATGGTTTTTAGATTTTTGCCAAACACCCAATGGTCCCCCCTTCTCTACTTTTTCACCAAATTTTTTTAAATTTTAAAGCAAATTCTATGGCTTTTTTGACGAATCCTAGCGGACTTTGAGCATTAAATACGAATGGCGTGGTCAGAATACTTAATTTATGGAATAAAAAGAGCAAAAAACGGTTTTTAGATTTTTGCCAAACACCCAATGGTCCCCCCTTCTCTACTTTTTCACCAAATTTTTTTAAATTTTAAAGCAAAATCTATGGCTTTTTTGACGTTACCTAGCGGACTTTGAGCATAAAATACGAATGGCGTGGTCAGAATACTTAATTTATGGAATAAAAAGAGCAAAAAACGATTTTTAGATTTTTGCCAAACACCCAATGGTCCCCCCTTCTCTACTTTTTCACCAAATTTTTTTAAATTTTAAAGCAAAATCTATCGCTTTTTTGACGTTTCCTAGCGGACTTTGAGCATAAAATACGAATGGCGTGGTCAGAATACTTAATTTATGGAATAAAAAGAGCAAAAAACGATTTTTAGATTTTTGCCAAACACCCAATGGTCCCCCCTTCTCTACTTTTTCACCAAATTTTTTTAAATTTTAAAGCAAAATCTATCGCTTTTTTGACGTTTCCTAGCGGACTTTGAGCATAAAATACGAATGGCGTGGTCAGAATACTTAATTTATGGAATAAAAAGAGCAAAAAACGGTTTTTAGATTTTTGCCAAACACCCAATGGTCCCCCCTTCTCTACTTTTTCACCAATTTTTTTTAAATTTTAAAGCAAAATCTATGGCTTTTTTGACGTTTCCTAGCGGACTTTGAGCATAAAATACGAATGGCGTGGTCAGAATACTTAATTTATGGAATAAAAAGAGCAAAAAACGGTTTTTAGATTTTTGCCAAACACCCAATGGTCCCCCCTTCTCTGCTTTTTCACAAATTTTTTTTAAATTTTAAAGCAAAATCTATGGCTTTTTTGACGTTTCCTAGCGGACTTTGAGCATAAAATACGAATGGCGTGGTCAGAATACTTAATTTATGGAATAAAAAGAGCAAAAAACGGTTTTTAGATTTTTGCCAAACACCCAATGGTCCCCCCTTCTCTACTTCTTCACCAAATTTTTTAAAATTTTAAAGCAAAATCTATGGCTTTTTTGACGTTTCCTAGCGGACTTTGAGCATAAAATACGAATGGCGTGGTCAGAATACTTAATTTATGGAATAAAAAGTGCAAAAAACGGTTTTTAGATTTTTGCCAAACACCCAATGCTCCCCCCTTCTCTACTTTTTCACCAAATTTTTTTAAATTTTAAAGCAAATTCTATGGCTTTTTTGACGAATCCTAGCGGACTTTGAGCATAAAATACGAATGGCGTGGTCAGAATACTTAATTTATGGAATAAAAAGAGCAAAAAACGGTTTTTAGATTTTTGCCAAACACCCAATGGTCCCCCCTTCTCTACTTTTTCACCAAATTTTTTTAAATTTTAAAGCAAAATCTATGGCTTTTTTGACGTTACCTAGCGGACTTTGAGCATAAAATACGAATGGCGTGGTCAGAATACTTAATTTATGGAATAAAAAGAGCAAAAAACGATTTTTAGATTTTTGCCAAACACCCAATGGTCCCCCCTTCTCTACTTTTTCACCAAATTTTTTTAAATTTTAAAGCAAAATCTATCGCTTTTTTGACGTTTCCTAGCGGACTTTGAGCATAAAATACGAATGGCGTGGTCAGAATACTTAATTTATGGAATAAAAAGAGCAAAAAACGGTTTTTAGATTTTTGCCAAACACCCAATGGTCCCCCCTTCTCTACTTTTTCACCAATTTTTTTTAAATTTTAAAGCAAAATCTATGGCTTTTTTGACGTTTCCTAGCGGACTTTGAGCATAAAATACGAATGGCGTGGTCAGAATACTTAATTTATGGAATAAAAAGAGCAAAAAACGGTTTTTAGGTTTTTGCCAAACACCCAATGTTCCCCCCTTCTCTACTTTTTCACCAAATTTTTTTAAATTTTAAAGCAAAATCTATGGCTTTTTTGTCGAATCCTAGCGGACTTTGAGCATAAAATACGAATGACGTGGTCAGAATACTTAATTTATGGAATAAAAAGAGCAAAAAACGGTTTTTAGATTTTTGCCAAACACCCAATGGTCCCCCCTTCTCTGCTTTTTCACAAATTTTTTTTAAATTTTAAAGCAAAATCTATGGCTTTTTTGACGTTTCCTAGCGGACTTTGAGCATAAAATACGAATGGCGTGGTCAGAATACTTAATTTATGGAATAAAAAGAGCAAAAAACGGTTTTTAGATTTTTTCCAAACACCCAATGGTCCCCCCTTCTCTGCTTTTTCACAAATTTTTTTTAAATTTTAAAGCAAAATTTATGGCTTTTTTGACGTTTCCTAGCGGACTTTGAGCATAAAATACGAATGACGTGGTCAGAATACTTAATTTATGGAATAAAAAGAGCAAAAAACGGTTTTTAGATTTTTGCCAAACACCCAATGGTCCCCCCTTCTCTGCTTTTTCACAAATTTTTTTTAAATTTTAAAGCAAAATCTATGGCTTTTTTGACGTTTCCTAGCGGACTTTGAGCATAAAATACGAATGGCGTGGTCAGAATACTTAATTTATGGAATAAAAAGAGCAAAAAACGGTTTTTAGATTTTTGCCAAACACCCAATGGTCCCCCCTTCTCTACTTTTTCACCAAATTTTTTTAAATTTTAAAGCAAATTCTATGGCTTTTTTGACGAATCCTAGCGGACTTTGAGCATAAAATACGAATGGCGTGGTCAGAATACTTAATTTATGGAATAAAAAGAGCAAAAAACGGTTTTTAGATTTTTGCCAAACACCCAATGGTCCCCCCTTCTCTACTTTTTCACCAATTTTTTTTAAATTTTAAAGCAAAATCTATGGCTTTTTTGGCGTTTCCTAGCGGACTTTGAGCATAAAATACGAATGGCGTGGTCAGAATACTTAATTTATGGAATAAAAAGAGCAAAAAACGGTTTTTAGATTTTTGCCAAACACCCAATGGTCCCCCCTTCTCTACTTTTTCACCAAATTTTTTTAAATTTTAAAGCAAAATCTATGGCTTTTTTGTCGAATCCTAGCGGACTTTGAGCATAAAATACGAATGACGTGGTCAGAATACTTAATTTATGGAATAAAAAGAGCAAAAAACGGTTTTTAGATTTTTGCCAAACACCCAATGGTCCCCCCTTCTCTGCTTTTTCACAAATTTTTTTTAAATTTTAAATCAAAATCTATGGCTTTTTTGACGTTTCCTAGCGGACTTTGAGCATAAAATACGAATGGCGTGGTCAGAATACTTAATTTATGGAATAAAAAGAGCAAAAAACGGTTTTTAGATTTTTGCCAAACACCCAATGGTCCCCCCTTCTCTGCTTTTTCACAAATTTTTTTTAAATTTTAAAGCAAAATCTATGGCTTTTTTGACGTTTCCTAGCGGACTTTGAGCATAAAATACGAATGGCGTGGTCAGAATACTTAATTTATGGAATAAAAAGAGCAAAAAACGGTTTTTAGATTTTTGCCAAACACCCAATGGTCCCCCCTTCTCTACTTTTTCACCAAATTTTTTTAAATTTTAAAGCAAAATCTATGGCTTTTTTGTCGAATCCTAGCGGACTTTGAGCATAAAATACGAATGACGTGGTCAGAATACTTAATTTATGGAATAAAAAGAGCAAAAAACGGTTTTTAGATTTTTGCCAAACACCCAATGGTCCCCCCTTCTCTGCTTTTTCACAAATTTTTTTTAAATTTTAAAGCAAAATCTATGGCTTTTTTGACGTTTCCTAGCGGACTTTGAGCATAAAATACGAATGGCGTGGTCAGAGTACTTAATTTATGGAATAAAAAGAGCAAAAAACGGTTTTTAGATTTTTGCCAAACACTCAATGGTCCCCCCTTCTCTGCTTTTTCACAAATTTTTTTTAAATTTATAAGCAAAATCTATGGTTTTTTTGACGTTTCCAAGCGGACTTTGAGCATAAAATACGAATGGCGTGGTCAGAATACTTAATTTATGGAATAAAAAGAGCAAAAAACGGTTTTTAGATTTTTGCCAAACACCCAATGGTCCCCCCTTCTCTGCTTTTTCACAAATTTTTTTTAAATTTTAAAGCAAAATCTATGGCTTTTTTGACGTTTCCTAGCGGACTTTGAGCATAAAATACGAATGGCGTGGTCAGAATACTTAATTTATGGAATAAAAAGAGCAAAAAACGGTTTTTAGATTTTTGCCAAACACCCAATGGTCCCCCCTTCTCTACTTTTTCACCAATTTTTTTTAAATTTTAAAGCAAAATCTATGGCTTTTTTGTCGAATCCTAGCGGACTTTGAGCATAAAATACGAATGACGTGGTCAGAATACTTAATTTATGGAATAAAAAGAGCAAAAAACGGTTTTTAGATTTTTGCCAAACACCCAATGGTCCCCCCTTCTCTACTTTTTCACCAAATTTTTTTAAATTTTAAAGCAAAATCTATGGCTTTTTTGACGTTTCCTAGCGGACTTTGAGCATAAAATACGAATGGCGTGGTCAGAATACTTAATTTATGGAATAAAAAGAGCAAAAAACGGTTTTTAGATTTTTGCCAAACACCCAATGGTCCCCCCTTCTCTACTTTTTCACCAAATGTTTTTAAATTTTAAAGCAAAATCTATGGCTTTTTTGTCGAATCCTAGCGGACTTTGAGCATAAAATACGACTGGCGTGGTCAGAATACTTAATTTATGGAATAAAAAGAGCAAAAAACGGTTTTTAGATATTTGCCAAACACCCAATGGTCCCCCCTTCTCTGCTTTTTCACAAATTTTTTTTAAATTTTAAAGCAAAATCTATGGCTTTTTTGACGTTTCCTAGCGGACTTTGAGCATAAAATACGAATGGCGTGGTCAGAATACTTAATTTATGGAATAAAAAGAGCAAAAAACGGTTTTTAGATTTTTGCCAAACACCCAATGGTCCCCCCTTCTCTACTTTTTCACCAAATTTTTTTAAATTTTAAAGCAAAATCTATGGCTTTTTTGACGTTTCCTAGCGGACTTTGAGCATAAAATACGAATGGCGTGGTCAGAATACTTAATTTATGGAATAAAAAGAGCAAAAAACGGTTTTTAGATTTATGCCACACACCCAATGGTCCCCCCTTCTCTACTTTTTCACCAAATTTTTTTAAATTTTAAAGCAAAATCTATGGCTTTTTTGACGAATCCTAGCATACTTTGAGCATAAAATACGAATGGCGTGGTCAGAATACTTAATTTATGGAATAAAAAGAGCAAAAAACGGTTTTTAGATTTTTTCCAAACACCCAATGGTCCCCCCTTCTCTGCTTTTTCACAAATTTTATTTTAAATTTTAAAACAAAATCTATGGCTTTTTTGACGTTTCCTAGCGGACTTTGAGCATAAAATACGAATGGCGTGGTCAGAATACTTAATTTATGGAATAAAAAGAGCAAAAAACGGTTTTTAGATTTTTGCCAAACACCCAATGGTCCCCCCTTCTCTGCTTTTTCACAAATTTTTTTTAAATTTTAAAGCAAAATCTATGGCTTTTTTGACGTTTCCTAGCGGACTTTGAGCATAAAATACGAATGGCGTGGTCAGAATACTTAATTTATGGAATAAAAAGAGCAAAAAACGGTTTTTAGATTTTTGCCAAACACCCAATGGTCCCCCCTTCTCTGCTTTTTCACAAATTTTTTTTAAATTTTAAAGCAAAATCTATGGCTTTTTTGACGTTTCCTAGCGGACTTTGAGCATAAAATACGAATGGCGTGGTCAGAATACTTAATTTATGGAATAAAAAGAGCAAAAAACGGTTTTTAGATTTTTGCCAAACACCCAATGGTCCCCCCTTCTCTGCTTTTTCACAAATTTTTTTTAAATTTTAAAGCAAAATCTATGGCTTTTTTGACGTTTCCTAGCGGACTTTGAGCATAAAATACGAATGGCGTGGTCAGAATACTTAATTTATGGAATAAAAAGAGCAAAAAACGGTTTTTAGATTTATGCCACACACCCAATGGTCCCCCCTTCTCTACTTTTTCACCAAATTTTTTTAAATTTTAAAGCAAAATCTATGGCTTTTTTGACGAATCCTAGCGGACTTTGAGCATAAAATACGACTGGCGTGGTCAGAATACTTAATTTATGGAATAAAAAGAGCAAAAAACGGTTTTTAGATTTTTGCCAAACACCCAATGGTCCCCCCTTCTCTGCTTTTTCACAAATTTTTTTTAAATTTTAAAGCAAAATCTATGGCTTTTTTGACGTTTCCTAGCGGACTTTGAGCATAAAATACGAATGGCGTGGTCAGAATACTTAATTTATGGAATAAAAAGAGCAAAAAACGGTTTTTAGATTTTTGCCAAACACCCAATGGTCCCCCCTTCTCTACTTTTTCACCAAATTTTTTTAAATTTTAAAGCAAAATCTATGGCTTTTTTGTCGAATCCTAGCGGACTTTGAGCATAAAATACGAATGACGTGGTCAGAATACTTAATTTATGGAATAAAAAGAGCAAAAAACGGTTTTTAGATTTTTGCCAAACACCCAATGGTCCCCCCTTCTCTGCTTTTTCACAAATTTTTTTTAAATTTTAAAGCAAAATCTATGGCTTTTTTGACGTTTCCTAGCGGACTTTGAGCATAAAATACGAATGGCGTGGTCAGAGTACTTAATTTATGGAATAAAAAGAGCAAAAAACGGTTTTTAGATTTTTGCCAAACACTCAATGGTCCCCCCTTCTCTGCTTTTTCACAAATTTTTTTTAAATTTATAAGCAAAATCTATGGTTTTTTTGACGTTTCCAAGCGGACTTTGAGCATAAAATACGAATGGCGTGGTCAGAATACTTAATTTATGGAATAAAAAGAGCAAAAAACGGTTTTTAGATTTTTGCCAAACACCCAATGGTCCCCCCTTCTCTGCTTTTTCACAAATTTTTTTTAAATTTTAAAGCAAAATCTATGGCTTTTTTGACGTTTCCTAGCGGACTTTGAGCATAAAATACGAATGGCGTGGTCAGAATACTTAATTTATGGAATAAAAAGAGCAAAAAACGGTTTTTAGATTTTTGCCAAACACCCAATGGTCCCCCCTTCTCTACTTTTTCACCAATTTTTTTTAAATTTTAAAGCAAAATCTATGGCTTTTTTGTCGAATCCTAGCGGACTTTGAGCATAAAATACGAATGACGTGGTCAGAATACTTAATTTATGGAATAAAAAGAGCAAAAAACGGTTTTTAGATATTTGCCAAACACCCAATGGTCCCCCCTTCTCTGCTTTTTCACAAATTTTTTTTAAATTTTAAAGCAAAATCTATGGCTTTTTTGACGTTTCCTAGCGGACTTTGAGCATAAAATACGAATGGCGTGGTCAGAATACTTAATTTATGGAATAAAAAGAGCAAAAAACGGTTTTTAGATTTTTGCCAAACACCCAATGGTCCCCCCTTCTCTACTTTTTCACCAAATTTTTTTAAATTTTAAAGCAAAATCTATGGCTTTTTTGACGTTTCCTAGCGGACTTTGAGCATAAAATACGAATGGCGTGGTCAGAATACTTAATTTATGGAATAAAAAGTGCAAAAAACGGTTTTTAGATTTTTGCCAAACACCCAATGCTCCCCCCTTCTCTACTTTTTCACCAAATTTTTTTAAATTTTAAAGCAAATTCTATGGCTTTTTTGACGAATCCTAGCGGACTTTGAGCATAAAATACGAATGGCGTGGTCAGAATACTTAATTTATGGAATAAAAAGAGCAAAAAACGGTTTTTAGATTTTTGCCAAACACCCAATGGTCCCCCCTTCTCTACTTTTTCACCAAATTTTTTTAAATTTTAAAGCAAAATCTATGGCTTTTTTGACGTTACCTAGCGGACTTTGAGCATAAAATACGAATGGCGTGGTCAGAATACTTAATTTATGGAATAAAAAGAGCAAAAAACGATTTTTAGATTTTTGCCAAACACCCAATGGTCCCCCCTTCTCTACTTTTTCACCAAATTTTTTTAAATTTTAAAGCAAAATCTATCGCTTTTTTGACGTTTCCTAGCGGACTTTGAGCATAAAATACGAATGGCGTGGTCAGAATACTTAATTTATGGAATAAAAAGAGCAAAAAACGGTTTTTAGATTTTTGCCAAACACCCAATGGTCCCCCCTTCTCTACTTTTTCACCAATTTTTTTTAAATTTTAAAGCAAAATCTATGGCTTTTTTGACGTTTCCTAGCGGACTTTGAGCATAAAATACGAATGGCGTGGTCAGAATACTTAATTTATGGAATAAAAAGAGCAAAAAACGGTTTTTAGATTTTTGCCAAACACCCAATGTTCCCCCCTTCTCTACTTTTTCACCAAATTTTTTTAAATTTTAAAGCAAAATCTATGGCTTTTTTGTCGAATCCTAGCGGACTTTGAGCATAAAATACGAATGACGTGGTCAGAATACTTAATTTATGGAATAAAAAGAGCAAAAAACGGTTTTTAGATTTTTGCCAAACACCCAATGGTCCCCCCTTCTCTGCTTTTTCACAAATTTTTTTTAAATTTTAAAGCAAAATCTATGGCTTTTTTGACGTTTCCTAGCGGACTTTGAGCATAAAATACGAATGGCGTGGTCAGAATACTTAATTTATGGAATAAAAAGAGCAAAAAACGGTTTTTAGATTTTTGCCAAACACGCAATGGTCCCCCCTTCTCTACTTTTTCACCAAATTTTTTTAAATTTTAAAGCAAATTCTATGGCTTTTTTGACGAATCCTAGCGGACTTTGAGCATAAAATACGAATGGCGTGGTCAGAATACTTAATTTATGGAATAAAAAGAGCAAAAAACGGTTTTTAGATTTTTGCCAAACACCCAATGGTCCCCCCTTCTCTACTTTTTCACCAATTTTTTTTAAATTTTAAAGCAAAATCTATGGCTTTTTTGGCGTTTCCTAGCGGACTTTGAGCATAAAATACGAATGACGTGGTCAGAATACTTAATTTATGGAATAAAAAGAGCAAAAAACGGTTTTTAGATTTTTGCCAAACACCCAATGGTCCCCCCTTCTCTGCTTTTTCACAAATTTTTTTTAAATTTTAAAGCAAAATCTATGGCTTTTTTGACGTTTCCTAGCGGACTTTGAGCATAAAATACGAATGGCGTGGTCAGAATACTTAATTTATGGAATAAAAAGAGCAAAAAACGGTTTTTAGATTTTTGCCAAACACCCAATGGTCCCCCCTTCTCTACTTTTTCACCAAATTTTTTTAAATTTTAAAGCAAAATCTATGGCTTTTTTGTCGAATCCTAGCGGACTTTGAGCATAAAATACGAATGACGTGGTCAGAATACTTAATTTATGGAATAAAAAGAGCAAAAAACGGTTTTTAGATTTTTGCCAAACACCCAATGGTCCCCCCTTCTCTGCTTTTTCACAAATTTTTTTTAAATTTTAAAGCAAAATCTATGGCTTTTTTGACGTTTCCTAGCGGACTTAGAGCATAAAATACGAATGGCGTGGTCAGAGTACTTAATTTATGGAATAAAAAGAGCAAAAAACGGTTTTTAGATTTTTGCCAAACACTCAATGGTCCCCCCTTCTCTGCTTTTTCACAAATTTTTTTTAAATTTATAAGCAAAATCTATGGTTTTTTTGACGTTTCCAAGCGGACTTTGAGCATAAAATACGAATGGCGTGGTCAGAATACTTAATTTATGGAATAAAAAGAGCAAAAAACGGTTTTTAGATTTTTGCCAAACACCCAATGGTCCCCCCTTCTCTGCTTTTTCACAAATTTTTTTTAAATTTTAAAGCAAAATCTATGGCTTTTTTGACGTTTCCTAGCGGACTTTGAGCATAAAATACGAATGGCGTGGTCAGAATACTTAATTTATGGAATAAAAAGAGCAAAAAACGGTTTTTAGATTTTTGCCAAACACCCAATGGTCCCCCCTTCTCTACTTTTTCACCAATTTTTTTTAAATTTTAAAGCAAAATCTATGGCTTTTTTGTCGAATCCTAGCGGACTTTGAGCATAAAATACGAATGACGTGGTCAGAATACTTAATTTATGGAATAAAAAGAGCAAAAAACGGTTTTTAGATTTTTGCCAAACACCCAATGGTCCCCCCTTCTCTACTTTTTCACCAAATTTTTTTAAATTTTAAAGCAAAATCTATGGCTTTTTTGACGTTTCCTAGCGGACTTTGAGCATAAAATACGAATGGCGTGGTCAGAATACTTAATTTATGGAATAAAAAGAGCAAAAAACGGTTTTTAGATTTTTGCCAAACACCCAATGGTCCCCCCTTCTCTACTTTTTCACCAAATGTTTTTAAATTTTAAAGCAAAATCTATGGCTTTTTTGTCGAATCCTAGCGGACTTTGAGCATAAAATACGACTGGCGTGGTCAGAATACTTAATTTATGGAATAAAAAGAGCAAAAAACGGTTTTTAGATATTTGCCAAACACCCAATGGTCCCCCCTTCTCTGCTTTTTCACAAATTTTTTTTAAATTTTAAAGCAAAATCTATGGCTTTTTTGACGTTTCCTAGCGGACTTTGAGCATAAAATACGAATGGCGTGGTCAGAATACTTAATTTATGGAATAAAAAGAGCAAAAAACGGTTTTTAGATTTTTGCCAAACACCCAATGGTCCCCCCTTCTCTACTTTTTCACCAAATTTTTTTAAATTTTAAAGCAAATTCTATGGCTTTTTTGACGAATCCTAGCGGACTTTGAGCATAAAATACGAATGGCGTGGTCAGAATACTTAATTTATGGAATAAAAAGAGCAAAAAACGGTTTTTAGATTTTTGCCAAACACCCAATGGTCCCCCCTTCTCTACTTTTTCACCAATTTTTTTTAAATTTTAAAGCAAAATCTATGGCTTTTTTGGCGTTTCCTAGCGGACTTTGAGCATAAAATACGAATGACGTGGTCAGAATACTTAATTTATGGAATAAAAAGAGCAAAAAACGGTTTTTAGATTTTTGCCAAACACCCAATGGTCCCCCCTTCTCTGCTTTTTCACAAATTTTTTTTAAATTTTAAAGCAAAATCTATGGCTTTTTTGACGTTTCCTAGCGGACTTTGAGCATAAAATACGAATGGCGTGGTCAGAATACTTAATTTATGGAATAAAAAGAGCAAAAAACGGTTTTTAGATTTTTGCCAAACACCCAATGGTCCCCCCTTCTCTACTTTTTCACCAAATTTTTTTAAATTTTAAAGCAAATTCTATGGCTTTTTTGACGAATCCTAGCGGACTTTGAGCATAAAATACGAATGGCGTGGTCAGAATACTTAATTTATGGAATAAAAAGAGCAAAAAACGGTTTTTAGATTTTTGCCAAACACCCAATGGTCCCCCCTTCTCTACTTTTTCACCAATTTTTTTTAAATTTTAAAGCAAAATCTATGGCTTTTTTGGCGTTTCCTAGCGGACTTTGAGCATAAAATACGAATGGCGTGGTCAGAATACTTAATTTATGGAATAAAAAGAGCAAAAAACGGTTTTTAGATTTTTGCCAAACACCCAATGGTCCCCCCTTCTCTACTTTTTCACCAAATTTTTTTAAATTTTAAAGCAAAATCTATGGCTTTTTTGTCGAATCCTAGCGGACTTTGAGCATAAAATACGAATGACGTGGTCAGAATACTTAATTTATGGAATAAAAAGAGCAAAAAACGGTTTTTAGATTTTTGCCAAACACCCAATGGTCCCCCCTTCTCTGCTTTTTCACAAATTTTTTTTAAATTTTAAATCAAAATCTATGGCTTTTTTGACGTTTCCTAGCGGACTTTGAGCATAAAATACGAATGGCGTGGTCAGAATACTTAATTTATGGAATAAAAAGAGCAAAAAACGGTTTTTAGATTTTTGCCAAACACCCAATGGTCCCCCCTTCTCTGCTTTTTCACAAATTTTTTTTAAATTTTAAAGCAAAATCTATGGCTTTTTTGACGTTTCCTAGCGGACTTTGAGCATAAAATACGAATGGCGTGGTCAGAATACTTAATTTATGGAATAAAAAGAGCAAAAAACGGTTTTTAGATTTTTGCCAAACACCCAATGGTCCCCCCTTCTCTACTTTTTCACCAAATTTTTTTAAATTTTAAAGCAAAATCTATGGCTTTTTTGTCGAATCCTAGCGGACTTTGAGCATAAAATACGAATGACGTGGTCAGAATACTTAATTTATGGAATAAAAAGAGCAAAAAACGGTTTTTAGATTTTTGCCAAACACCCAATGGTCCCCCCTTCTCTGCTTTTTCACAAATTTTTTTTAAATTTTAAAGCAAAATCTATGGCTTTTTTGACGTTTCCTAGCGGACTTTGAGCATAAAATACGAATGGCGTGGTCAGAGTACTTAATTTATGGAATAAAAAGAGCAAAAAACGGTTTTTAGATTTTTGCCAAACACTCAATGGTCCCCCCTTCTCTGCTTTTTCACAAATTTTTTTTAAATTTATAAGCAAAATCTATGGTTTTTTTGACGTTTCCAAGCGGACTTTGAGCATAAAATACGAATGGCGTGGTCAGAATACTTAATTTATGGAATAAAAAGAGCAAAAAACGGTTTTTAGATTTTTGCCAAACACCCAATGGTCCCCCCTTCTCTGCTTTTTCACAAATTTTTTTTAAATTTTAAAGCAAAATCTATGGCTTTTTTGACGTTTCCTAGCGGACTTTGAGCATAAAATACGAATGGCGTGGTCAGAATACTTAATTTATGGAATAAAAAGAGCAAAAAACGGTTTTTAGATTTTTGCCAAACACCCAATGGTCCCCCCTTCTCTACTTTTTCACCAATTTTTTTTAAATTTTAAAGCAAAATCTATGGCTTTTTTGTCGAATCCTAGCGGACTTTGAGCATAAAATACGAATGACGTGGTCAGAATACTTAATTTATGGAATAAAAAGAGCAAAAAACGGTTTTTAGATTTTTGCCAAACACCCAATGGTCCCCCCTTCTCTACTTTTTCACCAAATTTTTTTAAATTTTAAAGCAAAATCTATGGCTTTTTTGACGTTTCCTAGCGGACTTTGAGCATAAAATACGAATGGCGTGGTCAGAATACTTAATTTATGGAATAAAAAGAGCAAAAAACGGTTTTTAGATTTTTGCCAAACACCCAATGGTCCCCCCTTCTCTACTTTTTCACCAAATGTTTTTAAATTTTAAAGCAAAATCTATGGCTTTTTTGTCGAATCCTAGCGGACTTTGAGCATAAAATACGACTGGCGTGGTCAGAATACTTAATTTATGGAATAAAAAGAGCAAAAAACGGTTTTTAGATATTTGCCAAACACCCAATGGTCCCCCCTTCTCTGCTTTTTCACAAATTTTTTTTAAATTTTAAAGCAAAATCTATGGCTTTTTTGACGTTTCCTAGCGGACTTTGAGCATAAAATACGAATGGCGTGGTCAGAATACTTAATTTATGGAATAAAAAGAGCAAAAAACGGTTTTTAGATTTTTGCCAAACACCCAATGGTCCCCCCTTCTCTACTTTTTCACCAAATTTTTTTAAATTTTAAAGCAAAATCTATGGCTTTTTTGACGTTTCCTAGCGGACTTTGAGCATAAAATACGAATGGCGTGGTCAGAATACTTAATTTATGGAATAAAAAGAGCAAAAAACGGTTTTTAGATTTATGCCACACACCCAATGGTCCCCCCTTCTCTACTTTTTCACCAAATTTTTTTAAATTTTAAAGCAAAATCTATGGCTTTTTTGACGAATCCTAGCATACTTTGAGCATAAAATACGAATGGCGTGGTCAGAATACTTAATTTATGGAATAAAAAGAGCAAAAAACGGTTTTTAGATTTTTTCCAAACACCCAATGGTCCCCCCTTCTCTGCTTTTTCACAAATTTTATTTTAAATTTTAAAACAAAATCTATGGCTTTTTTGACGTTTCCTAGCGGACTTTGAGCATAAAATACGAATGGCGTGGTCAGAATACTTAATTTATGGAATAAAAAGAGCAAAAAACGGTTTTTAGATTTTTGCCAAACACCCAATGGTCCCCCCTTCTCTGCTTTTTCACAAATTTTTTTTAAATTTTAAAGCAAAATCTATGGCTTTTTTGACGTTTCCTAGCGGACTTTGAGCATAAAATACGAATGGCGTGGTCAGAATACTTAATTTATGGAATAAAAAGAGCAAAAAACGGTTTTTAGATTTTTGCCAAACACCCAATGGTCCCCCCTTCTCTGCTTTTTCACAAATTTTTTTTAAATTTTAAAGCAAAATCTATGGCTTTTTTGACGTTTCCTAGCGGACTTTGAGCATAAAATACGAATGGCGTGGTCAGAATACTTAATTTATGGAATAAAAAGAGCAAAAAACGGTTTTTAGATTTTTGCCAAACACCCAATGGTCCCCCCTTCTCTGCTTTTTCACAAATTTTTTTTAAATTTTAAAGCAAAATCTATGGCTTTTTTGACGTTTCCTAGCGGACTTTGAGCATAAAATACGAATGGCGTGGTCAGAATACTTAATTTATGGAATAAAAAGAGCAAAAAACGGTTTTTAGATTTATGCCACACACCCAATGGTCCCCCCTTCTCTACTTTTTCACCAAATTTTTTTAAATTTTAAAGCAAAATCTATGGCTTTTTTGACGAATCCTAGCGGACTTTGAGCATAAAATACGAATGGCGTGGTCAGAATACTTAATTTATGGAATAAAAAGAGCAAAAAACGGTTTTTAGATTTTTTCCAAACACCCAATGGTCCCCCCTTCTCTGCTTTTTCACAAATTTTATTTTAAATTTTAAAACAAAATCTATGGCTTTTTTGACGTTTCCTAGCGGACTTTGAGCATAAAATACGAATGGCGTGGTCAGAATACTTCATTTATGGAATAAAAAGAGCAAAAAACGGTTTTTAGATTTTTGCCAAACACCCAATGGTCCCCCCTTCTCTGCTTTTTCACAAATTTTTTTTAAATTTTAAAGCAAAATCTATGGCTTTTTTGACGTTTCCTAGCGGACTTTGAGCATAAAATACGAATGGCGTGGTCAGAATACTTAATTTATGGAATAAAAAGAGCAAAAAACGGTTTTTAGATTTTTGACAAACACCCAATGGTCCCCCCTTCTCTGCTTTTTCACAAATTTTTTTTAAATTTTAAAGCAAAATCTATGGCTTTTTTGACGTATCCTAGCGGACTTTGAGCATAAAATACGAATGGCGTGGTCAGAGTACTTAATTTATGGAATAAAAAGAGCAAAAAACGGTTTTTAGATTTTTGCCAAACACCCAATGGTCCCCCCTTCTCTGCTTTTTCACAAATTTTTTTTAAATTTTAAAGCAAAATCTATGGCTTTTTTGACGTTTCCTAGCGGACTTTGAGCATAAAATACGAATGGCGTGGTCAGAATACTTAATTTATGGAATAAAAAGAGCAAAAAACGGTTTTTAGATTTTTGCCAAACACCCAATGGTCCCCCCTTCTCTGCTTTTTCACAAATTTTTTTTAAATTTTAAAGCAAAATCTATGGCTTTTTTGACGTTTCCTAGCGGACTTTGAGCATAAAATACGAATGGCGTGGTCAGAATACTTAATTTATGGAATAAAAAGAGCAAAAAACGGTTTTTAGATTTTTGCCAAACACCCAATGGTCCCCCCTTCTCTACTTTTTCACCAATTTTTTTTAAATTTTAAAGCAAAATCTATGGCTTTTTTGTCGAATCCTAGCGGACTTTGAGCATAAAATACGAATGACGTGGTCAGAATACTTAATTTATGGAATAAAAAGAGCAAAAAACGGTTTTTAGATTTTTGCCAAACACCCAATGGTCCCCCCTTCTCTACTTTTTCACCAATTTTTTTTAAATTTTAAAGCAAAATCTATGGCTTTTTTGACGTTTCCTAGCGGACTTTGAGCATAAAATACGAATGGCGTGGTCAGAATACTTAATTTATGGAATAAAAAGAGCAAAAAACGGTTTTTAGATTTTTTCCAAACACCCAATGGTCCCCCCTTCTCTACTTTTTCACCAAATTTTTTCTAATTTTAAAGCAAAATCTATGGCTTTTTTGTCGAATCCTAGCGGACTTTGAGCATAAAATACGAATGACGTGGTCAGAATACTTAATTTATGGAATAAAAAGAGCAAAAAACGGTTTTTAGATTTTTGCCAAACACCCAATGGTCCCCCCTTCTCTGCTTTTTCACAAATTTTTTTTAAATTTTAAAGCAAAATCTATGGCTTTTTTGACGTTTCCTAGCGGACTTTGAGCATAAAATACGAATGGCGTGGTCAGAATACTTAATTTATGGAATAAAAAGAGCAAAAAACGGTTTTTAGATTTTTGCCAAACACCCAATGGTCCCCCCTTCTCTACTTTTTCACCAAATTTTTTCTAATTTTAAAGCAAAATCTATGGCTTTTTTGTCGAATCCTAGCGGACTTTGAGCATAAAATACGAATGACGTGGTCAGAATACTTAATTTATGGAATAAAAAGAGCAAAAAACGGTTTTTAGATTTTTGCCAAACACCCAATGGTCCCCCCTTCTCTGCTTTTTCACAATTTTTTTTTAAATTTTAAAGCAAAATCTATGGCTTTTTTGACGTTTCCTGGCGGACTTTGAGCATAAAATACGAATGGCGTGGTCAGAATACTTAATTTATGGAATAAAAAGAGCAAAAAACGGTTTTTAGATTTTTGCCAAACACCCAATGGTCCCCCCTTCTCTACTTTTTCACCAAATTTTTTCTAATTTTAAAGCAAAATCTATGGCTTTTTTGTCGAATCGTAGCGGACTTTGAGCATAAAATACGAATGACGTGGTCAGAATACTTAATTTATGGAATAAAAAGAGCAAAAAACGGTTTTTAGATTTTTGCCAAACACCCAATGGTCCCCCCTTCTCTGCTTTTTCACAAATTTTTTTTAAATTTTAAAGCAAAATCTATGGCTTTTATGACGTTTCTTAGCGGACTTTGAGCATAAAATACGAATGGCGTGGTCAGAATACTTAATTTATGGAATAAAAAGAGCAAAAAACGGTTTTTAGATTTTTGCCAAACACCCAATGGTCCCCCCTTCTCTACTTTTTCACCAAATTTTTTCTAATTTTAAAGCAAAATCTATGGCTTTTTTGTCGAATCCTAGCGGACTTTGAGCATAAAATACGAATGACGTGGTCAGAATACTTAATTTATGGAATAAAAAGAGCAAAAAACGGTTTTTAGATTTTTGCCAAACACCCAATGGTCCCCCCTTCTCTGCTTTTTCACAAATTTTTTTTAAATTTTAAAGCAAAATCTATGGCTTTTTTGACGTTTCCTAGCGGACTTTGAGCATAAAATACGAATGGCGTGGTCAGAATACTTAATTTATGGAATAAAAAGAGCAAAAAACGGTTTTTAGATTTTTGCCAAACACCCAATGGTCCCCCCTTCTCTGCTTTTTCACAAATTTTTTTTAAATTTTAAAGCAAAATCTATGGCTTTTTTGACGTTTCCTAGCGGACTTTGAGCATAAAATACGAATGGCGTGGTCAGAATACTTAATTTATGGAATAAAAAGAGCAAAAAACGGTTTTTAGATTTTTGCCAAACACCCAATGGTCCCCCCTTCTCTGCTTTTGCACAAATTTTTTTTAAATTTTAAAGCAAAATCTATGGCTTTTTTGACGTTTCCTAGCGGACTTTGAGCATAAAATACGAATGGCGTGGTCAGAATACTTAATTTATGGAATAAAAAGAGCAAAAAACGGTTTTTAGATTTTTGCCAAACACCCAATGGTCCCCCCTTCTATACTTTTTCACCAAATTTTTTTAAATTTTAAAGCAAAATCTATGGCTTTTTTGTCGAATCCTAGCGGACTTTGAGCATAAAATACGAATGACGTGGTCAGAATACTTAATTTATGGAATAAAAAGAGCCAAAAACGGTTTTTAGATTTTTGCCAAACACCCAATGGTCCCCCCTTCTCTGCTTTTTCACAAATTTTTTTTAAATTTTAAAGCAAAATTTATGGCTTTTTTGACGTTTCCTAGCGGACTTTGAGCATAAAATACGAATGACGTGGTCAGAATACTTAATTTATGGAATAAAAAGAGCAAAAAACGGTTTTTAGATTTTTGCCAAACACCCAATGGTCCCCCCTTCTCTGCTTTTGCACAAATTTTTTTTAAATTTTAAAGCAAAATCTATGGCTTTTTTGACGTTTCCTAGCGGACTTTGAGCATAAAATACGAATGACGTGGTCAGAATACTTAATTTATGGAATAAAAAGAGCAAAAAACGGTTTTTAGATTTTTTCCAAACACCCAATGGTCCCCCCTTCTCTGCTTTTGCACAAATTTTTTTTAAATTTTAAAGCAAAATCTATGGCTTTTTTGACGTTTCCTAGCGGACTTTGAGCATAAAATACGAATGGCGTGGTCAGAATACTTAATTTATGGAATAAAAAGAGCAAAAAACGGTTTTTAGATTTTTGCCAAACACCCAATGGTCCCCCCTTCTATACTTTTTCACCAAATTTTTTTAAATTTTAAAGCAAAATCTATGGCTTTTTTGTCGAATCCTAGCGGACTTTGAGCATAAAATACGAATGACGTGGTCAGAATACTTAATTTATGGAATAAAAAGAGCCAAAAACGGTTTTTAGATTTTTGCCAAACACCCAATGGTCCCCCCTTCTCTGCTTTTTCACAAATTTTTTTTAAATTTTAAAGCAAAATTTATGGCTTTTTTGACGTTTCCTAGCGGACTTTGAGCATAAAATACGAATGACGTGGTCAGAATACTTAATTTATGGAATAAAAAGAGCAAAAAACGGTTTTTAGATTTTTGCCAAACACCCAATGGTCCCCCCTTCTCTGCTTTTGCACAAATTTTTTTTAAATTTTAAAGCAAAATCTATGGCTTTTTTGACGTTTCCTAGCGGACTTTGAGCATAAAATACGAATGGCGTGGTCAGAATACTTAATTTATGGAATAAAAAGAGCAAAAAACGGTTTTTAGATTTTTTCCAAACACCCAATGGTCCCCCCTTCTCTGCTTTTTCACAATTTTTTTTTAAATTTTAAAGCAAAATCTATGGCTTTTTTGACGTTTCCTAGCGGACTTTGAGCATAAAATACGAATGGCGTGGTCAGAATACTTAATTTATAGAATAAAAAGGGCAAAAAACGGTTTTTAGATTTTTGCCAAACACCAAATGGTCCCCCCTTCTCTACTTTTTCACCAAATTTTTTTAAATTTTAAAGCAAAAACTATGGCTCTTTTGACGAATCCTAGCGGACTTTGAGCATAAAATACGAATGGCGTGGTCAGAATACTTAATTTATGGAATAAAAAGAGCAAAAAACGGTTTTTAGATTTTTGCCAAACACCCAATGGTCCCCCCTTCTCTACTTTTTCACCAAATTTTTTTAAATTTTAAAGCAAAATCTATGGCTTTTTTGACGTTTCCTAGCGGACTTTGAGCATAAAATACGATTGGCGTGGTCAGAATACTTAATTTATGGAATAAAAAGAGCAAAAAACGGTTTTTAGATTTTTTCCAAACACCCAATGGTCCCCCCTTCTCTGCTTTTTCACAAATTTTTTTTAAATTTTAAAGCAAAATTTATGGCTTTTTTGACGTTTCCTAGCGGACTTTGAGCATAAAATACGAATGACGTGGTCAGAATACTTAATTTATGGAATAAAAAGAGCAAAAAACGGTTTTTAGATTTTTGCCAAACACCCAATGGTCCCCCCTTCTCTGCTTTTTCACAAATTTTTTTTAAATTTTAAAGCAAAATCTATGGCTTTTTTGACGTTTCCTAGCGGACTTTGAGCATAAAATACGAATGGCGTGGTCAGAATACTTAATTTATGGAATAAAAAGAGCAAAAAACGGTTTTTAGATTTCTGCCAAACACCCAATGGTCCCCCCTTCTCTACTTTTTCACCAAATTTTTTTAAATTTCAAAGCAAAATCTATGGCTTTTTTGACGAATCCTAGCGGACTTTGAGCATAAAATACGAATGGCGTGGTCAGAATACTTAATTTATGGAATAAAAAGAGCAAAAAACGGTTTTTAGATTTTTGCCAAACACCCAATGGTCCCCCCTTCTCTGCTTTTTAACAAATTTTTTTAAAATTTTAAAGCAAAATCTATGGCTTTTTTGACGTTTCCTAGCGGACTTTGAGCATAAAATACGAATGGCGTGGTCAGAATACTTAATTTATGGAATAAAAAGAGCAAAAAACGGTTTTTAGATTTTTGCCAAACACCCAATGGTCCCCCCTTCTCTACTTTTTCACCAAATTTTTTTAAATTTTAAATCAAAATCTATGGCTTTTTTGTCGAATCCTAGCGGACTTTGAGCATAAAATACGAATGACGTGGTCAGAAAACTTAATTTATGGAATAAAAAGAGCAAAAAACGGTTTTTAGATTTTTGCCAAACACCCAATGGTCCCCCCTTCTCTACTTTTTCACCAAATTTTTTTAAATTTTAAAGCAAAATCTATGGCTTTTTTGACGTTTCCTAGCGGACTTTGAGCATAAAATACGAATGGCGTGGTCAGAATACTTAATTTATGGAATAAAAAGTGCAAAAAACGGTTTTTAGATTTTTGCCAAACACCCAATGGTCCCCCCTTCTCTACTTTTTCATTAAATTTTTTTAAATTTTAAAGCAAAAACTATGGCTTTTTCGACGAATCCTAGCGGACTTTGAGCATAAAATACGAATGGCGTCGTCAGAATACTTAATTTATGGAATAAAAAGAGCAAAAAACGGTTTTTAGATTTTTGCCAAACACCCAATGGTCCCCCCTTCTCTACTTTTTCACCAAATTTTTTTAAATTTTAAAGCAAAATCTATGGCTTTTTTGACGTTTCCTAGCGGACTTTGAGCATAAAATACGAATGACGTGGTCAGAATACTTAATTTATGGAATAAAAAGAGCAAAAAACGGTTTTTAGATTTTTGCCAAACACCCAATGGTCCCCCCTTCTCTACTTTTTCACCAAATTTTTTCTAATTTTAAAGCAAAATCTATGGCTTTTTTGTCGAATCCTAGCGGACTTTGAGCATAAAATACGAATGACGTGGTCAGAATACTTAATTTATGGAATAAAAAGAGCAAAAAACGGTTTTAGATTTTTGCCAAACACCCAATGGTCCCCCCTTCTCTGCTTTTTCACAAATTTTTTTTAAATTTTAAAGCAAAATCTATGGCTTTTTTGACGTTTCCTAGCGGACTTTGAGCATAAAATACGAATGGCGTGGTCAGAATACTTAATTTATGGAATAAAAAGAGCAAAAAACGGTTTTTAGATTTTTGCCAAACACCCAATGGTCCCCCCTTCTCTACTTTTTCACCAAATTTTTTTAAATTTTAAAGCAAAATCTATGGCTTTTTTGACGTTTCCTAGCGGACTTTGAGCATAAAATACGAATGGCGTGGTCAGAATACTTAATTTATGGAATAAAAAGAGCAAAAAACGGTTTTTAGATTTTTTCCAAACACCCAATGGTCCCCCCTTCTCTACTTTTTCACCAAATTTTTTCTAATTTTAAAGCAAAATCTATGGCTTTTTTGTCGAATCCTAGCGGACTTTGAGCATAAAATACGAATGACGTGGTCAGAATACTTAATTTATGGAATAAAAAGAGCAAAAAACGGTTTTTAGATTATTGCCAAACACCCAATGGTCCCCCCTTCTCTGCTTTTTCACAAATTTTTTTAAAATTTTAAAGCAAAGTCTATGGCTTTTTTGACGTTTCCTAGCGGACTTTGAGCATAAAATACGAATGGCGTGGTCAGAATACTTAATTTATGGAATAAAAAGAGCAAAAAACGGTTTTTAGATTTTTGCCAAACACCCAATGGTCCCCCCTTCTCTACTTTTTCACCAAATTTTTTTAAATTTTAAAGCAAAATCTATCGCTTTTTTGACGTTTCCTAGCGGACTTTGAGCATAAAATACGAATGGCGTGGTCAGAATACTTAATTTATGGAATAAAAAGTGCAAAAAACGGTTTTTAGATTTTTGCCAAACACCCAATGGTCCCCCCTTCTCTACTTTTTCACCAAATTTTTTTAAATTTTAAAGCAAATTCTATGGCTTTTTTGACGAATCCTAGCGGACTTTGAGCATAAAATACGAATGGCGTGGTCAGAATACTTAATTTATGGAATAAAAAGAGCAAAAAACGGTTTTTAGATTTTTGCCAAACACCCAATGGTCCCCCCTTCTCTACTTTTTCACCAAATTTTTTTTTAAATTCAAAGCAAAATCTATGGCTTTTTTGACGAATCCTAGCGGACTTTGAGCATAAAATACGAATGGCGTGGTCAGAATACTTAATTTATGGAATAAAAAGAGCAAAAAACGGTTTTTAGATTTTTGCCAAACACCCAATGGTCCCCCCTTCTCTGCTTTTTAACAAATTTTTTTTAAATTTTAAAGCAAAATCTATGGCTTTTTTGACGTTTCCTAGCGGACTTTGAGCATAAAATACGAATGGCGTGGTCAGAATACTTAATTTATGGAATAAAAAGAGCAAAAAACGGTTTTTAGATTTTTGCCAAACACCCAATGGTCCCCCCTTCTCTACTTTTTCACCAAATTTTTTTAAATTTTAAATCAAAATCTACGGCTTTTTTGTCGAATCCTAGCGGACTTTGAGCATAAAATACGAATGACGTGGTCAGAAAACTTAATTTATGGAATAAAAAGAGCAAAAAACGGTTTTTAGATTTCTGCCAAACACCCAATGGTCCCCCCTTCTCTACTTTTTCACCAAATTTTTTTAAATTTTAAAGCAAAATCTATGGCTTTTTTGACGTTTCCTAGCGGACTTTGAGCATAAAATACGAATGGCGTGTCAGAAAACTTAATTTATGGAATAAAAAGAGCAAAAAACGGTTTTTAGATTTTTTCCAAACACCCAATGGTCCCCCCTTCTCTGCTTTTTCACAAATTTTTTTTAAATTTTAAAGCAAAATTTATGGCTTTTTTGACGTTTCCTAGCGGACTTTGAGCATAAAATACGAATGACGTGGTCAGAATACTTAATTTATGGAATAAAAAGAGCAAAAAACGGTTTTTAGATTTTTGCCAAACACCCAATGGTCCCCCCTTCTCTGCTTTTTCACAAATTTTTTTAAAATTTTAAAGCAAAATCTATGGCTTTTTTGACGTTTCCTAGCGGACTTTGAGCATAAAATACGAATGGCGTGGTCAGAATACTTAATTTATGGAATAAAAAGAGCAAAAAACGGTTTTTAGATTTTTGCCAAACACCCAATGGTCCCCCCTTCTCTACTTTTTCACCAAATTTTTTTAAATTTTAAATCAAAATCTATGGCTTTTTTGTCGAATCCTAGCGGACTTTGAGCATAAAATACGAATGACGTGGTCAGAAAACTTAATTTATGGAATAAAAAGAGCAAAAAACGGTTTTTAGATTTTTGCCAAACACCCAATGGTCCCCCCTTCTCTACTTTTTCACCAAATTTTTTTAAATTTTAAAGCAAAATCTATGGCTTTTTTGACGTTTCCTAGCGGACTTTGAGCATAAAATACGAATGGCGTGGTCAGAATACTTAATTTATGGAATAAAAAGTGCAAAAAACGGTTTTTAGATTTTTGCCAAACACCCAATGGTCCCCCCTTCTCTACTTTTTCATTAAATTTTTTTAAATTTTAAAGCAAAAACTATGGCTTTTTCGACGAATCCTAGCGGACTTTGAGCATAAAATACGAATGGCGTCGTCAGAATACTTAATTTATGGAATAAAAAGAGCAAAAAACGGTTTTTAGATTTTTGCCAAACACCCAATGGTCCCCCCTTCTCTACTTTTTCACCAAATTTTTTTAAATTTTAAAGCAAAATCTATGGCTTTTTTGACGTTTCCTAGCGGACTTTGAGCATAAAATACGAATGACGTGGTCAGAATACTTAATTTATGGAATAAAAAGAGCAAAAAACGGTTTTTAGATTTTTGCCAAACACCCAATGGTCCCCCCTTCTCTACTTTTTCACCAAATTTTTTTTTAAATTCAAAGCAAAATCTATGGCTTTTTTGACGAATCCTAGCGGACTTTGAGCATAAAATACGAATGGCGTGGTCAGAATACTTAATTTATGGAATAAAAAGAGCAAAAAACGGTTTTTAGATTTTTGCCAAACACCCAATGGTCCCCCCTTCTCTGCTTTTTAACAAATTTTTTTTAAATTTTAAAGCAAAATCTATGGCTTTTTTGACGTTTCCTAGCGGACTTTGAGCATAAAATACGAATGGCGTGGTCAGAATACTTAATTTATGGAATAAAATGAGCAAAAAACGGTTTTTAGATTTTTGCCAAACACCCAATGGTCCCCCCTTCTCTACTTTTTCACCAAATTTTTTTAAATTTTAAATCAAAATCTATGGCTTTTTTGTCGAATCCTAGCGGACTTTGAGCATAAAATACGAATGACGTGGTCAGAAAACTTAATTTATGGAATAAAAAGAGCAAAAAACGGTTTTTAGATTTCTGCCAAACACCCAATGGTCCCCCCTTCTCTACTTTTTCACCAAATTTTTTTAAATTTTAAAGCAAAATCTATGGCTTTTTTGACGTTTCCTAGCGGACTTTGAGCATAAAATACGAATGGCGTGGTCAGAAAACTTAATTTATGGAATAAAAAGAGCAAAAAACGGTTTTTAGATTTTTTCCAAACACCCAATGGTCCCCCCTTCTCTGCTTTCTCACAAATTTTTTTTAAATTTTAAAGCAAAATTTATGGCTTTTTTGACGTTTCCTAGCGGACTTTGAGCATAAAATACGAATGACGTGGTCAGAATACTTAATTTATGGAATAAAAAGAGCAAAAAACGGTTTTTAGCTTTTTGCCAAACACCCAATGGTCCCCCCTTCTCTGCTTTTTCACAAATTTTTTTTAAATTTTAAAGCAAAATCTATGGCTTTTTTGACGTTTCCTAGCGGACTTTGAGCATAAAATACGAATGGCGTGGTCAGAATACTTAATTTATGGAATAAAAAGAGCAAAAAACGGTTTTTAGATTTTTGCCAAACACCCAATGGTCAACCCTTCTCTACTTTTTCACCAAATTTTTTCTAATTTTAAAGCAAAATCTATGGCTTTTTTGTCGAATCCTAGCGGACTTTGAGCATAAAATACGAATGACGTGGTCAGAATACTTAATTTATGGAATAAAAAGAGCAAAAAACGGTTTTTAGATTTTTGCCAAACACCCAATGGTCCCCCCTTCTCTGCTTTTTCACAAATTTTTTTTAAATTTTAAAGCAAAATCTATGGCTTTTTTGACGTTTCCTAGCGGACTTTGAGCATAAAATACGAATGGCGTGGTCAGAATACTTAATTTATGGAATAAAAAGAGCAAAAAACGGTTTTTAGATTTTTTCCAAACACCCAATGGTCCCCCCTTCTCTACTTTTTCACCAAATTTTTTCTAATTTTAAAGCAAAATCTATGGCTTTTTTGTCGAATCCTAGCGGACTTTGAGCATAAAATACGAATGACGTGGTCAGAATACTTAATTTATGGAATAAAAAGAGCAAAAAACGGTTTTTAGATTATTGCCAAACACCCAATGGTCCCCCCTTCTCTGCTTTTTCACAAATTTTTTTTAAATTTTAAAGCAAAATCTATGGCTTTTTTGACGTTTCCTAGCGGACTTTGAGCATAAAATACGAATGGCGTGGTCAGAATACTTAATTTATGGAATAAAAAGAGCAAAAAACGGTTTTTAGATTTTTGCCAAACACCCAATGGTCCCCCCTTCTCTACTTTTTCACCAAATTTTTTTAAATTTTAAAGCAAAATCTATCGCTTTTTTGACGTTTCCTAGCGGACTTTGAGCATAAAATACGAATGGCGTGGTCAGAATACTTAATTTATGGAATAAAAAGTGCAAAAAACGGTTTTTAGATTTTTGCCAAACACCCAATGGTCCCCCCTTCTCTACTTTTTCACCAAATTTTTTTAAATTTTAAAGCAAATTCTATGGCTTTTTTGACGAATCCTAGCGGACTTTGAGCATAAAATACGAATGGCGTGGTCAGAATACTTAATTTATGGAATAAAAAGAGCAAAAAACGGTTTTTAGATTTTTGCCAAACACCCAATGGTCCCCCCTTCTCTACTTTTTCACCAATTTTTTTTAAA
The DNA here is from genome assembly GCA_963170105.1 of Cantharis lateralis. NCBI lineage: Eukaryota > Metazoa > Arthropoda > Insecta > Coleoptera > Cantharidae > Cantharis > Cantharis lateralis. The sequence goes on along the minus strand of OY720630.1, from coordinate 24,480,227 downwards.
TTTTAAAGCAAAATCTATGGCTTTTTTGACGTTTCCTAGCGGACTTTGAGCATAAAATACGAATGGCGTGGTCAGAATACTTAATTTATGGAATAAAAAGAGCAAAAAACGGTTTTTAGATTTTTGCCAAACACCCAATGGTCCCCCCTTCTCTACTTTTTCACCAAATTTTTTTAAATTTTAAAGCAAAATCTATGGCTTTTTTGTCGAATCCTAGCGGACTTTGAGCATAAAATACGAATGACGTGGTCAGAATACTTAATTTATGGAATAAAAAGAGCAAAAAACGGTTTTTAGATTTTTGCCAAACACCCAATGGTCCCCCCTTCTCTGCTTTTTCACAAATTTTTTTTAAATTTTAAAGCAAAATCTATGGCTTTTTTGACGTTTCCTAGCGGACTTTGAGCATAAAATACGAATGGCGTGGTCAGAATACTTAATTTATGGAATAAAAAGAGCAAAAAACGGTTTTTAGATTTTTGCCAAACACCCAATGGTCCCCCCTTCTCTACTTTTTCACCAAATTTTTTTAAATTTTAAAGCAAAATCTATGGCTTTTTTGACGTTTCCTAGCGGACTTTGAGCATAAAATACGAATGGCGTGGTCAGAATACTTAATTTATGGAATAAAAAGAGCAAAAAACGGTTTTTAGATTTTTGCCAAACACCCAATGGTCCCCCCTTCTCTACTTTTTCACCAAATTTTTTTAAATTTTAAAGCAAAATCTATCGCTTTTTTGACGTTTCCTAGCGGACTTTGAGCATAAAATACGAATGGCGTGGTCAGAATACTTAATATATGGAATAAAAAGAGCAAAAAACGGTTTTTAGATTTTTGCCAAACACCCAATGGTCCCCCCTTCTCTGCTTTTTCACAAATTTTTTTAAAATTTTAAAGCAAAATCTATGGCTTTTTTGACGTTTCCTAGCGGACTTTGAGCATGAAATACGAATGGCGTGGTCAGAATACTTAATTTATGGAATAAAAAGAGCAAAAAACGGTTTTTAGATTTTTGCCAAACACCCAATGGTCCCCCCTTCTCTACTTTTTCACCAAATTTTTTTAAATTTTAAAGCAAAATCTATGGCTTTTTTGTCGAATCCTAGCGGACTTTGAGCATAAAATACGAATGACGTGGTCAGAATACTTAATTTATGGAATAAAAAGAGCAAAAAACGGTTTTTAGATTTTTGCCAAACACCCAATGGTCCCCCCTTCTCTGCTTTTTCACAAATTTTTTTTAAATTTTAAAGCAAAATCTATGGCTTTTTTGACGTTTCCTAGCGGACTTTGAGCATAAAATACGAATGACGTGGTCAGAATACTTAATTTATGGAATAAAAAGAGCAAAAAACGGTTTTTAGATTTTTGCCAAACACCCAATGGTCCCCCCTTCTCTGCTTTTGCACAAATTTTTTTAAAATTTTAAAGCAAAATCTATGGCTTTTTTGACGTTTCCTAGCGGACTTTGAGCATAAAATACGAATGGCGTGGTCAGAATACTTAATTTATGGAATAAAAAGAGCAAAAAACGGTTTTTAGATTTTTGCCAAACACCCAATGGTCCCCCCTTCTCTACTTTTTCACCAAATTTTTTTAAATTTTAAAGCAAAATCTATGGCTTTTTTGACGAATCCTAGCGGACTTTGAGCATAAAATACGAATGGCGTGGTCAGAATACTTAATTTATGGAATAAAAAGAGCAAAAAACGGTTTTTAGATTTTTGCCAAACACCCAATGGTCCCCCCTTCTCTGCTTTTTCACAAATTTTTTTTAAATTTTAAAGCAAAATCTATGGCTTTTTTTACGTTTCCTAGCGGACTTTGAGCATAAAATACGAATGGCGTGGTCAGAATACTTAATTTATGGAATAAAAAGAGCAAAAAACGGTTTTTAGATTTTTGCCAAACACCCAATGGTCCCCCCTTCTCTACTTTTTCACCAAATTTTTTTAAATTTTAAAGCAAAATCTATGGCTTTTTTGACGAATCCTAGCGGACTTTGAGCATAAAATACGAATGGCGTGGTCAGAATACTTAATTTATGGAATAAAAAGAGCAAAAAACGGTTTTTAGATTTTTGCCAAACACCCAATGGTCCCCCCTTCTCTGCTTTTTCACAAATTTTTTTTAAATTTTAAAGCAAAATCTATGGCTTTTTTTACGTTTCCTAGCGGACTTTGAGCATAAAATACGAATGGCGTGGTCAGAATACTTAATTTATGGAATAAAAAGAGCAAAAAACGGTTTTTAGATTTTTGCCAAACACCCAATGGTCCCCCCTTCTCTGCTTTTTCACAAATTTTTTTTAAATTTTAAAGCAAAATCTATGGCTTATTTGACGTTTCCTAGCGGACTTTGAGCATAAAATACGAATGACGTGGTCAGAATACTTAATTTATGGAATAAAAAGAGCAAAAAACGGTTTTTAGATTTTTGCCAAACACCCAATGGTCCCCCCTTCTCTGCTTTTTCACAAATTTTTTTTAAATTTTAAAGCAAAATCTATGGCTTTTTTGACGTTTCCTAGCGGACTTTGAGCATAAAATACGAATGGCGTGGTCAGAATACTTAATTTATGGAATAAAAAGAGCAAAAAACGGTTTTTAGATTTTTGCCAAACACCCAATGGTCCCCCCTTCTATACTTTTTCACCAAATTTTTTTAAATTTTAAAGCAAAATCTATGGCTTTTTTGTCGAATCCTAGCGGACTTTGAGCATAAAATACGAATGACGTGGTCAGAATACTTAATTTATGGAATAAAAAGAGCCTAAAAACGGTTTTTAGATTTTTGCCAAACACCCAATGGTCCCCCCTTCTCTGCTTTTTCACAAATTTTTTTTAAATTTTAAAGCAAAATTTATGGCTTTTTTGACGTTTCCTAGCGGACTTTGAGCATAAAATACGAATGACGTGGTCAGAATACTTAATTTATGGAATAAAAAGAGCAAAAAACGGTTTTTAGATTTTTGCCAAACACCCAATGGTCCCCCCTTCTCTGCTTTTGCACAAATTTTTTTTAAATTTTAAAGCAAAATCTATGGCTTTTTTGACGTTTCCTAGCGGACTTTGAGCATAAAATACGAATGGCGTGGTCAGAATACTTAATTTATGGAATAAAAAGAGCAAAAAGCGGTTTTTAGATTTTTGCCAAACACCCAATGGTCCCCCCTTCTCTGCTTTTGCACAATTTTTTTTTAAATTTTAAAGCAAAATCTATGGCTTTTTTGACGTTTCCTAGCGGACTTTGAGCATAAAATACGAATGGCGGGGTCAGAATACTTAATTTATGGAATAAAAAGAGCAAAAAACGGTTTTTAGATTTTTGCCAAACACCCAATGGTCCCCCCTTCTATACTTTTTCACCAAATTTTTTTAAATTTTAAAGCAAAATCTATGGCTTTTTTGTCGAATCCTAGCGGACTTTGAGCATAAAATACGAATGACGTGGTCAGAATACTTAATTTATGGAATAAAAAGAGCAAAAAACGGTTTTTAGATTTTTGCCAAACACCCAATGGTCCCCCCTTCTCTACTTTTTCACCAAATTTTTTTAAATTTTAAAGCAAAATCTATGGCTTTCTTGACGTTTCCTAGCGGACTTTGAGCATAAAATACGAATGACGTGGTCAGAATACTTAATTTATGGAATAAAAAGAGCAAAAAACGGTTTTTAGATTTTTGCCAAACACCCAATGGTCCCCCCTTCTCTACTTTTTCACCAAATTTTTTTAAATTTTAAAGCAAAATCTATGGCTTTCTTGACGTTTCCTAGCGGACTTTGAGCATAAAATACGAATGGCGTGGTCAGAATACTTAATTTATAGAATAAAAAGGGCAAAAAACGGTTTTTAGATTTTTGCCAAACACCCAATGGTCCCCCCTTCTCTGCTTTTTCACAAATTTTTTTTAAATTTTAAAGCAAAATCTATGGCTTTTTTGACGTTTCCTAGCGGACTTTGAGCATAAAATACGAATGACGTGGTCAGAATACTTAATTTATGGAATAAAAAGAGCAAAAAACGGTTTTTAGATTTTTACCAAACACCCAATGGTCCCCCCTTCTCTGTTTTTTCACAAATTTTTTTTAAATTTTAAAGCAAAATCTATGGCTTTCTTGACGTTTCCTAGCGGACTTTGAGCATAAAATACGAATGACGTGGTCAGAATACTTAATTTATGGAATAAAAAGAGCAAAAAACGGTTTTTAGATTTTTGCCAAACACCCAATGGTCCCCCCTTCTCTGCTTTTGCACAAATTTTTTTAAAATTTTAAAGCAAAATCTATGGCTTTTTTGACGTTTCCTAGCGGACTTTGAGCATAAAATACGAATGGCGTGGTCAGAATACTTAATTTATGGAATAAAAAGAGCAAAAAACGGTTTTTAGATTTTTGCCAAACACCCAATGGTCCCCCCTTCTCTACTTTTTCACCAAATTTTTTTAAATTTTAAAGCAAAATCTATGGCTTTTTTGACGAATCCTAGCGGACTTTGAGCATAAAATACGAATGGCGTGGTCAGAATACTTAATTTATGGAATAAAAAGAGCAAAAAACGGTTTTTAGATTTTTGCCAAACACCCAATGGTCCCCCCTTCTCTGCTTTTTCACAAATTTTTTTTAAATTTTAAAGCAAAATCTATGGCTTTTTTGACGTTTCCTAGCGGACTTTGAGCATAAAATACGAATGGCGTGGTCAGAATACTTAATTTATGGAATAAAAAGAGCAAAAAACGGTTTTTAGATTTTTGCCAAACACCCAATGGTCCCCCCTTCTCTACTTTTTCACCAAATTTTTTTAAATTTTAAAGCTAAATCTATGGCTTTTTTGTCGAATCCTAGCGGACTTTGAGCATAAAATACGAATGACGTGGTCAGAATACTTAATTTATGGAATAAAAAGAGCAAAAATCGGTTTTTAGATTTTTGCCAAACACCCAATGGTCCCCCCTTCTCTACTTTTTCACCAATTTTTTTTAAATTTTAAAGCAAAAACTATGGCTTTTTTGACGTTTCCTAGCGGACTTTGAGCATAAAATACGAATGACGTGGTCAGAATACTTAATTTATGGAATAAAAAGAGCAAAAAACGGTTTTTAGATTTTTGCCAAACACCCAATGGTCCCCCCTTCTCTGCTTTTTCACAAATTTTTTTTAAATTTTAAAGCAAAATCTATGGCTTTTTTGACGTTTCCTAGCGGACTTTGAACATAAAATACGAATGGCGTGGTCAGAATACTTAATTTATGGAATAAAAAGAGCAAAAAACGGTTTTTAGATTTTTGCCAAACACCCAATGGTCCCCCCTTCTCTGCTTTTTCACAAATTTTTTTTAAATTTTAAAGCAAAATCTATGGCTTTTTTGACGTTTCCTAGCGGACTTTGAGCATAAAATACGAATGGCGTGGTCAGAATACTTAATTTATGGAATAAAAAGAGCAAAAAACGGTTTTTAGATTTTTGCCAAACACCCAATGGTCCCCCTTCTCTACTTTTTCACCAAATTTTTTTAAATTTTAAAGCAAAATCTATGGCTTTTTTGTCGAATCCTAGCGGACTTTGAGCATAAAATACGAATGACGTGGTCAGAATACTTAATTTATGGAATAAAAAAGCAAAAAACGGTTTTTAGATTTTTGCCAAACACCCAATGGTCCCCCCTTCTCTACTTTTTCACCAAATTTTTTTAAATTTTAAAGCAAAATCTATGGCTTTTTTGACGTTTCCTAGCGGACTTTGAGCATAAAATACGAATGGCGTGGTCAGAATACTTAATTTATGGAATAAAAAGAGCAAAAAACGGTTTTTAAATTTTTGCCAAACACCCAATGGTCCCCCCTTCTCTACTTTTTCACCAAATTTTTTTAAATTTTAAAGCAAAATCTATGGCTTTTTTGACGTTTCCTAGCGGACTTTGAGCATAAAATACGAATGGCGTGGTCAGAATACTTAATTTATGGAATAAAAAGAGCAAAAAACGGTTTTTAGATTTTTGCCAAACACCCAATGGTCCCCCCTTCTCTGCTTTTTCACAAATTTTTTTTAAATTTTAAAGCAAAATCTATGGCTTATTTGACGTTTCCTAGCGGACTTTGAGCATAAAATACGAATGACGTGGTCAGAATACTTAATTTATGGAATAAAAAGAGCAAAAAACGGTTTTTAGATTTTTGCCAAACACCCAATGGTCCCCCCTTCTCTGCTTTTTCACAAATTTTTTTTAAATTTTAAAGCAAAATCTATGGCTTTTTTGACGTTTCCTAGCGGACTTTGAGCATAAAATACGAATGGCGTGGTCAGAATACTTAATTTATGGAATAAAAAGAGCAAAAAACGATTTTTAGATTTTTGCCAAACACCCAATGGTCCCCCCTTCTCTACTTTTTCACCAAATTTTTTTAAATTTTAAAGCTTAAACTTACTTACTACTTAATTTATGGAATAAAAAGAGCAAAAAACGGTTTTTAGATTTTTGCCAAACACCCAATGGTCCCCCCTTCTCTGCTTTTTCACAAATTTTTTTTAAATTTTAAAGCAAAATCTATGGCTTTTTTGACGTTTCCTAGCGGACTTTGAGCATAAAATACGAATGGCGTGGTCAGAATACTTAATTTATGGAATAAAAAGAGCAAAAACCGATTTTTAGATTTTTGCCAAACACCCAATGGTCCCCCCTTCTCTACTTTTTCACCAAATTTTTTTAAATTTTAAAGCAAAATCTATGGCTTTTTTGTCGAATCCTAGCGGACTTTGAGCATAAAATACGAATGACGTGGTCAGAATACTTAATTTATGGAATAAAAAGAGCAAAAAACGGTTTTTAGATTTTTGCCAAACACCCAATGGTCCCCCCTTCTCTGCTTTTTCACAAATTTTTTTTAAATTTTAAAGCAAAATCTATGGCTTTTTTGACGTTTCCTAGCGGACTTTGAGCATAAAATACGAATGGCGTGGTCAGAATACTTAATTTATGGAATAAAAAGAGCAAAAAACGGTTTTTAGATTTTTGCCAAACACCCAATGGTCCCCCCTTCTATACTTTTTCACCAAATTTTTTTAAATTTTAAAGCAAAATCTATGGCTTTTTTGTCGAATCCTAGCGGACTTTGAGCATAAAATACGAATGACGTGGTCAGAATACTTAATTTATGGAATAAAAAGAGCCAAAAACGGTTTTTAGATTTTTGCCAAACACCCAATGGTCCCCCCTTCTCTGCTTTTTCACAAATTTTTTTTAAATTTTAAAGCAAAATTTATGGCTTTTTTGACGTTTCCTAGCGGACTTTGAGCATAAAATACGAATGACGTGGTCAGAATACTTAATTTATGGAATAAAAAGAGCAAAAACGGTTTTTAGATTTTTGCCAAACACCCAATGGTCCCCCCTTCTCTGCTTTTGCACAAATTTTTTTTAAATTTTAAAGCAAAATCTATGGCTTTTTTGACGTTTCCTAGCGGACTTTGAGCATAAAATACGAATGGCGTGGTCAGAATACTTAATTTATGGAATAAAAAGAGCAAAAAACGGTTTTTAGATTTTTGCCAAACACCCAATGGTCCCCCCTTCTCTGCTTTTGCACAAATTTTTTTTAAATTTTAAAGCAAAATCTATGGCTTTTTTGACGTTTCCTAGCGGACTTTGAACATAAAATACGAATGGCGTGGTCAGAATACTTAATTTATGGAATAAAAAGAGCAAAAAACGGTTTTTAGATTTTTGCCAAACACCCAATGGTCCCCCCTTCTCTGCTTTTGCACAAATTTTTTTTAAATTTTAAAGCAAAATCTATGGCTTTTTTGACGTTTCCTAGCGGACTTTGAGCATAAAATACGAATGGCGTGGTCAGAATACTTAATTTATGGAATAAAAAGAGCAAAAAACGGTTTTTAGATTTTTGCCAAACACCCAATGGTCCCCATTTCTCTGCTTTTTCACAAATTTTTTTTAAATTTTAAAGCAAAATCTATGGCTTTTTTGACGTTTCCTAGCGGACTTTGAGCATAAAATACGAATGACGTGGTCAGAATACTTAATTTATGGAATAAAAAGAGCAAAAAACGGTTTTTAGATTTTTGCCAAACACCCAATGGTCCCCCCTTCTCTGTTTTTTCACAAATTTTTTTAAAATTTTAAAGCAAAATCTATGGCTTTTTTGACGTTTCCTAGCGGACTTTGAGCATAAAATACGAATGACGTGGTCAGAATACTTAATTTATGGAATAAAAAGAGCAAAAAACGGTTTTTAGATTTTTGCCAAACACCCAATGGTCCCCCCTTCTCTGTTTTTTCACAAATTTTTTTTAAATTTTAAAGCAAAATCTATGGCTTTCTTGACGTTTCCTAGCGGACTTTGAGCATAAAATACGAATGACGTGGTCAGAATACTTAATTTATGGAATAAACAGAGCAAAAAACGGTTTTTAGATTTTTGCCAAACACCCAATGGTCCCCCCTTCTCTGCTTTTTCACAAATTTTTTTTAAATTTTAAAGCAAAATCTATGGCTTTTTTGACGTTTCCTAGCGGACTTTGAGCATAAAATACGAATGGCGTGGTCAGAATACTTAATTTATGGAATAAAAAGAGCAAAAAACGGTTTTTAGATTTTTGCCAAACACCCAATGGTCCCCCCTTCTCTACTTTTTCACCAAATTTTTTTTAAATTTTAAAGCAAAATCTATGGCTTTTTTGACGTTTCCTAGCGGACTTTGAGCATAAAATACGAATGGCGTGGTCAGAATACTTAATTTATGGAATAAAAAGAGCAAAAAACGGTTTTTAGATTTTTGCCAAACACCCAATGGTCCCCCCTTCTCTACTTTTTCACCAAATTTTTTTAAATTTTAAAGCAAAATCTATGGCTTTTTTGACGTTTCCTAGCGGACTTTGAGCATAAAATACGAATGGCGTGGTCAGAATACTTAATTTATGGAATAAAAAGAGCCAAAAACGGTTTTTAGATTTTTGCCAAACACCCAATGGTCCCCCCTTCTATACTTTTTCACCAAATTTTTTTAAATTTTAAAGCAAAATCTATGGCTTCTTTTGTCGAATCCTAGCGGACTTTGAGCATAAAATACGAATGACGTGGTCAGAATACTTAATTTATGGAATAAAAAGAGCCTAAAAACGGTTTTTAGATTTTTGCCAAACACCCAATGGTCCCCCCTTCTCTGCTTTTTCACAAATTTTTTTTAAATTTTAAAGCAAAATTTATGGCTTTTTTGACGTTTCCTAGCGGACTTTGAGCATAAAATACGAATGGCGTGGTCAGAATACTTAATTTATGGAATAAAAAGAGCAAAAAACGGTTTTTAGATTTTTGCCAAACACCCAATGGTCCCCCCTTCTCTACTTTTTCACCAAATTTTTTTAAATTTTAAAGCAAAATCTATGGCTTTTTTGACGTTTCCTAGCGGACTTTGAGCATAAAATACGAATGGCGTGGTCAGAATACTTAATTTATGGAATAAAAAGTGCAAAAGACGGTTTTTAGATTTTTGCCAAACACCCAATGGTCCCCCCTTCTCTACTTTTTCACCAAATTTTTTTAAATTTTAAAGCAAATTCTATGGCTTTTTTGACGAATCCTAGCGGACTTTGAGCATAAAATACGAATGGCGTGGTCAGAATACTTAATTTATGGAATAAAAAGAGCAAAAAACGGTTTTTAGATTTTTGCCAAACACCCAATGGTCCCCCCTTCTCTACTTTTTCACCAAATTTTTTTAAATTTTAAAGCAAAATCTATGGCTTTTTTGACGTTTCCTAGCGGACTTTGAGCATAAAATACGAATGGCGTGGTCAGAATACTTAATTTATGGAATAAAAAGAGCAAAAAACGGTTTTTAGATTTTTGCCAAACACCCAATGGTCCCCCCTTCTCTGCTTTTGCACAAATTTTTTTTAAATTTTAAAGCAAAATCTATGGCTTTTTTGACGTTTCCTAGCGGACTTTGAGCATAAAATACGAATGGCGTGGTCAGAATACTTAATTTATGGAATAAAAAGAGCAAAAAACGGTTTTTAGATTTTTGCCAAACACCCAATGGTCCCCATTTCTCTGCTTTTTCACAAATTTTTTTTAAATTTTAAAGCAAAATCTATGGCTTTTTTGACGTTTCCTAGCGGACTTTGAGCATAAAATACGAATGGCGTGGTCAGAATACTTAATTTATAGAATAAAAAGGGCAAAAAACGGTTTTTAGATTTTTGCCAAACACCAAATGGTCCCCCCTTCTCTACTTTTTCACCAAATTTTTTTAAATTTTAAAGCAAAAACTATGGCTCTTTTGACGAATCCTAGCGGACTTTGAGCATAAAATACGAATGGCGTGGTCAGAATACTTAATTTATGGAATAAAAAGAGCAAAAAACGGTTTTTAGATTTTTGCCAAACACCCAATGGTCCCCCCTTCTCTACTTTTTCACCAAATTTTTTTAAATTTTAAAGCAAAATCTATGGCTTTTTTGACGTTTCCTAGCGGACTTTGAGCATAAAATACGAATGGCGTGGTCAGAATACTTAATTTATGGAATAAAAAGAGCAAAAAACGGTTTTTAGATTTTTGCCAAACACCCAATGGTCCCCCCTTCTCTACTTTTTCACCAAATTTTTTTAAATTTTAAAGCAAAATCTATGGCTTTATTGTCGAATCCTAGCGGACGTTGAGCATAAAATACGACTGGCGTGGTCAGAATACTTAATTTATGGAATAAAAAGAGCAAAAAACGATTTTTAGATTTTTGCCAAACACCCAATGGTCCCCCCTTCTCTGCTTTTTCACAAATTTTTTTAAAATTTTAAAGCAAAATCTATGGCTTTTTTGACGTTTCCTAGCGGACTTTGAGCATAAAATACGAATGACGTGGTCAGAATACTTAATTTATGGAATAAAAAGAGCAAAAAACGGTTTTTAGATTTTTGCCAAACACCCAATGGTCCCCCCTTCTCTGCTTTTTCACAAATTTTTTTTAAATTTTAAAGCAAAATCTATGGCTTTTTTGACGTTTCCTAGCGGACTTTGAGCATAAAATACGAATGGCGTGGTCAGAATACTTAATTTATGGAATAAAAAGAGCAAAAAACGGTTTTTAGATTTTTGCCAAACACCCAATGTTCCCCCCTTCTCTACTTTTTCACCAAATGTTTTTAAATTTTAAAGCAAAATCTATGGCTTTTTTGACGTTTCCTAGCGGACTTTGAGCATAAAATACGAATGGCGTGGGCAGAATACTTAATTTATGGAATAAAAAGTGCAAAAGACGGTTTTTAGATTTTTGCCAAACACCCAATGGTCCCCCCTTCTCTACTTTTTCACCAAATTTTTTTAAATTTTAAAGCAAATTCTATGGCTTTTTTGACGAATCCTAGCGGACTTTGAGCATAAAATACGAATGGCGTGGTCAGAATACTTAATTTATGGAATAAAAAGAGCAAAAAACGGTTTTTAGATTTTTGCCAAACACCCAATGGTCCCCCCTTCTCTACTTTTTCACCAAATTTTTTTAAATTTTAAAGCAAAATCTATGGCTTTTTTGTCGAATCCTAGCGGACTTTGAGCATAAAATACGAATGACGTGGTCAGAATACTTAATTTATGGAATAAAAAGAGCAAAAAACGGTTTTTAGATTTTTGCCAAACACCCAATGGTCCCCCCTTCTCTGCTTTTTCACAAATTTTTTTTAAATTTTAAAGCAAAATCTATGGCTTTTTTGACGTTTCCTAGCGGACTTTGAGCATAAAATACGAATGGCGTGGTCAGAATACTTAATTTATGGAATAAAAAGAGCAAAAAACGATTTTTAGATTTTTGCCAAACACCCAATGGTCCCCCCTTCTCTACTTTTTCACCAAATTTTTTTAAATTTTAAAGCAAAATCTATGGCTTTTTTGTCGAATCCTAGCGGACTTTGAGCATAAAATACGAATGACGTGGTCAGAATACTTAATTTATGGAATAAAAAGAGCAAAAAACGGTTTTTAGATTTTTGCCAAACACCCAATGGTCCCCCCTTCTCTGCTTTTTCACAAATTTTTTTAAAATTTTAAAGCAAAATCTATGGCTTTTTTGACGTTTCCTAGCTGACTTTGAGCATAAAATACGAATGGCGTGGTCAGAATACTTAATTTATGGAATAAAAAGAGCAAAAAACGGTTTTTAGATTTTTGCCAAACACCCAATGGTCCCCCCTTCTATACTTTTTCACCAAATTTTTTTAAATTTTAAAGCAAAATCTATGGCTTTTTTGTCGAATCCTAGCGGACTTTGAGCATAAAATACGAATGCGTGGTCAGAATACTTAATTTATGGAATAAAAAGAGCCAAAAACGGTTTTTAGATTTTTGCCAAACACCCAATGGTCCCCCCTTCTCTGCTTTTTCACAAATTTTTTTTAAATTTTAAAGCAAAATCTATGGCTTTTTTGACGTTTCCTAGCGGACTTTGAGCATAAAATACGAATGGCGGGGTCAGAATACTTAATTTATGGAATAAAAAGAGCAAAAAACGGTTTTTAGATTTTTGCCAAACACCCTATGGTCCCCCCTTCTATACTTTTTCACAAATTTTTTTTAAATTTTAAAGCAAAATCTATGGCTTTTTTGACGTTTCCTAGCGGACTTTGAGCATAAAATACGAATGGCGTGGTCAGAATACTTAATTTATAGAATAAAAAGGGCAAAAAACGGTTTTTAGATTTTTGCCAAACACCCAATGGTCCCCCCTTCTCTACTTTTTCACCAAATTTTTTTAAATTTTAAAGCAAAATCTATGGCTTTTTTGACGTTTCCTAGCGGACTTTGAGCATAAAATACGAATGGCGTGGTCAGAATACTTAATTTATGGAATAAAAAGAGCAAAAAACGGTTTTTAGATTTTTGCCAAACACCCAATGGTCCCCCCTTCTCTACTTTTTCACCAAATTTTTTTAAATTTTAAAGCAAAATCTATGGCTTTATTGTCGAATCCTAGCGGACGTTGAGCATAAAATACGACTGGCGTGGTCAGAATACTTAATTTATGGAATAAAAAGAGCAAAAAACGGTTTTTAGATTTTTGCCAAACACCCAATGGTCCCCCCTTCTCTACTTTTTCACCAAATTTTTTTAAATTTTAAAGCAAAATCTATGGCTTTTTTGACGTTTCCTAGCGGACTTTGAGCATAAAATACGAATGGCGTGGGCAGAATACTTAATTTATGGAATAAAAAGTGCAAAAGACGGTTTTTAGATTTTTGCCAAACACCCAATGGTCCCCCCTTCTCTACTTTTTCACCAAATTTTTTTAAATTTTAAAGCAAAATCTATGGCTTTATTGTCGAATCCTAGCGGACGTTGAGCATAAAATACGACTGGCGTGGTCAGAATACTTAATTTATGGAATAAAAAGAGCAAAAAACGGTTTTTAGATTTTTGCCAAACACCCAATGGTCCCCCCTTCTCTACTTTTTCACCAAATTTTTTTAAATTTTAAAGCAAAATCTATGGCTTTTTTGACGTTTCCTAGCGGACTTTGAGCATAAAATACGAATGGCGTGGGCAGAATACTTAATTTATGGAATAAAAAGTGCAAAAGACGGTTTTTAGATTTTTGCCAAACACCCAATGGTCCCCCCTTCTCTACTTTTTCACCAAATTTTTTTAAATTTTAAAGCAAATTCTATGGCTTTTTTGACGAATCCTAGCGGACTTTGAGCATAAAATACGAATGGCGTGGTCAGAATACTTAATTTATGGAATAAAAAGAGCAAAAAACGGTTTTTAGATTTTTGCCAAACACCCAATGGTCCCCCCTTCTCTACTTTTTCACCAAATTTTTTTAAATTTTAAAGCAAAATCTATGGCTTTTTTGTCGAATCCTAGCGGACTTTGAGCATAAAATACGAATGACGTGGTCAGAATACTTAATTTATGGAATAAAAAGAGCAAAAAACGGTTTTTAGATTTTTGCCAAACACCCAATGGTCCCCCCTTCTCTGCTTTTTCACAAATTTTTTTTAAATTTTAAAGCAAAATCTATGGCTTTTTTGACGTTTCCTAGCGGACTTTGAGCATAAAATACGAATGGCGTGGTCAGAATACTTAATTTATGGAATAAAAAGAGCAAAAAACGGTTTTTAGATTTTTGCCAAACACCCAATGGTCCCCCCTTCTATACTTTTTCACCAAATTTTTTTAAATTTTAAAGCAAAATCTATGGCTTTTTTGTCGAATCCTAGCGGACTTTGAGCATAAAATACGAATGCGTGGTCAGAATACTTAATTTATGGAATAAAAAGAGCCAAAAACGGTTTTTAGATTTTTGCCAAACACCCAATGGTCCCCCCTTCTCTGCTTTTGCACAAATTTTTTTTAAATTTTAAAGCAAAATCTATGGCTTTTTTGACGTTTCCTAGCGGACTTTGAGCATAAAATACGAATGGCGTGGTCAGAATACTTAATTTATGGAATAAAAAGAGCAAAAAACGGTTTTTAGATTTTTGCCAAACACCCAATGGTCCCCCCTTCTCTGCTTTTGCACAAATTTTTTTTAAATTTTAAAGCAAAATCTATGGCTTTTTTGACGTTTCCTAGCGGACTTTGAGCATAAAATACGAATGGCGTGGTCAGAATACTTAATTTATGGAATAAAAAGAGCAAAAAACGGTTTTTAGATTTTTGCCAAACACCCAATGGTCCCCCCTTCTCTGCTTTTGCACAAATTTTTTTTAAATTTTAAAGCAAAATCTATGGCTTTTTTGACGTTTCCTAGCGGACTTTGAGCATAAAATACGAATGGCGTGGTCAGAATACTTAATTTATGGAATAAAAAGAGCAAAAAACGGTTTTTAGATTTTTGCCAAACACCCAATGGTCCCCCCTTCTCTGCTTTTGCACAAATTTTTTTTAAATTTTAAAGCAAAATCTATGGCTTTTTTGACGTTTCCTAGCGGACTTTGAGCATAAAATACGAATGGCGTGGTCAGAATACTTAATTTATGGAATAAAAAGAGCAAAAAACGGTTTTTAGATTTTTGCCAAACACCCAATGGTCCCCCCTTCTCTGCTTTTTCACAATTTTTTTTTAAATTTTAAAGCAAAATCTATGGCTTTTTTGACGTTTCCTAGCGGACTTTGAGCATAAAATACGAATGGCGTGGTCAGAATACTTAATTTATGGAATAAAAAGAGCAAAAAACGGTTTTTAGATTTTTGCCAAACACCCAATGGTCCCCCCTTCTATACTTTTTCACCAAATTTTTTTAAATTTTAAAGCAAAATCTATGGCTTTTTTGTCGAATCCTAGCGGACTTTGAGCATAAAATACGAATGACGTGGTCAGAATACTTAATTTATGGAATAAAAAGAGCCAAAAACGGTTTTTAGATTTTTGCCAAACACCCAATGGTCCCCCCTTCTCTGCTTTTTCACAAATTTTTTTTAAATTTTAAAGCAAAATTTATGGCTTTTTTGACGTTTCCTAGCGGACTTTGAGCATAAAATACGAATGACGTGGTCAGAATACTTAATTTATGGAATAAAAAGAGCAAAAAACGGTTTTTAGATTTTTGCCAAACACCCAATGGTCCCCCCTTCTCTGCTTTTGCACAAATTTTTTTTAAATTTTAAAGCAAAATCTATGGCTTTTTTGACGTTTCCTAGCGGACTTTGAGCATAAAATACGAATGGCGTGGTCAGAATACTTAATTTATGGAATAAAAAGAGCAAAAAACGGTTTTTAGATTTTTGCCAAACACCCAATGGTCCCCCCTTCTCTGCTTTTGCACAAATTTTTTTTAAATTTTAAAGCAAAATCTATGGCTTTTTTGACGTTTCCTAGCGGACTTTGAGCATAAAATACGAATGGCGTGGTCAGAATACTTAATTTATGGAATAAAAAGAGCAAAAAACGGTTTTTAGATTTTTGCCAAACACCCAATGGTCCCCCCTTCTCTGCTTTTGCACAAATTTTTTTTAAATTTTAAAGCAAAATCTATGGCTTTTTTGACGTTTCCTAGCGGACTTTGAGCATAAAATACGAATGGCGTGGTCAGAATACTTAATTTATGGAATAAAAAGAGCAAAAAACGGTTTTTAGATTTTTGCCAAACACCCAATGGTCCCCCCTTCTCTGCTTTTTCACCAAATTTTTTTAAATTTTAAAGCAAAAACTATGGCTCTTTTGACGAATCCTAGCGGACTTTGAGCATAAAATACGAATGGCGTGGTCAGAATACTTAATTTATGGAATAAAAAGAGCAAAAAACGGTTTTTAGATTTTTGCCAAATACCCAATGGTCCCCCCTTCTCTAGTTTTTCACCAAATTTTTTTAAATTTTAAAGCAAAATCTATGGCTTTTTTGACGAATCCTAGCGGACTTTGAGCATAAAATACGAATGGCGTGGTCAGAATACTTAATTTATGGAATAAAAAGAGCAAAAAACGGTTTTTAGATTTTTGCCAAACACCCAATGGTCCCCCCTTCTCTACTTTTTCACCAAATTTTTTTAAATTTTAAAGCAAAATCTATGGCTTTTTTGACGTTTCCTAGCGGACTTTGAGCATAAAATACGAATGGCGTGGTCAGAATACTTAATTTATGGAATAAAAAGAGCAAAAAACGGTTTTTAGATTTTTTCCAAACACCCAATGGTTTTCGAACTAATAGATTCTACATACATATTGTCGTGATTCAAACACCTAATTTGTTTATTTTGAATATTTAAAATTTTGTTAATTATTTTCTTTGTTATTATGACTTTGCATTTTTTTATATAGGATATACTTTCGATGTAGTTATCGAAATCGGCCAATAAATGAAAGATATATTACTTAATGACTAGACAATAACTTTTTCCTATAGGAGTGTATTTAAAATTTTTTGCTGATGATATAATTTTGCATTTCCCGCTAGTTGGTTAATCTGGCGTCGGCTCGCAGGGGAAAAAAGACATTTTGCCAAGATGGCGAAAGAGCGAGTGATGATTATTTTAGAAGCTTCTAAAGTTAAATAGAAAAAAATATAACTATTTTAATTAAATTGTTCGATTTCAGTTTTAAAGGTTATGAAATAAATTTTAGAAGAATTTATTTGGTTGTTTGAAAAATAAATCGAAACCAACGCGATAAAAAGTTTGGATAAAAATCAATTGGACAAGATTACAGAAGAAGATAAATGCCAATTTAAAAATTAACTGCATACGCCAATGATTTATAAATATTTAAAATTAAATAATTAAAAACCAAGTATTCTCCAAAAGATCAAAACTTTAGAAATTCAATTTTTAGTTTAGGATTATTAAGTGATAGCAACAATATTATGCCAAAACGACCGCAATTAAGTGTCGCTGTTCGCAAACCAAATAGTGTTTTTGGATTCGGAGGGTATCCTGCAATGAAAATTGCCAAAAAACTAAAGTATTCGCGGACAGCTACTAAAACTATCCTTAACCGAAAGGTTGATACTAAGGGTGGGTAATGATGCGCAAGAGCACTTTTGTACTTACCGTAATATTTTTTTCTTGTAAATTTCATTCGCTACATTTTTGTTTATATAAATTTTTTTATTTTACTAACCGTTTCCGAGATATAGGTGACTATATTTTTTACATTTTATAGAGTCTTGTTTGTCAGTCAGAAACGGCGCGACAAAATAAAAAAATGTATATAAACAAAATTGAAGGCAATGAAATTTGCACCAAAAAATGTCTAAACAAATTTGCTGTATTAACATTAATAATTATTATATTCGTTAATTGACTGGCCTAAGAATAAATTACATTGTCCTTCCCTCATATACTTATTTTTCATCAAAAATATCATTAAAACCACAGAAAATCATACAGGTAAGCATAAATTAATAAATTTTGTTTAGTTTAAAAATTTATTTCCTTCTTATTAATAGCGTATAATCCAATTGTCTAGACATTTAAAAAATTATCAAAATATAAAAATATAAAAACATATAAAAACGTAACATTCATTAAGGCATATCACAAACTTTGCTTAAATTATCGCGTAAAGCTTCTAATTGGCGTAAGGTGTCTGAATCTAAATCGGGAACTTCAGATTTTCTAATTCCTCGATTTGGTTGAATTAATAATATGCGACCATCCTGAAGAGGAATGTCGACGCTTGCTTGTTGGTCAGTGCAAACATTACTAACCATCAATGGGCTGCCTTGCATAGACACTGCCATTTCACCTTGACGTGGTCTTCTCAAAATAACTGAAGGCTTCATCTAATAAGTATTATCATCATTAAAAAAATAAAATTTAACCTGAATACCTAATAGTTAATAATGCTTATGAATGGGGCCGGTCGATGTTCTCTGTTTTGAATTTGGCCGAAATTTTTGCACTGGGTGGTAGATAATGGTCTATAATATAGTGCAATACCATTGGTTACTTACTTAACAAACCTTATTATCAAAAATGGTGGATTTTAGAGTGCCTGGATCCGAGACTCGCTAAAAGCATCCCTATGGGGTTACCGAACTCGAAAATGACGAAATTCGAATGCCGAGATCCGATCGTTTGCGCCCTAAGGCAGTTGCTTAGTTTGCCTAGTGCCTATCGCCGGCCCTGGGTGTTCACAATACCACGTGTCTACTGCTTTTTATAACAAAAAAATAGCCCTTACCTTGGGCGTTATTGTTCCTGTTGGTGGTAAAATACGACGTAGTGAAGGTGTGATATACTTATTTGATGAGGTCGAAGCGTGCTGAAGTTTAGTCCGGGATTGTGAGCGAGATTTGCGTTCTGTTTTTATCTTTTCGATGGTCGTCTGCGATTTTGATCGTCTTCTAGGACGTCTCAAAGTTGAAGCTATGGAAAAAATTAAATTAAAATAACGAACACACAATCAAAATTGGTACGCTCACCATCTATTCCTGTAGAAGTACTACTAGGACAACTCTTTGTGGTATTGTTTACAAAACTTTTAAACGTCGCTGTTTCATAATGAGACTTTTCCGCTTCCGACCTCTGTATTTTTAATAATTAGTTTGACTAACTAAAAATTGTTTAATTTTCTTACCAATTCATTTAAGGTTTTTCCTAACATTGTACCGGGAACCTGAGCAATAATTTGATTTAAACCATTTTGAAATTTATGTAGCAAATGTGCATCGTCAATCTCATTCAATTTTTTTATTGCTGAAAATTTTAACTTTATACAAACGAAAACATATTGCGAGTCATACTCACCATCTTCTTCAGCTTTCTTGAGGAACGAGCTTAATGCGATTTCTCTTTGCAATTTTCCTCGAATTGGTCTTACATTTTTCGCACCTTCCGTGCTAACTGCTTTCGATCTTGGCATAATATCTTAGTTGGTGGAAGTTCTAAAGGAGACAATGGAATATATTTTTATTTTTTACCAAATATTATAGCCTAAAAACTAATCAAAGAATAATTAAAAATTATTATATGAACAAACAATCTGTCACAACATACTTTCCTAGTGCCGGCCAAACCGATAAATGTGTATAAATGTCTGTAAAGCAAATTTCGATAACTTTAAAAAGCTACACATGCGACATGCAGCAACATACAGGGGAAGGCAAAATTAAAACAGTTATTATTTTAAAAGTCAATTTTGCAATTAATACATCTTACGATGATTAAGAATAATGTAAATATTTAAAGATTATTTTAATAAATAATTCGATAAACGTAATTCATATTATAATAATAATAATGCGGAAATATTTATTATTTTTGGACAGGACAACGTCTGCCGGGTCAGCTAGTAAACAAAAAAATCTGATTTTCGAACTAATAGATTCTACATACATATTGTCGTGATTCAAACACCTAATTTGTTTATTTTGAATATTTAAAATTTTGTTAATTATTTTCTTTGTTATTATGACTTTGCATTTTTTTATATAGGATATACTTTCGATGTAGTTATCGAAATCGGCCAATAAATGAAAGATATATTACTTAATGACTAGACAATAACTTTTTCCTATAGGAGTGTATTTAAAATTTTTTGCTGATGATATAATTTTGCATTTCCCGCTAGTTGGTTAATCTGGCGTCGGCTCGCAGGGGAAAAAAGACATTTTGCCAAGATGGCGAAAGAGCGAGTGATGATTATTTTAGAAGCTTCTAAAGTTAAATAGAAAAAAATATAACTATTTTAATTAAATTGTTCGATTTCAGTTTTAAAGGTTATGAAATAAATTTTAGAAGAATTTATTTGGTTGTTTGAAAAATAAATCGAAACCAACGCGATAAAAAGTTTGGATAAAAATCAATTGGACAAGATTACAGAAGAAGATAAATGCCAATTTAAAAATTAACTGCATACGCCAATGATTTATAAATATTTAAAATTAAATAATTAAAAACCAAGTATTCTCCAAAAGATCAAAACTTTAGAAATTCAATTTTTAGTTTAGGATTATTAAGTGATAGCAACAATATTATGCCAAAACGACCGCAATTAAGTGTCGCTGTTCGCAAACCAAATAGTGTTTTTGGATTCGGAGGGTATCCTGCAATGAAAATTGCCAAAAAACTAAAGTATTCGCGGACAGCTACTAAAACTATCCTTAACCGAAAGGTTGATACTAAGGGTGGGTAATGATGCGCAAGAGCACTTTTGTACTTACCGTAATATTTTTTTCTTGTAAATTTCATTCGCTACATTTTTGTTTATATAAATTTTTTTATTTTACTAACCGTTTCCGAGATATAGGTGACTATATTTTTTACATTTTATAGAGTCTTGTTTGTCAGTCAGAAACGGCGCGACAAAATAAAAAAATGTATATAAACAAAATTGAAGGCAATGAAATTTGCACCAAAGAATGTCTAAACAAATTTGCTGTATTAACATTAATAATTATTATATTCGTTAATTGACTGGCCTAAGAATAAATTACATTGTCCTTCCCTCATATACTTATTTTTCATCAAAAATATCATTAAAACCACAGAAAATCATACAGGTAAGCATAAATTAATAAATTTTGTTTAGTTTAAAAATTTATTTCCTTCTTATTAATAGCGTATAATCCAATTGTCTAGACATTTAAAAAATTATCAAAATATAAAAATATAAAAACATATAAAAACGTAACATTCATTAAGGCATATCACAAACTTTGCTTAAATTATCGCGTAAAGCTTCTAATTGGCGTAAGGTGTCTGAATCTAAATCGGGAACTTCAGATTTTCTAATTCCTCGATTTGGTTGAATTAATAATATGCGACCATCCTGAAGAGGAATGTCGACGCTTGCTTGTTGGTCAGTGCAAACATTACTAACCATCAATGGGCTGCCTTGCATAGACACTGCCATTTCACCTTGACGTGGTCTTCTCAAAATAACTGAAGGCTTCATCTAATAAGTATTATCATCATTAAAAAAATAAAATTTAACCTGAATACCTAATAGTTAATAATGCTTATGAATGGGGCCGGTCGATGTTCTCTGTTTTGAATTTGGCCGAAATTTTTGCACTGGGTGGTAGATAATGGTCTATAATATAGTGCAATACCATTGGTTACTTACTTAACAAACCTTATTATCAAAAATGGTGGATTTTAGAGTGCCTGGATCCGAGACTCGCTAAAAGCATCCCTATGGGGTTACCGAACTCGAAAATGACGAAATTCGAATGCCGAGATCCGATCGTTTGCGCCCTAAGGCAGTTGCTTAGTTTGCCTAGTGCCTATCGCCGGCCCTGGGTGTTCACAATACCACGTGTCTACTGCTTTTTATAACAAAAAAATAGCCCTTACCTTGGGCGTTATTGTTCCTGTTGGTGGTAAAATACGACGTAGTGAAGGTGTGATATACTTATTTGATGAGGTCGAAGCGTGCTGAATTTTAGTCCGGGATTGTGAGCGAGATTTGCGTTCTGTTTTTATCTTTTCGATGGTCGTCTGCGATTTTGATCGTCTTCTAGGACGTCTCAAAGTTGAAGCTATGGAAAAAATTAAATTAAAATAACGAACACACAATCAAAATTGGTACGCTCACCATCTATTCCTGTAGAAGTACTACTAGGACAACTCTTTGTGGTATTGTTTACAAAACTTTTAAACGTCGCTGTTTCATAATGAGACTTTTCCGCTTCCGACCTCTGTATTTTTAATAATTAGTTTGACTAACTAAAAATTGTTTAATTTTCTTACCAATTCATTTAAGGTTTTTCCTAACATTGTACCGGGAACCTGAGCAATAATTTGATTTAAACCAGTTTGAAATTTATGTAGCAAATGTGCATCGTCAATCTCATTCAATTTTTTTTATTGCTGAAAATTTTAACTTTATACAAACGAAAACATATTGCGAGTCATAGACCACAGCGGTGGCTTGATGTGATCGCTAGTTGAAGTTATGAGCGGAGATTCTGGGTTCAAACCCCGGACTCGGCAGAATTTCTTAGCTCAGCCCTCTGGTGAACATCAAGCTGTGGATCGAAATACGATGACGATCGAAACGAGCTTAATACGATTTCTCTTTGCAATTTTCCTCTAATTGGTCTTACATTTTTCGCACCTTCCGTGCTAACTGCTTTCGATCTTGGCATAATATCTTAGTTGGTGGAAGTTCTAAAGGAGACAATGGAATATATTTTTATTTTTTACCAAATATTATAGCCTAAAAACTAATCAAAGAATAATTAAAAATTATTATATGAACAAACAATCTGTCACAACATACTTTCCTAGTGCCGGCCAAACCGATAAATGTGTATAAATGTCTGTAAAGCAAATTTCGATAACTTTAAAAAGCTACACATGCGACATGCAGCAACATACAGGGGAAGGCAAAATTAAAACAGTTATTATTTTAAAAGTCAATTTTGCAATTAATACATCTTACGATGATTAAGAATAATGTAAATATTTAAAGATTATTTTAATAAATAATTCGATAAACGTAATTCATATTATAATAATAATAATGCGGAAATATTTATTATTTTTGGACAGGACAACGTCTGCCGGGTCAGCTAGTAAACAAAAAAATCTGATTTTCGAACTAATAGATTCTACATACATATTGTCGTGATTCAAACACCTAATTTGTTTATTTTGAATATTTAAAATTCTGTTAATTATTTTCTTTGTTATTATGACTTTGCATTTTTTTATATAGGATATACTTTCGATGTAGTTATCGAAATCGGCCAATAAATGAAAGATATATTACTTAATGACTAGACAATAACTTTTTCCTATAGGAGTGTATTTAAAATTTTTTGCTGATGATATAATTTTGCATTTCCCGCTAGTTGGTTAATCTGGCGTCGGCTCGCAGGGGAAAAAAGACATTTTGCCAAGATGGCGAAAGAGCGAGTGATGATTATTTTAGAAGCTTCTAAAGTTAAATAGAAAAAAATATAACTATTTTAATTAAATTGTTCGATTTCAGTTTTAAAGGTTATGAAATAAATTTTAGAAGAATTTATTTGGTTGTTTGAAAAATAAATCGAAACCAACGCGATAAAAAGTTTGGATAAAAATCAATTGGACAAGATTACAGAAGAAGATAAATGCCAATTTAAAAATTAACTGCATACGCCAATGATTTATAAATATTTAAAATTAAATAATTAAAAACCAAGTATTCTCCAAAAGATCAAAACTTTAGAAATTCAATTTTTAGTTTAGGATTATTAAGTGATAGCAACAATATTATGCCAAAACGACCGCAATTAAGTGTCGCTGTTCGCAAACCAAATAGTGTTTTTGGATTCGGAGGGTATCCTGCAATGAAAATTGCCAAAAAACTAAAGTATTCGCGGACAGCTACTAAAACTATCCTTAACCGAAAGGTTGATACTAAGGGTGGGTAATGATGCGCAAGAGCACTTTTGTACTTACCGTAATATTTTTTTCTTGTAAATTTCATTCGCTACATTTTTGTTTATATAAATTTTTTTATTTTACTAACCGTTTCCGAGATATAGGTGACTATATTTTTTACATTTTATAGAGTCTTGTTTGTCAGTCAGAAACGGCGCGACAAAATAAAAAAATGTATATAAACAAAATTGAAGGCAATGAAATTTGCACCAAAGAATGTCTAAACAAATTTGCTGTATTAACATTAATAATTATTATATTCGTTAATTGACTGGCCTAAGAATAAATTACATTGTCCTTCCCTCATATACTTATTTTTCATCAAAAATATCATTAAAACCACAGAAAATCATACAGGTAAGCATAAATTAATAAATTTTGTTTAGTTTAAAAATTTATTTCCTTCTTATTAATAGCGTATAATCCAATTGTCTAGACATTTAAAAAATTATCAAAATATAAAAATATAAAAACATATAAAAACGTAACATTCATTAAGGCATATCACAAACTTTGCTTAAATTATCGCGTAAAGCTTCTAATTGGCGTAAGGTGTCTGAATCTAAATCGGGAACTTCAGATTTTCTAATTCCTCGATTTGGTTGAATTAATAATATGCGACCATCCTGAAGAGGAATGTCGACGCTTGCTTGTTGGTCAGTGCAAACATTACTAACCATCAATGGGCTGCCTTGCATAGACACTGCCATTTCACCTTGACGTGGTCTTCTCAAAATAACTGAAGGCTTCATCTAATAAGTATTATCATCATTAAAAAAATAAAATTTAACCTGAATACCTAATAGTTAATAATGCTTATGAATGGGGCCGGTCGATGTTCTCTGTTTTGAATTTGGCCGAAATTTTTGCACTGGGTGGTAGATAATGGTCTATAATATAGTGCAATACCATTGGTTACTTACTTAACAAACCTTATTATCAAAAATGGTGGATTTTAGAGTGCCTGGATCCGAGACTCGCTAAAAGCATCCCTATGGGGTTACCGAACTCGAAAATGACGAAATTCGAATGCCGAGATCCGATCGTTTGCGCCCTAAGGCAGTTGCTTAGTTTGCCTAGTGCCTATCGCCGGCCCTGGGTGTTCACAATACCACGTGTCTACTGCTTTTTATAACAAAAAAATAGCCCTTACCTTGGGCGTTATTGTTCCTGTTGGTGGTAAAATACGACGTAGTGAAGGTGTGATATACTTATTTGATGAGGTCGAAGCGTGCTGAATTTTAGTCCGGGATTGTGAGCGAGATTTGCGTTCTGTTTTTATCTTTTCGATGGTCGTCTGCGATTTTGATCGTCTTCTAGGACGTCTCAAAGTTGAAGCTATGGAAAAAATTAAATTAAAATAACGAACACACAATCAAAATTGGTACGCTCACCATCTATTCCTGTAGAAGTACTACTAGGACAACTCTTTGTGGTATTGTTTACAAAACTTTTAAACGTCGCTGTTTCATAATGAGACTTTTCCGCTTCCGACCTCTGTATTTTTAATAATTAGTTTGACTAACTAAAAATTGTTTAATTTTCTTACCAATTCATTTAAGGTTTTTCCTAACATTGTACCGGGAACCTGAGCAATAATTTGATTTAAACCAGTTTGAAATTTATGTAGCAAATGTGCATCGTCAATCTCATTCAATTTTTTTTATTGCTGAAAATTTTAACTTTATACAAACGAAAACATATTGCGAGTCATAGACCACAGCGGTGGCTTGATGTGATCGCTAGTTGAAGTTATGAGCGGAGATTCTGGGTTCAAACCCCGGACTCGGCAGAATTTCTTAGCTCAGCCCTCTGGTGAACATCAAGCTGTGGATCGAAATACGATGACGATCGAAACGAGCTTAATACGATTTCTCTTTGCAATTTTCCTCTAATTGGTCTTACATTTTTCGCACCTTCCGTGCTAACTGCTTTCGATCTTGGCATAATATCTTAGTTGGTGGAAGTTCTAAAGGAGACAATGGAATATATTTTTATTTTTTACCAAATATTATAGCCTAAAAACTAATCAAAGAATAATTAAAAATTATTATATGAACAAACAATCTGTCACAACATACTTTCCTAGTGCCGGCCAAACCGATAAATGTGTATAAATGTCTGTAAAGCAAATTTCGATAACTTTAAAAAGCTACACATGCGACATGCAGCAACATACAGGGGAAGGCAAAATTAAAACAGTTATTATTTTAAAAGTCAATTTTGCAATTAATACATCTTACGATGATTAAGAATAATGTAAATATTTAAAGATTATTTTAATAAATAATTCGATAAACGTAATTCATATTATAATAATAATAATGCGGAAATATTTATTATTTTTGGACAGGACAACGTCTGCCGGGTCAGCTAGTAAACAAAAAAATCTGATTTTCGAACTAATAGATTCTACATACATATTGTCGTGATTCAAACACCTAATTTGTTTATTTTGAATATTTAAAATTTTGTTAATTATTTTCTTTGTTATTATGACTTTGCATTTTTTTATATAGGATATACTTTCGATGTAGTTATCGAAATCGGCCAATAAATGAAAGATATATTACTTAATGACTAGACAATAACTTTTTCCTATAGGAGTGTATTTAAAATTTTTTGCTGATGATATAATTTTGCATTTCCCGCTAGTTGGTTAATCTGGCGTCGGCTCGCAGGGGAAAAAAGACATTTTGCCAAGATGGCGAAAGAGCGAGTGATGATTATTTTAGAAGCTTCTAAAGTTAAATAGAAAAAAATATAACTATTTTAATTAAATTGTTCGATTTCAGTTTTAAAGGTTATGAAATAAATTTTAGAAGAATTTATTTGGTTGTTTGAAAAATAAATCGAAACCAACGCGATAAAAAGTTTGGATAAAAATCAATTGGACAAGATTACAGAAGAAGATAAATGCCAATTTAAAAATTAACTGCATACGCCAATGATTTATAAATATTTAAAATTAAATAATTAAAAACCAAGTATTCTCCAAAAGATCAAAACTTTAGAAATTCAATTTTTAGTTTAGGATTATTAAGTGATAGCAACAATATTATGCCAAAACGACCGCAATTAAGTGTCGCTGTTCGCAAACCAAATAGTGTTTTTGGATTCGGAGGGTATCCTGCAATGAAAATTGCCAAAAAACTAAAGTATTCGCGGACAGCTACTAAAACTATCCTTAACCGAAAGGTTGATACTAAGGGTGGGTAATGATGCGCAAGAGCACTTTTGTACTTACCGTAATATTTTTTTCTTGTAAATTTCATTCGCTACATTTTTGTTTATATAAATTTTTTTATTTTACTAACCGTTTCCGAGATATAGGTGACTATATTTTTTACATTTTATAGAGTCTTGTTTGTCAGTCAGAAACGGCGCGACAAAATAAAAAAATGTATATAAACAAAATTGAAGGCAATGAAATTTGCACCAAAGAATGTCTAAACAAATTTGCTGTATTAACATTAATAATTATTATATTCGTTAATTGACTGGCCTAAGAATAAATTACATTGTCCTTCCCTCATATACTTATTTTTCATCAAAAATATCATTAAAACCACAGAAAATCATACAGGTAAGCATAAATTAATAAATTTTGTTTAGTTTAAAAATTTATTTCCTTCTTATTAATAGCGTATAATCCAATTGTCTAGACATTTAAAAAATTATCAAAATATAAAAATATAAAAACATATAAAAACGTAACATTCATTAAGGCATATCACAAACTTTGCTTAAATTATCGCGTAAAGCTTCTAATTGGCGTAAGGTGTCTGAATCTAAATCGGGAACTTCAGATTTTCTAATTCCTCGATTTGGTTGAATTAATAATATGCGACCATCCTGAAGAGGAATGTCGACGCTTGCTTGTTGGTCAGTGCAAACATTACTAACCATCAATGGGCTGCCTTGCATAGACACTGCCATTTCACCTTGACGTGGTCTTCTCAAAATAACTGAAGGCTTCATCTAATAAGTATTATCATCATTAAAAAAATAAAATTTAACCTGAATACCTAATAGTTAATAATGCTTATGAATGGGGCCGGTCGATGTTCTCTGTTTTGAATTTGGCCGAAATTTTTGCACTGGGTGGTAGATAATGGTCTATAATATAGTGCAATACCATTGGTTACTTACTTAACAAACCTTATTATCAAAAATGGTGGATTTTAGAGTGCCTGGATCCGAGACTCGCTAAAAGCATCCCTATGGGGTTACCGAACTCGAAAATGACGAAATTCGAATGCCGAGATCCGATCGTTTGCGCCCTAAGGCAGTTGCTTAGTTTGCCTAGTGCCTATCGCCGGCCCTGGGTGTTCACAATACCACGTGTCTACTGCTTTTTATAACAAAAAAATAGCCCTTACCTTGGGCGTTATTGTTCCTGTTGGTGGTAAAATACGACGTAGTGAAGGTGTGATATACTTATTTGATGAGGTCGAAGCGTGCTGAATTTTAGTCCGGGATTGTGAGCGAGATTTGCGTTCTGTTTTTATCTTTTCGATGGTCGTCTGCGATTTTGATCGTCTTCTAGGACGTCTCAAAGTTGAAGCTATGGAAAAAATTAAATTAAAATAACGAACACACAATCAAAATTGGTACGCTCACCATCTATTCCTGTAGAAGTACTACTAGGACAACTCTTTGTGGTATTGTTTACAAAACTTTTAAACGTCGCTGTTTCATAATGAGACTTTTCCGCTTCCGACCTCTGTATTTTTAATAATTAGTTTGACTAACTAAAAATTGTTTAATTTTCTTACCAATTCATTTAAGGTTTTTCCTAACATTGTACCGGGAACCTGAGCAATAATTTGATTTAAACCAGTTTGAAATTTATGTAGCAAATGTGCATCGTCAATCTCATTCAATTTTTTTTATTGCTGAAAATTTTAACTTTATACAAACGAAAACATATTGCGAGTCATAGACCACAGCGGTGGCTTGATGTGATCGCTAGTTGAAGTTATGAGCGGAGATTCTGGGTTCAAACCCCGGACTCGGCAGAATTTCTTAGCTCAGCCCTCTGGTGAACATCAAGCTGTGGATCGAAATACGATGACGATCGAAACGAGCTTAATACGATTTCTCTTTGCAATTTTCCTCTAATTGGTCTTACATTTTTCGCACCTTCCGTGCTAACTGCTTTCGATCTTGGCATAATATCTTAGTTGGTGGAAGTTCTAAAGGAGACAATGGAATATATTTTTATTTTTTACCAAATATTATAGCCTAAAAACTAATCAAAGAATAATTAAAAATTATTATATGAACAAACAATCTGTCACAACATACTTTCCTAGTGCCGGCCAAACCGATAAATGTGTATAAATGTCTGTAAAGCAAATTTCGATAACTTTAAAAAGCTACACATGCGACATGCAGCAACATACAGGGGAAGGCAAAATTAAAACAGTTATTATTTTAAAAGTCAATTTTGCAATTAATACATCTTACGATGATTAAGAATAATGTAAATATTTAAAGATTATTTTAATAAATAATTCGATAAACGTAATTCATATTATAATAATAATAATGCGGAAATATTTATTATTTTTGGACAGGACAACGTCTGCCGGGTCAGCTAGTAAACAAAAAAATCTGATTTTCGAACTAATAGATTCTACATACATATTGTCGTGATTCAAACACCTAATTTGTTTATTTTGAATATTTAAAATTCTGTTAATTATTTTCTTTGTTATTATGACTTTGCATTTTTTTATATAGGATATACTTTCGATGTAGTTATCGAAATCGGCCAATAAATGAAAGATATATTACTTAATGACTAGACAATAACTTTTTCCTATAGGAGTGTATTTAAAATTTTTTGCTGATGATATAATTTTGCATTTCCCGCTAGTTGGTTAATCTGGCGTCGGCTCGCAGGGGAAAAAAGACATTTTGCCAAGATGGCGAAAGAGCGAGTGATGATTATTTTAGAAGCTTCTAAAGTTAAATAGAAAAAAATATAACTATTTTAATTAAATTGTTCGATTTCAGTTTTAAAGGTTATGAAATAAATTTTAGAAGAATTTATTTGGTTGTTTGAAAAATAAATCGAAACCAACGCGATAAAAAGTTTGGATAAAAATCAATTGGACAAGATTACAGAAGAAGATAAATGCCAATTTAAAAATTAACTGCATACGCCAATGATTTATAAATATTTAAAATTAAATAATTAAAAACCAAGTATTCTCCAAAAGATCAAAACTTTAGAAATTCAATTTTTAGTTTAGGATTATTAAGTGATAGCAACAATATTATGCCAAAACGACCGCAATTAAGTGTCGCTGTTCGCAAACCAAATAGTGTTTTTGGATTCGGAGGGTATCCTGCAATGAAAATTGCCAAAAAACTAAAGTATTCGCGGACAGCTACTAAAACTATCCTTAACCGAAAGGTTGATACTAAGGGTGGGTAATGATGCGCAAGAGCACTTTTGTACTTACCGTAATATTTTTTTCTTGTAAATTTCATTCGCTACATTTTTGTTTATATAAATTTTTTTATTTTACTAACCGTTTCCGAGATATAGGTGACTATATTTTTTACATTTTATAGAGTCTTGTTTGTCAGTCAGAAACGGCGCGACAAAATAAAAAAATGTATATAAACAAAATTGAAGGCAATGAAATTTGCACCAAAAAATGTCTAAACAAATTTGCTGTATTAACATTAATAATTATTATATTCGTTAATTGACTGGCCTAAGAATAAATTACATTGTCCTTCCCTCATATACTTATTTTTCATCAAAAATATCATTAAAACCACAGAAAATCATACAGGTAAGCATAAATTAATAAATTTTGTTTAGTTTAAAAATTTATTTCCTTCTTATTAATAGCGTATAATCCAATTGTCTAGACATTTAAAAAATTATCAAAATATAAAAATATAAAAACATATAAAAACGTAACATTCATTAAGGCATATCACAAACTTTGCTTAAATTATCGCGTAAAGCTTCTAATTGGCGTAAGGTGTCTGAATCTAAATCGGGAACTTCAGATTTTCTAATTCCTCGATTTGGTTGAATTAATAATATGCGACCATCCTGAAGAGGAATGTCGACGCTTGCTTGTTGGTCAGTGCAAACATTACTAACCATCAATGGGCTGCCTTGCATAGACACTGCCATTTCACCTTGACGTGGTCTTCTCAAAATAACTGAAGGCTTCATCTAATAAGTATTATCATCATTAAAAAAATAAAATTTAACCTGAATACCTAATAGTTAATAATGCTTATGAATGGGGCCGGTCGATGTTCTCTGTTTTGAATTTGGCCGAAATTTTTGCACTGGGTGGTAGATAATGGTCTATAATATAGTGCAATACCATTGGTTACTTACTTAACAAACCTTATTATCAAAAATGGTGGATTTTAGAGTGCCTGGATCCGAGACTCGCTAAAAGCATCCCTATGGGGTTACCGAACTCGAAAATGACGAAATTCGAATGCCGAGATCCGATCGTTTGCGCCCTAAGGCAGTTGCTTAGTTTGCCTAGTGCCTATCGCCGGCCCTGGGTGTTCACAATACCACGTGTCTACTGCTTTTTATAACAAAAAAATAGCCCTTACCTTGGGCGTTATTGTTCCTGTTGGTGGTAAAATACGACGTAGTGAAGGTGTGATATACTTATTTGATGAGGTCGAAGCGTGCTGAATTTTAGTCCGGGATTGTGAGCGAGATTTGCGTTCTGTTTTTATCTTTTCGATGGTCGTCTGCGATTTTGATCGTCTTCTAGGACGTCTCAAAGTTGAAGCTATGGAAAAAATTAAATTAAAATAACGAACACACAATCAAAATTGGTACGCTCACCATCTATTCCTGTAGAAGTACTACTAGGACAACTCTTTGTGGTATTGTTTACAAAACTTTTAAACGTCGCTGTTTCATAATGAGACTTTTCCGCTTCCGACCTCTGTATTTTTAATAATTAGTTTGACTAACTAAAAATTGTTTAATTTTCTTACCAATTCATTTAAGGTTTTTCCTAACATTGTACCGGGAACCTGAGCAATAATTTGATTTAAACCAGTTTGAAATTTATGTAGCAAATGTGCATCGTCAATCTCATTCAATTTTTTTATTGCTGAAAATTTTAACTTTATACAAACGAAAACATATTGCGAGTCATACTCACCATCTTCTTCAGCTTTCTTGAGGAACGAGCTTAATGCGATTTCTCTTTGCAATCTTCCTCGAATTGGTCTTACATTTTTCGCACCTTCCGTGCTAACTGCTTTCGATCTTGGCATAATATCTTAGTTGGTGGAAGTTCTAAAGGAGACAATGGAATATATTTTTATTTTTTACCAAATATTATAGCCTAAAAACTAATCAAAGAATAATTAAAAATTATTATATGAACAAACAATCTGTCACAACATACTTTCCTAGTGCCGGCCAAACCGATAAATGTGTATAAATGTCTGTAAAGCAAATTTCGATAACTTTAAAAAGCTACACATGCGACATGCAGCAACATACAGGGGAAGGCAAAATTAAAACAGTTATTATTTTAAAAGTCAATTTTGCAATTAATACATCTTACGATGATTAAGAATAATGTAAATATTTAAAGATTATTTTAATAAATAATTCGATAAACGTAATTCATATTATAATAATAATAATGCGGAAATATTTATTATTTTTGGACAGGACAACGTCTGCCGGGTCAGCTAGTAAACAAAAAAATCTGATTTTCGAACTAATAGATTCTACATACATATTGTCGTGATTCAAACACCTAATTTGTTTATTTTGAATATTTAAAATTTTGTTAATTATTTTCTTTGTTATTATGACTTTGCATTTTTTTATATAGGATATACTTTCGATGTAGTTATCGAAATCGGCCAATAAATGAAAGATATATTACTTAATGACTAGACAATAACTTTTTCCTATAGGAGTGTATTTAAAATTTTTTGCTGATGATATAATTTTGCATTTCCCGCTAGTTGGTTAATCTGGCGTCGGCTCGCAGGGGAAAAAAGACATTTTGCCAAGATGGCGAAAGAGCGAGTGATGATTATTTTAGAAGCTTCTAAAGTTAAATAGAAAAAAATATAACTATTTTAATTAAATTGTTCGATTTCAGTTTTAAAGGTTATGAAATAAATTTTAGAAGAATTTATTTGGTTGTTTGAAAAATAAATCGAAACCAACGCGATAAAAAGTTTGGATAAAAATCAATTGGACAAGATTACAGAAGAAGATAAATGCCAATTTAAAAATTAACTGCATACGCCAATGATTTATAAATATTTAAAATTAAATAATTAAAAACCAAGTATTCTCCAAAAGATCAAAACTTTAGAAATTCAATTTTTAGTTTAGGATTATTAAGTGATAGCAACAATATTATGCCAAAACGACCGCAATTAAGTGTCGCTGTTCGCAAACCAAATAGTGTTTTTGGATTCGGAGGGTATCCTGCAATGAAAATTGCCAAAAAACTAAAGTATTCGCGGACAGCTACTAAAACTATCCTTAACCGAAAGGTTGATACTAAGGGTGGGTAATGATGCGCAAGAGCACTTTTGTACTTACCGTAATATTTTTTTCTTGTAAATTTCATTCGCTACATTTTTGTTTATATAAATTTTTTTATTTTACTAACCGTTTCCGAGATATAGGTGACTATATTTTTTACATTTTATAGAGTCTTGTTTGTCAGTCAGAAACGGCGCGACAAAATAAAAAAATGTATATAAACAAAATTGAAGGCAATGAAATTTGCACCAAAAAATGTCTAAACAAATTTGCTGTATTAACATTAATAATTATTATATTCGTTAATTGACTGGCCTAAGAATAAATTACATTGTCCTTCCCTCATATACTTATTTTTCATCAAAAATATCATTAAAACCACAGAAAATCATACAGGTAAGCATAAATTAATAAATTTTGTTTAGTTTAAAAATTTATTTCCTTCTTATTAATAGCGTATAATCCAATTGTCTAGACATTTAAAAAATTATCAAAATATAAAAATATAAAAACATATAAAAACGTAACATTCATTAAGGCATATCACAAACTTTGCTTAAATTATCGCGTAAAGCTTCTAATTGGCGTAAGGTGTCTGAATCTAAATCGGGAACTTCAGATTTTCTAATTCCTCGATTTGGTTGAATTAATAATATGCGACCATCCTGAAGAGGAATGTCGACGCTTGCTTGTTGGTCAGTGCAAACATTACTAACCATCAATGGGCTGCCTTGCATAGACACTGCCATTTCACCTTGACGTGGTCTTCTCAAAATAACTGAAGGCTTCATCTAATAAGTATTATCATCATTAAAAAAATAAAATTTAACCTGAATACCTAATAGTTAATAATGCTTATGAATGGGGCCGGTCGATGTTCTCTGTTTTGAATTTGGCCGAAATTTTTGCACTGGGTGGTAGATAATGGTCTATAATATAGTGCAATACCATTGGTTACTTACTTAACAAACCTTATTATCAAAAATGGTGGATTTTAGAGTGCCTGGATCCGAGACTCGCTAAAAGCATCCCTATGGGGTTACCGAACTCGAAAATGACGAAATTCGAATGCCGAGATCCGATCGTTTGCGCCCTAAGGCAGTTGCTTAGTTTGCCTAGTGCCTATCGCCGGCCCTGGGTGTTCACAATACCACGTGTCTACTGCTTTTTATAACAAAAAAATAGCCCTTACCTTGGGCGTTATTGTTCCTGTTGGTGGTAAAATACGACGTAGTGAAGGTGTGATATACTTATTTGATGAGGTCGAAGCGTGCTGAATTTTAGTCCGGGATTGTGAGCGAGATTTGCGTTCTGTTTTTATCTTTTCGATGGTCGTCTGCGATTTTGATCGTCTTCTAGGACGTCTCAAAGTTGAAGCTATGGAAAAAATTAAATTAAAATAACGAACACACAATCAAAATTGGTACGCTCACCATCTATTCCTGTAGAAGTACTACTAGGACAACTCTTTGTGGTATTGTTTACAAAACTTTTAAACGTCGCTGTTTCATAATGAGACTTTTCCGCTTCCGACCTCTGTATTTTTAATAATTAGTTTGACTAACTAAAAATTGTTTAATTTTCTTACCAATTCATTTAAGGTTTTTCCTAACATTGTACCGGGAACCTGAGCAATAATTTGATTTAAACCATTTTGAAATTTATGTAGCAAATGTGCATCGTCAATCTCATTCAATTTTTTTATTGCTGAAAATTTTAACTTTATACAAACGAAAACATATTGCGAGTCATACTCACCATCTTCTTCAGCTTTCTTGAGGAACGAGCTTAATGCAATTTCTCTTTGCAATTTTCCTCGAATTGGTCTTACATTTTTCGCACCTTCCGTGCTAACTGCTTTCGATCTTGGCATAATATCTTAGTTGGTGGAAGTTCTAAAGGAGACAATGGAATATATTTTTATTTTTTACCAAATATTATAGCCTAAAAACTAATCAAAGAATAATTAAAAATTATTATATGAACAAACAATCTGTCACAACATACTTTCCTAGTGCCGGCCAAACCGATAAATGTGTATAAATGTCTGTAAAGCAAATTTCGATAACTTTAAAAAGCTACACATGCGACATGCAGCAACATACAGGGGAAGGCAAAATTAAAACAGTTATTATTTTAAAAGTCAATTTTGCAATTAATACATCTTACGATGATTAAGAATAATGTAAATATTTAAAGATTATTTTAATAAATAATTCGATAAACGTAATTCATATTATAATAATAATAATGCGGAAATATTTATTATTTTTGGACAGGACAACGTCTGCCGGGTCAGCTAGTAAACAAAAAAATCTGATTTTCGAACTAATAGATTCTACATACATATTGTCGTGATTCAAACACCTAATTTGTTTATTTTGAATATTTAAAATTTTGTTAATTATTTTCTTTGTTATTATGACTTTGCATTTTTTTATATAGGATATACTTTCGATGTAGTTATCGAAATCGGCCAATAAATGAAAGATATATTACTTAATGACTAGACAATAACTTTTTCCTATAGGAGTGTATTTAAAATTTTTTGCTGATGATATAATTTTGCATTTCCCGCTAGTTGGTTAATCTGGCGTCGGCTCGCAGGGGAAAAAAGACATTTTGCCAAGATGGCGAAAGAGCGAGTGATGATTATTTTAGAAGCTTCTAAAGTTAAATAGAAAAAAATATAACTATTTTAATTAAATTGTTCGATTTCAGTTTTAAAGGTTATGAAATAAATTTTAGAAGAATTTATTTGGTTGTTTGAAAAATAAATCGAAACCAACGCGATAAAAAGTTTGGATAAAAATCAATTGGACAAGATTACAGAAGAAGATAAATGCCAATTTAAAAATTAACTGCATACGCCAATGATTTATAAATATTTAAAATTAAATAATTAAAAACCAAGTATTCTCCAAAAGATCAAAACTTTAGAAATTCAATTTTTAGTTTAGGATTATTAAGTGATAGCAACAATATTATGCCAAAACGACCGCAATTAAGTGTCGCTGTTCGCAAACCAAATAGTGTTTTTGGATTCGGAGGGTATCCTGCAATGAAAATTGCCAAAAAACTAAAGTATTCGCGGACAGCTACTAAAACTATCCTTAACCGAAAGGTTGATACTAAGGGTGGGTAATGATGCGCAAGAGCACTTTTGTACTTACCGTAATATTTTTTTCTTGTAAATTTCATTCGCTACATTTTTGTTTATATAAATTTTTTTATTTTACTAACCGTTTCCGAGATATAGGTGACTATATTTTTTACATTTTATAGAGTCTTGTTTGTCAGTCAGAAACGGCGCGACAAAATAAAAAAATGTATATAAACAAAATTGAAGGCAATGAAATTTGCACCAAAAAATGTCTAAACAAATTTGCTGTATTAACATTAATAATTATTATATTCGTTAATTGACTGGCCTAAGAATAAATTACATTGTCCTTCCCTCATATACTTATTTTTCATCAAAAATATCATTAAAACCACAGAAAATCATACAGGTAAGCATAAATTAATAAATTTTGTTTAGTTTAAAAATTTATTTCCTTCTTATTAATAGCGTATAATCCAATTGTCTAGACATTTAAAAAATTATCAAAATATAAAAATATGAAAACATATAAAAACGTAACATTCATTAAGGCATATCACAAACTTTGCTTAAATTATCGCGTAAAGCTTCTAATTGGCGTAAGGTGTCTGAATCTAAATCGGGAACTTCAGATTTTCTAATTCCTCGATTTGGTTGAATTAATAATATGCGACCATCCTGAAGAGGAATGTCGACGCTTGCTTGTTGGTCAGTGCAAACATTACTAACCATCAATGGGCTGCCTTGCATAGACACTGCCATTTCACCTTGACGTGGTCTTCTCAAAATAACTGAAGGCTTCATCTAATAAGTATTATCATCATTAAAAAAATAAAATTTAACCTGAATACCTAATAGTTAATAATGCTTATGAATGGGGCCGGTCGATGTTCTCTGTTTTGAATTTGGCCGAAATTTTTGCACTGGGTGGTAGATAATGGTCTATAATATAGTGCAATACCATTGGTTACTTACTTAACAAACCTTATTATCAAAAATGGTGGATTTTAGAGTGCCTGGATCCGAGACTCGCTAAAAGCATCCCTATGGGGTTACCGAACTCGAAAATGACGAAATTCGAATGCCGAGATCCGATCGTTTGCGCCCTAAGGCAGTTGCTTAGTTTGCCTAGTGCCTATCGCCGGCCCTGGGTGTTCACAATACCACGTGTCTACTGCTTTTTATAACAAAAAAATAGCCCTTACCTTGGGCGTTATTGTTCCTGTTGGTGGTAAAATACGACGTAGTGAAGGTGTGATATACTTATTTGATGAGGTCGAAGCGTGCTGAATTTTAGTCCGGGATTGTGAGCGAGATTTGCGTTCTGTTTTTATCTTTTCGATGGTCGTCTGCGATTTTGATCGTCTTCTAGGACGTCTCAAAGTTGAAGCTATGGAAAAAATTAAATTAAAATAACGAACACACAATCAAAATTGGTACGCTCACCATCTATTCCTGTAGAAGTACTACTAGGACAACTCTTTGTGGTATTGTTTACAAAACTTTTAAACGTCGCTGTTTCATAATGAGACTTTTCCGCTTCCGACCTCTGTATTTTTAATAATTAGTTTGACTAACTAAAAATTGTTTAATTTTCTTACCAATTCATTTAAGGTTTTTCCTAACATTGTACCGGGAACCTGAGCAATAATTTGATTTAAACCAGTTTGAAATTTATGTAGCAAATGTGCATCGTCAATCTCATTCAATTTTTTTATTGCTGAAAATTTTAACTTTATACAAACGAAAACATATTGCGAGTCATACTCACCATCTTCTTCAGCTTTCTTGAGGAACGAGCTTAATGCGATTTCTCTTTGCAATCTTCCTCGAATTGGTCTTACATTTTTCGCACCTTCCGTGCTAACTGCTTTCGATCTTGGCATAATATCTTAGTTGGTGGAAGTTCTAAAGGAGACAATGGAATATATTTTTATTTTTTACCAAATATTATAGCCTAAAAACTAATCAAAGAATAATTAAAAATTATTATATGAACAAACAATCTGTCACAACATACTTTCCTAGTGCCGGCCAAACCGATAAATGTGTATAAATGTCTGTAAAGCAAATTTCGATAACTTTAAAAAGCTACACATGCGACATGCAGCAACATACAGGGGAAGGCAAAATTAAAACAGTTATTATTTTAAAAGTCAATTTTGCAATTAATACATCTTACGATGAGTACGAATAAAGTAAATATTTAATGATTATTTTAATAAATAATTCGATAAACGTAATTCATATTATAATAATAATAATGCGGAAATATTTATTATTTTTGGACAGGACAACGTCTGCCGGGTCAGCTAGTAAACAAAAAAATCTGATTTTCGAACTAATAGATTCTACATACATATTGTCATGATTCAAACATTTAATTTGTTTATTTTGAATATTTAAAATTTTGTTAATTATTTTCTTTGTTATTATGACTTTGCATTTTTTTTATATAGGATATACTTTCGATGTAGTTATCGAAATCGGCCAATAAATGAAAGATATATTATTTAATGACTAGACAATAACTTTTTTCTATAGGAGTGTATTTAAAATTTTTTGCTGATGATATAATTTTGCATTTCCCGCTAGTTGGTTAATCTGGCGTCGGCTCGCAGGGGAAAAAAGACATTTTGCCAAGATGGCGAAAGAGCGAGTGATGATTATTTTAGAAGCTTCTAAAGTTAAATAGAAAAAAATATAACTATTTTAATTAAATTGTTCGATTTCAGTTTTAAAGGTTATGAAATAAATTTTAGAAGAATTTATTTGGTTGTTTGAAAAATAAATCGAAACCAACGCGATAAAAAGTTTGGATAAAAATCAATTGGACAAGATTACAGAAGAAGATAAATGCCAATTTAAAAATTAACTGCATACGCCAATGATTTATAAATATTTAAAATTAAATAATTAAAAACCAAGTATTCTCCAAAAGATCAAAACTTTAGAAATTCAATTTTTAGTTTAGGATTATTAAGTGATAGCAACAATATTATGCCAAAACGACCGCAATTAAGTGTCGCTGTTCGCAAACCAAATAGTGTTTTTGGATTCGGAGGGTATCCTGCAATGAAAATTGCCAAAAAACTAAAGTATTCGCGGACAGCTACTAAAACTATCCTTAACCGAAAGGTTGATACTAAGGGTGGGTAATGATGCGCAAGAGCACTTTTGTACTTACCGTAATATTTTTTTCTTGTAAATTTCATTCGCTACATTTTTGTTTATATAAATTTTTTTATTTTACTAACCGTTTCCGAGATATAGGTGACTATATTTTTTACATTTTATAGAGTCTTGTTTGTCAGTCAGAAACGGCGCGACAAAATAAAAAAATGTATATAAACAAAATTGAAGGCAATGAAATTTGCACCAAAGAATGTCTAAACAAATTTGCTGTATTAACATTAATAATTATTATATTCGTTAATTGACTGGCCTAAGAATAAATTACATTGTCCTTCCCTCATATACTTATTTTTCATCAAAAATATCATTAAAACCACAGAAAATCATACAGGTAAGCATAAATTAATAAATTTTGTTTAGTTTAAAAATTTATTTCCTTCTTATTAATAGCGTATAATCCAATTGTCTAGACATTTAAAAAATTATCAAAATATAAAAATATAAAAACATATAAAAACGTAACATTCATTAAGGCATATCACAAACTTTGCTTAAATTATCGCGTAAAGCTTCTAATTGGCGTAAGGTGTCTGAATCTAAATCGGGAACTTCAGATTTTCTAATTCCTCGATTTGGTTGAATTAATAATATGCGACCATCCTGAAGAGGAATGTCGACGCTTGCTTGTTGGTCAGTGCAAACATTACTAACCATCAATGGGCTGCCTTGCATAGACACTGCCATTTCACCTTGACGTGGTCTTCTCAAAATAACTGAAGGCTTCATCTAATAAGTATTATCATCATTAAAAAAATAAAATTTAACCTGAATACCTAATAGTTAATAATGCTTATGAATGGGGCCGGTCGATGTTCTCTGTTTTGAATTTGGCCGAAATTTTTGCACTGGGTGGTAGATAATGGTCTATAATATAGTGCAATACCATTGGTTACTTACTTAACAAACCTTATTATCAAAAATGGTGGATTTTAGAGTGCCTGGATCCGAGACTCGCTAAAAGCATCCCTATGGGGTTACCGAACTCGAAAATGACGAAATTCGAATGCCGAGATCCGATCGTTTGCGCCCTAAGGCAGTTGCTTAGTTTGCCTAGTGCCTATCGCCGGCCCTGGGTGTTCACAATACCACGTGTCTACTGCTTTTTATAACAAAAAAATAGCCCTTACCTTGGGCGTTATTGTTCCTGTTGGTGGTAAAATACGACGTAGTGAAGGTGTGATATACTTATTTGATGAGGTCGAAGCGTGCTGAATTTTAGTCCGGGATTGTGAGCGAGATTTGCGTTCTGTTTTTATCTTTTCGATGGTCGTCTGCGATTTTGATCGTCTTCTAGGACGTCTCAAAGTTGAAGCTATGGAAAAAATTAAATTAAAATAACGAACACACAATCAAAATTGGTACGCTCACCATCTATTCCTGTAGAAGTACTACTAGGACAACTCTTTGTGGTATTGTTTACAAAACTTTTAAACGTCGCTGTTTCATAATGAGACTTTTCCGCTTCCGACCTCTGTATTTTTAATAATTAGTTTGACTAACTAAAAATTGTTTAATTTTCTTACCAATTCATTTAAGGTTTTTCCTAACATTGTACCGGGAACCTGAGCAATAATTTGATTTAAACCAGTTTGAAATTTATGTAGCAAATGTGCATCGTCAATCTCATTCAATTTTTTTTATTGCTGAAAATTTTAACTTTATACAAACGAAAACATATTGCGAGTCATAGACCACAGCGGTGGCTTGATGTGATCGCTAGTTGAAGTTATGAGCGGAGATTCTGGGTTCAAACCCCGGACTCGGCAGAATTTCTTAGCTCAGCCCTCTGGTGAACATCAAGCTGTGGATCGAAATACGATGACGATCGAAACGAGCTTAATACGATTTCTCTTTGCAATTTTCCTCGAATTGGTCTTACATTTTTCGCACCTTCCGTGCTAACTGCTTTCGATCTTGGCATAATATCTTAGTTGGTGGAAGTTCTAAAGGAGACAATGGAATATATTTTTATTTTTTACCAAATATTATAGCCTAAAAACTAATCAAAGAATAATTAAAAATTATTATATGAACAAACAATCTGTCACAACATACTTTCCTAGTGCCGGCCAAACCGATAAATGTGTATAAATGTCTGTAAAGCAAATTTCGATAACTTTAAAAAGCTACACATGCGACATGCAGCAACATACAGGGGAAGGCAAAATTAAAACAGTTATTATTTTAAAAGTCAATTTTGCAATTAATACATCTTACGATGATTAAGAATAATGTAAATATTTAAAGATTATTTTAATAAATAATTCGATAAACGTAATTCATATTATAATAATAATAATGCGGAAATATTTATTATTTTTGGACAGGACAACGTCTGCCGGGTCAGCTAGTAAACAAAAAAATCTGATTTTCGAACTAATAGATTCTACATACATATTGTCGTGATTCAAACACCTAATTTGTTTATTTTGAATATTTAAAATTTTGTTAATTATTTTCTTTGTTATTATGACTTTGCATTTTTTTATATAGGATATACTTTCGATGTAGTTATCGAAATCGGCCAATAAATGAAAGATATATTACTTAATGACTAGACAATAACTTTTTCCTATAGGAGTGTATTTAAAATTTTTTGCTGATGATATAATTTTGCATTTCCCGCTAGTTGGTTAATCTGGCGTCGGCTCGCAGGGGAAAAAAGACATTTTGCCAAGATGGCGAAAGAGCGAGTGATGATTATTTTAGAAGCTTCTAAAGTTAAATAGAAAAAAATATAACTATTTTAATTAAATTGTTCGATTTCAGTTTTAAAGGTTATGAAATAAATTTTAGAAGAATTTATTTGGTTGTTTGAAAAATAAATCGAAACCAACGCGATAAAAAGTTTGGATAAAAATCAATTGGACAAGATTACAGAAGAAGATAAATGCCAATTTAAAAATTAACTGCATACGCCAATGATTTATAAATATTTAAAATTAAATAATTAAAAACCAAGTATTCTCCAAAAGATCAAAACTTTAGAAATTCAATTTTTAGTTTAGGATTATTAAGTGATAGCAACAATATTATGCCAAAACGACCGCAATTAAGTGTCGCTGTTCGCAAACCAAATAGTGTTTTTGGATTCGGAGGGTATCCTGCAATGAAAATTGCCAAAAAACTAAAGTATTCGCGGACAGCTACTAAAACTATCCTTAACCGAAAGGTTGATACTAAGGGTGGGTAATGATGCGCAAGAGCACTTTTGTACTTACCGTAATATTTTTTTCTTGTAAATTTCATTCGCTACATTTTTGTTTATATAAATTTTTTTATTTTACTAACCGTTTCCGAGATATAGGTGACTATATTTTTTACATTTTATAGAGTCTTGTTTGTCAGTCAGAAACGGCGCGACAAAATAAAAAAATGTATATAAACAAAATTGAAGGCAATGAAATTTGCACCAAAAAATGTCTAAACAAATTTGCTGTATTAACATTAATAATTATTATATTCGTTAATTGACTGGCCTAAGAATAAATTACATTGTCCTTCCCTCATATACTTATTTTTCATCAAAAATATCATTAAAACCACAGAAAATCATACAGGTAAGCATAAATTAATAAATTTTGTTTAGTTTAAAAATTTATTTCCTTCTTATTAATAGCGTATAATCCAATTGTCTAGACATTTAAAAAATTATCAAAATATAAAAATATGAAAACATATAAAAACGTAACATTCATTAAGGCATATCACAAACTTTGCTTAAATTATCGCGTAAAGCTTCTAATTGGCGTAAGGTGTCTGAATCTAAATCGGGAACTTCAGATTTTCTAATTCCTCGATTTGGTTGAATTAATAATATGCGACCATCCTGAAGAGGAATGTCGACGCTTGCTTGTTGGTCAGTGCAAACATTACTAACCATCAATGGGCTGCCTTGCATAGACACTGCCATTTCACCTTGACGTGGTCTTCTCAAAATAACTGAAGGCTTCATCTAATAAGTATTATCATCATTAAAAAAATAAAATTTAACCTGAATACCTAATAGTTAATAATGCTTATGAATGGGGCCGGTCGATGTTCTCTGTTTTGAATTTGGCCGAAATTTTTGCACTGGGTGGTAGATAATGGTCTATAATATAGTGCAATACCATTGGTTACTTACTTAACAAACCTTATTATCAAAAATGGTGGATTTTAGAGTGCCTGGATCCGAGACTCGCTAAAAGCATCCCTATGGGGTTACCGAACTCGAAAATGACGAAATTCGAATGCCGAGATCCGATCGTTTGCGCCCTAAGGCAGTTGCTTAGTTTGCCTAGTGCCTATCGCCGGCCCTGGGTGTTCACAATACCACGTGTCTACTGCTTTTTATAACAAAAAAATAGCCCTTACCTTGGGCGTTATTGTTCCTGTTGGTGGTAAAATACGACGTAGTGAAGGTGTGATATACTTATTTGATGAGGTCGAAGCGTGCTGAATTTTAGTCCGGGATTGTGAGCGAGATTTGCGTTCTGTTTTTATCTTTTCGATGGTCGTCTGCGATTTTGATCGTCTTCTAGGACGTCTCAAAGTTGAAGCTATGGAAAAAATTAAATTAAAATAACGAACACACAATCAAAATTGGTACGCTCACCATCTATTCCTGTAGAAGTACTACTAGGACAACTCTTTGTGGTATTGTTTACAAAACTTTTAAACGTCGCTGTTTCATAATGAGACTTTTCCGCTTCCGACCTCTGTATTTTTAATAATTAGTTTGACTAACTAAAAATTGTTTAATTTTCTTACCAATTCATTTAAGGTTTTTCCTAACATTGTACCGGGAACCTGAGCAATAATTTGATTTAAACCAGTTTGAAATTTATGTAGCAAATGTGCATCGTCAATCTCATTCAATTTTTTTATTGCTGAAAATTTTAACTTTATACAAACGAAAACATATTGCGAGTCATACTCACCATCTTCTTCAGCTTTCTTGAGGAACGAGCTTAATGCGATTTCTCTTTGCAATCTTCCTCGAATTGGTCTTACATTTTTCGCACCTTCCGTGCTAACTGCTTTCGATCTTGGCATAATATCTTAGTTGGTGGAAGTTCTAAAGGAGACAATGGAATATATTTTTATTTTTTACCAAATATTATAGCCTAAAAACTAATCAAAGAATAATTAAAAATTATTATATGAACAAACAATCTGTCACAACATACTTTCCTAGTGCCGGCCAAACCGATAAATGTGTATAAATGTCTGTAAAGCAAATTTCGATAACTTTAAAAAGCTACACATGCGACATG
This sequence comes from Cantharis lateralis, assembly GCA_963170105.1. Classification (NCBI taxonomy): domain Eukaryota; kingdom Metazoa; phylum Arthropoda; class Insecta; order Coleoptera; family Cantharidae; genus Cantharis; species Cantharis lateralis. The sequence continues at coordinate 24,435,316 of OY720630.1, read as the reverse complement.
CAGCAACATACAGGGGAAGGCAAAATTAAAACAGTTATTATTTTAAAAGTCAATTTTGCAATTAATACATCTTACGATGAGTACGAATAAAGTAAATATTTAATGATTATTTTAATAAATAATTCGATAAACGTAATTCATATTATAATAATAATAATGCGGAAATATTTATTATTTTTGGACAGGACAACGTCTGCCGGGTCAGCTAGTAAACAAAAAAATCTGATTTTCGAACTAATAGATTCTACATACATATTGTCATGATTCAAACATTTAATTTGTTTATTTTGAATATTTAAAATTTTGTTAATTATTTTCTTTGTTATTATGACTTTGCATTTTTTTTATATAGGATATACTTTCGATGTAGTTATCGAAATCGGCCAATAAATGAAAGATATATTATTTAATGACTAGACAATAACTTTTTTCTATAGGAGTGTATTTAAAATTTTTTGCTGATGATATAATTTTGCATTTCCCGCTAGTTGGTTAATCTGGCGTCGGCTCGCAGGGGAAAAAAGACATTTTGCCAAGATGGCGAAAGAGCGAGTGATGATTATTTTAGAAGCTTCTAAAGTTAAATAGAAAAAAATATAACTATTTTAATTAAATTGTTCGATTTCAGTTTTAAAGGTTATGAAATAAATTTTAGAAGAATTTATTTGGTTGTTTGAAAAATAAATCGAAACCAACGCGATAAAAAGTTTGGATAAAAATCAATTGGACAAGATTACAGAAGAAGATAAATGCCAATTTAAAAATTAACTGCATACGCCAATGATTTATAAATATTTAAAATTAAATAATTAAAAACCAAGTATTCTCCAAAAGATCAAAACTTTAGAAATTCAATTTTTAGTTTAGGATTATTAAGTGATAGCAACAATATTATGCCAAAACGACCGCAATTAAGTGTCGCTGTTCGCAAACCAAATAGTGTTTTTGGATTCGGAGGGTATCCTGCAATGAAAATTGCCAAAAAACTAAAGTATTCGCGGACAGCTACTAAAACTATCCTTAACCGAAAGGTTGATACTAAGGGTGGGTAATGATGCGCAAGAGCACTTTTGTACTTACCGTAATATTTTTTTCTTGTAAATTTCATTCGCTACATTTTTGTTTATATAAATTTTTTTATTTTACTAACCGTTTCCGAGATATAGGTGACTATATTTTTTACATTTTATAGAGTCTTGTTTGTCAGTCAGAAACGGCGCGACAAAATAAAAAAATGTATATAAACAAAATTGAAGGCAATGAAATTTGCACCAAAGAATGTCTAAACAAATTTGCTGTATTAACATTAATAATTATTATATTCGTTAATTGACTGGCCTAAGAATAAATTACATTGTCCTTCCCTCATATACTTATTTTTCATCAAAAATATCATTAAAACCACAGAAAATCATACAGGTAAGCATAAATTAATAAATTTTGTTTAGTTTAAAAATTTATTTCCTTCTTATTAATAGCGTATAATCCAATTGTCTAGACATTTAAAAAATTATCAAAATATAAAAATATAAAAACATATAAAAACGTAACATTCATTAAGGCATATCACAAACTTTGCTTAAATTATCGCGTAAAGCTTCTAATTGGCGTAAGGTGTCTGAATCTAAATCGGGAACTTCAGATTTTCTAATTCCTCGATTTGGTTGAATTAATAATATGCGACCATCCTGAAGAGGAATGTCGACGCTTGCTTGTTGGTCAGTGCAAACATTACTAACCATCAATGGGCTGCCTTGCATAGACACTGCCATTTCACCTTGACGTGGTCTTCTCAAAATAACTGAAGGCTTCATCTAATAAGTATTATCATCATTAAAAAAATAAAATTTAACCTGAATACCTAATAGTTAATAATGCTTATGAATGGGGCCGGTCGATGTTCTCTGTTTTGAATTTGGCCGAAATTTTTGCACTGGGTGGTAGATAATGGTCTATAATATAGTGCAATACCATTGGTTACTTACTTAACAAACCTTATTATCAAAAATGGTGGATTTTAGAGTGCCTGGATCCGAGACTCGCTAAAAGCATCCCTATGGGGTTACCGAACTCGAAAATGACGAAATTCGAATGCCGAGATCCGATCGTTTGCGCCCTAAGGCAGTTGCTTAGTTTGCCTAGTGCCTATCGCCGGCCCTGGGTGTTCACAATACCACGTGTCTACTGCTTTTTATAACAAAAAAATAGCCCTTACCTTGGGCGTTATTGTTCCTGTTGGTGGTAAAATACGACGTAGTGAAGGTGTGATATACTTATTTGATGAGGTCGAAGCGTGCTGAATTTTAGTCCGGGATTGTGAGCGAGATTTGCGTTCTGTTTTTATCTTTTCGATGGTCGTCTGCGATTTTGATCGTCTTCTAGGACGTCTCAAAGTTGAAGCTATGGAAAAAATTAAATTAAAATAACGAACACACAATCAAAATTGGTACGCTCACCATCTATTCCTGTAGAAGTACTACTAGGACAACTCTTTGTGGTATTGTTTACAAAACTTTTAAACGTCGCTGTTTCATAATGAGACTTTTCCGCTTCCGACCTCTGTATTTTTAATAATTAGTTTGACTAACTAAAAATTGTTTAATTTTCTTACCAATTCATTTAAGGTTTTTCCTAACATTGTACCGGGAACCTGAGCAATAATTTGATTTAAACCATTTTGAAATTTATGTAGCAAATGTGCATCGTCAATCTCATTCAATTTTTTTATTGCTGAAAATTTTAACTTTATACAAACGAAAACATATTGCGAGTCATACTCACCATCTTCTTCAGCTTTCTTGAGGAACGAGCTTAATGCAATTTCTCTTTGCAATTTTCCTCGAATTGGTCTTACATTTTTCGCACCTTCCGTGCTAACTGCTTTCGATCTTGGCATAATATCTTAGTTGGTGGAAGTTCTAAAGGAGACAATGGAATATATTTTTATTTTTTACCAAATATTATAGCCTAAAAACTAATCAAAGAATAATTAAAAATTATTATATGAACAAACAATCTGTCACAACATACTTTCCTAGTGCCGGCCAAACCGATAAATGTGTATAAATGTCTGTAAAGCAAATTTCGATAACTTTAAAAAGCTACACATGCGACATGCAGCAACATACAGGGGAAGGCAAAATTAAAACAGTTATTATTTTAAAAGTCAATTTTGCAATTAATACATCTTACGATGATTAAGAATAATGTAAATATTTAAAGATTATTTTAATAAATAATTCGATAAACGTAATTCATATTATAATAATAATAATGCGGAAATATTTATTATTTTTGGACAGGACAACGTCTGCCGGGTCAGCTAGTAAACAAAAAAATCTGATTTTCGAACTAATAGATTCTACATACATATTGTCGTGATTCAAACACCTAATTTGTTTATTTTGAATATTTAAAATTTTGTTAATTATTTTCTTTGTTATTATGACTTTGCATTTTTTTATATAGGATATACTTTCGATGTAGTTATCGAAATCGGCCAATAAATGAAAGATATATTACTTAATGACTAGACAATAACTTTTTCCTATAGGAGTGTATTTAAAATTTTTTGCTGATGATATAATTTTGCATTTCCCGCTAGTTGGTTAATCTGGCGTCGGCTCGCAGGGGAAAAAAGACATTTTGCCAAGATGGCGAAAGAGCGAGTGATGATTATTTTAGAAGCTTCTAAAGTTAAATAGAAAAAAATATAACTATTTTAATTAAATTGTTCGATTTCAGTTTTAAAGGTTATGAAATAAATTTTAGAAGAATTTATTTGGTTGTTTGAAAAATAAATCGAAACCAACGCGATAAAAAGTTTGGATAAAAATCAATTGGACAAGATTACAGAAGAAGATAAATGCCAATTTAAAAATTAACTGCATACGCCAATGATTTATAAATATTTAAAATTAAATAATTAAAAACCAAGTATTCTCCAAAAGATCAAAACTTTAGAAATTCAATTTTTAGTTTAGGATTATTAAGTGATAGCAACAATATTATGCCAAAACGACCGCAATTAAGTGTCGCTGTTCGCAAACCAAATAGTGTTTTTGGATTCGGAGGGTATCCTGCAATGAAAATTGCCAAAAAACTAAAGTATTCGCGGACAGCTACTAAAACTATCCTTAACCGAAAGGTTGATACTAAGGGTGGGTAATGATGCGCAAGAGCACTTTTGTACTTACCGTAATATTTTTTTCTTGTAAATTTCATTCGCTACATTTTTGTTTATATAAATTTTTTTATTTTACTAACCGTTTCCGAGATATAGGTGACTATATTTTTTACATTTTATAGAGTCTTGTTTGTCAGTCAGAAACGGCGCGACAAAATAAAAAAATGTATATAAACAAAATTGAAGGCAATGAAATTTGCACCAAAAAATGTCTAAACAAATTTGCTGTATTAACATTAATAATTATTATATTCGTTAATTGACTGGCCTAAGAATAAATTACATTGTCCTTCCCTCATATACTTATTTTTCATCAAAAATATCATTAAAACCACAGAAAATCATACAGGTAAGCATAAATTAATAAATTTTGTTTAGTTTAAAAATTTATTTCCTTCTTATTAATAGCGTATAATCCAATTGTCTAGACATTTAAAAAATTATCAAAATATAAAAATATGAAAACATATAAAAACGTAACATTCATTAAGGCATATCACAAACTTTGCTTAAATTATCGCGTAAAGCTTCTAATTGGCGTAAGGTGTCTGAATCTAAATCGGGAACTTCAGATTTTCTAATTCCTCGATTTGGTTGAATTAATAATATGCGACCATCCTGAAGAGGAATGTCGACGCTTGCTTGTTGGTCAGTGCAAACATTACTAACCATCAATGGGCTGCCTTGCATAGACACTGCCATTTCACCTTGACGTGGTCTTCTCAAAATAACTGAAGGCTTCATCTAATAAGTATTATCATCATTAAAAAAATAAAATTTAACCTGAATACCTAATAGTTAATAATGCTTATGAATGGGGCCGGTCGATGTTCTCTGTTTTGAATTTGGCCGAAATTTTTGCACTGGGTGGTAGATAATGGTCTATAATATAGTGCAATACCATTGGTTACTTACTTAACAAACCTTATTATCAAAAATGGTGGATTTTAGAGTGCCTGGATCCGAGACTCGCTAAAAGCATCCCTATGGGGTTACCGAACTCGAAAATGACGAAATTCGAATGCCGAGATCCGATCGTTTGCGCCCTAAGGCAGTTGCTTAGTTTGCCTAGTGCCTATCGCCGGCCCTGGGTGTTCACAATACCACGTGTCTACTGCTTTTTATAACAAAAAAATAGCCCTTACCTTGGGCGTTATTGTTCCTGTTGGTGGTAAAATACGACGTAGTGAAGGTGTGATATACTTATTTGATGAGGTCGAAGCGTGCTGAATTTTAGTCCGGGATTGTGAGCGAGATTTGCGTTCTGTTTTTATCTTTTCGATGGTCGTCTGCGATTTTGATCGTCTTCTAGGACGTCTCAAAGTTGAAGCTATGGAAAAAATTAAATTAAAATAACGAACACACAATCAAAATTGGTACGCTCACCATCTATTCCTGTAGAAGTACTACTAGGACAACTCTTTGTGGTATTGTTTACAAAACTTTTAAACGTCGCTGTTTCATAATGAGACTTTTCCGCTTCCGACCTCTGTATTTTTAATAATTAGTTTGACTAACTAAAAATTGTTTAATTTTCTTACCAATTCATTTAAGGTTTTTCCTAACATTGTACCGGGAACCTGAGCAATAATTTGATTTAAACCAGTTTGAAATTTATGTAGCAAATGTGCATCGTCAATCTCATTCAATTTTTTTTATTGCTGAAAATTTTAACTTTATACAAACGAAAACATATTGCGAGTCATAGACCACAGCGGTGGCTTGATGTGATCGCTAGTTGAAGTTATGAGCGGAGATTCTGGGTTCAAACCCCGGACTCGGCAGAATTTCTTAGCTCAGCCCTCTGGTGAACATCAAGCTGTGGATCGAAATACGATGACGATCGAAACGAGCTTAATACGATTTCTCTTTGCAATTTTCCTCGAATTGGTCTTACATTTTTCGCACCTTCCGTGCTAACTGCTTTCGATCTTGGCATAATATCTTAGTTGGTGGAAGTTCTAAAGGAGACAATGGAATATATTTTTATTTTTTACCAAATATTATAGCCTAAAAACTAATCAAAGAATAATTAAAAATTATTATATGAACAAACAATCTGTCACAACATACTTTCCTAGTGCCGGCCAAACCGATAAATGTGTATAAATGTCTGTAAAGCAAATTTCGATAACTTTAAAAAGCTACACATGCGACATGCAGCAACATACAGGGGAAGGCAAAATTAAAACAGTTATTATTTTAAAAGTCAATTTTGCAATTAATACATCTTACGATGATTAAGAATAATGTAAATATTTAAAGATTATTTTAATAAATAATTCGATAAACGTAATTCATATTATAATAATAATAATGCGGAAATATTTATTATTTTTGGACAGGACAACGTCTGCCGGGTCAGCTAGTAAACAAAAAAATCTGATTTTCGAACTAATAGATTCTACATACATATTGTCGTGATTCAAACACCTAATTTGTTTATTTTGAATATTTAAAATTTTGTTAATTATTTTCTTTGTTATTATGACTTTGCATTTTTTTATATAGGATATACTTTCGATGTAGTTATCGAAATCGGCCAATAAATGAAAGATATATTACTTAATGACTAGACAATAACTTTTTCCTATAGGAGTGTATTTAAAATTTTTTGCTGATGATATAATTTTGCATTTCCCGCTAGTTGGTTAATCTGGCGTCGGCTCGCAGGGGAAAAAAGACATTTTGCCAAGATGGCGAAAGAGCGAGTGATGATTATTTTAGAAGCTTCTAAAGTTAAATAGAAAAAAATATAACTATTTTAATTAAATTGTTCGATTTCAGTTTTAAAGGTTATGAAATAAATTTTAGAAGAATTTATTTGGTTGTTTGAAAAATAAATCGAAACCAACGCGATAAAAAGTTTGGATAAAAATCAATTGGACAAGATTACAGAAGAAGATAAATGCCAATTTAAAAATTAACTGCATACGCCAATGATTTATAAATATTTAAAATTAAATAATTAAAAACCAAGTATTCTCCAAAAGATCAAAACTTTAGAAATTCAATTTTTAGTTTAGGATTATTAAGTGATAGCAACAATATTATGCCAAAACGACCGCAATTAAGTGTCGCTGTTCGCAAACCAAATAGTGTTTTTGGATTCGGAGGGTATCCTGCAATGAAAATTGCCAAAAAACTAAAGTATTCGCGGACAGCTACTAAAACTATCCTTAACCGAAAGGTTGATACTAAGGGTGGGTAATGATGCGCAAGAGCACTTTTGTACTTACCGTAATATTTTTTTCTTGTAAATTTCATTCGCTACATTTTTGTTTATATAAATTTTTTTATTTTACTAACCGTTTCCGAGATATAGGTGACTATATTTTTTACATTTTATAGAGTCTTGTTTGTCAGTCAGAAACGGCGCGACAAAATAAAAAAATGTATATAAACAAAATTGAAGGCAATGAAATTTGCACCAAAAAATGTCTAAACAAATTTGCTGTATTAACATTAATAATTATTATATTCGTTAATTGACTGGCCTAAGAATAAATTACATTGTCCTTCCCTCATATACTTATTTTTCATCAAAAATATCATTAAAACCACAGAAAATCATACAGGTAAGCATAAATTAATAAATTTTGTTTAGTTTAAAAATTTATTTCCTTCTTATTAATAGCGTATAATCCAATTGTCTAGACATTTAAAAAATTATCAAAATATAAAAATATGAAAACATATAAAAACGTAACATTCATTAAGGCATATCACAAACTTTGCTTAAATTATCGCGTAAAGCTTCTAATTGGCGTAAGGTGTCTGAATCTAAATCGGGAACTTCAGATTTTCTAATTCCTCGATTTGGTTGAATTAATAATATGCGACCATCCTGAAGAGGAATGTCGACGCTTGCTTGTTGGTCAGTGCAAACATTACTAACCATCAATGGGCTGCCTTGCATAGACACTGCCATTTCACCTTGACGTGGTCTTCTCAAAATAACTGAAGGCTTCATCTAATAAGTATTATCATCATTAAAAAAATAAAATTTAACCTGAATACCTAATAGTTAATAATGCTTATGAATGGGGCCGGTCGATGTTCTCTGTTTTGAATTTGGCCGAAATTTTTGCACTGGGTGGTAGATAATGGTCTATAATATAGTGCAATACCATTGGTTACTTACTTAACAAACCTTATTATCAAAAATGGTGGATTTTAGAGTGCCTGGATCCGAGACTCGCTAAAAGCATCCCTATGGGGTTACCGAACTCGAAAATGACGAAATTCGAATGCCGAGATCCGATCGTTTGCGCCCTAAGGCAGTTGCTTAGTTTGCCTAGTGCCTATCGCCGGCCCTGGGTGTTCACAATACCACGTGTCTACTGCTTTTTATAACAAAAAAATAGCCCTTACCTTGGGCGTTATTGTTCCTGTTGGTGGTAAAATACGACGTAGTGAAGGTGTGATATACTTATTTGATGAGGTCGAAGCGTGCTGAATTTTAGTCCGGGATTGTGAGCGAGATTTGCGTTCTGTTTTTATCTTTTCGATGGTCGTCTGCGATTTTGATCGTCTTCTAGGACGTCTCAAAGTTGAAGCTATGGAAAAAATTAAATTAAAATAACGAACACACAATCAAAATTGGTACGCTCACCATCTATTCCTGTAGAAGTACTACTAGGACAACTCTTTGTGGTATTGTTTACAAAACTTTTAAACGTCGCTGTTTCATAATGAGACTTTTCCGCTTCCGACCTCTGTATTTTTAATAATTAGTTTGACTAACTAAAAATTGTTTAATTTTCTTACCAATTCATTTAAGGTTTTTCCTAACATTGTACCGGGAACCTGAGCAATAATTTGATTTAAACCAGTTTGAAATTTATGTAGCAAATGTGCATCGTCAATCTCATTCAATTTTTTTATTGCTGAAAATTTTAACTTTATACAAACGAAAACATATTGCGAGTCATACTCACCATCTTCTTCAGCTTTCTTGAGGAACGAGCTTAATGCGATTTCTCTTTGCAATCTTCCTCGAATTGGTCTTACATTTTTCGCACCTTCCGTGCTAACTGCTTTCGATCTTGGCATAATATCTTAGTTGGTGGAAGTTCTAAAGGAGACAATGGAATATATTTTTATTTTTTACCAAATATTATAGCCTAAAAACTAATCAAAGAATAATTAAAAATTATTATATGAACAAACAATCTGTCACAACATACTTTCCTAGTGCCGGCCAAACCGATAAATGTGTATAAATGTCTGTAAAGCAAATTTCGATAACTTTAAAAAGCTACACATGCGACATGCAGCAACATACAGGGGAAGGCAAAATTAAAACAGTTATTATTTTAAAAGTCAATTTTGCAATTAATACATCTTACGATGAGTACGAATAAAGTAAATATTTAATGATTATTTTAATAAATAATTCGATAAACGTAATTCATATTATAATAATAATAATGCGGAAATATTTATTATTTTTGGACAGGACAACGTCTGCCGGGTCAGCTAGTAAACAAAAAAATCTGATTTTCGAACTAATAGATTCTACATACATATTGTCATGATTCAAACATTTAATTTGTTTATTTTGAATATTTAAAATTTTGTTAATTATTTTCTTTGTTATTATGACTTTGCATTTTTTTTATATAGGATATACTTTCGATGTAGTTATCGAAATCGGCCAATAAATGAAAGATATATTATTTAATGACTAGACAATAACTTTTTTCTATAGGAGTGTATTTAAAATTTTTTGCTGATGATATAATTTTGCATTTCCCGCTAGTTGGTTAATCTGGCGTCGGCTCGCAGGGGAAAAAAGACATTTTGCCAAGATGGCGAAAGAGCGAGTGATGATTATTTTAGAAGCTTCTAAAGTTAAATAGAAAAAAATATAACTATTTTAATTAAATTGTTCGATTTCAGTTTTAAAGGTTATGAAATAAATTTTAGAAGAATTTATTTGGTTGTTTGAAAAATAAATCGAAACCAACGCGATAAAAAGTTTGGATAAAAATCAATTGGACAAGATTACAGAAGAAGATAAATGCCAATTTAAAAATTAACTGCATACGCCAATGATTTATAAATATTTAAAATTAAATAATTAAAAACCAAGTATTCTCCAAAAGATCAAAACTTTAGAAATTCAATTTTTAGTTTAGGATTATTAAGTGATAGCAACAATATTATGCCAAAACGACCGCAATTAAGTGTCGCTGTTCGCAAACCAAATAGTGTTTTTGGATTCGGAGGGTATCCTGCAATGAAAATTGCCAAAAAACTAAAGTATTCGCGGACAGCTACTAAAACTATCCTTAACCGAAAGGTTGATACTAAGGGTGGGTAATGATGCGCAAGAGCACTTTTGTACTTACCGTAATATTTTTTTCTTGTAAATTTCATTCGCTACATTTTTGTTTATATAAATTTTTTTATTTTACTAACCGTTTCCGAGATATAGGTGACTATATTTTTTACATTTTATAGAGTCTTGTTTGTCAGTCAGAAACGGCGCGACAAAATAAAAAAATGTATATAAACAAAATTGAAGGCAATGAAATTTGCACCAAAGAATGTCTAAACAAATTTGCTGTATTAACATTAATAATTATTATATTCGTTAATTGACTGGCCTAAGAATAAATTACATTGTCCTTCCCTCATATACTTATTTTTCATCAAAAATATCATTAAAACCACAGAAAATCATACAGGTAAGCATAAATTAATAAATTTTGTTTAGTTTAAAAATTTATTTCCTTCTTATTAATAGCGTATAATCCAATTGTCTAGACATTTAAAAAATTATCAAAATATAAAAATATAAAAACATATAAAAACGTAACATTCATTAAGGCATATCACAAACTTTGCTTAAATTATCGCGTAAAGCTTCTAATTGGCGTAAGGTGTCTGAATCTAAATCGGGAACTTCAGATTTTCTAATTCCTCGATTTGGTTGAATTAATAATATGCGACCATCCTGAAGAGGAATGTCGACGCTTGCTTGTTGGTCAGTGCAAACATTACTAACCATCAATGGGCTGCCTTGCATAGACACTGCCATTTCACCTTGACGTGGTCTTCTCAAAATAACTGAAGGCTTCATCTAATAAGTATTATCATCATTAAAAAAATAAAATTTAACCTGAATACCTAATAGTTAATAATGCTTATGAATGGGGCCGGTCGATGTTCTCTGTTTTGAATTTGGCCGAAATTTTTGCACTGGGTGGTAGATAATGGTCTATAATATAGTGCAATACCATTGGTTACTTACTTAACAAACCTTATTATCAAAAATGGTGGATTTTAGAGTGCCTGGATCCGAGACTCGCTAAAAGCATCCCTATGGGGTTACCGAACTCGAAAATGACGAAATTCGAATGCCGAGATCCGATCGTTTGCGCCCTAAGGCAGTTGCTTAGTTTGCCTAGTGCCTATCGCCGGCCCTGGGTGTTCACAATACCACGTGTCTACTGCTTTTTATAACAAAAAAATAGCCCTTACCTTGGGCGTTATTGTTCCTGTTGGTGGTAAAATACGACGTAGTGAAGGTGTGATATACTTATTTGATGAGGTCGAAGCGTGCTGAATTTTAGTCCGGGATTGTGAGCGAGATTTGCGTTCTGTTTTTATCTTTTCGATGGTCGTCTGCGATTTTGATCGTCTTCTAGGACGTCTCAAAGTTGAAGCTATGGAAAAAATTAAATTAAAATAACGAACACACAATCAAAATTGGTACGCTCACCATCTATTCCTGTAGAAGTACTACTAGGACAACTCTTTGTGGTATTGTTTACAAAACTTTTAAACGTCGCTGTTTCATAATGAGACTTTTCCGCTTCCGACCTCTGTATTTTTAATAATTAGTTTGACTAACTAAAAATTGTTTAATTTTCTTACCAATTCATTTAAGGTTTTTCCTAACATTGTACCGGGAACCTGAGCAATAATTTGATTTAAACCATTTTGAAATTTATGTAGCAAATGTGCATCGTCAATCTCATTCAATTTTTTTATTGCTGAAAATTTTAACTTTATACAAACGAAAACATATTGCGAGTCATACTCACCATCTTCTTCAGCTTTCTTGAGGAACGAGCTTAATGCAATTTCTCTTTGCAATTTTCCTCGAATTGGTCTTACATTTTTCGCACCTTCCGTGCTAACTGCTTTCGATCTTGGCATAATATCTTAGTTGGTGGAAGTTCTAAAGGAGACAATGGAATATATTTTTATTTTTTACCAAATATTATAGCCTAAAAACTAATCAAAGAATAATTAAAAATTATTATATGAACAAACAATCTGTCACAACATACTTTCCTAGTGCCGGCCAAACCGATAAATGTGTATAAATGTCTGTAAAGCAAATTTCGATAACTTTAAAAAGCTACACATGCGACATGCAGCAACATACAGGGGAAGGCAAAATTAAAACAGTTATTATTTTAAAAGTCAATTTTGCAATTAATACATCTTACGATGATTAAGAATAATGTAAATATTTAAAGATTATTTTAATAAATAATTCGATAAACGTAATTCATATTATAATAATAATAATGCGGAAATATTTATTATTTTTGGACAGGACAACGTCTGCCGGGTCAGCTAGTAAACAAAAAAATCTGATTTTCGAACTAATAGATTCTACATACATATTGTCGTGATTCAAACACCTAATTTGTTTATTTTGAATATTTAAAATTTTGTTAATTATTTTCTTTGTTATTATGACTTTGCATTTTTTTATATAGGATATACTTTCGATGTAGTTATCGAAATCGGCCAATAAATGAAAGATATATTACTTAATGACTAGACAATAACTTTTTCCTATAGGAGTGTATTTAAAATTTTTTGCTGATGATATAATTTTGCATTTCCCGCTAGTTGGTTAATCTGGCGTCGGCTCGCAGGGGAAAAAAGACATTTTGCCAAGATGGCGAAAGAGCGAGTGATGATTATTTTAGAAGCTTCTAAAGTTAAATAGAAAAAAATATAACTATTTTAATTAAATTGTTCGATTTCAGTTTTAAAGGTTATGAAATAAATTTTAGAAGAATTTATTTGGTTGTTTGAAAAATAAATCGAAACCAACGCGATAAAAAGTTTGGATAAAAATCAATTGGACAAGATTACAGAAGAAGATAAATGCCAATTTAAAAATTAACTGCATACGCCAATGATTTATAAATATTTAAAATTAAATAATTAAAAACCAAGTATTCTCCAAAAGATCAAAACTTTAGAAATTCAATTTTTAGTTTAGGATTATTAAGTGATAGCAACAATATTATGCCAAAACGACCGCAATTAAGTGTCGCTGTTCGCAAACCAAATAGTGTTTTTGGATTCGGAGGGTATCCTGCAATGAAAATTGCCAAAAAACTAAAGTATTCGCGGACAGCTACTAAAACTATCCTTAACCGAAAGGTTGATACTAAGGGTGGGTAATGATGCGCAAGAGCACTTTTGTACTTACCGTAATATTTTTTTCTTGTAAATTTCATTCGCTACATTTTTGTTTATATAAATTTTTTTATTTTACTAACCGTTTCCGAGATATAGGTGACTATATTTTTTACATTTTATAGAGTCTTGTTTGTCAGTCAGAAACGGCGCGACAAAATAAAAAAATGTATATAAACAAAATTGAAGGCAATGAAATTTGCACCAAAAAATGTCTAAACAAATTTGCTGTATTAACATTAATAATTATTATATTCGTTAATTGACTGGCCTAAGAATAAATTACATTGTCCTTCCCTCATATACTTATTTTTCATCAAAAATATCATTAAAACCACAGAAAATCATACAGGTAAGCATAAATTAATAAATTTTGTTTAGTTTAAAAATTTATTTCCTTCTTATTAATAGCGTATAATCCAATTGTCTAGACATTTAAAAAATTATCAAAATATAAAAATATGAAAACATATAAAAACGTAACATTCATTAAGGCATATCACAAACTTTGCTTAAATTATCGCGTAAAGCTTCTAATTGGCGTAAGGTGTCTGAATCTAAATCGGGAACTTCAGATTTTCTAATTCCTCGATTTGGTTGAATTAATAATATGCGACCATCCTGAAGAGGAATGTCGACGCTTGCTTGTTGGTCAGTGCAAACATTACTAACCATCAATGGGCTGCCTTGCATAGACACTGCCATTTCACCTTGACGTGGTCTTCTCAAAATAACTGAAGGCTTCATCTAATAAGTATTATCATCATTAAAAAAATAAAATTTAACCTGAATACCTAATAGTTAATAATGCTTATGAATGGGGCCGGTCGATGTTCTCTGTTTTGAATTTGGCCGAAATTTTTGCACTGGGTGGTAGATAATGGTCTATAATATAGTGCAATACCATTGGTTACTTACTTAACAAACCTTATTATCAAAAATGGTGGATTTTAGAGTGCCTGGATCCGAGACTCGCTAAAAGCATCCCTATGGGGTTACCGAACTCGAAAATGACGAAATTCGAATGCCGAGATCCGATCGTTTGCGCCCTAAGGCAGTTGCTTAGTTTGCCTAGTGCCTATCGCCGGCCCTGGGTGTTCACAATACCACGTGTCTACTGCTTTTTATAACAAAAAAATAGCCCTTACCTTGGGCGTTATTGTTCCTGTTGGTGGTAAAATACGACGTAGTGAAGGTGTGATATACTTATTTGATGAGGTCGAAGCGTGCTGAATTTTAGTCCGGGATTGTGAGCGAGATTTGCGTTCTGTTTTTATCTTTTCGATGGTCGTCTGCGATTTTGATCGTCTTCTAGGACGTCTCAAAGTTGAAGCTATGGAAAAAATTAAATTAAAATAACGAACACACAATCAAAATTGGTACGCTCACCATCTATTCCTGTAGAAGTACTACTAGGACAACTCTTTGTGGTATTGTTTACAAAACTTTTAAACGTCGCTGTTTCATAATGAGACTTTTCCGCTTCCGACCTCTGTATTTTTAATAATTAGTTTGACTAACTAAAAATTGTTTAATTTTCTTACCAATTCATTTAAGGTTTTTCCTAACATTGTACCGGGAACCTGAGCAATAATTTGATTTAAACCAGTTTGAAATTTATGTAGCAAATGTGCATCGTCAATCTCATTCAATTTTTTTATTGCTGAAAATTTTAACTTTATACAAACGAAAACATATTGCGAGTCATACTCACCATCTTCTTCAGCTTTCTTGAGGAACGAGCTTAATGCGATTTCTCTTTGCAATCTTCCTCGAATTGGTCTTACATTTTTCGCACCTTCCGTGCTAACTGCTTTCGATCTTGGCATAATATCTTAGTTGGTGGAAGTTCTAAAGGAGACAATGGAATATATTTTTATTTTTTACCAAATATTATAGCCTAAAAACTAATCAAAGAATAATTAAAAATTATTATATGAACAAACAATCTGTCACAACATACTTTCCTAGTGCCGGCCAAACCGATAAATGTGTATAAATGTCTGTAAAGCAAATTTCGATAACTTTAAAAAGCTACACATGCGACATGCAGCAACATACAGGGGAAGGCAAAATTAAAACAGTTATTATTTTAAAAGTCAATTTTGCAATTAATACATCTTACGATGATTAAGAATAATGTAAATATTTAAAGATTATTTTAATAAATAATTCGATAAACGTAATTCATATTATAATAATAATAATGCGGAAATATTTATTATTTTTGGACAGGACAACGTCTGCCGGGTCAGCTAGTAAACAAAAAAATCTGATTTTCGAACTAATAGATTCTACATACATATTGTCGTGATTCAAACACCTAATTTGTTTATTTTGAATATTTAAAATTTTGTTAATTATTTTCTTTGTTATTATGACTTTGCATTTTTTTATATAGGATATACTTTCGATGTAGTTATCGAAATCGGCCAATAAATGAAAGATATATTACTTAATGACTAGACAATAACTTTTTCCTATAGGAGTGTATTTAAAATTTTTTGCTGATGATATAATTTTGCATTTCCCGCTAGTTGGTTAATCTGGCGTCGGCTCGCAGGGGAAAAAAGACATTTTGCCAAGATGGCGAAAGAGCGAGTGATGATTATTTTAGAAGCTTCTAAAGTTAAATAGAAAAAAATATAACTATTTTAATTAAATTGTTCGATTTCAGTTTTAAAGGTTATGAAATAAATTTTAGAAGAATTTATTTGGTTGTTTGAAAAATAAATCGAAACCAACGCGATAAAAAGTTTGGATAAAAATCAATTGGACAAGATTACAGAAGAAGATAAATGCCAATTTAAAAATTAACTGCATACGCCAATGATTTATAAATATTTAAAATTAAATAATTAAAAACCAAGTATTCTCCAAAAGATCAAAACTTTAGAAATTCAATTTTTAGTTTAGGATTATTAAGTGATAGCAACAATATTATGCCAAAACGACCGCAATTAAGTGTCGCTGTTCGCAAACCAAATAGTGTTTTTGGATTCGGAGGGTATCCTGCAATGAAAATTGCCAAAAAACTAAAGTATTCGCGGACAGCTACTAAAACTATCCTTAACCGAAAGGTTGATACTAAGGGTGGGTAATGATGCGCAAGAGCACTTTTGTACTTACCGTAATATTTTTTTCTTGTAAATTTCATTCGCTACATTTTTGTTTATATAAATTTTTTTATTTTACTAACCGTTTCCGAGATATAGGTGACTATATTTTTTACATTTTATAGAGTCTTGTTTGTCAGTCAGAAACGGCGCGACAAAATAAAAAAATGTATATAAACAAAATTGAAGGCAATGAAATTTGCACCAAAAAATGTCTAAACAAATTTGCTGTATTAACATTAATAATTATTATATTCGTTAATTGACTGGCCTAAGAATAAATTACATTGTCCTTCCCTCATATACTTATTTTTCATCAAAAATATCATTAAAACCACAGAAAATCATACAGGTAAGCATAAATTAATAAATTTTGTTTAGTTTAAAAATTTATTTCCTTCTTATTAATAGCGTATAATCCAATTGTCTAGACATTTAAAAAATTATCAAAATATAAAAATATAAAAACATATAAAAACGTAACATTCATTAAGGCATATCACAAACTTTGCTTAAATTATCGCGTAAAGCTTCTAATTGGCGTAAGGTGTCTGAATCTAAATCGGGAACTTCAGATTTTCTAATTCCTCGATTTGGTTGAATTAATAATATGCGACCATCCTGAAGAGGAATGTCGACGCTTGCTTGTTGGTCAGTGCAAACATTACTAACCATCAATGGGCTGCCTTGCATAGACACTGCCATTTCACCTTGACGTGGTCTTCTCAAAATAACTGAAGGCTTCATCTAATAAGTATTATCATCATTAAAAAAATAAAATTTAACCTGAATACCTAATAGTTAATAATGCTTATGAATGGGGCCGGTCGATGTTCTCTGTTTTGAATTTGGCCGAAATTTTTGCACTGGGTGGTAGATAATGGTCTATAATATAGTGCAATACCATTGGTTACTTACTTAACAAACCTTATTATCAAAAATGGTGGATTTTAGAGTGCCTGGATCCGAGACTCGCTAAAAGCATCCCTATGGGGTTACCGAACTCGAAAATGACGAAATTCGAATGCCGAGATCCGATCGTTTGCGCCCTAAGGCAGTTGCTTAGTTTGCCTAGTGCCTATCGCCGGCCCTGGGTGTTCACAATACCACGTGTCTACTGCTTTTTATAACAAAAAAATAGCCCTTACCTTGGGCGTTATTGTTCCTGTTGGTGGTAAAATACGACGTAGTGAAGGTGTGATATACTTATTTGATGAGGTCGAAGCTTGCTGAATTTTAGTCCGGGATTGTGAGCGAGATTTGCGTTCTGTTTTTATCTTTTCGATGGTCGTCTGCGATTTTGATCGTCTTCTAGGACGTCTCAAAGTTGAAGCTATGGAAAAAATTAAATTAAAATAACGAACACACAATCAAAATTGGTACGCTCACCATCTATTCCTGTAGAAGTACTACTAGGACAACTCTTTGTGGTATTGTTTACAAAACTTTTAAACGTCGCTGTTTCATAATGAGACTTTTCCGCTTCCGACCTCTGTATTTTTAATAATTAGTTTGACTAACTAAAAATTGTTTAATTTTCTTACCAATTCATTTAAGGTTTTTCCTAACATTGTACCGGGAACCTGAGCAATAATTTGATTTAAACCATTTTGAAATTTATGTAGCAAATGTGCATCGTCAATCTCATTCAATTTTTTTATTGCTGAAAATTTTAACTTTATACAAACGAAAACATATTGCGAGTCATACTCACCATCTTCTTCAGCTTTCTTGAGGAACGAGCTTAATGCAATTTCTCTTTGCAATTTTCCTCGAATTGGTCTTACATTTTTCGCACCTTCCGTGCTAACTGCTTTCGATCTTGGCATAATATCTTAGTTGGTGGAAGTTCTAAAGGAGACAATGGAATATATTTTTATTTTTTACCAAATATTATAGCCTAAAAACTAATCAAAGAATAATTAAAAATTATTATATGAACAAACAATCTGTCACAACATACTTTCCTAGTGCCGGCCAAACCGATAAATGTGTATAAATGTCTGTAAAGCAAATTTCGATAACTTTAAAAAGCTACACATGCGACATGCAGCAACATACAGGGGAAGGCAAAATTAAAACAGTTATTATTTTAAAAGTCAATTTTGCAATTAATACATCTTACGATGATTAAGAATAATGTAAATATTTAAAGATTATTTTAATAAATAATTCGATAAACGTAATTCATATTATAATAATAATAATGCGGAAATATTTATTATTTTTGGACAGGACAACGTCTGCCGGGTCAGCTAGTAAACAAAAAAATCTGATTTTCGAACTAATAGATTCTACATACATATTGTCGTGATTCAAACACCTAATTTGTTTATTTTGAATATTTAAAATTTTGTTAATTATTTTCTTTGTTATTATGACTTTGCATTTTTTTATATAGGATATACTTTCGATGTAGTTATCGAAATCGGCCAATAAATGAAAGATATATTACTTAATGACTAGACAATAACTTTTTCCTATAGGAGTGTATTTAAAATTTTTTGCTGATGATATAATTTTGCATTTCCCGCTAGTTGGTTAATCTGGCGTCGGCTCGCAGGGGAAAAAAGACATTTTGCCAAGATGGCGAAAGAGCGAGTGATGATTATTTTAGAAGCTTCTAAAGTTAAATAGAAAAAAATATAACTATTTTAATTAAATTGTTCGATTTCAGTTTTAAAGGTTATGAAATAAATTTTAGAAGAATTTATTTGGTTGTTTGAAAAATAAATCGAAACCAACGCGATAAAAAGTTTGGATAAAAATCAATTGGACAAGATTACAGAAGAAGATAAATGCCAATTTAAAAATTAACTGCATACGCCAATGATTTATAAATATTTAAAATTAAATAATTAAAAACCAAGTATTCTCCAAAAGATCAAAACTTTAGAAATTCAATTTTTAGTTTAGGATTATTAAGTGATAGCAACAATATTATGCCAAAACGACCGCAATTAAGTGTCGCTGTTCGCAAACCAAATAGTGTTTTTGGATTCGGAGGGTATCCTGCAATGAAAATTGCCAAAAAACTAAAGTATTCGCGGACAGCTACTAAAACTATCCTTAACCGAAAGGTTGATACTAAGGGTGGGTAATGATGCGCAAGAGCACTTTTGTACTTACCGTAATATTTTTTTCTTGTAAATTTCATTCGCTACATTTTTGTTTATATAAATTTTTTTATTTTACTAACCGTTTCCGAGATATAGGTGACTATATTTTTTACATTTTATAGAGTCTTGTTTGTCAGTCAGAAACGGCGCGACAAAATAAAAAAATGTATATAAACAAAATTGAAGGCAATGAAATTTGCACCAAAAAATGTCTAAACAAATTTGCTGTATTAACATTAATAATTATTATATTCGTTAATTGACTGGCCTAAGAATAAATTACATTGTCCTTCCCTCATATACTTATTTTTCATCAAAAATATCATTAAAACCACAGAAAATCATACAGGTAAGCATAAATTAATAAATTTTGTTTAGTTTAAAAATTTATTTCCTTCTTATTAATAGCGTATAATCCAATTGTCTAGACATTTAAAAAATTATCAAAATATAAAAATATGAAAACATATAAAAACGTAACATTCATTAAGGCATATCACAAACTTTGCTTAAATTATCGCGTAAAGCTTCTAATTGGCGTAAGGTGTCTGAATCTAAATCGGGAACTTCAGATTTTCTAATTCCTCGATTTGGTTGAATTAATAATATGCGACCATCCTGAAGAGGAATGTCGACGCTTGCTTGTTGGTCAGTGCAAACATTACTAACCATCAATGGGCTGCCTTGCATAGACACTGCCATTTCACCTTGACGTGGTCTTCTCAAAATAACTGAAGGCTTCATCTAATAAGTATTATCATCATTAAAAAAATAAAATTTAACCTGAATACCTAATAGTTAATAATGCTTATGAATGGGGCCGGTCGATGTTCTCTGTTTTGAATTTGGCCGAAATTTTTGCACTGGGTGGTAGATAATGGTCTATAATATAGTGCAATACCATTGGTTACTTACTTAACAAACCTTATTATCAAAAATGGTGGATTTTAGAGTGCCTGGATCCGAGACTCGCTAAAAGCATCCCTATGGGGTTACCGAACTCGAAAATGACGAAATTCGAATGCCGAGATCCGATCGTTTGCGCCCTAAGGCAGTTGCTTAGTTTGCCTAGTGCCTATCGCCGGCCCTGGGTGTTCACAATACCACGTGTCTACTGCTTTTTATAACAAAAAAATAGCCCTTACCTTGGGCGTTATTGTTCCTGTTGGTGGTAAAATACGACGTAGTGAAGGTGTGATATACTTATTTGATGAGGTCGAAGCGTGCTGAATTTTAGTCCGGGATTGTGAGCGAGATTTGCGTTCTGTTTTTATCTTTTCGATGGTCGTCTGCGATTTTGATCGTCTTCTAGGACGTCTCAAAGTTGAAGCTATGGAAAAAATTAAATTAAAATAACGAACACACAATCAAAATTGGTACGCTCACCATCTATTCCTGTAGAAGTACTACTAGGACAACTCTTTGTGGTATTGTTTACAAAACTTTTAAACGTCGCTGTTTCATAATGAGACTTTTCCGCTTCCGACCTCTGTATTTTTAATAATTAGTTTGACTAACTAAAAATTGTTTAATTTTCTTACCAATTCATTTAAGGTTTTTCCTAACATTGTACCGGGAACCTGAGCAATAATTTGATTTAAACCAGTTTGAAATTTATGTAGCAAATGTGCATCGTCAATCTCATTCAATTTTTTTATTGCTGAAAATTTTAACTTTATACAAACGAAAACATATTGCGAGTCATACTCACCATCTTCTTCAGCTTTCTTGAGGAACGAGCTTAATGCGATTTCTCTTTGCAATCTTCCTCGAATTGGTCTTACATTTTTCGCACCTTCCGTGCTAACTGCTTTCGATCTTGGCATAATATCTTAGTTGGTGGAAGTTCTAAAGGAGACAATGGAATATATTTTTATTTTTTACCAAATATTATAGCCTAAAAACTAATCAAAGAATAATTAAAAATTATTATATGAACAAACAATCTGTCACAACATACTTTCCTAGTGCCGGCCAAACCGATAAATGTGTATAAATGTCTGTAAAGCAAATTTCGATAACTTTAAAAAGCTACACATGCGACATGCAGCAACATACAGGGGAAGGCAAAATTAAAACAGTTATTATTTTAAAAGTCAATTTTGCAATTAATACATCTTACGATGAGTACGAATAAAGTAAATATTTAATGATTATTTTAATAAATAATTCGATAAACGTAATTCATATTATAATAATAATAATGCGGAAATATTTATTATTTTTGGACAGGACAACGTCTGCCGGGTCAGCTAGTAAACAAAAAAATCTGATTTTCGAACTAATAGATTCTACATACATATTGTCATGATTCAAACATTTAATTTGTTTATTTTGAATATTTAAAATTTTGTTAATTATTTTCTTTGTTATTATGACTTTGCATTTTTTTTATATAGGATATACTTTCGATGTAGTTATCGAAATCGGCCAATAAATGAAAGATATATTATTTAATGACTAGACAATAACTTTTTTCTATAGGAGTGTATTTAAAATTTTTTGCTGATGATATAATTTTGCATTTCCCGCTAGTTGGTTAATCTGGCGCCGGCTCGCAGGGGAAAAAAGACATTTTGCCAAGATGGCGAAAGAGCGAGTGATGATTATTTTAGAAGCTTCTAAAGTTAAATAGAAAAAATTATAACTATTCTAATTAAATTGTTCGATTTCAGTTTTAAAGGTTAAGAAATAAATTTTAGAAGAATTTATTTGGTTGTTTGAAAAATAAATCGAAACCAACGCGATAAAAAGTTTGGATAAAAATCAATTGGACAAGATTACAGAAGAAGATAAATGCCAATTTAAAAATTAACTGCATACGCCAATGATTTATAAATATTTAAAATTAAATAATTAAAAACCAAGTATTCTCCAAAAGATCAAAACTTTAGAAATTCAATTTTTAGTTTAGGATTATTAAGTGATAGCAACAATATTATGCCAAAACGACCGCAATTAAGTGTCGCTGTTCGCAAACCAAATAGTGTTTTTGGATTCGGAGGGTATCACTTACCGTAATATTTTTTTCTTGTAAATTTCATTCGCTACATTTTTGTTTATATAAATTTTTTTATTTTACTAACCGTTTCCGAGATATAGGTGACTATATTTTTTACATTTTATAGAGTCTTGTTTGTCAGTCAGAAACGGCGCGACAAAATAAAAAAATGTATATAAACAAAATTGAAGGCAATGAAATTTGCACCAAAAAATGTCTAAACAAATTTGCTGTATTAACATTAATAATTATTATATTCGTTAATTGACTGGCCTAAGAATAAATTACATTGATTTTGCTTTAAAATTTAAAAAAATTTGGTGAAAAAGTAGAGAAGGGGGGCCCATTGGGTGTTTGGCAAAAATCTAAAAACCGTTTTTTGCTCTTTTTATTCCATAAATTAAGTATTCTGACCACGTCATTCGTATTTTATGCTCAAAGTCCGCTAGGATTCGACAAAAAAGCCATAGATTTTGCTTTAAAATTTAAAAAAATTTGGTGAAAAAGTAGGGAAGGGGGGACCATTGGGTGTTTGGCAAAAATCTAAAAACCGTTTTTTGATCTTTTTATTCCATAAATTAAGTATTCTGACCACGCCATTCGTATTTTATGCTCAAAGTCCGCTAGGAAACGTCAAATAAGCCATAGATTTTGCTTTAAAATTTAAAAAAAATTTGTGAAAAAGCAGAGAAGGGGGGACCATTGGGTGTTTGGCAAAAATCTAAAAACCGTTTTTTGCTCTTTTTATTCCATAAATTAAGTATTCTGACCACGTCATTCGTATTTTATGCTCAAAGTCCGCTAGGATTCGACAAAAAAGCCATAGATTTTGCTTTAAAATTTAAAAAAATTTGGTGAAAAAGTAGGGAAGGGGGGACCATTGGGTGTTTGGCAAAAATCTAAAAACCGTTTTTTGATCTTTTTATTCCATAAATTAAGTATTCTGACCACGCCATTCGTATTTTATGCTCAAAGTCCGCTAGGAAACGTCAAATAAGCCATAGATTTTGCTTTAAAATTTAAAAAAAATTTGTGAAAAAGCAGAGAAGGGGGGACCATTGGGTGTTTGGCAAAAATCTAAAAACCGTTTTTTGCTCTTTTTATTCCATAAATTAAGTATTCTGACCACGCCATTCGTATTTTATGCTCAAAGTCCGCTAGGAAACGTCAAAAAAGCCATAGATTTTGCTTTAAAATTTAAAAAAAATTTGTGAAAAAGCAGAGAAGGGGGGACCATTGGGTGCTTGGAAAAAATCTAAAAACCGTTTTTTGCTCTTTTTATTCCATAAATTAAGTATTCTGACCACGCCATTCGTATTTTATGCTCAAAGTCCGCTAGGATTCGTCAAAAAAGCCATAGATTTTGCTTTAAAATTTAAAAAAATTTGGTGAAAAAGTAGAGAAGGGGGGACCATTGGGTGTTTCGCAAAAATCTAAAAACCGTTTTTTGCTCTTTTTATTCCATAAATTAAGTATTCTGACCACGCCATTCGTATTTTATGCTCAAAGTCCGCTAGGAAACGTCAAAAAAGCCATAGATTTTGCTTTAAAATTTAAAAAAAATTGGTGAAAAAGTAGAGAAGGGGGGACCATTGGGTGTTTGGCAAAAATCTAAAAACCGTTTTTTGCTCTTTTTATTCCATAAATTAAGTATTCTGACCACGTCATTCGTATTTTATGCTCAAAGTCCGCTAGGATTCGACAAAAAAGCCATAGATTTTGCTTTAAAATTTAAAAAAATTTGGTGAAAAAGTAGAGAAGGGGGGACCATTGGGTGTTTGGCAAAAATCTAAAAACCGTTTTTTGCTCTTTTTATTCCATAAATTAAGTATTCTGACCACGCCATTCGTATTTTATGCTCAAAGTCCGCTAGGAAACGTCAAAAAAGCCATAGATTTTGCTTTAAAATTTAAAAAAAATTTGTGAAAAAGCAGAGAAGGGGGGACCATTGGGTGTTTGGCAAAAATCTAAAAACCGTTTTTTGCTCTTTTTATTCCATAAATTAAGTATTCTGACCACGCCATTCGTATTTTAGGCTCAAAGTCCGCTAGGAAACGTCAAAAAAACCATAGATTTTGCTTTAAAATTTAAAAAAAATTTGTGAAAAAGCAGAGAAGGGGGGACCATTGGGTGTTTGGCAAAAATCTAAAAACCGTTTTTGGCTCTTTTTATTCCATAAATTAAGTATTCTGACCACGCCATTTGTATTTTATGCTCAAAGTCCGCTAGGAAACGTCAAAAAAGCCATAGATTTTGCTTTAAAATTTAAAAAAAATTTGTGAAAAAGCAGAGAAGGGGGGACCATTGGGTGTTTGGCAAAAATCTAAAAACCGTTTTTGGCTCTTTTTATTCCATAAATTAAGTATTCTGACCACGCCATTCGTATTTTATGCTCAAAGTCCGCTAGGAAACGTCAAAAAAGCCATAGATTTTGCTTTAAAATTTAAAAAAAATTTGTGAAAAAGCAGAGAAGGGGGGACCATTGGGTGTTTGGCAAAAATCTAAAAACCGTTTTTTGCTCTTTTTATTCCATAAATTAAGTATTCTGACCACGCCATTCGTATTTTATGCTCAAAGTCCGCTAGGAAACGTCAATAAAAAAATAGATTTTGCTTTAAAATTTAAAAAAATTTGGTGAAAAAGTAGAGAAGGGGGGACCATTGGGTGATTGGCAAAAATCTAAAAACCGTTTTTTGCTCTTTTTATTCCATAAATTAAGTATTCTGACCACGCCATTCGTATTTTATGCTCAAAGTCCGCTAGGATTCGTCAAAAAAGCCATAGATTTTGCTTTAAAATTTAAAAAAATTTGGTGAAAAAGTAGAGAAGGGGGGACCATTGGGTGTTTGCCTAAAATCTAAAAACCGTTTTTTGCTCTTTTTATTCCATAAATTAAGTATTCTGACCACGTCATTCGTATTTTATGCTCAAAGTCCGCTAGGAAACGTCAAAAAAGCCATAGATTTTGCTTTAAAATTTAAAAAAAAATTGTGAAAAAGCAGAGAAGGGGGGACCATTGGGTGTTTGGCAAAAATCTAAAAACCGTTTTTTGCTCTTTTTATTCTATAAATTAAGTATTCTGACCACGTCATTCGTATTTTATGCTCAAAGTCCGCTAGGAAACGTCAAAAAAGCCATAGATTTTGCTTTAAAATTTAAAAAAAAATTGTGAAAAAGCAGAGAAGGGGGGACCATTGGGTGTTTGGCAAAAATCTAAAAACCGTTTTTTGCTCTTTTTATTCTATAAATTAAGTATTCTGACCACGTCATTCGTATTTTATGCTCAAAGTCCGCTAGGAAACGTCAAAAAAGCCATAGATTTTGCTTTAAAATTTAAAAAAATTTTGTGAAAAAGCAAAGAAGGGGGTACCATTGGGTGTTTGGCAAAAATCTAAAAGATGTGAGCGGATTCGTAAAAGTCGCTTAATTCCGATCATCGCGGAGGGGGGGTGACTTTTCCAACTTTTTCCATTTTTCTGGTTATATGTGCCCTCGACCACGTCCCCTGCCCAAATTTCAAATTTCCACGATCCCCGAAGGGCCTAAACATTTTCGCACGTGGTCATGAATCAGCCAATTAGGTCGTAGCTGACGTCACTTCCGTTTGCTTTTACGTCCCGTTCGCTTTTTTAGATTTTAGGTGCCGTGCGTTAAAAAGCTTCGCTTTAAAAATTAAAAGCAAGGCGATGTAAGGTGAAGTGGTGCGAAGCGAAACGATGCGAAGCAAAGCGAAGCGTTGCGTTGCGAAACGGTGCGAAGTGAAGCGATGCGAAGCGAAGGAAAGTGAGGCGAGCAAAGCAAAGCGAAACGGAAGGAACTTCGCTTTGCATCGCCTCGCTTCAAATTTCATTTTTTAATTTTTCGAAGTAAAGAGAAGCGAGGCGTTGCAAAGCGTAGTGAGTTGAATTTATGAACAAAATTCATTGAATTTATGAACAAAGGTAATTGAATTTATGAACGAATTTCATTGAATTTATGAACAAAATTCATTGAATTTATGAACAAATTTTATTGAATTTATGAACAAATTTCATTGAATTTATGAACAAAATTCATTGAAATTATGAACGAAGGTCATTGAATTTATGAACAAAATTCATTGAATTTATGAACAAAATTCATTGAATTTATGAACAAAATTCATTGTATTTATGAACAAAAGTAATTGAATTTATGAACAAATTTCATTGAATTAATGAACAAAATTCATTGAATTTATGAACAAATTTTATTGAATTTATGAACAAATTTTATTAAATTTATGAACAAAATTCATTGAAATTATGAACGAATGTCATTGAATTTATGAACAAAATTCATTGAAATTATGAACAAAGGTCATTGAATTTATGTACAAAATTCACTGAATTTCTGAACAAAATTCATTGAATTTATGAACAAAATTCATTGAATTTATGAACAAAATTCATTGAATTTATGAACAAAATTCATTGCATTTATGAACAAAATTCATTGAATTTATGAACGAAGGTCATTGAATTTATGAACAAAATTCATTGAAATTATGAACAAAGGTCATTGAATTTATGAACAAAATTCATTGAATTTATGAACAAAATTCATTGAATTTATGAACAAAATTCATTGAATTTATGAACAAAATTCATTGAATTTATGAACAAAATTCATTGAATTTATGAACGAAGGTCATTGAATTTATGAACAAAATTCATTGAAATTATGAACAAAGGTCATTGAATTTATGAACAAAATTCATTGAATTTATGAACAAAATTCATTGAAATTATGAACGAATGTCATTGAATTTATGAACAAAATTCATTGAAATTATGAACAAAGGTCATTGAATTTATGTACAAAATTCACTGAATTTATGAACAAAATTCATTGAATTTATGAACAAAATTCATTGCATTTATGAACAAAATTCATTGAATTTATGAACGAAGGTCATTGAATTTATGAACAAAATTCATTGAAATTATGAACAAAGGTCATTGAATTTATGAACAAAATTCATTGAATTTATGAACAAAATTCATTGAATTTATGAACAAAATTCATTGAATTTATGAACAAAATTCATTGAATTTATGAACAAAATTCATTGAATTTATGAACAAAATTCATTGAATTTATGAACAAAATTCATTGAATTTATGAACAAAATTCATTGAATTTATGAACAAAATTCATTGAATTTTGTTCATAAATTTAATAAAATTTGTTCATAAATTCAACTCACTACGCTTTGCATCGTCTCGCTTCTCTTTACTTCGAAAAATTAAAAAATGAAATTTGAAGCGAGGCGATGCAAAGCGAAGTTCCTTCCGTTTCGCTTTGCTTTGCTCGCCTCACTTTCCTTCGCTTCGCATCGCTTCACTTCGCACCGTTTCGCAACGCAACGCTTCGCTTTGCTTCGCATCGTTTCGTTTCGCACCACTTCACCTTACATCGCCTTGCTTTTAATTTTTTATTATTCTTTCAATCTTCTGCACACCATTTAAAATTTTTATCTTTCTCTACCAGGAGAGCAGAAGTTCGAAGAGATGAAAATAAATTAGTCTGCCACTTCCTTTGCTTTATATGATCCTAATACTTCACTAAAGAATTAAAATTTATCCCTTAAAAATTTAAAATTTTTACCTTTCTCTACCAGGAGAGCAGAACTTCGAAGAGATGAAAATAAATAAATCTACCACTTCCTTTGCTTTATGTGATCCTAATACTTCACTAAAGAATTTAAATTAATCCGTTAGAGATTTAAAATTTTTACCTTTCTCTACCAGGAGAGCAGAAGTTCGAAGAGATGAAAATAAATAAGTCTGCCACTACCTTTGCTTTATGTGATCCTAATACTTCACTAGAGAATTAAAATTTGTCATTTAAGCATTAAAATTTTTAATCTTTCTCTACCAGGAGAGCAGAATTTGGAAGAGATGAAAATAAATTTGTCTGCCACTTCCTTTGCTTTATGTGATTTTAATACTTCACTAAAGATGTTAAATTAATCCATTAAAAATTTAAAATTTTTACCTTTCTCTACCAATAGAGCAGAAGTTGGAAGAGATGAAAATAAATTAGTCTGCCACTTCCTTTGCTTTATGTGATCCTAATACTTCACTAAAGAATTTAAATTAATCCGTTAGAGATTTAAAATTTTTACTTTTCTCTACCAGGAGAGCAGAAGTTCGAAGAGATGAAAATAAATAAGTCTGCCACTTCCTTTGCTTTATGTGATCTTAATACTTCACTAAAGAATTTAAATTAATCCTTTAAAAATTTAAAATTTTTACCTTTTTCTACCAGGAGAGCAGAAGTTGGAAGAGATGAAAATAAATTAGTCTGCCACTTCCTTTGCTTTATGTGATCCTAATACTTCACTAAAGAATTTAAATTAATCCGTTAGAAATTTAAAATTTTTACCTTTCTCTACCAGGAGAGCAGAACTTCGAAGAGATGAAAATAAATAAGTCTGCCACTTCCTTTGCTTTATGTGATCCTAATACTTCACTAAAGAATTAAAATTTGTCATTTAAGCATTAAAATTTTTAATCTTTCTCTACCAGGAGAACAGAAGTTCGAAGAGATGAAAATAAATAAGTCTGCCACTTCTTTTGCTTTATGTGATCCTAATACTTCACTAAAGAATTAAAATTTATCCCTTAAAAATTTAAAATTTTTATCTTTCTCTACCAGGAGAGCAGAAGTTCGAAGAGATGAAAATAAATAAGTCTGCCACTTCCTTTGCTTTATGAGATCAAGAAAATAGGGAAATAACAAAGTTGCTTTTCTTAACTTAAAAGCCGAATAAAATCTAAATTATCATACTTAGGTGAAATCTGTGCACGGCATTCAATTTTAAATTTTTAATCTTTCTCTATCAGGAGAGCAGAAGATCGAAGAGATGAAATTAAATACATAAGTATAATATTAAACATTTTATTTGGATTTTAAGTTTTTTTGTAAAATATACAAAATCTTTGGGTAGTTTTTCCAAATAGTGAAATTTCTCAAAAATTTTAAGGTAATTCTAGCGTTAACTGAGCAGGAAAATCGAATTCCGTGCGCAGATTGAAAAGTTGAAAAGAGGTTTAAAAACGCTATTTAAAAATATGATTTTCAACTATGGTCTCCATTTGAAAAAAACACAAGATTATGTTATAACTCTGAAACTGAGATATATATTTAAAATCTCATTAGCCCATTTTATTGATCTTAAAAAAGTGTCCCAAGAAAGTGTTGACATTTTTTTGATAACTTGATAAACAACCGAGATATCGACATTTATCGAAAATTCGAACTTTTGGCTATAACTCGAAAACAAAAAAAGGTAGCGAATTCTGGTTTTCGCCATTGAGCTTTTCTCGAAAAAAGAGATCGAGGATGCGCCATCCATTTTTTCATATCTCTTATAGTTACCGAGTTTCCCATAAGAACTATCGAAATTGGCCCACCCAGTACACCCACAAAAGATGAAAATAACAAAACGAGGTAACAGGCTTATGAAGTTAAAGATAAGGACTAAATATCCTGAAAGTTTCATATTTTCATATCATAGCCAACACGATCATATTATAGCCTAAATAATGAGATTTTTTAAAATTTCAAAATTTCTAATTGAGATTATTTTTATACAAAGTAGGCGAAAGGAGTAAAATGCAGGTTTTATTTCTTCCACGGTATGTGCACTTTATCTCTCAGAAATATTAGCTGTTTGCATTGAACAGTCGAAATACTGGAGTCAATTAAAAATCACCAAAAATCAATAAAATTCGGGTATTTTTAGCACCGTGTTATTTTTCAGGGGTATTGATTAAATGATTTTATATTTTTTATATTAAAACTACTATCTTTCAGCTTTAAAATGCCATGTTAAAGGAGTCAATATCTTTAACAGAAATTTTTTTACAGCTGAAACTATTTAAGAATAAATATGTCATTTTTCAAATGAATTAATTTGTGTAGGGGGGGAACTGACGGATGCAAAAAATTAATGAAGATGGATTTCCTTCTTTGATACCCTAATGACGATTCTCACAAAGCTTGACCAAAATTCAAAATATGCTAACTTTTCCAATAAGACGTTTTCATATGGAATGACTCTATTGAAATAATTCATATTTTATGTTTATGTATTTATGTTACATATTAGAAGTCGGTAACTTATTCTGAGTCTGCAGTTTTTATTACTTATCGCTTTTGTATCCATTTGTATTATTTTTAGTCTTGTAGCAACCCTATAGCAATAAACTACTTCAAGGCTTTACTTCTTTTGTTTTTACAACAACCTGAAAATTTACTTCCAACTATCAAGATTAGCTCGTTCATCCATTTTAAATAACGCTACAGATATTAACCGTGCACATAATCTATCGCTGTCTCCAAAAAGAATCCGGTGTTTGTCTCGAGGAATATCCTTCCTTGATAACTTTGACAAATTCGGTGTACTTTTTGCTGGATCTAATTCGTAAGTTTTATACGATTTGGTGAACTTCCCGCAACCCCAGGCGAGATTTTCGAACACTCCCAATGGTACTGCTTCGTTTTACGTAATAAAAACACCATGTGGATTTTTTGGCGATTTTTGAAAAATGAAATCACGATATCCGCACCTTTTTTCAGCTTTCCTTATGTAGTTTTTGCAGAAAATTCGATTGGCGCACGAGAAACGAAGTGCACTGTGATATTTGAAAATTGAAAAAGAACCAATAAAAAATATTCAAAAAATAAGAGAAACAATAAGCTTATTAGATCTAGGGTGAGATATATGATGTTATAAATTTAAAAAATATTATTCAATATTCAATATTCCGATAACGGAGAATTATATTGAATTTGATAGGCTAAAATATAAATACAAGATAAAGCAGTTTTCTATTTAATTTTACCAAATAAATGGATCACATGAAATCAAG
The DNA here is from genome assembly GCA_963170105.1 of Cantharis lateralis. Lineage (NCBI taxonomy): Eukaryota > Metazoa > Arthropoda > Insecta > Coleoptera > Cantharidae > Cantharis > Cantharis lateralis. The sequence continues at coordinate 24,403,535 of OY720630.1, read as the reverse complement.
CTAACATAGATAACAGAAGGTATCAAATTCTAGATTATTAAGGATGAATAATAATAATTATTATTATAATTGGTTATACAGGTACTCCATTTATTTTCTGGGAGTAAGAATCATCTTCCATTTGTACCGAAAGTACTAAAATTATATTAAAATAAGGAATTATTTTCTGGAGCGACCCAGTAGAAAAGCAAACAATTTCGAAGTGCACAGGAGATCATCCGAAATGTATTTAATTTAATTGTCACTGCCATTTGGTTTGTTCTGAATTCTGATCAAAGCTGTGTATTATATCAGAAATAATTGTACAAATCAAGTTGCAAGCATCACTATTAAAGAATAGTAATGCAAAGGAATGCAGTAAATAATTAAAATACTGGCGGCTTTCCATCTGTGGTAGGTGTTACATGTGTACAACTGATGCCGTGGTTTAGACACCATGTTCAACTGTAGATTCAGGCTAATTAGTATTGTTTCTATCTCAATGAACATAGTTTTAAAACCAGTCACCGGTTTTTGAAGTAGAAGGAGAACCACTAAGAGAACTCGAAACTTTGAAAAAAAAAAAGAAACTGTAAAACATTTTGGCTTCTTACAGCAATGAAAATGCTTGGCTACAAATTTTGAAACGGTCTCAGAATCTTAAATAGTACTATCGGTACTTTTATTGCAATATGGAGATAAAAATCCTCACGTGAGCATCTTTACGTTTTGTACCTACATGTTTTATACATTATTATTGTAATAGCTATTGATTTAATTTTATTGGAACTATAAATCACCTAGTTCGTAAGCTCTTTGTTTCTGAAATAATTAATAATGCAATTTTAGAAACAAACATTTAATTAATAAAAGTCCAGCTGTGCCAAACAATGGCGGTTGTAGTGATTGTCACTACTTTATGAATTGTGGAGAGTTGTTAGCATCCCACTCAGATATTATAGTTAAAATTATATACTCAATTAAAATTACATATTATTAAAATAATTTTTAAATTGATTTAAATGAAAGTCACGAGGAGATACTTATGACATGAAAATGAGAATAATTAATAGGCCCGAACACAGTGGAAAGATTATATTTTCGGTGGTAACCACTCTTTATTGTAACATTTTATTCAACATAAAATGGGTTACATTTTAATCTTACCTAAATTGAAGGCTGTGCTATTTTCACAAAATTTTAATTGATATTTATTATGTACATTAAAAAAGTTAATATTAAATTTATAAAAACTTATTTAATAAAAGTATTGCAAACACTTAAAACTTAAAAGTTTTAAATAGTTAGGAAAAATTTCTAAAATTATTTACATGTGCTAGATATATACCGAGTAGTTCATAAGTTTTGTTTTAATATTTTTACGATCTCCTTTACTTTTCTTTACTTTCTTATTTCTAATTCTTGCACGCCATAAATCCCCTAGCAATTTGACGTCCACAGCCCAATTTGATTTTAGATATCATAGACAAAATTCGTAACTATTCGGTTCCACTAATTTTTAAAGAAAAAATTAATTAAAAAATTGTGAAAAAGCACAGTCTAATCTATAATACACATATTAGATTTGATACAAAATAAAAATGTTCTACGTCTACTAAATTAAATAATTAAAATAAGCAAACGTTCATCGGTATATTTTTATCGTGTATTCTAATTTAACACGTTCAGTAGGTAATTCTTCAAATTTAAAACAAGATTTTAGCTGCACATAATCATTATTAAAACAGTTAAGAAAAAACAATTCTAAAGTAAAAATATTACATCATTGCTCATTCATACATTCATTTTAATACAACTGAGATGATAATTATTTTATGTTTTTAAAACTATCTATCTTAACTATTTAATCACACCTTTAATTTATTTAGGCTTAAGAGTAAGTCACATTTATTATTATGCGTCCTTGTAGATTCACTTGAAGTAGGTAACTTTAATAGTATTTACAAACAAAACACTGAAGTCTAACAGTGTTCACTTAACACCATACTGAAAATTCAGTTATTTAAAAATACACTTATTAGATGAAAAGGGACAATTCTTTGAGTTTATTAATATAATAGAACAATTTATTTACAAAATCAAGCAAAATATACTAAAAACAATCGAGTTTGCTTCATAATCACAAAAAGCAAAAGTAATTTGTATTACTTGAAAAAGCATGTAAAACATGAAAAAATCATTTGATAATATAAAATGTTTTTTACAAAATAATAAAATAATCAAGATGAGATAAAGTTTGAAAGTATTAATCTATTCTATGCGTCGTTATTGAATTTTTGTTAAATTTAAACAATTTTCGTCACATTTCAGGCACATATTTTTAAATTTACAGAAAAACCTTTTATAGAACTATTTAGAAAAAGATAAGAACATATTTTTCATTTTTTCCAATATTATATTATGATATTATGTTTTGAGGTATATTTACAAACAGTTGTATTAAAAATGTTTATTTAGAGTAGAATATAAAAAAAAGATAACTCAATTACATAATTATGTTATTCAGTTTATTTTTTTCAAATATAATACCAACCGAGCCAGCTTGCAAAACCGGAAAATTTTTACCAAAAAGTTTATTGCTTATGTTATAATATCATTTTGAATAATAATAAACTAAATTAGAGAAAGGAGTAAAATAATGCAAGAAGTTAGAAAACAAGTATGAACGAAAGCAATTAGGATTTTGATTTAAAAAAGCAATGAAAAAACAGGAGTATATAATAATTTACAAGGTACCTTGATTCAATTTTACTCCTATACAGCAACTGAATTTGAAAATTGAATTAGATTTTGAAGAAGTATAAAAAGTAGAAATAAAAATAAAGAGGATTTAATTTAAAAGTAAAAAATAATAAATCGATATTTCGGTGCAAAGGATCTTGCATCTAACGAAGGATTGCAGCAAAAATGTAAAAGAAAACCAAAGAAAATCCTGGAATAAGTAAATTGGAATAATTGTGAAAAAAATTGAACTAAACTGAGTTTACTAAATTGACAGGCAGATAAAAGTGACACTAATAAAATTCAGTCTCAAAATTCAGCAATTCGTCAATATAGAATAAGTCCAAAGTAGTTGGATGCATAAATAATGGATTAATTCGAAGTTTATGTGTTTAGAGAGGATTGTTGGCCATAATTGGTTCGATGAAATGGAACATAAAAAAAACTGGCAGTCCCCAAGCGGGTAAAACATCTAATAAAGTGGTTTAAAACTTTGAACAAATAATTGCTAATTTGTATTTTTATAACTTTTGATTTTAAATTTTATCAGGTTTCCATTACTTTAAAAATTACAGAAAAAGTACAATAGTGTTCTTATATTACCATTTTTGGATTAATTAACTATTTGCATTACTGATAACGTTTATTACTTTTACAACGTTAAATTTTTATTATGTTTTACAGTCAGGAAGGTAGCGTTAACGACGTTGATTTATTCTAAAACTACCACAAGAGTTATTGGGCTAGCAATAATTTATCTTTGTTTCTGCAATAGTTTGAAACGGTTAGAAACTGTCAGACGCATACGCAGGTTAGATTCAAAACTATAATAGCCGTTTTGGCAGTCCATGGCAGATTTTCAAGCTTATTAGCTAAGATGTAGTCTTTAAATAATTTAAAATGTTTGAAAATTATTTATTTTCAATGATTTTATTAAAAAAAAACATATTCTACAATTTTATTTATGAAATAAGTTTATAATTGGATCCCTTCAGAAATTGAATGGAAAACTTATCTGAATTTGCAAAAAAAAGAAAATAAATGCACCACTCGGAGCTTTCACAATAAAAACTTGATGAACAAAATTTAATTTAACTATTGGATTATGACCTGGGAGAATTAATTGACCTAGTTCACCTGATCTAATTCCATTAAAATTTTACTTATGAAATCTTTATAAGAGCAATTATATTTTTGCATTAATGGCTTACAATTAATCACTTATGCAAAAGTGCACAGTTCTTGCATTCTGGGTGGAATATATAACCGGAGCTGAGCTGAACTTAGTGATATAAATCTTCTTAACAAAATTGTAATCTTCTACTACTTAATCTTACGACTCCCAATATCTTGAATTGTAAATTTAGAATTATAAAATGTTTTTCTTGTTGGCTTAAAAATTAAAAATTATTTAAAATGGTTTAATAAATATATCTTCTTCAGTAATTGGGCTTGCAGGCATTTGGACAGTCCAAATGGTTATTCAAGTACTTTAATTTGTTGTTTTTTTATCTACAAAAATTAGCAGTGATAAATATATTGAACTGTTAGAAGTCCTCTTAATAGGTTTTGGAAAACATTTTGAATTCATCCAATACTAATTTGGCAAGTAAAATACACCGATTTTAATCCTATAGAGATTCTGGATTTTAGGACTCGGAGTTTACGAAAAAGAAAAGCTGTGCAACAAAGAACTAGCTAGTATTAGCTTGATTTCAAAACTTAAAAATGAATAAAATCCAAGAGAAGCAGATTAATCCGATTTTGTGTACGTGATCGCAATTTATCAAAATTTTGTTTTGAATCTAATATTTTAATTTATATTAAAAAAAAAACTTTGTTTTTTTTTGATTTTATTAACGCCAATTGTTTAATTTTTTCTTGATTGTGCTTTCAATGCAAACTTTAGAAAGTGTTGCCGCAATGCAGCAACCATAATGTCCTTGGATGTTTCTAACTTCTATCTGTCTTTAGTTTTCCTTGGTAGTGAGTCCTTCATCTATCTATGTACACTGAGCAGTTCCAGTTTGTATTATTAATATCTATAATGTTTTCTTAGACAGTTTATTAGCCAAAACACATTTTGGCAGTTTTAAAATTTTAATAACAATTGCAACACACCATATATTTGAAAATACATTTGGATTTGTTGTTTTGTTAATGTTGTGTAATTCTACATTACTTTTCCTGTAACATTCGTATGCATATGTACCAATGTAATCAAAACATTTTTGGAACAATTTTTTACTTTAAATTTGAAAAATATTATTTATTTTATTTCCTTCGTGTAAAATATAAAATCATATAGTATTTTATAATATATAATAAGATATTATTTTTCTAAATAAAGGTTTAGTCATGTTTTGAAGTAAGAAATATAAAAATTCTGAAATAATTTGTATGTTAATATTATAGACGCTATAAGCTGAAGCTGACGAGCTGAAAATTTAATAAATTAAACTAGAAACTGTACGCTTTTTTTTGTATATTAAATTGTTCTACTATGTAAAATTACACGAGCGGTAGGTATTTATCATAAAATATGTAAACAATTAGATATTTTAACAAATTCTTTGCAATTTCGCAAAAAAAGGTATTTCAATTTTTATTATGCATCCTAAAAACTAACATATAAAATATATTTTCCTAAATATTTCTTCAGTATGAATTGAGTTTATTTAAAATTTAATAATTAGTAATATACATTGTCAAATATATAAAATCTAATTAGAAGAAAGGTAACGAACTTAAAATATTACGTTTTTCGTAAAGCGCGACGGACCAACATAAGCAAAAGACATGTTGCTTATGTGCTAAGCAATTGGAATATTGCTGCAAGAGTAACTGCTGCAGCAAATGCAAATCTAGGAGAAGTGCACGCCGCAAGTCCCAGACCCATCGATAAATGGGACCAACCTGGAATGGGAGATGCAGAGTTTTTTCCTCTCTGCATTGCAGCTGGATGTTCACCTACAACAATATTATTTTAATTACGATGTAACAAATTTACATTAATTAATTCCAACATCCACAAACTTGTAAAAATATTTACAAAATATTTGTACTAAGTTAAGTTTTAAGTTAACAATGTTTAGACTTTATTTAACGTATCCGCTTAGTGCAAACAGTGTTAGTTCAAATTTGAATAAGCTTACTTTTTTTTTAATAATCCGATAATAGTGTCAGGAGTTTTTAGTTTACTCAATAAACAACGTTTGAGTTTTAGTTTTATAAACACCGAACGAACAATTATTCATAAAATTGCAAATGTCTCTTGTTTGTACACACACAACAGTGCGATTACATGGTAAACTTCTTGAGTTAACAAGTTACTTTTATTTATTTTCAGCACTCTTCCCAATTCAAATAATTGAATCACACTAAAAATTCTAATTCAGTATTATTTAAATCAAAATTTTTCTTTTAGACATATAATGCACAGTTTTCGTATTATTTAAATTAGCAAAAAACAAATATTATTCCGCAATTCAACATTTAAATTCTTATATATTCTCGTACTTCATTAAAATAAGAGTAACAGTAATAAAATTATTATTTAAATTTCTAAGTATTTGCGCACTTGCTTACTTCTGTAATCAAGTTCATTTTTACACATTAGGCTGGATACTTAAAACTTAAGCTTTACTTAAAGCTCGTTCCAACCAATATGTAAACGGAGTAAGTGGCACTTAGTGATTTAAAGATCGCTTAAATTTTTTTCTTATCATTTACGTTTAATTTTACATAAAAATAGTAAGCGAGGAAACATTTGCGAAGCGGAAGGTCCTCTTAAAGTAGCAATTATACAATTAGTTATAATTTAAAAAATTGCAATATTGATCTTGGCATTATTTAAATTAAAATTTGGGAATACTTGGACATAATAATTGATAATGTAACGGAAATAAAACATAATTTACAACAAAATAATGCGTGATGGATAAAACAATTTAAATAATGCTTTCCAACTTTTTACTTTGATTAATTTATTTATTTCGGTATTTAATCAATTTGGTTAAACGATTTAACGTTAAATAATGTTTATTGATTTGGAATAAATACTTACCATTTAATACATGAAGTAAAACACTAGCTGAATCTAAATTCGATGGACTGCACGTGTAGTTTCCTGAATTGATTGGTAGGCTGTGGTAAATAATAAGCGTTCCTACTGTAGTATCTGATCCAACTCTTTCCATCCGTATATCAATAACAGAACGATCATAATTTAAAACACGTTCTCCATCATGATACCAAAATATGTAAGCAGGCTCTTCTAGAGATTGGGTTATAACACATTTCAAAGTCACAGTACTTCCCGATTTAACATAAATATCTGACTCTCCAAGTATTTCAATCTTTGGAACTGAAATGATAAAACAGCTTTAATTTAACTCAAAATTACATACAAGTTTAGATTTGCAATAACATTGCTGAAACTCATCCTAGATTAACATGTTGTGAAATAATTAATCAGTTCTTGGCCAAAAGATAATTTGACTTTATAAGAGCGCAAATAATTTTTGGTAAATTGGATTGTGTCAATTCAATTCGTGTAATTCAAAATTAAATAACAGTTTTTAAGTTTCATTTAATTCATAATAAATGTCTGTTAATAATAGATCAAGTTGACGCAATTGGCATTTAATCATTGCTTTGTCATGCAAATTTATAGTTGACAGTTCTAAAAAAAAGCGAACAAATTTTTGATGATATCTCCTCAAATATTTAAACTACAATTGAGTTTAAATAAACCGTGGTTTGTACTACTAAAAACTGTTTGACCTTTTTTACATCCAATAATGTAATATTAATAATGTACAATAAGGTGGATGTGTATGTACAAGGAAATGAACACCCCGTATTAAAAAGGTATCAAAATAAATCAATAAAAAAGGCAAGATAGGTTATCCTAAAAAAATTGAAATCAAAAAAGTAAAGGGGATTCAATTGTATGCTTCTCTTATAACTACGAATCCAAAACTTACCATGAAGCTACTGTAAGAGCAGCGTCCTCATCATAATACATAATACATGTAGATGATCTCACCGCATGACCGGTTTAGAGACTACCTAAAGGGATTTTCCAACCTCAGTCAGTTGCATACTGATTTGCAATGAGCATGAAAAATATTGCACAAATGAAGTTACTTTATTTTTTTGAAAACACCTTAACTCAACTCACATAATGTCCTAAAATAATTTTGTTAAGTAAAAAATAATAAATAAAGTTTCATAATTTTTCAAAAATTTTATTCAATCACTGAAACTAGGATTTTTTTATGGAAATGTAAACTTGAGGAGTTTTGCTAAGGTATTCAACAGGAAATTGAAAAATTTTGAAATCCTGTTGCATTTTGGAATGCCGACTATTATCTAACTTATGCTGTACCGAGGGATGAATCGCGATTGAAAATCGGTGACCAAAATAGTGAAAATAATATGGAATATTATTCGGAATATTATTATTATTATTTCGGGGCAGGTTGCGACGAAAATTTGGGCACGACCCTATCTTGTGATACTCTGGGAAAATACCTATTTGACATTATATTGTTCTACACAAAACTGTTTCGATTTACTTATTTTCATAAGAAATGCAGCAATATGGAATTTTTTTCATCGCGGTTTAAACGTCGAACTATATAGTTTTGTAACGAATAGGTTTTGAACCTATGGTCAGCTAACCCGATTCGGTAGCGCCGGACTACCTCACAGCTCAACAGGGCCATGGAGTCGACATGTTGTTTTGTATTTGTTGAATATTTTCGATGAAAATTATAATACTTACCTACAACATTTAAAGTGATAAAATGACTCATTTTGGGTTCCGTGCTGACTTGACATTCGTATTGACCAGCATCGCGAGCTTGGACATATTTGACTTGTAAAGTCCACGTATCGGTAGCTTCAACGAGAAAAGCTTGGAATCGATCATCTGCAATGAATGTATACCTATCCACAGTAAGAATGTGAGCATCTCTTCTTCTAATCCACGATACGGATTTGTTGCCAAGCTGTTTTACCCTACATGGTAAATATGCATGCGTCCCCAATTGTGTAGTTATGTTGGTCGTCGTTGTAGGATCAAAATATGGTCCGGTATATAATCCAGTAAATCGTTTAACTGTATGAGCAGCTTCACCTTCAGAAAACACTGAAACAAAATTAAAGTTTCAAAACTCGAATACAATACTGCCTGTTTTATTTTATCTAATTGAAAAGTCGATAAAAATCCATATTTTTAAATTGGCGTATCCTTTGTTATTGCAGAATTGCAAAAAACTTCACAAAAAAATGTGAACGATTTCTTTTATGTTTCAATACCCTATAATTCAAAATCTCAACTCAGTTGTAGCTACGTTTGCATTTAAATCGACACATACAAGTAAAAAAACTTTGAAAAATCCAACAATCGATGGATTCCGTAGTAATGTCTAACATTGGAAACTAAAGGATGTTTTCCTACAGTTTTACGTTTAACCTTTTCGCATATAAAGTTGTACCATTTTTAAGTAAATTTAAATAACAAATTTCATTAAACATAAAAAAGTATTTTTATTAGCAAGTAGAACGTAATGAAAAATGTACCATAAAGTAAATTTTAATTAACAAAAAATAACGATCGTAATTATCTATCTTTATAAAATTCACACGTGGTTTGGACATTTTGTAAAATTAATTTTCTTTCATATTTTATACAGGCGCAGGTACAAAACTTCTTGACTTTTATACATTTTACACTTGGCTGCTTTCGCCTCAAAACTTTGATGCGATTTACGAACTTTTTAAAGAAGGGCAATCTGTTATCAAAATTAAAAATTAGGGTAGACTTTTGCATTTAACATCTATTCATAGAAATTATTCAAGTAATCATTTATAGGCGATAGATAAAAATATTGATTTGGGACTTTTCGTATAATTTATAATAATAATTGAGCTTACTAAAATTTCAGCTTCGCGCTTCCACTTTTAAGTGAACGTTACATATTTATAATTAAAAGAGTAGGCACGCATAAATAATATCAAAACAAATTTAATAATATTTAACGCCTGAATAAAATTTTAAAGCAAATATTATATTTTTTTATATCCATTGCGATATCAACATTTTTTGTTTTTAATTATCAATTAAATTTTATTTACAGAACAGATTGATATATGTATCAAAATGAAATTTAAAATTGAACTGGAGATCATTTACAGGAACAAATAAAAGTAGAAAACTCAACATGTTATTTAATAGCGCCAAACCTGTATTTTAAAATTTTTTCGTTTTTACAAAAAATTAACTTTTAATTGGTCCATCTAATTTTGAGGGTGTAAATTTTAATCTTCTATTCATTTAGCGAAACAAAAAGCATTGCAACATTTATCAGATAACCCTCAATTGTAAATAATTACTAGAATAAATACATAGAGTTGAATAATAATACGAATTTCCAAATTCAGCTTAAAGTGGTAATTACTCCTATTAATCAGATAACTTATGTTGTGTTACAAGAAATGGCTTCAAATGTACTCGATTCCTTTATGACAAATAGTACCCAATGGTACCTACGGTGAACAAAAACAAAATCAACACACATACTTTGTTTTAAATTTCAAATTAGCGATTAAATAAATTATTTAGATAGCCCAATGTATTTTTATTCCATTCTTGAATAACAACCAAATTTCCTTCCTAATGCTTTTTGTACGATTGCACTTTTTGCACATCGCCATAAAAATAAGACCAAAAAACTATTACAGAATAACTTAAAATCACGTTAGACAATATAAAAGTTTCAATGCTTAGTGTAACTATTCGCTCTAGTACTTTTCGTTATCGTGTAAATTGGAAACGATACGAAATGAAATAAGCAAATTCTGCTTTAATTTTCATTTCAAATTGGAATTCGAACATTCATCTTAAATGAGATCTAATAACTAAACAACGCAATAAATTGTTTAATAGTTCCATTCATGATCGACAATAAGGCAAACAATAATTTACTATTATAGGGTAATTCATCAAACTTCAAAATTATTTAAAGTTAAAAATCATTTACCTTAAAATTGGAAAATTCAACCAAGCATTCTGTGTTATTTCCGAAAAACGCTTAGGAATACACAAGAAGAGAAACGGGAAATGTAATTCAAGAACGGACAATGTAATTTTAAACATTAAAAAAGTTAGTTTTGAATTTATTGTAGGTACACGTTGTGGTAAAATATGTATTTTCAATCTGAACACATGAAGGATAACTCGATCGAACAATATGATCTTTTATACACAGTAGACCAAAGTCCCAAATCATGAATATTATAAACTTTCTGCATATGTGTATTTTATGAATAAATTTGTTCAAATTTTATTTTACCGAAAATTGCTTAAGTTTCGCACTATTAATTTAAAAAAAAATTTAAAGAAAAGCGTTTATGAAAAACTGTTCTAAGGTCAGTAAAATATAAATAGTAATTTTTGATGTAAACACTTAGAAAGTATTATAAAAATAAACTGTAGCTCTATAGTCGAAATTACTTGGTTCACATGCCTGTGAATTATGCTTTTGCTTTCACGAACATAAGGCGTAGGTAAGTGTTTTGCTCAAGTCTTTGTGTGATATAATTCCGGAGCCGCGCTTTTATTTGTTATTTATGTGCAATATAAGACTGATTATACTTAATACACGTTTTGGTTCCTCATTCAATTAGTACAACACAATTATTACAGTTGTCAAGTGTTTTTTAAGAGCAAGAACTTACGAGTAATTATTTCACCTAATAACTTATATTAGCCTCATTATATCTTGTCGATAATTTTGCATCTATTAATTATTTGCTTCTTTTTAACATAAGTTTGGCTACACCCAACTTCAACCTATTTGGATTTAACCTGATTAAGGTCCAAGGAGCTATGATTATTAGCTATACAAAATGATTCGTTGTAAGTGCACTAACATAAAGGGTTAACGCTTATTGTAATCCTTATTAGTCCTTATTAGTCCCTATTTATGCACTAGGCACTTTATAGCATAGAAATACCTGAAATTTCTATATTATTGTCCAGAAGCAATGATATAAGATTCTCAATCGTGCTCAAAACGTTCTAACAACGGGAATGGACCCCGGAGTCGAGAGAGATCGATATCGACAGACGATAGGCAATAATAGTCTAATATTGATTAGTTCGTTTTAAACCTTTAACGTATTCATTCATTGAGAAGGTCGTTGATATTTTAGTATACTATAACAAAATTTTAATCTAATTTTCAATGCTATTTAATGATCTGAAAAATATTTTTAATTATTTTTATTAAAAGAATAATAATTGAAAAACATTTGAACCTGATAGAATTCTCTAAACGATTTGCAAACGGAGCAAAAAACATTACTATATAAGCACCGAGGTTTGATAATTATACTGTGCAACTTTGAAATTGTGGTTTCAAAATTAAATTTCATCTAAACAATCATTTTAAAAACAATAAAGAAAGTCTGTAATAATTCTAAAAATTAAAGTTGAGAGTGTATTTCATTCAAAAATCAATAATTATTATTTAGAACTTATTATCAGGTTTGATTAATTGAATGATAATTACAGACAAAATGCGGGCTCCTGTAACCTTTCATTATAATATCAGTTGTTAGCGGTCTTTGCTGTAATTGAGAATTTAACAGTTGGACAGCTTTTGCTATTGTGATTAAATTATGTGTGAATGCTTCTATTTTCAAGATACTATTTCATTTGTCTCTCAAATTGTATATTATACTGTGTACGTACATAATGCTACATACAATTATTTATAAAATGTTCTATTTACTTTTAAATTGAATTGTATCGATCAATTGGAGAATTTTCAATTCCAATTAAAACAACACTATTAAAATCCCCAGCATATTTTGGCATCGTTATTAGTAAGGTTAAGTTCTGAAATTTTAATTCCAGCGTCCTAGATGTTCACAGTTCACAGATGCTGGTACAGGCAGAGTAAGAAGTTTCGTATAATTGGTGTTAATTATAAATCCGTGCATTCAAACTTCTTCTTATCCTTTTTATAAACTCCCGTTTACATTAGGACATTGTCCAAAAGCCCCTAGCATATTTCAAAAATTATAATATAATATATATATAGACATATACGTCATACAATTGGTGTTTCGGATCATTCTTCTGATTAAAATAAAATCAACTAAACATTCTTTTCAAGTTCATATATTTTCAAAAATTTTACAATAAGTTAAAATAAATCAAATATGCTCATTTTTTGAACAAATTATTTGAGCCGTGTTGAACTAAATTAAATCTGGGATTTGATAGATTGCCATTAAATGCGCTTATTACATCACATTTATATCAAATTAAAATTATGGTTGTGTTATTGCCAATTTTAAAAATTTAACTACATAGATTTTACTTAAATTCTCTATAATTTGGAACACCAATAGTAAGTTAACTGTTGTTTATATTGATTATTTATTTTTATGTTGTGTCAGGATTGAAATTCGCATTTAAAATTTATAGTTCTTGTTATCTTGTTAGCAACTTCCTTTATTTGTTATCAAGTTAGTTACAAAACTTTTTAAACAACAACGAAAAATAGCAACTTTTAATTTTAAGAAATTGGAGGTTATTTGCTAAGGCGAGTAGATGTTAAAATTTAATCAGCCTAAAGCGTCAATTACACGAGGATAGTGACTTGTACAAGTTACTAAAATCCAGTACTAAAAGCTAGTGATTTAAAGGAAAGTTGCGTTTACATGTTAATAGTAGCTTGCTCAAGTTAGTAGTGTTTTAAACAATGAATTCGAAATGTCAAATCGCTATTCTGTCATGAAACGCTAAAACGCCTGCTAAAGCGATATGATTACACGGGTTTAGTTTTTAGGAAAGTGAGAGTGGGGGTACTACTGGCTCCAGTAAATAGGATTGCTTTTTATTCACTAAACTGGAATTGTTACTAAAACCAGCACTGGAATTTAGTACTAAAATACTTGTTTACACGAAGACAGTACTAAAATTTAGTACTGGATTTTAGTAACTTGTACAAGTCACTATCCTCGTGTAATTGGCGCTTAAATGATATCAAGTTGCAAATAAAAATGATTTGCAATTCTTGGGCATGAAATTTAAAATACAAAATCTTTCCAAAAATGTGCAGAGAAAACTATTCACATTCTTATTTTAATTTATATATTAACAAATATAAAATAATTTATATATAAAAATATATTAACAAAATTAATAATACTATCAGTTTTTGAAAATGTCAGTTGACATTGAAAAAAAATTATATACGAGTACGTAACAAGAACTGAAAGTTATCAATAAAAAATATGCAAATCCGACGCCCGAAAATTGATAATCCAGTGTATTCTCGAATTTTTATATTTATTTAAATGTTTAATTTTTGAATAATTAAAAGTGACGTTTCAAGGCTTAATAAGCAATTTTAAACTTCGATCAAACTTATTAAAATAAATAAATATAATATAATAACAAAAAATTTCCTCCAAGTTGTTGTAACAAAAAGTGTTATAATATAACAAATAAATGTTTACTTTTATTGTATGTGGTTGAAGCCTGTAACGTAAAGCCAAGTTTAAGTTTTGCATAAAGTTAACCAAGTAAAACATTGTTTTAAGTAGAAGTTAGTTCAGTCGAGTTTAAATTGACAAACTCTGGTCAAAACACTAAATAAATCGCGTTGCGGTGATTCTTTAAAAATTTTATTAAAATATAAAATTGAAACTACGAAAAACTGTAATGGATTCTATATATTTTTATTTTCAATTAGACAAATGTGACAAATGGGTTAAACTGCATATTTAGTGTATTAAATTTTGATAACCAAAACAACACGAAACTTTTTGCTTAAATTTAATTTAAAAAAATTTAAAATACAACTTTTTGTTGCATAACTTGAAAACTTTTCGTCAAAAATGTGTGCTATTACAAACTACCAGAATATTCAAAAATTTTGTAAATTTTATTTAAGCTTTATTTAAGTTTACTAAACTATAAACAACTTTTTGTTATATTTATAACTTTAAATTTGTGTATGCTTTAATAGAATTTTTATAAGTTTTCAAATATAAGAAAAAAGCATTTTTTTATTATAACTTTTGATTCCTTTTTCTATATTCATTTAATAATGTAAAAATAAAATATATTTTTATCTGAAACAACAATCCCAACACAAACATATTTGGAACATAAACTTTTAAAATTATAAATAACTTTTAGTGCATCTGAAACGAAAATTATAAAAAGGTGAAAAGAAAAAACGAATGAAATACAAGCAGTTAATTAGAATATAAGTGAAACAAAGTGGAAATGAAATCAACATATGCGTGTATTATGTGATTATAACTGAATTAGTTAAATCTCGTGTGATGAATATTGATCAAAAATTAAACTAGGTGCTGTTTAGGAAGCCAGACATTTAAACTAAAAAATTTTCTTGCTAGAAAAATCTCAATTTCACTTTTTCAACAAAATTTGTAACTTGGCAAAAAATTAATTAGTTAAAGAGGAAACAATTTATTTAAAATTTATTCGTTCCGACACCTTGCGTGTGGGTATCACACCCCATGTAGAGAATCAAACCTGTTCCCAAACGATGGCTGTAATTATATTAATAAATAAATTAACTTTTTTGATTATTCACGGTATCTAATTAAGAAATCTCCAATTTTAATTTTCCTAAATCACGAGTTCAGAGTAAAATTTAAAAAAAACAACAGACTCACCTGCGACACATGCACGCGGTACACAGGCCGCACTTTTTATTTGCAATAACAGCATTTTATTTAAAAATAATTTGACAAAAATGGATCACATCAATCACGAATGTAATACGAATGATGCTAGATGTTGCACTTGCTAGATGTATAGTGCATAGATCAAACTTGAGGTTTAGATTCCATCAAGCAGTTCTGCGCTTTTTGATTCATAAAATGTTTATGCCATCTGTATAAAGCAGATTTTCTTACGTTAACATTGACATGACGTTTTGTCTAAAGTAGATTTTAAAAACGTTCTCAAAACTAGAAATAAACAATTTTGATAAAAGCAGCCAAAGTGTTATGTCCCCTGAACACCCTCATAACATTCAAGGTCATTTGAATTTCATCCACGTTCACTTTGGGGAGCTATTCCGACTCGAAACTAAATTTTTCATTAATTAATTGGTTATTTAAATGATAATTATATCACATAATCATGTAATTCGAAATACAAAGACTTGTGAGACGATAAAGATGGAGGTGGAAACTTCCATGCGCCGGTTAGCAATTTTCTTGTAATAAAAATGTATATTTTGTAAGATTGTAAGAAATTTTGTGTTAAAATTGTAATTATTATATTAAGATATTTTTTTAGTTGAAAAAATATAAAATTGAACCGGATGAAAAAAAGGAAAGCGTGATTGTACAGAGACAGTTCAATTCGACAAATTTTGACCCCTGTTGATGAAAAAGGGTTCTCAATCAAAGCAATGAAGAGTACGTTATTCACACTATGGTAGCTGGCTAATTTAATTTACAAATGGATTGATCGTTTGATCCATTACTCAAATGATTATTCGAGATGCTTCGATTTCCTATGGTTCTCCTACGCTTTTGCATTAAGTAAATTTACACTAAAAGTTTTAAGCTTTTGGCTGTTCAATATGTTTTTAATGAAATAAATGCGTTAGTTTAGTAGCAGAAACAAAAATGGAAATATGCTTGAAATTTTATTTAAATGAAAACGTTAACACTTCCAATTATCTCGGAAGACAATTAAAAATATATATGCTAACATAATCAAACGCTAAAAGGACAACTTAATGTAATGCATATGTATTAAGTAGATATCTTCTTTTATTTAAATTTATTGCTAAACTTGGGTACTAAATAAGACACCTCATTATACATTGTAAACCTAGTAAAATCAGAAGCGGTTTTAGCACCAGCTAAAATTTAAATTAATTTACGCCAAGGGACCAGCAACTTTGGTAACTTTTTAAAGCAACTCGATCAAGAAGATTAAAATAGCTTGATATTTTATTGTTGCTTTATTAATATCTTCTAGCATTTGAATTTGTAAAAATATATATAAATTGCAAGATAACATAATTAATTCAACTTAATAATTTTATTTCGCCCCACAGTTGACAAAACAATTGTTTATATAAAAATGTGTAAATTAATAAACACAACAAACTTAATTGAGTTGTAAAACTAATTTTATAAGCTGAAGATTACCGAGCGAGTCTTAAGGAAATACACAATTAAACGTTGATTTATGTATATAAAGTTTGAAATTCAAAATAATCGAAAAAATATATCAATTTTATAATGTAATGTACGATATGTTTCACTTGCTCAAATAGATATATTTGAATTAATTTACCTGTTCAAACGTATAAAGGAAACAGAAGCATATAAAATCTGTGCTGGTTCACCCTCTGGGGAGATTAAAATCGCAACTTTTCATCATCCTAAAGTTTACTTAATTTAATTATGTAAATAATACTGACACAAATGGTTGCTTGAAAGCTACATTTATTTCTCGAGTTTGCATTACTTATAAACAAGTCTTATTTATAGTAATATAGCATGTTAATAGGTAAATTTCAGTAATAAACATCCAAAAACGTAAGTACATACATGTAAATTTCACCACCAAACTTTAACTAGTACTCAAAAAGCTTTAAAATTTAAAGTCTAATAGCCCATCAAGCGCTCTAATGCTTTAGTGACAAACGAAAAGTTGAATAAGTTCAGTTTTTTTCTGAAAAAAATACCCACCAGTCCTGTTTGTAGGTAATCATCTAGTGTCCTTTAGTTCATTTAAGCTACATTCCCACATTTGTTACTACAATTCAAAAATTTGCATTTTAAACCGTTTGAAAACATATCTACATATTGCGATAAAATTATCAACATTTTTATTATCCCTGGTTTCGGCACCAATTTAATGCGATGCTCAAAAGTGTAAAAGCTAAACTTATTGCAAAGAAAACTTAAATTGTTACTTTTGGAACACCCATCACTGTTAATAAAGCTTGCGATCCTTATGATGAATTTTATGATAAAAAAATTAAGCAAGTTATAAATGTAAAATGTAATTTTAATCACAAACAATACTAAATTTCAAATGTTACAAAAGAAGGCACAGTTTGATCAAGTTGTTGTTACCATTGACGTAAAAATTGTGATGTTTTTGATCTAAAAACCGCATAACATCGGTTCGCCAAATAAAACAAAGATCACCAAATTTGCAAATTAAACGTATTTATAAGTAACTTTTCCAACTTTCTAGCTTAATTTTCAAATTAGATGGCAAAATAATACAAAATTCAAATAATCAATTTTATCGTGGTCACTGGTCGTAAAATTAATTGTTATTGCGCTTTTAAAATGTTCTCACCCTATTAGTTTTTGACGTCTTCATAAAATTTGCTGTGGTTTATTCTGCTCATCTGTTGTGATTTGCTACTGCTTTTCCAATGTGTTGGCACATCTGCTAGGTTAATTGATGGTCATAAAGCTGGTCAAGTGTGGATTCAATTCTTGATTTAACGAAATAGTACAAACACCCTTACTCTGAATTTTCAGTCTTCAGGTAAGTAAAATGACTCAATTGCATTTGTCAGTTGCAATTAAATTAAAACTTAAAATTTTGACCCTGGGCTTTAAAATTTCCGAACTTGACTGGTTGACGGTTTTACCCAGAATGAGTTATTTTTAAAAACCATTCTCCCTCCATTTAATTGTTTCGCAAATTTTCGATGTTTGAGCTTGAAGTGGTGGGACTAGTAGATTCGGCGCTGCGCACTTATTTAAATTATCACACGTACTCACTCTTATTGTTTAAAACCCACTAATTATGTTTAATTTTGATTAAAATATTTAACAAAAAATATAAAACCATGGCGCTTTGATAAATTTGGCGTTTATCTTTTCATCCAAAGATCGTGGACCAAAAACATCCTTTAAATTTTGAAATTCTGAAGAAAAGTTGCAAAACAAACTATTAACCGTGCCTTCCGTTATTAATAAAACTCAAACAATATGTGAAACTAAACAAATTATCATCATAAAAATCAAACAAAAGTAATCCTGAGTTTCCAAAGCAAAATTTAATTAAGAAAAGTTTAAACTTTATTTGTTTTTTTATAAATGTAGAATCTTAATTACGGGGTCTGTTAATTGAAACATGACAATATATACTATATGTATGTATGTACATTGCACATAACATACGTACATACATATCTCACTATCCGAAGAAGGTGATGACCATTACTGAAACGCTTTGAAATAATTTTAATTTTAATTTTCAAAATA
The DNA here is from genome assembly GCA_963170105.1 of Cantharis lateralis. NCBI lineage: Eukaryota > Metazoa > Arthropoda > Insecta > Coleoptera > Cantharidae > Cantharis > Cantharis lateralis. The sequence continues at coordinate 24,384,494 of OY720630.1, read as the reverse complement.
TTTAATTTTAATTTTTAATGTTTTTCAAGAAATCATAAATTAATTGTCGACCATACAATTTTAACATCGCCAACCTGATGTCTTAAGCATGTGGGTCGTAGGCTAGCAGTTAGGATGCTCGATTACTACATAGGTACATATATGTATGTCGCAGTTGTGGGTTCGATCCTCGACCAAGTTCACCAGGCTATTTTGGCCGTGTCTCCCTCACAAGATGCTGGCGACATCTTTGAGGTATTAACTACCTTGAAAACTCTTCATTAAATGAAGTGGTAAGCCAAAACCCATCTTGGGTTGTTGCGCTACTGTATGTGTGGTAGCTAAGATACTTCACTCAGCCAATGTGAATCTGAAACGCGTCATCCGGTTTTTTGATTGATATTTCCAGTTTGTAAGTTATTTTGCATTTGGACTGTTTTGGAAAGTTTAGCTCTAAAAAATATGCAATTTTAATTGAATTTAAAAATGTAACTTCTTCTAGAATAATTAAAATCTAACTCGGTAGTCAGACTTCGCTCAATAGTTTGTCTAGTTTTAATATAATTATGTATTCACAAAAACATTACATATGTAGAGCCGGGGAGCTCTACAACTTTATTCATATCACACCATTTAATAGAAAATTGTCAATAAAAGGTTTTATAAAATTAAAAATAATTGTATCAAATTTTTAAAATACATTATTCATATTGCAATAAAACTGCGCAAATTTGACTAAATTAAACATGAGTTTGTACATTTTAATTTAAATATTGTATTTTGTATTAGAATGGCAAATTTAATTGAGTTTATTATCTAAAATATTTAAAATTATTTTAACCAAAAATTTGCCTAAATAAAATAATTGTAAAGTTAATTTATAGTAAAGAACAATGGTAAAGTTTTTCTTTGAATAAATCTTGCTTGTAATTTAGCTTTTAATTTTCAGTTATCTTGGCTCTTTGTATAAACCGGTCTGTCAAAGAGTTAATAAAACAACCCTAAATAATAATTTATTTTTAGTATTTAAATCATTTTAATCTTATATTATTTGTCATTTCAAAAATCGTGCTTCACCATTAGTATAAATTATGAAAGTTTTTGAAATGCAAAATTAGATAAATTTTCAATTAGTGAGATTAATTTTCATGTAATTAAAAATAAAAAGATCAATATCTTCTAAGGGTTTAGAATTTTTGACTCAAAATTCGTCAGGATAAAAAATGCAAACAAATGAAAAAATTTAAAACTATAGAATGAAAACCGTCTTTAAAGCATTTTTGTCCTATCAGCTTTGTTACAGCTTAGCTTCAAAAATACGTTTTAGAAAATAAAATGAAACTAATTAAACGTTTGGAGTTGTGTTTATTATAAATTTGGTTAGAAAGTATCTACATTAAACATTAATTTCGGTTTGCTTAGTCATATAAGCATTTGTAATCCGGACACCAACTTTTGATAAATCTTGGCCGGATTTTGCGATGTGTTCCAAATATTTAGTAAGTTTAATCAGCTCTGGATCTCTAATAAAACCAATTTGCATGCAATTTTTAACTTGGACTGCAAATTTTTTGTTAATAATAAATTTGTGACGGTCATCGCCAATCATTATCGTGTTTTTTTCGTTGTATTGGGAATATAAACTCCAGATGACTTCCAATAGTTTAACCTTAGAAATTTATTTATTAATATAATTCGTAATAATTTAAAAATTTAGACTTACATTGGGGTTTCCTAACCTGGGGATGTAAGAATTTATAATCGAACTGTTATCTAAGCAAAAACATATTTTGTAAGCATGATTCTTTGTGATCATTTCGAGAGAATTTAGTTTCACCATTAACACATCCATGGTAGTTTTTGTCCAAAATGCAAGATCGTAGTAATCATATAACGAGGCAAGAAAATAGTTCAGAAATGGTCGTGGTGTTGGTTTTTCATAATCACTTTGATCGGGATCAAAGTAAGGAACAATCAAGTCCAAATCTATGACTGCCAATGGCTTTTTGTTTCGGGGTTCATTAAAACTAATATAATTACATTTTGTGCAAACATTTTCTAATCGGTTACTTGGTTTTGGAACTTTAATTTTGTAAAGTTCTTGGGCATTAAAAACTACAACAAAAACTATTAAAAAGTCATAAAAATACTTTCGTTATTATTACCTTTAGAACTTTTCCTTCTCGGCTTCAAAGATTTTTTCGCAATTTCTTTTGGGTCATTCGAGTTGGAATTAATAATTTTAACAGGAAATGGCAATGGAAGTTCTTGACAATCGATATTAACTTCGACAGTACTACCATTTTGGCTTGAGTTTGAATCACCTTCATAAGACTCTTCAAGTGCTGTCAACTCATTTTTATTTTCAAATTGATCAGTATTGTTATCTATCTCATCATTATTTTCGGTATCAGTATTAGGGTTATTAGATTTTTGTATCGCATCTCTATGTATACTTTCAGCTTCTCTTGAAAAAGCGGATTGCAAGTCAAGTACTTCTGCTCCACGTGGAAGACTACAATGTTCAATTTTTGAGTCGGTGTTAGTATCTTGAATCAAATGATCGCTAATAAAGGTTTCTAAAATCACTGGTGTCGAGCAATTAATGCTTTTCCTATCGCATTTACTTTCGTGGAAACCAACGGCCGACTTAGAATTACGTTCTTGAAAATCAATGGCTTTCTTTTGCTTATTTTTTGATTTGTTAGCACTTTTTCTGGTTTTTTTGGTTGGAGCATTCTTCTGCAAGTACACTTCCATCTTGGCAATACAATATATATAAATGTTTTTGTAAAAATCGCACTGTTAAGTCGGTATAAGTAAAATATCAGGAGTACTAGTGCACGCACAAACGTCAAAACATAACTAATTTGTTCGACAATGTCATGTCATGGCTACCTCGAGAATTTTGTAGCTTCATAAATAAACAAACTAGATGGCGCTGTATTGAATTGTAATATCCGGTGCGAAATTTGAAAATTAGTTTAACGAAAAATATTTGAATAAACTTATTTGACTAAACTGAATATCAACAAAAGTTATAAAAATTATAATTAACATTATCAACAACTGAATTTGAATTAAAAATTATTAAGGAAGTTTTTAAATACTTCATCTTGGTACGTAAATGACATTTTCGTTTAATTAAAGCTTGATTAATGAAACGACAAATATTTACCAAGCAGAATAATACTTTTCATGTCGGAAAAAGGGATGAGAACAAACCGCGATGCTTTTTGCACATTGTACGCAAAGGTTATTCCAACTGGAAATTAAAATTTGTTGAAGGCCCACGCAGTCCGAATGAAATTGGGAATGCCAAAGTAAGCCACAAGCACCAGCTTTATAAAATTTTAAGTAAAATAGTGTCAAAGTTTTAGAAAATTGCTTTAAAAGTATTAATTTAGCAAACCGTAATTGTACGTTCGTATTATTCGCTATGTGTTGCCAAAAGCAAAATTATGCTAAAATAAAACTAATGGCTTTTAATTACAATAGAGAAAACTTTTAGAATCCAATCAAAATTTGAATTCGTTGTAGCCGTTTGGTATTAAATATTTTCATAAACTTTATTTTAATTTGTTATTTATTCTAAAATTACAAAACAATTTTTCTTACGATTATACCGGCGCTTACTGAAGTGTTTTTCGTTGGGGACGCCGCACACGTACCCTACCTGTGCACAAAAGTGTGTTTTAAATTTTAAGTAATTTATAATTATAAATATGAAATAAAAAATTATATTAACGAAAGATGGAGTTCTTTTTTAATGCTGTGAATTTACTCACATATTGCATCCCTCCTTTAATATTTAATATTGCTATTTATCTATTGCTATTGTTTGCTTTATTCAAATTTTATAAAAATTTTTAAATTAATTAAAAATTATAGAATTCAATTTATGACACAAAAAATTTAAATATAATTATTAGCAGTTGAACAGTTGGTCCTGTGAATTTTATTTATTTTTTTTAAATGTACCCTTGCTGTCGAGATAGTGAGCCGCTAGTGGTGAAAAACAAATTAAGCTAGAAGATAGAAGATAGAATAAAACAATTAAATTGTTTAATTAAATGTACTTGATAGGATGAACCTACGATGCTCTTATATGTGTAATCATTAGAGTTCTCAATTTGCTCTAATAATAAATTAGGCTTTTAGTGTTTAATGTTTACAAATCCGAAGGTTTACTGTCTATTTAAAATAGATATCTGTCTAAGTTATGGCATAACAGGGTAAGTTCGTCCTCTAGAGGTGTGTGTGTGTACCGTAACTGGAGATGAGACATCAGAAATTCTCTGGAATCAGATTCCCTGGCCGTATTTCAATACAAAGTAAATTAACTCAGTAGACAGACAATACGAGGAGCAGTATAATTGTTGTATCCTGAGACCCAAGATTCGCCGAAGCAATTTTACCAGAGGTTCTAAAAATAGAAAATGGATAACAAACAAAATTCATTAACTGCGTTTACGACTACTCCCAACAATATATTGTGTTAAAATATTAATTTTCTATCGATTGCAGATTTATGTTACTCAATCTCGAAACGGATTTGGTAGTTTTGATAAGAGCAAAAAGTAACCTTAATAAATTTTGAGTAGTATATTATTAATTTATCACCGCCGTATAAGGATACTAAAACAGTCAGAAGACGTTAAATAACATTTGAAACTTGGTTAAATTTAAGGAAATATTTGTTTCAATAACCCTGGTATAATGAATGGTCAAATGTCGTAAACGGGGTTTGAATTGGGATCGCAGTGCGAGACTGAAATGTCCCAGTGGGCCGCCCGTTAAGCATACAGTCGTGGTAGAAATTCTCTCTTATTCCAAATGAAGTATTGGCTACAATTCGAATTTTAGTGCAAGGCCAATAAATGTAACCTGCAACTACATGGATTGTTGGATTAACTTAATGTTAGCTGTCTTACAAATTTACAGGAACAACTTCTTACATTATGCTAGCTAATTTTAAAATTTACGTCGCAATTAAGATATTTATTTATTTTTCAAAAATGTAAAAATATTCCATAGTCAGTTTTTTTATTTTTAATCCGAGTTTTTAGTAAACCAAAAAGTGTTCACAACATTTGTTCCTGGATTTTATTTCTAAATAGCATCAAGGGAAGTAGTGTTATTTAAAATTTTGAAATTTATTATATTAGTGTCAAATAAGTTTGGATTAACTTATAAGTTTTATGTATATAAACAATAACGGATAGTTAAATGACATGTCATTTGCACAATAATATATAAGGAAAACTCTTTACCCAAGAGCAACAGATATCTTTAACTTTATATATTACAGTAGCCTCCCAAGGGTGAATACACAATTCACAACCCCTCACTTCAAATAAACCGTAGTATTTATATTCTCAATGCTTTCCAAAAGTTTCCTAAACAAAATCTGTAGTTTATTTCAGCTTATTGTGTATCACTTTTGATTTATAAAAGAAAAAAATATTTTTTATTTTTTCTAAAGAATTCGTTACACATTTAAAGAAAATGATAAAATTAATTTATTTTCAAGCAACAGTATTTAATTAAACCAAACTACAAGAGCGAAAATTCAAATATGTATTCATAGTTTGGGATTACTGGATTATTCTAGTCCTGGCTTGTTAATTATAAAAAATATGTTTTCACATAAGAAATACTTCAAGTATTCAATATCAAAACAATGCAAGGATATCATAACACAATATAGGCAACCCTATTATGTGCTTACATTATCCATCTTTCTCTATCCTTAATGATGTCTGTTTTTTCAAGTAAGTTGGCGGTATTCAGTGTTTTGCTCAACAACGTAACGTTCCCGAGATGGCAGTCGGTTTGGAGGCTTTTGATACCCTGCTATCAAATACAATGTGCTTTGGAAAAGCTTGTTTTTATGAATATGGATTCTGAGTTAAATCACAGAGTGACGTTTTTGTCTTGCGGTTTTATGTTTATACATTCAAAAGTTATATCCGTACATATAATACAATTGTCATGTACCTACATGTTCTTTTTCATTTTGAACTGATATACAAAATATTTTCATTTTTAATTAGCAGCAATCAGCACGCTCGAGTCAAGCTTTAAAATAGCAAAATAAACTTTTGTATAATTAAACAGAAAAGACAGGGTCAGGTAAAAAATGAGGGTTGCTTTTAGTGAATTTAGCAAATGTGAGGTTAGGTTTATTTTGAATAACTTTTTTCATAAACAGACATACATACATATCTGGTCGAATTTACTTTTTATATGACGACATAAATAGAGTTTTGTAAGAGTAAAACGGTATAAATAAAAATATGACAAAATAAACTACAGCTACAATAAAGTTCACTACAATTACAATCAATCTCGATTTTATACCGTTCCTTAAATAAAGCATTAAGCTCCTCGAGAATTTCAGACTGGCAATTCATTGCAAATTCTCGGGCCGTTGTAAAACAAGCCATTCATTGTTTCTATTTTATTGACCCTATCTATACTAACATTGTCCCTATCTATTACTTGTTTCTGCATCTTTTAGATAACACAACTATAAATCCTTATTAATTTTTGAAAAAATACTTTTACAAAAAAGGTAAAACTGGAAATTTAAATTTTTTGCATACTTATTGAAATATATAAAAATCAAAAATACTTTACCATTTAAACTGATTAATAGAAAGAACTGTCTGCTATGTTATTTTATACATATGGTATCTCGGCACAGTATAATAAAATAGGTTGTCGCCTTGATTTATTTAGAAGTCTCGAAAGATACATAGTAGAAAGCAACAGGGTAAAGATCATGAGAATAACTCGAGATGTTTAGATTTAAGAAATATACAATAAAAAATAGCATAATTTCTTAAATAAATTGAAGCACGATTTTCTATTATCTAGACCGTATTGTGAATTATTAGCTTAAAATAGTAATTTACAGGATATTAATTAATTTGAAATAGTAATGTGTTTAAAGACAAATTTTGCTATTGTTTGTTGGTGGTTTCTATAAGAAGATTAAATCATTTCGAATGAAACTAAACCCATGGATTACATAGGTTGTATGTTACGAAAGTTTATAACTTGAAAGCGCTATAACAAACATACTACGGTATTAATAAAATAATTATTTTGTGTATTATTTTAGTTTTAAAACTAATTAAATTCAAAAATTTTATTTTAAAAACATTATCAATATTTTATAATAAAATATGATCAAGTATCAAAAACGATGATCGATTGGTATGACAAGAAACTGAAAAGTTGAGTAAAGAAAACCATGGTAATACACGACAATGATAAATAATACAGTGTTAAATAATTAAGAGTGAATGTGGAAAATATGCAGAATAATAGAATGTTGGGCAAACAATTTAATAAGTCTCGAATAAGTATGGAAAAAAAGAAACACACAAACGAATGATTACTGAGAAAAGTATGGCAAAATATCAAGGTATGCAGAGAGAGAAAGGAGAATAGAAAAAAAAGTAGTAAAGAAAAGTAAGAAGTAAATGCGATTAAAAGAAGAGAAATATGCAGTGATAACGAACAACTAAAACATTTCTGCTATTGTTCCTTTTATACAAAGGTATATACAGTAAAAGTAAACCTAACAATTACAATGTAATTAGTTTGTTAAGTATTTTAAACAAAGCTTTTGACAAAGTCTTATATATATTGTGCTTGTATAGTTTGGTACAAATTAAATAATAAGAGGGCTTTTTTACAATTTTTGATCGTGTTTCCTTTTGGGCTTCTGCTTAGGACGAGGTCATGTCAAAAGATATGATCTTAAGAATAAATTTTTGGGAGATAATAATTACTCCCAAAGGACTTTTCTTGCAATCGGTGTGGTTGGTTCAATTGTGCACCACGCTAATTTTCATTCTGAACCTATACATAACTTCATGTGTACTTGAACTTTTCTGAAATAATTGGAGAAACATTTATTTCTAATAAAACTGATACTTATCAATATCGTAGGTGGTATAATTGAATCGGCGTCATATTTAGGTCAGTTTTATGTGGGATCTTTTAAAAAACAATTATTCCAAATGTGTGTTCCTTCCAGTATGGCATTGGAAATGGAAGATCTGACGGATATGGGAGTCGTTGACTATTAATAATTGACAATAATTTTTTATATGTATGCCGTCGAGTAAACTCGAAATGTCTGAGTTGTAACTTTCAGTTTCTACCATTTGATACCTAGATAAAAAGTTTGTGACATTGTTCACCGCACCAAAGTTGAGCTAGCTTTGCGGCGCTAGTTTCCGCTTTAACAATAAATATCGTTAGATTCGAAATTCTTTTATAAGAAATTTTTTTAGATAATGCTAAGTTGAAGCTTAAAGGGAATAAATTAGAAGTTAGAGGGCTACATATATATTGGAGACAAGGAATTAACTTCTGATGATGAAAAAAATACAAAGTGAAGAGTATTTTCGGTATTTATTATTATTTGGGTGTGGTAGTGTAATTTCGAAAAATATTAATTTTTAAAGGTTGAGAATGTGTAGCAAATACATGAGTAATTTAAATTACGCTTACAAGTGTACGCTTTGGGAACGGAGGTAATTTAAATACGTTGTTTTCGTTGAAGCGACTTTCCAATTTGCTCATAGCGTTAAAACCTAACAAAAACTTGCCAAGCTTAGTCGCTTAGTTGCAATAACATAAGAACAAAATCCTTAAAATCAACTGTTCCGATAGAAGCAATGCATTACGGATTGTCCTTGAATGTAGAGACAAAAGTTCGACGATGGTTAGTTTATTTAAATTATCCTCATTTCAAGGCTCGTTATTTCTATCACAAAAGTTTTCATTCTTGGACTTGAAAATGAATTGTTGTAGTTTGAAGTTGCGTCGCACCAATTCAACGAGTTAATTACATATATTAATCACTTTTTATTAGTATCCCCGGATGTGTAACGCTATGGAGTGTTCTCCAGATTTCATCTACGTCGAGTTGTAATTATAGTAACGCCGTTGACTGCTCTTATTTGTTTCGCGTTGCTTGTTCCCGTAACTGCGTAATCACTGTTACGGATGCTCACTTTTATACCGCCTTTTTATTACCCTTATAAATCGCTTCTTATGTGCAATAAATTGAATGTCGCGGAAATTATAATTTACCTTTTAAATAGAAACGTTAAAATTAATAAAAAGGCAATTTTGCTTTTGGGTACATCAAGTGTAATATTACGCCTGATATCTCATCTTAATAAAGAATAACGCTTACATAAAGAACATTAGGGTCTGGCAAATTGTCAACGATTTTCAATTTTTTAGCACAATGTTACTTTTTGACAAATATTCTGAAATGAGACTTTAACAATTTCCTTTCGTTGTTCTACATTTGGCTTTTATTTTTTCAATACCACAAATTGTAATAAACGCAAACGAAAAAGAAACTGTTGGCATTATTTAATAATACCTTCTAATAGGGTGCAACTACATTAAAGGGGTATTACTGTTGTATGTGGTAGTGCGGCCTTCAGGGCCTTTGAAATACAATTATATAGCAATCAGTGTTCTTTCCCGTAGAGATATTTGTAATGACCCACGCTACAATTACGTGCCCCAAAACAAATCAAAAGCTCTAACTGCACTTTGTACTAAATCCAACCGGATAAGCTAAAGCGACGACAGCACCCATTTCATATGTATTTAATAAAAATATAACTCTCGCGGGCATTTTTCTACAAAGCTGAAACTACAATTTGCTACATTTTATGCATAACAATAAAAACCATTACATTCCACCTAACAGCTATGTATGGAAATTTAATGCTATTTAATTACCCCTTTTAATTAACTAAGTGCTATTGGACGTAACTCGATTACAGAATAAGAAATCTTTCAGCTCGGTATCCCGAACACCGAACACCGCAAACCAAGCATAATTAATTAAAAACCAGCTCACCGACGCCTTGCCCTGTTAACTCACCCTGTAATCTCACTTATTGATTTCCGATATTTCTAAAAAATTCATTTTAAGTAAATAATAATAGGCTTTAACTTTAGATGAAATAAAAGTTGAAACTTGAGATTGTGGTATAAAAAATTCTTTTTATTTACCTCGAGAATTTTTTATTACAGCTAACATTTAAAAAATGACATTTTTTATACTTCACTTCGTTGTTCCAAATGTTATTTATAAAACTAATTGATTCAAGTACAGAATTTCACAGTTTTACTCATAATATTTTTTTATTAAAAACTGGAAATTGTCGAAAATATGCAATTATTGCAATTATATAGGCCTGATAAATTTAATTTGTATGTACTAATTGTATTATATAAACATTTATTATAAATTTCATATTATAGTAGTGTGTACAGTGACCCACAAAAATATTCTGACCCTCCTATGTTACCAATGTAAATTGAACATTTTGAAGCAATTTTTTGTCAAATAAAAATCAATTTTAGAGGAAAACTTTTTAAACATTTTTTGTTTCAAATTTCATTGGCTTCAATTTTGTTCCTATACATTTTTCTATTTTGTTGGGCGGTTTCTGACTGAGAGCGATTTAAACCAGATTCTGTAAAATATAAAAAATATTTTCATCTACATATATCTCGGAAATGGTTCGCTAAAATAGAAAAATGTATATGGAAGAAAATGTAGAGAATGAAATTTACAAGAAAAACGTGCCTATTAATTTTTTTATTTCGTTGCATCGTTTCCGAAATGTAGAAGACAATAATTTTTATATTTTACAGTCACGTTTAAGTCGCTGTCAATCAGAAACGGCGCGACAAAATAGAAAAATGAGTAGAGACAAAATTGAAGCCAATAAAATTTGCTACAGAAAATGTTAAAAAGGTTTTACTTTAAAATCGATTTTTATATGACAAAATACGGCTTCAAAATGTTCAATTTACATTGGTTACATAGGAAGGTCCGAATATCTTTGCGAGTCACTGTATGCCATAAATATTAAATATTACTGTTGATTTTTTTTATAACAAAAATTAATAATAAACCGCGGAACAGCAACAAGACCAAAGAGATTCATTGAAGTAATCATTGTTTTATAAATTCTCATACTTACAGTATTGCCAGACGCGGAATATCAGTATTTCAAAATAATAGGGCTGTTATCCAGTCAAATTCGAGAAAATTCAAGTAGGTACACGGAACTACTGTAGGCTATAAGAATTTTTCAAATGCACGAAATATTTTAAGGTATCCAATCAGGACTTTAGAACTCTCTATGCAGGGTCGGCATCAAGCTGTTCACAGGGCCTGCAATAATTCGCTACGTAGGAGGTCAAACGATTCTGTTAGTTTTACGGAAACTGTTTACGATGGTGCATCTACTACGTATTTTCTGACGCGGGGAGTGGAGAAGGGAGTGCTTGATTTAAATTTTCAGCCTAGCACCGATCCTGCCTTTAGGAATTTTCTAGAGTTTGAAGTTTCTTTCTATGAACTGTATTTTTATATTATCAGGTTATCTGACACTTAATATAGTTCTATGTCGTGTGAATCGCTTATATTGTTTTGTATAATATTAACAACATGATATCAAAAAGAAACTTAACAAAGCAATATTTCAAACGTTTAAATAGCAATTGAAGAATTGAAGGCTAATAATTCAGGAAAGCCGACAAATTTTTTATGCTACTTTGTTTGAATACTTGTTTTAATTAAAATAATTGGATTCGAACCCGACACTTTCGCTCTTTAATGATAAAGTTATAAATTCCTTTTTACACAATGTATTCCTAATACAACCAGAAATTGGGTATTAAGTATAATAATTATGTGTACTCCTTCTTGATATATATTATACAACAACACGTACCTACTTGAAATTGTTTGCTAATTAGTATACAACAATATTAGTACAACAGAATCTTAAATAAGAGGTAAATGTGGTTAAATTTAATTACTGCTATTAGGGAAACGCGATATTTTAATTGTTATTGTAAGAATAAAAACATTAAAAGGCGAGTTACACCTATGTACATGTAATTAATTTGTAGTAACATAAAAAAACTTAATTTCAATATTTTATTCTAAACAACTGCTATGTAAATTTAATACTCAATACACAACAGAAACGCGCAGAACCCACAGACATCTGTTGAGGTTATGAATATCTAAAGATAAACTCTTCTTGTATAATTTCTTACTCTAGTAGATGCATAAAATTTTTTATGAATGAAGAATACGCTTTTTGCGTACTATTCATAATTTAGCCGGAGGTATAATCCCTAAGTACGGTAAAGCAGTAGACTCCCTCTTCTGCGTGACCCAGATGCAGTTTAATTCCTATTTATATTTATACTTTAAAACTTATGTTTTACTACCTTTTTAATGCTTTGGTGTTACAAAAAAATACTCCACAACAAACTTAGATGAGGTTTCCTCTCTTGACGCAATTTATTATATTTATTTTAAAGCTTCAAGAAAAGATCAAAGCATTTAAGCAACAGCAATAAGCATCACTTTAAAGGCAAGTTAAGGTTTGCTACAGGGCAGTTTTAAACGTTTTAAACAATCAAAGATGAATATGCTTGGCGTTACATCAAAGTTACGAAACACATTTTATTTTTTATTTTATTTTATGTGGTAATTTATTTAAAATAACATTTATGCTATGCTTGAACGTTTTTCAGGAACTTGTGATCTCCATGAAAAATTACTGATGGATAAAATTATATTATATAACTACAAATTTATTTAATGTAATCTTACAGTATTGTATTTATTCCAAAGGTCAAAAAATTAAAACAGAAGTAAATGGAATTTTATTAATATTAAAAGCATTAAAGCCATTATTATTATTAGTATACGAGTTAAATAAAATATTCCTACAACATTGCAACTTAATAAAGTTTGTAGGTATAACAATAACGGTGTTTATGATCCTTAGATAGAGAAGTAGGGTTATAAGTAAGTTTGTGTTGTTGATTAGCAGAATAAATTTAAGTTTTCATAGGATAATACTACGTTGCTGACTTGCATACTGATATACAGCTATGTCCCAGTTTAATTTATTTAAAATTCATTACGTGTCATATCAATATTATAATACCCAACAGTTTGTAAGTTAATGTATGATAATAATAAAGTTCAATTTAAGTTTTGTAAAGAAAACTAAATAAATTTGAATATTTTAGCTAAGTACATTTTGTATAATTGTTAGGATTATAAGCAAGCAAAACTTCAAATTTGTTTTAATCAAATACCCAATTATGTAAACGAAAACGTTCTTAATAAATATTAACTATACAAAAGTCATGTCGTACAATTCTTACATAGCATTCAAAAAAATCTGAAGGAAATTGCAAATAATAAAAAGCCTTAAAATTTCGAATTTCTAAAAAGGTACTCCACTGCTTTTCTTGCTATAATTATTGATAAATATTCTTTGCTAATTTCATTTCGACCCCATGATTTAAATAATAATTAGACTTGTATCTAATTTAGCTCAAGAGTTGAAGAAAATGTCTATAAAGTCTACGGTTTAACTGCATTACACGATAAATACTTCCACTTAATTTTTATTAACCGATGTAAAATAGAATTTTTAATACAACTTCTATAAAAACTTTCTCATTAAAAAAATAACTCCGTTTCAATAAAAAATGAAGATAATAAATTAGTAATGTAATTCAATTTTAAAATTCAATTTAAAAAGAAATTTAAAATAGTACAAAAAAGTACAAAATGGATAAGAGTATTCCCTTCAAAAATTATTATCTTAGCATCTGACAGATATTGTACGTCACTATAAAAATTGCTTTGTTCGTCTTTCTTTAGATAGGTTTCATTTTGTTCAGACATAATCATAAATAATAGTTGTATGGACCAATTTTTTGTAGTAATTGAAAGTTTAGCAGTTGATTCATTATTTACGTATTTATAAACCATTAATTTAATTTTTATGTATATATGTACGTATCAACCAATATTACACATATTAGCAATTAATTAAAATTACCTTGTTACCTTGTTGTATGCGAAGCGTTATTTAACTTATAATAATAGTTTACATGCTTAAAAACCGTAAGTAACGACGTGGTGCAATCAAGTTTTTATATTCATATGTGTAAATCAAGTTGAACCATGGTTAAACTATGTAACTGAACTAAAATTCTACAACAAACATAAAATGTTAAAAACCTTCTCTAATATAAGTTTTTATACATCGATGCCAAAAAGAGTAGGTCCCCTATACTAAACCTCAGCACTTTCAAGTTCATTTAAATAATTCCAGGTATAATACAATTTAAGAGTAAGGTGACACAAACTTTGTTTGAACTTTGAAAACGTAAAAAATGGTCACACTTTGTGATTATTATACTTAGATTGTATTTTATTTGTGAAAACTTAAAAACATTTCAGTTCTAAAATGTGTGTCTAACATTACTTAAATCACGTATCAAGTGATGATTATTATTATTATTATTCAAATTAAAAAATTTTGATTTCTAAATTAAAAAAATTTGATTTGAATGAAAAATAAAAAGCTACGAAATTAAATATATGAATTTGCGATAAATATTACACTAGTTAATAATTTAAAAATACTCTAGTGTATTTTCATATTCAAGGTTTTCACGAAGAACAACATAACTTTGAGAACTCTTCTTTGATATACATAGGTACATAGAAACCCAAAATATTGTATACTACAATATTATTAAAAATGTATAATGAAGTTAAAATAAAGAACCAAAACTTTTTTAGAGTATGCAACATTAATATAATATTATAAAAGTACTATGTATATTATGATATAGTAGTTAATGTACATATACTACATTAGAATAGAGAGATTATATACTGTTAGTATCATACATTATATTATACCTATACCATAGCTGCTATAATATATTAATTTTACAATAATGATGATAATAATAATATTACATTTAATATAATATCATAGTATAATATAAATAAATGATTAGCTTCTAAAATTACTATTATACATTAAAAATTAACGAGCTTAGCAAACAATACAATTCAAATTATTATTGTCTTATTGAAAAGTTCTAAAATTGAATTGAATTTAGATGTTAAAGAAATGTAATTATTGCCTGTATGGATTATATTATAATAATAATAATATAAAGTTATTGTAATAAATTATAATACTATATATAATATCCCTGTTATTATATTATATATAAGATAAAATTATTGTTTAAAATATTGTTAATACAAGAAAAGTTATATATTTATTAAACATTAATTAATTATATAGCCGACTGTGGTCATAAAAGTACCTCTAGTTTGAATAAGGACCATTCGACATTAACATATCTAACATAATCTATGTAGGTACATACTATAATATAATATGTAGATATATAGAACATATTATATTATACTAATATATTATAAGTATGCTATAGATATATATAAATATAAACAGACTTCGGTTATTATAACAGTGAAATAAATATTAATTAATATTATTACTAATAATAATATTTTCATTCCATGCGGAATATTGCTAATGCTACCCTGTTAGCAAGATTTGACAAAATTCATACATTGTAGTGGATTGGTTCAAATAATGTTGATATAACATATTATTAGTTTTCCTTTTCTGGTTTTATTAAATATTATTATTATTAAATATTAATTATTTATAAACACGTTCTTAATTACTGCTATATTCAATTATTGGTTAATTTAAATTAAATTAAATACAAATAATTTTCGTGTGTAACTTAACATGGTAGTTAAGTTTCTATTAAGGCTCGTGTAGTGCGAAACCATGTTATGGAGAACTAATATTCAGTATAAAAACAAGGTTTACACTCTAAAAGCTAGCAAAATTATAGCATTTTATGTTTATAACTACTGGGCATTTTTATATAAAATATAATACTAATTTTTCTCTAAAATATGGTTAGCGAATCAACTTCCCTTACATCATTAATCTTCCGCCACTTGCGTGAATATTTACAACACCAAACCCGTGTCGATCTGGGAAATCACTCTTTCGTAAATCACAAAAGCTACTTTAAATAATTTTTTAAAATTATTTTTAATTTTACGGAATTTAAAATTTGTTAACTGTCGGTCTGAAAGACCGATACAGAGTAACTTAAGGTTTAAGGACATCTGTATTTTTAAACTTCGCGCGTGCGCATAAATGCTGTAGACGAGAAACTTCTTAAATTTTTACAATAAATTATTATCTAACGAAACAAATATTTTACCATAAATTTTAAATTGATTCAGGAAAATTATCCATGTTATTAATTACATCTGCATTGTTAGTTAGTTCACAAAAAACATATTGCATTCCTTTAAATTAATTTATTCATACGCCACTGTTTTACGTGCCCAATAGAAAATCTTCCCGCAAAACAATTGGCCCAACCTCAAACATTGCAGTCGAGTTATTAACGGTAGTCAAAGTGTCGGCATATTAGCCCGGAGATAATATCATACATAAAAATTTTAAGTGGGTGAATTGTGCAGTGAAAATACTGGTAAGTCCTAAATGTTTTATAACTAAGTGTAAAATGAATGTGCTTAATAATTAACATTAGTTCGATATCGAAATTGCTGAGCTTTTAATTAAAGCACATTCATCTTGATAAACCACCATGCAAAATTGTTGAAATGCCGTCTAGATTTTACTTTTTTAACATCCGCTAATAAATATTAGGATATTTTCAGTAAATTATTATGTTGCCTTATTTTTTAAACTTAATTTTACCTAATACCTATTTTGGGAATTAATTTTTACGTCGGCCATTAATAATGGCGGCCATACATAGTAACGGACCAGGAATTTGAACCACCAAATTAAATTTTTAGGCCATGGTCTCGTAGATCGGGATTTTTAAGAAAATAGGAATTATTAGTAAATTGATAATCAAAATTCTTGTTTTGTGTCACCAACAGTAATAAAAAATCACCAACTGGGGTTGGTGACCGTTAGGACCTCGCGAATTCCTAAACTGACAATTTGCTTTCATTGCGGACTGCAAACATCACATTTTTTAAAAAAGACACAAAATTATAAAAGAAGATGAAATTATTAGTGCTTCTTCACTGAACACCAAAGTTTCCTTTAGGGGTCTGCGAACCACCAGTTGGAGTTGGTGAGTTGGTTGGTGCTAGTGGTAATTTTAATGAAAAATATTTAACTGTTATGTAGATATTATTTAACATTTGAGCTTTTAAAGTTTTTATTTATAGAAATAATATCGTCTGCAATATGCATAAACTGCACTTTTGTCATGGTATCAATTTTACCAAGATAAGAAAATTGTTTATGTTACTGGAAGATAACTGAGTTGATAAACTGCTGCTATAAGAAGTGCTTCCTTGATATTTTTTGTTTAACATTTTTTGGTTATCAGCAAATTTAAAATGTTAAAGAAGTTAAAGAAAAACTGAAAGCACACATTCTCATGAAAATATTTATTACAAAGTCGGCTTGGTTATCGAATTTGTTTTGATTCTTTACTAAAATATTAGATTTTTGGTAAAGTTTTGATCGGACAAAAGTAATGCCAAAACACACCAATTTAGTACTAGCACAACAAATATTTTTCTCGCCGAGTTCATTTAACTTTTGGGGGGTGTGAACCATCTTCCATTTGAAATTGGTGACATTTCATAAAATTAAGATGTCATTATTCGGGCAAAATTACAAAAACCTCCAACTTTTAAGGGCATTAAGGATGCGAGTTTGAAAATTTTGGAGGGTGGTGCAACCTTCAAAATATTAAGTGATCGCAGTGGTGAAAATATGTTTTTTATTAGTTATAACATTTTAGAGACCGCTTTCACTATATAATATCGATTTTTAGCAACGGTGGGGGACACCAGAGATCTTTTCCTTGTCAGTAGCGTGGGTTGTTTAGGACACGTCTAGTATACCCGAGTTTAAAATTTTGTTGTAACTTGAACTTATTTTTGCAAGGTTAATTTAAAAAAAAAATTTCCCAATCAACTTCGAACTAGGTTACATAAGAGAGATCCTTTCAAGCAGTTTTAGTTAGTAATTAAAATGTAATCAACATGGTAGCTGGGACGGCCGGCGTTGTAATGTTGCTCAAGTTAGTAACAAATATTAAAAAGTTTAAAAAGTAATTCGCTCAATCCCTACAATTTCTAATAAACTTTGTACATTTGTTAACACTTAATTTTGGTCATAGATTAAATACTTTCATTTAATTACAGATTTTCAAGCCAATGTCGGAAAAAGATTTCAATCGCGTCTGTGATATCTTTCAGGATTTTCTGATTAACTATCCAGTACCAACGGAGAGTTCTTCCACTAGCACCGACATAAACAAAAGTGCACCGGAGAGTGTGCCGACATGCGCACCGAAAAGTGTCCCGAAAAGTGCACCGAAAAGTGTGCCAAAAAGCGTACCAAAGAGTGTGCCAAAATGCGTACCAAAGAGTGTGCCTAAAAGGGCTCCGAAAAGTGTGCCACAAAACGTG
The DNA here is from genome assembly GCA_963170105.1 of Cantharis lateralis. NCBI lineage: Eukaryota > Metazoa > Arthropoda > Insecta > Coleoptera > Cantharidae > Cantharis > Cantharis lateralis. The sequence continues at coordinate 24,366,088 of OY720630.1, read as the reverse complement.
GCAAAAGGCGTACCAAAAAGTGTGCCGGAAAGTGTACCGGAAAATGTATCGCCAAAAGTTAAAGTGATACCTGTCGTTATACGTCATCGGAAGCGTAAGCATACCGTGGCAATGTGTCATACAGAATACGAAAATCTGCGTTATGAGCATATGGATAATCCACACACATCACGAGCAGAACGCATGCCATCAATGTTGCCGCCGCCGATTCTGCCAGCGCCAGTACGTCAGCAAGATTTTAATCAGGAAAATCTGCCAAAGACATCTAATAGCATTCCAATGAAACGACTTAGAAAACCAAATATCTTACTTAAGAATTTTCATTTAGAATAAGATGTTGTCTTTATTTTGTAATGCCACTTTGTATTTAAATTTGAAATTGAAATTGTTTTGTAATTTGTAAAATTTCCAATAAAATTGTTCTGTAATTGGTAAAATTTTCAATAAAATTGTTTTGTAATTAGTTTAGCTATGTGATTAAAATCATCTTGATAAAATCATAAGAAATTAAAAAATTGAACTCCATTAATCTATAAAGAAGCATAGTATAAATTCCAGCCAAGTTGTAAATCCTGTAACGAAGAATATTATAAGTCGAGGTAAGGATAGCATTTTAAGGAAAAAATGGAATTGCTAAAATTATTCACAATTAAAATCAAGAAAAAAAATATATGTTTGGATTCTTAACCGAATAAAATATCAAATTCACTCGAGATCTTGTTCGTGTATAGCAGTAGGATTTGTGTCGATAACTAAAAACATTTATGTGTGTGACTTGTTGCATAATAAACATTTTCGAAGTTAGATCAAATGTTGAAGATATTGGGTTTGGTGGTATAAAGCCATTATGATTTTCGGAATTTAAAATAATTTGAGCATTCAAAAGAATATCGAGATCGTGGTGTGCTAAATCCATTAACCCTTAATTAGTTGCAAAATAATTTCTCTTCAATCTGGGTTGAAGGCCATTCTGGCAGCTATTTTTTTTGGAAATAACAACAAAGTATGATTTCGGAAAAATGGAATTTCATTTCATTACAGAATTTATACAAACAAAGCAATGAATTAAGACTCAAACTAAAAGAAAGCATTATCATCTGGTAGCAAACAGGACTATGCAGAACATCAGTAACCACATGAGAATGATTCTCCCATCGCAGCGATTTTTCTGAATATTACACTCTAATTTACTAAATGAAATTTTTTTGCTTGAGTCGGAGGGGGAAATACCTGACTTTGCCCTTGCAAGGCGATACATGTTCGTAGATTATTATAGTAGTTGTGACTGCTGATAGCTTCCAGGCGTTAAACAAAATCAACAACATTATATCAAATTATTTTGTTAATTATCTTAACGGGCTGTTAAGTTAATGGTCACAATAGAAACTTGATTAACATAAAAATAGTAAACCTCCAAGTTTAAAATTGCAAGATTACCACTTCAAAGTTCAAACCAATCCATCAAATTTTCAAGTAGTTCAATAACATTATAAATTGAATCGATTATTTAATAATTACAGTGTTTAATTACCCGCAGAGCTTTAATTAAAAAATATAGGAAGGTAAATACTATTTTTAAAGTTAAAATAGATTCGAAAGTAAGATAATAAGCAAACAATTTGGCTGCTTTCCATTGTATTTACCCATGCGGGTGTTTCGATTATATGAACTTATACTAGATCTTGTCGGACCCATTTAGCTTTACACGTTAAAGGCGGGTCAACCGCTTAGTCTGTGATAAATGCAGAATCGGACTTAACTACTTTAAACAGGAAAATCTTAATTTACATTAAAAAATATAAGGTAATCGTATTTTACAGGTGAAGTTATCCTTGTATAGGTTCCCAATCAATTTTCAATACTTTTTATGAGTAACACGTGTGATAACAGTTATGAAAATACTTGCAACGTATACTTGAAAGTTACATTTATTTTTATTTGAGTATAACAATTTTAATTAAAATGTCCTCTTTGTATATACCGTAATTTCTATTAACAGTGCAGGTTACAATTTTAATATTAACTGAAATGGAATAGGGACGTATTGTTTGAAATCAGCAAACCCTAACAAAGTTACAACCTCCTAGTTTAATTTTGATAGTAGAAATCCTACATACAATTAAAAGATGCACAATAATATTTTTGATAATGAAACAATTACTGAATTCTACCATATAATCTGAATGCTAACAAAAATTAAACATCACATTTATTAAACTAAGATGATGTTTTTTGCAGTTCTCCCTCTCTCGGCGAATTTAAAAACTTTAAGAGTGAGGTTAGAATGTGTAATTATTTTATTTCTTAAAACAGCCACGTAGAATGTGGAAATAATTAAAACATTATCGATTTTCTAAATCTAACTGCAAATGTTATTTAATCAAAATTCTGTTTATGTAAGATAAATGAACTAGTTCGCCTCTGGGGTGATAAAGTTTACACAGGACCGGACGTAAGCAATAACAATGCCGATCTACGGATTTACCGACCGGTTACTACTGAAATGTTATTATAACTTATAGCCAATCAAAACTTTTCACTTACGATAAACTAATATCCTTTTTCTATTAGTTATTCCAACACTCCCAAAACCTTTTAATCTTTAAATCAAAAGTCGTTTAATACTGCACAGAGCTACAGCGTACTATATAAATTGCTATACAAAAAAAGGAGAAGAAATGTAAATTTACGAATGTGAACAGCAAAGAAACAATCGTGTGCTCAGTACAGAAAGATTAAAATTTTAATATCAAAGTTGAGCAAAACTGGAAGAAAAATTACCTTACTAGCTTATATAGCTATAGACCGTTTCCGTCTCCTCTGTTACATATTATATACAAAGAATAAAAAGTCAATTTGCAACTGTAACGTGTTTCAGGAAATTAAAGGAATATCCCTAAATGTGAATAATTCATGTTGCAGTATAACTAAAAGAAATGTACCTATAAAAAGATTGAGAAAAATATAAATTTAAAAACTAATATTTTTTCTATGAAGAAATATTCATGCCCAAGTTTCATATTACGGATAAAATACAGCTTACTTTGCAGTTAAAACTATTTTTCTTGTCGAAATATATTTTTTGTAAATTCCGTATAATATTTCTTAAAGTCATTTTTCAGTAGTTTTTAATTACTTCACTGTGTTCAGTAGAGCTTGAACCTCAATTTTAAATTTTTTTCGATTATGTAATATGTGTATTTTATGTCTAAGTATGTAGGTGTACAAACTAACTCCTGCTTCCTTCATCATTCAAGCAAGGAACCACTTTCAAGTGTATATGATACAGCAGCATGTATGATACTGTATGGCGTATACTGTAGTACATGCTAAACGTTAATATTTGGCATGGCAATGCCATAACTTCTTTCAAATTCTATTACAAGATGCATTTGTAATTTGTAATATGCAGAGTGGAAATTTGTTTTGATCCCCTTCAATATTTATAATATTGAAATACTGACGTCATTCGCACAATTCATAATATGTTTGATCGTGTTAATCAAAAGTGTTTGAAAAAAATTAAACATAAGTTATAAAAGTAGCAATAGCCAAATTAATCATGATGAACGTAATAAACTAAAATTAATGTTCAAATTGATGCCCATTAACTGCTTGACAATGGTGGATACGATTCATAAACTGTTTATAAACTATTATATATAACGTCATTATTTCTTACTTTATGAGCAGCTTGTACATATATCGCCTCAGCAGATATTAATGTAAAAAACTGATTTAAAAAAGAAATCCACGGAATTTTTTCTATGTAATAAAATTGACGTGTTCCAGAGTTTCTAAATTTTAGGTGTCTAATGTTATAGCCATTAGCTGCTACTTGGGATTCTCGAGTCAGATTTTCGCAAGTGCGGACGTGTAATAGTGTTAAATAAAATCTAAGTCAATGTTAAAATACTTAGAAATTTCCGAGTTAGTTTATTAAAAATTAGTAAATTAACATTTAAATTTTTGTAATCTTCCAAATTGTCAGTTGCAATTTTGCTCCCACCCTACTTTGCGAGGTAAAAGAGACAAAAACCAAATCATGTTTTAAATAGAAGGTTACCAGTTTCGTCGACTTCGTCATCGCTCTGTCATCACCATTATATTTATTCCCGACACTTTCTCTAAATTCCATTGCCGAGTATTTCCCAACTGAATTCATTTGCACAATTTTTAGTAAGAACGGTTGATTTAAAGAGTTTGGATTCAAGCTAAAGTTATTAGCCCATGCAAAGATATACTTGATGCAACTACACAATCGCCCATACTTATGTTCATATGCATGCAAGACTTTTTCATCTGCATCTCTTACCGGAGCATATCCTGTCAAAAATAGTGCCAAAAGTCTATTCCTACCTATTTCCTTGATACCCAAGCACTCCAAGTGCAAGTGTTCTCATTTCTCTTCACTTCTCTCATATTCCACTCTCCAATAGTTCACCAACAGAAGGACATATACGTACAAAGCAAAAGCAAGCTAGGAAGCGAAAACATAAACATGAACATCCTAATGGATATGTGTACACGGCGAGCATGTCTGATCGAAGTTTAGCGAAACCTGACCAAACAAATCGCTCAAAGCCAAATCAGTTTGTCTCAAAGCGGAAACTCTACGACCGCTTCATTTATAAAAATAATTGCTTATAAAACAAATACTACTATGCGAAATAAGTAACTATATTCGCATGAGCACGATTCTTATAATTCTTTGAGTTGAGCATTAGCTAGTTATCCGATTTGAGCATATATTTTCTTGAGCCTATTAATTGTCGCAGGTTAGTTATCTCTAAATTGAAAAGTCTATATAGTTTTGCATTTTATAGTAACAACTGCTTTACTTAATAATTAATATAAATAATTTGTAGTGGGAAATAGATATAAATATTCTTCGTTAATGTATTTAAGTTAAAATTAAATTAGGCGATTTGATGGAGTTCCATAAACCTTAGAAATAATTGAAGTAAACGAAAATAAATTAAATAGTTTAGAAACGAGGTTAAGTGATTTTGTGTACATTAGTTTTCAAAAGGTGTACCTTTCAAGTAATTGACGCTACAATTTTTCTTTAGCTAAGAAGTAATATCCTTAGAAGGTTTAGTATATAGATCCTTGAAATTGAAGCAAACAAGTTACAGTGTAAACCAGGAACTCCACGCACTTTGCATAATAATTAGCAATATCTTCTTGCTACTAGTACAAGGAACCTCTAGAGAGCGCAACTGGGACGCTTTGAGCGCATTCTGTTTGCATAGAGGCAAATCTTGTGTTAAGATAGGTATTAGTCAGTTCCTCTGAAATACTTAACTCTCTAGATTATAAGAGGACTTAATAATTCTCTGATGAAATTGTTTATATAAATAGTTATAATCTAGCTTTACAATATTATCATCTTAAACTATTATATAAATAAAATTTAAGCATACAATAATAAACTACTTTATGCATATTATTTTGAAGCGACATGGCATTTTTCAACAAATTTAAATTCAGATTAAAAATTGTAGCCTCCCAAGCATTTTTAATCTCACTATCTCACTAAATGTAAAATTCTAGGCTCTCGTTTAGTATTCAAAAATTAACTAATTTAAATTTTTACGGAATTACAAACCACACCATTTTAATTAATACAAATGCTCGAAATATTCTTAATTTTAATTTAAAAAAACTCCAAGGGATTACTGTCAAATCAATTCATTAATAAAAAAAGTAAATAGGCCAAGTAAATTTTTTGATTAAATTTTAAAAACCGATTTTTGTTTTATTATTAAATAATCGTGCATTTAAAATGATTTCAATGAAATAACTCTTAATCTCTAGCAAAACGTAAACTAAGATATAGGAAATTAAATTTGCTTCATTTCCTGCAAAATTTAACTCGAACAGTAAACAAAACATAAAGTTGGAAAAGAAAGCACAAAGCCTCGATTTTCAAATGAACACTTTATATAAAATTATTAAAAGTGTATTTTTCATTTTTAAACATTCTCCAGTTATTATATTCGCTAATGTACTTAAAAATGTTGTATAGTATACTAAAACAATGGCATTAAAATGAATTTAGTCTATGCATTAACGAGGTGAGAGTTTTCATGCTTTAATGCCTACCAAAGAGATACCTGCAGGAAAATCACCGTATGGTAGAACGACTTTTGAGAGTAACAATGAAAGAACAGAAATAAACTAAACAAAATTAAGGTTTTATATTTAATTAACAAAAAAGCTTATTTGGAGTTTTTTATTTTATTTTTAGTTTGCTTTAAGGTAATCAATATAATATAAATGTAACTTTGATTAAATTATAAATAAATACGAATATCGTAAGTTAGAAAAACTAAAAGCTTTTAAATTGAATTAAATTAAATATTTGAAAAGGAAAAATTATGAAAATGAAAAATTCATAATATCGTACAATTGTATAGTTAACTTGATATTTAACTTAAGAAAGTTTATTTAATTTCTATAACTGTTAAAACTTCGAGGGTTGTTAATGAATTGGAAACTCACTCACCCTCTGCTGCGAAATTAACTGTACAAAATTTTTATTTTGATTTAACAAGAAGGTAAATCTGAATAAATAATTTCAATTTTACTGATTGAATTGCATAAAACATAAATTTTAAATAATTAAAATGTTAATTAACTGAAGAAAATTTATTTGAGGTACCTAATTAAATACGAGTAGGTATTTAATATACAAAATGTGTATCGTGTGAGATCTATGGAAATTTCGCCTTAATTACTATACTCCTTTTGGAAAACAAATTTTATCACACTTGACGTTATCACGAAATATCTGCTAAAGCAATTATTTAAATTGTCAATTTACAAAAAAAAATTATATTAAAAGTTCAAGCTGTCATTTCAAAATTTAATTATTTTGATCTCTTATTAGCACCGATATACCTAAATATTTTTAAATTTTCTTTATGTTCGAATAAATAGTTTATCGCGAAACGAAACCGGCTAATTAATAAATATTCGGTTATCTTGATTTTTAAATGGGTTCTAAAATTTGGATTATTATATAAATTACGATTTTGAAAATCGATTAATATATTTAATTTTTCAATTCTCGTTAAAGAGCTCGAGGAGTGCTTGAATTGCTGGATTTAGGTTTTTCACAGAAACTATAATAATAGAATGGCCAATATCGGGTTTCAGATAGTATATAATCAGATAAATTGAAAATTTAGGTGATATTTGGAAAAATTTCCTAAGTGTTATCGGATTTTCGACTAAATTAGGTTTGTTTAATTCAAAAGAGTTTATTTATACCTAAATTATAATAAATTCATGTCCAAAATTAAAGGCTTTTACCTTTATAATATAAAATATTAAAAAAAATACCGATACAATTCTCATAAAAGTTTTATTAGCTACATAAATATTGTTACATTTTGGTAAATATTGTGATTTGCCTGAATTAATTTGTGTTCTGTTAGTTTATTTGGTAAACTAAGTAACTGAAATAATTAAAAACAACTCCGAAGTCGATGTAACTCGAAAATTACGTACCTAGAAAGATATAGATCTTAATTTTTAAGCTAATTTTGGTTAGCAGTAGCACGGCTAGAAGTCAAGTAAGGGTGGCCCGGCCCACAAAAAAAATGCAGCGACTGTTTACGTTGAGCACACATACTGTCAATATTTTGAATTAAAAATTAGAATATCTCTTAGAAATACCTCAATTATTTCTTAATTCAATCTTGATCTTGCCCCATGTTTTGCACATCAGGAGATGGGTTTTGCCTTGCTTTCATTCTGGGAGATGTAAGACACTCGTAATATAGTCTTCATAGAAGTTTTTCAAACGTTTCGATAAACTTTTTTTTAATTTCACCGAAGAGTAGTTAGTTAATTTTTTATTTATTATATGTCGGTCTTTAAACTGGATCTATCGGAGGTTAATCAAAAACACTAATTTCCTAATTCATATTTAAAGAACATCAATGTGAAATTTAGACTGTGATTATAAAGTAAATTGAAATTTTGATTTCATTAAAAGTCTTGAATAGCTATAACTTTGCTTACAAAATATGTTCGTGACAGACCGACATACCGATTGAAAAAAGGATAATAATAGGTATTATTTTGTATTCACGAAAGTTGTAAAATTTAAAATTATGATTTTCGAAATCACCTCGCCTACCGCTTTACTTTTATTACTAAAATTTAAGGAAAATTATTGAAAAATTATTGTTTACCTCACTAATTCTAAAAATAGGATTATCTACACTTTGTATGCTTTTAAGCAATTATATTAATGCATTAAAAATTTAATGAACTATAAAAGCAGTAATCAAGCAATAACAAAAAATTTCCTAAAATTTTATTTTAGAACAAGTTGCGATCACATTTAGTCACGTAACAGTCTGCACCTATAAACAAAAATAAGAGTTGACAATCACACGCTATAATAAAAATATTTATATAAATCAAATTTAAAATTTTTAAAAGGAAATGAAGAGCTTTTTATACGTAATTGAAAAATAATTGCGAAAACCATTAGGCTAATTTAATCAAAATTTTATTAAGGAGACCAAGTGGCATTTTAAAAATCGAGTTTAATGTTATATTATTTCAAAAATATTATACAAGTTCGGGTACAATATACAAATCTCTAAATTTATAGTATTAAAATAATTAAATGTAAATATAAGCAACCGCTTTCTACATTATAAAAAATATATTAACGGTTGATTGAAAAAATATTTTAAACAGTGGACAATAGAAACTTAATTCGACACGAGTGGTCCTTACAAGGTCACTTATGGGCTTGCGGTTTAATCACATTAATTATATTTTGCGTAATGAGAAAAACAGTAAATTTTCATTAATAAAATTTTATTTTTATTTTCAAAATAAAGTAATAAGTAATAACAATTGTAATTTATTAAAGCATATTGAGCGAATACTGATGTGAATTTTGAAAATGACGTTTTGACAATACCTCGTTTTTTATGACCATTTCACAACAGACAACTTTTTGATTTTTTACTACTATTACTGGTAGCATGTGACATGAGTTATAATGTAGGTAAAAGTCACATAAATTACCTGTTTCACATTTATAAAATCAATGATTCCACAAAAGCTGAATTTAGGAAAATTGTTTAAAAAGTACAAAAAAAAACTTTTATCTGGAACTAAGTTTATATTATATTTTAAAAAAATATAAAAATACCTAGAATTTGAAATAAAGTAATTTAAAATAACATCAACATAATTTTTAGAATATGGCAGGGGTACTTGGAACTTAAAAATATTTCGTTAAAATAAATGATGATGTAAATATGTACAAGATATTTCTTTTAAAATATAATGAATGTTTAGGAAAAATAATTCTCATAAAATAGGATTCGTTCAAGTATTTGAATATCAAATTGAGCACTTAAATACGTAAAATTATATTTAGTTTTAAATTTATTATTAAATAATATTAATATATCATGAATAATGATTTTGTAATTTTGAGAAAAATGTATTAATTTAGCCACGGGTAAAATGTATTACTACTTACAATCACTTTCCCAAAAAGGAGGGATTAACCAGTGACCATCGGTGGAATTTACGTACGCCTTAAATCAGTAATGTCTGTTTAAAACAACACCGAATGCTTTTTATCTATGTGGGGCTCTAAGTGAGGGTTGATTGCGCACTTTAAGTATTCAACTCATTAATAGAATTAAAATTGATCAAACAGTCAGGTCAATTTATTGACGGCAGAGCTTAGATTAGGTGTCTAGATTAGAACTTATATAATTTCTACCGACGGTCAATATTTAAACCTTGCCTAGAATCTCAAATAGGTAAGAAGTATACATAATTTGGTTTTGGACATACATTAAAAATTTATTGGGCAAAATAAAAGTTCTACACGAAACAAACGCTTAGAAGTAAGTGGATTATGTATTCGAGTTAGAGAGTCAATTTAGGGACTAAACGTAAATATTAATAGGAAATTGTACCTAAATTTATACTAAAAATAAATTTTGCGAATACAATTCATCATTTAATTTAAATATTTGAAAATTTACAATGCCGCAGACAATATGAAAATAAACTAATCAACTCCTGTAAATAATTAGTACAATTATGTGTGTAAATATTTTTTTGTTTTATTTATCTTTTCAACTGCGGTTTGTAATAAACTTATAGCTAGCTTGATAATTGCAGACAGTATTAATTATTATAAATAAATTTATTTATTCTTGCAACATACATTCCATCATAAATAATGTCTAAGTTCTAACATTTTTCTATGATTTTTTAAAAATGGTTTAAAGTAGATTTAGATATTTTTAAAAAAGATTATAAATTACATGTCTCCAGTTAGAAAATTTAATCTTTACTTACGTAAGTTTAGTAAAAGTAGAATTTTACTGCCGCTATTCATTTTATTGTTCTCAAATAAATTCTGTTGATAGGCTCACCTGAAACAAAAATTGTAATTAATAAAATTTTGTTATAGGTCGACAAGTTAACATTAACATAAAAAAGTTTTAAGTGGTGGTTAATAAAAGTCTTGTTTATAATTGTCAGTTATCTGCTTAGCTCTATTATGACTACTTCTGATGGTTAAATGAGCTTACAAAAGCCATCTAAGAAGTTTATAACACAGTTTACAATCAGAATTACGCAAGTTTGCAAGCTTAGTCCGTTGTCTTCTCCTAGGATTGTCGACTTGTATTATTTAGGGTAGTCGGTACAGAAAGATGCTTTTGACATGCTAATATATGTCGTACTAACATTTGAAATACTACTAATGGAATCTGCATGATTTTAAGCATTTCTAGATAAGGACAATACCTAAGGTTTAAGTTCATTGAACTGATCCAATGTTATAGAAAAATTTTAAAATATGAAAGTTATATCGCGAGCAATTTCAACTAGAAGATTTGAAAAGCTGCAGGGATAATAAAAATTTGAAAATTTAGGAAACTATAATTACCATAACTGCGTGATAATATATCTTAACGATCTTTAAATTAGTAACCCTTTGCTGCTGATTATTCCCCTTCCAATTAAAATTCGTCATCAATTTGATTAAAAGTATAAATTAAGCGTTTTTAATTTTTTAAGTTCAGCTACTCAGTTTGTAATAAGAAACCTGTAACTAATTATTTAATTTTAGTTTTGCTTTGCTAGTTAGTTTTAGTGAGTTCAACGTAAAAATTATTCATCTCAGGTAAGTGATCTTGTTAAGGTTTTAACAATTTTTTTAATACTAATTCAAAATTATTAGAAATTAATTTTATAAACTGAGTTTATTAAATCTTTTCATAATAATTCGATAGAAATTTTCAAAGCGAACATGTTCGATAAATTATTATGCAAAAACTTATAATATAAATTTTTATTTTTTAATATAATATAATATAATATAATAATATATAATTTTCTGTGAGTTCTTATTGAATTTCAAAATCAGACAGTATTTATTTTAAATATTTTATTTAAGGCTGGGGGTAATTACTCCCTAGCTGTTTCATCGAATCTGTAATGTAGCTATATTTTGGTACCATGCTTAACGACTAAGAAATTTTCTTATAATATTTCTTGTGTTTAAGTGTTGAACTAATGATAGTTTATTCTATTAATCTGACTGACATGCATTTTATAATTTCTGAATAAAATGAATTGCTTACCAATTTGCATGCTGACGTATATTTTATGATAACTAAGCGCACTTCATCTCTATATATTGATAATAGCGTGGAAAATTTTGTTTCAAAAATTGTCTCACTATAAGCATTAAGTAGAGATGTAGTAACATCAACACTATTTATTGCATTACAGAAGTGCAAACTGTAATTTTACTAGCAATGTGCATATTTCTAAATCAAATTAAAACTAAAATACAGCGAACATTCTTTATTTTTGTATTTAAAATATTTTAAGTAAATGAAAATCTATATACTATATATAGGTAAACGCCCACTGCGTGCAGTTGCCGGGTAAAATTTAATCAATTATTGTTCTTCTCACCGTGTAATTACAGAATAATATTTTTAATCCTGTTAATTTTTGAAAAAGTTTGCATATAGCGACAAAACTTTTGAGGCAACACATTTTTGTTTTATTAAACGTAATAAAATGAAAATTAATATTAAAATATTATATTTAAAATTAAAATTGGCACCAGATCAATTCGGTCTCAGAACAACTCGGCGCCTGGACAACCTGGCACCAGGACAACTTGGTGTTTTTTGAAACATTTATCGAAAAAAATGTTGGTGATTCTGAATAGTTTAAGTTTTGTAGTGGGTAGTACTATTTTCTGCAATAATATTAATTAATTTTATTTTGTTTCTTCACTTGACAACAAATAGAAAAGAAATAGAAATATAGATGCAACAACTAGTTAGATATGTAACCAATTAGACGACCTTGTCTTGTATAAAATAAGAAAATTGAACTGAAAGTGAAAGGTGTTTATCAAGTTTTATACTTTGTTAAAACACAAAAAATTAATTATAAACAATGTACGGAAATTACAAAACTCTAAGTATGCGGCTTAATAGCCATCAAAAGTAAAAAATTGGAATGGGGAAGGCGAGTGGGCGCCGCTTTACCAAAACACGCGTGTTTTAATGATACTCACAATCCCTTGCTTTATGGGCCAGTATTTCAACATCACTTTAAACCTTACATTAAGGTAAATAAAGTATAAACAACAGTGAAATATTTTTTGCTATATTTTGAAGGTTTTGCTTTCTTAAATTATAGCCCTAACAATTTATCTTTTTATACTGGGAGGTATTCCATACCCCCCAGACTTCCCGGTCTTACTGACGAAAGGTAGACTAGAACTAAGATCTGTTATTTTTATCGGTGTTGTCATAATTATATTTAAATTTTTCGTCGCTTTCTAAATTTTAACTGGGAAAGTTGTAGCGGAGTGCTGGCCTAACTACAAAATTTCAAGATATTGCGCTTTTAAAATGCATCAGGGCAGTTATTTGAACCGAAATTCAAACGTATTTGTAATTCTACCTTGTATGCTTTGCACTGACTGGAGCACTGAGTAAATAAGATTCACAACTTTGCTATTTTGTCAATACTAGAGTACAAAGTTGCAAGAAGTATAAATGTTGAATAAACAGTTGATGATTTTGCAACTGGAAATGCTCAGAAAAGAAAAATAGGAATTATTTACTACACACAAAGTAATTATTATTATTTGTAAAATTTTGAGTATTTTCTCAAAGAAAAACTTACTATTCGTTTAGGTCACTTTATTATCTATTTATTTACTATATCTATTTGTTTTACTTTCGAATATTATAGAATAATAAAATATAACCCACAGCAATTCAAGAATATTTTGTAAATTTTATTCGATAATTTATTTGATAAAATACAAAACTTTTAATACTGCAGTTTTATTTTAGGTAACCTACCCAATCTAACTTAAGAAATAGTAACTAAGTTGGATAAATGTGATTGGGCTAGGTACTTAAAGAAAAGCTACGGATATTATTAAAATAGGTCAAAAATTTTGTATTTTATTAAGGAATTTACTGTGTAAATTTAAACAAAATCGATATGGCCAACAGTATCAAGTTAACACTTTTGCCCATTACTGCCACACCAATTTGGAAAAACTCTAAAAATTGCTGTGGAACCGTCATTAATTTTGCTGAAGTTTACACAATAAATTTTTCTATTTTTGGAAAAACAAAATTGATAATGTCCGTAACTTTACTTAATCACACACTTACTTGTAACACAATCACATCTCTACAATGTAACGACTGGTATTTCTTTTGACTTAAATCTACAGGCATAACTGCTAGACCAATTTACAAAAAAATAAAAATGTGAAATTAACATTTTCACTTCAAAATTAATATATATTTCCAACTTTTTTCGCCTCCTTCATCCCAGTTATAAAATATTTTTAACATACAATTTTAAATTCAATTTTATTACAATAAAGAAAATTATTTATTTTGTCATTAAATTACAATAATTATTCAAAAACTATCTTGTTGTTTAAAATGTTGATGAATATTTGGTTACATTAAGGTAGGAATGTTGAAAAAGACAACCATTTTGGTTATGTAAAACTTATCAAATTATAAGAAGTGTTGTTCTTGTAATTTATTTTTTGTATAAATTGCATTTACTTAATTGAAATAGAACGTAGCCATAAATTTAAGAAAATGATGATTGGAGTATTTTGATAATTACACAGTTCTTGTACTAGAATTGTTGTCTGGATATTTTCACCCTTAAATTGTACGTTTTGTGATTGTAATTATAGGTAGGTTTAACGTTTTGTCAGGGTTTCCAGTTTCTCTTTTTAGCTATATCAATTAGTCGTGGCTATTAAACGTGTACAAAATGCTTCAGGAACTCTAAATCACAATATACGTAGATTGTAAATGAAGGTATATTTTATAAGTTGTAACACTTGTAAAAATGTTTAAGTGTTGATGCAAGCAGGTAAAATTTAAAGAGTCGTTAAAATTGATCGTAAAAGAGAGGATTTTAAGAAGTAGGGTGGTAGCAGTTGCTTGTTATGATGTAAGCGTAGCCTTACTTCTGCAAAGGATGGAAATTACACAGCCAGTGCAATAGTTTTCGGTCTTGATACCGCATTGCGCATATATTTGCATAAAATATAATAAAATGCAAATAAATTTTAATAGTTCTACAAATTAATATCTTTGAACGCTTTGAAACTTAAAACTCTCAAACTTAAATATTTTTAGCCCAAGTGAAATTCTACACTTTTATTGGAAGAAATAAACTAAATGTTTTTGTAAGAAACGTAAGGTGTGGAGCAACAATTAATACTCATTCTTAATAAGTGCCTGCAAGCTGCTTAATTTAAACGAGCACGCACTCTGTTAGCATTTCAATGTAAGTACTTAAAAAATTCGTTAATTATCTAAACTCAAGTCGGATCCAGAAAATATTCATGGGACCGAGTAATTCAATGTTGAAGATTCCCAGATGAGAGGAAATGTGTTGAAAAATTTGTATAAAATTAACAAATTAATACTACCAATCTTGTATGTTCTAATAATTTTCTATTTTCAAGAGTCAATTTTAAACCGCTGTTTATTAAAAATAAATTTGTTATGATCATGTTTGTTATTTACTCGCTAATTGTTGTTTACATTGAAGCAGCTGCTGTGGCTTTCCTCTCCAAGTTATTCCGAACAAAAGTCAGGTATCTTGACGTCGTTTAACTTTACATCACTAAATAACGCAAGGAGCATTTTAAAGCTAATAGCTAGCTGTAATAGCCAGCTAATAGCTATTATTTATTAGCTTCAAAATGCTACTTGGGATTTGTTGGTTATATTGAAATACCTACCTACATTTACCAAACAATCTAAAGCATATTACAAAATTTCAGTGGTCAACGAAGCCAAATCCTTTGAAATATTATTTAGAACATTTATCGATAACTATTATATTGTTCAATACAAGTTTATAAGTTTCAAACTTAAATTGAAGTTTTAAATTTATATTGTAGTATATAACGTTAAACTTTAAACATCAACAAGGTAAGCAAACACAATAAAATTAAACTTTAATGTTACTCCTTCATATCTATTAAATAAAAAGACGAAAGGTGAAAGATGCCTGCTTCGTGTGCTATTTAATGCTACAATCAAGGAACAAATGATTTTTTCCCATAAATTATGTAATGAAATTAGAGATACGGTGAATGCGCACGAATAGATTAACTAGATCCTTACTACTACATTTATCTACCTCCGGCAATTAGAGAAACAATTGTCAGCTTTGGTTGGGGCGTTATGATGACTGAAGTAGTTTAGATTACCAATAAAAAACAGAATAATTCATCAATTTAATTTTTATTGGTTAGAGTTTTGTGTTTTGTTGGGCCACAAAAAGTTGGAAAGACACCTGAACAGAATCTAATTGAATTTTACAATGGGTTATGTAGCAGATGAAATGACAACACAATAGAAATATTTTTAATACAAAATATATTATGCAGTTGCATTTTTGACTTGAACTGCTCTAAAAGAAATGTTAGTATCAAATTTATAAATCCATTATTACAGAAATCTGCGATTTAACTACATAAGTATTTTAACTGGCACTTAATGTAATGTAAATCCTTTATTCTACACATCAAAATTACAAAATTATAACAATGTAAAATTTATCTCGACGTTAGCAAAAACAAAATTGCACAATTGCTCGAGCTAACTACCAATTTGCACATTGTAACTAAGATTACAAGAGTTAACTAGTAATAGTGTAAACCTGTATGAATACATAAATGTCTCTCGTAGTAATATATTGCGTTATTTTGATTAATAATGAATTCAATAAATATTGACATTTTAAAATTATTGTTAATTGTTCCAAAATAAAAAATTAATCTAATTTAGCAATTCAAACACTTAATTGTGTGGTAGACCAACCGAAAAGTTAAATTAACTTAAACGATTGGAATTTTAAAATCATTATTTTGATATATAAAACCTGAAAATTATGAAAACAAATAAAAGTGATGATTTCGATTTAAAAAGTGCTGATGACGTCATAACGCCAACAAAAATGGAGAGAAATGTTATTATATGCGTGATATACCTTTTCAGCAAAATTGCATACATATTTTAGTATTTGCATTAAACTTTTTTGTTAGTTATATATTTTTTTAATTTAATTTATTATTAGACTATAGATTGATTTAAAAATACGTATGTGGAAGTATTTACCTACAAATTTTATAAATGTAGCAGTAATAATATTTATATGTTAATATTACATTATATATATATTATGTTGTACAAACATGAATAGGAGTATACTCAATATAATCATAACTACATATTAACTGGAAACTTTGTATTCATATTAATAAAAGAAAAACGTTATTATTATTAGATTTTTATGAAAAATGTTTATAACATTTTAAAATGGTAAGCATAATAAAATGCTTTCTATACTGAAAGTAACATAATTTTGCCCAGGGGATCTTAAACAGGGTAAACCTCAACTTAATGACGCGTTCAAGTAATCTACTAATTATACCTCGATTTCATCATATTTCTGTAAACAGCAATTTAGATTAAATTTGCTTAACCAAATTATAATTTATTTATAAATTTTGTACTTTATTGTGAGCCTACGTGAATGATAAAAAAATCATGCATTAAAAAATTATTCAAATTTCGTTTTACATTTACAACTTTGTAATTTTCCTTATGTAGCGCTATTTTTCAAATTGTACTTTCGCTTTGGCCGGACTAGAGGATATATCATGATAAGTCGGATTTATTGTAGGTAGTCAGTTGGGATACGTGTAGCGCGTGTTTGACAAATTTTACGTTTCTTTTATAACTGTAATTTTTAGGGTGCAGATGAAATTTTCTATACCGTTTATTTTACTTATTGTTTAGCCAAGTTTAGCAAAAGAGAAGAAATTTGAAAAATAAATTCTAACAAATGTTTACATTCAATCGATTTTAATAAATTAATAGTAATTGCACAGTATACTGTCAAAAATAGACAGCAAATTAGCACAGGAGAATATAGCAATAATGCCGACCAGTTTAGTTATATTATTGGAAATAATTTAGGGCCCGTTGTTGGCCCGATATCATCGTTATACAATGCGCGGCGTCTGTGATAGATGGATCTCTACAGGGCCAACATAACCTCGCATTTTCTGCATAATAACCCTCGCACGATGTATTCATATTTGCATAGAGCGTCCTGGGATTGAACCTGGCGCCGCGATAAACTTCCAAATACATACAAAATCTCATTAATATTGCCGAATTGGTCAAAGCATTATATAATCAAATGGTATTCTTGGATCGTGACTGTATTCTCGATTGCGATAAATATATTTCTAACATCACAAGTCTTGAGATACTCAAAACAGCAGCAACAGAATATGTGCGATATTTAAAAAAATATAACAAAAAGATAAATTGGATTTTTATCGTAAATAACCAGCAAAAACTCTAAGTTTAGAGGTTACGTAAAACAAAAATAAGATTTTACAATTGACGACAAAAACCTTTTATCTTATCTCTGTCACTTCATATTTCTCTTTCGGCAACTATTAATCATGCTGGATTTTAAGATGTTTAAAAATGTTTAATTTGAACTGGCATTTTTTGTTTTTGAACTTCACCTAAAAATTTTAATATTTATAATTTTTTTACGATATACTACAACGCCTGCGGCTGTACTTTATTTATCAACTCCCGAAAGGTTTCTCTCAATATATACATAGGAAATGTTGTATAATTACGTATTTATCCATAAATTTACTTTATCGTTGCTATTAGTACCTGGGAACGGTTTTAATATTGGATTTAGTGTAATGTTGAAAAAGAAAGTATTAGCGTCTTGATTTCAAAGCACCTATTTGCAGAAAATAAACGATCAGAAAGTGTGAGATTTTATCGACAGCTTGATGCAACGACGTTCGAACACGTATAAAACACACGTAGTACTGTATACCGTTTGACGTAACTTTCTGTTTGTTATAGCACGGTTGAAGGGTTATTGATCAGATTTAGAAGTAAAGTTAGTGAGATCAAGCCCTTTCTTATTTTATCAACACGAGATTCCATAATGGTCTCTGGTACCTATACGTACAGAAGTCTTTGGCATTTTAATTCAGACTTTCCATCTCTCCACATAAAGAAATCAGCCGATGGTCTTGCAACCATGTAAAGGGCTAGTTGTAAGTGAAAAATTGAAAAATGATGGCTACGGCCAGATGTTAGGAGAAGTTTGAAATTATTTAAGACAGCTAAGATCTTTCATACACAATAAGAGCTGTTGTGGTTCAGTCTTAAAGCACCCTAACTCTAAAGCAAAATGTTTAAAGCAACTAAAATTAATTAGGGAAAGCGTTTTAGGCTAAATTATGTTTTTGTTTTACCTGATTGTTGTTAACTTTCCAGAAATTTATAATATTCCTTATGAATATGCCAACAAAAAATATCCAAGATGCTAAATATGTAAAATAATTATTTTTTGTAAACAACCAATTATAAGGAAGTAATAAAAGAAAACACGGTCTTGAGCTTATTAACGTCATTAATTTAACTGAGAACTATTTATACTTGTTGGCGTCTGAACAGAATGACTAAAGACGGACATTCATCTTCGATAACAATAAGGTAAACCAGCTAAATCAGCATTTATAGAGGAGTTCCTTCACATCCGGGTCGCTTACAACACAACCACTTGGTCCTAATCTATAAGAATTATAACTACTACTCATTTTATAAATCGGTTTTTTTTAAAATAAACCTAGAAAACGACTTTGCAAAGTTTACGTTCGTTTTTGTGCATTATGTTGATTGCTATATTTGTTGAAATATTTTTCTCTTGATAAATTCTATCACTACATCAACTCATTTTTAAACTGGAATACTTGAAAATTTTATTGTGCCTGTAAGGAAAAAATAAATTCACTTTCAACATAAGATTCAATTTAATTTTTGATGATGATTTGTATTCTAAAATTTATTAAGCTTCAAAAATTTGTCCAATTTCAGTTTTACTCCTCGCCCAATTTAATTTTTTTAATGTAAGATAAATTTTTCAAATTTAATGCTTTGGCAAACGAGATCGATGACATAGATGTTAAAACCAAGGTAGTCCATCTTGAACGTTATGCTTATCCAGCAGCACTAATACTGAAATATACGGCATCCTTATACATGACAACTTCAGATTCATAGCCCTTATTCTTAAAGCAAATACAACTTCTACTTACATCTTTCCTGTAGCCAACTTACATAATCCAACAAAGCTTATAAAAATTTTTAAGCACGAATTATTTCAACTTAGTCTGTTTTGCACAAGTTTGCTGCCTGTTTTATCAAAATCTCCATTTATTTCTTCCTTCATCTAATACCTATCTGCTGGTCATAGGTAACATTATAAACGCCAAAAATACTTGTCCTTCATTTGGATAACAGGTTAATAAAACATTCGAAACGTCTGAAAAATTTATTTTATCTCCAATTATGTTTAACTTTTTAAAATTCTATTTAATTTATTTTAATCATACCAGCGTAACTATAGCAATTTTTCTTGTCTGGAGTTAGGTATCTAAATGTCGCTAAAAAAACAAAGAAAAACAGTTTCCTAGTTATAATGAAAATTTATTTTCAATCGTCGGGAATGTTAACTTTTCACAGGAAGCAATAGTTTGATAGTTGTTTGATTAAAATTTTCGATAAAATTCAATCTTTATAAAATATAATACGAGTTTTTCAGCCTTTCAAGTAGTGAAAAATATATTTACTTTTACATGTTACATAATATGTTATTTACATAGTATATCACTACTCCTATACCTGCAGTGCACCAGAGGATATATTATAACCCCTTATATCTCATTTTGCAGTGGTCCTGAAATATTTTGTATAACTTATTAAACAAACCTAATATAATTTTGATGATTATGATATGTGGCCTATAAATATTGACACAAAAGGGTTATGTAAACTTTAGTATCCGCAAACTAAACCACAAGTACAAACCAATCCCAAACTTTTACTGTACTTCATACTTAATTATTTTCTTATTCCATTTGAATGCTTCAAAATATAACTTTTTAAAAAGTTACATTTCGCAGTTACCTCAAATTTAATGTAAATTGAATTTATCGACAAAAATTTTAATAAAACATCAAGGAATAAAAGTTGATCTTATTACCAACTTTTTGCTTCACACGTACACAAAATATGTACTTTCAACAATTTAGTTGTTTGCGATAAACTTCTGTGTTCAACGTCAATTAAGGTTTTATTAGTGTTAATTGTTTTATTGAGAACAAAACAAAACATTAAAACGTGATCTAAAACCTACCTACTAATCAATTCTTGTTTAAATTCGCTAAGTGTCAATATCCTTGAATTAACTATACAATTTTACTAATTAAGAAACATAGACTTTTTAAAATTTCGTATGTTAATTTATTGTTGTGTCGTGATTTTTCCCACTGAGAGAAAATACATACCATATATAAAAATTGACTATTTTGTTCCATCTGGTAGGCTCCAAGCATCCAAGCTATCTTATCCGCCTTTAGCATTTCGCATTTCGCGACATATTGGGTATCGGAAGACCCAGAAAACATTTGTTTAATGTTGCACTTTGAATCTGCAACTTTTATTGTATTATAATTCTGTTAAATGTTCAATCTTCGGGTTGTCTCGTGTGCTGGAATTTAAATATAACATCAATCCTTTTGATTTAAAGATGAATTATGTATCATATTGTTTGTTTTTGTTTTTATTTTTATTTATCTTGTCTTCACATAGCCTTTGGAGGGCAAGAACATTAACATTATATCGTAAACAAAACAACTCGAAGACGTTGGTTTACCATTTTATAACAGAAGGCGGATACTAGAGATATTAAAAAGAAAATGCAGCGAAGATCATAGAGAATTTTCCTGAGAAAAAAAAAGTGATTCAGTGGCGGATCTAGTTCCCTTACAACCTGAAGCTAAATATGTTATGGGGCCCCTTCTGCTATTGTATTATGTACAAAATAAATGTTTTCTATACAATACGATTAAACCACACGATAACAATAAAATAAAATTTGTGTCCACTTGGGCTGCACGGGATTTCCGTTATATCGGTGGCTTAAAGCTAAAGCTTCATTAGCTTCTAGGTAAATCCGCCGCTGATTAGAGTGCTATTTAATGGATTAAAATTGCGGTGGATATAAATGAGAGAATTTATTAAATCCACTTGTTTCTGAAAATTTTACTTTTTTTGAAACGTTGTGCAAATCATATCTCAATATCTTGTTTTGTTGTAACCGCCCGGTATAAAAAAATAAAATAAATCCATACTAAGCAATTTTTACAACAATAACTCACAATAATAAGTGAGATACGCTGGAAGCATAGTGATTTAGTTGCTAGGTAAAATTTTTAATAATTCAAATAAAACTTGTTGACCCAATAAAATAGAAGTCTCGGGAATTTATTTATCCATATCCATTACAATCGATCACATAAATATTTTAGGATCGGCACCTTTTGTTCAATTGTGAAAAGTACTGAAGAGGGAGTTGTAAAGAAGTGAATGATAAAACTTGAGCAATATTGGGATAGCTGGGTCAACGAAAAATTCAACTCACTTTCTCAGCAGGAGAAAAACTGGTACATAATAATATGTGCATTGACGGCAAAATAATTTGCTAATTTATATTTGCCAGGATAGCTGAAGCGTAATTTTGGGAATTAAATGTTTTGCGGTATGGAAGAAAAGAATTCTGTTTGAAGTGAAATTGACTCACGTGTTACACGATAAGAATTATTGTATATTCAAAATATAAATTTTGATTAAATAGCGATAGCGGTGTAACTTTCTATTATAACAAAGTGAAATCATGAAAGTAGTAAAAGATGAAAACACGTTCTATTTATTGCAAGGCGAAACGATGATTTCGATAGAAGACTTGTATATTCATCTACCGAGTTTTCTATTCAGCTTTGATTTCCGTTGGGCAATCGCAATGGAAAAGCTTTAAACTACAAACAGTCTCCTTCGATAAATTGACTGAATATAGATGTGCTACCGCATTTTAAAGGAAACGAGCAAATATGTTTACTCATCATTCAGGTACATTTATTTATAAAGGTATAAAATCTCAATGCGCGTATAAAAATTTTACGCAAATAAAAGTTAATTTTATTATTAGATAAATAAAATTACTTATAGAAAACTAATTTGTAAGTTACTGGTTAACAAGTTTCAAGATTTGCAAGATTTTGTACAAGGAACTTATTATGTTTTTACTAGTCGTTTTTGCTTTCTGTAAAAGTTTATACATTTAACTTTCTAAACTGTCACTTCTGAAGACGAAAACTCCATAATTGGAAAAAGCCAAGAGATTTCCAGAAATTGAGGCTCGAGGATTTTTTCGTTGTGTATCAAATAAATGTAATTTTCTTTTTAAATTAGCTTATGTCAGCAAAAGAATATTATGTACCTATATTATATCTATATGTATACTTAGGCACGTATTCGAATTTGATTAATAAAAGTTGTTATTACAAAATGACAAATTCGGTTTAAATTCTTAATTTATTTCAAAATAAAAAATATTTATAAATTTAAACATTAAAATTAAGCATTTCTTTATTAAGACAATAAACTTTTGAACTTCACCGTCTAAATTTAACGTTTATTATTTCTTTAATTAAAAGATGTTAAATGTTTAAAAGTTTTTATAATTCAATTAAAGTAATATAAACATTTTTTATATGAAGATGAAAGAAAAGTTCAAGCGTTTTAAAAGAAAGCTTGGGGTAAAACGAATGTTAGCTGAGAAGAATTAAAACAATTTTAAAGGTTTTAGCTTTTAAATGAACTTTATTTTACATTTAATACACCAATATTGTTAACTTAAAAGACGAAATTGCCCCGAAAAAACTTATTGTTAAGCTAATTAACAAGAACATTTCTTTCAGAAAGTGTTGAACACTGCTCAAAAATTAAGAAATACAAAATTTTATTTTAAATTCAAATAAATTTTAAAGGTTTTTAATTTGGTATTCCGAACATGTACTTAATTGCATAAATTTTGCGTGTTTGTGATAAGAGAAACACAGTGGTTACATAATTAAATACTAACCTTCTACATTTCCACTTATTTTAAAGCCTCAAATTTGTTCCTATTTAGTATGATTTAACATTTAAAAATATTTAAATAAATGGAAAATTTAAACTAAAGGCACAATTGAATAACATAAAATGAAACTTGAATAATTTAATGTTGTACTACACCAAATTTGGGTATCTACCTCAGATATCCAAGAAGTGACGTGCAGCTATTCCACTAATTTTCTCCAAAACTTTGGTACAGTAGATTTATTACATATCAAATCGTCCGTCGGCTCGTCCTGCTCATACTCAAGTCTAGAATGTAGCATTATCGGAATACTTAGATCATATTTAATTTATTTAAGCTATCTACCTAAAAAATTACAAAGTAATGAAAACGTGACAGTGCGGCCTTTAGACCGCACAATCTGCTACATCGAATTCCATGTCATTCAAACACTAATTACTGATAAGGTAGGTCCATTTGGAGTAAACTTCTTTTTTCTTCTCTCATCGTAGATGATGATTATGGTTAAAAAGTGTTAACCACATGAATCTCAAATACAGTAGCGTGTAGCTTTTCCTTGAATTTTTCGCTATTTAGCTATTTTCGCTTTTCATTAAAGAACTGGATTGTTGTGGTATACTATATAACTTTCCCATTGCCGTTCACAAAGAATAATCTGTTTCTTCTAATGCACCGGCATTCCAAATATTTTTTGTCTGTTCGGCAGTTTAAAAACAGTTTTTTATTCTATAAAAAATATTAAAACTATAACACCCCGGAACCAATAACTATGTATGTATATAAACTTTCATCATATTATACCAGGAGTATTTTACTGGTAAATCTATTCATTTTTGTCGGGAACTACCTAGAAAATTTTTCCCGATGCACTTATGTGAAAGCATTGCGCCTCTTCAGCATGACAACCTTTGAGAATAGAAAGATTATGAGTGATATGATATTGCTATACAAGTCATTGAACGGTGTCATTGATAGTGTCATGTTCATTTATTACAGTGGCTGCGGGACTTCCTTCAGGGTCGCCAAATCAAATCAGTTGTTCTACTTATGTACCGTCAATACCAATATCCGGATTATATAATATAACACCATGTTCTTTATATATCTATTATTTATAGTATAGGATTTCTAAAAATTACTGTACCTCACGTTTCAGTACTCAAGTATTACATAAGTTTAAAAACACATCAAATGTCAAATCTCCATTTTTCAGTCAATCAACTGCTGCCAATAAGCAGTTCAGGTCGTGTCCTTCTTCGTGCTTCGGATAGCTCGTAAATTTGCCAGTCTCCCTGAATTGATGATTTGCAACCATTAACAATAAATATCAGGGTTATAAGGTATATATAAATAACTCAAACAAATTTAGCAAGTACTAAAAATAGAGTCAAAACTAGGAGTACTACGTAATAATAATATTATATAATGTAATGTACTATATTATTACTCGGGATATTCGGTGTTTTCATGTATCATTCAATTCGCAGTTTTCAAACTGTTTATTTTGCCGTTGAAAATAAAAACCAATAGACGATTAACTACTCGGGAAGTTTGCATCACAAAATGTGATATCTCATGCAATAAAATTTTTCATTACATAAATCGTAAATTATACTCTAAAATGAGTCTGGATTATGAGGGAGGGTGAGTAAATAAACTTAAATGCACTAAGAACACGTGTTGGAATAATTGTAGCAACTCCAATATAACATCCCTTTTAAAGCCATCCTAACTTGAAAAAAAACTTAAAAAACTTAAGCACAATTTTTAATTTCGTTAGGAAGTTAAAATTATTTGAAATGCCTAAGCAAATAGTAATTTTGAACCTTAAAAATTCTATATCACAAGATATAATTAGTAAAAAAGTTATTAAATATTTTTTATATTTAATACTTGAGAGACAATGTACTTATTAAAATATTTTTATATTAAATGTTTTTGTTGACATGTTGAAAATAATAGGGTGCTATTTAAGATATTAAAGTTAGGAGAAGGGAGCGAAACCAAAATTCAATATAAATTAATTTAAAATTATTTCTTACCTGAAATTCTATGACTAAAATCGTAAACTCGAGTTTTTATTTTTAATTTAATTTTAATGTAACAATATAATTTTTTGCCAGAAGTTACCAGAATTTAAATAAACAATGGTTCTACCGATCTTCGAATATTTATCTTTAATAAGGCACAAATTACCCATAGCAACATGGCGTAAATTGAAAACTAGAATTCGGGGATTCCCAAACTGTATATCAACTTTAACGCAATATTATAAAAGTTAATCAATCTTTTCTCGTGTTTGCGTAAACATATAGGAAATATATGATTACTTTTATGCCTTACTAAGGTATTCCGTATAGCACTGGATAATTATTATTATTTATTTTAATTATTCTGAAAGTCATTATAATTCTCCGTATGCCGATAATCGTTTTAAAAATTAAATCTTACCCTTTGATCAACGGCATTATGAGATGCAAATTATACGGTTATTTAGTTAAATTATGTACACAAAATTAGTGATAAATAATGTATTACAGATTTAATATTATTACACAACTTCTAGTTACAATATTTAAATTTCAAACAAGATTTTTCAGTGTAATGCAACCAAAGCGAAAGGCTTACATAGAATGGTATATTATAGTTAACAACATTAAGCAATTGCAGTCCAGCATTGTATGTAAAGGTTTATGTAATATAATATAATTTTTATATGTAACCTGATACCTTACGAATTTTAAAATTATCTAACTTGAAACTCTATAAATTTAAAAATAAATATAAAAATGAAAAGTGTAATATTATGCCTTGCTTTTGGGTAATAAAATTTTTATTAAAAATAACAAGATTTTTAAAAAATATACCTTATTTGTTTTTGCATTATTTTTCGTTTAATTAAATGAAATAACATTTTGGCATTAATTTTTTTATCGGATTGAGAGAAAAATTGTAATATAGGATAACTTCCGATAAAAGCACACAATACCAAAGATATCTCGAGAAAGTTCATTTATGGAACTTTTTTCTTGTACTTAGAGAAACTTTAAGTGTTTACTAATATTTTCAAAAAAGTTATAGACAAAGTGAAAAGTTAAAAAATTGTGATTGCGGATTTCAAAGGTAATTTTAAAAATACTTGATCATTTATATTCTGAACGTGAATGTCAGAAAATCTTCGTTCTGTCAACTACATGATTTGCTACGATAAAAACAAATCTTAATTTACATATTCTCTACTCTAAATTTCAGGCAAAATTGACGCTTTTGCTTAGCAATGGTGAATCTCAGGAATTGGTAGTCCTGTTCAACATTCTCTAGTATTTATGTGCTCGTATTTTAGCAAAACTCAAGTAATTAGACTGTGAACAATGGCATTTCAGGGTGACATCAACTGGGAAGCTGCGGAATCGCGCATACATGTGCTAGTGACGTCTCAGGGCGGCGGCTTGACGGCGGCGTTTATACAAGGCGATGGCGACCACCGACGCTCGTTAAAAGCGACAGCTGTGATTAAAGCCCCGATCGCATTGCGTTCACCGCGTTAGATTGCGACATCTATCAAAGCTTTTTGTATGACTCGAGCCATTACTGAACTACCCAACTTCAAGCGAACGGTTCATTTTTTAAGATTCAGATTCTGATACGACAAACATTTACCTTCCTCAAATAAAATTTTATATACCAGCCATTCAAGCGAAAACCCACATCATTTAAAACTCAATGCTATTTGTGTAGGTACCACATTAAACTTGAAAAGATTCTAACCTCAAATAAAAACGTTAATTATTACTACCAAGATTCGAAAGATAAAAGCTGTATATATTTTAAAATTAATATTTCTTGACTGGAAAATTGCTAACGTTAAGAGTCACGCTTTAAGATAATAGGCTCAAAGCTCTAATAAAAATTATTAAAACATTTTTTTTTAATTATAGTACATTGAAACAATTTTTAAACGAGTAGCAAACTCAAGCTTTTTTATTAAAAAATCTCTCTCTACCTTTTATTTTAAGGAAAATTTTAAATCTTTATGAAAATAAAATTTAAAGCATTTCACATTTAAATAATCTTTTTACAATATAATCTGGATCTAAAAAGGTTAAAGAATGACGTTTATCATTCTTTCTTAGTGCATGCATACATTTGCTTTATGGCGACAATCAATTACCAGGGCGTGCAATAGGCTTGTTTAAACATGCTTCGCTGCCACAGCTCTGTCGTTCTTCCAATATAAATAGTTCTGGTTCTCCAGAGAAATGAGATGTAAATCAATTAATAAAGACGTCATAAGAACTTGGCTAAGATTTTCCAAATTACTTTTCAACGTAATGGGAAAATTTTGAAAATGTTCCAAGTTAATTGATTCCTGATCTGAGTCGACTTACACAGCGCGTACTGTCGATGCAACTTAATGCGGTTACCTGGCAATCTTTAGACCCATTCTGTTAGCTGGTACAATTTTGAAATTTTACTACAAGAATTTTGCAAAAAAGTTATAAGTAAATTCAGCTATAAAATAAATTTTCCTCGTTGCATTTATTACTTACTTCAGTGTAGATTAAAGTTTTTTTCCTTACCAAAGTAATAATTTATAATATCGCTTATAATAAAGAATTTAACTAATTTTATAAACGAATGCAAAGTATTCTCTGTATAACACCTTCGAAATTGCTACATAACCTCACAAATAGGGTACGAAGTTGATATTGGTCATTCGTAACCGTTATAACTACGTATAGGGAGGCTTATCAAATCTCTCAGGAAGCAGGACGGAAGGAGAAGCACAGAAATTGTGACTGAATATTACGCAAGGTCTCTTAAGAGTAATCAAGCGATTTCGATTAATTTGGCAACAATTTATGTATGTATTATTAAGAAAACTATCCCTAGGCCCTTGACAAAATGCTTAGTGTTAAGCGTCACAATATATTGTTTGATAAATTTAAATAATTTGAAACTTGTAGTTCTAGAATTTTTTGAGAAAAATAAAAAAATTTAAATTGATGAAATTCGGTAAAAATTATTATTTCTGAAAAATGGTCTATTGTATATGTAATATAATATAAGACGTCTGAATTGTTATTTTATGAAAATAGATCAATTTAAATATCTATCGAGTGAGTCGGTAAATATTTATTTACTATTATATTCTAATAACATGCCAATCAAATGTTTTGCAAAATTTTACTGTCATTACCAGCAGGTGAAAGTAAATGCAAAAATTCACCATAGCCAACAAAAACCGATAATTCATTTATGATTAATTTAGAATTTATATATGTCAGCAGTGTGTATGTGTGCTTCAAATATTGCACCAAATTGTGAGCAAAGTTGTTTAATTACATTAATTTTTGATTGGTGTAATCGTATTTTTATACTTCATACCATTATTTAATTTTCCAACATATGAAAGCAATGAAAACTCATTAAATACATCAATACTTCATCGATTAAATATTTTGTTTTTAAATTTGATAATTTAAATATTTCTCCCGATATTAAACATTAGTACACAAACGTAATTCAAACGTGTCGTATAAAAGTTATTATTTTTATTTAAATTAATTATGTAAACATGTTTAATGGGGTGAGTATACGGGGATGGGTGGTTATAACCAATTACGAATCAGATGAAATTATATTAGCCAGGCCCGGATTGGGAGAATTTTTTGGCCCGGGCTCCAACCATGAACCCCATTGTCACCTCCAATTAATAAGAATACAAATTTGGTTTTTGCGTAATAAGGAATTAACTGATTTTACCCCCTTTTAAAATGTTATCGAAAAAAACTGCACATGCATACAAATAGTCTAACAAAAATTACCAGCATTAATATTACCCCCGCAAAATAGCTATTTTACCCCCAGGTTCGGAATTCATTATCTAGAAGCTAAAACCTCAGATAATGCAAATTTTAGAGACTCCAACCTCAAGTAAAACTAATATGAGAGGCTACAACCCCGTCTTTTCGGATATCTAACTGATCAAGCCGCCCTCTCTATGTTTTCGCCCTTTATACCGTAAATTATAGTATCAGTTAAATATTATTGAGGTATTTCAATTAGTTTTAATTTTTTCCAATTTATTAAAACAGTACCCACTTAAATCCTGTCCTGGCCTTGCTTCACATATAGCAGCTTCCCATAACAAATTTCTAAATGGTAGTGGTTTCGGTTGATTAAAATCTGCTTTATTTCTTCCCACTTTGGACATAAATAATCTTGAGTATCGTACCAACGCCTCTAGCAATTCCGTTTAATCTGTTTGTCACCAATTCACGATATGGACACTGCTTCAAACATAACTTCAAATGTTGATCAACACTTGCAAGCCAGTTTTCAATAGGTAAATCTTCACTCTTCGGATCAAAGGGAGGTATGACATTTTCATAAGTTCAAAACATATTTTTACAATCGTCTCAGTCGTCACAATTTTTCGGGCCTACTAGAACTTGCCGCACTTGAATCCGAAGAACTAAAAGAACTGCATGTTTCACGTTTTCTCTTTCGCTTTTCACCACTTCTGTTGGTGAGTTTTTCCGTAAACGTCCCAATTTTTAACAATGATAAGAAAACGTTTAAACAATTTTATCTTGAACCTACTTCATTGAAAAGCAAACTTAAACTAACTCAGTACAATCATAAATATGTAGTACATATGTATAACAACCGAGTCACCTTATTACTCATTAGTTTTATGGTCATTCTTACGCATAGTTACGTATACAACTTAAAACATATAAAATACCATTTTATCGCCTATCGATAAAATTATAATTTGTTTATATTTTAAAATTTATATTTCTAGAAAATCAGTTCCTTTGAGTAGCGGCCCACATGGCCTTGTCCACGAGCCCGCCGGTCCAATCCGAGCCATATATTACATTAATCAAAAGATCTTCTGTTCATTGTCGACTTAATAATTATGTTTTTTTTTTTTATCTTAAAAGCACACATTTCGCTGGTAAAAATAATATAGCAATAACTCGTATGAGATAAAATTTGGATTAATCATTTAACGGATTTCTCTTTATTTATGTTCTTAAAAGGTTTTAAATAATTTTCTTCTCTTTGCAGCGTTGTATCTCAGTAAATATTACAGTTATAACGAAATATTTTACACAGAAGTTGTGTAAATTATTTTTCTCTATCACATTTACAAGGATCATTTTTCTGATAAAGTTGACTGGTAAACATATTATTGTAGAAAAACAAATTTTCCCGGTAAATATACAAGTTTAAATATATCAATTACGTACATTTTCACACATTTTTTATGTGCATTATCTATCAGAATTAACTTAGAAAGTATTTGGGCAGGTAAATGAAATGAAATATTTTCTATAATACTAACCTGATTTACAGAGATCTAGTACCTAGCCTGAATGACAATAACTGAGATTAATAAGCGATATTAAAAAAAAACTGTTTTTTAATATTATTTTAATCAAAAATTTAATTATTATACATAGTTAAAGAATACGTCTATTGTATGAAAGGTTTAAGTATATAATAAAATAGTTTTTATGTAAATTTGCTTTTAGTGGAAATTGTTTTTCTCTTCAGGTGAGGTAAACAAATTCGATAAATCAGAGAAGTCAATTTTCTTTCTTTAAATGTGTTTTTCACCACCTTTCTATGATACTTTATTCTTCTCTATATTTATAGTGATAGATTTATCAGTGTAATCATCTAATATAATAGAAGTACTTTTATTTAAGAAACAAAAACAGGAAAGTTTTAAAATTGAAAAATAACTTTGGTATATACTAAAAGTGGGTTAATTAACATTTAATTGAAGGTACTTCAATGATACTCATTGGTAAATTAAAAATGTTGGACGTTTTCATTATTCCACATGTACACAACATGTACATTAATAATATAGTTACTCATTAATATGGTTGAAAGAGGCAGTCGAATTAATTTAATTAAACGAATTTGGTTAACAATAAAAATATAACATGTAAATCCATAATCGAGTTTTATTTTATTACATAAATATAAAAATTTATGATTTATGAAAGTTGTGTATTGAAAAAGCTTGAGAATTCTGACGTGACATGGTGACAGGAGTGATTTAGCGCATTTAAAGTTCCGATTGGAATATAATTGGTAGGAAGCTATAAAAAAGGCACGATTATTTAAATTACTTTAAATTAAAATTCTTAAAGAGTCTGATGTAAAAATAGTATATGGGGTACTTGAAAGGTAAACAAAATCTTTATTATAGAGCTAAAATCTGACAGAAAGGGCTAACTGGGTTATTCTCTTGTAATATCCTTAAAACCCTAATCAAACTACCTAAACAAAATTAAACTAGAAGCTTATGTAACAATGAAAACATCTTGTTTAGAATTTATAGTAGGTATACAAAAACGTAAATTATTAGATATCTTACTTTGTATTACAAAGGTGTAATTTTAAACTTCTCTTTAACAAAAGTGTATATTCACGTTTAATCAGCTGAAATAAATAGACCTGTAACGCCATTGTTTTGCTTGAAAGAAAAGCGTCAAGCTTTATATTGAATATTTCAAAAGCTTGTTGTCGCAATAATATACCTATAACAGTTTGTTTTCGTTATATTAGACTTTATTTGAAGATGCCACGAATTTACGCCAATGAATATTTCCATCTTGATTATTATAAATTGTTCCCTTTATTTCTATTTTTGTAGTTTATAATTATTTATTCATGAAAGACACGACACAGCTCGCTCTCTTAAATTAAATGGAATCGAATAAATGGCAGCAAGAATTGATCTTTTTTCGAACAAGATAAACACTAAAAATTAAAAATTGGGTGGAAAAGAAATTTTTTTTTGCAGGGATATGGTAATGTTGTATGGTCGGCGTGTCAGAAAGCACTTGTTGAACAGTTTTTCGATAGTTTAAACAGCAAATAAAGGAATTGAAGTAAATGCATTAGGATACAAAAATAATCAGACGGGATCTTGTTTTCAGTGTAATAAATTTCTTCTACAATTGGAGAATCTAGTCTTTTCGGCACAAATACAAAACAAATAATACATTTCAAATAAGATTAGGCTTTTATAAAAGAGCTTACATTGTTTCCATTTAAACGTATCAGCTTGACAGTATCTAAAACCTCCGGGAAATTTGGATACACATCAGGCGTTTACTTAGTCAAAATCAGGTACACGTGTATCTTTAAACACATGAAAAACAAGTTAGTAAACTAAATTTACAAAACACGGTGAACTCGTCTTGCAAAGTTTTTTTAACTTGCTGTAAAAAACATAATTCGCTATATTTATATTGAAATATAAATTACCGTACGTATAGCATGGGCGCCACTAAATTACTTTAACCTCACGTTCTGCTATTGCTACAATAATAATAGGCAATTTAACATTAAGACACTTTTTTCCACTCGAAATAGTTTTTATTAGTTTAATTTATTTTAGCGCATTCAAGCATCGGGGAATACTTTAATAAACTTAAAATTTTCCTCAAAACTTTAAGGAGATTGTTTTGTTTAGTCTTATTTTTGAAATACTAATGGAAAAATATCATACAACCTATTGATCAGCGAATTGAAATGAAAAATTGAAGTAGGAAAACTTTGAAAGTAACCTGTGTTAGTTAAAACCGTAGGTTATAGAAAATTTTAACTTAAAAATGGTTTATGAAAGTTGGAAAAGTTGCATACCTAAATTTAACAGTTTATCATTTGAATCTATACTAAAAAATATTCAAGATTCTTGTCAGTTCAGTCATATGTAAGACGAAATGGTATCAAAAGACATTCATATTCTTTTATTCATTTTTTATCCTCGAAGAACATTCACGCATTTCCAACCATGAAAATAGCTTTAGATATTATGGTTAAGTCTCCTACTTTATATGCCAATCGCTTTTTCTATGTGTGAGTAGCATTACTTTACTCAATATGGATCATTGTTGTTTACTTACGTATTGGTAAGTAATGATACTATTATATTCTTGAATAAAAATAGCTAAATTATTGTTTGAACTTGATACAAACTTTGAATAATTTATACAACAAAAAATTTTATTTTTATTGTTTATCCTACATTCTCGAGTAGGTTTATTTATCTCTCATGTTTTACATATACCATAATAAGTTTTACTTTATTGTATATAAATTCAATTCTATTGCTAATGTCACTTGTTCAAAATATTATTTTGCAATTTATTTCATTTTGTTTAAATTAACGATCTACGTGCCAAGGGAGACGGATTATTAATCTATGTTTCCTAAATCTTTAGTTTTTGTTCACATGGTTCAAATCACACCTCGATGTACCTTCGGCCTAATTAGCCCCTAATTAGAACGTGCAGATTTATTCAAGAACAATTTCAATTCCCTCTTAGTTATCCTCTGTGTGCAATTCAAACATTAATAATTTATAAAGGAAATTAATAAAATATTGTTACAACATTTAGATTTGTAACTGAAAGTACAGATATAAAAGGTGAAATTTTAATGAAAAGACACTTAAAAGTGTTTTTTGATCCACTGTAATCCACTTCGTAGCTTAATTCTCTATTTACATAAGTCTGACGAATTGATAAAACGTCAAGGTCAAAAAAGTTAAAAAATTCTGATAACGGGGTGGATTCATTAATTTGATAAATTCTTATATCAATTCATGTTGTCATGGTGTAAAATGTAAGGCAGTTTTTTTTGCAAATTAGTAATTTTGAACTTGCATTCTTCACTTGTTATCCTTTTCCTTGCGATATATTGCGAGCGCCATTATATTTAAGTATTCATGTCACCACAGTAGTTATTATATTACTCAAAAACAGAAAAACTAAATATAATTTAGAAATAATCCAATAATTTGGAGAGTGACAATTTATTTATGCTTGAAACCACCCTCTAAAAACTAATTGAATTCAGTAAATTTTATGATCTTTTCCTTCATATTATTTGTTCAGAGTAAATGAGATGAAGGTGATGATGCTATTCAAATAGAACAAATACCTGTCGTTTGATTATTTATAGAATGCTCTTTTTCCGGGCTCTAATTTATCCTTGTGGATTTCTAGCAACTAAGTTCTAGATTATTTTATTTTCCAATCAACTTATTGTACAAGTAATCTCAACAAAGGAGTGGGACTAGATATCTAATTGTGGTTAGTTTGATTTTCGATTATTCCAAATTTTCAGGTGGGAAATTCTCCTAGTTTAAAAATTCGCACACTTATTGTTAATTCGCATATTAGAATTATTTATATGTTGAAAAATACTACTCTGTATAGCAAAGTTTATTTAAATAGTTAGATTTACAAATTTTTTTTAAATCATTGTGATTTCCAAAGCAGATATTGATCGGGCATTTATTGGAAGTTGGAAGATCGTAAAATATTTTTAATTCATAGCCTGAAACGTATTTTTAAGTGCTTGGAAAAACGCCGAAGCAAGGATAGCAAAAATAATTTACAACCGTCGGATTGGCGTAAGAAACCGATGCGATGCAGATTCAACTCTTAAATTTCTGCATGGGTTTGTTCAAATTAACAACGGCAAATGATAAACATAATATTTGGGTTTTACAGCAGAATAATATAACTGAGAATCGATAAATGTGTAGGCATACGGTAATTGATTATTACTTGGTATTTACTAAAATAATTTGATATAATTATATAATTCCAATAAAGTCAGTGACACTGTCCTGGACGTTGTTACGTATCGTACCAATTAAAACGGTTACGGTCTCTTATATTATTTAATTACGTTTAAAATTTGTGACCTTCACCATCATAGAGTGAAATGCATTCTTTTAGAAAATCTCGTTTAGTGCAATTATGAAATTGTAAAACTCCGTCCGTGTAAGTGTAATAAAATAATTAAATAATCCTTGTTAAAAAATGTAACCAGCACACAAGCGAGCTTTACGGCTTGGTAATATCACGTAGTGTTATCACAACTTTTTCAAGGTTTATCTAAATCGAAATGTCAAGACCTCTAAGTTGAAAAGTAAAAAATATGAAATTTAAATATAATTGCATAAAAAAAGAATATTATAACTTTACAGTCAGTCGGTAGATTTTAAAATCATTTTAACGTAGTTAAATCATAGTAAACAAGCAATTGTGCCTATACCTAAATGGAATTTGAGTGAACAATATAAAAGTATCCTTGGGATTTATCTTGCTTTAATGGAATTGTTTTCATTTAACTGAAATTATCTCTTCAGTTGGAAGTGAAACCTGAAACTCATCAAAGTAGCTTAAGCGCATCTGGTACCTGAGCTATTATTTATTTTTAATTAGAAATATAACATTAATTTTGGAAATGCTGTTCTGATAATTAAAAACTTATTCTATAGAATTTCCTATTTCCTTTAATAAATTTATTCATAAATTTGTATCCTGCAGTCAAAAAATTTAATTTTAGTTAAGTTAATTAAACTATACGATATTAAAATATAATTATTATTTTAATAATTTGAAAATAATGATGTAACATGATAGTATTTAATTTTATGCTGTGTAAATTTAAGAGTAGAATTTTCTCTACTTTGTATTTTGCATAACAATTTACAGAAGTTATTTAAAAGTTGTTGGTAACAAAATTATATTTACTACTTTAACATGCATATTTTTGAATATTTTACTTCACGTTTTCTACTTTTACATTTTACAAATATTAGTATTAAATTTTATAAAACGTTTTCAAAACCCTTAATACCTACCTGTATTAATAAATCTACCATCAATCGAATTGATCAGGTCAAAGGCAAAATATAAACTGAATAACCTATCAATGTAATGCAAATATGTTTACATAATCTCGCACAACATCCTGTAAGTAGGTAACCACACCTCATAATATGAATATCGAAAGAAAGTGTCATGATATTAACCCTTTCGGTCACGGCGTTCATTTAAACGAACACTTAAAAAAATCTTTAAAAAAGACCTATACGTAAAAATTACGTATTATCATTTTGAACATAATCCAAAGGGTTAATCATGTAACTTACGCAGATACGTATTTAAAAATAATAAATAACAAATGTTAACGAACTAAACATAAGGTTATAATATTGTTTTATAAAAAGTTAGTAATATGAAGTGACATTTTATTTAATAAATTGTGTATTAAATCGTAAATTAGAGTTAACATTTAAAATACTTTGAGATTTATTACCGTCTTCCTTTTAGCATTTCAGTACCACAGCAAAAAAGTAAAATAACCCCAAATATATGTCAACAGTACACAGTGACTTTTGCTACAGCACTTAATGCGCTCCTTTGTTGCTTAAATGTAAGAAAGACACAAAGTTTTAGTGATGTTAAAATGACCGTCCATTTGGGACCAACTAAACTTTGTTGAAAACTTTTGATGTTGTAATCTTGTACAGATGGTTCTTCTTTGAGTGCGAGTAGTATTTCGTTCTTTGCAGAAAACTACAAACGCACATATCAACATACTCAAGTTAAAAAGTAAAGCAATTGATTATTCTTTTTATACTGAAAAAACTTTAAAATCGTTAAAATCAATATACAGTTCACTGCTAACTTTTATCCACATTTTACGGCGACATCACAATGTACGATAAATTGTAAAAGTTCCAATTCTACTCGAAAAATTTAAATTTTGCAATTTAAATACAAATTGGGCAGTTGTAATATTTTTAATTAATTGCATTTGAAAATCCCACTTACGTTTTAGTTGGTACAAACTTTATTTGTTTACTAAAGATCTATTGTTGAAAACTAAGCAAAGTGTGACATAATAAAAAATATAAATATTTAGTTGAATAATAATAATAATAATAATAATCCAAGTTTATTTTTCCGTAGAATACGAAAGCCTTTATTCTGTATTGTGTTAGTAATAAAAGCTAACTGATAAGAACTGTTGTAATTAAGTAGGTATTTTCATTCAATTTTAATATTTAATTTTGACAAAGTTGTTACAATACCTACAAGTACAAAAACTTAGCTTGGTAAATAATTCACTAAATGCGTTTGTACTTTCTGAAGAGAAAATAAATATTGACAATTGAAATGCATGAATTAAAATTAAAATGCACGAAGTTCAATTAATATTATAATTTAATTTGTTACTGGATTACATGTTCTGTAACGAAGTTTTAATTTAAAGTCAATAAAATGACAGAGTTCCTAATTCTAACCCCACTTTATTCATTTCTTTAAATTTAAATTGGTTTCATTATTGAAATATATTTTATTTAAAATCTGAACTAAGTAGTGATCAGCGACGTGTATAGCTTGAGCTTAAATTGATAAAAGCGATTTATTGGAATAAATCGATAGCTTGAGGTTATTGATAACCGTCGAGCTACAGCCAAAAGAAAAACTTGGATGGTTTGTTTACGCTACCAGAATGAATAATGAATGCATGACAAATTGACTACGGCAAAATATAAATATGGAAATTTCAATGCAATTTTCATTTTTTTCATTTCACAAATTACCGTAGGAAATATCACTGTTCTTAACAAAAAACAAAAATTCATCATTCTTAAA
This sequence comes from Cantharis lateralis, assembly GCA_963170105.1. NCBI lineage: Eukaryota > Metazoa > Arthropoda > Insecta > Coleoptera > Cantharidae > Cantharis > Cantharis lateralis. The sequence goes on along the minus strand of OY720630.1, from coordinate 24,327,956 downwards.
TCAGTTAATTAATTTTAAATAGTTTTCACATTTCCATGCCTTACTTTCTCGCTAATACTTAATAGGAATTTATGAATATTTATTTTAATATGCCCGAAAATATAGTTTAAATAAAAACTTAATTATTAGTCACGTTATCTCAATTTTGCAGGAAAGTAAATCATAACAAAGTATGTAAATAAATATAACAGAGACTGCGATATATAACTTAACATAAGAATTACGCCATCTTCCCAGTTAGAATTAAAGTGATTTATTAAAAATTATTTGCAAAGTCATTTGAATTATTTAATGTGTTCCACGTGTAAAATATTATTTCTTTATGTGTTTAATACGTCAACCAAGTTTTAAGAAAATTTGTATACGAACATTTTATAAGCGGAGTTGTCTGCACTTTGCCCCTTGTTAGGTGCTTCATATTACTTTTCTACCCCTTTCGTATTCATTTTTCATACATGCAGACAAACAGGGTGTCCCTGTCTCCAATATAAATATTTGAACTAGTGGTGAAATACAGATTTTCAATAAAAAATTGTAACTCAGAGTTTTGCATACATCCACTCACGGAGTAGCCCTAGCCCTGTTGAAAAGTTGCTTTTTTAAACAAACTTTTTTTTATAATCTGAAACTTTCAAACGAAACGTTAAAACAGGGCTTAAATCGAGTTTAAATAATCATTTTAATTAGATAAATGCAGACAATTTCACAAAGCCCAAAAAATAAATAAACCAATAGATAATCAGTTCAACGAATAAAGCCGACTAAATACGAATTTAATCGAATGTAAACTTGGAATTCGGCGGTAGGTATTGCAAATAAATTAATTTTTTGTTCAGTTTTAGTTTTTGTACCAACTGAATTGAATTTACAATTTCAAACACTGAGAAATCAATAGTTTCATTAAACCAATCTATTAAATGTTTAAATTGAAATAAAAATTTTAATAAACAATATTTGTAAGAAAAGTGTCTTTTATCACTACCTGAAATCTTTATATTAGTCACCACGATGTATTGGTGTCGTTGTCGAAAAATGAAAGCATTTTTTGCATACACGTCAAAATTTAGTTGAGATTCTTCATAGCTAATGCTCGCAGACATTTCTTTTATAGATAAAATATTTTCAAAAATAATAATTTTACCAACGAAAGTGTATATTCCGGTCAGTGGTTTGGCGTAACTACTGGATTAGTTAAAGCAGGGTAGTAGCCAATCAGAATATGATTTAACCATAAATAGTTAAAGTCCGCATTGGAATTCATATAAGCATAAATAAAATTTTACGATTTGAAATATATAACTTCCTTTTCTTATTTGGTTATATTACTGTTGACTGGAGCTTTCAAAATATCTAAAATGTATAAAACCTTTTAAAATATACTATATTTTCCTTCTTGAGTGAAACCTGATCAAGCTTTAAAAATCTACGAAGTTTCGCGACCTAAGCTCGAAGAACTGTGAGTTAAAGTTAGCTAACGCTAACTGTTTGCTTATAAAAAGAATCAAAATATCATGTCTGTTTAGTTTAAGTCTATTCATAAGTATTGTTTTACACGGTGAAAAGGGATTTGTCTCCTTAACAAAGTTTTAGCAGCACATCCTCAACAGAGCTTTATTGCTGCTACAGCAAATTTTATGCAACCGTAACAAAATATTTTCTGTTTAGAAAAAAAAAATGAAAAAGTTGAGACTCTAGCTATTAAAAGCTTTGTTAGGGCTATAAATCCTCATTCGCAGTGTATTAATTTTGATCTCGAGAATTTGTGTTGAGTATTAGAAAAGGAAAAATTAGCAAAGTTATTAATTGTTTGTGAAACGATATAAAAATTAAAACTTTTTATCATGCAAGTCTATTGCTATGATAAGTAGTTTGTAAAGATGTAAATTTGGATTTATTGTTGTCGTCAATTCATGACTGGGTTATTCAGGTAATTGTGATTATGCAACATTAATCATGATTAAAAATAACGGTTAAAAAAATAAAAAATTAATAGTCTGCCAGAGACATAAAACAAAACTATAAAATAACAAAATAAGGAAATTAATCAAAAGCTTTGTAACATAGAAAAACAAAACTAACAACGTCACTTTGGCTAGCCGTACGGTTAGATTTTCGACTTCCTGAGAGACCGACTTAGTTTGAATCTTTCATGGACTATTTTTGTTTCAATTTCTCATAACGATGGGCACAATAAGAAATAAATGGCTTTGTGCTGGCTAACTTATGTGACATCATTGAAAATTTATATTGAATTAAATAAATTGAAAATTTTGAAACAATATGTTCTGCAATTTCTTTTATAAATATTTTCTGTAAGTAACAAAAATATTGTTTTTGTTTGAAGTTAATACACACTATGTTTGATACATTCTTTACCAATAAAATTTATGTCTTTACGCCACCTCCATTTAATAAAGCTGCTATCAACTTTATCTTTATTGAATACAGATCAAATATTACAACCTCAAGTATACCTATGATTTGAAAAATAAAAAAAGCACGCTATGCATGCAATATTTACCAACAATTTCATCTATTTATTACGACTTACTCGAGGTCAAACGCAAATTGTTCGTGTATATATTACATTAATCACGTAATAATTTATATAATAAAAATAAAGATTAAAGCTAACTGCAATAAAAAGAAAAATTAGCAAATTAAAAACAATTTCTTTACATAATAACTAACTTATTTAAGTAAACCGATACGAAAATTTCAGGTTTAAACGGTATTTTGCTATAAACTCTGTACAAGTCCAGTTAATTGAATTAATTCATCCTCAATACAATCGCGTTTTGATTTTTTAGCATGTCCTGTTAATTTCTTTTTTAATTTTCCAATTTATTTCGTTAAAATCTTTTTGTCTAAAAGTTAAGAGATTTGTATAACCCGCTGTTGTATTAAACTTTAAATTGTTTTGAAATTGTATAACACAAAAACAAAAACTATTTTAACAGATAAATTATCTTGAAGAGGTTTCATATTATTTCCTTAATTCACGTAAAACAAAACAGTGGCTTTCAATTAAAATAAAATGATGTATTTCAAGTTTAAAATATTTGATACATTGCCAAGACATATAATGTAGGTTGAGGAGAGCTGACGTGCCAAATAACAGTCATGGTAAAAAATTGGACTTGGTGATAGTATATTGGGGATGAAATGGTACTGTAAAACATTTTCTAAAAGTTACAAATTTCAAAATATAAAAGCATAGTGTCATTCTATAAACACTAAGATGCTAAATTTGAGATGCGTATTGCTATTGTGCAATTAAGTCAAAGTCAAATCTTGATACAAAACTAATATATTTTTATTTGAATTGTCAATGTTATTCTATATGTCGATAGAAAGAATCAATTTATTTTACAATTTATAATTCTTTAGCCGGAAGTAACAAAATCTAAAAATTTTGTTTAAAAATTCACCTGCACAACGACGGGCATTTGCAATGCCATCAACTTTTATGGTAGCCAATCCCCTATTGTAGCTTGGCTACAATAGCAAACGATGCCCGGTGTTGCGGTCTCAGTGCCGTGCTAGATTACGACAGATACTCTCAAAATGTAAGCTCTATTGGTAATAAAATGAAGCAGTAATCGAACGTGATTTATACCTAAAGGTAATTTGCTCACAGAATTGGAGCTTTTCTACACTAACCAGATACAAAAGAATTTTCTTTATCTCTTAGAATTTGAGAATTTTTTGATTCATATACATCATTCTAAGAAAATTAATTAATATAAAAATACATACCTAATATAAAAACTGAAAACCTATTAGTTCGTATTTATGCAAAGGCTCCACTGATTGGCATATCCTGGATATTCCAGTTAAACTGCGAACATTTCTATTTCGATTAACTGGCGACCGTTCGCCTAGTAATCTTACATAAATAGGCACCCGATTACAGTTAAGCTAGTTACCATAATCAAAGTTTATTATTTTATATACTAAAGAACAAAGAGTTCAACTTTCACAAGCTATAAACTTTATTTTACTATTCAAGTTTAGACGGATTTAAATTATAAGTTCATCAAGTTGAATATCATTTCGAATTTTTTTAATTTATAACTTTCCTAGTTCATTTATAATATCCATTATTTATATTAAAGCTATTAATTTAAACATTTATTTCTATAGGTTTAATCATTAATATTTAGAAAATCTACTCTGGTTAACGTGCTACTGAACCACGGGAAGCAAATGCACTTCATTTTGATAAGAACAAGATGTTGCGATATCTTTCATTCGATTGATTGTGATTTTTATTTCCACTTCGAAAGAAAAGACTCGGAATCATATTTTTATTCCAGCCGGACTTGAACCGGGTGTCTCCTGGCTTAGATTTTAGAATAACCTTCTTCGTAAGATTAATAGCAGCTTAGAGAGAATATTTTGGGTATTTTGGAAAAATTTGGGTTTTTTTTGGGTATCAAATATACCATAGAAATATTTACGTCAACTATAAACTAAGATAGGGGATTCCCAAACTTCAAGTTTCATTTTATGTGATATTCTGATCTGTTTGCATAAACAGATGTTTCAAGATTTGCGAAACCTAGCGAATATTAAATATCTTTCTGCAATTATGAAAACAAATTACATAAAACATGAGTTACTCAGTATAGCATTGAACAAAAAAAGTTCAAAAGAGTTATTTTATTTTTAAATTAAAAAATGTTATTGTGCAATATCCAACAGTGTTAGTTTTAATCAATTGTACTTCTGAACAAATTGTTTCAGTTTGATTTTTCATGTACTAAATTGCTTTTCTAAACGAATTTTGTTAATTTAGTTTTTGAATTAAAAAAGAAATTGCTTAACGAAATGCTTTTTAGTGGCAGTCGAAAGAATATTTGAATAAAAATAATTAATATTAATTTGAATATCCTTCAATTATGGTGACAAAAATTAGTTTAAACACAAATTTACAATTAATCATAATAAGAAAATTTATTTTCTATCATTTTATGGTAAACTTGAGTGCGGTTCTCAATCTGGCTATTATAAAGCAATATTTCATAGAAGCTAATGAATGCCCACTTGATGTGTAATTAATACTGTGCAGGTGAATAACTATCGGAATTCCGGTCCCGACCCTACATAGTTGACCATAGATGAACAAAACAGATGCCACTACCGATTTCAGATCTCATTGAAATTTTGACTTTGCTTTTGCTAATTTTTTACATTCAAGTAAAATGTAAATCTTTCTTGGAGTTATATAATTTTCTTGAAAATATTAAGAAAAATAAGCAAGTATCTTGTTAATTATTTACTTGCTATTAGAATCTTTTGATTTCAAGTGTGAAAAAGGTTGAAAAAAAAATCTTAAATAGTTAACACTGAAGGTATTCGAGTTATTAAAATTAAATAATTCAGGCTATATTATTTATTCAGCAAGTTTAACTTTCGGGACAACATGTTTGAAAAGTTAAACCTAAAGTAATTTACTTTAGCTTTTGTAGCTTCGTCGACGTCTTGGATAATTACCAATTATCAAAGTGAAGAAGGACTATTGGCTCTGATAGGCCTTTCCCAAGTTTTCTTAATTTAAGATGCAATCCATCAATGTGCAACATTTTCTTTTTAGTAATTTAATAATAAAATTTGCAAGACTCTTGTAACAATGAAAGCATTTTTTCTATTATCCTTTTGGAAACTTTTCGTAATTAAAAAGGGCAGTAGAATTGTGTTCAACAAGTAATTAGAGTAAAGGAACGGTAAAGTATATTCAGAATAGATAACTTCGGTGTTATCTTCAATCTACAAGTTTTAGTGATCAAGATATAGAACAAAGTCTAGAAACAGACATAACTTCATTAGAAGTTAAAATAGGAACGATACAATCATAATAAATGAATGTCCGGACATGCAAGGTGAAGTTAGAAACTAAAGAGAATTAACTGATATCTATACGGAATATTGATAACAAAGCTAATTTTGTATCATTTTAATTAGAATTCCTTGTCATTTCATATTCTCCATTTATTTTAATAGATTTAAAATAAATAAACGTAAATAGCAATTTATAAAAGCTCTTTTACATGATTAAAGCAAAAAAATTACAGTCAATATTGATACACAATTAGAGATAAAAGTGTCTCTTTAGAAACCAAAAAGTTTTAAAAGTATCGTTAAATTTTTAATGTACATTTGAATAGAATTCCGATTTGAAAATGATTGGAATATATTTATTGAAAATTTTATATTTTTCATTTTACTTAAAAAAATTAATACAAAATTAATGAGTATTGAAAAACATCGAAAAGTTAATAGTAAACAGTTGTAACACCGATTTCCTTTCATCATTATTAATGTATCGTTTTGAAATTATCTTTAATATTTTTTGTATATTGAGATGTCTTCTTGCGAAATTTAGTTAATTATTATCAATAATTTAACTTCATCATAAATTTAGTTAAAGAAATAAAAATTATTTTACTAAAAATAGTAAAGATGTCTCGTGGTTTGATATTTAAGCCGGAAAAGTCAAAATATTAAAGCTATGAGCTGTTATATCGTAGCTCTTATTGGTGAATTGTTGATAAGGTTCCTATAACTGGATCTTTTTGTATGAAGTTGATTAAAAAGTAATTTTCCCAATGAAGGGAATGGTTTATGACGATTTGCATTTGAATTGAAGCTGAATAAGCTGTATGTTTTTTATTTATGTTTTGTATATAAAATTTCATGATGTGAAAGCAAATGTTTTTTATAAGCAAAATAAAGTCAAATTATTTCGATAGTAAGAATGAACTTTATTTATCATTACCATTTAATTAAAATATCTGTTGTGGTTATGTATTTTAGGATATCCCACAATTTTATAAAAAAAAATTTCTACATTTTATTTCTAAAAAGTATGTTTTCATTTTTGAGTATTCTATAAAACCAATAGTTTTGAAATTTTGTCTAATTTTGTATTTACGCTATTTAACTTGACAGTAGTGGGAACTACATCAAAGAACAACCCAGTTTAACTCAATTTTCTATTTCCTGCTCTTTTATCCTACCCTAGTAATACATTAATAAAATACAGATTTAGATTACCTGTGCAGATTATGAGCTTATAATTTACATCATAAGAGTGGAAACGTGTCGTTTAGCGCAATTTTAGTAAAAGCATACAATTAATTAATAACAGAAGCTATAAATAATTAAAACTCAAGTATTTGCATATATTATAAAACTTAAAGATACGATTATAATAAATTTAATAATATAGTCATAAAGAAAAATCCCTTCTAAGGACGTGATTTTCTAAATTTTGATAAAATCTTCAAATGTCAAAAATTTGTTGATTTCCCTAATACTACAAGATAGCCTGCATATTAAAAAATATGTAAAAAGAGTTGGGCATTTATAAAAAGAAGACGATACTAAATCTAATATCTGTTTGAAGTGAACTTTTCTCATTAACTACATAATGCAGCTTTGAGTTTCGCCTGGAGTGGATCTGTTTTAGTTTAGTATTTATTTGCCTTCTTCGTCCCCTCGTTTCAAATAACTTCCAATTAACAAATTTCTACACCACAAAATACATAATTAATACAAAAAGATTATTATAAAACGCTAGAAGGAGAACTAAAACCCAGATTTATTCTTGTGCGGCTATTCTAATATGTACACAATACATAAAATGAGTTTTGGAAAATATAGAATAAATGTCAAATGTCCCTTAATATAATATATTTGAATTACACAAATTTCAAAGTATAACCGGGTAAGCAGACTATCATTTTTGAACTAGGCAATATTTGTTTGATGCTAGTAAAAATTTGTTTGATTTCAGTAAATGTGTTTCCGCAGCAATCAATTTTCTTGAATTTATCTTCTCTTCTATAGTGCAGTAATAGATGTACTAGCAAAGAGAATAACTTTCTGAAATAATTATACTTGTATTAACAAATTGACTTCTTACTTCAAGAATTATTGAGTTGAAACTAATATATGTAGGTTTTCTTGATTTAAGCAAATTTTTTTGTGGCAGAAATTAAGTCCGAAATCAAGCAACTCATTGTCTCTATGACATAACAGGATTTCTCTGTGTTACTTAAAAGGTCTAACCTAGAACTACTCTGACAGATTTTAAAATAACATTTTCATTACTTGTTTCGCATTTAAACCAGTAGTATACCTACATAATGAAAATGAATCTATTCCATATAAAATGTTTACAAAAAATGAGTTAATCTCATCCATTCATTAGGTATAAGGTAGAAGTCCCACAGGAGGTATGGGCTACAGTTTTAAAAATCTGTTAGATTAGAAATGACTAATGACAAATTAACATACGTAGATGAGAAATGGTGATTGTCGTATTATTTTTTGTATTATATAAAAAAATTTATTAAAAAAAGAAGTTTTAGTGGTACGCATATAATTGAAAAAATTAGAATAAACAATGATGAGCTCATAATTCACTGTAGATCAAGCATTGCTTCACAAATATCAGCTCAAGGTGTCAAAAAAGCTACAAAGTTGGCGGTTAAATATATCATAACGTAATAAAATGCATAGACGCTAGATGTTCGTGTTGAAATATTTCATGTAAATGTAAGGGTTGGTTAGAATTCGTGCCAACGTTTCATTTCAAAACCAGGCTTACTGAAAAAGTAATAAACATTCTCTATCTTGAAATACAAACACTACTATGCAGGGTGAGCGAATCTTATCTCTTTAAACATATACAAGAAGACGTTTAGCAAGTTTAAGATAACACGCTACCGGTGTAACGCTCATCCTACAAAATGGACACAGAACCTATCCTTTTTAAATTTCAAAGCCTTATCAAATTCAATAGAAAATTACTCCTATTTTTGGGGACTACATAATGATAAAAATGCCCAACCTTAACCTACATTTAAACAAGAACATTTAAATTCAAACAGAGGCCAAAACTTTCTAATGCTACCCATAAAGCATTCGATTTGTGTTTCTCTAATTATAATTAAGCAGAAGCCCTTAACTGGCGAAATCGTTATTACATCAAACACATGCCAAAATCTTTTAGAGTATACAGTTTGCTTTAATATCAAAGGGTCATGCAAAAACAGGGTGTTAGATTTGAAACGGTAAGTCTAATTAAAGAACCATGCGAGAAATATTGGAACTACTACGTACAAAAATAGCTATACTTTTGTTTTTATGACCATACGACATCCATTATTGAGTTCCGCATATGCACAAATCACGATATCTTATCTGATGTATAAATTATTTCTCTTGCAGATGTATCTGTGGTATGCAAATACCAATACACTGTCAGTTACTAAACCTAAACCAATATACTACTACGATAAAACGGTTATTTATGTTCGAGGAGCTGCAACATTCGAATTAGTACATTGATCATAACACCAAATTAGCGTAATCTGTTTTACCATTGTTTATTACCATTCGATTAATTTGAACAATTTTTGCTTTAGGTGTGGTATCCGCTATAACAAGTTATCTTAAAATTCACAATTTTCGCACCTGATAAAAAACTCCAACTTCACCATATACGAACTTTTGTGTAATACCTATAACCGGAAACAATGAAATTACCTTTGTCCAACAATCTAGTTTCATGTGAAAATGGACATATTAATTATTAGCCGTATTTTTCAAATCAATACTTTTTATTATGTAAAATTCAGGCAAAAGTTATATACCTATTGAATTCTATCAAATATCACAGATAGTTGTGAGGCTAATTAAATTATTTAATAGAAGCAAATTAACTATTCAAATTAATTAGATATATTTGTGCCCGAATTAATATAAAAAGGTACAAGCGGTTTTAATAATTAACATGTTAAAACATAACATGGACATAAATACTCTAAATTTATGTAAATATTTATGTAGCAATAATGTATAATTTATGTAAATAACATGTTAGGTTTATATGAACCATACATACAGGGTAAGTTATTCGTACCTCCGAAGCTTTTTTATAAATTTTCTTCAATTATATAAATATGAGCAAACTTATCTAACCTCAAATATTTACCGTTTTTAATTTGGTAGAATTTGAATATTTCATTATTTTTAAAATACATTTCTGTTGTCAAAATTAAATGAAAAGATATTTTATGCGTATTAAATGTTAATAATTTATTATTGTACATTCTTTGTCTGAAAGTTATGAAACACAAAAGAATTTGATAGCGTCAGATCTGCACAGCTGTTACCTTTTCAAATTTAGCAAAGTACAGAACGCACTTGGCATGTTTCTGTTTGTTCGACACCATCTTTGACACTATTGTGTTTTCGGCTGAAATTTTTAAATTTAAATGTTGGTACCTATACCTATGTAAATATATAAAAATTGTTCAATATAACCAAGTATCACTTATCCGCAGTAGTTTTTGAATAAACTCCTTGTTTGTAAGCAAAATACAAACTGCTCTGTTATGTTATTTAAAAATGATGAAAGTAAATAAAATTACGTTTATTTATACGCGATACTGGCCTATTTTGCATTAAATAAACAGTTTAGTTTTAGTTAGTGGTACCTACTATCTACTAATAAACGTTTAACTATCAGGTGTAAGAAATTGAGTTTGTCAATGTTTGCTGAAAACAGACAAACGAAAACACGACGGTTAATCTAAATCAAAACGTAGTTATAATTAAAGTAAACCTCGGTGTAAAATAGTTATAAGGTACCTACATACAACACACAATATAAACGTGTAATTCAACAACACATTGTCGGTTTTTTAATCGGGCTAATTACATAATAAATTTTTTCATTATAACTTTTACGATCCAGTTAGAATTGTAAAAATTACATAAAGTTAAGGTTATATTAAAACATGTTCTTTGGATGCAGATCATTAGAACCATTCGCGCATAATTAATAAAACTAGTATAGTGACACTTTTGGTGCGGAGGATGTTGTAAATAAACTTAATAATCGGCTAAAACTCACGCTATATGTGTAGTTATTCGAAGAGATATGCCACTTTGAAATAATTCATGTAGCAAGTCCTACTTGTGCTTGTTAATTTCTTTATTTGGTGTTAACTTATTTCATTTTACATAGCAACTTTTTAATTTTCTTAAAAAAACGCAAGCTGTGCACTGTCGTAGATTTTCCGGGATACAAAATGGAGTAATTAAACAGACCGAAGTTCGCAAAGTTTTTGATTAGGCAGCTGTAAATCAGCGCTTGTATTGAAGTTAAAAAGAACCTAATGATGCTACGATTAAGTAATGAAAGAAAGATCTCTAAAGTTAGCAAAATTCCTCATTTATATAGTTGTGCAAACAGTTCTCCTTTTCTCTTCTTTTAGTTTTTAATAATGTAAAGTATGTGCTAATTACGATTTAAGACGATTTTTGTTAACAATCTTTCTTTAAGAACTATTAAGAAGTGTAAAACAGTCATAAATATCGTGCAAGAAACTTTTTAGTTTTTAAAAGCACTTTTCTTAAAAGGTTATAAAGATTAATAAGTTTTACTTCCTAAACACTACAGATACTTTTTAATAAAAATTAATTTTCAATTTTAATTTCGAATAAATTGCTTTTCTATAATATTAATCTAACATGCGTTCCTTTTCTTTTTTTGTTTCTTGTTAGAATTAACATTTTAAAGTTTGCTATCGTTAAATTGATTTGCAGAGCTTTATACGAACAAACGAAAAACTTCGATTTATGTTCGTCCAAAGTTTACTTCCGATTTTATTAAAATCCAAATTTATGGAAGCTGCTCGTAAACCCTAATATAATTGCAAGTATAAAAATTAAATTTTGGTATTAAAATAAATTATTCTTACGTTTTAAAACATTTTTTGGGGGAATGAGAGAGATTTTGTAATGCCCCGATCCGACCATGAAGTGAATTTAAATTATTTTTTATTAATTAATACCTACTACTTACTGCTTAGATTGCTTTGTTAATTTTTAAACTCGAAAGAAAACTCGAAAGAATCAACAAATACAATTAAACATTAAAAGTTTTAAACTTTCATTGCACTCGGTATAAATTTCACCTTTCTTCAATATTTAAACTAATTTTGATACACCTTTTATTTCAATTTTCAGGATTAATTTTGTAATTGGTTTCATACTTCTTCGATTTTTCCCTGTAGGCAATTGAAATATTGTTAATATGCTATCGCTAATACAACAGGGGAGAGTTACTTCCAGTAATTATTATTGCAAAGGTTTAGAAAATTTTGATTTCATTTTGTGAAATCGTAATGCACAGGTTGATCAAACTTTTCTAAAATACTGGAGGGAATTGAAAATACAATGTAACATTAGTTTGTTTACATATTTTCATAGATACTGAAATTAGCAAAATATACAATGAAAATAATATTTTAACAGAATTCAGTATTCAAATTAGATTTGATATTTTAATTGAACTAAAACATATTGTAGCGTTCTCTTATGAAAATTTCGAATTATTCTTATTAGTACTTGCAGTATTATGTAAAATTTATTTTTTACATTAAAATTTAACTATTTGCTATTTTTAATTTTTAATATTCAAAAGTTGAACTGAAGAAACTTACTTTTATTTTATTTTTCTTCATCTAAATCTTCTAAATTTCATTAAATTTCTTTTTTAATTTATGGGCCCGGTTTAGGTGTTATGCTCGAAAGTACTTTTCATTATAAAAATAAAATAATGTTAATTAAAGTATATTAAATTTTTTAAATTATACTAAATGGTATACTAAAGAGTGAAATTGGGTTTCATTGCTTAAACCACGAATTTATTACACGGTCATCGAAATTCGATTAACTCTACACTGCATTTTAAGTATAAATTAAAAAACCATTTATCATTATAATTACAAGATTAAAGAAGGTGGTAGACTGTATAAAACGTGATATTACTAAATGCGAAAATATCATAATATGATGCATATCAGCACGAAATTGAATTAACCTCAGTTGGTCATTATTATACATTTTTTTACCGAAATAACAAAGCTTATAGTAGAATTATAATATCTAACTCTTAATTTATTGTTATAACTAGAAATTCAAAATGGATTAATAAATTATTAAAGACCTAACAGACAAATTAAAAAAAATTCAAAACATTTATACAATGTATATTTTTGAGAAAATCTCAAAAATAAAAAGTGTATGAGAGTCAATATCAACTGTCTTATCGATGTCTAAAGTATTTAATAGGTTGATAAATTACGTTCTGTTACAAATTCCCTCGAATTAAACTCTTTTAATTTATTAATAATAAATTATTAAATTAATTCTTTTTTAATAATTAACTTAATCTTTTTATTAACATTATGTTGTGCTTGTTACACTAATAAATTAATAATATTATAAAATTGTTTTTAATAATAAATTATCGTCGTTTAATAAATGCGTACTACTCAAAATTTTAAAATTAAATTTTGCTCTTATAATTAAGTTATTGTGAAGCTCCATTGATAAGGACCAATTTATTGATACAAAACATTTCATTTTGAAGTTTGCAGCAAATTGAGGATAAAAACTCTTCCGATTCTTCCATAATTAATTTCTCAATTAATTCAGGTTCGATGCTACCACATTTGATTTTTTGTAAAATATCTTACTTTTTACACAACACAAATAAAAATAATGAAACATATAATAAAAGTGATTAAACAATACATTAAAATGATTTTAAAAAAGTATTAATAATAAAAATAAAAGAAACCTCATTAAATACATTCCTTTGATACTGGTCAGTAGTTTTAAACATGGACAAATTTTGAAGAAATAAATTACAAACAAATTTCATTATTTAATTTCAAATACATTTGAAATATACTCAAATGGTTAATAATTTATATAATGAGATAAATAATACTCAATATCCACTTTATTTGATGGTTTTCGTTTCACTACTAATCGTCAAGTATATCTTGTTATCGGAAAACTACTTTTGATTACGTTGCTTACCAAAGTACCAACTTTATAATATTAAAACTAATTAAGTTTCTATTGTTTGCTCATGGTTGTCAACATCAAATAACTACATTCAAACAGATAAGCACGTCATGCACAAGTCCTTAGTTAAAGGTTATAATAATTTGCAACATTTTATGATGGCTGTCAGTATTTGTAACATATCAATAATATTAAGTATACAGTGTTTTTTTAATAATTAATCGATGAAATCAATATGTCGCCAGTCAATTGATTATGGTTTAATATTAGTTATTAATACCTATAAACAAATAAAGATTATAGAAAAAAATTGTAATTTGTTGATGGAATAAAAAAAAACAAAGCAAATATGTATATACAAATTATCATAAATGAATATCAAAGTATGTGTATGTGCATTAGTTATGAAAATATACAAGACATACCAATTTGATGTGCAGAAAACGTGTTTAAGGATTTTCAAATCTGTTTGAATCCCGTAGATTCCCAATTCAAAAAGCTCTCACCTGCAACAAGCGACAAATTTAATAAAACATGTGGAAATGGAACGCATCTTACGGTTGTCGAATATTCGATATATTGAATGTAAAACCCAAAAATTTATGTAACATGCGAATATGTGTAGAATATTTATAAGAACGTTGACAACATGCGTTTTCAAAGAGGCTTCTCCAATAAATGTAAAATGCCATCAGTAAAGCGTGCAATTCATATAAGATCAAACAACTAAAAATTATAATTAAATTAAATTACATTTCTGGAGAAAGTAATTTATGCCAGGAATACCAATCTAATAAACCTAAAATGAAGAGAAACCCTAACCTTAACTCATTGAAACCTTACAACAAATCTGGGACTACTTTATTTAGCATATCAAATCACTAAGTGAACTAATTGTATTGGCACAATTCTCTAGTAAGGAGGCGTATAACCAAGACCGTTAAATAGCATTACAATGTACTTTAACATAATTTTGAGTTTGCTCTTATATAATAAACGACGTGCAGGTACTATATAAATTTATTTATAAATTTGATCTACTCACTTATTTTTTGCCAAACGAATGAAATACTAAATTATATTTTTAGATTTACTACCTTTGCTTTAGGGGAAAAAAAATTTTCCGCTTCAGAAGTTTCAAGAAAACCTACTAATTTTTACTTTAAAATTGGTATTTTTTGCTCCCCTTTTTAATTCTTTTCTCGGTCCCCTAATAGATCCTATATATTTTAATAGCGGTTTTTTCTTAAACTTTCATTCACTCAATAACAAAGTTAAACCAAGTCCATTACTTAATAACAATGTCTTAAATACTAAAGACAATTTGAGAGGGGATGAAAGATTTATGTCTTTCTTTGATGCTTACGTAATAAGAGAACGTTTACGTTTTATAAGTTTCCCCTTGTTTGAATCGAATATAACTTTTACATGAAATCTTAATTATAAAGCAGGGTTGGAGACTCTAACGTCGATGGTGTTGGACATTTTTTAAAACAGTATAACTAATTTAAAAGTGCTTGGGAGTTTGATTATTTACGTTCCATTTCTTAAGATTTCGGAGACAATAGACGCTAATCCGACAGTTTTTCTCTTAAAACCATTTTGTCGTTATTGACGTTAGCAATTTTTATTGTAGTTCCTTACGTCTCAACGATTTTATTGGTTTATCCACCAAGGTAGTTCTATCTATCGAATTGTCTAATAAATTAAAATTATACAAGGGGAATAATATTTTATAAAGAAAGTGGCACCAGCATTGGACTACTATTAAAGACATAAAAATAACAAATTGATTTCATGCGATTTGACCGAAACGTGAAACTAAAGTAAATTTAAAGTCTAGCGAAAAAAACAGGCATACATATTAATCGATACAAAATTCAAACTCCAACTCGTAAAGTTATATCTATAACCATAAAAAAATCGTTAAGTTTTAAAGCAGAGCTATTTAATAAATGTTGCCGGCAAGTATAACCTAAAAAACAGCAGCTTTCATTACAACCGTACTAAAAGGAAATTACACGAGGCAGATAAACTTGGTAGTTTGGTGGTGAAGTGCATTATATGATTCCAAGCGGGTAATTATAGGTGTGGGGAAATGTCTGTATGGTTGCAATGCAAACGTCAGACTGCACATGTAGCAGCTAAATTGATGTTTCTCCTATTTATGCAATCACGCAAGCTTTAAGAGCTACAAGGTTTTTCTTTAATCAACCTATTATTTCATACATAATTTTATGAGTGATATCAAATTTATTTACTAAGTTTATAATGTGGATACACCAACTAACTTAATTAAAAAACTAATCCAACATAATAAACTATTATTTTCACATGATGTATATCGGTAATCCCCCAAGTATACTATTTAATTAGATATGTAAAAACAAGTTTAATTTAATATTTATCGTAGTTTAAATTTTTAATAAGGATTTTCTTGAATTTTATCTCTTTCAGCTATAACCTGCAAAGATTTTCATATTCGTTTAATAAAAAGCGTAACAGCTTCGGACGGAGAACCTTTCAACACAATATATGCATTTGAAAAATTTGTAATTTGTAAGCATTGCACATTATTAAAAGGCATACGATTCAAAATTTACATTTATTTTATCTGAAATATATAGAATTTACAAACGAGAAATTTCTTATTTTCTATTTGGAAAAACCCGAGTAAGCATGGGAAAATAGTCTTTGCATCAATCTGGCTGATATATATTATGTCGGAAGTCCTCTTTTCTAATTTTATTTTAAAGACGAAAATAAGCTTAAATAAATCTAAGGCTTTCCCGAATAACACGATTTGTCTAATTTCATGTTATGGCTATTAGCCATAAAGCAACCATAACCATACATACAAATTTTAGTTAAAATAAAAAAGGAATGGCGAAAAATATTATGAAGAAAAGATTTTCTATTAAATTAAAACGATAGTTCTGAAGGGCTAACTCAAATAAGTAATAAAGCGCTTTGCAGTCCCCACTATGATGCCATGATCAAACAAATATTTTGTTACTACTTCGCTTTGGTTATCCTCGCAAAGAGAAACTTCATGTCAAAAGACCTTCAGCCTAAACGTGGCTTACATTAGAAACATTGAAAATCATTGAGAAATTGGTCTCTGAAAATTTTAGTTCTGTTTGCTAGTAAGGATCTTGCTGTTGATTATCCATATGGATGTTTTCCTTGTCGTTCTACCGCATCTGTTTTTGTCATCTTTCACCTCTTTTTGTCTTGAAGAGAGCCAAATTCAATCAGCGGAAGGATTAACTATAAGTCAATATTAAATTGCTTTAAAATGAGAGTGCTATCAAGATTCACTAGATAGAAGTGGATTTTTGAATCTACAAACTAGGTTTGTTGCTATTCTATGAGATAAATCATTGATATTGTTTTTTTTATTTTACCTTATTATTATTCGTAAAATAATGTATAGCAATTCCTTGCTTTGGAGGGTTAAAGCCAGAGATAATTGCGACCAATAACTATGAAGAACAGGGTTAGAAGCATTTCCTAATCCCGTTTAAGCAGCCATGGGGTCTAAATACTAAAACCTTTTTCTATGATAGCGGGGCTAAAACGAATAGCAGTTCATATAAGTTAACAAAGAAAAAGATTGTCAAAAAAATTATATATGGAATATTTTTCATTTTACTACCCACATTTGTAAAAAAAGTATATGCAATTACTTTTGTTTTTTGTACATTTTGAAAAACTTGTTCTGCATATCAAAAATTATTTCTATTGACCTTTTGAATTTTATTTATAAACTTCTAGAAGTTATGGCTAATATTTATTGGGTCAGATTACCAAACACATTTAATTAGTTTAGGAAAGCTAAACAATATTTGTTAAATAATATATTACGAAGCAGTCAATCAAATATTTATAGTCAAGTATTTAAATCTTTTACTACAAT
Source organism: Cantharis lateralis (assembly GCA_963170105.1). Classification (NCBI taxonomy): domain Eukaryota; kingdom Metazoa; phylum Arthropoda; class Insecta; order Coleoptera; family Cantharidae; genus Cantharis; species Cantharis lateralis. Next base: position 24,310,138 of record OY720630.1, on the reverse strand, counting down.
TAAATTCATTAAACGAAAAGTTATCAATGGACGAAAACAATAACGTAAACATTTCATCGGTGATTAGTGAAAAGGAAATTCAAAATTTTTGGGGTAGAAATTTCAACATTCGATTGAAACATTTAATTAAATCAAAGAAACAAAAAACTTCTCAATATTCTATGTTGACTTACTAAATATTATGAGGAGTCACCAATCTACACCTAGTCAACATCAAAATATATTAGTTCCACGTACAAAAATAAATAAAACAAAAAAATAAAGAAATCAGTAAATTACATAGTACTAGATAAAAAGTTTTTAAATACGATTTTGATTTTTGCTTTGATCGATCTTCGAGTTGAGATGGTGCTCGAGTAACTTTTACTACTTATACCTACGAAATACAGACTGCTTGTTTTGATCATCAGGTTATTTGGTTTTTATTCATTTTGATAACTCTAGTGGTACAGTGAAATCTATTATCAATTGGACTATGTATAGGAAAGTTCTTTGAGTACTTATTTATAGTGGCCTAGCCTGATAACATATTTAATATAAATAAGGACAGGTCAACCTTAGAACTTCTGTTGGTGAGTGAAGTTTACCCTCTTGATAAGGACTTGAACAGGTGTCTAATTACAGGTCTGGATTCAGAGGGCAATTTGGTTTAAAAAATATATTTAATTACATTGTTTTTAGCGGATTTAAGATGTTTGATGTTTTAACTAATAAATCATGAAGTTCAAAACAAGTAAAAAAAGTCAAGTAACAATACGGGAATGATCAAAACTATGTTAACGAATTTGTAGTCTTAATAAAAATAATAGAAAACAATTTATCCTAGATAAAAAAAAATCTGAAAGGAATTTTAAGAAATGTGAAATCCACATAATAATATTATAGTTTCAATACTATTCAAATTTAACAATAATATTTTGAACAGGTCCGTACTAAGAAAGTTAGTGTTTTCATTTTTCTTTTGAAATCTTTCTGTTTTGTTTAGGGTATAGAATTCCAATAAACCAATATATAAAATATATAAAGAGAGTAGAAGGGGTGTGGGGGTTACTACATTATTTTTGTATTTATTAAAATAAATACACAAACTGCCATAAAGCCAATGTATCGGTTGCAGAAACGTAAAATAATTAAAACGTAAAAAATTTAACGTTAAAAATTAAAATTAATAAAACGTAAAAAATTAAAAACAGTATGGTTTTACAAGGAATTCTTGTTATTGTGGTCCCGGTTTCCCATACTGGTTAATATTTTACTACTTAACCTAACTTTTAGCAGTTTTTATTACATTGAGTTTTAATATATATTTCAGTTTTTATGCTTTTGACTAAAGCTTACAATGACAACACGTACTTATTATGAGATAGGACAGTATATAATTTTATTACAAGTGATAAGACAGTTAGCATAAATTACAATATATAGTTGCGTGACATTGCCACAAGTGGAGTCGGATGTTTCATAAAATATACGTCACAATGTTGCTATAAACCAATAAAGTATACTTAAATTATAATTTTTGATCATCGTAATAATACACATTACGAATATGAATATTAATTTGTTTATACGGCGGATTAGTTGATTTTTAATTTATTTAATATTTAATTTTACCTCGAAATAGAATTGACATTTTAAGATGAAATTTGTGTAAAACCATTTTAATAGCTTAGCCCCAATTTAGAGGTGCTTTTATTTTAATGGCATTAAAAATACTTTTCTCGCGAGTTTCGTAGTCTTTCTAAAATAAAAAATTCTGTTACACCTTTTATAATTTAAAATTTGGAATGTTGGGTTAATAAATACTTACTTAAAACGATTGTGTGGGGTAAAATTTTCAAGTCAAGATGTACCGTGTTTACATTAATAAGAAGATGAGCATTCATAATTAAATTTTTCATTTTGTAAGTAAAATGAAATATCTACTAAATTAATGGTTAAATTATAATTGAACGTTGTTTATCAGATATTGTGGTAATTTTAGAGGTAGTCGCACATAGCGTGATAGTCAGGCAATCAAAAATCTAAACACAAGTATTATGCCAATTTGAATGATGCTGGAAAAGCATAAAAGAGACCCATTTGAATTATTACCATTTCCTGGGAAGGGCGGGTATAGCGTGAAAGCCTGCCATCAATAAAAATATACCTCTGGTATTATTTCATGCATGCAAAAGTGGCTTTCTTATTTCAAAAAGAACAAAGATGTCAAATGAGCAACGTTCTAACCTGACAAGGACAACCACGTGAGATATTCAATGTGGCGTGCTTTATTGATTTATATGTTTTTATAAAATGAGTATAAAATAAAATTATTGGGATATAAACTATGAATTCATTGCTCTTTTAATTTTACTTTTCAATGTTCAAAACATTAATATCATTTTCTGTTTTTCTCTTAATTATTTTTTGAGGGTTATGTCCTGAATTTAAATTAAAAGTTCCAACTGAAGATGATAGTACTTACTACCCATCATGAATCATGTGGTTAAATCAGTTAAAGCTTAAACTTGTGCATATCAAGTGTTAACAAGTCTTGGTTTAAATGAGAATTAGCACCTTGAAAATCAGTTAACTTTTATGTATTATTATTCAAATTAAACGTCAACTACACTTGAAGTGTATGCACGCTCTAGGTACGTCAGGTACTGAATCTTAAAACCGCATTATTAAAGAAATTTTAAATTTATTGCAAATAAAAATGTTTTGAAAATCAAATCATAAATGTCGCCTAGAAATTTAGTTCTACGTTCATAAAAACTTTTTAACTTCGATAGTCTTTTTAAATGAATGTCTTAAATTTTAACAGATCAACATAAAGGATTTTATGAATGTTTACTGCAAACACTTCAAATTGTTTTATCTTTCTTTCTCAGGTATCTTCATAATTTTTTTTATGGATAATCTTGCTTATTTGTTCTAATTTATGTTAGCAAAAGAGATTAAAAAGCTGCTTTCCTAATTAATTAAATTATAATTAGCTCATAAAATGTTTAATGTATTACAGAAAAACCTCAAGTATAAAGATTGTGCCGTAATAATTTTATTAACTCCAAAAGACAATTCGCCAAAATACCCTTCTTTTGATGTAACTAATCTTTTATATCTTTTATAAGGAAACGGCAAATAAAATAAAAACACTACAAAGTTTAGCAAAACTGAAATTCTTCAAACCTAACTTACAAAATGACATAATGCAGTTTATAATTTGAAACTTTTTTTACCATATCTATTTTAAACTTTTAAGTAATCTTCTCAAATTAAATACAAGTTAGGAAAATCTTCGGAAAATCTTTAAAATTGATATTAGCATTATCAATCTTAAAGTGATATTTGAATACTCGAAAATTTCAATACCAATTTATTTCATTTCAAGTCTTGTATTCGATTATCTTCTTCAATTCGTTACATGTTGTTCTCCTTATTTCTTGATTTAATTTATCTCTAGCGCGGAAGTTCTTTGTTTGAATCTTGACAATACCGTTGTTTTGAAACTACGTCGAAAAGAAATAGAGATGTGATTATCCTTAAAAGCTTTATACAATGATTATTTAATGTCTGATTTAGTACTCTACTTGCAAATTAACTTATAAATATGTCATCATTATTAATGATGCAAAAACTTCTTTAACAAACTTAATAAAAAATATTATTGTTTAATCTAGAAACCAAAATTGTTTGTTTACTAAATTATGTGTTGATAACGTGTTTTAATAAATTTTAGAACATTGTTAAGGTATCTACTTTATCAGATTTGTTTACCAAATGCAAATAATAATGGGTTAACTTCATGCAAAATAATATATTTGTGTAGCATTCTATTGATAGAACTATTTCAGATATTTAAGTTGTTTCTACCATTAAATTTATCTTACTGGTAAATACCAAATTTAAGTAATCAATAATTTTAAATTTTCCATTCTGACCTTTACCCTACCTTTTTAAACCAGATCGACAATTGTATTGCTAAGTTAAATGAAAATTAATCACTCACAAGAAGATTACTTTTAAAAGTTGGCGGTTTATCTCCGTCCGTCTTAAGTTAATAATTTTATATGTTGCTCCAGAGAAGTAAAACTTGAATGCAAGACACTAGTAATATGGCCTGTACCGGAAAAGGAAAACGTATTGTGCAATTTATCATTTCAGTTGAAAAACGTAAAAGATAAGTCTGCTCCGGCCCCTATCTCATCATAGATTGATACAAAATATAAATGATATAGCCACATCAGCTTTGCATTCCCCTTCTTATTCTTGATTTATAGTACCCATATTTGTTTCATTCGTTTTATGTTTTTAATTTTCTTCCAGGGTCAGCAAAAATATATTTTTTATATGTTAAATAATATAATTGATTGCTTGTTAAAAATAATATGAAATATTCGTTTAGAAAATATTTTACATCCATATATTATATTTCCTAATTTGAATGCAATCAAAACCTTCTTTTTATTGTCAAAATCAATATAAAGAAACCTTTGATGTTAAAACATTCTGAATCATCTTCCTCCTGATAACTTACCATACAGAGAAGTCTCCTATACTAACCGCACCATAATAATTTACCAACCTCTAGTTTATATGAATAAAACAGAGTTAACATTAGCAATTTAAAATCAAAAGAATACAAGTTTTATTCCTCGGGTAAATGAAATAAAAGCAATTTTTAATTGAATTCCATAAATTAATCAAACCAGAGATTAGATAAACAATAACACAACGCTTGTTGCTACGACGTTATACAAATTTGTATTATTATTAAAGATTTTCAATAACCTACTGAAAATTTAGACACAAAATAAATTAATAGTGCGGCGACCTAGACTGTGAGCTAAATATGAGAAAATTCAATTTGCTTTTGTAACTAACTAGTATAAGCGTTCGGGGATTCAAAGCTTAGTAAATGTCTTCTAGTTTGCCAAATAACTTAAAATTGTATTTTTGATCTAACTCCAATTAATAAAATTTAAATTTTTTTAAGTTATCTAATGGTAAAAATCGTTTTAAAAAATTAACCCAAGATCTATCAGTATTTTTGTTCTAAAAATAATAACTTCAAATTAATTTAGTTAATTCTGGATATCTCAAGAAAATATTGCAATAATTTCAATGTAAGCACTTCCTCTTTGCTCTATAAGAAATATTAACATTAAGTAATTGGTTTATATAATTTTCAAATATAAAACTACTGCATATCAGTAATATTTTATAACCGAGATAAATCAGCAAAACTGAATCATATATTATTAGTAGTAAGTTGTTTCTTACTGAGTAAATTTAAGCAGTGAGCAAAAGTTAACGTGAAATTCGAACCAAGGCATAAATAATTTGGTAATCAACTACCGTCAGGAGTTGCAGTATATCCTGATTTAACAATAAGAGTAAATACTATATGTGTACCGAGACGAAACGTTTTAAATAAAACAATGTTGTGGTCGAGTTACAATGAATTACCAGAATTACACTTTGAACATTTTGTATGATATTTCAGTTGAAAATTTTATTTACTGTTAGAATAACAAATTTTACTACCTGCAGTAAATTTATTCAATTACATTAAATCATAAAAATACATTTTATTATTTAAAATTAATGACAAAGAAAATTAAAAACGTTTAGTTGTTAACTATATAATATAAACTTTTTGAAAATATTGGTTGCAATAGCCGTAATTCGAAGAGATGTAGTCAATAACGTTGCTTGTCAAATTGCTATTGATTTGCTTCAAAATTTTATTTCAATTTAACGGTCGTCATCTTTGATATATTTAAGATGACGAAGAAATTCAACCAATTGATAATAGGTATTAAATTACAAGTTAGTCAGTTCCATACAACACAAATTAATGTTTATAATTTTCAGGAGTAATAAACTCGGGCGATGTTTAAAGAAAAGTATATAATATCGATTTAACCTACCGCAATATAATCAATATTACCTAATTATACTAAAAATATCAATATCCTCATGAGCAAATACGATAATCGCTTTGTAAATAATCATACAAATTTGTTTAACGCCGAAACTAATTAGGTGTGCTACTACAATAATTTAATAATGTTTAATTCATTTTTTTTGTTATCAAAATTCAAGCTAATAAATTAGAAATATTAAAAAAATTGACACATCTGACTTATTTCAAATTCATAAATTAATTATTAAATGTAATAAAATAATATTGTTTATAAATGACTATGATTAATGAGGGATATTCTAAAAAGTTCTAACAATTAATTACACAATAATGTAAGTGTTAGATTATTTAGTTAATTTAACTTCACACGCAATACTTTTATTTCATTATTCTATGTCTACATTTGTACATTTTGAATTCCAAAAAAGTTTTAAGCTTTTTGTAATTGTACGTTTCATTTGTTGGTGTTACTAAATTCATCACTGTCAAGAGTTCAAATATTCAACTAAAATTACAAACATTTCACTTCAAAGAGGTGTTGATGTTCAAACTAGAAGATGAATTTCAAGTTATTTTAACAAATTTTAATTTTCAGATAAAATATAAAACTTTAATCCAAATACATAAATTCATCCAATTTTTTTTTATAGTTTAATGCTTGGCTTTAAAATAAAATCTGCTGATTTCAAATTATCTGACGTTATTTATCAACCATAGCAATACATTTTCCGACTCGGTAACATAAATTTTTGTCAGGTTGCACACAAAACGTATTTTTTCACACGAATTCATAATAGTCAGGTTAGTCCTTCATTCCACTAAAAAAATTTCATAGAACTGCAAACTAATTTACCAAAAAATTAGAACAGAATTAATTTTTTTAAGATGAGAAAAAAGAACTCTTCACTTTGACTCTATAATTTTTGAAAAATATCAACCGGAAAGGATTATATTAAGGATAATACAAAGCCAGTAAATAGTTTCTTCACATTTTCTTGAAAAATTTCGTCAGATTATGGAACATTGTTTCTAAAACTGAAGCGCAGCTGCTAACAACGTAAATCATTTACTTTTAGTGTTATTTTACTAGTTTTATATTTATTCTTTTTAAAAATCTCAGCTTTAATCGCTGTCAAACTGACCGTTATACTCAAAATGCTTAATACCCGGTTTCTTTACTCATAGATAAACTGCAAACAACTTGTCCGCAGTATATACCGCCGACAAAACAAATTTTCTTATCTATTACAATGTAGGTTATAAGATTGATAAGATGAACTGACATAAAATGACCACATCTTGTCCGGAAAATCTTCTCAAAGGAAAAACACGAATTATGAGATTGTTTATCTAGAATTTCAAGAATTGCAACTTTCACATGTAGTCGGATTATGTATGTTATGTAACCTGCAATTGGTACGAGCGTAATTAGTTCTAATTCAATAAATTAAGGTTTACTCAGAGGATGGTCAAATCCAGGTGGCCAAATAATGGAATTCAATATCAACTTATTCGTATTTTTAGTTGTTTAATCCCTACTGAGATCTCATTGATCTGCTATCGAGTATTTCGTAATGTCGTGCTTTTTTGATATTGGCAATGACGGTTCCAGAGGGCATAATTGGAAATCTGTGGATTTGGTTCTCTAATGCAAATATCAAAATGTATTTTACCTTGCGATAAACCTTCAACATTGATTTGTAAATTTTTCAAATACTTACCAATAGGTCTGTATTCTAAATAGGATACATAATCTTCAATTATTGTAATTATTAAATTGTAAATGTATCATTCATTCTGTATATTTTTTTAGAAAAACAAACCCAGCGGCTAAATTGTTAGCAATTTCCACATATTAATACTATTAATAATTATTGTATTGATTGAACCAAACAAGGTAGTCGAACTTCTATGTGAACCATATGTTCAGAAATATTTTTAATTCTAGAATAAAAAATATTGCGTGTTTAATATCGTGACATGGCATTAACAGTAATGAAGAGGTAATATTATAATGGAATAAATACTACAAACTGTTTGGCATTTAGATTTCTCAATTTATCGATTTAACTATTAATATATTATGCAGTCCAAATTGTCATATTATAGCCATGTGTTGGAATTGTAGTCCTCCGGCTAAATCGGTATTTATGGTGCAAACAAGATTTAATACAAAAATTTTGTTTTTCAAATTTAAATTGGGTATAGTATTCTTAAACAGCCTTCATAGGCAAATGACAAATAAACAAACCGTGGTTCCGTTCCAAGTTAAGCTAGCTATGCTACGAATGGATTTTCTGTGGATGGGAAAATAAGGGACATTTTTTTGGGAGATTAACAGCCCAGTATTTGTTGTAGATAGGATCAACACCATTAACAGATAAAATTATATTTAGCGAAATCAATTTGATATTTAATATTTATGTGTTGTTATAACAATAATTATTGCATACTACAGCAAAATAATAATGATTTTGCTTGCGTAAAGTGCAATTAAAAATAATTAAGCTCACTATAATTACACATAACTGTTATATCTCTATAGAATATAATTATTTATATCGCGCTAAAACTACACTATTGTGATTAATATTCCATTCATTTGTTCAATAAACAATTGAAAATATAATATAGTTTAAAGTAAAATAATTACAATTGTCTGGCAAAAATATAGATAGAATGTGTGGAAAGACACATTTAGCAGTAAACTGTGACACTGTGAGCTAAAAATTAGCGACCGCTCTTGCCGCTGCTTATCGCTACTTTTGTTGAAATTGAGATAAGGATAGGGAAACAATTTCAAAGATGACAAGCTTGGAAATCTAATTGATAAGTCATTGAAGCGGACAAGTCGGTAAGTAAAAATTTTAGAGTGCAAGATACTAGATTGTTCCGATGGGGCTAAACGCGCTGAGCATTAAGCAGAATGTTAGTGTTGAGGTAAACAAATATTGAAAATTATGCTAACCGCTCAAGGAGTAAACTACTGGATTTACCTAAACTATTACTTAATTCAGACTTATAGGGTGAAGGTAAAGAGACAATATTTTTATTATCTATGTTGGATTATAAATAGAAATTTGTGCTACTTGTTTTGAATAGGACGCAAGCCGTTAAATCAACGTTTGTATGGGATAAGATTACAATTCTATGTATAATCTATAGATAAGCTGTCAACAATAAAATTGCTTTTACTTTTGTTGATATTGTAAGTGATAGCACGGTATAGATGGAAGTTGATTTTAAAATAAAACAGATAAAGAATTTAAAATGAAGTGGTGTTTAAATCGGAAACATTGAGCGAGTGCATTGCATGTTTTGGTGTTGTTTGAAAGATGACACGCTTATTTTACCGGAACAGCAGGATTTTGAAGAACCGTAGTAGTGGATAGCTTGCTAGCTATTCATCAATCCATGTCAGTAGCGATCGGCTATGATATCCAATATAGCGTATCTACACCACTAATCGTTGTACGACATTGATTTTTATAGTTTAACACGAGAAAAGCAATTTATTTGTAAAAAGGCTTAACAGTTTGTTCTATAGAAATACGATACAAAGTTTTATAAAGCGAAGATAGTACTCACTTTAAAGACGGATTAAAAAACTAATTTTAAACTCAATAGAATCAGTCTATAAACATTGATCAACTTATTCTTCAAATTTTAACTTAATTTAATTTGTTTACAAACAAAAATCTCTTGCGTCAACTTATTCAATTAAAGTAGAATTTTGTTTTAGCAAATCATACAAAATTTATTAAGTTAAATTTGATAAAAATCCCTTTTAAGAAAGTTACTGATAACTCCAACAATTAAAATTTTGATTAAATTTAGCTAAGTAATTATAATCCCTTAAAATAAGATGTGAAAAAAATTAATTAGTCCTTTATTACATTGCAAACTAACCAAATTTCGTTTACTAATACATGACAAATTCCTTAGCATTAAAAGCTCAACATTTGTACTTGTAATACCATGAGACCACAGCGTCTCCGAAATTTAGGTCAACTTTCCTTCAATATATAGCATTGTACGCTAACCACAACCCTTCATTAGTTTATAGTTTTATGGCAGTATTTCTCCAAGTTAATTACTGAGTTTACGCATTATACAAGAACCCTTTCCTTGCTTACTCAAGACATTATAGCTTAAGTTGTTCTGTTTCTATTAATCGAATAATTTGCGTAAAACTTTTTCAATCTTAAAGATTTCAAAAATCCATTTGCAATGGATATCCGCCATCCGGGCAGCAGCTTAACTCTTTTTCGCTTACTGCAAACCGTATAATGCGAGTAAGTTCTAATGCGCAAACGGAAACTTGTTTACTTTTTTAAACAATTACGAAGGTTGTTTCATTAGAACCTTTCATTCGTGTCTAAAAAATTTACAATTGATTAGTCAACTTCGTTTTTCATCCTTGCGCAAACAGCTACATGTGACATAAGCTCCAACTTCGTACGGAATTTGATGTCTCGAAGTTAATTGGGGTAGCCGTTCCAGTCTAGACGGACAAATAATTTAAATTGAAATCTTGCAACTGACAAAATCTGGAAAAAGTATGTTGATTGCAGCTACGTACATAAGAAGGTATTAGATAACTCATAGTTACGCCACTGCTTTAATCCAATTTGAAATCATAACCTAATAGCGAAAGTATTAAATTAAAGTAACAATCATCACATCATATCCATAAATTTAACGCTGTAGTAATTGAGTAATTGGTCAATATAATTAATTATTTTGTTCAAGTTGAGACGGAATAGCTATGTTAGAAAAGGTTACGACTTGCTTCGCCCACTTTATTACTCGGTAGAAGGAGGCCATTTTATAACCATCGTCGATTTTGATGAGAAAATTTGTTCTTTGGAACGTAAGATTAATTTTGTTAACATAGCTCCTTAAGTATTATGGAAAGATTGATAAAATGATGAAGATACCATTAAGTCAAGATAATTAAAAAAAATTTTATTTGACGATTTATTCGAAAACAAATTATTCAGTTTTTGAATTACCATTAACAAACTAATTTTTTATAATATGAAAAATTATAGCTATTACGTTAGCATTGTTACACTTAGTTTTCATCAAGCTTCTTTAAATTATCGATAAATACATTTAGACATAGGCATATACATTTTTTTGGACAAAGGACGAAATGAAGGTCTTTGAACAGTTAGATCAAAATAATTTGAAATAATTTGGGTTTTTACTCACCATATTTGATCTACATCAAACTACGTGTATATTTTTTGAACGCATGTAAATTCCACAGCTGATATTTTGTTGTTTTAGTGGGAATGTAGTAACCAACCAAAGTAACCATAATTAAGAGTAACACTGCAAATTATTTAAACTACTGTTAATATGAAGGCAACGCTTAATTTGATGAATTCTTCCTTGGAAAAAGTTATTGTTCATCAAGTTTTATCGGTATATGCAGATTTAGAGTTAAATATCGTTTAAGATTAATTTAAACATATCTCCAATGTAATTAATATTTGATATTGTAGATAACTTTTATAAAATGTGATATTATGTATTGTTAGTGTAACCTAAACCTATTAAGACAGTATAAGGACAATCAGTAGAGTAGAAATTTATTGGCTTCATATTCAGTAAATGCAAATTACATGCGTGAAATCTTATTGTAAATACCCATCGTTTTCATAGATGGCGCAATTCAGTTTTAAATCACTTATTGATTTATATGTTCAGATTTAAGTTAAATTTGAAATTTCACGCCTTTCAATTTTAATTTCAGCAGCTTTGCAGTTATGAGTAAAAAATTAAATACCCAAAATATCTTTTAAAAGTAACTAGATAACATAATATAATAGAATATCATGATATTTATAGCTTTAAGAGAAACTTAAATGTGTCATAGATTAAGAAAAATATAAAGGTAAGCAGAACTAAGATAAGTACTGTGTAAGTCGTCGGTAAAAAATTTACAAGAAGAAAAAACAAGATGGAACTTGGTTGACTGCAGTTTCTGAACTTGTATACAACTACCTTTCTGGTTTGGTGGATATCCTATTTCACCAATTTTGGATTTTAAATTTGGTTCCAATATTCTGTGATTGATAAATCACAATAATGTATTCGCTACACTGCATATGCACGCCTAAAAGAGATATGTGCCAAGATGACCACTCTTGGCATGTAACACTTCTTCCACGGCAGAAAATTATTTTAGAGCACATGAATTCAGCAATCCTGAAGATTTATTTTAAAAATATCCTGTGGGTATTTTTTTTTAAATTTTATAAATTTTGCAGTGGAAGTTGTTTGTTGATTTCATTCGAATGTCTGTTCTGGTTAACGTTTATTTTAATTATTTTGTGATTTACGTTTTCCAATTAAAAGTTACAAGTAAGCAATCAATAATAAATCGACTGTTTGTTCTTAAATAGTCGATTCTTGTTGCATGTCGTTCAATGTACCCTCCAGGGTTTGTATAAAGACTGCAACTGGTGAGCCTTGTTGTTTATTTACACCCGTAATGTTTATTTTATAGTCTGATAATTCCATTATTAATAAGTTATTATCTATCTTTGAGTTGGTTCTGTTTATAATGTAATAGTTGCTAGCGGATTTTACAAATATCGGTAGACGATACCGTTAGCCTATACAATATGCACCATATAGTTACCCTACAATTTGTACAGGATACACATTGTGTAGATACAAGGATTGTATCTTTGCAAATTTTGTTATTACAAACTTGGATCTGTTGCTGATTTACAAATATTTGTAATACTTAGTCTTTAACCCTTTTTTCAATTTGACAATAATGACGACAATTAAACGACAGCCCACTGCATATTTAAAATGGCTTCCAACGAAAGTGGCTATTAAAAAATTACAATGCAATATATTTATTGCCTTTTGTATCTATAATATTATTCAGTAATATATCCAACATATTCATTAGAGAAAAATAAAATGGTTAAAAAAATTAAATTAATTAAGATATCCGAACCTTTGGGAATATTTTGAAATTTAAATATATCACTGATTCAAAACTTTGCAATTTACAATAAATTTTAAATATTTAAAATTTCTGATTGGAGTGAAATATAATTGCCCCAAAAATTTACTAATCAACTGCTAGACCAAGCAAGCAGATCGTAATTGTTTTATTTCTTTATATAAAAATTGTTTGTTAAATTTTTGAAATTAAAAAAAAAAAACCATTGTTTGATTGTCATACATTTTTGTATTAATAATTTTTAGAAAGATTCATAAATTAAAGCTTTTGTGCGTTTTTTAAAATGGTATGGTTTATGTTTCATATAAAACGTGTTTAGCTTGTTTAGTTTATATCGCAAATTCCGCTTGGTTTTGGCAAATATTTTTTTTAAATGAAGAGACTACAAATCACATGTTGTATCTAGTACATTTGAAATGCAGTGTCGACTGATACATAAAACAACCTTATCATCAATGTCCAGAAGCGTATAGCGCACATAACACATCAGCATCGCTCCATGAATATTAATTTTGCGTCACTTTTTAAAAAGAATTTAGTATATGCGTAACTGTGTCAATCAACTTGTACTCGTTAAAAAATTAATAAAGTTTCATAATTATGCAAAATCAACCCTAAGTAATAATATTTATTATGTTCCAGGAATTGCGATTTCATAGTAAAAATAAACAACGCCAAAGAGATGTTACAGGTAAAATTTCATATCATAAAATATAATATAATAATAAATGTTAATAACCGTGAATACAAGATTTTAATTACAAAAGTTTGGGGTAATTATCTGTTTTTGTTATTTTAGATAATAATTAGTATAAGACCAAGTTGGAAAAGCAACACCGCAAAGCAAATATTAATTACAAATTGCTTTCAAAAATTCAACTTCAAACTGTCGCATCATTTTTGATATTCTTTCAATTTAAAAACTTCCAAAGCTAATAAGTTTTAAATAAAATTAGACGTAAATTAAAATGTGACAAAATTAAAAGGAGTAAGCGAAATTCAAATATTGATTTCAAATATTTAGAAATGTAATTGCAAAACTGCAAAAAATATTGGAAACGTAAACTTTTTTCACAATTAAATGTCTCTTTTTAAATTTAATCAATTAAAAAATTCGTTAAAAATTAAATGACTTTAATTTAATCAAGTTAAGGTTGCGATTTTCTTGTTCTATGTATTTGTAATATTTAATTGCCAAAGACCGGCTGACAATTTATAATATAGAAAATCAATTTTTGCTTTTTTTTAATATCTAATAATTTATCTATATAAAAAAATTTATATTTTAAGCCTGATTAGAACTTAACCCTATATTTCGGGTTAGGTTTAAAACATTTTATTTATCTGCAATTTTTGGGAATAATTGCTATTCTAGACAAAGAACGAATATAATAAAATTATGATTTTCATTAGGAATTCAACAATTTTCGCTTTACCCGGTATTTCTACTTTGCCTTTCTCACCCCCTTACTTACGTATGCTCTAACTGCTCTATATTACTAGAAAAATCAATGAAGTTTATTTGTATTCAATGAGCAATTAATGCAATAAATTACAAAATTAATACATTTAATTGTATATAATTTGAATTTATAGCCTACATATTTTTCATCAATTAATTATTATTCTTTACCTTAGAAAATTCAATAAACTGAAGAGAATTATATAATAATTATTATTAATTAAAAATTTATAAAATACACAAAATAAAATATGACTTACAAAAGACGTTATAATTTAATCTAATGAAATATGCAGGATGTGAAACTTTCGATGAAGGGTGATTAGAAATTCTTCTGGTGTCTTCACAATGCAACGTAATGAAAAAGCGATAGTCCTTAAAAACAGCGAAATTAGCTTCAGGTTACTAATTGTTTAGATTGAGAAAAAGATTTAAAAACAGATTTTTAAAATCGGTTTAGAAATAAAGCATACACTAATTATAATATATTTAACAATTTTTTTAAATTTAATATTTCACTATAAAATTCTATCCAATAAAATGCTGTGCTATATTCTAAAATAATTGGGTAAAAAAAACTGTCGGCGACCCTATTATTTCAAAAACTGTAGTATATTCTTATGAATAAAACTTTTACATTTACTTAAACTAAAATGAATGAAAAAATTTAATAACAATAAAATACTAAAAAATATAGGTCATACAAATAGTCAAAGTGTAAAAAAAAATAAATAACGGGGCAATACCGATGCCAAGAATTTTCAACTTTAATTTATTAGAAAATGTTTAAATTCAAGGTTCACAGACTTAAATGCCATGGGATTTAAATCTAATTTCCTAATTGGACTTTCAAGTAATGATTATTATAAGCTATTTTAACCACACTGCTTGTGAAATTATATATTGTAATTTTCACATTGTAAAAGACATTATCAAGTTGTCAGAAGACATTGTCAAGATGATACAAAGGGAAGGTTAGAAATATTTTTATACTTTATAATCAATACTTTCACTAGCATCATAGTCTGCATATTTACTATGAGTTTTCTTACCGATTTTCAATTTTACCCGATTCCGAAATTTTTGTTCCAGTAAAAGATACAATTGGTAATTGCAACATTTCTACATAAATGTTGTTTATTATTTTATCTGATTTACATAAGGGTTAATCAACCGCTATTAAATTAGAATTATTTGATTAAAATTTTTGTATTATTTAATTTATATTCTTAGGCAGACGATCTAGGAACGATCGCACTCAGGCGCTTAAGATTATTTTTGAAGTGTCCTGATGTTTTGATAATGATATATTGACGATATAATATAAATCGCGGATAACATCGAAACTTATCGCCTGTTAAAGTATTTGATGGAATCTATATTTTAGCTGCTACCTGTCGATTATATCAGATACTGATAATATTATTGGTCGTTTGCGTCGTGATTTGTAATGAACGTTGTGTTGAAGTAGTATCTGTCTTAATATAAAATCATTTAACGAAATTTATTTTATCTGCCAATAAAAGTAGATATCTTAACCCATTAACACAATTGTATTAAAAAATCATTTTTATTCCTTTATTGTTAAATAATCCAAGTATTTATTAAACTTGAGCCACCTAATGTTACTTTGAAGTAGTGAGTGATATCATTGAATTGAAAAAAATCGGCGTCTGTCACAAAAACGATTTAGCTTCTTTAATTTAAAGGTCTCTTTTGGGATTTTACTGCAAAGAAATTCTATAACGAATGCCAATACACAAAACAAAGTCGACACCTCGGTTGATGTATTATATAAGATCTCAGATTTCCCTATAGAAAACGGACGCTTCTGTATACTTAGTTTTGTATTGTTCAAGTTAAAGTAAATTTTAAGGTAATATTATCATAAATATTCAATCAGTAAAATTTAATTATTAGCAAGCGTCTCTTTTAAAGCTTTCAACAAATTGAAAAAATTTATTTTATTGATTTACCCCAAGTATTGTAACAATTTTGTTTTTAAACTAACTTTTATTTTTGAATTGTTTTAGTTTGCTTTTTTAAATTTTGTATTTCTGCTAAGTAATTAGCAGTCAGAAGCAGCACTGACAGTTACAAAATAATCAAACCAAAATATAAAGTGTAAAAGGCATCTCAAAAGTCACAAAGCAAAAGCAAAATCATAATCTCTCAGGTCACTAAGTCAATGTTGAACAAGAATTTAAATTTAAATTTGCAATGTTTTGTAGGTATATCTTTAACGCTGTCAGTATTATGCTCAATGTTCTGTCCATACAGGATATCATTTTTTGATTTCTCTAAAGTCAATTTTAAAGGATCCAGAACTATCTAGCTAAAAAATAATTGTAAATAATATGGTATATATGGCTGCTAAAAATTGTCACAGTAGTTACATCGGATAGACAGGTAGATGACTAGCAATACGAATGCGGAAGCACGTTAACAATCGGACACAATCAGATATGGGAGAATACGAAAAATTACATGAACTGGATATGGACAAAAAACACAGGATAGAAAGCAATAAAAGAATACATCCGGCCATGAATGTTATAGCTGTTGATGTTATTGAGCAGTGAAAATCGTTTTACGTTATAATTAAATAATAATTTAGAATTTCATCTCTTCGAAGAATTTGATTCTCAAATTACATGAGAATATTACAATAAAATAATTTAAAATATAGGATTCAACAAAAATTTAAAAAATTTTATTAAAGGAATAGTTCACATTTCATTGCAATTCAATGATTTAATATCTACTATTTGTTGCCATGTGATTTAAATTCCAATATGAATAATATGAATACCAAAAGAATTACAAGAATTTCAACCGGAATAATTTAAAATATATTTAAAAATAACACACTCGGTTTCAAAATAATTAAAATTACATCGTAGTTAATAAACTTTCAATATATTTCAGAAATTTTAAGCAAAAATAAAAATATTGAGGATTTAACTTCTCATCACATCCATCACATTCAGATATCTAGAAATGATGTCTAAACCAAAAAGCGCTCTGACAGTTCTATTTTACTTGGTGAAAATTAATCACGCAAATTAGAAATTGTTTATAATTATATAAAAAAAATTTAGTTGCTAATATTAAACTCTAATATAATTTAAGGGAGTGTGTAACACAAAAGTTGAACTGTAATAAATTGTTCTTATCTGAAGAGCTGATAAAAGTTCAGACACTTAAACTGGGCGTATTTTAACAAAGGAAGCGGAAAATTTTGAAGACATCTCACATTGATCACTTTAAATGAGTGCTTTTCTTGGTTGAAACAAACAGGTTTAACAGCCTGCTATCGTACAAGCAGAAGAGAATACATGCATCATATTTTAAAACTTTAATAGCAACAATTATGGAGCATCTCTAAAAAAATTTAATTTTTGCTTTTAAAAGAAGATAAAAAAGAAGTTGGTTAATTTTAAGCACTCATGACTATCTAAATTTGTGCTTTTCACTTTTTTTAATTTTTGTTTTGTTCGATAACGAACTTACACGATTGTAAGCATGTCTGATTAGCATCTCGTAATTAACATGCGACAAGTGAAAATTGTTCAAGTTCTTCATATGCAAACGGTTTACTATTTCATATGTGTTTTTGTTATTTCTTTATTATAATCGCTTTATGGTATTTTAATTTCTATTTAATTTTGAACACAAAAGGAAAACGGTAAAAATTAAAAGCGTTCTAGTAAGCGTGAAAATTATCATCGTGTTTTAATAAATAAACCTTTGCATTATGAAAATACATATTTTTCTGCGTAGAATTTCGTTTTTGATTAAAAATATTTTGTGAAATTCGGGTTCACGAAAATTTCCTAATCGTATATGGAAATTGTGAACTAACAAAAAAAGGTTGTCTAACTGTGATAATAAAAATATATTTGGAGGAAACCTTCGGAATGTAAACTTGGACATCCGAGTACATCAAGATCATCAATCTTAGTAACACGCTGTAGGTGATTGTTGCTTAGACTGCAGATTACAATTATTTTGTCTAAACAAAATAATCCAAATTTACCCAAACTCGACTAAATTATTTTCTGAGGGATTAAAAAATTACCAAACATGTAAGCCTACAGACTGCGCCAATTAGTACCTAATAAAATGTCGAAAATATAATTAAAATTCATTTTAAATAACGAATATAATACAAGGGTCGTTCGGAATGAAAATCCAGCGTCACTTATAATTTTTTGACTAAAATTGATTCTTTTATTAAAATTAAGAAGATAAATTTATTTTGTAGACATCTATTCCATAAAATTCGGTTCTGAATTTTTACAAAAAAGCTCAAGAAGCTAGTTATTTTTGTGAACCTAGTTTCCTAATTAGTTTTCGGGTAATTAATTTTTATTTTCTTCGTTAAATAATTCATTCAATTTAGCATCATTTAATTACATTACGGTAATCTCAATAAAGAATTTCAAAAACCTTTTCTGTTGGAGAATCATTAAAATTATGACTTATTTACTCAAACTAATCAAACTGCGATTTATTCCTTTTTCGAAATTTACTTTCTAATTTTTTTTTATTATTTCATCGAACCAAATTCAACTGATTTATTTTTTTAAATTTTGCACTAACTAAATGTAACCACTTACTATACTACATATTCGGATTTTTGATTCAATTCCAATTTATCTAACTATTACCAAACTGTTGCGTTGTTCCTGAGTTAATGATCTTTGTCTCTTGATTTTATACCGGTCCCCGGGTTATACACCACCTGCTTTTTTCCCTAATTACTACGTGAGCATCGCATGGAATTTTTCCAATGATAGGTTGCTCCTGCACTTTACTCAAGGGTTTCCTAGAAATTAAACAAGTACTAATTGGCTTTATAAGAATGATAAATAATTGTGATAAACTGATGTAAGACTACTCAAAAAGATACAACTTGCACAGTTAAGTTAAGATCACGTGCTGTCCAAACAACGCTGGTAAATATGAAAATATCGTGTGGTTTATGAAACAATGAAAGTTTTTTTTATAAAAAACAATGTAGTAAAGTGTTATTGCTTAAAGAAGGTGAAGAAGTAAAAGTTTTGCAAATAAGCAACCGGTGTAATCTTACTAATTAAGCCTCACTCCACGAGGATCCATTTGCTTTTTATACTAGCTCGTCATGTTCTTAAATCCCTGATAAAAATCGCTCTCGCGGTCATTCAAAACGGGCAGTGTGGAAGAATAAAAAAAGCTGAAAGCAAACAAGAAAGATCGCTATATGTAGGTTTTTAAGTAGAAATACACATTATTGTAAGCTGTGAAAGTAAAAAGATTGCGAGTCTATTTCTTAGTTCTAAGAGTTTAGAAAATAAAGATGGTAGGTAGGTTAGAAAACAAGCTCGAGGGATAGTTTTCCTTTTTGTTATTCTATATTGTCAAAAGTAAGTTGAAAAATTTAGTTTGTGAGTTTTATTATAATCAACAAATTTTAACTCTTTCTACTTATTTACATTATACCGTTTCATCATCTCCGAATAACATTTACTGTGTAAATGAAGATGCTTTATCCGACGCAACTGTGTTCCCTTAGTGATATAAAAAGCTCATTTCATTTGAACCCAAGTATAATATTTCAGGCACATTTAAAGCATACGACAGAGCAAGTAGTCTGGCGAAATCGTGAAATATTAAAAAGACACCGGATCTAGTGCATTATTACGTTGCCACAAAAAAGGATCTCGAATGGAAGGTTTCTGTAAATTTGTAAATTTAATTCGCTAACTTTTCTTTCATATTTCTTTGACAAAACTACCCTAATGTAAAAGTTTAAATATTAAACTTAAGTTTTCAGCACAACAATCTAATTATTACATTATAACTGAAAAATTACATTCGCCATATAATAAAAATTTAAAAAAAAGTTACTTTATTAACATGTCCTTGCATGTTCTAAAAATATAATTGTAGAACGCGAGTTAAAATTAATTTTAAAGTCATAAACAACAAGTTTAAAAGGAAACTTTTCATGGAAATTGTAGCGGCGTTTTTAGCGTTAGTAGCAAAATAAGCTCCTACTATAACCCATAGAAAGTTTTCCTTCTGTCATTTTTTCCTTTTTCTTGCGAAATAGATTAAATTTATGTGCTATATTGATGATACTTGTAGTTTTACATATAACATCAAAAACGAAAAGAACAATGAACTGAGGTAATAGATTTTTAAAATATATAACCATATTAGCTTTTATCCCAGCGACTTTTAAAGAAATCGTGGTTGGCTTATAGATCTAGTTTTTTTTATAAATCTGTACAACAGCAAAAGTGGTTAAACGTAATGCCGGATGATTCATTTTCAATAAATTACAACATTCATTGTTCGTAAAAAACTAAACCGTCTTACTTTTATTATTTTAGATTTTTCGGTCGCGATTTTCAGATCACTTTTAAGATGTAAAATTGTTTATACTACAAAAGGGTCGAGTGAAGAGAAATGGAATACAACACGACCATTTTAACATACTAAAAGTTGCCATTCAAGTTTGATATTTTACCTGGAGAATAAGAAGCGCAGTCGAATTTTCTATTCACATCTGAAAGATCATTCAGCTGGTGATTACTGTTTTCATGTTTTGATGGAAAATTCATATTTTGACTAAAACCTAAGTTTATAATATAATTTTGTGTATATTTCTCTACTTTGGAATTTAATTATTTAGAAATTCCAAATATATCCTATATTGTGATGTATTTTCAGAGATGTAAATTAATTACAAAGATCAAATTTTGTTTTACCAATTTACACTTATTTTGTATGATTTTGCTATTTTGATTTCAAACTTGTTATCAAAAATTAAAAATTATTAAAAATTGTTAATGTTGTATATTACAATCGAAATTTCAACTAAGAAATGTAGTTTTATTTACGTAATTTAAAACCAGTAATAAATGAACTTTAGGAAAACAGTAAGCAAAAATCGTTAAAATTTTGGTATTGAAAAATAAATTGTAAAAAGTTTATCAACCTTAATTATAGACTAAAATTACGTTGGAGACTTTTGTAATTATAATAAAAGTTTTAATTAAAGTGGGACGAATATTTTACTTACTTGCAACGATATAATTTAATCAAAATTTTAATATAGAATAAGAAAAAATGTTAAATTGGCGTATATGTAGAAAGAAACTGTTGGGTAAAAGACATCCGATTAATTTTTTGATTTGAAAATTCAATCAATTGAAAAATTGAGGCAAATATTGCGCTAATTTATTATTGAATTGATAAGAATAATAGTTCAGGTTAAATCTTCAAGACAGTTGAAAACGAAATTAATAGTTCGAAATTATCCAGTTAAGATCTGGATAATATATTTTTAAAGTTGAAATCAAATTAATTGGACAGATTTAATCATTCAGAAATTGAATTGAAGATAATCGAACAAAGGAAGATAAAAATTTCACGTACCTATAATAGACGATAGATGATCAGTTTTATTCGAAAATTTGTTAGAAGTCATAGAGATGTCATTCAACATGTAGTCACCTGTTACCAGTTACCAGTGACTTTGATATCTGTACCAACTCTACCCTGATTTTATGGGAAATTACAAGTAAATTTTCCTGGCGAATATAAAATGTATATGTAAAGATATAATTTGTTAATTTTGTTAATTTAATTACTACGATTCAAACGATATTACAGAGTGTCCTCTTCGTGGTTTTTTAAATTAAAAGTTTTAATATTTTTAATTTAATTGCAAACACCCTGTACAAATGTGCATGTTCATTAAAAACAGAAGACTGCATTTTAAACTAGCATGCTGCTAAACTTTAATAAAAAAATTCTCAAGAACATGAAAGCTTTGATATTTCAACCCATTAGTAATTTCTTTAATTGCCGCCAGATGTCGTACAAACTTTAAAATAAACAAAAACAGTATTAAGTCCCACCGGTGCATTCACTAACGGCTTCGTTAGTTTTAAAACAAACACTTCTTTGTAACTTCTTCGAAAAAGATGATGGAGTAGGTTTGCTGTAATCATCTTCAACATGGTGTTTTATTTCTTTAACATTGGCCTTCCTACATTCACTAAAGAAATTTATTTGATATTTTAATAGCAATACTCTTCAGATACTACAATTTCTAAGTAATACATTAAGTGCCCTATCACATTAAGTTGAAGGCGAAATTATAAATATATAAATGTTAAATTAGAAGGATCATTTAAAAATCCAAAAACTGAATGTGTGTATTCGTTTTGCTCTTTTCCTAAGAGTGTTTTTATGTTATATAAATGGCAGATCTAGTTAGACGGTGAATCCTTGAGTCGATTCAATCATCAAAAACATCCCTAAAGTAGCTCCATGAAACAAACTATGACTAAACTCTGTCGTAAAATATTTTTCGATTTTTCTACCAACCTAGTAATATTATATGTACGTATATAATAATGTATTGAATATTTAAGTTTCATTAAATGATAAAATAACTACTAATAATATTGATTGATAAAAATTATACTTGGCCAATAAAATTCGCTGAGTCAATTGACTGCACACAATATTTAAGCATATTATAGATAAGCGTAAGAGTAATGTTAATTTAACAGAACTTCTATAATAATAAATACAACTAAAAATTAAAATATAAATGTATAAAATTATAAAGTTAATCGAAAAAGTTTAATTTTATAGTGCTGTGCTACTACATCCTTATTAATGCATGGTCATGAATTGCTGATTCAATTAAAGCTACTTGATAGTTAAATTTGACTACTAATACGGTTTTGTAAAAGATTAAAAGATTAAAGTAAGCTTATGTAAAACAAATATTTCTATTAAAGTATAAATACATACAAAGACATTAACTGTTGTGAAATTGTTTAAAATTTTCCGGAAATTTACTAAAATAAGGTTCTTACTTCAAAGATAAATTTTAGGTAATGCCAACTATTTCTTTTACGTATTAACGATTAATAAAAATTTTTGATTTTTAAAACTTGAAAATGGTAAAATGGTAATCTTCATTACGAAATTAAAAAAAAATCATTTCGGTTTCTCATTCCCTTTGAATCGCTCTTCTTTCCTGATTTATTGGAATGATCAGGAAAAATTATCCTTTAATTGATGACATTCACGGATTCACTGGGCTGGTGGTAGCGTTGGGTTTAAGGGTGAGAGAATTAAATTTTTTTTTTGTTTTTTCTTTGTAAAAAACTGCAAACTTGCAATTCGATAATATGGGTTAACATGCCATAAATAAACTGATTTATGCGTAAATACCTCATAAAAATAATAATAATTGTTTTTGATTATAATTAGTAATCAACTACGTGCTTATTACTTTTAAAACAGCCAACTTAAAACATTAAAGTTGTTTGTAGTTTGTAATTAATTTTTTTTACAAAATAAATCCTTCTTTTTAATTTCCGGTATCAGGTAATAGGTTCGTTAAGAATATTTAATGAGGTCACCAAAATTTAAAACACATTTGCCTTTACAAAGAATTTTACTAAAGGCTCTCATATATTTTTTAAAACGCAAATCTAATCATTTCTGTATGTATTGATTGCATAATTCATTCACAAAAATAATAATTAATTAAGGGAGCGGTAAAATTATACAATTGCATTCAATATTTTTCATCATATTTTTTTGTGATTATTAAGATTGATGATGTGAAATTGTTTCGAGATTTAATTTTTGCGGTTTGTAGGTAAGGGACGACCGTGGCTAGTTGACTATAGGGGTAATTTGACAAGTAATATAACGATATTGTACACAGTAAAAAATACAGAGTAAAATTTTTACACTTAAATACACTAGCTTGTGTTCATATAGGTCCACTTAATTTAGTGTAAATTTTTACACTAACAATTTTAATTAAATGTAGTGTAATGAGTTCACTAAAGTTTGTTAAAATGTTAACCTTATTTAGAGTACACTGAACAAAATTTAGTGTTAAATAAAATTAAAAATAGAAATTAATTTACACTATTTTAGGTATACTTCAGATTAATTTCCTGGTTAAAATACACTAAATAGGTTAAAAAAAACTTAATGTAGTGTGAAAATTTCTTTATTTATTTCTTTATTTCACCCAATTAACTCAACGTATATTAACGTACATTTAAAGACAAAAATTCAAAACAATTTAAGGATGCCGGAATTTCCGCCTTTAAACGTTTTTTTTTATTAATTTTCGACGAATTAATTGGATAAAACAATACGTTAAAGATACATACTCGATAATATTTCAGTGCAATTTCGCAATCCGCAAAATAGTTGTCTTAAGTTCAATACTACCACTTAATACTTGATTTCACTTCTGCCATTTTAATTTTCCATTGGCTTTGTAATAATATAATTTATATTTTGTATATACGACTTGTTCAAATAATTCTTCGAAATGTATTTGTAATCCGGGATATAATTCTCCTAATTCTTCACTGCAATTCATAATTATTAAAGACAATAACACTTACAATCTACGAATTACTATTTAGAAATCTTTCGTCCACACTTCACGTTGTACCCATTTCTAAAAATTATTTAATAAAATGTGTATTTTTTAAATATTATAATCTAACCTTGTAAAAATACATCATATAAACAGGAGTTTAGCGTTTTATATTTGATACATGAGTTAAATTCCATCTAATAGAGAAGTTTTCGTGTTAAAAATAAACTAGTGTATAGTTTAACACTAAAAATTAACACTAATTTTTTTACCAACTACACTAAACATTTTACACGACAAAATTTATTACTGTGTAATCATCACATGCCTATGGTTAATTACCAATTACATATTTTGTAATTGTATTTAATTTCAATAGAATTATTATTATCATAAAACAGAAAACCCGGAAACTAACGACTGGTGTAAGCAACCTCGATTGAGGAGCTGCCAGTTAAATTTAAAAGTTAGCTAGCAATAATACTTTACAATATGTAAATATATCTGTAATTCGTAAATATAATATTTATAATAAAATATAAATCCAATAGTAATATAGCCATGAATCTCAGCACGAAAAACTAATATGCTAACCGTCTGACCATTGGCTCACGCCACTATATACTACATTATTAAAATATTAATAGTACTAATATTATAATAATAATATTATAAATAAAGTTTATTAAATTTTCGTTAGCGTAACAGTAAAAGTATAGAATATTATACACTAGGAAGAAAACAGAAATTGTTCTAAAATACGATGAATGAGCCATCGCTAGCAGACTAGAAATTGCTTCTTAGCTGAGTCTGTAATGAATCTCGTAGCAGATGCGTCTCACTTTTTCCAAAATGCGAATATTTCACACAATCAACTTGTTCTTGTATTATCAGATGGAAGTCTTACCGGAGTAAGCTACTAGTCATTATTTTTTCGCTTTGCTAAATTAACTTCGAACGTAAAAACATGCACAAAATTTAAATCGAGAAAACGGCTTACTGATCGTAAGTATGTCATATGTAAATTATTTTTTTTATTTCGTTTGAACTAGCATGTTTATGGGTCAACTTAGGGTAAGTTATATATAATGTACGACATCCGGTTCGTGTTGTTTAATAATGATCAAATATTACCTGTTTCCTTGATGTTGAAGTATTCAGGATTAATTTTATTATGAACTTATAACAAACGATGTTCATTTTAAATTTGAAATGTACTTAACTTAAAAAATTGCAGTGCCAGCAATTCAAACCCGGAACCTATCCCGCGAATGTCAAACAAAAATTAAAGAAACTCTAGAAATACAATAAACCAGAAAGTTTATTACATTTTCTATTTTATACAATCATCCAACAAGCGGTGAATTAAAACACTAATCTGAGTAGTTAGTTATAGTCAGCCTTCAGTTTCACTTGAGCTTTTTTCACCTTTTTAAAATTAACTTTTGTTGTAATGTACCTATAGCGCTCACAAAAATTTCCCTAAGAAAAACATTACAAAATATGTCACGAAACAAATTTTACATTTGACAAAATTGTCGAAAAAAAAATCTTTTCAAAAATTTAGTTTTAAATTGATTACAAATGCGGATTTACTTTTAATTACAAACCAATTAACAATTAATTGCTCTTTAGAAATATTTTTAAATTAAACCTACCAGAAGTGACAACCAATTTTATAAAACTATTATTTAAAGCAATTCAATATAAATTTTAACTCCGTTACTCTAGTTTAATTTATTTAATTTTCAGCAAACGGCGCTTCTAAAAAGTTAGGTTAGATTAAATGTAGCTACTGTTTAAATTAGCTCCGCAGAAGTGAAATGTGTATGTAAAATTATTGCATACATTTTTATAAAACTTGGTATTAGGTATTTAAAATTAATTCACACGAACTTAGTAGTAAGAATGAATGTCTTAGATAATGAAAGTATCGAGTTTCTAAAAGTGTTACAGGACCTCCGTCTCAAACTACTTACTACCCTGAATATACTACCTAAACTTTAAGTGCTGTAGACATTATTTATACATAAATTGTTGGTACGCATAATCATAAGTAGAAAATTGAAATACATATTTCCGGTATAATACAGCTTTTCAATATAATAAATATTCTATTTCACCTGCACAGGGTGGGTCAATTTCGATAGTTCTTATGGGAAACTCGGTAACTATAAGAGATACGAAAAAGAGGATGGCGCATCCTCTATCTCTTTTTTCGAGAAAAACTGAATGGCCAAAACCAGAATACGCCATCATTTTTTGTTTTCGAGTTATAGCCAAAAGTTCGAATTTTCGACTTTTCGATAAAAGTCGATATCTCGGTTGTTTTTCAAGTTATCAAATAAATGTTAACAATTTCTTTGTACACTTTTTTAAGATCTATAAAATGGGCTAAAGAGATTTTAAATGTCTATCTCAGTTTCAGAGTTATAACATAAAGTTGTGTTTTTTTAAATGGAAACCATAGTTGAAAATGATATTTTTAAATAGAGTTTTATGATATATAACAACAACAAAAATATTATAAAATTATAGAAGACCGAAAAAATAAATATAATACTAATAACGTTTTTAGGAAAAACCAATTAAAATTTTAAATTCTAACAAAATTTAAAGTAAAGATCAAATTGTAGTCTTTTGCTTTTAAAACATAATTTCGTTAAAACAAAACACTACCAAACCATTATTGACATTTAAAACATTTACACCTATTTTTTTATTGCTTTTTATTATCAATTGTTATTATTATCTTTAATTTCTCGGTAAAATGTTTACAATCTTGTATACAATTGTGTGAAAATTGTGTACAAAATTGTCTAAAAATTGTGTACAAAATTGTGTGAAAATTGTGTACAACATTGTCTAAAATTTGAAAAAAAACTTCTTCTTTATTTTCCCACGGTGGATGACAAGTAGAAAACCATAAACTCTTGGGCGGTCCTTTTACTATTCCAATTAGTAAATTTTCCCCGTCTTGACGCCTTTCCCCAACGCTACGTGACCAGATGCAAAGTAAGCTTGTAAGGACGAATAAAGACGTGAAATAAACGTGAGGTTATTCCCGAATAAACCTGATAAAATAAACCATATACCCTTATCGATGACTTTGTTAATATTTGCCGCGTCTTCCAAGCTATAAATTCCAAAATAGTTCCATCTTAAAAATTTAGAACATTATATTATGCGACTTCGTTTAAATTTAAAAATCAAACGCAACCAAACAGTGAAAATAAGAAAATTTGCAACAAAGATAACGATAGCTTTAAAATAGCCACACACAGGGTCAGCCTAGAAGAGCTTTTCTCACAATTTTATGTATATAAATATTATGTACTGCTTACCGGTTTATTGCACCGGGATCAACAGAGTTATAAAAATATATATTATATATAAATTCACATATTTAGTTGAATTTTAAAGTTTTGATTGCTAATAATAGCAATCATAAAATAATAATAGTAATAAATACTAACAGATAAGTCTAGGGTGCTAGAAGAATTTCATACCTCTTCAAAAAAATCGAAATCTAATTAAATAATAAATTTTAAAATTATCAATTAATAAATAGATTGATAATGTACTTAATATATTATCTTACCCCACACCACTGGGTATTCTGAAAATCCGTTCTATAGTGATTACATTTGTATGTTCTTGTTGAACAGTTGTTTCTTTAATATTTTTCAAAAAGCAAAAAAAAGGGCCACCTAACCAAACATGTTAATAAATAGGAATTTAAAAATTTTTGCGACTTAGTACGATATTTCTCATTAATCTATTCATGAGCGGCATTAATTAAATTGTGATAATTAATTAAATAATTGTACACAAATAAAGTTTTTCGATTAACTATTAAATTAATAAAAGTTGTTTTTGAATCAACTAGTTAGATACTCGAATAAGCAATGAATATCAATATAAAACGACGAATTCACTATTTCGTAGTTAGGCAATAAAAAGACTAAAAACGATCTGGTATATTGGTATGTGGACAAGAAAGCTGGAGAAGAGTTTGCAATGTCCATATATGCAGCTCTGAAAAATATAATCATTAAATCTCTTTGAAGATAAATAAAAAGTAAAAAAAAACGGATAGTCGCGTTGCTGATGGATGCGACATTCGAAAAGATATGTAGACTATGTTAAAAATTGGTCAAAGTGCTAGCTAACATCTTAACAGCTAATCTGAATAGCATGCAAGGATATGAATTCAGGAAATTGCCAAACAAAATGTTATTTGGAAATATTTGTTATTCAATAAGTTTTGTTTCAGATCCTTCGGGCAGAAGCTACATTGTGAACTACGTCCGTTCGATCAACAAAGTTAAATATTGGTTGCGCGTGGTTAATACTTAGATGTTTGAATACAAGTATTGCTGCGGTTGTCAAATCTTCCAAGATTAAAATTGCAGTTAAAAATTAAAATTGAATTTTAATACATAAAACGGAATTAAAACTTGTAAATAGGATACTAGAAATATAAAAAGTCATTGTGATGAGATCTAACAAGGTCAAAACATGAGCCTACTATGCGATTTTGGGGATAGCACTCTGTTACATTTTAAACTGAAATTTGTGGAATTTATTAGATATTCGGCATCGATAAGCAAATACTTATAAAGCAAAAAATGCGTTTTATTGGTAATATTTTATTTTTATTATAATTTAGTTTTTTCTAAAAATAAATCTAATTTTGCAAGTTTTAGAAACTTATTATTCCAAAAGTTTTAAATGATCTTTTCAAAGCCAAACTTTATGTTTCTTATACCAGCAATTTCGACTTTCGTCGATAGAATTTCTTATTTTGTGTATTTTTTCAACTGAGCTTTTAAAAAAATTTAATTAAAAGTTTGAATATTATCCATAATACATTTCCTAGTGAAATAATTAGATATTATAGTGCAAAATGAATTTGTACGAAATTTACTACATCGATTTCCTCCAGCAGAAACATGACAATCTTGTGATAAAGAAGCAGAACGTCCTCAACCGTTTTAATTAAATTAACATATTATATTTTTAATGAAAATATTTGATATACTGTTGAAAATGCGAGGAGTAATATTTACTTTGTAGTTGATACGGTTTTTTTTGATAAAGCAACAGCACAAATGTAAGTACAGGGCATTGAAAAATTATACTAGCTAAAAACCCTTCTAAATCTTTGAAAAATTCTTAACTATGTATATAAAAATACTGCTGAATTTCTTATAGTGTCGTGCAGAATTACAGGTACAAGCCAACATGTAGGTTTGCCAACTTATTGAAATACTTAGATAAAATTATACCAATTCAGTAATTTGAATTGTGATTATTTTTATTATAGCAAAGAAATAAAAAAAGATTTTTAGATAAAGTACACACCGTAACTGTGTATATCAAATATTTTTACTGTTTAATTCAATTAAAACGACTAAAATAAAATTTCTTTGTTCTTAATACTTTTTTCTTCTTTTGTCGTATTAAAGAAAATTTATTTTTAACTAAGTTACTGACTTAGATATTCACAAAGGAAAATAATTAGACCATGTCTGTTACATCATTTAAAGAGTTCTAAAAAGTTCAAAATTACTAAAGATTTGCATAGAATTTTGCGTTTATTAAATATTAGATTTTTATTTATTTTATACCAATAATGGCCAAATTTTGACTTGAGCAAGAAAGTAAATATTTTCTCGAAGTAGCTTCTTTAGTATTCTAGTAATTTCCTAAGAGCCCAACTGCAGCTACTTGGCTAAAATATATTATTCTCTGCCTGAAACACATATTGCTCCAGCTCGTTTTGAATGCTTCTACACTACTAAAAATAATGGTAAGTATTTTCAGTTTCCTGCTTATTATTTAAAACTGAGATAGCGCGAAACAATCCAAAAAAATTAATATTACAAAAAATTTAACACAAAATTGTTTTTGTATTCGCACATAATTTTATGACAAATGATGTTGTACTTCCCCGAATGCTACATTATTAATATTTATTGCATTAAGAAACTGTCGGCTGGTAAAATGAGTTTGTAAGGAATTTATGTTAGTTAATAACAATAAATAAAAGCGACTCACAAATGGTGAAAATTTTCGTAATGGCATTTCAATAAACTGGGGCGCAAGGGGCAGTCCATAACGTGTGAAGCATGATGTATCACCTCAAGTACTAATATATAAATCAACCTATGAAAGTTTTAAGATTTACTGTTTCTTGCAACCAATTCTACAGAACATAACTTTTACAACTTTTTTCGTTTAAAAACTAACTACTCAAATGGATAAATGTTTAAAGTCATTTTTTCCGTAATTTCGTTTCTAAAAGTGAATTTTAAAAAATCGTGAAGCTCATCACAATTTATTTTATTTACAAAGTTGAATAAAATAAAAAAGCAATCTTCTTTAAAAGAAAACATTTTGTTCTTCTAAGTTCTGCATCTCAAATTACTATACATTTACAAATGTTAATAATAATGAGCATAGTTTTATATTCACTCGTATAACAAAAGACTTTTACAATAGAAAAGCTCGAGTCGGTGTTGAAATAGGATAAATCAGAAAATCTTACTACGAACTAACTCGTCAAACATACCCTCAATGCGAATACAACATCGAGATTCTATTACTTCACCACACTACTGTTCAGAACTTTCTCAGATTTGGCGAGTTTTCTCGTTTTCTCTGTTTGTAATTAGACAAGTTTTGAAGTTGTCGGCAGGTTGAGATCGACTGCCAAAACCACGCGTATAGTTCACTGGATTTGAACATGGTTATCAAAGTTAACACCTTAAGCTACCTGCAACGTTAACTCGAGATAATTCAAATAAAAATACAAATCAAATATACTTGTTATAAAAAATTAAATAAAATAAAAACTTAACTCTTAGACTAATTAAAATTGTAATGTCACACTTGAAAAAATTTCTTAACCCAGCAATCGGGTTTAATTAAATTTTGAACAAAATTTCATCATTAAAAGTTTGCTGTCTTTCCTTGAATCAAATGGTTTTCAAAACTTATTTACAATTGTTGGTTTAGTTCAAAAAGTATAATTAATAGTTTATCTTTCACGCTACCTTCAATTAATTAAATAAACTGTTTATAGTTTAATGTGAAATATTCTACACCCCCAAACTACACAGTAAAAGAAGAAAAATAGTTTCAAATTTTGCAATTAAGTTAATATCAATCATTTGAGATTCAATGACTTTTAAATAATTTAAGTTTGGATCGTTGCATAGATATGCACGAAAATATTTCCAATTGTATTTATAGTCCAATCGGTGTTAATCGATTGCGCTTCATTTGAACTTCACGTTGTTTGAGCTCTAACTTTCTACTGGTTTCTGAGTTCAAACTCATTACAGTTATATTGAACAAAATAAAAGACTAGAATAAAGATTCTAGATTCATAACAAAAAATTTGCTTTCAATTCCGACACCTTAAAACTACATACAGGCTTTCCAACTCCATTACATCAATTTTCATATAAAGATTAATCTGGACAAACTGGAACTTAATAAGTAGTGAGTAATACCTTCTTTTTTTTTGTACACTGAGAAAAAAGATTTGCCGCCCTAACAAGGCTCTTAGTAGCTATAGCCTCAACAGAATGTTTTTTGCATTTTCAACAAATTTTATGCTGCCATAACAAAGTTTTAGCTGTTTAAACTAAATCAGATTTAAAAATTAGTTGATCCAACAAATTTTAAAATTCTCAAATTATTTTAAACAGCTAAAACTAAAACTTTGTTATGGCAGCATAACATTTGTTGAAAATGCAAAAAACATTCTGTTGAGGCTATAGCTACTAAGAGCCTAGTTAGGGCGACAAATCATTTTTCTCAGTGTAGTAATAATATCTTACTTCTATTTAAATAACTGGATTTCGAAACGAATATTGGAATAATTATCATATTTAGCCGGATAACTTTCATATATTGTATAAAATTATAGATTAAAATAATTTAGAATATGAATTACAAATTCATATTCATATAAAAACATATTCAAAAGTATGTCCAAAATTTTATTTTAAATCCTCCATTTTTTTGATAACAATTTGATGCAGACCGAAGTTTTAATTCTGATTATGATAAACTTTACTGGTTTTCCAGAATCTTCACAAAATGTAAGTTAGTGACAGGTTGCTTTTTTAGTGCACGCTCAGCTAATTTGAGTTGCGGGTGCTGTAGCTCAGAAAAATCCAGATAAAATTTTTCAGGTTGTATACACTTTGATAAATATGCTAAATTAAAATTTAAAAATTAACATGGGTAATAAAAAAAAATTAAATGTTTTATCATTCAATATGTTGTATTGTTGTTTGTGTTCCAAAGAACATTTTTGAAATCAGCTGATTTGGTTCTTTATTGCAGATAAAGATATGGCATTTTAAAAATGAGGAGCAAAATTGTTTAGTGTTTCTAAAAAGTGTTTTGGACCACACTCTCGAGAACTGTGTTTTAAATAATCAAATAATAATCAATGGCTAAATAGAATGTGTGAAAAGTTGAGTAGTGTTTGCTGTATCTGATAATGCTACTTTTTCCGAATATTTGTTCTAATTACATTGTAGCACCACCGCAAACTCATCAGCATTTATGTAAATTTACAGAAAACTGTAAATCTTTAAAACCTGTAAAACTGATCAAGTGTAAAATAATAATTTTTTGAAAAGCTATTGTTGCAAACATTATTTATTTGGCTGAGTGAACAAAGCTCCTAGTCGAAGCTTATCTTTAGATAATCTCAATTTATGAATAAATTTAAATAATTTGGTATTTATTAATTTTATTATATTTTTCCAATTTGTATTTTAAAGACACACATTAGGTACCCATCTACATACATGTAGATGTTTAAATAAATTTAAAAAGTAATCAAATACATTTTCCACAATCGGCCTTGTTAATAATTTTGACTACATTATTAAGGTATTATTAGACAGCGTGTACTTCTCTCGATCTCTGTTTTACATTATTACATTTGGGCATATTATAATATATAAAATTATTTCAATATATGAGTTTTTTTCCAATTTTGGATGTTACAATTTATGTCTGAATATGTGTGAAAAATTGTGGCCATATCATTCTAGACTTGAATGTTGCTCGGAGTTCAAATAAACTATTTTTCTGAAAATACTCATCTGGCAATAATTTTTGAGTACACTTTGTAGTATTTGAAAATAGATCACTTTTAGGAGAGATGAATGTGACCTTTCGTGTCTCATTCAATTTTATATACTTCAAAATATTGTGCCATGTGTATTCTGAATCGATTTTCCAAATAATACTAAATTCATTTTATGTTGAAGTTTGTTAGGAAAAGATCGATCTTTTATTTTTAATTAAAGTAGAATTTATTTTTTAGGCATAAAAGCCAGACAACTGACTAATTACGTATAATTTATTAAGATTTCAGAAATGGAAGTATTATCGATCCAGAATTGCATTTCAAAATTAAATTAAAAAGCTGTTTTTTACCAATACGTAACATAAAGTTAATTAACTTTTTAACTTTTAAGATATATTTCTGTTATAAAATACCTTATCTGTTCATCGATAAAACGTTATTTATAGCTATTGTGTAACAAATCTCAATTTCCTACGAAAGAAATTTTGATTTATTGAAGTAATTAAAATTAATAAAGAAATGTAAGAGAAGTTTTAAATGTTAAGGGATGGTGAAAAGTGTAACCTATAAGAGCTTTATTATATTTTCAAATGGTTGGTCTAAAGAAATTGTAGCTATAAATACAAAAACAATTTATTTGGTTTAAGTAAATGATCATAAATTAAAATAGGTTTAGAAGTTAGCCATAAAATAGAAGCAAGTTGCAATAAAACTGCAATGTTAGTCAGTAGCTCTTTTGTAATATATACGAGACCAGAATCTCCGGTATTAAGAACTTTCTGCCACCATATACAACTTGTCACTTCCTGGTGCATTAGATATACATTTGGTGATAACAAACATATTTGTGATATACATATAAGTGGTTATTTCAACTAATCAAATAACTACCGCCCAAGATATTATATTTTATATTTTCAATAAATCGAATTTAAAATACAAATAACTCCCTATTCTGGCAATATATTAAATTTAATTTATCTTCCATAATAAAAGAAGTAAAAATCCATATTTCTTAGTCGCCAACTCGGCAGTTTGCGAATGAAAGCGATCTGAAAGGCGGGTTCGCCTCAAGAAATTTATACTTAGTCGATTATGGTTTTGCACATTTTTAGAATTACTTTCAAAATTATCATTGTAGATTCATATTAAAGTAGTAAATACACTTTTTGATTTGTAACGGAAATTGGCAAAAGGGATTATTCACCTGATTTGAAAAACGCCACCAAGGTACCATTAACTGGAACGTTAGACGCTTTAAACACTTAGAATGTGCATTGTTCTAGTATCTATGAACCACGGGACAGGTAATTTTGAGTTCCATATGAATTTCGCCCGATACAGACAGTGGAGTAAATTAAATAAATAAAACTAACAAAAATTCTGAAGTTTCCGTTAGTTTTGCACCTCAAATTTAAACCTTCAAGTTTCCTACAAGACAATTGACAAAATTACTTCTTAACTTTTTTCAAACTGCTTAAAAGCTTTTTTATTTTAACATAGCATTTCAAGTGGACTTTTCTTATGCGTGTCATGACATAAGCAAATTTAAATATAAAAACACAAGTTTTCAGTAGTACTTCGCCTATACTGTGTCTGAAAGTTTGCCAAACTTGATCAAATGTATCTTCCTTTGATTTGCTCTATAAGTAAACATTGTTGGGATAATCTTTTGGTATATTTCACCACATTAATTCGCTAATTAAATGAAAGTGAGTGATAAAAAACCTTTGGCAAAGGCTAAGGAATATCTAATAAATCTTAAAGGTTACGTTTCGAAAACTTTAGAAAGAAACCCATCGAAAGATAAATTAAAACTATAAAACATATATATTAGTCTAATTTAGATTTTATAAAGTAAAGATGAAATGGGTCTTTAATGAACCGACGTATCTGGCACCTCTGTAGCATATGGTTTGTTAAAAATGCAAAGCAGTTCATAAATATTCAAGCGGAAATTTTTATAAGTTTACTGTTAATTCGTTCTCTTTATAAAGCCGCACGGAGTAATACAAGTGCATACTTTGATCTTTGAAAGCGACTTGTTTTTTCTCCGTCACACACATATTATAAACTCTGAAAAATTTGTTGTCAATTTTACAATTATTGCTGATAGATTATACAGGCCACTGCATGTAGTAGTTAAAATTAACTACTTAACTACTAATTAAGTTACTGTTAATAAGGTATGCAATCATTTTAACTGCTGGTTACAAATAATTTATCATTGTCAGGGTCACAACAAATCGTAAAAGGGCTATATCACGAATAATCCGGACTCAAACTTTTTCAGTGGTACAGGGAGATGATTTTTGAATTTCCACCAAGTTTGGTCCACACCTATTGCATTGATTGTAAATGAGAAAAAATTAATTTAGAAGTTTTGGAGATTTTTGGAATTTAATAGACCATTTCTCAAAAAGCTATGGACAGCAGTGAAAAACATGATGAATGATCATTCTCGGTTTGTCTCTCTCACTCTGTTGGAGAGATACAGAAAATCAGTCGTTTGTCGTTGTACGTAATTGTAAAACTTTTGTCTGTTTTTTAATAGTTTATAGTATAGGCAAAAGCCATAATTTATTTTTAAATCTTCCATAATTGCGCTTGTT
Source organism: Cantharis lateralis (assembly GCA_963170105.1). NCBI lineage: Eukaryota > Metazoa > Arthropoda > Insecta > Coleoptera > Cantharidae > Cantharis > Cantharis lateralis. The sequence continues at coordinate 24,273,609 of OY720630.1, read as the reverse complement.
TGTAAACTAAGCTTTTTCGTAAATCCTGGTAAGTTCTCCTACATCTTTGGTAAATCCAAGTAAATCCACGGTACATCTTCATCCATCCCACCATACATCTTCATGAGTGTACACCATATATCTCCCGGTGTTTATCCCTCAATTGTTTTGTTTCTACAGCAATTAACAAATATTATGATGTTACAGCAAAATGACAAAGCAACGTACGACTTTATTACGTCGCAGCAATATCTATTAGAATTTAAAAACTGTTACATAATAACTCTAGTTTTAATAATCACACAGTTGATTTCTGTTTAGTTTAATTTGGTATTATGTAAATACAGTTGCAACCAGTTAAAAAAATAAATATCGTTGCTCATAAATGTTAACAAAACTTAACTGACCGCTACACTACTTGAATTTCTAACTGTAGATGGAGACATTTTTGCAGTGACATTTAAAAAGGTTTTACTTATATCTTTTCAAGTTATTTCTTACAAGTCCGATAAGTACATTGTATTTGTGGTTTATGTAACAGAAGTGTCGAAGTGTAGTTTCAAAAAACTATTGCTAGAACTACAAATACTATATTTGAATTTACTTTAACCCTTTCAGACCCAGCGTACACTATACTAGTGTGCAAATTTTTTTTACAATTTTCATTTAAATTAATGTAGTTTATAGTTTATCTTGCTCATAGAGCATTCTTTATATTTTTATTGGATTCCTCGTGTTTCTCTCACTGAATAATAATTGTTATTTAATATATCAATTTGTCACCAACTTCAAAATAAATTAATAAAACGTATGTACACTATAGTGTACGCTGGGTTTGAAAGGGTTAAACCTACATATCGCAATAATACTGTGATTTTAGGTATTCATGCTAAGTTATTTTTTTTTATATCAATATTATAATTATAAATGAAGATGAAATAGACCTATATTGCATTATACAACTTTCATAAATTCTCCTTCTTCGTAATATATCTTCCTATTTTCAAAAATATTTTTTTTTGTATAATATTTCTACTTGTATATTTATTTATTTATTTATTTATTTATTTAGATCTACGGTTCAACTATAACCATTGCCTGTTAACAATTACAAACAATATAAGTAATAATACACAAAACAATATACAAAACAAGAAAAACAATAAATATATATATAAATGTAAAAATGCGCTACGCCGTACAGGATCAAACCGACTCCAAATATGCCACTAACCCCCTCCTAAAGCTATCAGCACTACCATGAAAAAAATCCAAGTTGCAATTATGCCCAACAAGCGTATTTGTAAGACGGCACAATCTGGACATGGCTGAATGCTGACCAAATGTGGATCTATGAAATCTCTCGAGAAAAATTTGATTATTCCTCAATGGTCTCACAGGTACATGAAATGAAAACAATTCAAGCAACTCCGGACAATTTACAACATTGTTCAACAATTTGTATACAAACATTAAATCGGAAACCGATCTCCTCGCAGACAGAGTCATCAGCCCAAAATACTTTAAAAGCATGTGATAAGTTTCGGAGGAGTACTGAATTCGACTTCTGAAACACAAGACTCTGACAAATTTACGCTGGATCTTTTCCAGCCTGTCAATCCGCGAAGAATACGATGGACACCAGATTACCGAACAATAATCAAGAATCGATCTCACGAATGACGAATACAAGGTGATCAGAGCACGGATGTCACTAAACTCGCGTGTTGATCTACTAATGAATCCTAGCATCTTATTGGCTCTCGATACGATCGAATCTAAGTGATGATGGAACGACAGAGCTGGATCAAGAATAACACCGAGGTCTTTGTACTCATCAATGTTATCAAGAATCACACCGCTAACCGAGTAGGAGAAGTGCATGTTACATCTCTTCCTTGTAAATTTCATAGACTTGCACTTCCTGACATTCAGTTTGAGACCGCTGAGATCGCACCAGTCCTGCAGTCTTACAAGATCACTCTGCACAAGTTCGAAATCTCTGTCAGAACGAATTATTCGAAATAACTTCAGATCATCGGCAAATAAGAGAAATTCGCAATATCTGATTACGGAATCCACATCATTGATATGTAACAAGAAAAGAATAGGGCCCAGACGGGATCCCTGACCAACTCCAGACGCAACACGGAAGCTGCGAGATGAATGACCATTTACAACTACAACCTGCTCTCTTCCAGTAAGATATGACCTCAACCAGTCAATCAAGGGACTAGAGATGGAGTACATTTTATTAAGTTTCAATAAGAGCAGATTGACAGGAATCTGATCGAATGCCTTTGACAGATCGGTAAAAATACAATCCACTGTCCCACCATTCTCAATAGCAGAAGATACAAAACTAGTGAAAGAAAGCAGATTAGTACAGGTGGACCGTCCGGACACAAAGCCATGTTGGTTATTAATCACAGAGACTTTGGTGTGACTGGTAATCGCATCGGCAACAATGGATTCGAATATTTTGGCAAACATGGATGCAATACAGACTGCCCGATAATTCTCAACACTACTGCGGTTACCAGACTTGTGTATTGGAATAACTTTGGTTGTTTTCCATAATGTGGGGAATGTTGCGAGAGACATTGACTTCCGAAAAATTATAGACAAGGGCCAGGCTAGCGAAGGGCAATTTTTAACAAAAAAAGCTGTAATCTTGTCTGGGCCACAAGAATTCGATGAACAAAGAGAATTTATCTTATTTAAAACTACGGTATCAGTTATATTTATATCAGACAGAATAGTGTTTGTGCGACTTTCATATGTAAATGGAAGATCAGCGCGCCCATCTTCTGTGTAAACTGATTCAAAATATTTGGCAAATAAGTTTGAAATAGATTCACCATCACCAGCCACAGTATCACCAAATTTCAAAACGCCCGGAACACAATTAGCCTTCCTATAGGAATTTATGTATCTCCAGAAACAAGAAGGGTTTTGCGTCAAGTCATGCTGTACTTTTTCCAAGTAAGCAGCTCTATCCGTTGAGATATTTAGCTTTACTTCTCGTCTCAAATTAGAAAACTCTTTATAATGAATCTCTGATGGATAACGTCTGTACAGCTTGTGAGCCAATTTCTTCTCCCGGATCAACGCGCGAGTAATGCTGGAAAACCATGAGGGAAACGAATTAGAAGCCACGCTTCGAACTCTTACCAGTCTATCGAATATAGACAAGAGAACATCGTAAAAACGGTCGACGCATTCATTGACTGTTTGACCACACGATAAGAACGTCCAGTCAATAGATGACAGCTCAGCATTAATGGCATTGTAGTCGCATGATCTGAAGTCGTAGTAGAAGTCATCACCTTGAGAAAGAACAGAAGTGCCGACTCCCACCAATTCAATGGATAATGAGGGATGATAAAGATCACACCCGATTAACGTATAATCGCTAACATTAGTAACTTTAATGTCGGAAGAGTTATAAAAGACCAAGTCTAACATGTTACCGTTTATGTTCTGAATCGAATTATACTGCATCAGGTCACAAGAAAAAAGATTATCACAGAATAAGCTGTTACATTCACCCTCACAGTAAGGTGTAAGACAATAGTCATCATCAACAGCAGACCAATTTATGCCAGGGAGATTAAAATCGCCGGTAATGCAAACATGGCAATCGGGGTTGCTAGCTGATATTTCGTTGACAGAAGTAGTAAATTCAACGTATAAAGCTGAAGTGCTATTGGGTGGAATATAAGCAGCGCATATCAGCAATAGAGAAGATCCGACATTTAAGCTTACCCAAATTTCCTCTCTGATCGAGGTGTGTACATGAATCAAAGATGACTTAAAAGAACTGTGAACCGCTATCAGCACTCCACCTCCTCGTGACTTCCGAGAGACTACCGAAGATCTGTCTGCACGAAATACATTATAACGGCAATCAAACAACTCCGAACTCAAAAATCCATCATTCAGCCACGTCTCAGTTAATACAATAATTTGATAATTTTCCGAGAGAACAGCCTTGTGGAATTCAATAGTTTTTGTACGAAGACCACGAACATTCTGATAGTACAGTGTAATATTGCTGAAATTAAGAGAACCATTAACATTAACATTATGGGAGCCAGCGTACATACGGTTATCGGTCCAATCCTGCAAATCATTACGCGCATCAAACTCCAATCATTGAGGATCTCTTCTAATTGGTCCATATCTAAAGGATGGTCTTCTGGGAAAGAACTCTCGCACTGCAACCCCTACAGGCCATATTGAGGGGTTCAAAAGACTTGGTAATATACTTTCACGCACACCCAACTTGAACGAGCATGCATCTTCTGAAGCAACAAGCAACTCACACTTGACATCATCAACCTTCAATACCTCCTTCGCATATGTCAACATTTCGTCTGCAGTGGTCCCGGGGGAGATCCTACCAACATATATCCACTGACGTCTATCTGCTGCCCTCAGTGGTGCCGCCTCGACGACTCCACTCGTTTGAGATCTGCTACCAATAACCAACGATCTTCTATCTCCAGCAGTAGTGTGGGGTCTGGAAGAAGTCAATCCTTCTCTGTTTCGAGTGAAACGCTGCGATGAAGCGATGGTGCCTCCATCAGAAGCCCTCTGATCAATATTTTTGGGTTCAGTATTTCTGAGTTTGTGAGGTATTTTCAAATTCACAACTTCTGTCGGTTTTGGATTAAGTGTCTTAGGTTGCAAAGGGTTCAACGGTACAACATCCAAATCATCCCAATCATTCATCGATTTCGGCAGAACACCAGTATCTTCACTGTCCGGGTTACGTGGGTCAGCAAAACCAGTGCAGGAAGATGTGGGAGCAGAGACTCCCTGAATCATACCTCCGGATGGATTCATCAATCTTACAATTAAGCTCAGTTTTTCCGTGTGGTCGGCAAGAATAGACATAATTTTACTAATTTCGGGTGATTCAGTCACCTCATCGGGAGAACTGATGCAGCTATCGCAGACATATTCAAGATTTTTTAATTCACATATGGTTTTGAAAATTGATCTGGAGATCTCTGCGCATTTAATGGCATGCAAGTGCGATCGACATATTCTACACCTAACCATCTCGCCTGATTCTGACGAAGTAAAGCACTTATTGCACTCAACAATAGCCATAATTATTATCGTAAAAAATTTTTTTATTTTTGCTTCCAAAAAATGAGGTTATGTTCAAAGTCGAACGGATCCAAAAGACCAAATAAATCAGAAACCAAGCAATATATCAACTGGAGCAACACTCCTTGTACTCCACAAACTCAATTCGGGTAATTAAAACACAATTAAAACACAATTCAAAATTGATTAACCTCAACAAGAACGCACCGTGGCTAACGTACCGTAAATTCCTCAATTATTTATAATATAATATTATCTTCACCAATTTTATGTTTTCATTAGGTATATTTCCATCTCTGATCGAATTCTTTTTCTTATATAATATATTTTTACATATATTATGTATACTCACAAAACTGTATCCTTTACTTTTAGGTATAAGTTAAAAAATATGAATTGCTACCGAATTGAAGTGTAAAATTATAATATGAGAAAATTAAATAAAATTTAATACTTTAGACTTTTGTATAATAAAGGAAACCAGCGTAGTAATTTAATAGACTTGTTATATTAAAATGTGAACATTAATGTTATGTAGAAACTCTGTTACATTATAGCGCCTCGGTGAATTTACTTGTAGTAAACATCATTTAACGAAGAATATAAACGTCAAAATTTAACACAAGTTTAAGCATTGTATAAGGCAAATAAATAAAACTGTCCATTGTATCAAACTTCCCAAGACGTCGTCAGTATACCCGTCAATCATGTAATTTATTTCAGGCCGAAAGTATTTTACGATTTTTACAGTTTTTCCTAGTCAATAGCATCTTAAGATACTTGTTGAAATGTCGGATTTGACATACATTTTTATACTTTTAAAGTGAAAAAAATAAATACGAAAATAAACTTTTCCCGAATGCATACAAATATTTTCAGTACATAAAACTTGAGCCGTTTTAGTAAACGACATAAAATTGATTTTACAAAGTAAGGCCTTGCTTTATAAATAAAATTAATTAAAATCTACGCGAATTTAATTATTTGTTTATTAAACCGGATATGATCTAATATAAACATGCGTACTCATAACATCCAATAGTATCGTACGCATATAATTGCTATCAAATAAAAAACAATCACCATACAAAGTAGTTATTTTACTTTCAGTAAATTGCTAAGAAATTTGGTTAATAGGCTCAAAAATAACCCAAGTGAAGCTCCCCGACTTTTAATTATAGGTTAAAGTACTCCAATTAGCAAGTTTTATTGAATTAAAGTCAAAGTATTTCAAACTCAAGTTTAATTTAGCTTGTGATTAGTTTAATATATTTATTAATTAGAATATACATTCTACATGCTATTTAAAGTTATTAGTAGGCGTGATAACTGGTAATATTGTGAATAAATATTTATTTAATCGTACAGGTAGGTACACTTTGATAAAGCCATATTAAAGTGATATCAATTGATTGAAAAACGCATGTGCAAACAGATTTAAAACTCTTTTATTTTCCATACTACCATAAAAATATAATAATATGTTTTATATTGAAGCATAATCTAATTGTACACAGTTAAGCATATGTACATAAATATATACAATAATCAATTGATAAATGGTTTAAGTAGTGTAACTCGCGACATTAATCATATCAATATTTTAGAAAACCTAAAAAATTCACACACCCATTTCAGAACTGAAATATTTATATATTACCACAAATAAAATACACAGTAAGTATATTAATCGTAACGTTTTCACTACACTATGGCATCATCAGACGATGATGTTCATCGATGTCTGTACATTTTTTAGGTTTTCTACAATATTGATATGATATAATATGTACAATACAATATATTATACATATAGTACATAATTATACAGTTGCTAGAAGTTACAATATATATTTTTATTTTCCTTCTCTCTGATATAATATATTATTTAAGTAAGAACAATTTTATTTTAATTCGAAAGAAAATGTCAATATCGGGAAATATATATACCACAGCAACAAGTACGCATTCAATCTGAAATTGTATTTGCATAGATACTGTAAGCAAACACTTCAACTTAAATATTGTTAAATTTCAAATAATACTCCCGAGTTTAGTTTAAATTAACTAAAATATTTATTTAAAACATTAAATAAATAATTACTTATTTCCCGAGATGTTGAAATTTAAGAAATCTATATATGTATGTATGTAGAAAACCTCGTATGGACCAATTCAGTACACAGAGAAAAACGTTTCTTTAAAAATAAGAAATATATTTCTTTGCAGAATATTTATTTGAATCTGCTATAGCTTATTTCAATATAACTTTAAACGTTTAATTCAAATATTATCGTTTATTTTAATAAAATTTTGGATTTATTCGAAATATTACTTTAAATAAAATATATGTTTATTTCACTTTAAGCTATACATATGCAAGTTATTTAATTGAAATAAATTATTATTTCAGTTAAAAGACTTAAAAATATTTTAATTCAAAAATGTGACTTATTTAATTCAAAGAAATGGTTTTCTTGCGCTTAATATTACATGTTTGAATTCCATATTAGTTTCAAAGAAATTAAGTAATATATAGCCAAAAGTGACATGCATTACACTTAAAGAAGTGCCTTTTTAGTGCTACTAATACAAAATTTGTACCAAATAAATCTTTATTTGAATTAAACGCGTTCCCCCCTTTCTAGATTTTTAATTACTTCAGCACGCCATTATTCAGCTGTAACGCAACGTGATTATACAATATCTTAAGCGTTGGCTAGATTTTGATTTTTAGAATTAAGTGCTTCTTGTGGTATATTTGTAAAATATGGAAAGTGAAATATTGTAACCAGTATTTTACAACAACAGAGTTTCGATAATTTGATCGTTAAATTTGCTGGTAAGTGATGTTTTAAAGCTGATCAATCCCATCGTCACTCAATTTTTTTTAAGTTATAAAGTTTAATTTATCAATTTAACTTTTAGATATCTCGACAGCGCGCAAGTTGTGCCTTCATTCTCGTTGTGAGCTATGTGAAGATGTTATTGTAACATTGGAAAAAATCATAATATAATTTGAGGAGGAACGGTAAGGCATGATGTGTAATACACGATTTCTGTAATGAATGGCCATCGATTAAAAATCCAAAAGGGTATGATTTTGTGAATTAGTTATTAACACCAACTTATTTATTTGATTTTAATAACAACTTTGTGTTTCAGGTTCATATTACTAACATCATGGCAAATAGAGAGCAGTTCGTGAATATGTCTGGCTAATAAGATAGAAAAATTTTAAGTGTCATCAATACTAGCTACTATATTATGTGTATTTTTTATTATTATTTTTCAATTTGTATTTGTGTAGTTCCATTATATAAAACAATAAAAAAATTTAATTGGAATATATATTTTTTTATACGAAATTAACATCTTCTTTGGTTCAAACAAATGGTTTATTAAAATTGAATGTAGTTCAATTTCAGTTTAACATGCAAGTTATTTAATTCAAAAACATATTTGTCTCTATCAAAAACATATTTGTTTCTATCAAAAATAAGTTTTTTTGCAACAAAACAGTTTAATTATTTGATACAAACACCAAAAATTTGTTTGTGTTAAAGTAATATTTTTAAATAAATAATTAGTTACCACTAAAGATATATTTATTTGCCACTATTTAATAGAAGGGTTTATTTGAGCAAAAGAAAATTTATTAAACACAAAGAAACCTTTTTCTCTGTGTATGGAATGAAGCAAATACATATTATATTATGATGGACGAGTGTGCAGATTAAAATAAACAGATATTCCATATAAGACGAAGACTTGTGTAGGTATGTAGGTGCGTGTGTGTGTATGTACATGCATTATTGACCATATATAAATTGTTAAAATGTAACCGTATAGGGTTTCCCGATCCTGATTACTGTAAGAACGAGTCAAGAATAGATAGCTGCTAAGTATGTATTATGATAGACAAATAGACACAATGTAATAATTTTAACTTAATTATAACTGCTTTCTGGGGAATAACTACTATTTATCCACAGTATTTCCCCGAACAAATACAACTAAAATTAGTTTTGGCGGGCTTTTTATTTACACAAATACTTGTATACCAAAAGTATATGTTAAACCAAAGCTTAAATTTTATTATAATTTTGTCATTACATCTAACTTAAATAAATAATAGGGTCTAAGCAGTTAATGACAGCAAGTTTGAAAGTTTGAAAGACGGCATTAGCTAACGAGTTTGGGCGTAAATACTGACGATTGTTGAGTCAAATTGAAATGCTCTCCTGCCAGATTCCTTCGAAATTCCGTAGAATGCCAACTCAGATACCATCGCGATTCACTGTCCTGCTATTTCCACCTCATCGCATTTCTCTAAAGATTTCTGCTATTCATTTAGAATCTCTTATCTTAAACAAACCTCGAGCAACATGGTGGTGACCGCGTTCCGTACGTTCTCTTTGTTTTAATCGTTGTTAAAAATATTACAACTATTTTATTTCGTCTAATTCCTCTACTAAAAATTTTCTACAAACTTCTATTTATTTTAAACTGTTTCAATTTCAAAAAGGTTATCAAAATTACTCCCTTCAGAGTTTTGAACGAAATCCTTCAACAAATTTTTTTACAATTTTGTAAAACGATTTTATCAGATACACAATGAAAGGTGAAATTTGAAAATAACCGAATGGGATAGTTGTAAAATAAGTGAAATTGTCAAACCCTCCTTATTCCTTAATCTTACTTTAAATTTCTACATTTAAAAAATACCGTTTTACGGAAACCTTTTTTTAAAACTACCAAATAACGATTTACAAAAGTAACCCATGCGATCGATTGATTCGCACAATCACAATAATTTAAAACTAAAATACGCCAACTTCATTTTAACTTTCCATTCGGGTAGTAAGTTAGTGGAAACTAATAATATAAATTTTAAAAATTTAAATTATGAATGTTAGAGAAAACAAAAAATCTAAGAACGTAAAAATAATTTATTAATGAAGAACAAAAGAACCAAAAGAAACGAAAAAATTGCGTTAATCGTACTTGTTCGAAACAAAATATTTTATACGTCGTCAGTAAAATATAAAATCTTCCAAAATTTCCGACAAATTTCTGTCAAATAAAAGCTAAATATGTAACACTTATAGTAGAATACCAATATAAGAATTGTCACTTTCCAATATAATCGCAAGAGAGGCAGTGAAAAATTATAGTAATCAATCATCTACAAGTTATTAATTGTATCTACAATGACAACCAAGCGTATAAAATAATATAATGTTTATAAATAAAAAAACATTTCAATTTGTTTTTTAAATGTTAATTTTCTTTTCTAAAAAAATGGAAGTAGTAATCCCGAGTCTTAAAAAAACTCTTTTAATATGTGAACTTTTTTACCAGTATCTTGCAAAATAATTAAAAAATGAAGAAGATAATTTAATTCATAATGTCAAGTAGCGACACTACAATCTAACAAGACGATCTGGTAATTTTAGTTGCTTACAACTGAATAAAATACCCATTTGCGTAGAAATTCCAAGCTTAGAATATAATCGAATTCCTTGTATATATATGTAGGTGCACTTCTAGTTTTCGTTTCTTCGGAAAAGCAAAGCTGATATTCATGTGAAACTTGATAATCGTGGTTTTTACTAAAAGCAATATAGTTTTGGTTTCCCAACTTTTTAAATATTTACAATCGCAAAAGAAACATTTATTATTTAAAGTTAAGCGGAAAGTATTTTCTATATGTAACTGGCAAATAGAAACTCGATAAAGCTTTTACATTTGCATTTTTAATAAATTTGAAATATTGATGATATTTCTAATATCATAGAAAACGCCTAACCAGTGCTGTTACTTTAAAATTCAAAAATATATTTCCTCAATTTATAGATAGTACAACTATAGAAAAATTAATTAGATAAAGAAAGAATTAGATTAATCATTTTCCCATTGTCTAAATCCATTTTGTGAAAAAAAATTCGCCAATGATTCAGAAGAAGCCGATTCATCTGCAATGTGTAACAGTTCGATATGGATTTTGGTCCAGCGATGTCATTGGATAATACTTCTCTGAAATCGACACTGAAATGGTCCATTAAATGCCCTATATAATTTGTTATAGCATGAACCAGACAATATGGAATAATATGGATATAACCAAAGCCCACCATGACCATCAAAATCAAATGATTTAACATCATTGAACGTTTTTCTATGGAGATACGTTAAAGAGAACATTTACGATATCTAAACCAATACCTTACCAAAAAAGGTAAGATTCTGTAAGAAGAATCGGGATAACCATTAAGAAAAACTATTATTCCACACATAATCATATTTTTAATGGTATTCTATGGATTTAACAGAATTTCGTGCTGTATAATAAATCAATTTATTGTTAAAAAGTACTCAATCATGCATATATTTATTTATGGAACTAACCTAAATTAAATTATAATTTTTAGCATATAAAAAGTATTATCATAATATTTAAATTGTTTTCGTTTGTTTACATAAAATTCTCGTTAACTATAAAATTGCATGCAAATGCACGACTTAATGCAATAATTGACCACACGCATAATATATTATTGGTCCTCGCGCAGTGACCACATGCTCAAGCGGATAAGCTGCCTCGCATGCTACCACAATTTATTTATATTTAATTACACAAAATTAACAAATTAGTAATTTTCGTAAATTTAAATTACGTTAAGACTTAATCAACAGTTAAAACTAAAAGAAGGGTAGTAGAAAAAATAGAAGAAAGAATAAAACACTGCAATTCTAATTATATTTCAGGAGAAAAATGTTACGATGAAAAATATAAACAATATAATAATATAAAAGAGTTCAAAATAGGCATGAAAACTATATGAAAAAAAAAAGTTCTTCTAGGAAGATAAGCGAAAACAAAACAAGTGCAATAATTTTATATGTAAAAGTAACAGATTTAAAATCTGCAGTCCAAATGTGACTTAATAATCAAAAAATATTAAGAGGAAAAATATGTTTTAGGTTTGATGTTGAAAATTAGAGTTCTCAAGATATTCAGGTTGTAACGGTGACTTTGAGGTGGGCTATAAAAATAAATTAAAAAATCTCATGAGTGTTATTATTATATAATATTACTCCTAGATAGAAACCTCTTTTATAAAGAAATTAAATCGAAAGCAGATTAAATGTAAAACATCAAACCTTAAAGTTGGAATTTGTAATTTAGAAAACATAAGTTTAATAACGATTTAAGATATTTTCATGATGAAATATTGAATTGGCGATATCTTTAATTATTGGATTCTATTAAATCGTAAATGAAAACCGAAGAAAGACACCTTTAGATCTTACTACTATAAATATAAAATTTATTTTTTTGCGAGCAATCCAATTTTCATTATTTCTCAAAGCGAATCAGGAGATTTTATCCTCTGGCTACAAGTCGAGAGCAAATTTCTACAATAAAATCCTCAACTCTCGTTACCGTTCTTTTATATCTTATATCCATTACCATTATTCGAGCTTAATCCGACTTTTGAAAAGAAATTAGTTTCTAAATAATATTTTTTTCAACATAAAACATACTAATTAAATATCTTATCAAAACTAAGAACGATTAGTTTGAGAACAAAACTAAATCTTGTGTAATTCATTTAATCCTGAGAAATACTAAACGTAAAATTTTATATTTCTACTAATAACTTTTAGATAAAAAATTAAGAAATTAAAGTTACTTTTAATGTAATAGAAAACTCGCAGTAGGAAATAGGAATCAATGAAAATTGTTATTTCGAAAAGATAGGTTTGAAAAAGTTACATCCCATTAGGTAGTTAAGTGAGCGAACATGTAAAACTTGGATCAAATCTACGTTGAAATAAATTTTTAAACTCTTTTTATGTCGAAATGTTTATACTTAACCCAATCAACTGATTATTTAATTTGTTAAATTTTATAAAGCGTAAAAAACGGTAAAATAAAATCTTTCAAGTTATTAATCGACAAATTTGATTACACTAAATGTAATTTTGATTTTTCGACAAAGTTTGCCAACCGGTATTGCTTCTAACATTTTTAATGATTATTTTATCCTCGGTATTGAACATATCTCTATCAATTTTTGCCTAACTCATTATTAAGTAATGATTTAATTAAGAAATACAACTTTCCGTGCATAATTTAAAGAAGAATATAATTATAATATATCAGTTGGGTTCATACAAATAGTGCATAATTCTTATTAAAGTCAATCAAATTCATTATTTATGGTCGAAGATAATGCATGCGGATGGAATGTCATTAGTTTTTGATTAAAATGATTTAGATGATTGCTTCAAACACGTATGGGATATACCTCTGCTACTTTACAGGAAATTGAAGTCTAAAGGCTTATTTTTGGATCTTCGATATACAAAAATTTTTCCAGTTTGTTACCACTTTTGATGGCAAAAGATTGTCATGAATTGCTCGTGATCAACATCACCTGAATCTCCGGATTTGGGGTCACCATACCTTGGTGTTAGAATGAAAAGGCTGACTGTTGATCTTCGAAATGCTATGTATTTAAACAAAATGCTTAAAAGTATTATTTTCCCTCTTCAATTTCTTTATTTATTCGTCCTTAAATATGTATGTAATATGATTTAATAAATTGAATTACATAATCATAATAAGAAAAATCGAATTTTGCAATTAGGGAAAAATAAAAAGTTTTAAGTTTGTTTTCACTTAGAAGCCCAACTTCATTTAATTAATTCTCCGCACACAAGCGAAACGATATGTTCACTTTTAACAGATGAAAATTGGTTTTTTTAATTTAAAAAGTTCATACTATTTACAAATTAAAAATTTACGGTAAATCCCGAAAGTGTCCGGTTTATAATATAATTTAATTCTAAAATCAAAACAATGTTGTTTATGAGTTATTTTGTTTTTTTTTTGTTGTTTAATGAAAATTTTGAGCTTATGTGTGGATGGATAGACAAAATGTTAAAGAAGCTTTCTCAACGTGATCAATATTGTTTTCAAAATTAATATATTACAGTTTTGGTTAATTGATTTATAACCCACATAATTTACTTGAAATTCTTATTTTTAAGTACATTTCCATTACTAAAATTTTGCTTTTGAAATAATTTCAGTAGATATAAATCAAAACAAAATGTATTAATTTAGTGTTAAAATATTTCAGCGCAGAAATGAAATATCAGTTGTACAATAACAAGCGAGATCCGCTTTTATTAACAATAGAACGATTGGCTTTGATATATTAAAATCGCATAATTTTACAAAAAGCTGCATCATCGAAAAAACTTTAGTTAAATTCTATGACAAGTTGGAAAATATAAATACTAGTTGATTTAATACGTAACTAACTACGCTTCTGAACATTCTGAAGTATTCCAATACGCCTTTGTCTGACTTTAAACCTTTAAGCTACATTCACCACCTCAAAATTAGTCAAAATGTACAATTTTAGATCAACTCATACTCAAGGTTATGAATACAGATATGCAAATGATACACTGGAATTGGATATGGGTATGAATTTTCATCATGAAATTTACATTGGGTGTGGTAAGTGGAGCAGTAAGTACAAGGAATGGAATTCTACGTCTGTCTGCTTAATATGTGTAAGCAAGTGACTGACTACACTTGGAGTTATATTTTTAATTAATTTTTAGAAAATAAGGCAGTTATGTTAATTCTAGTATAAAAACAAAGAAGAGAAGAAAAACCGGTGTTGCTTTAAACTTGCATTTGTCATTTACTTTCCATTAAATTCATCATCGATAATCAAGTAATCAATATCAATTTAAAATTTTAGATATTTGGAATATTACAATAATAATGACTCCGACACGGTGTGGTTTATAGAAAAAGAATATGTTTTCAATTTTTCTTTGAAGTCCCAAAAAATAATTGAATTTTATGCGGAAACAAAACAATATTCAAGTATATCATTTTATAAAGGCTTTTAGATAAAGAGAGAGACATTTAAGAGCAGATCAATTACATTGCGGTACTCTGAATTTTTATAAATTAAAAAGAAATAACAGAAATTTTCGTTATTTTAATAGAAAATTTTTAATACAATAAAATAATATCCAAACAAATTTAAACAATGGAGTAAAACAGGGAATACGGTGATTTATCATATTTTACTATACACGTCTGGCGCAAAACTACAAGGAAGTGGGTTGCAATCCATCAAACATTTCGATATAAAGAAGACAACATTTTCGCATTCTAGAAGGTTTTCAGCCTATTTTCTTTATAGAACCAATGTACAACTAATGACAACATGGCGCCACAGTACTCATTAAGACTTAAAAACTCCAGGCACTTAGTTTTCACGATTTAAATCAACCCAGTTGTAAGCTTTTAAATAATACATGCAAATCAGAAATCATAAGTAATTAAATAACTTACTATATTTACCAATCACTTTTCCGTTTAGTGTAAATTCTGAAACGCTGGACTCACCTGTAACAAAAAAATTTCTAATTAATAATTAAGTTTAATCGAATAATAAAATTTAAAAAAAATTCATATTAATTCCTTTTGAAAATTACGAAGCTCGTTGGTTAAAATCTTAAACACATTGGTTTTTATTCGAACCCCCTTTTTGGTTCTAATTGGGTCTCCGTATTTTTGCCGTTCTAGACCAAGAATTGATAATTTATTTTAAGATTAGAGAATTTTTAGGGCTTATAACAATAATTGCAGTATAAACTTTAACTACTTAATAGATACTTAGTTTTATGTATTAATTAAATGCTGAAAGCAATAAACGTTATTGTTGGTTACAGAGGTTCGTTTCTCTTTGTTATAGCCGTTTTACTTAAACAATAAAAAAAAAATTTGTGGAAATGTCGGAGGGTATTCGAAATTATTTTTAATTGATTTTTACATATTAGCGAAGTTAATGGCATGTATGAAAGATATTGATAAAATTAATTAATTTCTATTTTGATATAACACATTTAATTGAACTCGGACATAAATAAACAAATTTAATCATTAAATTAATACACAATAACCACAACCACATTAATATTGAAGGGTATATTTTGAAACGGAACAAGTTTAATTGGCTATTTAAAAAACCTAAAATTAAAAAATAAATACCATTTTTGTGGTATCATAAAAGTTGTTTATATTGGAAATAAAATTCTTTTTACATATTTAAATTTCAAGTTAATTCAATTATTGCATCGAACTCTCACACACCCACTTGACATTAACGCACGCTCATCAGGATTCCACCGAATAGAAATCAACTTAAAAAGTAATTTTAAGTAAAGGTGTGGTAATTGTAATTTCCATTGTAATATAATATAATAAATATTTCCAAAGAGTTTATTAATGTTTTCTGTCGGGTTGAAAGCAGCTCTGAAAAGTTTTTTCCCATAAAGACCAATACAGTGTCCATTCATCTTTTGCATTGTATCTTACACCAGATATTTCAGTTTTCTTCCTTTTGTAGTATATTGGAGTTCACGATCTCTGTTTATCAACTTTACCACTTTTACAGCTTCTGTTGCTCTCAGCACATCTCAAACTTCATGAACTTTGTTTTTCTAAGTGTCCAAAACTTGCACTCATGACATTTTTGCCAATTTTTTATTTATCAAATTTTCTGGTCTGCAAATTTTTTACAATCATATAGAAAAATTTTTTCTTATTCCTTGCACGTCTTCTGTTTTCAAATTTCTGTTAAGATGAACGCCGTAGCATTGATCGAGGTCCTCAAATAGGACTTGGTTGGTTTTTACCATGATTTATAAATGTAATTTTAGCGTAAAATTTAACGTTTTAATAAAATTTTCATATACAAAGACGCAATTAAATGTTGTAAATTAAATTCAATTTAAATATTAATTTTGTTTTCGGCACGAGCATACGTATATTATATTTCTCTCGCTAGAATTGTTTAATATCCTTAATTTAAAATCTATTCAATCATTTATTTATTATTATTGTCGTTTTTGTTCGATTTCCAAGTTGAAATATTATATTCATTGGCGTTAATATTTTTATTTAATTTTTTTCAAATTAATTAATTGTCAGTGTGTTTTAGAAAACACTGAAAAACTTGGGAAGATGTTTTTATATTTTCTTATAAATTTTTTCATGTACAGGTCAAATCGAAGAGAAACAGGAAAAAATTAAAGATAATCTGAATAACTCTAACTCTTCTTTTCATTTTCAGTCGTCTTGTTTTAAAAGAAATTCCCAAAATTTCACATGGAGACGTTCTAGGAGCTATCCGCCTGCTGTCTTCAGATGCTGTTTTGGTTCTGTTCCGCTCTGTTCCTGATTTTAAGGAAACGCATGTAGAAATCAAGTTGAAGCATCTAATGCCGTCAGGTGCTCCAAGTTTTTGGATGGTGGACATGGTGCATATCTTATAGCACTCAAAAAGAGATAGAGAAATTGCTATTCTAAAAACTATAGACGTTTGGTTTTTCGCCCGATATAGCTTGGCTTTGCGACCAATGGTGAGTGCAAGATTGCAGTTCATTTCCTAAGAACTTATTTTGAAAACCATTAGGAGTTTGAAGTGTTTGAAAGGCAGACACACATCCTTATCTTTGGCAAGCTTATACCAAACCTCATCTCGTTTTAAGAAACATCTAGTCAAGCAAAGTGATACTATGCAACATGATGCAGTCGCATGTAATCGCAACAAACTAATTGATTAAATTAAAAATATGATAAATAGAAACTGTTTTTAAAAACAGCGTAGAAATAAAGTTCTATCAAGACTAAATGTTTATAAAAATATTAAATTTAAATTTAAATTTTTATTTAAATTTTAATTTAGATTTAATATTTTAGTGAAAATTAATTGGTTTAATTATAATTGGTTTTGAAGTTGCCATGTTAACTTACATTGTCATAATGCATTAAAAGACTTAATGCGCGCTTTATCTAATTATGTCAATTTTAATATTGCTCATTTAGAAGCAAATGGATATTATAGGCTAAACTGTTATCGCATCATTGGATGGTTTACAACAGAATTTTGTGATTAACTTTATGACAAATGTCTACCTGATTTTGCTAAAATTAGAAAATATTCAGAAAATACCCATAAATAATTTGCACTTGTCAAATTTCATATGACAGTAAATAAACTCGACAAAATATTACGGAATCAAATTTACTAAATCAAATAATAAAAAAAACTCCCTAGTATTCTACCTTCGCATTTCTCAACAAATTTTAGATTACTGTTTTCAATGCAATTTTTCCATTAATTACCTTTTATTGTTTTTTCGAGTATTTGAGCATATAATATTTTGATCACAGATGGGCATTTTATCAATCCGCCATTAATTAAACTCTCCAACAAATAATTATCTCATATTCTGGAATTTACAACACTTGCAACTGTCTTTGCAATATTTTCCCTTTACATTAAAACAATTTTGGGGCTAGTGTATTCTTGGACATAACTTTTTAGAAGAAATTCTTAGCTTTATTACACAAAACACTCATTTCAACACAGCGTTAATAATAGAGAGAGATACATAAAGAATTAAAGTTATAATGTTACTTCATTTAAAATAACATTTATACTTAACATCTCTGTTAATAAAATAAACGGTTTGATGGATGAAAGCGATGACCGATTTAAAGTTTTCAATTACTTCTTAAGCTTTTTGATTGAATAAACTTTGGTGTTCTGTTTTTTTTAGCTTTCTTAGACTTCTAGGTAATTTTTGAACACAATTAAATTATAGGTATTATTTTCCTCTAATAAGTAACTTTAGAATTTAACAGTGTTAAGGACTAAATTTCATAGCAATTTTGTCGTAGATGTTAGGAAACAATCAAAAGACAGAGATTGCCTCCAGTTAATGAGGTTATCACTTTTGTCGTATAACTAAATAATTTCTGGAGTTTCAAATGCTTGGATATGTAGATATTAAGCTGAAGCAAAATTGGAATGAAAAATGTATCAAAATTTAATCGAGAAACCGAATTTGATACAATGAACAATATCGGGAAAAAATATTTTGTAACAACTTCCAAATATAAATTTAGTTTTATTTGGCTACTAAAATATCGCAAATAAAAACTATATAAAAAATAGATTTCTTTGGGGACATAATGTTAGTTCCGCCCAAATAAATCAACAAACTCGTATCCTATCAAACTAATTCAAAAGACCACAATACACAATTCTAGTGATTTTCAATTTTAGCGGTCGGAATAGCCATAAGCGGAATTTGTTCCTTAGGCATTTGTTTACAAGTCATGATTGTAACGGGTGTTGCCTTAAGGCAATGCTCAGTCCTATGTAAAGTAAGCACCAGTGTTTAATATTTATTCAAATACGATACTCTTAACTAACCGTTATGATATTTGAATTGTTAAATAGTCAAAATTTGCTATACATTAATATTAATAACATTTTAAAGAACAATTTTTGGAAATGAAAATTAAAAATAAAATCACATTATAAGGACACAGTACCTAGAGCTTTTTTAATTGGTACCTAGACCTAGATTTTATATTTAAATTAACAAAAGAAGGAATTAATGAGATGTCAATATGGAGTTCAAGTGGTGTTTAATACAAATTACAGAACTGTTGATAGATGATACACTTCATAAAATGTTCGACATAGTTGTCAACAGTCAACATGAATTGTTTCATCTATGCTAAATTAATTGACTTGCAGAACATGTAACTTATTAATCGATATAATTTCCAATGCTTAAACGTAGTTAAATTATGTTTAGTAGTTAATAGTGAAAGTATATTTTTAATTCGGGGGTGAATAATAAAATATATTTATTAATTTATATTATATATCATTTTATATTATCATTCCTCTGTATTGTGTTTATTAATAAAGGTAATTTTGTTTTTCATAATATTATGTATAGATACCTATTATATTTCAAGTAGGTATAAAAAGACTTGGAAATTTTTTAAAAGAAAATTTAATGCTTTATTAAATAATTAAATTGCGACGTTGTAAAAACGTAATTATGTTTAAAAATACCAATTTTATATCAATAGGTATAAAATATCCATATTTGGAAGAGAAATAATTGAATCGCCTACGCCAAATACAAAATATTGGAGTACTTATATGTATAGTGTATAGTAAAATTAGTATAAACATTAGCATATTAAACTATTGTGAAAAATAGTATTAAGCGTGACAGCTTACATAAAATATCTTTCGTGACTGAAAAGTGTAACGATACTCTTTTTAAGGCACATCAACTTAGATCTGTCACGTAGTTATTGCATAAATTAACTTTTAACCCAATTTTCAACCACCTGCTAGTGTAAATTTTTCCATCGATTTTTGTTATGAGCTTTCATAAATTATTTTTTCTTGTAATTAATAAAATTTTCATGTAACGCAGTAATTGGATAATAAAAGTTGAAGTTGTGTAGGTCTGTTTGGTTATATAGCCTAGTCTGACATGTTCACCGGTTGTGCTTCCGGTAGCTTGTTCTAAAATATCGCAGCTTCCGGCCTGGCGTCTCCCGGCGTCGTAAACAAGCTGTCGACGGTATGGTGTCTAGGGACGACTTGATACGGGAAGGGCAAGCTAGGCCACCGTGGTCCAGCGTGGACAACCATAAATCAAAAGACCGATTTAAGACAACACAATTGCTGTTTTAGTTCCATCCATTACAGTTCCCTTGACAACCAAACTTTTGAAATAAGAATTGATAATAAAACTACACTTCTTTTTAAATATTATCAGCCTTTATCCCATAACGAAACCATGTTTTCTAGCAAATGAAAAAAAATCCCCAAATCAAGTAAAACAAAGCAAATTTTTGCATGTAAATCTTTTTAAAACAGTACCATATATCTTTTATTTACTTGTTCTAATGCTGATTTACATAAAAACCGAAACCTATGCTGTATGTATTTCATCGTATCTACTCACTACCTTGTTTGATGTTTCCACCCTGTGTAATTCAATATCGCCAAAAACTTTTTACTTTGCTTTTCTACCGTCGGTACATTTTATGTATTTACAAATAAATAACCAAATGTTTTTAATTCATCTTTTTAAATTAAAGTTGATAATCGGTCATATAGTGCAACAGAAGTGGGTAATCTAATAAAAAAAATAAAATTCAGACATCTGTCATTTTTATCTTTGTTTAGCCAGTGGCGTCGTTTGGAGTTACATTTGAAGTTCCCCCTCCCCAGCTTACCTCTGAGATTTATTAAATTTCATCTCTTTTGCAAGAATGAAACGAAAGCTATAGTACATCCATTACTGCAACAGTTATTTATACTAAATTAAAAGTAACATGCAGGATGTAATATGCTATTTATCCTTAAGAATGACTGTAACTTTTATTAGTCTTGTCTGCCCATGATAAGCGCAACCATAATATCCCTTGCAGCGCAAACGAATGGTTGCCGTGACTGCCAATCTACCCGAGCTTCTTCGAAGCTGCAATTCCCACTTCCACTGTGAGCCAATTCAAAAAGTTACACAAATATTTAAATAAAGTAATCAATAAAACTTGAACATTAGCGTTTAATGTTTTAGCGACACGTACCTAAAGGTGAAACCTTTCAGTTGGTAATAGTTACGAATTCAATGTGGCTAGTCATGCTCGTAATTTAACTTCGATTTAAAATTATTAAACCCCCAAAAAGATAAAAGAAATAGAAAGTTTTATGCACAGGTGTTTAAAACTACGCAAAGCATGTAAATATTTTATAGAAAATAATGAGAGGCATAAAAAGTTAATAATAGAAAACTCAGAATAAAACTCGATTCCTCGGCAATAATAAAAAAATGTACAAAAATTAATGAGCAATAAATAACTGATGAGATCCTAAGTTACTAGCCCTATGAGAGTAACAATGAAACAGGCATATTAAAGTTTAGAATTTTTTTATTTATAAAACTGTGGTTACATACCTTTAAAAAATAACTTTAATATAACCTCTAAGCTAGTTAATTGGACAAATAGACAAACTACTAACTAGGTTCCAGAAAAATTCACGAACAAAAGCTAGTTAGTTTTACTATTATTTTCTAATATATTGCTATGCTCTGACACGATACAGTTGGATTTTCAAGGTAAGACCGAACTGGGGATTTGTTTTTCTGACACTGATTGAATCAGAAATGAAATATTAAGTTTATCAGTGCCGTTATGTTGTGTTACTCTATTGGAATTTGTGGAAAAATCGTCCATGTCGCTTTATGTAGGTTAATAAATTCTATGTAATATATGGGTAGGTTGGAGACAAATTATGACTGACACCGTAGAGCCACACACTCCAGAATCTCCGCTGAAGGGATCTACATAATGCAACAAGGAATTTATTACATATGTTCGCATTCAATAAGCCATTGTATGCGGCGACAGTCATGCAGTAATTGTGATCAGCTGTCTAATTGCAATTGTTACTAGTAATTGCTGTGGTTACGCATTATAATTATCTCATTATTGATCATTCCTAAAGGTAACTTAAATTAATATTTAGTTTACAGTTAATACGTAATTAAACTTAACAATAAGCAAATTTTCCAGTTTACTAATTTACCTAACCCTAGATAATATTTTGCATAACCACACAAAATTATTTTTGAGTAAGCGTTCTTGTTAATAAAGCAATTATGTAAGTTGCAATTTAAAATTACTATAAACCGTTAAATAGGGTCACGAATAAAAATTGTTTATATAATACCATAATAATACCCCAACTTTTAATTTTATTTCAATTATACTTACTACAGGGTAATGTGAATGGGTTTAAAAAGAAATTAATATTTGTTGAGCTTCCTTAGAGCAAACTGAGCAACTAATTACTTTTTGAGTTAGATTTATTAATGGTCGATTTATTATAAACGGAGAAGGAGAGTTATTTTTATACAGAATAACTTCCAAACCAATTTGTTAATATTGAGGTTATGTTAAGTTTATTTAAACATTTCAGATAGCTCGAAGAAAATTTTTCAGTTTAGGGAACCGAAAATTAGCAATTTTCTTTACTTAAATTTTAGAGGCCATCAAACAAATTTATTTGGTCTATTGGGCCATAAAGTTAAATTTATGAAGTCCTTCCGTTACACCGTACAAATTAAAAGAAACACAAATAGGGTTTATGTTTAACGTTATTATAAATTAATAATTATCAAAGGAGTGTGTTAAAATTTTATTTAACATCTGAAAACTTCTAATTAATAAAAGGGAAGGTATATTAAATTTTTAATCTTTAATTAAAATGTAATGCACTGGAAATAGAAATATAAAACCAAATCAATCTTCTTTTAGTTGAACCGTGAAAGAGCGGAGTAATCGGTAGCACATAAATGATCACAGTAAATCCTTAATTTTATGTTTATTAATCGCTACATTTACTTTTATTTTATTAATCAGTAATTAAAAATTCTTGTTTATTTAATCAATTTTACGCTGTTCCGTCAGTCGGTGTGTCGTCGTCGGGAAACTTTTAAAATTAATATCATAACTTACGTGCATTTTTGGATCTATTAAAATAAAAACTAGAATTTAGGGTAATGCATCATGCGTGCAGGCAACAAATAATCCGCTTAGTAAATCTATACTTAGTATAGATAGATACTTGTTGTATTTTAATATACGTTATGGAAAACAGTGTGTCTGTAAATAAAGGATTAGTCTAATAGAACGTAATTGCGCGTTAATGTATACTATTTGGGCTTTTTTTGTGATTTACCAAACTTAAATGCTACAAATTTTATATTCAAAGTAAGGTAAATGTATTCGGTAGTGGATATATTTTGGTATTTGCGACATTTTCAGTAATGCTCGTTTGTATAAATAAATGTTAAAAATAGTTGAAATGGATTGAAAATCGTGCGTTATTTTATTACGTGATAAAATGTTACGAGTTTATTCACGCATAATAATAAAAGTAATTGTTGAGATTTACAATACATTTTTACATCACTATAAAATAAGGACAGCGGAAATATTGGAAAATAAAAGAACATGTCGCGTTTAAATTAATGTAATTAAAGGTAGGTAGGCATATAAATAAATTACTTAAATATGTATGTGCTATGAATGTAAACATATGACATGTCATGCCAATTAAGCTCATTAAATAGCAATATTTAAACATTAGCGATGCTAACCCCCGGGATTTTAAGAAACACTTTATCACACACAAAGTTGAAGTAAATAATAATTATAAATACATTAGATAAAATTTGAAATTTTTTCATTTTACGAGTAGTAGTAGTAACGAAATGAAATTATGAATAATAATGGATAAGTAAAAATAATTTTGAAATGGCTCCTCCAATTTTATTACAAATTAATATCTTCAAAAGGGGTAATTGTGTATTCAAAATTAACATAAGATGAAACATTCCTAAAAACCTTGTAAGAGTGATGAAGTATTTGCATGTATAATAAAAGTAGAACGAGTTATACAAGCTTCAGTAACAACAAATACTACGTTTGCGCACGTGTGCACATGCAGCTTGTAGGAGCAAACTCCGGCAAATCTCATTTCTCTCAAGGTTTTCCGGAACCAGCGTATAAAATTCCGGCTTGTCTCTTAATCCCTAGATGATATCAGAAAATTTAATAACTTTGCAAAGCATGTTATTTTAAAGCGACAGCATGCTAAAACAAAATTAACGACTTCATAAAGTTTTTTCCGACAACTACAATTAAAACTATCTCCAAAATCAAACAGAAAACCAATATTTTCACAAAATACGGTCGCAAACGGACTTAGTTCCGGAGCCAACAGTATAGAAGCTAATACGGCTATGCTATCGATTCCCACGTTTTCCGGAAAACTACCACTGACTCAATTCTGGCCAATAACCTCTATGATTTTATTAAACTTATAAAGCGCAAACAGCTCTGTTTAAATTTCGGTATGTTCCACAATTAAGAATTCGGTTTACATTATGACAATTTATTTAGCAGTTTACAACTGTTTTCCGTCACAAAACTCCAACTGTCATAAAGTAATATCTCCATTATTTTGCTTGCTCAAAGTTAAAAGACGTTTATAATTACAGTCGACAGACAACAATAATTGCAAATGAAAACAAAGTTACATTGTAAACTTTAACAAAGTTGCAAAGTATTAGCATTGGAAAGTGCGGATAATCGAGTTTAACCTTATTTTAATTCGTATTTAGATCTGTGGAAAATGAAAACCGCAAAAGAGTTATTAATATGCAAGAAAGTTGAGCAGTAAGCCTATTTAGAGAAAACTAAATTTTCATCTAAATATTAATAAATGTAAACGTTTGTTTGCATAAAACTAAAAACTTTATATATTATAATATGACTACTACTCGCTTTCCAAACTTAAATATCGAGAACTTCAAATTATTTTTTACATTACTAAATAAACAACCTTAATAACTTACTGAAATACGAACCCAATTCATACTCCTTAAGTTAAACTAATATAAGTTTCAAATTTATAACATCAAGTATTTCTATACACTTTTTATTTTTCGGTTATCCTAGATTTATTACAAGGATCTTACTGTATTGTTAATGGGCGACTGTAATACACCGAAGAGTAAACTGGAAAAATTGCTTTAGACCATACTCGGGATCCAAATAAGTTATCTGTTTTTCTTATTTAAATATTTAAGATTTTCTTCTATAAACAACACCAATAAGCACATTTTTGGCTCTATACTTTCTAAAATCTTTTCAGATATTAAATAATCTCCTCAAATACCGGAAATTATCAAGGGAGTACTCACTATGAATTTTGGGTTCCACAGATTCCATGAAGATTTCATAAGACTTCACAAAGATTGCATAAGTTTTCACGACGCATGATGGAGGCTTTGTAGGACTTCACAAGACTGCTGAAACTTCATTTTCTTCTCTTGTGTAAGGGCATAGTGACCACTACGTTTAGTTTTCCTTAGAAAGGTTCTCTTGGCAGATACTTCGGTGGTTAGCCATTGCTATCCGACGGAAGACGGTGAGAATAAAGTTTTACTCCGCCCTGGACTGAACCGGGGACTCAGGTTAGCAGTTTTTTGCATTCAATGCTAAATATATTTGCCGAATGTCATTAAATGCAGTTAAAACTTCTCGATCATATGCAGCCTTTTGAATTCCCAACCGGGTGAAATCAACCTCATTATTTCTGATAGATGTCGTTTTTTTACCTTTATAATTATCAATTATTTTCTTTTAACTTCTGCATTCAGAAATTGTTAATTTAATTAATGAGCGACGTTATTAATATTCATAAAATGAATTGATTTATGAAAATATAAAAATATAAATTTGAAATAATTGCGGAATTTTTATGAATTCATGTAAATTTTACAAATAAAGTTGACCTGCCTGGAGGATTGAGAGTGCAGATGATCGGGTAATTTATAATTTTGAGCTTTCCACAGCCAATGTTCGTACTTTAGACCTGCTGTGTAAAATTGTCTTTGGTTTAACAATGAATTTTGTTTGTGATTTTTGCTTTGATTTCTTTGTTTGTTTAGCACAACAATGTAACTGTGTTTATTATTATTACCAATTCCGGCAAGACCCCGTTTCATCGCTTAACTAGCTCCAATCCATTTTGTTCCGTCCAGATTTGAGTCAACCATGTGAATATTTAGGTAGGTTAAACTATTTCACTGTAAAAATTATTTAGGTTCATGTCTTAATTTATTAATAATACAAGAATTTTTAAATAAATATATTATTAAATATTATTTAAATTATTTTAAATAAGTTCAAAATAAATTCTTTTGATCCTGAAATTAAAATTAGAATGCTTTTTGTAGTCGTAAAGAAAATAATAAGTTATTAATTTTACAAACAAATATTAAAATTAATTATTTATATAATATCGTGCAGGTACTTTTTAAATAGATTTAATTAAAATGATGTCACGAGACGATGGTCGAGTACGTATACCTACGTACATATATAATTTTTGTATAGTGTTGAATATCTATGGTTTACTTAAAGTTATTATAATTCAACCGGAGTATTTATTAGTTTTCAAAAATCAATTTAGTGGATATATTTATCAAATTTAACATGATAAATCATTTAATCTCAATTAATCTTTGATTAATTCGATTTTATTCATTAAGTACGTACATTTATTATCTTAAAAGTATACATGTCAAAATGGAAATCTTGCCACGACAAATCTGAACGGATCTGGATTCAAAGCAAAAACCATTTTTTATGGTTACCCATCGTATATTTGTGATACCAATAAAAAAAGTATAAGTACCGGATAACCCCGTTTTTGTAAGAAAACATAAGCATTTTAATCCGTTTCAATTTTGTCATGCGCAGAGATTAGTACTTATCAAACTAGCAAAGCCCAAAAATATCGCGTAAACTGTTAAACTAAAAGTGTGTGTTTCAATATTTAAAGTTTATCTCACAACTTTAATCACGTTAAATCCTTAATTGCATGTCTTTCCGAAACTCGTGTAATGGAGGATTTTATTGACAGTGGAATAGAAATTATGGTATATAACTTAGTAAGAGTGCATTAATAATAAATTAAAGATGAAGTAACTCACAAGATTATCCTTGATTATTTTTGACAATAAAATGAAATTTGTATTTGAAAATAATTTTTCCGAGCGGATCTATAGGAATATTCAGTATAAAATAGGAATTTTCTCTATTTTTGATAAATATAATATGAATGCAATTTAGTGTAACTTTATTTGATCTCTAAAAGTTTGACAAAATGCAATATACTTTTAGCCTATATTATAAAAGGAAACAAAAGAAAAGACCGTTACTAAGAAAGCATTGTTATTGAAGGTCTCATGAGATATTGTTATAAATTGTCCTTTTCGTCCTTTTCAATATATTTGTTGGACATATTTCTGGTCACGCATTCTAACTAAACCTTCTTCATTTCGGTACTACATCTACCTATAGGGTTTCAATTTTCTACGTAATATTTTCTGGTTTTCAGCATAATTGGAAATCTTTACAAATAAAAAAATATATTTGTTGTTAAGGAAACCAACAAATTTGTGCATTTATATATCAAAAATACGATAAAATATTAAAAGTAGGACATTATTGGCTATTGCATTTTATAAATCACCCATTCAACACAATACCCTGATATCTGACGATGCGGCTAGATATTCGGTGACTGGGAAGAATTGAATCGGCAATATATCGCACTTTGCCATCCAGCTTGCATTGGAACTTTTCAATTTATGAATAAAAATACCATAATTTATACCGATATCAATGTGGTGGAATAAAGGCATATTTACAATGAATTCAATGGACTTGATTGTAAATGCACTATCGGCACGTTAGAACGGTCATTAAGCGAAACTGGAATTTCAATAAATTGACCTTGAATGAAATTTTCAATCTTGGAAACTATTTAAAATAAATATTACAAGCATATTTGTTTTTTGAAATATTTAAACCGTAAAGGAAGTTATTGATCTGTCCCACTTCTGTTGGAGTCGTCTCGGTGTATCCTGACAAATAAACGGGATATATAAACGACCACCAAAAGTATCTTTCTTGTGTTATGACTTAAAAAAAATGAATGGATATAAGTTACACAGTTTCTTCGAACCACGACATATTTAGAGTATTTTTTCCCGCTTTATTATTTTTTGACTTACACATAAATTTATTGCATTATGTAAACTTTTTCATAAAAGATCTATAAAATTGAAATAAGTGCGTACTTAGTCCAATTTTGCCAGATTCCCTTAATCTCGGGTTATTACGATACGCCTCTACTTAATTCACTCCATCCAAACCTATTCCCTGATGAAAGTTTCCAACAGCTGGTACGTTATTCGAGAATAACACTGAAGTAAATTGCCAGTTCAGTTATATGTATTCATTATATAACATGATTAACTAGCAAATAAGTACGTTTCGACTCTAAAATTAATTTATTTAAAAATATTATTAATTTCACACAATTTTCCGGTAATTTATAGAATTTTCTACTTAGAAATTTTCTCCTAAATCTCCAAGAAATTAATTTAAAATCGTCTACATTCAGAATCAGACCCTTTTGCTTAAAAACAAAAATTTCAAATAAAATTGCTGCACATATGTCACTAGATGAAAAGAAAAACGATAAAAGTTTATTTACAAAAGAACAAGGACGGTTATCGTTAAATCTATAAAAAAAATTGTGACGGTTAGTGATTTCTCGATTACCTATTACCGACTTTTTTAGCGACGCCAGAACCAATAAAAATCATTAGATATTGAAACATTAGACTATCTCAATTCAGACAATTTCGATCGGATTCAATCTATTTAAGCGGAAATATAATTTTTTACACTTAGAAACCTTTTTAAATCAATTACTTACATCAACTTCTTTTGTTTCATACATTTTTAATAATTATGGTTTTTAATAACTCTCGTCATTACCAAACAGGCGCAGCCAGATTCACGACTAACTCTTTTTATCGATTTTAAGAATTTTAAATAACTACCGGGGTGTTCCAACTCCAATCAAGGAGATCCTTACAAGATCCTTCCTCGATGCCATGTTGTTCTAGTGAAGATATTGAATAAATTTTTCTTCTTTTTAATCCACTCTACTGAAAATAGAAGAGGGATAAAAACTAAATTTATTGTAAGGGGATATTGGAGGTAGGGGAGAGCAGTGTCAGTGGTGACAACTCTCAATTGTAACAGTAGACCTAACATGACAACTACGATGTATAATTTTTATCTCAAACTAGCACCATCCAGTCAGTACTCTACATCTCTATCAACTACTGAAATTTGCAACAAAGTAGGAAATATTAATTTCAACTTATCTACCAGGAAACAATTAAAATATGCTTTTCTGTATTATTTAAAACAATCTTGTTTGAAAGCTTCTCTACCCAATATTGATATTTTACTTTGTTTTGCAAACATGCAACCTTCAATAATTTCCTTTAAAATCGCAGTCACAGTTGACCCTATGGTCGATCAATAGGGGAATAGCAGAAATTAATAATTTATTTACCTACCAAAATAGAATTTGTTTAGCTTTGACAACATATTAACCATATCAATATTTTAGAAAATCGAGTTACACTACAAAACATGTATCAATTAATTTTGGCAACATATTTTATTCTTATTTAATTAAAAGGGTAGATTTCAATAATTAAAATAATCAGAGTTTTTTTAATCGTTTTATATGATACCAGAGTTTTGTTTTTGCTTTTGTTAGAATTCCTCAATTAATTATCTATCACCATGCCAAAAACTCATGAAATTTGGTCAGTTGAAATATATTTTACATGTATTTTAAAACCCAGTGAGTTTTACAGCAAATCAAGTAAAAATCAAGGGTTTTTTTCTTTTATAAAATAACTAAAAAACTAACTTAACTGCGAAGGTAAAAATTATTTTATCATGTCCTTACAAAAATGTTGTAAAAATTCTGTGAAAATTAGTCCTACAACTAAAGAAACTCCACCATTTCCTTCTTATGTGGATTAGCTCCAGTAAACCTATTTTGGGTTGAGCATTGGACATGGTCTCTGCGCTTTGTCGGTGTTAGGCAGGAAAATAAACTGCAAGATAAACCAATTAAACTACCAAATTTAAAGTTTTAAAAGAACAATTTCCAAAGTGAATTTTAAGATTATGAAATTACACAGTTTTAATGTTTTCAAATTCACCCTGTAGGTATAATAAATTTTCCTTTTCAACTGTGTCACGAGTGTTTTTAATTTTGCTTAATTTAAATTTTATTTTAGTTAATTAAGTATAGATAAAAGCAAGTTAACAAAATAATTAAGAAAAAGTAAACAGGCAAGTAAACAAAAAAAGCTAATTAAGGATTTTTAAACAATAATAAATTTTTCAAATTGTAGGTATGTTATGACAGACGTTTAGAACTAGAACAGCTAAAGTTTTCCGAATGATCAAAGCTAAAATTTTGACGCCTATTAATAAGTAGTAATTGAAAAAATTTAAATAAAGAAAATATTGAAAAGGGGGACCTGTAGCGAAATATTTTAATAATAAATTGGCTATACAGAGCTTCAAATAAAAATTTCACGGTTTGTATACCAAAATAAAAACGTGAGTGTTTAGGTATCTTTAATTAAAATTAAAATTTAAATTTCTTTTTACAGAAATTATGCAGTTCCACCTATACTCGATGCCTTTTAATTTAAAGATTTTATTACGTGTTTCAGGTGTCCTTAAATTTGTGCTGCTTTGATGTGCATCTTTGATTACATCTTGGTAACGTATTAAAGTCGCCTTTCCACTTATAGTAGATTTTTAACACTTCAGTCAACAATTCAAAGGTAAAACATGAAGTACCTTAAGTGTGGATCTGTGAATTATAGAGTGTCAACTTAATCTAACTAAAAGGAATTTTATCATTGCATCTGACGCTTCCATTATTAACTTCACACCTGGTTGAACGAAACGTAATAGAATTTTAAAATTTAACTCCAAAATTAACTACCAAATTTTTTTCCATTTATGAGAGGCATATAATTAATAAGAGGTAAGTGAACGGAAGAGCACAATAAGTTTGTTAACCACTCAAATTACAATCAAAATAGCTAGACGCTTTGAGAAGAGAAAAAATATAAGAAAAACGCTAATCGATATGGAATAAAAATCAGTGTCTCAAGCAATGTCGTCTAAGTCACAAAAGAGGAAATAAAAAAGAGTAAATGATGTGCTTTGGCCGGTTTATGTCCGAGAGATTAATTTTAAAAAAATAAAAAAACACCACCTCTGTTAAAATCTTTTGCGCTATAAAATACTTCTGTTATTAGAATATTTTTTTAGATTATAAACCGAAAAGAAATTTTTTTGTAAATAACCTATTAACTTCTAGGATGCTAAAAGATGTCCCTTGTGTAAAGAATGTCGACCATAAAATAAAGAAAGCATTATCAAATGGTGTGGTAATATAAATGGTTGTCGCGTACTTCACAATTTTACAGTTTCAACATGCGAGATATTTTACATAAATTCTTAAAATAAGAAAATATACATAGCGAAATTAGCAGTTTCAATTAATTACATAGTCTAATGAATCCGCAGTAATAAAAACGGTTTTGCAAATTTTAATTTAAGCAAGAATAACGTTCAACACACTTCTGAAAATCGTTTTTAAAACTTCAAGTACATCTTAAATGTTATTACTGTACAAAGAATTACATTATATATTGTGTCATATGTCAAAGTCAAGTAAGAACACTAAATTTTATTGAATTGCATACATTCACGAACGGCGGCTGGATATAAGTGCACTAGAGAAATATGCAATTTCAAATAATAAATTACTACGTAGATACTATTACTTTTGAGATAATCAAAAACCCGCTCGTTTCTCTTTGAACAAGAACTTCCAAAAAAATTTCTAAACGGGATTCAAAAGCCCAAAAACTGGACAAAAAATAACACAATTACCTTACCAACTTTCAGCAATACAAATTTAAATTGTATTTTTTTTATTCCAGCTCTTCATTGACTAATTCAACAGATGCAAAATTAAATAAACCAAATACAATTTTTCCGTATTATTATTTACAGTAGCTATAAAACGTAATCGATAAACAAACTGATTAAATATGTTTACTACTTTTCTTGTTTACTTTCAGACTTCAACTTTCAACAACCAAAATTACGACACAATAAATTTGATAAGATTTTTGGCTATTACGTGATGAAAAAATATATTTACATTTTTACTTTCTCAGAAATATAAAAATATATATAAGTTTTCACCCTTCATAAATAAAAATAAGTTTTTTAAAAGTCCACTTAAGTATAATGTAATAGAATTACCTATCTATAGGTGGATGTTACTATAAGTTGTTTGCGGATATACCTAACCATATGGTTAAAAATTATATTAATTCCATACCTCACCCCTCCCCCACCCACAATCAAAATTTTTTATTAACAAATTCGAATAATATTTGCTTTTTATTAAAAATAATTTTACTTTGTGGATAACATTTTCACCTAAAAGTAGGAAAAAACGATTCATCGAATTTTGGCATTTTGGCGAGCAGTCAAATAAATTTTCGATATTTGTTGTACAAGTTTTAAATTAGATAAATTATCAGGTTATCCCTAAGGAATGAGGAATTTTTGGTATACTATAAATTTAAATTAAAACAAGTTAGGTTTTTCTTTTATCAGGTTTCCAACGCTCAGGTACATTTTCGATGCTTTTCTTTGAAAACTAGTTTGATTCAGATGTTGCAAATGGTGAAATAAACGTCATTTATGCCTATCATCCAGAATGATTCACTTCTAATGGAAGAATCCTAGAGCTATTTTTATTGATTTTTGTAATAATGTTTTTTCTCGATTGTTTTCTGATGAAAACTCTGATGAGGTTTTGGCCAAGGCAATTACTTTTTTATGGGCTAAAAAGCTTAATTAGTAACAGGTAAAGAAATTTCGCTTCCAGTAACAATTCGGGCCAAAAAGCTTTGTTTTTAACCTGATAATAATGAAAGAACACATTTATTCGTCATAGGAAATTTTTATCGGATAATTTATTTTTTCATAAATTCAGCTCAACAATTTCATTCATCCATAATATTCTTCAAGTTTTGAAACCTTACCAAGAGATTTCAAATGATGATGGATAATGAAATTGATATTGATATTGAACTGCTCGCCATAATCGTACTGCTGCCACGCCTACCATTTTTGTATTAAATTTTATGGCCAACATTGTAAAATGTAAAACATCTAATGACCGACACAACCAACGCAGAGTAGGTTCCGTCTTTTTACGTTTTTCCTTTTGCTAAAACATAACCTGAATTCTATTTTACAATTTTCAATGATGAAATATTTAGTGATAAATCACTGTCGTAACAAGAATTGTTACGACAATACGTAGCGGCAATATGAAACGCACGGTCTTAAAAAATTAAATAATTAGTATTTTTTTCACATATATCGCATTTATTTGGAACCAATACTTATGTTTCTTAATTGACTAACTATAATTTATACAAAAATTACAAATTCGATAATATAATATATATATAACCACTTATATTCGCCCTTGCAATAAATAGGACGTTTTTCAGGTATATTTTTGCTCATCTATAAAAACAAATTTTAATGAAAATTATGTTGGATATTGTTTATTAATCATCTATTGTTGTATTAAAACTTGATAGACCTCGTTGTGACTTTTTGGTAACCTGCAGACGGCGATGCTTTGACTGCACTAACTTTTTCAGGTAGTCATCCCTTAAATTGCTGTCCCATACAAATTTTAATGCCTGTATTAGCTTAGATACACTCTTTGGAGTATTTTGAACCACGTACCTTTTTATTATTGTCTACAAACGTTTAATTTGAATCAAATGTGGCATTTACTTGGCCAATTAATAATTTAAATTTCATTATGAATAAAATAATTATTCATCTGAAACAAATGAAGAGCAATCAATTGGATTTTTTTGCATAATTTGTTACTTAAATGTGTTGGAATCATTGCCTGATTAAAAAATTTTGAAAAAAAAAATTAGCAGGTTACCAAAAAGTCACAACGAGGTCTATCAAGTTTTAATACAACAATAGATGATTAATAAACAATATCCAACATAATTTTCATTAAAATAATTTTTTTTAACTGAATATTTTGTTTTTATAGATGAGCAAAAATATACCTGAAAAACGTGCTATTTATTGCAAGGGCGAATATAAGTGTATAAATATATATTATATTATCGAATTTGTAATTTTTGTATAAATTATAGTTAGTCAATTAAGAAACATAAGTATTAGTTCAAAATTAATGCAATATAATTATGTGAAAAAAATAGTAATTATTTAAATTTTTAAGACCGTGCGTTTCATGTTGCCGCTACTGATAATGTAATATATTTAGATAATTTAAAATGCAAAAATTTATTGTAAATATATAAATAACATAAAAAGAATGTTATGTTTATGAATGCAT
Organism: Cantharis lateralis; assembly: GCA_963170105.1. Classification (NCBI taxonomy): domain Eukaryota; kingdom Metazoa; phylum Arthropoda; class Insecta; order Coleoptera; family Cantharidae; genus Cantharis; species Cantharis lateralis. Next base: position 24,238,606 of record OY720630.1, on the reverse strand, counting down.
GTTATTGTTATCAAGCCATAAATTTTGGTATTAAGCCTGGCATTATTGACTTTTATGTATCAAATCTTGAAAACTGCAATATTATTTATCGGTTTCTGCGTTTTCTGTGTACCACAGAGTACAACTAAGTATATTTAATAAAGTAACAAATTGAACTCCTAATTTTATGTTTACTTAAAAGTATAAATATTTGTTTAGGAGTTTTGTGAACGTGGATTCAAACCACGGCCTGTGTATTTTTAATATAACCGTGATTTTAGATTTAACAGAAATATTTCCAGATCACTAACTCTGCAAACTAAATACTATCCGAATCATATGCAATGCAAATTACAGCCCAAATCTCAACTAAAAGTAAAAGCAAATTACTAATGGGAATCAGGCCGTTACGATATGAATCGACCCGTATATAATATATACTTGTATTTTACCCTCACATCGTTTTTCTGTAAAAAAAGTTTTTCAAAAATAATGCAAATGGTTTCTTTTATTTGATTCCTGCTGTGAAAATATAAAAACTTGCTTTGATTAGATGTTATCTGGATGTTTGATACAAAATAACATATCAACGCACAACTAAGTAGCAGAAAAATTTTATCTTTTCATTCTGTAGTAGTTTGCAGCAAAAAAAAGCTTATCATCCAAAGAGAAACCATGAATGATGCTATGATTATATTAAACTTTTATTGAAAATGTAATGTTGTGTGGAATTCTTTTAAAATTTCCCTTTAATTAAAAATTTTCAAAGAATCAGAAAATGGCACTTGAAATGTTTGAACAAAACTTAAAATTTTCAGGAGACTTATTTCAGTTCTCGTTAGTAATAAAACAGGCTTAACTTAATTATGAAGAAAATTATTTTCTTGTTAGCGTTAATTTAAACATCACGCCTAATAATTTTATTTTTAAGTGATAGTTTTATAAAAGAAGGAATTGTGAAGGGAAATTTAAATATTTTTGCAATAAAATTAATTAAAAAATATTTTTGTATGATTAATGAAATTCATTCTATATAATGATAATGAATTAGGTCGACGCAATTATACCTTTGTTCTAGAAGTACATTTAAGATTTAAATTAAATATATTCTTGGGCAATTTAGTTAATCCACGTTCTATTGATCCCTAATTACCATTTGTTCCATTCATATTTAAGTTCAAGTCTGTTTTTAACCCCCGAGTTTAAAAAAAGGGGGTTATTGTATTTTTCCTTTTTCTATTGCCCGGAAAAGATTAAGAAAAATGGCAAGCAAAAGAAATTAGCACAAAATCAATGTCTTAAAAGTATTAACAACTTTGCTATCCCAAAAATAAGAGTGAATAAATCCGTTTAGTCCTTGAAAGCTTAGAACGATGAGACACTGAAAGCCCTGACCCGAATAACAATTTATTAATTAAGCGAGAAAATGATATCTTTTCTATAGATATAAGAAAGTGATGACAATGCGCTGCTCTAACAGAGATAAAAACGGTTCAAGTTGTTAGCTTAGCGGTGAGAAAATGGGAAAGCGGAAGAAATACCGAAATACGTGAACTGGAAGAGTTTTATTATATCCTTCAAAAGCTTTTATTTATACATGTTTAGTTAACCGTGCGTATTTTTATAGCGCTATATTGCTAAATAATATATCATTCGTATTTGACAAAACAGAATGCAGTTCTCTATATTGAATTCGAACTCGATAAGTTCCGTATTAAATCTAAATCCTATCAGTTAAGCTGGAAATTAATTAAATTTAATAAGTCAGCAAATGATGGAATCATTGCAGAAGTGTAGAACAAGTTAAAGCGTATAATAATAATTAATAAATAATATCTTAACAATGTAGGTAATAATGTACGACTGATTGAATTATTTGACACAGAATCTATTTATACCAAACTTGAGACTGATTAGCACATTTAGTTAAGTAAACGTGTTCGCAAAGCTTCAGGCAACTACCTCGAACACGAACTATTGCTTTTTGGTGTGGAAGTAAGACAAGCTCAGCTAGGAATAGAGTAAAGAAGGATCTCAAATAGCCCTGACAGAACACCTATTTATGGTTCAACCCCATTGATCTGCTGGTGAAAGGAATTGAAGAGTGACCTCTCCAAGAGTCCTTACTTTTCGCATGACAAACCAATGATTTTGCTAACTTTAATACTAAAAGACAACTTTAAAGCGATTACTTCTTACCTTAAAGTGATCGTTAAATTCGAATGAAGTTTACCTAAAATTTGGCACCAATAATTCACACTTACATTGCGCTTTAAATAACCACACACAAAATCTAAAACAAATGGCCTCCCCAAGGTTTAATAAATTTTTGAATATTTTAACTTTATCTTTATATTTTTGCGATTGTAATACTTACATTTTTAATATTAAGAAATATGTGGATGCGCTTTTATAATATTGTTTGGTTCAACAAAAACTCCAGCTCTGAAAGTGTCTATGTCAAAAAATATATACTTTACGAGTTTTTCGAAGTCATCAATTCTTTTATTTTATGGCTATTTACGTCTTATTTTAGTGCTATGTAAAATCAAAAATACCCTTGTAAAATTTTTTTAGCTAAATTGCATTTTATTGCAACATTAATTTAAAACTACTTTGTCGTTTCAATATTTTACATTTACAATAAGGAATAGCAAATCAAAAAATTTATTAAAACAAAAATACGACGAAGAATTCCGCCTTCGCTTATTAGCAATTGCAACATTTTATTATTTCTTCCTTGGCAATTTGGTTCAACTAATTGCGATATACGGGATATCTAAAAAAAATACACCAACAAGTTTACACAACATTTGACGTTTTCGTAATTGAAAATTTTAATTTAATAACTTTGAGTAAAAAGCACAAAGATTAAGTACACGTGTCTGCAAATTGAATAATTCGAGAAACGTTTTAATATTTTTAATCCTTACTTGAACTTTGTGCACTTTCAAAGTACCATTCGGATCTATAAAAATCTTGCGCATTTAATAAAATTGTCACTTTTTAAGTTCAACAGCTAGGAATACGTTTACAGCACAACTCAAGTGCAAACATGGCTTTAAAAACAGTAAAAAAAAAAACATTTGACCTAGTAATATGGCAAAGGAAATAAATTAAATGTAAATCATTATTGGCTAAGTAGTTCCATTTGATGTAAATTATAAAGGAATAGTAGTAATTCTGGAAGTGACGGCAGCTGATATTTGAGATTGATTATTTCTCTACGAAGAACTTAATGAGTACCTTGCAGTGTATATTAAAGGTCTTGTCTGTCTAGCTTAACGTCGACAGTACATCCACTGATTGTGGAAGCCTTGATTACAACCAAGTTGAGGTGAAATTTAAAGGCTGTCCCGTTCATTCGTTGGATTTAGAGTAGTGACTTACATTCGGAATATACGATCAAATGAATCTTATTTGACCATAGCAAAACGATCTAACCCGCAGTCCATTAAATTTAACTACTTTACATTGAGTTGTAAGTTTACGAGATCAATTCAATAAAACTTTAATATTGAATTCAGTATTCAAGTAACTTTTTACGACATGATGTAAAACTTATTTGTAGTTTTCATAAAAATTGACTTGCTATAAAAAGTTTCAAATAAAACAATGTGTAATTAAATTTGTGCATTTGTGCAGTTAGTTATAGTTAACTATTGTTACATTGTTAGTTAGTGGTATAACTTCTTTAATTATTTAAACTAAACGAACTAATTTTCCAAACATTTCCGACGTTGCATTATTTAAAATTTAATTACCTATTTAAATTTACCACTGCTAATAAAATAACTTTTAATAAAACTATGCATAAGTACGGTTTAAGACATATATATAAACTTCCCTTCGTAAAACATCTTACAGCTACTCATTTTTTGCTCAGTTAACTACTAAAAGTTAACTCTAATTTCTATATTGCTAATAACCTTTTTTCGCAATTCTTTAAAGTAAACTTATAAAAGCACAAAATATTAAATTTTCGTTTTTTACAAACTTATACATATATTGCGAATCTAAAAAAAATTTCAATTACTTAACCCACGTAAAAACATATTCCAGGTAAAGTAATCCCCATAAAGATCCTCCGTAGTATGGCCCATCAACAACAGAATCCAGGTTTCCTGAAAGTTTTAGGATTCATCTCAAAGTGGGAAGGACAAAGAATTAAGACTAATACTAGTTAAGACCTACCAGGCTTTTAAACCTATTCAGTGAATATCTACCATGGACTGGCTGGAGATTAGCATTGATGAGGCAAAGGTGAAAATCTCGAGAATAATATTAAAGATTTTGATTGCAATGTAAACAAAGATGTCTTTGGAGGTCTTGCAGAAGTGGATAAACCTGTGGGGTGCATAATGATCCGGACACAAATTATAGCAAAACCCATAATGCAATCTGTTATTGCTTAAACGTCTGGTAAAAAGCGAAATTTCCTTGCCTTCGCATTCCTTCTGACTAATAACACCGTAAACAATAATCTTTAACTTTTTACTATCGATGTAAGTCAGAAATGGCATTTTCAGCACTCACTATTTGTTATTGCATTAAATACGGGAAAGTAAACCCATTTAACATTTTATTTGATAAAGTATTTATTTAAATTGTATTATCTGCATTTCTAAGTGTCTTCTGCATATGAGCGTTTGAAAGTAAGCCGTATATACTTACGTAGTTCATATCTGTGCCTTGGCAAATTATACCAACAAGATGCGTCCCATTCTGATGCTTAAAGTGAATTTTGAACAGGTAAATATACTAGCGAAACGAGCTATAAAAGATGTAAATAATACTGTTATATCCACGTCATCAATATTCGATGATTTTATGAGTAGCAACAAGAAAACTAGACACTATATTATAGCAAATAAAGCTCACGCCGACGCCACTGTTTGGGGTTGTAGAGATAGCGGTGTAATATTTCCCTGCAGTTTGCAAATAATATGTTAAGTGTGGATTTGTTTTTAAAACTACTTCAGCTTTGGTTAATTTTAATTTTTCCTGTTTATTGTGGTAATATCCTGTATTTCAACGAAGGAATAAATTATATAAAACTTAGTAAGATTCCTTATTTATACTTTCAATGATAAGGATGGTAGGGTAGACCGGGGTCGGTTGAAACAGGGTACGGTTGAAACAGGGTACGGTTGAAACAGCGCTAATAATTTTCGCTATGGGAGCGTTAGTTCCCAAAAAATTTTGAAATGTAGATAATGGCACTATAACTTGATCCATTAGTAATCTGATTATACTAAGGTTCAATTAAGGCATAATATCAAATTGGTTCAAAATGAATTGTTGTTATAAACGGTGATTTTTCCGAAAATGGTTCAACCGACCCCGGTCTCTCGGATTTCTCGTCTAGAAGATTGTCCGATGATGACTGCTTGAAACCAAAACGAGTACCCAAAGAAAAAAAAAAAAAAAGATATTGAATTATGTAATATGGTTGGTTTATGAAGGAGGTTAATTTGAAATACTGACAGTACTAATATTGCAAGTTGTGTTATAAATATTCATAGCATAAAATTTATTTATATTAAGTAATTGCATCCCACTTCTTTTCTTCTGTAACTTCATTTCAAGAAAAAGTTTTCTTTATGAAGCAAAATTAAAATGATCAATACATTTGAAGCAATTTTGAGAAATCTAGGTAGGTTTAAATTCTATGCCAGAATTGTGTTGCAATATATTTAGAAAAAATTTGGTAATAACGCTTGAAACTTACCCACCGATCTCAATTTCACATAAATTTATACTGCAATATTTCTGATCTATCAAAAATCGTTAATCCAAAAATTTGGAAATCTTCCAATGGATAAACGAGAGTGATGCTTTAATGTTTTGTATATTAACTATTTAAATTGAAAATTAACTTTCATAATTTTTATATTTCGAATTACAGATATAAAACATCGTAGAAAAAATAAATTGCTATGTATGTAAATATTCATGAAATTAACCAAAATATAATTATTTAAAAACCCCGTATAAAAGCTAACGAGGGAAACTAAAAGTGCAAACAGACGATTTGTAAAAATAAAAAAGTTAATTGACTTCATTCGAATTAAATTAGTATGAGCTTAACAACAATGAACAAAACCCAATTTAATCCGCTTTCATAATCGTTAGAAATATGAAAAAATGTTCGTTAAAGGTTATTTTCCACTACAATTTTAAAATTTTATCATCAACGTGATGTTCAATACGACTGGAGTTCCAGTCAAGTGCATGATGCATTGAAGTTTGTAAATATTTACCACCAAAAATTTTTAACTTTAATTATCAAATTTTTAAACTGATATGGTAAATGGTGAAAAAAACTAAATTCATTACTTAATCACAGGTTTAATATTACTATGCTGCGCTGGTGGGTTTTCAAATAATATTCTAAAATAATGAAAAATTTTAGAAAATAAAAATAAAAATTTTTTTTTTTTTAATTGGCATTTGAAACGACTTTATTCTGTGTTGTTCATTTAATAATTCTTATTAATTCGAGAACATTGTGTAAGTGTGATAATCTTTATCGTTTTACGAATGGTCACACGCAAGCTTTATAAACTTTTTCAATCAAACCTATTTATATTTTGGAAAACCTTATTTTTCAATCGAATCTACCTCTAATTTAGGTTATTACGTGACTTTGTGAAAGTTAACACCTGAACATATTGTAATATTAGACGTAACAGTGGCGTAGCAAAAAAGTTTGAAATATTTTCAATAGGCCCTTCAAAAATTAAAAAACTACTTGTTATTGCGTACTTAAGTTATTGATAATATTTTGACATAAATGTCAATGTGGCTAAAAAATAATAATTTAGAAGAATCATAATATTATATATTATGTATAAATTATTGATGTAAATTTCTTTTTAAATCTTGAAGATAGCAATAGCGTAGCGTTAATTGCTAATCTAAGGTAGCATATTCTGAATCCTAGACGAAGTAAAACCTTGATTCTGGCCGTCTCCTTTTGAAATGCAATGGTAAACCACTGAGTTAGTTCCAAATCCGCTATATATGTGATAACACTGATAACACTTTGCACGCACACCAGACATGCTATGTAGCTATGTAGAAAAGAAAGTCGCAATGTCATAGAGATTGGACAATGCACATGAAAAAATATGTTATTCCCCCAAAAAAAAAACGAATTGTTGTTTGTCGTATTCATCAGCGTGATGCTATATCGTGTTCATAAATATTTATGTCACAAATAATGTGATATCATAAGTTTACACCGCTGTGATATCCTTACTATGAGGCTTGTGACTTGCTTATGACGTATTACTAAATGATATCATGGCTATCTCAAAGCAATTTTGTTTGTTTTTATCATTGCATAACTTTTTTTTAATTTTGTGATATTCTTATTGTCTTAATGGCATTAGTTTTATTTATATATATCATTGATATTGTGATAACATCACGAAGCCTGAATAGTGACATATTGAAATAATTGATTTGAATAAATATCAGTTTAACACGGGCTTCAAACCTAAAAAAGTGTATTTACTTCAATTTCTGATTAGCTATTTGATGTATGATCAATCATTTGATGATTTGATGAAAAAACACTACTTCGGCTAGTCTAGCCCCCAGTCCACGACTTGACTGAATTTGCTACTTTATTAGAATTATATATAGTATACTACCCTGTTTTAAAATATCAAATATTACATTTAGTTCTTTAGATGATGTAATGTAGTTATTTGACATTGTGACAGAAATCAACAATAGCAATAATCCCTAATGAGTATACAGTTTGTGAAAAAAACTCTTATTTTTTTCACTATTCCGCTACTTCAAGATAAGTTTGTAACTATAAAGAATATAATTAGGAAGTCATAATAAAATTTCAATTTTATCAGCAGAAAATCAGAATTGCTTCCATAAATCGCCAGAAAGTTATATTTCCATCCCAAGAAGCCACAATAGTATCATAACGCGATATTTTTGAGTTGGACATTAATGTACTAATGCGTTTGAAATAGTCACGGTGATATCCATTTACCATAAATTTTTGTCACGGCGGTATCACATTGATATCACTGCGTTGATTATGTGGTAGCACATGCACAAACTTCGAAATATTATAAAATACCTAAAGCTCACATCCGGGCATCTCCTGTACATCTTTGCCCTCTACTGCACATGGGCAATTATCATGAAAAACAAACGGAATATTTATAAACTTTGAATAATTTTCCTCAACTTGGCTAAATGAAGTAATTAAGAATGTTTTGTAATAAAGTTAAAATTAATTACGGATTCCAAAAAACAACAATTATTTAAAAACTGTTTATGTTAGAAGTTAAATTATTTCCCTAAATATATAATATAAAATCTGAAAAGCAAAATTTTAATAAGCTGCTTAATATTCAATAAAAATAGATTTAAAAGCTTTGAAGTTTACAGTTACTAAACTGGAAATAGCTACTGGCAAAGTAAATAACCACAAAAAATAATCAATTACAATTTCATTTTTAAATACAAATAAAATGGGTGGTACTTTTTTAAACGCAAAACATGAAAACATCTGTATTTTGTGTTCTCTGTGGCATCCTTAAACAGTAGCTGCAATTTTTAAATCGCCATAAGTTACAAGCTTTACACTGACAAAAAGTTTCATGGTCATGAATTTTGTCGTGCAAGGTGATATAGTGAAACGAAACCGTCCATCTCTATACAAATTCATCATGCAATGCCGTTGATTCAACAATATAGTACAATGTACAATGCAGGCATGTTGCTGTTTGCATAATTAAACAATCTTTAAATTATTCAACAAATTTTTTTTAATTTGCAGAACAAAATACATGAAATAGAAACCCATTGTGGTAGTGTATTCCGACAACAAATTAAAGAAATAATAATATATTTTGTAATTCACAATTAGCTGAAATTTAAATGTATACATATTGTACTTTTTATGAACAATAGTGACTGAAATAATATAAAATATATTCTAAAGATGAAAAAATAAATTGTTAACCTAACAAACCAGCCGGAATCCATGTGGACCCCACATTTTTTAAGTTTAGTTCAAAACTTCGACACTCATCCCACCAATCCACTTGGTGTAATGAACCAGAAAATCTTTTATAATTCATCCACAAATCTTGAAAATTACATGACAAATTTATTTCCAATGTCAACAAAATTGCCTGCTTTGGAGTCAGTTTAGCTGTTATTCATGTAAAAGGAAAAGAACCTAGAGCGAAGGACTTACGCTAGATAATGGTCAACGATGAGGTCAGATAAGGGTAATTTTTGACAAACACAGAAATGATCCAATGAAACCCTGACGAATTGAAAAAAGTCCAAAACAAGTTGATTAAATTTTAATTATTTTATAAAAAGTTGAAATAAAATTTTTTTCTTGTGTGATATAACATATTAATCGTTTTGGATCTCATCAAAGGGATTTTTTTATATATGAAAAAGTAATTTTGAATTAAATTTTACTTTAAAAAATGTAGGTGTCTTTCATGTATATTTGTTTCCATAAACGCGTAAATATTGATAGCTGCAATAGATAAAGAGATACATTATTTGAATCATTCACAGAACAATATTAATTTCAAAGTTCCCTTTTAACGTTTAAATTCAACGATGACGCTTGACTTTGCATAAGTCCTTTACAACAGACTGTCATGTAAATATGAAAGCCTGTCATACAGTTAATATATCCGTCCTATAACTTTAAAAGGCTATAGCGTCGAATACAAATGCATATAATTTTGATTTTTATAGATTTAATTTTGTTGTAATTTTCAAGCCTCTTTGAACAAATTCCGCAGAGAAACTGTGGATTATCCTTGTTAATTAGACGAAACCGCAGGAATGTTTTTAGTTAAATAATTACGGCATATTATAATTTACCCTGCCTTATGAAATAAAAGTTGACTAGGCGTTGATAAAATCTGTAACAGCAAGATAGTTCCGTAGATATCGCTCTAGCGAGTGAGATTGTACTGATTCAACAATGAACTATGTCGTTATCTTTTTCAATACTCAATTGAAGAAATGATACATCATTACTAATTTCTAAATTTTCTGTCAACACAAAGCTCCCTAATAGGATTTCCTCTGTAGGGGTGCTTTGTAAATTTAACATTGTTAGTGGCCACTTTGCTATGTAACATTTTAAACCAACGGGATAACTATTGACGACATTATTGGCTTTTTTATTTGACACATTTTAAAATTTGAAAATTCAATTGAGAAGGGTCGATAACGAACTTGCGGATTAATCAAAACCCTCGTCATAAAATAATCTGAGACTAATAAAATTTTTATTAATTATGTTGAAATTTATAACCCGGAGTACAACATAACCTAACTTAAAGTTGACGCGGTTAAATCTCGAGAAAATTAATTTTTTAAGTGTTGTGGAATTTCTACCGATATCATCAATTCTTACCAAGTCAGTAACTACAGTATTGAAGTAAGGCGCATGTGGTATTCATTTGCGCGTACGGAGCCAATAAGGGTAGGACTACTATTGATTTCCATCCTGTCCTAACGCTGTATCGTGTGCAGATTTGTATATAAAAAGTAAATTTTATAAATTAGGGTAATTATTTAAGGCAATTTTGAGATAATTATAATAGAAGGGCGATAAATAAAATTTGACGTAAGTGTTGTTCGCAAGATATAGTAGGTATAAAATGTGGATAGATTTTATATTATAAACCCTATGTTTTGACAAGGAAAGTAATGTGTTTCTTAAACTTTAAATATAATAAGTAGTAGGATATAAAGAAATATTGAAAATCGAAGATCTTTTCAAGTTGTGAAAAACACATATTTCAAGCCCACAACTTTTGTGATGGCAAACTTATTGAATATAATATATTAAGATATATAATTTTTTGTATAAATTCAAAATAACTGTCTATTTTGCAAAATTCGATATCTACTTTCAAATTCTAAGCCGCCCGCCCGGGTTGATCGTACGGTCACTCTGTAGACTCCCCAGAGCGGTGGACCAAGTTTCTAATATCACTCGAGAAGGCTCGCATTTAAAGAGCGGACGGCGTTGCCCGTTTATCTAAACCAGAGTAATTCTTTTTAATGAAGCAGGTAAAAGAGGACCATAACCTCAATGTTGCTAACCACGTGTTTATTTAGCTAAACGGGTATGGTATAGCTCGCCACTATTAAAATTCTAAAACGGTCTAACTTTTCCATTAAACTCTAAAATTGTTCTTTGCATTATGGTAATGAGACCAAAGCTTGCTAGAAAAGTTATTACAGCAACGTAAAATAGATTTGAGGATTGTATGAGTATGAAAGATATGTGCAAAGTAATGAAAAATACATAAAAATGTTTTTAAAAAATAGCAGAAAAATTTTACGCTTAGTTCCATAACACAAACAAGTGGTATTCTAAAGTTTAGCAACCGTAACGAAATTTCAGAAGTCGTTATAAGATAACGATCCAACGGATGTACGAAAGTTTGGAAATTTGACATTTATGTTTCCAAAGTCAATTATGAAATGTGGGATTAAATTTAAAATAGTTTTAATAATATTCTATAGAGTAATATATCGCTTTTACGGTACTCAAAGTTGAAAATATTAAGAACTTTGATAAGCGCAGTTTGAATTGTGCGCTGTTAATATTAATGTACTATTTTATACACGTATTGCGTTCCCCCTATTTCATTTAATTAGACATGGAAAAAGGGGAAACTCGTTAAACTATGTGTAAGTGGCGCAATTTAACTTTGAAAATGTAGAAAAGCGATGGCGGCACATGCTCGTCTGACATGTATTCTGATATTCTTATAATTACAAACCTCGCTCTGGTACGAATAATAATACTGCATTGCAGTTTTAGAAATACGAAACCCCAAATTATTTCCTAAATAATTATAGTAAAATTGAAAGTAACAAGCAACACAAGAGAGTTTAATTTAATAAACGAATTATATGTTCCGTTTGTTTCCATACTTTACACTAGAAATAAATTCAATTAAAAGCGGAAACGATATTGGAGAAATCATAAATATTACGAATTTGTTGGTTTATAAAATTGAATTTACAATATAACACGTAAAATAAAACTTTTCCTCTAAATAAGAAGCGGAGCAATTTCTCTCTTCTGTCGGCTAAAAATTCTTACCGATGATAATCATGGAAAATACATGAGATAACTTCCATTATCTCTTGACAAGCTCAGTTTGCAATTACCAGGAAGAAGAACGGGATATTTTTAAAAATTATTCCAACGCTTGTTTTGTAAAGCACCATCGGTATAATCTAATGTAGTAAATTATATAGTCATGGGGTTGGTAAATCGTATTCGAATTCGATAGTAGACAACTTGAATTGCGAGTTTTGCGATATATTTTCAGGTCCGAATTCACATTGGCGTATGGAAATAAGCATAATTCTAAAGCTGATGTATGTTTGACCGTTGCAATAAGTTGCGAGATTATACGTATATTTATATCCGCACATTTGTATTCCACAATTCAAAAAAAAATTAAACTGTAATTCAAATATATAAGCATTTCAATATGGCAGTGCTATTTCGTGAAACATTTAATAAAATTCTACACTCTCAAATATCCGCATTGCCGAGAGTATCATTGTCGGAAAATAGTTGAAAATCCCGAGAACTCAATAATTCTAAATATAATCAGGTTTAATTCTACTAATTGTTCAATTTAACTTGGGCAGGCGCTTCCTGAATACGTTTGTGACCATACAGTTAATTTTTAAATTCAAAAGCAGCAGAGCTCACTCGAGTTTTCCGATTATTGGAACTACATATATTTTTTAAAAAAGTAAAAATATAATAATTAAATTTTTTTTTTTTCATCCAAAAACTTCTTAAATAACAAAGGATTTCAGGTTGTGTGGATAGATAAATCAACCTGATCCTGATGAACCTGATTGTGACCATCCACACAACCTGAAATCCTTTGTTATTTAAGAAGTAAAAATATATTTTAGTTTCCATAATATCTATAATATACCTGACACCTGCATATTAAGGAAATCGTTTCTTTAACCACCTGGCACACCATATTTTTGGGGAAATTGTAAAATTGATCAAATTAAAAAATTAGTTATCGACTAAAATCATAAAAATCCCCAACATCTTAAAATATTTAATAAATTTTAATTTAGCCCGTCAAAGGTACAAGCTTCTCCCTATTATTCTGACGAATTCACCTAAGGCAGATAAATATCTGATCGTCAGCCCGTACCGCATAGCTTTAGTTTACTGCTTCCATCTAGTTCGATTCTATCAAATTCATCAAATATTTCAAATTACATTTTTTCTACGACTACGTTTTTTATAAACCTAAAAAAATCAGCAAAACTGCCGTAAGCATAAATAAATTAATCTTTCATATTGAAATTTTTATGAAAATATTATTAAGTAAAAGCTCGGCACCTTGTGAACCAAAAGTAATTTGAATAAATTAACGTTAGATTAACATTGTACTAAAATTATGAATTACGTTGTTACCAAGTAGTTACATTTAAATTTTCAATTTTATTAGTAGCAAAACAATGTAGGTATAGTTTTTTTTTCGAGTGGAAAGCAATTTTATAAAAAATAATAGCCTGATATTTATTGCTTTGTTTCAGGACAGCATCATCGAACACTTTTGTACGCAATTTGAATGTTCTGTGTTAATTAGCACGGCTTTTAAGGTTCTAACGTGTGAGTAGAGAGTCAAACTTATATAATCAACTCTCAGGCCGGTCGATATAGTTTCCAATATCACTTAAGTAATATTATTGCTACAAATGCATGTACTAAAGACTAAACAACCAAGTCAATTCATGTAAGTTTAAATTACATGTTGAAATTATCAAATTTTCTGAAAAACGCCTGCCGTCGCTTTCAAAATTTAACGTTTAAAAAATTTAAATTGATGAAACCTTTCATTAATTATCATACTTTAGTTTAATATTTTCTTAATTTTAAACCTTCGTTAATTCTATTCCTGTCTTATGCTTTCAATTCGTTCAGTTTTCCTTAACTCAACTTCAAATTTTTAAATCAATATTTCCTTTGCCTAAATTTTCCACAAAAATAATTTCGATTCATTCGAGTTTTATAAGTCTAATTTAAGTTTTGTATGTTGATGCTTGAACTTTGTAAATGTTTTTGACACATACGGTATTTTAATTTTTGAAATGCGGAAGTTATCAAGCGAGTAGCTTAGTTTAATTAAGAATGTTCAAACAAGAAAAATAAAATTGGAAACTTTGGAATAATCTCTAGATCTTTATTATTAGCAATTAATTTTTATTGTTAATTAAAAAGAATCACAAAACTATTATACACTTTTTAAAAACCGCCCGCCACCTTCATTTACTTAATAAAATTAACTAAATAAAAGAAGCAAAGCAGCAAAAAGCTATTACATCTACAAGTTAAAAACTGTTTGCCATTATTTTTTCAATTATAAAACTAATTTAAAATTTTAAAACAAAAATTTGGTTACCTTAAAAGCATAAAAATTATTATGGTTTAAATTTAATAAAATTGTAATACTAATATAAAAATATATTGCGTACAAGTACTTGGTATATAATATTCAGTTTGTATATAATTGATTTTCAGTTACTACCAAAATCAAACGACTTTCATTTTGGAATTTTTTGAAAGATTTACTCTGTCCCGAAAGAAAAATTCATTTCTGAATTATTTCTACGCAGATTCTCTTTTCGAAGGCTAGAAAGAGGGAAATCCTCTTGTTTTTTTGATTCCTTCCTTTCTTCCTGTGTGCATTTTAATTTCTATTGAAAATATTTATGTAATGTAAAAAAACATTAGCTAATATACTACTTATCGTGTATGTATTGTATTTCTAATCTTTTGTGTATTGAAATGTTTACTTGAAGATAGACGACTGTAAATTATGTTTTTAAACTTTTATTTTAAGTTTTACCAAATAAGAATTATTTATATTCAGATGAGTTATACATATATGTCTATATTATCTAGAATCTGTTCTCCCGTGACAATTAGAATTTTATTGACTCAGTGCACTGCAGCTTCCACAAATTAACATTCAAAGCGAGTTGTTTTTATTTGTAAAAAAAATTTGATTTAAACAAAAACTTAAAAGCAAAATGAAAGAAGTGTAAAAATTTAATATTTGAAATGCAATTTTTAAAAGCATAATGGAGACGAAATACATATAAGAGAGCTGTCAAAGATAACAACGGCACAGGTTTGAGTAATAAGAGAGAGGAAATTTAGAGACGATTACAGAATAATGATACACAAAAAAATGATAAAAAACATTTCGATATATTTTGATAAAGCTTTTATGTTCGGAAACTTGACAAAATTAAAAACAGCAGCGTTATCTATTAAATAATATATTGTAATGTGTAATATTTTAATTTCTTAGCAAGATTTGACATTTAAAAAAATGATTATTTTGAAACAAATTATAAATATTAACGATTTATTGTCAAAAATTTTACTTATTCAAATAGGTTTACAGCCTATCCATTCAAATACATATGTTTCGGTATTTTATACCATCACTCAGTTTATAAATGTATATCTGATATTTCAAAAAATTATGCCAAACAATTGCATTCCTTTCACTGTTTTTCTAAAGTGTATAAGGTTATAACCGAATTTGGAACCAATATAACACCTTAAGGATAAGTCTCCACCATTAATATCCAACTGTTCACATCGATTTAACCCTTTCGGCCCTCCCGGTAGCAATTGCCACCAATTGCAATTTGTTTAAGTTATAACCAGGGCCGAAAGGGTTAAACACGCTATCTACGAGGAGTCGACGAAGGCGTAAACTTTATTTAATCTACTATCAACTGTAAAAAATTAGGAATAAATTTAATGAGTGCAAAATTCTTAAAGGGCTGTAAACTCATAAATGGGTGTTTTCTCTCAACACGACGTTACCAACTAAAGTTTTTGATTTATTTTTGATTTTATATTGAACGTTCAATATTTGTGTCGTTTTATATACTGGAATTTATATACAACACATCAACCTTTTCAATTGAAGTTGAATAAAGTATCTTATTGCTTATTTGTATTGTTATATATCTTGTTTGAGAGAAGGAAAATAACTCTTAAAAGCAGGGAAAGGAACATTTTTTTTATATTCAAGTTGAAATTGTTCGTCCTTAGTTACTTCTAATAAATTTTGAATTTCTAATGTAACTTTTTTACATTTATTATTTATTGTTTCTACAGGAGTTTGGAATAGCTAGAAATAACATTAACTGTAACACAATTATGTAAAATCCATAAGTCAAAATCCCCATTACCACCTACGGTATGCGAGTAGAATAAAAATAGCAAGCGCAACTATACTATAACACAGGTCAATTTTAAATGTTTGCAAATGTATTCTAAATAACAATAAACAGTTGGAACAGACACAAATGACACCTTAAGCGGTGTATACTTTTAATTTGAAGTTAAAACTTGCAAAAGTAACGGGCGTGCTAGATTTTAATGGTTTGCGCTTCAGTTGCTATGGAGAGTTTTTTAGAGTAAAACTTTAGCAAAATCCGCTAGACGGCGAAAAGATCGTAAATAAATTCTATTTGTCTAGCGTATAGTCCATCTTGACTGACAGTAAATTTAATACTGCAGTGCACGAATGCACAATTATTCACTTCATGAACTAATCCGTGGCGCTACATATTGTGTCTGTTGTATAACCGCAATGAATGATTGAATCGCTTGTTCTACTTACTGTCGTGACACTTTTTGTGTCAGCAATTGTGGCAAAGTCGACCTCTTGATAACAGAGTCGCGACACCGAATACGAGTTGGTGTCTTTTGTTATAATATCGTATAATACAATGGTTCGTCAAGAAATGCAACTAAGAACTGACAATCGGTTGCACAATTACAGACAAGTTGGTTTTAGTCAGTACAGTGTTTACCGAAACAACTACACAGGCGGTTACTAGTAAAACATTTCATTTAAAATTCGCTCTGAATGTTATTTTGTTCAAATCTCGAAGTTTCACAGTGAATCGGTGGACCGCATCTGATGTTTTATATTTTCAACTCTATTTTCTTTTTATCTATGGGATTTATTTAAACGTGCACTAGGTACATTTATTTTAAGACATTGTTATTTTAATTTAATCTAGCTATAAAATACTCTTATACTTAAATATTTTATGGAATCCCGAGGTTTGGGATCCCGTTACATTGCAAGCCTAAATCTTTGACTTGATTAGACAAATTGTTATTTTTCGCCGGTCAGTCGGCTGGCCAGCCCGGGACTGACTTCTAGTTAGAAACGTAATAAACCTTAATATGATGATGATACATTCTAGTAAAAAACTTAACCTCACAATATTAACTTAAATGACGCAACTGATTATATTGAAGAACTTAACCTAAAAAATTCATAATCGATACTATACCAACACCTAGCAGTAACGTTAATTACTTGTAATATTATTAAACTAACATTGCCAGGATGATTATTAAATTTGACGATAAACCTTAATATGTCCTCATTATTATAAGTAACTAATAAAAAATTAATAATTTATGTTATAGATAAAAGCAAAGTGGCCACATTAAAATCCTAGAGCTTATCGATTGTTTTGAAAAGTTTTAAAACGTAACAGCAGCTACACGAAATAAAATAAGTAAGTTTTGCTATTACATAACACGTTTAAATAAATGGAACACAAGTTTCAAATTTTGAATGTAATATTTACGTCAGCATGGTGTAAAAATTATTAAATTATTTAATTCGGTCGTTTGAAGTGTTAGGGAAATCACATATTAAATTTAATGTAGAGCACTTAGGTGTCAGGTAGTACATGTTAGTTATAAGGTTTTTATACTAACATTTAGGCATAATAAAAAAAAATTTACAATGGTTGGATTCAAAATTATGAAATTTTATACAAACTTTCATTTTAAGCATTAAGTTTGCGTTTGAAAATTTTTAACTTTCTAGTTCAAGTTGATCAAGATAAAAATACCCTTCATGACCGAAGACAACCTTCATTTGTTGAAGAAAGAATATAAATGTAATGCATTCGGTAGTGTGGACAGACCCCGGAAAGATTGCTAGCAGCCAGTACAAATAGGTCTCTAGGCTATTCTATAAGCTCTAGCACCCATTCTGGTTTATTCGCTGTCTTTTTTCTGACAGACATAGATGTTTACGGTTGTCTTTCGACTTAATTGTATTATCCGTCAGCCATCTACGATCCTACTTGACAGGGTGGTTTGCTTTTAATTCTAATACATACATATCACTGTCAATTTATGTTCATATTTGACTCCATGTTTCATGAATAATGTTTATATTTAACTTGTAAACGTGTCATTTAAACAAGCGAGAAATGTGTTTCATTAAAATTTTTACAAGGAATTCCAATATTTTGCTGTAAGCGTTGCTTGTAATAAAAATAAAACTTTTAAGAATAGAATGGATTGCACAAACTACTTGTTTGTATATGACATAAAGCTCACAATTTATATCCATAAGCTAAGTTGAACAAATCTTTAGATGCATTGCATGCAGCCACGAGACAAATTATCTACAGAAAAATTAATTTATTAAAATATATATAAAGAATACAAACTTCAATTAATTAGATGTAATATTTTAAGTTCAACTGAATAAAATTATTTATTTACCTAAAACCTCCTTAAACATTATAATTTATTTTTTTAGTAATATATAACTGTTATAAATATATGGATATATATATACATACATCTTCTGGTATTTATTTACAAATTCAAACATCGGAAGCAGGGAATAACTTATTGCTGGAAGCTCATGACTACGTGATATATTCATTTTTATTGTGTTTCTAGCTTGTCAATTTTAAAATTTTAATGTTATAAACTATTGTAAGAAATTTAAAAATAGAACGAATAAAATTCCATACCATAACTTTAATATCGTGGTCGTTGTCAATATTTACCGGTCAAATAAAAAATCTCGCAACAAATTATAAAAATTATTTATTAATATGTGTTATCTATCAATCATGAAAATAATTCAAAGATGCTGTTTTAAAACTAAATTCAACAATATTTCACGAAAGCTTTAATCATAATCTACTTTGAACCTAGTTCAAACTTATAAAAGTAACTTGCTCTCTACCGAGTATCTAAGCGTCAATTTATTTAATCATTTGTATGAAAATTAACAAATATCAAGAAGTTCTTGTTTAAAATATTACAATATTACGTTGAATATATCAGAAATCTATTCAGTTTAGCAATAAATAATAAGAAATTATAATATCAGTAAGAAAAATAATAACTGCAGTTATTCCTTAATTATAAAATAAATGAAACACACTTTTGCAGGTGTAATTTGTATAATTTAATTGTAGCCGACCGGTTTCGTGCGTTTAACTGGCACACATTTTCAGGGTAAAGCTAACGTCAGTTTCCAAAGGAAAACAAAAACTTTCTAACAGATATCACAACACAAAAACTACTCAAAATTTCAAATATTGTCTAAAACACACAAGAGCAGAACTAAAGCAAAATTAAAACATCTTTTTAACAAGGTGTTTTACAACTACAATTTTAATTTTGTTCGAGATTTACTATCTATTTATTACAAATAGATTTTAATATTACAAATTTTAATTTTGCTCGAGTTATACTCTTATGTGTTTTAGACAATATTTAAAATTTTGAGAATTTTTTCTGTTGTGATGTCTGCTCGCAAGTTTTTGCTTTCCTATGGAAACTAACATAGTCTTGCCCTGAAGATGTATGCCAGTTAAACATACGAAACCGGTCGGCTACAATTAAATTATGTACACCTGCAGAAGAGCGTTTCAATATATAATATAATTATTTTATAATAATTCAGGCAAAATTACTTATTTATTAGTTTGGTTTGTAGATTTCATGTTCATATTAAGTACATTATTTTCACATTAAATATTATAACTTCCAGATTATAATAACATGTATACAATTAATTATCTATTCTGAATTTTTACTTTGTGTTGCTTATTCAACTTATAATACTTCAACTTTCATAAACCTTTTTAGAATTTTTTGTTAATCAGGTAGGTACATATAAATTAATGTGCACGAAATGGTAGTACCTAAGTAGATTCTATAAAAAATTGTATAGATTATAAAACTATTATAGTTAATCGATTGTTTTTTCAATTCTTGTTCAATATCATTATAATAACTTATAAATTAAGTATTGGTACAAATTCATATCAACCATTTTTAAAGGTATCACAATTTATTTTAGTACTGATTTAATTTAACGTTTTGTTATGTAATAATTTTAAATTTACAAATGTACGAAATCATAACTAGCATCTAAGTCGAGAAGATAAGTTAAAAATCTCCAAGAAAAACACAAAGTAAGAAGAAATATCTAATGTAGTGCTAGATAATGCCGCACCCCCCTTTTTCCATTTTGGATCAAACATAACTGTGCTTAATTTCTAGTTATGTCTACTTTTATAATTTAATAGTAAAATTAAATAATATTTATTTTGTTGATCTCAACTTCATCAATTTTAGAGTATTACAATTAATATATTATAATTCTTTTGGGGATATTTTAAAAATCTTTAATTTTCCTGTGAAACTACTCATGAACACAAGAGAGATTACTTTATTTTATTACCAATCTGATAAAAGGTTAAGTTGGGGTGTTATTAAGACTTATGTCTTAGGGTGGGAATTTTTCTTTGATTATGTGAACACTGATTATATTTACTGACCTGTCAATTTTTTGTCGATAGGAAGAGGAAGTAGAACTTACCTAAAAAATATGAACTAAATTAATTTATGGTTTTCGAATATAATACAAAGTGACAAAAGAATTTTGAACTTTTATACCTTAATTACAAACATTGGAGAATAATAACGGATTGTTATATTCAGTTAAACTTTGCATATCGTTGTATATGATATTTTGCCATGTGTCAAGCTACAAGTTAATTACTAAAACGTATTGGATCGTTATTATGTTATTACAACAAATTTTAGTGTTAAGGATGTTTTACTCAATTGCAATTATAGCACCACAGGTATAATACTCTATATCTATATACGACCTATATTTCAGTGGCTTACAGAACACCAATTGATAAATTACGATAAGTTGTGTAAAACTATTTAAATCACCAATTTCAAATAATCAAAGGGTATTAGTACAAATTAAACATTTCAATAACAAAATAAAGCCTTCATAAAAAGGCCCGATCAAAAGTACTCCTTCAGAAGGCAAGTACAAAAAACTGGTGCATATTTATATTATTTTCATATTTAAATTAAACAAGAAATTGTAAAAAACTTTTAATGAATATTAATAATAAAGGATATCAAAGACGATTATTAATAAAAATATTTTTAATTAATAAAAATGGAATAACAGAGGTAGATATATGAATCTGGACAAAATAAGTAAAATCTACTCATGAAACATTAAAACTATAAAGTTTTGAGCAATCTATGCCTTCAATAAATTGTTTAGGCGTGGACCTATTGAAAAACTTGATTCTTATCCAAATGCTGCAATTTTATATAATTTGTCATACATGAATATTTTTATATATTATTTTCCGTGGATGACGAAATATGTAAGATAAATTTGCAATTCGCATATAGTTTACAATGCACTTGAAATGCATTTGCCAAATAGACAGTAACAAGGTTGCATTGTTATGTCGCATTACGTTGTAAGTACATAAAGTTTAAAAATAAAATTTTCAGTATTATAACAAGAAAAACATTTATTAAATATCTGGAGCAAAAGTTATAAATGTTTCCCTTCAACTATAAGTACGTGCAAGTAAAAATCTAGCTAGAGGCAATAAGTTTACGAAACTTATTAGCATACAACTTGAGAAAATAATGTGAGTTAAGTTATTAAAAGTAATACTAGAGGAAGTTAAATGTTCAGTCAGAAAAATGTAGCAGACATTTAATAAAATTTCAATTAACGAATAAAAATAAAATGTAAAAAAAAATAATAACATGAAAACCAAAACAAGCTCATGAAATTTAACAATTTTTTAAAAGTCACAAGCAAAATAAAAAATTCATGAAACTCTTTTTGTTTACGATAAAAAGTAGAAATAAAAAGTTGAATACTAATTAGTTTATAAACTACAAAATAATATTAAATGAATTGAGTCGTTCGGAATCTTTTAAATATTGCTTTCGAAAATAACGAATTTGCAGTGAGTGCAGAAACATCAATTTTTGAATTATCGAGGTAGGTATTTCATAAAAAGCACTACATTGAAATATGGTCGTAACTGCAAAATCAACTAATTTTTGCTATACATTGCTTACTCCGGACTCACCAGACTGGGCACGCCAACAAATTTATTCTCTTTGTTTTCCCTGGTGGAAATTTAAATAAAAAATTGATTCCTATAAAAATATTATGAAAAGCTGTTACTTAAATTTTTTATATGAAAACCTAACGTAACAACTTTTTATTTTAATACATCATTTTACAAATAATAAAGCAAGTTTATAATTTTTGTATACAAATTTTGAAACAGACAGGGTAGCTTTCTTTAAAATTAACTACTAATTTTAAATTTAATTTACTAAACTAATAAACTAAATAAAAAGCTATTATTGCTAATCTAAATTTTTTGTATAATATTAAAAAATTATTAAATCAAATAAAAACTTGAAAAGATTCTTTAGAAACAAATTTAAAATTTTAATGTGCAGTTTCTAAAAGAATTTTTCAATTTTGCATTATCAGACAATAACGTTTAACTTGTAGTTTATAAAACTTTTTGTAGTGTTTCTGGAATGCGGTTTAGTCCAAAGAATTATTTAATATCTCAGAGTATCGACTACAAACAAAATCAAATAAAAAGTTTATTCCGCAATAGCTTGATCTTTACTTCTAAGATTATTCGCAATACATTCTTTTATTTTCTGATAAGTCAAAAGTAAGAGTTAATTAAATATTAAAACTCATCATCACTTTTGGAAGTTCTGCAGAAACTTACACAATCCAGTTCGTGAAATAGAACTCTTTGTAATTGTAAAATGACAAATTAACCAGGTCTACTATAATAATAAGTGAATCCCTCATAATATTAAAACATTTCACACTCGTGAAGATCAAAGCAGTTTCAGCTTGGTTAAATGGGTACTTGAGCATAAAAGACGTTACCCCTACATATGTAGGAAAACCAAAAAATCAATTCAAAGAAAACTATCAGACCTTCTATCAAACCTTAATCTAACATTTAAATACAGCATGTTCCAAATAAATTTTAGAGTTTTTATTTTGGCTCGAGGAACTGTGAATTCTAGATTCTAAAGTTAGCTACCTACCTAAGTAGCATTTCAACTGCGAATACCAGCTACGAATTTTAGTACCTATTTATTAGCAGCTTGGCAGCTGGCTATTAATTTTATTTTATCAGCAACTATTAATTTTGCTATGATAGTAGCTCATTAGCTAGCTAATAGCTCTTCACAATAGTTCACTGATAGTTTTTTATCTAGCTAATTCTAGCTAATATGCTTAAAACAAAAATATTTTAGTTTCATTAATTAGAATAAAATAAAAATGAGCATATTTACTTTAATAGAATGCGTAACATTAATTTGAATTACTGAAACTGTTAAACAAACTTATAAAAATAAAAATACCAGCTGCTCGAAAATCAATCAAGCGTTTTCAAATGGTTTGTTTTGGTTGCGTAAAAATAATTCTAAATTAATGAAAATTTTCTAAAAATAATTTTGAACTGTTAACCCTTTTAATAAGGTATTAGAAAAATATTTAAAATGAACATAAGATTAAGGTGCTACAAGTATAGATAAGAAGCTGTTTTAGCAATAAGGTCTAAAAACCTAAGGGGAAGCAAAACGATAAGATTAGTAAATTCTCTCTTAGTAACACTTCTATAGATTTCGCTAACTGCGTTAAATAACTGAATCTTGCTTCTGAAATCAATGATTACATTTATATAAAAGCAATTAAACTTTAGAAATATATTTCAATAAAGTGGATATAATCATTTATTTAAAATTACGAACATTTTGTAATCGCTAATAGGTTTGTATTGAAAATTAAAATAAATTAATCTGAAATAAATAAATTTTCGAGTGCAGTTACCCAAACAAAATCGTATTACTACTAAGGATCAGAATATATGTAGTTGAAACTAAATTTTATTTTTAAAAATATAATAACTTAACAAATAACTAAATAGGAATGAATATAGCAATACTATAATATCAACCTAGTAAATTCAACAATTTTATTTTTAATCGGTAAAATTGTTTTCTATTACTTAATTATCTTAAGTAAATTAAGTACCAAGTTTTATTGTTAGTAAAAAACACTGAACTTGATAAAATGAGGTTAATTATTTAGGGTCTATTATAAGGTTAAGATGACGTAACAAAATCTTAAACAATTGGAAGCAGACTAATAATTAATTCTGCTACTTCGTAAGGTTAATTATTTAGCTACTTTAAAATGAGAAACGCTTTTGTACACTTGCATTTATGATGCACCTTTTAGTAAATGCAGAGCATAAATTTAAGTTTGCATATTCGCGTCGTATATTAAGAGCGTAACTGACTAGAATCTGAAATTGAGATCATCAATATTGGAGGATGTATCTATAGATCCCCAATGGTTTATACTGAATGGTTGAGTTTACCTTGTTGTTACTCTGGAAAATGTTGTTTAAAATAAAAACGAAATATTGTGTTTGATTACAATGAATTGCATTTAGTGCTATCTCAAAGCCGATATGTTAAGTGGAATATTAGTTAAATTACAATAATCACTACTTTTATTTTTATTTTTTCTTTTGTTTTATATATAATCATTAAAATACAAACATACCGCTTTACTGGCTAACATAAAATATTAAATCTAAACTCCTTCGCCAAATCAATTTCTATATTGAAACCTATATGGCATTTTGTTAAAATTGGCCATTGTTTTCTAAAACACTCAATTTATTTTCTTACTTATTTCGCCAATACCTACCCGAAAGGTTTAAATTTAAAACACACCTTTAATAATTTTTGCTAAAATTAACTTGCGTAAACCCAAAATTTCTTTTATAACTTATAAACGCTTCAACTATATTCTAACTTAACTTAGATTACCACGTATGACTGCACTAGGTTCAACTCAAATTGAATATTCAATTTCTCCTAATTTTGCCGTATTGGTTCATAACTACCGAAAGCATTATATAAGCTTTAAAACGTCAGGGTCTTAACCACGTGATTTAATTGTTTATAAAACAATATAATGTACATTTAGTTTTACAGCTTATTATAGGTTAACTTTGGTGATAATTAAACTTAATTTACTAATACTTAGTAATAGTTACAGATTAATCATTAATTTTTTTAAATTATTTACCTATTTAATAATTTCAAAGTTTAACAGGGTTTTCAGAATCTTCAACAGTGGAATCACTCAAGAAGAATTTTTTTTTATTTTTAATAGAAATACCACAAAATAATATAACAATAAGATTGCGGACATCATGGTTCAAAAAAAATTCAAATGAGACCTTTTGTTTTTAAGGAATTTTCGATAAAAGCAGAAATATTTAGTATACGGCTTGTACTGTAAATTACTGTAATACAAAATTAACATAAAGTACATAGATTGAATTGTGTTTACACCATGCGTAATTAGCTTAGTTAATAAATTTTGTACACACATAAAAATAGTTTCCTAATTCAAGAAATTGAGTAATCTTGAAAATATTTATTTGGACTAATGATACATCAAATTTATTGAAGAATATTTTTCTTAATTGTAGAATTCTATAAGATTTAGACAAGAAAAATATTAATTTGTAATATAAGCTCACTGCAAAAATATATTCTTAACATAAATAAATGAAATATTAAAAAGAAACACTTCGTTTCTTTTAATAAAACTATCTATATTTTTAAAATTATTAATTGTTCAAAACAAAGCAATATTATTTCTTCTGAACATTTACAACGAAGTATATATTATTCTTTTTTTAAAACATGGTTTGGTTGCTTATATACAAAAATAGCATTTCTTTAATTTGAAACACATTTCTTTTACTAAAGAAATAATTTTTATGAGTGTACCATGTAATCCTGTTTATGATCGTTGTGTTAATGAGAAGTTCTAAATAAGAAATAATTTTTTATGTAAGGTACCTTATGTAAGGTAAGTTTTGTCCCATGGATGAGGTACATATATTACCCAACTCCTGTTTTTCAAAAAATCCCAACAATAATTTATAAAAAATTTCTAACTTAATCTAAATAATTAAAGAAACAGAATTTAAAAAATTGTGGAAAATTCATATATCCTTAATTTCAAGAAAGAGGAACGTTCAATCATACAACATCCCAAATGTAAAAGTACTTTTTAGTTTTAAATATTTCATAATTATGATATGATTTTATCATTTAAAACTCGATAGTTAGTAGTAGTTAATAGCAATTAAATTAATTCGTGAAAAATAATTAGTCCACAAAACGAATAAACTTTTTTTTTTATAATTTATCTTTAAGTAATTCCTAAGTCCCAAAAGGGAGATGGTAATAGCTTAGCGGCTAAGTGTGTTGACTACTAATGCGGAATACCCGGTTCGACTCTAGACAGAGTAAGAACTTTATTCTGACCATTTTCCCTCGAAAGACAATGGTAAACCACCGAAGTGTAATCTGCTTAGTAAATCTCTTCAAAATGAAATGTATTACATTTCCCGTTATTCGAATCCACATTAACCAATACTTGATCTTTCTATATGTGTGAAATAAAACTTCACACCAGAGTTTCGTAAAAGGGACGTCTCTATATTACTTAAATGTATATGTCCCTATCTATCCTAATTAGCACTTTTTAATTAGTAGATAAATCCACTTCTTATAAGAATGTGAAATCCCGTTTGAGAAACCCTACTTTGCACGCACAACACCCCAACACCGACAGAGGAGAGAAGGTCGTCAACGAAAAGGAAACCAGATAAGGTGTAGGGGAGCGTCTGCAAAAGTGGCTACCTTTACATAAAATTAGTCACACAAAATTACTCTACGGCTTTGTAGATTTGTTTTTACCATTTGAAAGCGTAACTTTTAAGGTTCATTGACGAAAAATGTGTACTAATATGGATGGATCTTTCCAATAAGACTTTTTTACTATAAAAAAGAAAATTGAAATGGTATAAAAGTACTTTAATATACCATAAAGGCAGCCATCTTTAATTATTGAAATTTTGTTTATAAATTTATTTGCAAGTGAGTGTCCGTATACATAGAAAGGTGTTTTTCGAATTAAAAAGCAAATATTTTGAATAAGACACAAGAGATTAGTAGCTATCTGCGGAGCTGCAATCAAAAAACAGGTTTTAGCTAGATTAGCAGCTTACTATAATAAAAATCCAATATGTGCTAAAAAAAAGGTCTTGGTATAAATTAAAAATAACTGGACCTGTTCTTAAAATAGAAGGAGGAAGAACGCCAAAAGAGGAATCAAAGCATATTTGAGAGTCTAAATCTATGAAATCGATAGCGGTGACTTATTGAATTGAGACTGGATAATATAAATTATATAAATTATAAATTATGCAGCCAATATTATTGATGTAAGTATATTTTAGATATACTCACACAAATTAACTATAATGTATAGTAGCTGCGATCTAATTAAAATTCCTTTTGATGATAAACAAAACAAATCAGTACTAATGAGCTAGTTAATATTTACTTCGATACATAGAAATTGTAAAAAATCAATATCTATTCAATTTTTACACATAATTCGATTTGCTTTATGTTTGTTATTCTTTGAATGATGACTTCCTGATTTAATTTCATTTTAATAATTCGATTTCTGTCGAAATCAATTTAGGCTTTTTGTGCCTTCGCGCTTTGCTATTTAAACTTTAATTTTTATTGCTCAAATTTTTTGAAATTCAAATGTGAATTTGATTTTCGATTAAGAAACGTTTGTAATTTTTTTTGAATTGTAAATATGGCAGTAATTGATTAATAATTTGGAAATGCCTACTACATTAACAATTAAATTAATTACAATTGTACTCATTTAATCGTAATATAACTGGAAACGAAACTGCTACATAAATAATAAAATTAGGATTCTAGAACGTGAAATACATTATAAGCTACTATAATGAATAATTTTATAATTGCAATTGTCAAGACGAACTTGTAACTTTAAACGCAAATTCTATTACTGGTTCTTGTTTATTACTTAGAAAATTAATTATAAATATTACTGTGTTAATTTTATCATCACTCCGTTTTAATATTAAAGAACAACGAAGGATATTAAATTTTAGCTTTAAGTAATTAAAGCATTATTTAGCCATAATTTGTTTTTGATACGACGAAATTACTTTAATTATATGCTTCAATATAACCGTTTAAAATTTTTAACTGAAAAACCAAGATTACACAAGATACATGATACCAACCAATCAACTATCCATGTTGGGTTAAAATAGTCCTTCATAAGAAATAAAACTTCTCTCATGTAATGTAATAGGATCTAAATTTTTACTTTATCACATCATCAATCTACTTCAAATAGCTTTAATGGCATAGTTCTGTTGAGTCTTTACTGAAAACTTTATTACTTTCACATTATTATACATCCATATTCTTATTGAAAGTTTTTTCTTCAAGAAAATTTTCAAAGAAAATCACATTTTCTAATTCTGTCCAAAATACTTTTTTGGATGTTATTTTTTATCTATTCGACAAAAAACACTTTAATATTAAAAATATAAGTTTGTGAATTTTGTTAATGAATAAATAAGCAATTACAAAAAATGAATATTAAAATCTAAAGTTTTTAAAAACTTTTGTAATTTGAATAATTTTAATTCATTTATTGCAGTTTATTATAACATGTACATCATTTAGATGTTTCATTATATTGAATAATTTTATTCGAGTCAAAAAACTTAATCATAATTAGGTTAATAGACATTCATACTCTATAACCCAAAATTATTGCATAGAAATAACTAGGTGGTTTTTTATGAGATTAATCCCCAGTTCTCCTGTTTTCGGACCTAACAGCTTTGTGAAAGGTATTGTAATCGAGTGCAGCTCGAAGAGCGGCACGAGATTGCAGTACGTTTCACAATGCTGTTTAGGCGAGTATAACGCTCCGCATCACTTAGATTGTGCATCGAACGTGCACGATTCGAGTTTCAACTCGTAGGAGGGTTATACTCGTCCAAACGTAATAAGGATGCGATATGTACCGTCTGCGGTCAGAAAATTTCGCAATAATTTTAATATGGATAAATTAAATGTTATGTAATTAAAAAACTATTATTTATTAATCAACGTATCAATACAAATACTGGCAGCAGGGTTGGTTCACCAGCGCTGGTAAACATTGTATTTATACGTCGTACACATCTGTTCAGTCTCCGAATTTTTATATTTGATATTTTCACCTAAACCAAGGTATAATAATGGTTTAGATTCTAATCTAGCATTAAAAAGAGGAAACGGTAGATAGATACCCAAAAATTACTGTAATTACACTTGAATGGCAAAGTACACACAAAAATTCATTCAAAAGAATGTAAAATCTGAAATACAAATTTGCATTAATAAGACTTGAAAGTTGGTAAAACAAATAAATACAATATTACACAGGAAACTGTAAAAACATAAGTTGTTATTACATTTTAGATAGGTTATGGTAGATAAGTGGTTTTCTTAAATCTAACTTGTCAATCGATTTTGAAGATTTCCCATAAATCAAGATGTCTATCTATTTGACATCTTCGTATCAGTTTATATGATTTTCTTAGGAACTATAGTGCCCAGTATTAACGCACCTTCTTCCGTATTATATTATAGTTTTTCTTTCGATTGATCCTATGTATAGGCTACGGCAGTCATCACATTGAAAATTAGTTATACATAATATGTAGAAACTTGTAGATACAAAGATGTTTCGATCAGTTATTTATTTTTCTAATGTTAATAATTTGCTCAATTGTATATAAACCACTAAAAGCCAGTTTTATAGAAGTTTGTGATGTTATCGAATTTTATAAATTTCCTGATTCCTTTGTAAGATAAAATAATACCAACTATATAAAATATTTATTAAATATAATAATTGATTGAAGATCATGTTGATAAAAAGGCTATTTATAGCCCACTATCATGAGCTAATATTTCTATATCATTAGAAGTTCAACTAACTAATAAACATACTATGAAATTTGTTATAAAAGAAAAATAATTGGCTGATTTTTTCCTGTCTTATTACAAAAATAGTATTCTTTTTGTATCATCTTCGTGATTAAAAAACAACAAAATTTGAAGAAAAACATACTGATTCTAAAAGACGCGATAAAGGCAATCATAAATTAATAGAAGAAAAATACTTTTTGTTCAGACGGCAAACCAAAAGTTACTACGAAAAAAATGTTCAGCATGGTCTAGGTAATACAAAGCTTTGATGTTTTTTTTTGTAACATGGAGTAAGTCCGTTATATTTAATCAAAGGTAACATAAACTCAGAACTTCATGGGAATAATAATATTCTGCGTGACACTATGTTATCATTTGCAGAAGATAACATCCCGCTTCGCTGGGTCTTCCAACATGACAAAAACGCTAAACACATACTATAAGGTAGAAGCAAACCATTTTTGAAGAAAATTAATAATACGTTGGTGTAGCCATCTCAATTTTATAATTGAACATCTTCGGAAGGATTTAAATATTAATTAAGCGATAACATTTTCTTAATTCAGTAAGTTATCAGATATCCTTTCGACGTTCTTCTGGTTTTTTAATGCAGCGTTTCATGATTGTTTTGCGGTATTTTAAAATATTTCAGGAGCGTCGAAATTTTTAAATAATATAGAGAAGCAAAACGATATTACTATTTCGATCAATTTTGAATTATGAAAATTACACGGAATATCTCATTTATGCACCTACTAACTTTAAGTTGAACGGTGAGTAAAAACCTAGCCGGAAGGGAAACGTAATCTTCCAAATAATTAGTTTAAAATTTAAACTATTTGGTATAAATACTCATAGATTTTGATAGATAGGGTTTTAAAACTAAACGATTGGCTCGTAATTAATGTAATACCTATTTGATATTATTGAATAAAATTTGATATTCAAAAGCTCTTTTATGCTACTCCACTTTGATATGCTCGTTAGTAAGAAAACAAATAAGTAGATATTTAAATGTACAAATGATAAGCAAATATAATTGAATTTGATGTATTTAATAATTATATTTTTCCAATTTACAATGGTTACATTACGTTCTCACAAGTAAATAAATACAATTTATAGGAATTGAATTGTATCAAATTCTTTCTTAAACAATGAAAATTTATAGTAGTTAATAAATAAAGGAGCGAACGGTTTATTTAAATGTAAATTGTAAAATACTTTCGCTATTATTTTTATAGACATCAAGAATAGAAATGCTTTTGACGATATCAAAGAAATTGAACAATGTTTTAAATGAATTTGAATGGAATGCTAAAAAGTTGGAAATATGGAAATTGACAAATTAGTGGAATGGTAATAATATTTCTGTAAAACTTGAAATAGAAAATAATTGCGAAGATGAATTCGTTTCTCAATTTCAGGTCTGAGAATAATAATTTACAAGTGAGTTGTGGTTGGTTGTGGTAGAAAATAATCATTAACAATTCTAATACAATATGTCTGCGTCACTAACTTCCTGAACGCCATATTTATTGTGACGAACCCAAAAGCACTAACTACAAACGACTTTGAAGGGCTTCAAATGCCTCAAACTTGCTTTTAACTCTCAAGTTCCTACGCACAAATACGAACTTCCGTTACCTACACTTCCTGGATATATGAAATTCCTGAGGAAAGGTGCTTACATCAAAACAATCGGTGATAGATGGGGATTGCTGATATATCACTATCTGTTAATATTAATGAAATTCAAAACAAAGATTATAAATCTACGATTTGGATTTTGAATGAATATATTTGAGTAATTATTTGTTACTTATTTGACTATTCTGAATAAATAAGGATTTTCTCAAGCGTTATCCGCACACCACTATACAAGCAAACCCGCATTCAGCCGGTCACACCATTTTCAAAAAATTAAACTATCCTTTGATTTTAACTAACGAGTTTACATTTCAACTATATTTACTCCAAAAACAACAAAAGAAATTTTCTTCAAAATGAAGCTACGCATTTTTTGGTCATTTACTCAATTAGGTATTACGTTACCAGTGTCCAGCAGGTAGATATACATTTTAATTCGCAACATTCAAAAGTTTATTCAATTTTATTGGATAGTTCGTTATTCCTAATTGTTAGTTGAACAAGAGTGCCAACCAATCCTTCCTATAAATAGAGTTAAAACCAATTTGCGGTTAACTGAAGTTACAACTAGTTACCTCGGTTTGCATCCACTTCCAAATTTCTTTGTAACTTAGCATTTAACTTTTGATTTTATATACAATTGTTAAAAGAAACTTGCTAACTTCTCGATTTGCTCTTAGCCAGCCACAAGGTAATTTTGTAATCGAATTTGAAAACAATGAAAGTTTAAATAACAAGAAGCAATTTTTAAAACACGAACTATCGGGTATTCTCCTACGTTACGTTAGGGAATTTAAGTTAAATAGGTTTAATCGTAAATTGAAATAAATAAATGGCCCAATATTGTAAGCCTTTTCTGCTACGTTTTTTTAATTTGTTTTTGTAATAACATTTAACTTTTGCAGAAAGCGATTTGCATGTTTATTGCGTACAAAGCGGTTCTTGCAATAAAATTTTTTATTCTTATAAAATTAACCCCTATATTCCATTAACTAGGTTATCCTGTTCAAGTCGTATTATACGAGCTTATACTAGCACATCGCATCGGTTTAATTGAACTAATTGTAACGGTTCACGCTTAGTATTTTACAAATGTTGCAACTGAGTTGCAATTGTTTTATGTGAAAATATCATATCAACATAGATAATTGCTATACTGTTATTGCATCTACTGGTTAAATATTTATTTGGTATAACATTGTTTAAACTAAATATTATTTTACTTAAGTTTCTCACTCAGTTATTTCACTACAAACGATTCTCAAGTTAATGGTCTCACTCCCCCCCCCCTCAGCAAAATTTTGATATACAAAATCAACTTAATTTAATTAATTAATTTTAATTAACCAATTAAATCGTAAAATTGTGGCCAAATTACCCATACTTTGGAAATCTAGAACAAATGTTTCATGCCAGTTAGACGTAAACACAACTACAAATTTAAAAAAATAGGTAATGTGTTGTTAAAACTGAAAGATGGCAACTTATATAATATTTAAGGTAAGAAACAGTAGTTTACACTTTGATTAAAATGTAAATTTTAAAAATGCATAAAAAACTGAAAGTTGGAACATTGTTAGGAAAGAAATTGCTTGAATATTTATAGTAAGATGTAAACAGTCCCATAGCCTGTTAAGAAACAAAAATTTTAACTGCACCTTGATGTTACAATTTGAATCTTATAAGAAAGTTTTAATGAAAGTTAAGTTAGCGGTGGCAGCCATTGTGGAGAGCGTTAGGCTCATTTATCTCACATAGCCTCTTTCATTTCCTGCCCTGACTCCGTGGGGCATAACTCAGCATCCTTTTCCGGGAGGGACTTCGTAGCTGTCCTAAAACTTCCTGTCTGCCTGGTTAATACCAACTTTCTTACCATAACTATTTATTTAATTGCAAAAGTAGTCATAAAAACTTTCAATTTGATCCGCTTTGAAACAATTTAACGAAACAATCGCTTGAAGCTTTCGGCGTGCAAAATCTTGTATACACTACCGCTCAAAAGTTTGGAAACACTTAAATTTTTTTTATAATATTAATAATTTTACTACAATATACGATTTAAATTTGAAATAATTTTCACACATCAGTTTTGAGTTTTAAATGTAAAAATTTACGGAAAATCTGCCTACACATTTTCTTAAAATTGAATAGAAGGATTTAAACAAATGTTGAGATTTTGACGTGCCGGACGGGATCGGCGAACTTTGAACCAATTTGAGCACTTAAAGTTTTAATTTTAATTTTATGATAGTAAATACCCAAAACTGCAGATATATTTGTTTTACGACCCTTTTTCAAGTTGCAATATGAAATAAGTTGAATTCAAAAATTTAAATCATTCATTTTGTTTCGAGTTCCTTCTGAGTGTAATTTTATTTTATAATGGCGATAAAACATCAAATTATATATACCTATATATAATATAATATATATAATATAAATAAAATATTATGTAATAATATCAAAAATATTAAAATTAATTTAATGTTATTTTTTGTTTCCAAACTTTTGAGCAGTAGTGTAGGTACATAATTTTGATTTTAGATTTTATTAATATAAAGAAACAGATACTTAAAAATTTAGAATTAAAGCTTAAAAATGTCTTTCTAGAGTCAAATTAAAGATTTTCAATTAAGATAATAAAACTTTTACAACTCCGGTTAATACAATGTAGGACATTATAACCAAAACTTTAAAAAATTTAAAATCAAAATGAGATAAAAAATTTTTTAATTGCAAATTCAAACTAATTTTAAATCTACTTTAAAATTTAATAACTTTCAAGATTGACGATACCAAGTTAAAAAAAAAAAAATTGATGTATGAGTGATTGATTTCTATTTTAACTAATCGAGTAATTTACTATGAGCCTGATGACTGGTTGGAATTAACGCTGTCAAATTTGTTTCAACTGGTTAAGCGGTTAATCGGTTACTTTTGAACAAGTAACTAGGCTAATTTTGTTAAATCATGAAAACTATTTACATAAAATTTTATTGCTATGTTCGCTACTGTAGTCACTTTGAAATTTGATCTCGAATCTTTTTACTAAATTCAAGTAGCTACTAGAAAACTTTTAAATATTATTCACTGACCTGATACCTAGAATATTCTATTCGAATGGAAACGGTAAATGATCTCGACTGCACTTACCTGAAAATAAAAATAAAATTAAAGTATTTCTTGCAATTTAACAATAAACGTCGATTTATCTTTTTATTATTATTAATATTTAAACTTTATATATTGAAAGCATTCTTACATGGCTACGAATTTAAAATCCCCAATCGTTCTCAATTTTATATTTCTCTAAATCTTCCAATTGTTGGCATTGGGAAAACTTTTATTGAATTTTTTTATAAATTAAATATTAATAAAATGATTTAACTGTAAATCCCCATGTATTAATAAATCCCCATGTAATCAGGTTCAACTTGGTTGCATTTGACCTTGGTCATCAATTCACCAAAAAGTTCTCCCTTGGAACTGAACTAGTTATCATAGGAAGTAAATTTAAATTCAAGTAAGGATTAGTTGCATTGTAAGATCTTTTCAAGAACTAATCAAATTAAGATATCCATACTCTC
The DNA here is from genome assembly GCA_963170105.1 of Cantharis lateralis. Classification (NCBI taxonomy): domain Eukaryota; kingdom Metazoa; phylum Arthropoda; class Insecta; order Coleoptera; family Cantharidae; genus Cantharis; species Cantharis lateralis. The sequence goes on along the minus strand of OY720630.1, from coordinate 24,203,182 downwards.
CTTCTCTCTCTTATACTTTAATTTGATTGGTTCTTGCAAGCTCTTACATTGCAATACAACTAATTCCTTCCGGATGCTACTTTACTTGATCATTTTTAGTTTGCCATAATTGCTTGTTTCAAGAACTAACACTCAAATTATTATTCCCATATAATTCGATAAATAAAATCAAATATTCTGTTTATTTTCCCAACAACAACTTTGCAGTTAGTAATTAAAATGTCAATGGGTTTTAAAATTGTCTTAACTTCAACCAAAATATATACTACATATTGTAGTACTACAACATGTTAAGAGGTTCTCGATATAATACATTTCCTGCTTCTTTTACATTTGTTATACGTAATTTGTAGAACAAAACAAATTTAATGGTTTCTGAAAATAAATAAATGCTTAAGAAATATAAATAAATCTGAAGCTAAATTAATGAAGAAAAAAAGGCAAAGGTAAAGTGTTTTTCTTTAATTTTTTAGCCAGTATACGGAGAGGTTTCCTAACGAAGATTGATACTGGTGCTTATCGAATGCAGATTTTTATAATATTCGTAGAAACCGTGATTTAATGCTGATCAATTTTTCAAAAAATGTTTTTAACGTGGTTCTGTGTTTTCGTTTTAAAATATAACCATGGTACATTATACGAGCATTGTTAAAATTTTAATTAGAAAATTTGAATTAAATTTTAAGTTTTATTGAAAAGCAAAGAATTTTTGTTTTCAACATAATATAAAACTCATTTTAACAAGTTAGTTCGCCCTATTAATTAAATTTATTTAGTTACTGAAGCGATTAAATGCTTTAATTAGTGTTGGATGTATAAGTACCTATATACAGATGTATCCTGATTTGAATGATCACGCTTCAAATAAATTAAACTAATTTTGAATTTCATGTACTTTTATGGTTTTGTAAACTTTATATTAAATTTAAGTTGTATACCCTTGTATATTGCTGTATTCTGTTTTGCAGAAATTAATAGAGGAGAAAATAAATACTCAAATATAATAAATTGTTAAAGAAGAAAATGTGATTGATCATATTTGAGTAGAAAATAGTTCTTTAGAATTTTAAACCATGTTGATAGTTTAGAACTGTAGTAGATAATAAAATAAAATAGAAAGTAATCGGGATTTAATAAAAGAACATTTGAAAATAAAAATTAAGAATTTATATTTGCGAAATTTAAAATGATAATACAGAGTAAAGAAAAATGAATTTTATTATAATTGAAGAGGCAAATGAGAAAGATAAAGAATATAAGACAAATGAAAAACAACAATAGAGAATTATTTAGAAAATTCGGAAATATAGACATCGCATCGTGAAAATAAATGAAAAAAGTTAAAAGAAATTTGAAAAATGTTTATTTCTTTTAAGATATATTTAAGGATCGATAAATGCAATTAAACTAAAAGGTGTTTGTTGAATCTACTAAACGGGAAAACCATATGATGTAACATCCCATGTTTTTGATTTCCAAGTTCTCTAATTAGAATTTCAAGTAATTTTGAGTGTTTTCTGCATGTTTTACAATTTTCACATTAATATTTTAATATTTTCGATGTAGGAAGACAGATTTAGGAAAATTAGTTTTACTTTTTTCACTTTGTAAAAAATAAAAACTGCAAAATTTGGTAATAATTATTGATATGATTTTTATAGAGATTTGCTATAGAAAAATGTTATTTATAGAATTCACTGGCAATGTATGTCGTTTGTTTTATAAATACCCGTTTGTGTGTCCAAACATTTTGTTTATTGAAAATAATACTATGTAAAAACATGTTTGTTGTAATAATTAGGCAATACTTACATAAATATCATTAAATTTAAATCATAAATAAATCCGTTATCAATCACAATTAAAGCCAGATTACCATGCACTACGAATTTTGTTAGGTTATTTATCTTTGTCATCAATCAATTATATAAAACAGAAAAGCTGAAAATTTCAAAGAAGTTAAAAACACATTAATGTTGTTGAAAAGTTACCTTTAGTTAATAAAAAAAAACAGTTAAACAATATAATTAAATATTCATTTGAATGAGGCTACCCGTTTAAAAATTGTAGGTAGGCTGAAACTGTTTATATGGTAATTAGAGAAGATTACATTCAATATAAAATTCTTTGTTTTAAATTGCAATAATACGAAGCTCAAAATTTTATGCTTCCAATATGTAGAACCTTTTAGCAACTTTGTACTAAAACGCGTAGGTAAATCGAATGAAGATATAGGAGGCGATAGGTGATTCCTCGTATATAACATAATGAGAAAACGAAATAGGATCTTGTGATAAAGCAACATATATGTAAATGAATCTCTAGAAAATAGATAGCCGTAAAAGGGCATCATTGAGATTTTGAGTTAGAATATATAGGCTTCTCTGTAGTTATGCATGTATATTTAAATAATGAACCTTGTTTAACTAAAAACGATTTGGTAAATTAAAGTTCCCTATATTTAACACTTAGAAGTTCACTACTTTTCTAATACATAAATCACAAGTTATCTCTTAAATTATAATTTACTTTTTGCTAGCAATATCACTTAAACTTGCTGTTTGTATTAATTATATAAATTTTATCAAGTTTATTACAACAGTTAGGTCATAAAATTATTCAGTAAAGTTTAATAATTTTCAGAAATATTGTTTTACATTACCATCATATCGTTATATATCATAAATTTTTGCGTAATATTGCTTTGTATATTTTGTAAACCTAACATGCGTGAAGTTTCTAGTTCAATTATTCATAGCAATGAAATTGCAGAACCTGCAGAGATAAGACAAACCCCTAGAGTATCATACAAGCCCCTTAATATAATTTAACATTTCCGAAATCAATAATTTAAATTTTCTTAATAGCTCAACTCTTTTAACTTCTTTTATTTCTTACACACTACCTATATTAGGGAAATTTATTTTCAAAACTTCAATTAAAATGTTGACTTGAATTACTTTAAAAAAATTCGCAGTTTTATTCCTATAATCTTATATACTTCTCCTATATGGAAGAGCTATTTCTACGTCTGGTACCAAACCAAATTGAAAAGAAAAGAAATCCAGGACGTGATTTTTGGACATTATCAGTAAAAAACACTAATCAACCAAACCAAACAGTAACAATGTATGATAATTAAACAGATTTTCTTTTTGAGGCTATGTTAAATTATTGGACTATGCTGATAAGCTAAAAACAATTGAAGCATAAATACAACGTTAAATGTTCTATTCGCAAAATTCGATCTGATTTAGGTAAAAGCATACAAACTTGAATTCACCTTATACAATTAACCAAACAAAGTTGTGGCGGTCACGTGAATGATGTTGTATTGTACACTCAATAGAATAAATAAAAGAAAATTTTATTGAAATCTTTAATAGTTGTTTTATTTCAATTTAAAGTTTTCACGCGCTAAATGAAAGATCCTCTACATAGATGTACATTTTTATATGGTAATTTTGTAAGTTCTGAAAAACTTTGACACCGATGGGACGTATGCTGTTGAAGACAATTTGAAGAAAAATATTAAAACTTTTTAAATTCAACAGTATGTTTGTAATATGATAGATACGAAATTATATTATTTATATTATGTCCATACATAATTATGTAAGCAGTAAACGATGTACCTTATACATAATGTTACAACGATCAACACATTTTTCCCGATATGTTCATGTTTTGAATTGCCTCCAAAACTAATCAGCACCAGCTTTTGCCATTTGAAAGATCTCGTAAAAATAATCCCAAGCGACTCAATAATCCAAACTGATTAATATCAGAATTAAACTTTCGGTTTAGCGAATTTAATTATAAACGAAGAAAAACATAACATAGCAAAAGAATTTATAATAACATACAGTTAAACTAAATTAATGTTTTAAATTTCATTTCTCAAAATAAACCGAAAATTTATTATGTACTACTAAATAAGCAAGTTTATATTTCAGTGATTCTACCTACATAAATATATATGTACAATATTATTATTGAAATTACTGGCCAAATTCGTTGTAATTCATAATATGTACATGTAATTTAATATATTTGTACATTTGGAGAGGTTTATTTGTTTATCATCTTTCCATAAGTTAATTTTAATTTTTAATTGTGCCCACACATTATATCTTGCCTACAAAATAGCAAACTGCCAAAGTATTATTTAGTATCTTAATGAATTTGTGCCTAACTTCTTAGATGCTTGATAAACATAACCACTATGTCAAACCAATGACAACCTACTATTTCGGTTTGGTTATGTAGATCTGTAAATCATGTTTATATGCCTACGAGGGAGAGAGTACCGTGGAGTACTGTTGAGCAGACTAAAAGTGTCTAATATACATGGATGTTGGTAAGAAAAATCAGAGAGAAATTCTGTGTCAATTACAGATTTTATATTACACAATTCACATCAGTGATCATGAGAAAAGTTATAAATTTGAAGTGAAAGTATTTAAAAGAACTTTTGTTGAATCCACTAGAGTTGCTTTATTTAAACCTGACAATGCGGAGACACATGAAGCTTACTCTAGCTGAGATCCAACAAGAGAAAAGTTAAGTTTCGGTGACAAGTTTGAGTTCCATATTATTTGAGTACAGTATTCTTCGAAAAAGAAATTACTGATTACTATTCAAAATGTATAATCGGATTACTTGCTTTCACATTACGAACTGAATTGTATACTTTAGTTAAACTAATTAATAAAAATAAAGCAAACAGTAAGAATGAAATGCTTGATAAAAATTTATTGATCTGAACTCTTTGCGTATCAAGTGGCTCCTAAATAATTTTAAAACTATTAAGCTGAAGTCGAGAACAGATATACTTTCGCGAAAAGTGCTGCATGAGAAACGTTCGAATGCTTCTCAAAAGCATCGACAGAATATGTAACAAATGATAATAAGTAGATCTGCGTGGAGCGATCCGGAGAAAACCTATTTTGATGTTCGATAATAAGGTACTTGCTTACATGGGAAGCTCAATTATCAGAAGCCAATTTATTTAATACTTTTGAAAATGTAGACTGAATAGATATACCTCTGTAATTGGAGACAGCAACCCTCTACATTTACTTATAATTTGTGTAATCGAAAACTTAAAAATCGTTTAGAAATAATTGTTTACCTACTGCAGTGTTTCGTTACAGTAAATTTTTAAATTATGGTATTTTTGTTGTGATAGGACAGTGCCGGAACAACTTTTTACAAGTTTCATTTTTGTAATTTAATGAAGCGCTTTGAATAGGTAAAGTCATTTACTGAAGTCGACTTTTCAACTACTTGTATGTTGTCGCTTAAGTTTTCTCTTAAACTATTTTACTGAGCTTATTGAGTTTAAAACCTTCATTCGTACTTTTTTTTACCGTTGTATTTGGTTTTCCGATAAGTTGAATGTATTGTATTGTATTGTAATAAAATTGAATTATATATGCGTAAAAATTATACAAATAGAAATGAAATAATAATTTTGACATTTGAGCTGAAAGTTTTTGGGAAAAACAATTAAAATAATTAAAATTTTATAACTGGAAATTATTTATAGTTACAATAAGTTTACATTTACAAATTAAAAAAGTTTGTCATATATTAATGCGATGTGAAAGGATACGCTTTAAAAATATAGGAGCTGTCTGAATGAAATTTCAAAAATTACTTTTCTGGATAAAAACTGTCAAAATTTAATTCAAAAATATATTTAAAATAAATTGATTGATTATAAAATTGATTTAAAGCTATATAGATATATAATATATACAGTTAAAAAGTTTTAGTTCAAAATATGTAGCTAATTTTGTTTCGTTGATTTATTCATGGAATGTTTATGCTACTTTTGTATAACATCATATATTTCTCAAATTACAAAAAGTTTCTGATTTAGAAACCGCATTGTAATTAAAAATTTTGGAATAGTAACGAGGCTTATTAAATTATTCTAAAAGTTTTTTAGTTTGTATAACAAACGCCTAAGCTTTAATAATTTTTACATGAGAATTTTGAAAATGACTTAGCAGTTTGTAAACCAATGAATGTTAAGAAATTTCAAGTATTTCAATTTTGCTTAAGTTTGCACAACTATTTCGCACCTGATCATGTTCTATAAGTACTGTCCTGTCCTACTGTCGTTCCTCTTTAAGCCAAGGTACGTATATCTACAGAATTTTAATTTAGTTGTAACCCTTTTCTTGTGGTTTAAATTGGGAAATTTCGAGTATACCGCAACAAAATTTTTAACCTCGGTAGAAATTTAAACAACTTTCTACATAATCAATTAACTATTTCACACAAAAGATTATTTATAAAAAAAAGTATATTTTGTATACATAAATAAATATTTTCGATAAATTTATTTGTTTAAAAATATTCACCCGTAGTTTGTAGAGTTTGGTTTAGCCACTTTTAACTTAACAGTTAAACAATAGCATGTTAGTAATTATTTGTGAAATGCATTGTCCAAATATTTACCAATTGTTAAATAAACATTGATTTTGCATTATTAAGATTAATGGAGTATATCAATAAAGATGTTTAGACCGTACTTCTATTTTCATAGGACAATGCGGTCTTGCCTAAAAGATTGAATAAAGGAACATTTATCTTGATCAACACGGAAAAGTTTGAAATTCTACATAAGAAAAGATGATTTTGGTACTTGCTTGCAAATACGATTATGTATTACAACTTTGTTAAATTTCAAAGTTCAATCAATGATATTAAATTTGAAATTAATATTAAAAAGCAGCTAAGGGGAACTTTATTTAACCACAATGACCAACATTACAAACGTAACGTTTCTGTGGTCTAATAAAGCTTGTTTGTATAACCACATAGTATAACGGCTATGCGAATGCATTTGGAATGATTGGCAATGTTTATGCAAGTAGAACACAGTTTCCTACTTAGCTTATTCACCAATTTTGGTTAATGATACAAATCAGGTCAACATTTATTTCAGCGCAGGCACATTGAAAAAATTCAAACAAACCAACTTAGATAAATATACATTTTCTTATTTAATTGTGTGGTTAAACCTAGTCTCTGTAATTGGTTAGTATATAAAAAATGGTACGTAAAATTTTCAAATCCAAGAAATCAAAAGGCAATTGAGTACACATTATTTTTATATTTATTTAGCAATTTCAACTTAACTGAAAATCGATGTAAACTGGTAAGCTTTTATGAGTGGCCACTCTATTCCTTTCGTCGCGTCGTTCAAATAATATTGCAGGAATATATTTAAAAACCATTTTTTGGAACACAATTTTCTGCACAAAAAATATTTAATATTTTGTTTTAATTTCCATAATGTATACGAAAATTAAACAATTTTATTTCAGCCATTTAACAAAAGGAAAATTGTGACCACTCTCTGCCAGGAGTTAATGGTTTAGGTCACCAAAAAATGTGATTGTTACATAAAAAATATATTTCCTTGGAAAATTATTTTCAATTAAACATGTGAAGTGTAAACGGTTCCAAAACAAATTAATTTCTGTTTGCAAGCACCAGATGGGTATACTAACTTTAATTACAACACATATGTATGTGCTGAGTATTCATGAGTAATTAATGTAAAAAAATAATTCGATGACCCACGGAAAACTATAAAACCTTAACATTACCTAAAAGTGCAGTTAGCTGAAAAAGTTTAATTAAATTACTTTTAATTACGCGGTAGCTATACACAAAAGTGTATTTCCTACTGGCAACTAATTATTTATACCTGACCTTTGAACTCTCACATTAATCACCTCAAATGGGTCAAATAAGTGCATTTACAATTGTAGTTTTTGATAAATTAAATATTTTTTAAACGTCTAATGATGTTAAATTTTTAAAAATTTAATCTTTTTTGGTTTTGTTCTTAATTTGCTCTTTTGTGAATACATTTATGTTCATGATTTATTAATTTAGCTCTGGCAAACATAATTCAAATTATAAAGACTTAAAATTAATTTAATTTACAAATTAAAAAAGGCAATAACCTGCTGCTGAAAGTTGATGAAATCATTTTAAATTTTATTGTGTGTGCTTAGCTTATTAATTTTTATTTAGTTTTAATTTGCACAATAATTATATAAATTTTTAGTATTTTTGATGTTCAGGTTTGATTTATTAGACACATACATAATTGTAAACTACAAACTTGTGTTCGGGATTAAAAATATTGTATGGAAAATGTAAAACATAATAAAATACATGTTACATATAAATATGTTGTAAAGTTATGTCCAATTAATTTTTTTAAATAGTATTTATTTGTAAACATAAATACTATCGTATTTTTTGTTAGCAAACAGTTTATTATAGAAAAAAAACTAAAAGATTTTATAGCCGCACCACACACCTATAACAGCTTTTCTAATTAAATTTTATGTCTTTAATATTTAAAAAAATATTATTTAGGTGATGTTGACTTTCAATCATAATTTTAAATCTGGTAATAAAACTATTCCAGCTGCCGTTGCAATATTTTTATTAAAAGAGATAAACTGATATATAAACCCTATTACAGTTATAAAATTCACGAGATAACCTAAAATATTGTCATTAAAAGTAACTGAATTAAAAAATTGCCATAGCCCTAAGATGCTTAAATGTTTTATAGTTGAAAGAAAACGATTACACCCTGACGGCTGCATGTGTAGATTTCCAAAGTGTCATTTACATCCAATCAGCATAAAACAATAAAATTAAACAATGAACTTTGTGAGTTGGATATATTAGTGGGTAGTTAGTGGACCAATCAGATCTCTCTAAAATATTTTACCGCCAAATACATAGGTATGGCAGCTGCTTACTTCAGTCGCAGAGTCTGATAGTTTCAAAAACTATAAGGACTATACCAATATGAAATTGTTTGATTAAAATAATTATTATTTACTTAGTGGGACCATGCGACGAGAATGATTTTTTCAAAAATATTATTTGACTGCTTCGATTGCGGACGAGCCCCCAAATGTAGGATTTTTAATATTTAGGAGGATGAAAAATAAAACGATGCTTTAAGTGATTTATTAAATACTGAATTATAAGAAAAAATAATACAATATATTCGTCATGTCGTTCAAATGGATTCTTTTGCCGTACACTCCCTGCTGTCCTCTTTGGTTAGGGGGTTGTCCGTCGTAGTTACCAGACTACACTTAAGCAGGATGTGTGAAAAGGCGCACCCCATTTTGTTGTTCAACATTCCTACGTACATTAACAAAGCATCCGCGAATCAGATATCAACTGAACACTGCAAAATGCCAACTGTTCCTATATAAAATTCTTCACCATACAGCAGTGGCTGGATAGTTAAAACTACATGTGGATGTAAAGATTTTACTAAGTAACAAGGCGTCATATTTCAGGCTTCAGGTTTTAATATCAATAGGGTTCAATATAAAGAACTAATTTGAAAGCAAAATGTTTCAATTATGTGAAAAATGATTACAGTTCGTCAGTTGGGTTAAATTGTCTTTTTTCGAGACATACTAAACTACAGCAATAAATTTCATGTTTTATTAAACTCTTAAGTGGTTCACTGCGTATATTACAGCTGTGCTGAATTGCGGATTGGTGTGGGTAATCAATATTTACGCTTCGGATTTCTGAAACAGGGAAGGTAACACGTCACGTGAAACATCACATGTGGATACACGTTTTGGTCCCGGTATGCCGATACCACTACGTGTAAATGGATTCATTGAAATAATTTCAGGATTTTATCTAAATTTCTTTATATAATTTAAAAAAAGAGTTTTATTCGTTTCTCTCATTTTTAAAAACTATTTCGCCCTATAAGTTTCCTCATTAATCTTAATTTCTCAAAACTCAATTAAATAATGCCTACATATTAAAAAGTAAATGCAGAACATTAATTTTTTTATTAAATTTTATGTAACGTAAAAAGTTTCCGAAGCATTAATAAAGCAATTTGATAAAATTTTAAAGTATAATAATATATTTTATCTTCTTTGATAAAACTGTAAAGGACGATTTGTTAACACATACTTCTGAAACTTATCACATATTTATTTATATTACCTAAAGGGAGGTAAAGATATATCTATTCCATCTTTTAAAAATATTTATCTTCTACTCGAAAATGGATACTTGAGAGTAATTGAGAAGGTCACATCTGGTTCACTTCAAATACCTACTAAAATGTTATGCGAGAAATAAATATCAAAAAGAACATAATCGGAAATTTTTATACGAAGTACAAACAGTAGAATCGATTATCTACTTTTCCTGATCCTTAAATATTTTATATTGTCCTGAAAATTGTAATTTGTGAGATTTGTCCGTTTCCTTATTTAAAATCAAATTTCTTTCCAATATTTTGTACAAAATCTTTAAAGCATAGAAAAGCATACAATTTTGGTGGCCTACGAGCTCACTATAACGGCACAAAATATCCGTGGTCGGATTGTAATTTTCTTCCATCCAGACAACTTTCCAATCAACAACTTATTTAGTCTAACAGCTGATATCAACCTGTTATGTGGATAAATTGATATTATTCGTTTGGAATTGCAGATTATTATTCAGTGCAACGGAAACATTTTCACTGATTGTTGGTTCTATTCTTTATAATCGTCTTTGACTTAGCGAAGCCAAGGTACAAAATTGCACCATTTAATTAATTATTTCGTCACTTTAGATTGGATCAAGATTCAATTCTGCAACAAATCTATTTAATTTTCAGTTTATAATTTTATTATATTTGTTTTTATTAGAAATTAGACTTGGTACGAATTTCATCTCATAATCGAGGTTCGTATTATAAATAAATTATTTAAAATGTCACGTAAAAAATTTGATTTTATTTTACGTCAAATACGAATGTGGTAAATAAATATAATGTAGATGAAAAATATTGTACATAGAATACGAATTTCAAATAATAATTAAAATTTCTGTAGCAGTAAATTGTGTAATGTAATTTTATTACTGTAAATCATAAAAATTTAAAGGAATAGAGAAAACCAGGATTAAATAACTTTTCTAAAGAACCATATATATTTTCATCCGTATTTGTAAAAATAATTTATTTCAATATATTAAATAAACATTATGAAGGTTTATTCTCTTTTTTAATTTAAATTTTAGTCGCACATTTCAAGGATAATTGACCTGGGGATACAATTTTTCAATAGATCATAGAGGAAGTGAAGTAGTAAATTGTGTCTATGTATGAGGAAGGGAATTGATAAGCGGGGTGAGAAAATATCTAAACATTAAGTTCATGTAATCAAATAAATAGTGATTATAAATAAGATTATGGAAGCATGAACTACTTTGATTCCGTACCGGAAAAACTTGGGATTGTATGCTGATTGAAATAGAATTGGATTCACAGACATAGAAAAATTAAAAATAATAATAATCGATGTTAACTACTTCCCCTCTCCATTGGAAAGCAATCAAATGCTGGAAGATAGCCCAATATTAAAGTTAAATAAACCTAACCTCACTTTATGTATTGTTCATTTGGAATTATATAATTTGAAATGGGTAAAGTATAAAACCTTTGAAATGTTAATAAAAGCTAACTGTGTATGGGCCAAATTTTTATCCCCAAATGTAAACGAATAGACTAATATAATTTTCTAAGAATTGCCTTTGTTGAGCCGGTAATAATTACATTCATAAAGCTTCAAAAGAAATTCGATGCAATTAATAGCAAGCGTCTTTAATAAGTTTATTAAAACGTTATTTATATTCGTATCACGAAAGCACAAACAATCATTAATCGCACCTGTTCTCTATGCAATTCCCTAGTTTAGCGCTTAATTTCTATCTATCCTTATTTATCTAAAACAAAGCTATTCACATTGTCTTTTACTAACTTGAACGTCATGCTCTCCTTTAAATCCATCTCACAGGCCAAATTTAAATGAGACAGAAGGGATTTCTTAATTAACGCGAGACCTTATTAAGAGAAAGCTTGCTGATTATAACAAAAAGTGTTAAAAATAAAAACTCATAGAAATCATTTATGCGCCGTTATATCTAACACTGATTTGCTTTCCATAATTTTATAAATTTGCTTATGTTCGTTTCAATTAATTATAATTAAATGTAAATTGTACTTGCAAATTCATTAACCACTTAACTGATAGTAAGTGATAAATATCAATGAAACTAATTTAAGGAAGCCCGTAATATAAAAGATTTATCATCTTTTCTTCATGTCTTCATCAGCTTATACTACACATGTTGGCTTATAACATAATTAATAGCTCATGGCATTAACAACGTTTTAAACATCTTGCAACCTGTTACATTCACATACAAAAAAAAATGTAATTGCTTTGTTTATAACACAAAAAATAAAAGATTCCAAAGGATTAATGTATACCATTTCCCAAATTTGCCATTTATATAATATGGGTATGCAACGACTTCTGCAAATGATAAGAAACTGACATTCTAAAGAATTCAATTAATTAGAGCTAATTCTTTGCATAAACCATGTTTTAATTTTCACTTTAAATACAAATGAAAAGATAACAGCTGCCACCATACTCATTCAAAGTACAGGATTTGGTCACAATTTCACTAACAATAAGACGACCAACTATGTTAGTGACAGCTCCTTTTAAATTGTGTAAGGTAATTTAAAAAAAAAGTATTTCTTCTGTGTGGGCCTTTTTATGTTTTAGATTAGATTTTCAACCTCGTCTTCCAATCAGAAAGCAGTTTTGGAATAAATCAAGTAAAATATTTTGAATATCAGAGTGTTAACATTTTTACTTCTGTTAGTTAACACTACTAGTGTTAACATAACACATAATTAAATTTTAAACCCAAGATTTAAATGAACAAAGTGCTGCGTTTTTGATAAAATTTTTGCAGTGACCTACATATACAAGGATTGATGTTCACCGTAAAATTTCATTTTAAAACTTTCGGAGCTCGTTTAATTAACCAAAATGGACGTCTCTGAGCACGTTATACAACAACTATGCGTTATAACAGACGAAAGAGTTCATGCAGAACAAATGGTCTCAAGAACTTTAAAAATAAAGAATGAAGTAAGACAAGGACGTATTTTCTTCCACATGATATTCTACATCTATAATAGAGAACACATCGTAACACGTCGAGTCGTCAAAAATTGGAATATCATTTATATTCCTATAAAACATCAGTCAAGAACAGATGCAATGTAGCAGATGCTACATTTCCTACATGCTACATACAAGAGAGGAAAACCACTGTCTCGATCCTAACGAAACGAAACTTAACACAAAGACTTTTGTCAGATTTTTATAAAATTTGTTATAGCATCGAGAGACTAGTTATACGAGAACAAGTGTACAGCTCTAAACTACTAGAAAATCGACAGGTCAAGATACCATAGGAAAACCTCTACAACAAATTACTCGTGATAGATAATATGACCGCTCGAAATGGAGAGCAATGGTACACCAATCAATGAAAACACTCTGAATTACTCCTAACAATCCTACGATCACGACTATTAATTCTGACAAGTCGAAAACGACCATTGAGAGATAGACGTGGGTCGAACAGTTGTTGTATTTTTAGCAATAAATTTAGACGTTCTTAAATTTCAACAACTTAATTAAATAAGAAAAAATATTTAATTAAACAACCGGTATGCAGGCGTATGAAGCTAAAATTACACAAAAAATTTCTAATTGCATCGTCAAACGATGATTAAGTTTGGAAGTCAGTATACATTACATATCTACAATCTCCCGGAAAATCATTAAGTTCTAAATGGCATCTTATTACACCGGTCACCCTACCCTTAAGATGCTTGCTGCTCCTATTTACAAAAGGGAGATATAATACTAAAGATAATGTCCTGTTTACAGATGAATTTAAAAATTGTGGAGTAATCCCTTAATTTCATCTAAATCTACGTGAAAAATTGATTTTTCTGAAATATAGAAAAACTTTCGGTTTGGGTTGATTGCTTTGCATCCAATAGATACTTTTATCATTAACTATCTATCGTATTGCTTATTGTTTTGCAATATTCGCTATAACTTCAGAAAAGTAGCGAATAATAGAATATTTCGCATTGTCAAGTACTTTAATAGAAAGATCCATGAAAACTTTCAGTGACATGTAATGCTTTCTCTTTAATGAGTCGGAGTGATATTTTTAGATCCCAAATAGTATTTTTTACATTTCTGCATATATATTATGTGAAAAGAACAGCGCAAGCCTACAAAGGATTTCACATGTCATGTCATGATGAAGCTTATTTGTCAAGATGCCAGGAATCATTCAAATTATTGTCGTGATCGATTAATAAAATAATGAAATGTGATTTAACTGTCACTATTGGTGACCACGATCACTCGGTCGAGAATGTTCAACGAAAATTGCTCAACACACTTGAAACCTTTCGTGAACGGTCAAATTTCAATTTCGATGAATTTTTTGTATTTTTAAGCTTTCTAGTTCACAAATATATTTTTAATGTAATAATGCAGTGAAAAGTTTAATAAAAAACCTTAATTTCTATCATCGACATCATTCAAGTGCCACTTGAACTTTTTATCCTTTGAAAATGAGGTAAACCTCATAGATTGGATTACCCGATTTAAACAATTTCTACCGTTTTTCGAGTACACAGTTTTGTTATTGTGCTTTGTAAGTATACCACAATAGCTATTTATTTGGCCAGTATGGAAAAGTTGAATATTTTTATTCTAAAATGACTATCCTTACCTACTTACATTATTATATTAAATTCTTTTTTATTATTATTATTACATCTAAATATTATATAATAAAACTTTCAACATAAGGTATAGAATATAATTTTCGGTATGATTCTGAAATTGAATTTCAAGATCAATTCTTCTCGCCTAAAAGAAACGTATCAAATAAAATTATCTTGTAAACCTACTGAACTCGTTAAATTTTAGGTTGCTAATTATTATATCTTAACTTAATATTACATAATACAAAATAATCGTTTATATTATGTAGTTCCATGTTTTTTACATTTTTGAAATGCATAGAAAGAAAATCGTAAATATTGTTTTAAATAATAACATAAATCATGTTGGGTATGTTTGAAAATTCGATTTCATTCTCCTTATAGCAAATAAAATTGTGATAGATATCTATATTTAAATTTTATAAGTGCGCTCTTCAAATAAATGAGTATAACCATATACGTATTGCATTAATCAAATTTAATTAATGAAATTACAATTTAATTTCTTCAATTCAATTCTTAAAATTTAATTTTACCCAAAACGGTTTAATTAAATTTAATTGTAAATAAAAGCAAATAAAATAAATACATTTTGCAAAACTTCTGCTGTAGTATGTCAAGTACACCGTAATTGGGATTTTATTAAAACCGCAATGAAGCGAAGGTTGTATCTCAAGTTGCATTAAATACAAACAATATAGATGAGCAAATCGATAACATTTCTTATTTGATTTTATTAAAATTTTGTCATTTCGGAGCGTAAAATTATGAATTGTCTTATTTATATAAACGACATCCAAGAAACCGAGTAGAAGTAGAGAAGCCGAGTCCAATTAACGACAGTAGTATTGTTATACCGGGTGCAGAATCGAATAGCCGAATATAGGGAATTAACACGTAAAAACTTATTGATGCAAATTCCTGCTTCCCTAATTATTTTAGAGAAAAAATGAAAGACACACAAAGAATGCAAAAATATAAACTACGTATGATAAAAGCATGAGATTTCATCTAATCTTTACTTATAGGGTTAAAAAATGCTTCTCAAGTTTTTAAAATTTTCATTTATAAGCCTGGCCTTGGAAGTTTCCAAGGTAATAATTTTGAAATTAAATTGAATTTATTTCATGACCAGTCTGACAAATAAAAATTTTAACAATTCTAAAAGAATTTTGGACTTTCATCTTCGAATTTCGTCTAGTTTCTACTTAAAGGCTCAAAAATTCTTTTAGAATTGTAAAAATTTTCATTTTTCATACTGGTCATGAAATAAATTCAATTTAATTTCGAAATAATTACCTTGGAAACTTACATGGCCAGTCTGATAAATGAAAATTTTAACAATTTTAAAAGCATTTTTTGACCCTATAAGTAAAGATTACATGAAATCTAATGCTTTTATCATACATAGTTTATATTTCTACATTCTTTTTGTGTCTTTCATTTTTTCCCTAAAATAATTTGGGAAGCAGGAATTTGCATAAATAAGTTTTTACGTGTTAATTCCCTATGTTCGACTATTCGATTCAGCACCCGGTATCCTAATATTGGTCGGTCGTCTAGTGTGGATATAGTATTGGCCTATTTATAGCCAGTGCTTGTTATCCGGTTTCGTCAAGCGTGGAACAGGGCTAAAGGAGCTTTTAAAATATAAAAATCGACATGTCTGAGATCCTTCCATCGAATTTTAAAATTACCGGCAAAACAAATTTGTGCTCGAGTTTACTTACATGGTGTCTTTAAAAATAATGCAAAATATTCACGCAGACAAGAACAGCAGGTGCCGACAGCAGCGTGATTTAAATAAAACAGTTTTTAGGAATACCGAAGATTCAAACACAGATATAAAGTCGTTAAAATCCTATAGGTGATTTAAAAGAAAGTTGAAAACATATATGTCGATTTTCTGAATATGATTAAGAAATTTGAAAGGAAGAGAAAGTGTATGTGACTGACATGCTAAAAATACAATCAGGGTGGAACGAGAATTTAAATAATTTTAGAAAACAGTATAAAAATGTATTTTAATTATAGAAGAAAATTAATTTTGTTTAGGTGTTTTATGTTAAGATAGGATGCACTTTATTGCATTTACTTAAAGCCAATAAATGTTCCAATGGAATAAGTTGCAGTGAACAATTTTAAACTTTAAATACGTTCTTGGTAAATTGATTAGTTCAGAGATTTAAATTAGTAAATGGGAATTTAATACAATTAAGACAAATTGAGTTCAGCAAATCTCCCCAAATTCGTGACAATGGCACAATCGGACACAACTGCAAATCAACATGCCATTTGCTAACACGTCTTGGTCATAGGATATCCACGTTCAGTACGTAATTTCTTAGCCCAATTGTTCAACTAACTTTGCACGAAAATGTCACGTCCGTTCCATCTGCCCATGACGGTCTGCCAGAGACAACAGAAAATGGTACACACCGTTTCACCAGTTTAATCAAAAAGTTGCAAACTTAATTATATATTTACAGCTTAAGGCTAACTTAGGTATTTTGTTGAATTTAAATTAATTATCCTGCATTTATGAGAACAAAACCTTAAATAATAGTCTGGAAAATATCTTGCTTTTACAACTTTACATATGAAACTTGGAGGTTATTTAAATTTCATTCATTATTCTTAATACTTACAACGTTATAACAAATGAATATAAATTTAAAGAAAATTTAATTTAAAAATCAATCATATATTAAAAACAATTTTTTTAGGTTTTATTAAAATTTATATAAGTTCGTTTAAATTACAAATAAAAACACTTTCTCTTTCAATAAGACGCTAGCTTCTGAATAAGAAAAATCTGCTTTAATGAAGCGTAACTTGCCAGACAAAGAGCTTAGACTCTTCAATAAAGATTACAGCCTTAATGAAAGATATTTGTTTTTTACTGTGCTAAGTTAAATATCGTTAAAATTTTATTTTATTAGGTTTCGCTAATATAATTTAAATGTTTGCCTATTCCCGTATTACTTTTTTGAAAATAGTTCGTTTCATCAACTAATTGCCGATTATCACGTTTACTTATCCTACTTCTAAGTTGCAAGAGCAGAATATGTTTTATTTTCAACCACTAACTGCTTAAAAATTTTAATTAGACAATTAATTATATTCATACGATCCTAATCTAGTACAAGCATCAGGTCTCATTCGATTACCACAACAATCTCAGTTTACACACGATTAGTAATAAATCGATTATTTTAAATATGTCACTTCGATTTCACAGCATGGCTACTAAATTAGTAGGTGAGTACACACAAAAATTTCGCACTACAAAAAGCAAAACATACCCACCTTTACTTGATGAATATAATAGATATACTCAAAAGGATTAGATAATCTTATAAAAGGGTTACGAAATCCAAAGGAAATTTGTCCCCAAGAACAAAAACCATCTGCCTACGTAATTGCACTAAATCGGATGAAATGTTCTAGCACCTTGAATCGAGATTAATGATAACCATAAGATACTATCAAATCTAAGGAAAACTGTAAACCTAACAAAATTAAATTAAATTACATGTTCACATTTTTCTACCCTTTGGTTCATATTGTTTTTCTCAAGAGATTCTTGCAAAAAAATTTACATCAAACAACCACATAGAGAACATCTTTTCAGTTTTTTAGTACAAGAAACCCATTTATTGTCGCTCACAAAAATAAAACAGGATTTACCAAAATATACATATATCTAGAGTAGAGTAATCAATATTAGATCTTCTGCAATAATTTGCGATCAAACAAGTTATAAATTCTGTATAGCAAAAAGAAATGTTATAATATCCTTCAATCGTAATTAACAATGATAATTGAATTTGTTCACCCTGTTCAATGAAAAATAAACCCTCCTTCTGTTCATTACTATCCCCTCTCCTTAGCAAAATTTTCACACTTTTCCATTAATATATAAATGAATCTTCTTGATAGTTACGGTTTAATTATAGGTGAAATACAATACCTAAAAGAGAAGCAAGCTCATTATCGAGCGAAATATTTCCTGCAACAACAAAATAATACAAGAAATGCTAAATATTACAAGTTAGCCAGAATATGGCCAAAAATAATTAATGCTTTAATTCAGCAAAACACACTGTAGGAAACAAAAACCCATGGCATCTAAAACTACTTTGCCCAACGGATACAACGGTTTATTCCTAAGAAAACCGAAAAAATGAAAACAATCAATGAACCAAACAAAATGGAAAAAACTTTTATCCTTACAAATAAATTTTAGATGTTCAAAATGATAGGGACAAAATGAAAGAAGCATTTGATTTTGATCTGGTAACTACAAAAATACTGATATACTGTGAAAAGAACTTGTTATCCTATCAAAACTTTTACTAGTTATCATCTCAATAGAGTAGAGTTTACTTGCTGTCACAACAAAATTTAAGCTGCTATGACTGTGTCTTTTTTTAATTAATTTGAATTAAAGAATTTGTTGATTTCACAAATTTAAAAAAAAACATTAGTTGATTCAAAAAAGTGTTTTTTCTGAACAAGAAGAACTATGTTATGTCACCATAAAATTTGTTGTAACCACAAAAAAACTCTGTTGAGATACTAGAGGCTTCATTATAGCGAAAAATCCTTTTCCACGGTATACAAGTGAAGGAAACTAAAAAAGAACAGTTTGGATGTTCGATGAATTATATTTTTATCAAAGCTCCATTCGTTACAAGAGGTAAATCTAAATAACTTCGTACCTATATGCAGCTGAGATTACATCTCTGATTAGAAATAATTATAATTATGGGGGCTGAATACGT
The DNA here is from genome assembly GCA_963170105.1 of Cantharis lateralis. NCBI lineage: Eukaryota > Metazoa > Arthropoda > Insecta > Coleoptera > Cantharidae > Cantharis > Cantharis lateralis. The sequence continues at coordinate 24,183,691 of OY720630.1, read as the reverse complement.
TACTTTGGTAAACAAGTAATTATAATACTGTATTAGTAGATATTTAAACTCTTGGGAATTGCTTGCCTGAACAATTATAGAGGAATTGAAAATCAATTATATAAATAATTCAAGCAGGAAATTGTCTTACATATTGTAAATAGACTGGGAATTCTACGTTTTAGATAAAAGCATTTTTATTTGGGTTTTATAAATGTCAGCTTTTTTGAATAAAAAAGATGTTACATTTAGAGCAAACAATAAACATTTCATTATATACCGTTGAGAAATGCGTTGATGAGTTTTAGTCCGTGGTCATCAGCAATGCAGCTCGTGATTGTAACGGGTCGAATCACTTTAATTCGTAACCCGTATTCCATAGCTGCCGAAGCGACCTAACTCCATAATTGACATCACATTCTGCAGCAAAAATTAGTGGTGCGTTAAGTTGCAGCAGATTTATACAGTTACACATTTAATTTTGTTAGAAGGTTTATTCAACAACAACTTACTCGGCACACTATATGGCAACACATTTCAAATCAACTGTTTAAATAACTAAAATTACCGAACGTACAAATTTGATGAGTTGGTTCAATATTAACATATAATTTTAAAAATCGCATGCTTGTTTATATAAATCTTTATTTAAGTTAATTATGAAAACGAAGGTAGAATTGGTATAACCCAAGTTGATAATGAAGTCGATATTGGAGTTCGTGATGAGAATTTCAATTCTGCTTACTAATATTCCTCTAAGTACAAATATTCAAACAAAATCTATTGAACAACATCATCAAACGTAAATAAAAAAATTCATTTAATTTTATTGATTACTTCATTTCATACCAACTGAGTTAGAAGAAAATGTTTATAAAATTTCGATAAACCGATAAATAATTAAAAATTGTTAGGAGATAATTACGACCATTATCGAGTTGTCTAAAAATAGAAAATAGCTAAAAAATATTTTATAGTTTTATGGATTACAGAAAAATGGAAAATGTGTTTTCATATTATTCCAGCCAATAACGAATTTTTTTAAATACTTACACATTTTTGGTAAGTAAACGACATTAATATTTAAATTTGAAAACTGTCACACCGTTTACCTTCGATCGGTCGTTATATGTAATTTCAAATTCTGTTGAAATTAAAGATTGATTAATATAAACATGTTGACATTTTTCAGTGGGCTGAATGAATAAGTGGCAAACATAAGCAACTTTTAAATCTGCTACCAAACTTGAAGTTATGTATTTAAAACTATGAGGAAACATTTAGCGAGTTTCCAGAAAGCAATTAGAGAGCAACTTTAACTGGAAAGGAATCTTTTCTTTATCAGGAAATACAGATACCTTAATGTGCTGCGTGGCAGGAAGACTATCAAGGCGGTAATCCAAGTTAAAATTTAGTTTCATTGGATTTTCTTCAAGAAGTCGCGGTTTGAATTTGGGGAAAATAAAAGGTTAATTTACAGGAGTAGTTTGAAGTTGATCAAATTTGTGAGCATCTCCATCAGCACTAGCTGTCAGTGACAGTTTTCGTCAGTGACAGTTTTTATCAGTGACAAAAACTATAAATCAGGCAAAAAGTTATGTTTGTTGTTATAAGAAGCATTTAAGTTTGATAAACAGCTCAATTAACATTACGTTAAGTTTCTTAATTTCTAACTTGAACCAAGTTCAACTTAAGTTACGTTAAGTAAATACAAACAATGCTGTTAAGGTTTAATTAACATCTACTTAAAGTAACGTTGAAGGTTAACGTAAAAATTAAGTATATGATGCTGTTAGTTCAGAGGAGCGTGCCGCAGGTCTCTCTTTTGTGACCAATTTTATTTTAAGTGCCTGTCATATTTAAGTATCTTAGGCTCTGTAAGTTTCATTTGATGAACTGTGGCTTGACTCTCTGAGTCGAATCGTCTCAGTTTCTGTTAAGCTTGAATTAATTATAATATGTAACTCAGCTGAAGTATTCTGTTATATTGTTTGATGATATCCAGGCGCGTGGGAGTCGAAAGTTTGAATTCAAAACCAGGATTTTATAAAAATAACTTACCTAAAACATTAACACGAATTAATTTTAACTATAAGTCTAAAATATACATACAAATTTAACCGAAATATATATCATTAGAAATATTTTAAAACCGTAAATTTGGAATTTTAAATAGGAGATAAGCAAACATAATCAAAATAAATGTAAAGTAAAATATAATAACAAATATTTACAAAATGAAAATTAAAAACTTTTTTAATATAAACAATGTTAAAAATAAATTAAAATTGCAGTTTGAAGAGAGAAAATAAAATTACCTGAAATAGTATTTAAAAACATATTGCAAAAGACAAATTGAAAAATGAATAAATAAAACACAAAAATTAACTTTGAGCGAAATTAAATTGTCTGAGAAATTTTTAAATAAAAAAATTTACTAAATTGTGTTTCAACAAGAAATGTAGAATTTGAATTGCGCGGTAATGTTTACCTATCAAACTTTCTTTTGGTTTTATTTCATAGCTGTCGTGTATATGTAAACTAGTATCTAGATTTTAGAATTTATCATGCAGCGCTACACAATCTCAGATCGCATACAAATCCTTGAGTTTTATTACAAAAATTAATATTTTAAGAATAAAAATTCGCAAACTTTGTGAAGTTTTCCCGTAGAAAATATTTGGAAACTAGTTAAAAAAATTAAATAAATGAGCTTTATTACAAGATATGAAGACAGCAAAGCGCACTCGGGTTGGCTATTCAACTGAAAACATACCCACGGTAAGTGAAAGTAATTGGGTTTTGGGAAACCTTATTAAAAATGTTAATTTTTAAGGAACAAATCATGTTTGGTTGCAATAGACATACAAATAATTTAATTTTTTCTTTTTATCTTTTGTCTTTTATCATGTCAAAATTTCACAAAAGTCGACCAATTTTTGTTGTAAGTAGTTTGCACCAAAGTTAGCTAGTTGGTATGATATGGATAATTATTTTAAACTATTTTATTAATTGAGGTAAATCATTGTATTATAGTTTTCGAGGTCCAAGCCCTAACGAAAGGTTTTGTGAATAGGATTAGTATTTTACATGTGCTTATGTGCTTCCAATATTAGTAATATATAATAAATATTGCGTATATCTTTTAAAATGGAAATACATCATGTTGAAATAATGCAAAATGGATCTTGTTATTTTAATGGCCAACCATTTCGTTTCCTCCAAATAAAAACATCGAGACTGTTATAATTATTTTTAAATCGTACCCTTATATTGTAGTTTACCCTTCTAACCTGTAATTTGTAACTGCTTTTCTTTCGCCCATTTTAAATTTTGTCTGGTTCCAACAGGAAAAGATTTATAGATACACTTTCATTGTTGTCAAGTACGAATTTGACTTTCATGCGAAACAGTGATTCGTGCCTTCTAAAGTAGTAAAGGAAAAGTATTGATGTGCCGAATGCTGAAGTCCGTACAAGCGTCTAATGATATTAGCAGTTAACGGCCGTATTGAGCAAAAAATAAAGAAACGTTTCGGATTTTTATTTAAATTTTTTTTGTTAAATTGAAAATTTATAAAACTTTATAAGTTGATATAATTTGAAATATTCCAACACATTTAAATAAAAACTGGTACATGTAGAATTGTAATGTTATAACTCCCTAATTTAGTGTTTTATATTAATTAAGTTTAATTTTGTGAATAAATTTTCTGGTTCTAGTAATACAGATGCCGTGACACACAAACGTAAAGGTATAAAGAATTAGCATTTTAGTAGAATTTGGGATTCACCTATTTGTCCTGTAATCTGGGGTGGTAAAACTAAAAGGAACCGACCATTAATCAACCGTAATTATACCCGCATCCATATGCTACAATATTCATACAATAAAACTAGCAAGTTGGTAAACAAAGTTAACTAAACCTGTGTTTCTAGCATAGAAGTTAATCATAATAAACCAATATTAATGCTCTTAACATGTAATTCGGAATTAATTATTATCATAATCAGTGCGTCTACGCTGAATAAACAAAATTTATTTTAAATTGGTACAAAATTCAATTGCACGTTTTTAAGTAAACTAAATCAAAACTAAAAAAATTAGGACGTATTGTAAATCTAAAACGTGTTTGACTTATAAATATTTTCTTACAAAATATTACTTATAAATTACACGAGCTTTAGAAATGAATCAAAAAGTTGATCAAAAAAAGTTTTGAGAAACTGCTGCTTTTTTCCTAAAAAGTTTAGTCACGTATAACATACAAAACTGACTAATATGCAATAATAGTAACTTTATTTATATAAGTCTTAGATAACATCTAAAATCAATTCCATAAAAAATGCAATGCGAAATATTTCAAAAATATATTAGTCGTTTTGATGGAAACCGTAAATTCGTACACCGTAGTAACGCTATATATATTTTTTCAATCAATAATTGATAAAAGCGTTCGCCTACTGATATAAATAATAAACTCTAAAGTTGCTATAATTCTATCTTCAATTCATTCAGCAGGACATGGGAAATCAATATTGGTGGTTTATTAATTTTTAATTTCAATAGGATCACGCTATTTATTTCAATACAATTTGCATAATTATTGATTTTTAAATCATTTTTTGACCTACTTAAAGAATAAATTACGTTTCATTGTAGCATGAAATGCAGCGTTGTATAGAAATTCAAACCGACTTCGTCCTGCTCATCTCCTTTGAGATCCTACTCGGCCTTGCGTCGGCAATTGATATTTTTATTGTTCTTCAGTTGGCCGATAAGGATTTCAATAAATATGAAAAATAAATTTATCATTTGGAAAGTCTACTGCTTAACCATTCTTTTTGCATCAAATAATTATTTAATACGAAAAAAAAATTTTTTCAGTATGTATCAGGACGGTTAGGTGCAAACACGTACATAGTTCATTAGCCAAAAACTTCTGTAAAGGAAGCGTAAGCTTACCTATACTAGGAAAAATAAAAACTTTTGGATAAGTTTAAACATTTTCATTTAGGTGTTCGTGAGATTTATTTACCTATTAAGTGATTCTCCATATTATAATAGCCAATTTTATCGTGCTTTCTTCCATTTATAACGAAATAAAAATCAATAACGATGTAGTTCATAATATTGAAGTTTTTTTAATAAATAAAAATTTAAATTTACATTAACCCACTTAGTTTTTCAGTCGAGTCTGTTGGAGACAGTTTTTAAAAGTAAAATATATTATACTGCAAGTAAAAACACTGACTGACACGTAATGCTAAGTGGAAAATAATAGTCATTATAAGGTAGTGAAAATCTACAAAAAAATGTTCATATGCTATGGTTTTTATACGTCCAGCCTATGCTTTGAAAAGGGCTTGCATGAAAATTTTAAGAATTCTTGGTATTTGAAAATAATATTTTTTATTAAATTTGTAATAAACTAGCACCAGAATATGTTGTTCGACGGTTTTTAATAATATCTAAGAAAATTATATGCCGTTACATATATTTCTAACACATAGTAGTGAATAGGTTCAAGGGTTTGAATTTAACACAAATCAGCTAGAAACCACTTAAGCAAATGACCCTTTGCAATTGCAATAAACATACAAAATAAAGTGGAATGCGGCACATTAGAATATAAAAATAAAATAAATAAAGAAAAATCTTTTGCTTTTCTGAAAACCACCCCTGACAGCTGAGAAAAAGGAAAAGTTGATAATAGTAATAATAATATATTATGTTACTCCCACAAAGTGAAAATTGGAAAATACTTTGAACAATCCTGTATTTCCCTTAAACTATCAGCGAAGGCAAAGAAGAAGGGAAGAAAAAAAAACATAATAATATAATAATAATAGGTTTTCGTAGTTCTATATAAATTTATAGTGAGAATGTATCAACAGACCACTCAGAAAGATATCACCGGAGTATTTCAATAAAAATATCAAATTGCCACAAACGTCTGGCTTCAAATTAAATTATAATTAATTTGCATTGCATTTGTATTATAATGTAAAAATTGTCTTTTATGAATAAACGCAAATATTTTCAAGCTGTAATACTGTATAAGTTAATACGATTTTTTTCAATATCACATTTTGATTTTGAGTGGAGTAGACGTACTGAGAGATATTCACCTTATTATATTGTTATTCTGTGTACCTACTGCTAGTTACATTAAATAAAAACAATATATTTTTATTAAATAATTTTAATTTCCCCTTTATAGTTTAATTCCAGGAAATCTTAGAAAATCCAAAGATATTTGATGAAATTAAGAATCCAAGTTGTTAATTCGAGTTTCTACTTTATTCGGCATTTGGTAAAATATTAATGGGGGAATAAAGTGTACAATATATTTAGTTGGTGTTTTTTTAGTAATTAATTCACGACTTTCGCTTACCATCTGGATTTTCAAATATCAACAGGGAATAAACGAATTATAGTTTATAAACATTTAAAAATATTACCTGGTTTGCATTTAAAATATCTTTGAAAATACAAGGAAGAAAAAATTGTAACAACTTAGATTAGATAATATTTATTAACCTAATAGACTAGAAAAACTGTCTGATAAAATTACAACTCAGTATTTATATATTTATACGAACCACATAAAAATAATGTAATAAAACTTGAAACATTTTATTACAAATTTTGCACTTAAATTGAATATGTAGTTGGTTATAGCTAACTTTAAAAAAATTGTAAAATTTCCTTCATCAAAATGATTTGATTCTGCATAATAGAAAATTGATTTTTATAAAAACTTAGATTACAGGCGAATGTCGTTACTATTACACGGATTTAAATATGTTAAAAATAATATTATGAATAATTTTTAAATAAAATTTTAGTTATTAAAATGATACAAATTCTGAGAGCATTCTCATCGTAATTGTAATGTCTACCGGAGGTCAAAAGACTTAAACTTGGTATATAATTTTGTTTACATAGTCAGTGTTGGTTATTTACTATGCAAATTGCCACGAATGTTAGACATGAAAATTGCATTTGGATGTAGCACATATCGGATCTGATAATAAAGACAATTATCTTGTATTTGTCACCGAGAAACTCAATTTTATTATCAAAATAAAAATCTAACACTTTTTTGGTAAACTGTTAGTTTTCGTGTATTTAAATATTTAATCGCTTTTCGTAAAAAAATTTACATGAAGAATGTTAAAAATAAATTAAGTGTTTTTTATTTGGTGAGAATTTTCACTACATTGTTAATGAAAACCCAAAGCGGATAGCCAGAGCTTAATATAACGTGCGTGTGACTATTTCAACATCGTTATTCACTCTACCATAGAATAATTAATTAAAGTCAACTTGAAATAATTGAAATAAAATGACAAATCAGTGATTTTCAAAGAAAATTACCGAAACAGTTTGTTTTCATAAGAAAAAATTGCATAAAATTAGATCAACTCTCTTCATGGCTTGGCTGCTGATTTAGCTTAAAACTTAATTAAAATTTGCCTTAACAACAAAAAATAAAGTTTTTCTCTAATTACAACTCAGAAAAGTTGAATTAATACAAATTTTGCAACTTCTCAATGTTTAGGTGAACTAAATTGTAATAAGGTCGAAATTCATTTACATAATTTGTTATGAAATTGTACAACATACTTGGTGTAATTATTAATAAATAAAATTTTTATACAAAATAGAGTAAACCATATTTTAGGAAACATAAAGATAAGGTGAAGTACAAAGCCGTAGCAACGTGTAATGTGAAATAAAACGGTGCTCTGATAAAACTTAAGATAAGTATGAATTTAATTCTCTAATAAAATGTTGCATCTGTAACTAATATAAATAATTGCCATTTTTGTTAATGTAAAATTACATTGCTCGTTAAGTCTAACAACACACGTAAAATTTTAATCTAAAACGCTATTAATGCAAAAAGGTGAATTAACAGCTTTAAAATACAGCTGTCCCTCGATAATCCGACACTTTTTAATCCGACGTACTCGGTAGTCCGACGCGCTGCCGGCAGCAACATGCATTTCCCTCCCTCCACATATTGTATATTTTACTTAAATTTCTTTCCGTATTTCTTTTAAAAACTTACACACTGTCATTTTGTATCCTGGTATTAATAAATTACATGTACCTTTACTGTTTCTTCCTTTTTTGTTTTAACTTCATTGTGTTCAAACGCATTAAGAATAAAACATCTTTGATAATATGACATTTTTGGTAATCCGACATTTTCGGTAATCCGACACTCTCTCGGTCCCTTAACTGTCGGATTATCGAGGGACAGCTGTAATTAAAGAATAATTTTCGAAATATAAAATAATCATTAAATAAACGTTTACCTCAATATCCTGTCGGAATAATAACAAAAATCATAGAAATAAATAAACTGTTTCTAAAAGGATATTATCGATTTCCAGTAAAGTAATATTTCTTTGTTTCAATTAGAGCAATCAATGCTTCATCCTGTGCTAACACTATGGGAGCATTTATTTTCAAACCATATCAATTTTAACATTTCGATGTAATGCATTCGTTATTTCCTTATACATGAATGCCTCTTCCCGCTGGCTGCATTAACAGTCGGCATAAAACTAGCTGCCAGAAAATCTAAATGGCGAAAAGGTAAACGTATGTTGCTTTGTTGTAGTTGCCACCTTACTCTCCATCGTTATGGTACTAAATCGAAATAAAATCTGATCTCAACCATTTTATCAAATTTAAAGTCGTCTCTTCTACAAGAAAAATAAGAACAACAATTTTTTGCTGCTTATTTACACAATAGAAAAGTAGTATATAGGAACATGATGATACGTAGACCGTACGCCTACTCAAAAAGCTGCTGCTGCTGATTGCGGCTTCAAATAAATTGAGCACCGGCTTTAAAATCCAAATTTAGTTCCCAGTAATCATTTTCTGTTTCTAAACCTTAAATAAAATTCAGGAACATTGGCGAACTTATAACAGCTATCGAGAACCATTTTGAGGAGAAACCAAATGAATAGTTTTACGACTACGCGACGGATTAAAGTTGTTATCGAAACGGTGTAATACCTGTATTCGAAAGCAAGGAAATTATATTGAAAAATAAATTTTTATTGCTCCTCTAGTCTTTTATTTTTATTCCTAACCCGAGAATATGTACCCTGCTAAATTTTCATATGAGCGAGCAAACACACAATAGCATAAGATTTATTAAATTTTAATAGATTGCAAATTTTTTATTCGTATTGTCAAGCAAACTATTGATATTCAGTGATTTATTTGCCTTCTGTTGTTCTAATTCACCTTTACTCATTTAATTTTTAAAGCTTTTACAAATTAAAACAAAACTTACGTGAACGTAACTATGACGTAAATAATTTCATATATACTCTAAATATTTTTAATAAAAGCTCGAATTTCTGGTATTTTACAGAAAATAATATAATATGAATTTAATTCTGATTTCTGATATTAATATAAAATTTTTGAATACCTGGTATTGAAAATTAAATAGTTAATTCATCAAACTGCCGGAGGAATAAATGATTCCATCAACAGGTACATATGTGAATTTTTTATTCTGTTAGTGTTATTTATGTCTGAATGAAGTCTCCTTTTCAACTACCAAATCTTTTATATCAAAACCATATTATTATTTCCACAGTAGTTATGTTTTCGAATGTACCTAACTACATCTAATTTCTCATTATGAAATCAGTTCCAAATCACCAATTATTATTGAAACTATTAAAATTTGTGAGCATTAATTTGCAAATTTACGATTACTTTGATGTTGTTACTTCAACGAATAAACAAAGACTAGTGACAAATTTCGCTTCTATTCTATTTATAAGGAAGTATGACTGGAAACACAAAATTCATTTAGTTCAAGTTGTATAATGTACTTCCTAATATTTCATTAATTTTAAAATGGTTTTCAATTAAATTAATGGTTAAAAAATTTTCCTCTTTCTAACATAGCACTTGACCTCATTTCCCAATTTTCACTTTCTTGCACTTCGTAAACCCTCATAATATACTAAAAATTTTGACGTTTGCAATTATTTTATTATTTAGAAAACTTTAATGAGTATTTTCATATTCCGAACTATGCAGCTGTTAAAAATTTTCTAATTTCTTTGTTTAAATCAACTGATTTGGCTCTAATTAGATCTAAATTAACAAAATCGTATTCAAATATCCATAACACATAACACTTCCTGATCAAAACCAAATGTTCACTCAATATTTAAACATTATCAATTCTAATGAACTGGAAAAAGGCATCCTTATCATAGTTTCCAATTTTTAGGAGTTCTACAATCCCTTTATATATAAGGGTCCTGTAGTAATATAATATCTTCCGACGCAATACTCTTCATACATAAATAGAGCAAACATAGTAATATATAGACGATCTCTGAGAGTACTCAACCGAGACTATATTGTCGTGGTCTAATGCTTGACATAATTATGTAAATAAGATATTAGTGTGCCCCGCCCCGCCCACGTATTATCACTCAGCTTAATTTCCCATATTATTAATTTTAAATAATTTTTTTCAAGTAATTTGGAAACTCATAATGTGGTCTGAATCAATATAATTTCTGGTTTATGATTGAAAAGAAATACAAAGCAGCAAGTAATTAATTTTTAAGTGTAAATCAACTAATGAGTTATTGTTATGAATTTTAAAAAAATTAATTATCTGAAAAATAAATTCGTTACATTTTTGCTTGACGTGAAAATTCTGGAAATATAATTTATATTGCATTAGAAAAGAAAGAAAGTAAATTAAATATAAAATGATTACATGAAAATTGGCAATTTCGAACTTCTTCGATATATTTTTGGTATGTACCTGACTTCATTGCTAACTACTACGAAGTAGTGTTACAAAAATTTATCGGGTTGTTTTCAACGCTGACAAACATCTAATGTTACCATTCAAGTTCTAATATATTTGGTAAATTTTAATATTTATATAATTTGAAAACATTTTGATTTTATCTGATTATTGAAAATATGCGTAAATGTTGTTTGGTCTGATTAAGAAAAAAATTTGTCACTGTCAACAAAACCAATTATGTTCAATTATGCAGATTTAAAAAGTGTGAAATTATGTGCGAAACTTCAAACAAAATTTTAAATCCAAATCCACATTAAAAATTATAATTCATTGCTTTGAATATTACAGTTCGGAGCGTTAAATAACATTGATTTTAACTTACAGACTCAAATGCATTATAATTTTAAATAATCCTCACCTACCTATATTTTCTTAATGTATGTACCTAACCCTGTATATTGCAATTATGTGTAATTGGTTAATTTTTTAAGGTTGGTAGTTAATTATAATTTTTTTATGTGTACGGGGTAGTTCTGAAAAAGTTTATGTTTTAAAGCTAAATTACGACGTACGTGCTTCTAAAAGCTCTAACAAAAAAAATATATTTAACCTATTGGCTATGCGGATTTCCTTCATCTGTAAAGAATGAACATGCCAATGCATAAATCAGCGCATATTCCCATCGTATTGAACTTCATAACGCCAAGAATACCAAATTCAGTAAAAAAAGTATTTGGCATAAGTTAAAATTTATTTTTAAAAGCGATTAGAGGCCATCCCATTAAAAATAAAATTTGGTAGCAATGTTCATGCTGGTTGAGATTGGAGTTTTTGATATTTCGACAAAAGTATAGTAATTAATAATTTACTCAATTTTAACTTTGTTGCAAAGTTAGGGCATCGGGCGAATTTATAACTTTCCAAGCAACTTTGTGTGTACATTAATATGGAATTATTGCATTTCACAATTTATAAACGTATACTGAGGACCTTGCGCTCAATACAGTAAGTTTTCATCAAATTATTACAACCCACGCTTGCGAATTACTAACGCAATTACTACTTGAAATAAAATTATTTTTTAATTGTTCACTTCAAATAAAATGTGTCGGACACTAACTAATTTTAATTTAAAATAATTTTAGATAATACCAAAGGAACGAGATCGAGTCTTGTCTATGGTAATTAGCTATCATTGTTACTGCTATGACCTGCTCTCAAAATTGACTAGCTTGGTATTTATCTATCGTGTTAGATTGGATAACACCGTTCACAAACTAAGTTACTAAGTTTGTGACGTATACTTAATTTAACAGAGAAAGTCTGACTAGACTATGCATTTCAATGCTCTGATTCATTAAATAACATAACCTTAGATTCTTCGCAGGTACTAGCTAGAATTTTTATATTATATCAAGTTCTATTAAAACTTACATGGCGGTTGTTCAACTAGTGTAGAATTTGAAACTGATCATGTTTTCCTAATTTCTCGCTGTAAGGTTTATCAAAAATTAATTTTCAATCAGAAATTAATTTGGCGCTGTCGCATAACAAATTACCGACAAAGCTTTCTATAAGTCAGTAAACCCTAATGTGAGTAATCATATATAAGATGGGATGTACTGTAAATTCCATTCTGGCTGGTTTGCAAAAAGATGGTTTGCAGGAAAGACGTTATACTGCATGTGAAGTGTAGGCACAGAGAATTTATCTATTCCCATGATGCATTCTTATTTGTTTTAATATTTGCAGTTTCAATTTAATCTTATAGGTCAAGTGACCCTTCAGGGTTTACGTACTACATTCTGACATTTAAGCAGAAGTACTGCAACGAAGAATTTATTTTTATTTTTTAATTCATTTAAAGTTTTGCCATTTGCTCGAATCAAATACAGTTTCTAATTTAGTAAATTAAAGCAAACTAATGCATTAATTACATTTACGAGCATTATTTAAATAATGTGTCTATATTTGAATATATAGAGCACCCATATGTGTTTAATAGCACCGAACTAACTAATTTGACTTCAAGTGCAAACCAAATAGGTTATTTTTCGTATTCGGATGATTTTTTCAGCGGCAAGACATTTTTATGTCAAAGAATTTTGAAATATCAGTGTTGGAAGGCTGGAGAAAATATAAAGAATTGATTTAAATCAATTATATTTAAAATGTCAAAATTTCTGTTTTCATTTTATAGGAAATATTCAATAAACGTTTTTCATCGCAAGTCATCTAAACGGTAGAACGTGAGTACTCGTACTTTTGTATTCCAATAACGCATGAGTTGATCGTAAATAAACACCCTTCATGGAGTTATTTGGAACGAATTCCTGCAATTTTGCCGTCGGCGCCGGGTCAGCTTTGAGTTATACCAGGTAACGTTGCAAACAAGATGGGCAGAGGCTCGTTTATCAACGTCTGTGATGGAATTCCAACTGGGGTCTAACCTTCTTGATACATTTCAAAATTAAACCAAACTTTCTTGAAAATGGTTTGACATTAAACCAAGAAACTTACCTATTACACCTGAAATACCATCTCTAGTATCATAATCTATGAAAGCTTTTAATGTTTTGCATGCTTGTAATGTATATGCATAGCGTGTGTACAAAGTTATCCACTTTTGTCAGGTTGTCGGGTTAAGTTGCCACGTTACTGTTAATTCATTCACACTTGCTTTCTTGTTACTAATACCGCGATCTATTTAAATTATTGCTCCTTTACATGATTTAACGCCACAGTTTGTAATGCAAAATTATAATTAACCATTTCTCTATCTCACATAATTTGATGCCAATCACGGCCATATCGATCGGCATTGCAGTACTTCCAAAGGCAAAGTGTGACTATTCCAGGGTAGCATACACTTTAAGAGTTTTGGCACAAAATTATATTAAAGAGTCCGAAGCGTCTTTATAATAGCACAATATCATAGGTAACTGAAAGCATAACAAGATTAAATTTACTCAAGGTAAACGGAAAATGTTACAATCGATTTTCCCACCAAACCATTATCAATTTTCCTTCGCCTATAAATTATAACTCAATAATCGATCTTACATATCAATTTTACACATAAAAACCTAAAACATACTTCGTTGGTACAAAACACACAAAAGAACCTTAATTAAAAAAGTAACACAGTTCACATTTCACGGAAGCCTGAAAATTGAGAAACCATGTAGTGCTTTAAAACAAGCATCAGCAGAAACAATTTTAACTTAAAATTGTAAACTTCTTTTTACAGTATAAGTAGAAGTCATTAACTATATACAAGGACCAGCACAATTTATCCGCGTTTTTAAACACAATAATGTTGTTATGCATTTAAATAGTGCTATATTCGCGTTTAACGACTTCTCTCTTACATTTTGCTACATCATT